>OW052078.1:1353974-2695448 GCA_932526445.1 Phragmatobia fuliginosa | reverse complement strand
ATGTACTGTAAATTTATACGTTTAAAATTAAAGTCAATCCTGTTACAAAATATTCCATAAATCGACTTAAAGTATGAGGTAAAGCGATAGATTAACTACCAAAACATTAATAGAAATTTTAAGCGATAATTTACCAATCCGGACAGTCGAGTCTATTTTGAAAAATAAAAGCACAGATCACATTTAAAATCCTCGTTAATTCATTGAGAGTTACTTTTAGGTAAGTTATACAATCAATATTTTCAAGAAGACTGCCTCTATATGCGGAGTAAGCGTATATGTCAGCTGATTTATCTCAGTTTCGATTCCCGAGTCGATCTGTTGTTGAGGTCTTCGTACAAAAAATTCTTAATAGGTGCCCGGAGTGTGAAAAGGCGGTGTTTCGCGCTCGTGCATCGAAGAGCACATCAAGTCGTCAGTTCTGGTTGTCAAAAATATCCATGGCAATTGTTATTCGTGATCTCACATATACTAACAAACTTTTTTTTTTTTTTTTTTTTTACGTGTGGAAATCCCCGCGGACCGTCACCCCGTCGGGGGTTACGGCGGGGTGGTGTGTCGGACTCGAACCGACTAAAACCACACGGTGTGACCCTCTCTGCGCCTTTGTATTGGAAGGAGTCCAGGGAGGGGATTTCCTTCTGGACTATATACTAACAAACTAGTTCAACCTTCGAATGCAGTTCGTCCTCAGGTAGCGGAGATTCGATGCCAGTGGCTCCCTTGAAAAACTGATTTTTAGGAAAAATCGGTTGAACTAGTAGCTGAGCATAACTAATGTTTTTAAATAATTATTATTTTCTAGTATTAAGTAAATATTTTACGGACAGAACAAACTGTTATTATTATATTCTTGAAACTTTTTATTTCTTACGACTGTAAAGGTTTAGAGATAGCAATAAGCACTATTTTGTTCTTTAAATTGTTTAGCTGATTTAGTTCATAAACTTGGCACCTGGCATCAACTCTCCTTAAAAATGTTATAGGTCTCGAATAGTAAAATAAGTGACCAGTCAGCTATTACACATTGGCTTTATTGATAACACATTGACATGCAATGATTTCAAAGAAGGTAAAATAATAAAATACTTAACAGCTAACTTCCACATCATTATAATATTTGAAACAGCATATAATAATATGCTGAATGAGGTTTATTTGTATGAATATTTGCACGGTAAATGTAAAAGTCTTTGGAATAACACAGCTCACAGTTGAGGCCAAATATGATCCTAAATATTTATTTGCTTGAAATTAAACTGTTTTACTTGAGAATAATAGTAAATTCGAAATAATTAGAATAAAAATTAGAAGTAATATTTAATAGTAATATTTATTAAAGTTTTATGTTATTCCTTATATTTAAGAATGCTTTTAAAGTTAATTTATATTTTAAGCATTCAATTAATATAACTATTTATTCATACATTGGATACTAGCTTTCTATAATGGCTCCGCCTGCGTGTAAGTCGGTTTTCACGGTAAAAAGTAGCCTGTATCCTTTCTCTTGCATTAAGTGTACCGAATTTCTTTAAAATCAGTTAAGTAGTATTGGCGTGAATGACCGACAGACAGACCGACAGAGTTACTTTTGCATTTATAATATTTGTAAGAATAAGACAAATATTTTGTTTGCTTCTCAAATTTTCACTCTTTAACGTTTTATCGAAATATCGTGAAATTTTGCAGGACATAGAAAAAGTTTTTAAGTTTTTAAAAATAGTACTCGGCAAAAACTAATGCAGACCATTTGAATATATCAGAAAAAATTGTAGCTAAATTTCCGTAAGTCCTAACTATAAGCAAACTACAGTAAAACTCTTACATTCAAAATCGAAATGTTTTAATGAGAAGTTGTAGTGTAAGTTGTGCCGTTACCTCTTTATATAATTCCCTGGTTGCTATTTGGAAAGTTTGGTCGTATTTTAAAACGATTCCCGATCGTTCCCAGTCACCGATCACTTCCAAGTCGGGAATGTTTTAATTAACTTGGTAAATTATTAATTTAAACGCCAATTTCTAGGAGTACGGAATTATCAGCCTTATAGGAAAATTTTGATTAATTGGTTTCGTCGGGCTCCTGAGATAATTCACGTAACTCAAAATGATTTAGTCTGAATTTTGGAGGATTACTTTAGCAAACTTTGAAATAAACCCTTGCAGAGTACATGTGAAAAAAATGTTCCAAGTTGGTATTTAACGTACCAATGAGATTTTAACTTTAAGAGCTCGATACATTACACAGATACAGAATAATGAACATCATCATCATCAACAGCCTTTAATAGTCCACTGCTGGACATAGACGGACGGGTTTGGTATAGGGTTGGTTTCAAGTTTTCCTTCTCTTTGCATTGATGTTGTCTTGCGTAGCTTATCCCGTAGTCGCCTTGTACGACACCCGGGGGATGAATAGGGGTGGTGACACTCTGTATTCTTAATCCGTCACCACACGGACAATATGACAATGATAAACAATAATAATAATTTATCTACGAACAAGTTCCTTAGCTCATTTATTGCCACGTACAGTAAAGTATTGTCAATTATCAGATACTGGAAATGCAGTAGATAAATACATTAAAAAAAACAATTTTCTATTTAGTTTTCTTAAAGTTTTGATACCTCTGCGTTCGAGGCTACTAGTATCACTCCAGTTCAGAGAGGCATTCGCGTGTTAATGGACATCAGTTTATATTGTATGTTATTTGCAAACTTTCAATTTTCAGTTTTATGTCAATACCAGCTAGTTTTATTACGCTGTCTCATCGGAAAGTACATCGATACAGCTCCATGCAGCATGTACAGAATTTCAAACAACGTGCTCAAACTTTTGACGGATCATAAAATAAGCAATTTTCGTCGCATTAGCTTCGCGTGGAGTAGATTAAATTCTCGGGTTTACGAGTCTTTGTATACGTACGTAGCTGCAATACCAGTCAAATATCATATTTTGTCCATACGAGATCTTCAAAACTTCTGTTATAAAATCGAACGTGATCCGAAAATAATCTAAAATTTGTTCAGGTCATACGTACGTACTGCATCTACCGTATCTTCATGACAGTAAGTGAGAAACGTGTTTAAATCAACTATAAAAATGAAATAATAAAGTACGTGATTAACTTGCTCAAAGAATTGATATTAAAAGTAAATTAGACAAGCAATACCATTTAATATTTATCTATACAGTTTGGGAACTCAAACAGTAATATATGAAATGTACAGTTGTATTTAAAAACTAAACTTTGTTTAACTTACTTTAATTTAACTTTATTCAAAAACAATAATGTTAGCGGTTGACAATTATATTGAAAACTATTATAATTGATAGATGTTTAATTTGAGTTTTATCTGTATACGAATCCCGAAGACTCTTGGACAACGAGAAGTTTATGTAAGTAGGTATTTCAAAATTCGTCAATTAGTAATCGTTTTCAAAATTCCTAAAATTTTCCCAATTGCTATATAAAGATTCTAATATAATATCGATTTGCAGTACTGATATTTTTCTATGAATTTCAAATTATAATCACGAAACCGGTTTGTAAAAGGAGAATAAGTAAGATTAACGAAAAGAGTCTGAGACTAGAGAGAGAGAGCTAACAAGCTCTTAGATACAACATTCAAAATGGGCAAGTTTATTTACCGTATCTAAAAAGGTAATTACCCAATCTTCAACCTTGCATAAGTTGAAGATGAACAAGAAATTAAGCGATTGAAAATATGAAGTAGTTTTTTTCTTTAAAATATATTAAACAAATAGGGTAGTGATATAAATGAAATTTTGATAATAATACCAAGGATCTCGATGTTGTATTATTTTTTTAAACGACCAGAACAATCATTTTAAATGCAACTTTAAGTCAGGTACTTAGAATCTCTTGCAATTTTGCTGCAAGTCGTAATGGCATCCGTGAAGAATTTTTCACTACGGAAATTATCTCATCACTGGAAGTATGCTGCCTTGATAGCTTTATAAAAAGGTTTGAAAATGTGCCGCTTAGATAAAAGAAATAGAGGGTCGGAGAATTTAAAAGCAATTTGCTACCTTGTATTCTGCTTAAGTATTACACAGTTTGGCCATGAGCGCTGTTGTTAAGTGAACTTGGATCTTTTAGTTTGTATCGTATCTTTATATATATATATATATATTTCAGCCTGCCAAAGTGAGTCTACTTTTCTTGATGGAAAGTGTAGAGGAACGGGTGTCATGTCCTCCTACACAAAGAGAGGATCCTCCGACCAGGTGAGGTGATTATGCCTGGCGGGCCACTGCCCAACAGTTGATGTTGAGATGTTGTATATATGTTAATCGGCGCGAGTATGTCACTTTCGCGATTCAAGATTAGTAATTACTCCGTATAGATCGTTACGTATTTTTCTTTGTAGTTGTCGTATGTTTTCGTCGCTCTGTATGTGGAAGTCGCCACAAAAGCACAATTTAGGAATAGGTATCACCATCATTATTGTGCTTGCAGATAATGCAGCATGGTGACCCACACTATGGTGGCCTAGTGCAATGCTTCTGCATCGTTGGGCCTTCGATCTTCCACTAACCAACGAATTACGACAGCAAACACAAATGCTGTCAATGTAGGTTGGTCTCTGCGTGGCGGTAATACTACTCCGGTCGAGATAGCCGATTCATTCTCAAATCACCGTGGCTCTACTACCTTGAAATGTTTACATATAACATAACTAGCTGACCCGGCGAACTTCGTACCGCGTTGGAATATTAATTTATAATTAAGTATTGTGCTTAGTTATTAACTGATAGTGACAAATCGACAGCAGCGTCAACTAACAGGCCCCAGGCGGTACCGCCACAATCGCTTTGTTCCTGCATTTTAAATGTGTAATATCTTCAAAAGTATTAATTTAATTTATGATGTACAATACTGTAGTACATTATTTTGATCTGTCTCGTAGGGTACAGCCAGCGTTTGCAATGCAAGCGTAAAAAAATGGGTTTATTTACTACATCACATTAGAAACCTCTAAAATTATTATCTACTATATTTTACATGTATTATACATAAAAACCTTCCCCTTGAATCACTCTATCTATTAAAAAAAAAGGCATCAAAATCCATTGCGTAGTTTTAAAGATTTAAGCATTCATAGGTGCACAAAAAACGACTTTGTTTTATACTATGTAGTGCTATGTACCTATATACCTAGCTAGATTCAAGAGATAAAGTATTTAGAAAGCTCTGTTTGTAAAAGTGATGTATAATTTCCTGAAAAAAATTTGGAGTCCTAGACATGGGTCGGCATTCTACAAGCTGTTCAACGAGCTGGTGATGGTTACAAGAAGCCTTTGGATATGGGCAGTACGGTGCTGTGGAACTCTTGAGGTGAGGCTTATGTATAGCAATGAATCTTTTTCAGCTGAAATGATGATGGATCTTAATTTTAAACAACTTTTTGTGATAATAAAATGAAGTGGAATGATATACCGGGTCCTTTAGGCATCTCAGGCCCCTATAATGGGGGCCACAATACTAATTGCATTCGCAGTGAATATGAAGACTTCCCCTTTTGGATTCTACTCATGCTTTCCATCAGGCATTTTTATCATGGTAGGCGTAAAAAAATATATATCGAAAACTGAATTGCTGTTATAAAGTTGGACAAGAAGGTAAAGAAATAAATGCTACATTTAATGTCCCATAGTAGAACCAGTTACCATTTTAAATTATTCGTCAACTAACACTTTCTAAGCAAAATTACACATAGACAGACATTCTTTTTTTACATATATTTCGGACATCTTACATACAACGCCATCTAGTTCCCAACTAAGCTAAGCTTGTATTATGGGTACTAGACCACTGATATGCATACATAAACATAGTATTTTTTTTGTAAATACATACATATTAAACATAGAAAACACCCAAACCCCGAAATAAATATTTGCGAATCACACACTTGGTCCGACCCGGGAATCGGACCTGAGACTCCAAGCACAGAAGTCACGTACGCTCCCACTGCGCCACTTGGTGTTTGTTTATCTGCGATTCAACTTTAATAGTGTTGGAAAATAAAAGCTTCTAATAAGAAAACTGTAAGTTTAGATGTTTTTATCCGAAGTAATTAAAACAGTATTTAATTAAATTTGATGATCAATGTAAATACTTAAATATGAACAAATATTTGGATAGAATATTAACAATATTTTAATATTGTTTTAATTGTAATGTGAGTAATAATGTATTGTTGGAAGCCCCGAGGCTATGTATAAATATTTTAACATAATAAACTCCGTATTGTTTCCCCATTTCATTTTAATAGTTACATTTGAATTAACAAAAAAGTTTATTCAATAGATTATTATTTCTCTATCTTTTCTTGACTCTGTTAAAAAAAGAGACTATTTAGGGTACCGTAGTTCGTGACTCGGAACCCTTATAGATCGACATTTCCGTCTGTTCGTCCGTGCCCGACTAACCATCCAAACGGTTTGAAACTTTGGATAAATATGTGTTTTAATCAAGTGCTAAAATAAAACCAAGTAAAATATTTTTATATGGAGGACCTCCCCTACCCGTAAAGAGGGAATGTTTTTTTTTCTCGCGGCTACCCTGTCGTGTGGGCTATCATTAGATAGGTTTTTTTAAAAACAATGAAGTGTTTTTGAGCCGATCTTTTGATTTAGGTATCCGTTTGCGAGAAATTCGACTTAAAAGGGCGCTTTTTTGTAAAAACAGGGCGCCCCCCCCCCCCTCTAAAAGTTAAACGGCTCAAACAATCTGGAAAAATTCATGATGGTGGTCCATATAATGAACTTTGAAGGAAAACTATAACGTATTAGGTGACTTTGTTAGTTCAGGACTTATAGAGGCTTAACTTGTATAATTTTAACAAAAAGGAACCGACTTCAATGAAAAACTATTCCGAGTACCCAAATCGCGACATTGTGCTTATGATATTTGAGGAGTTCCCTCGATTTCCTTGGGATCCCATCATCAGATCCCGATATGGTGACGATGGGACCACCTGTAAGCTACGCCCATTTTAATGCAAAAAGAATTTTTGAAATCGGTTCATAAACGACGAAATTATCGCTGAACATAACTAAAAAAAAAAAAAAAAAGATTCCGACGAATTGATAACCTCCTCCTTTTTTTGAATTAGGTTAAAAATGAGCTCACTTGGAAAAGTCATTTAAAATTTAACACATTAATAGGTAAATAACAATTATCTATAGGATACGATTTTGAATCCACGCACCATTATGGGGACTGAGGAACGCTTTCCTGTGCGTGGCCAGACACGCACTTGGCCGATTTTATTCTTACAAACATTCGTTTTATTTTCATTTTATTTTGTTAATAAAATTATTTTTGTCTTAGTCTGTGTTTCTTTTATCTGTGGTCTATCCTAATCAATATTTTACATATAGACCAGGGTAGAAGCCTCTTAAAATAACAAAAAGTGAACATAAATAATAGTAGGATGAAACCCATTGTAAAAGGAGGAGAATAGTACAAAAATTAAAGGAAAAATAAATTACGGGTACCCGTATTTTTATTTTTTAATTTTTGTACTATTCTCTTCCTTTCACAATGGGTTTCATCCTACTATAATTTATTTTGTTTTCAAACATTATAAGCACTGGTCTAATAGATATGTAACAGAAGTCATTTACCCTAAAATATAATTATAGGTATATTTTAGGATACGTAAGTACATTTTTGAGAGAGTAAAAATATTTTATACATAAGGTTTTTCCATAGGTGAGATAAAAAAAATTGACGCACCTGCCGGAACTATCTGGAACACACACGGTCGCTTTTGTCGTCCAACCGTGTTTGACGCACGGCATAAAAGCGCACCGTAATCGCGTTCACTCGCTGCACGATATCGAAGTTCACTCGATGTGCCACCGGTGGAAACTAAATAAAAAGAGCAAAAATCTTATAACTAATGCTTTAATATTAATGATAGACTGAAGTAAACGACTGGCTGCCTCGTTGGTCTAATGGTCAGCGTATACGATTGCTGTAGAGAGGTCTTAATCTAGTAGCCGATCCCCAATAATCTAGGTAATAAAGGCTAGGAAGATAATGATGACTAAAGTAAACAAGTTTCAACTGAAATGCAAAACATGACGTCATGATAATTTCAAAGCATTACAAAATAAATATAAAGCAAAAATCTTTGCTGAAAAAAGGTTAATGTATATTTTATTCAAACTCTTACAGCAAAGATATTCTTTTGTTGGCTTCGCGCCAAAGCCTAGATCGTGGTCAGATGAGTTCTAGTTTATTTTTACGTCATTATTTATTTTTGAAGCAGATAACATGCACATGCCTGCTTTCGATATTGCGCATTTGTGCAATAAGGCCAAAAATACTAGACAGTCTTAAGCTCATTCAGATAATTTAATTACAGACATAATAGGTTCACTTAAAATTTTAGAAGTTTTTTTTTGAAATGTTCTATTAAGTTTCCCATTATAAAATATTTGAGTCAAATTTAAACACTAGAATTACTTTCAATATTTTCGCATCACTACCACACAATACAAAACAACACAAATGCACACGCGGACGTATAAACCGAGCTGAGTGGGCGCAGACCCTATAAGAATACCAGCGCTACACTCCCTCAGGCTTCAGCAATATGCTGAGGCTGATATTTTTATATTTTTCATCTTTCTTTCTTTCAGTACGTATTGTTGTTCCCTTAATTTTGGAAATCGATACACCGTTACACAACTCCCTTGCTTACCATATCTCGCAGGTGACACTTGAAAGCTTTCACCGCTATTATTGAATTGCCAATAGAATGTGACGTCAGCAGGATCGGCATTCACAGTGCAGCGTACGCGCAGTGGTTCGTCCAACCGCGCACCGACGAGGACAGGTGAGGGCTGCGCGCAGATCGGAGCGTCTGTATATCACATTTATTTTTTACTTGAAATTGAATTTTAAGGGTAAATATTACGTTACATAGTTTTTAAAAGAAATTTATGCACGTATTTTAATATGAAAATATAAAATTTGGTTCCTTCTGAACAAAACTTGTAAACAACATTCAATTCGCGATGAATGCACGGTTGGGGTAGTGGTACGGCCATCTCATCGTCTTCTATTACACTGAGTGTTATGAGTTCAATCCCCACATAGGCCACTTTGTGTAATCCCCAAATAGTCGTTCTTAATCTGAATTGTTTTAGCGGGAAAGTTGCTTCCACTCATAACCCAGGTCATAAGTTTTACAATTACTCACATTGGACTCTAAGATACACCGCTTGACTGCTGGACTCTCCCATTTGATTTGCTGCTCTGCAAGTGTAAAGACCACCGTCTCTCTTCTTCACTCCTTGCAGGACCAGAGACTTGGTGCTAATAAACACGCCTGATGACATGTTTTGACTAACTGGATGGTCCTAGAAGAAAGACAAAAGATAGAGAATCTACTTTTGTCATGGTCATCGAAGGGCAGCATCGTATTGTCCCTCTTAAATTGTTTGTCTGCTAAATTAGCTACTCCCAAATTATTGGGAGTAGGTAATTTATAAAATGTATTAACGTTTGATTAAATTAAATGTATTAACATTTTATCAAACTCTCATAAGAAAATCCCTACTAATATTATAAATGCGAAAGTAACTCTGTCTGTCTGTCTGTCTGTTACGCTTTCACGCCTAAACCACTGAACCGATTTTGATGAAATTTGGTATGAAGATAGAACTGAACTTGGGAAAGGACATAGGCTACTTTTTACTGCAATAATCGAGACACAAAGGTGGATATAAAAATACATAAATCGTAGGTATCAAAATGTATCACTGTTTATCTCCTGTCAAAACTTCACAGGTTGCTAGGCATAACATACTTGCATGGCAACCATAATGATAGTTTGTAAATGACATCTAGATCAGTAGACTAGGGTAGATAATTTTTGAAAACAAATAAAATTATAGTAGGATGAAACCTATTGGAATAGGAGGAGAAAATTATAAAAATGAAAGGAAAAATAATTTACGGGCGATCTGAGTACGGTCGGGAAGGGGTAGAGGGGAGGTTTTCGGGTCCTATAAGCGGGGCGTGAAAAAGCATCTCGGGCCGCCATACATTATTGTCTGCATTCGCAGCAAGTGTGGTAGCCCTGACTCTTGGATTCTGCTCATGCTTTTCATCAGGCAGGGTAGAGTCACTTTGGATGGCTAAATATATAAAACAAAGTGTAAATAACGGTTTATCTCGATTTCCGGCAAAACTACAAGTCTTATGGAAAAAAGTTAAATGGCAAAGTTGTAGGTAATTAAAAGATCTACAACTTTTTAGGGTTCCGAAGTTTATGACTTCTAACCCTTATAGATTCGTCATGTCCGTCTTTCAGTCCGTCCGTCCTCAACTTACCGTCCAAACGGTAAATGTTAGAAAGACGAAACTTTGCATGAATATGTATTGTAATTACGTCGACAAAGTGCTACATTTAAATTATGAAAAATATTTTTATTTTGGGTACTACCCCCCTACACGTAAAGTGGGGATGTTTTTTTTTTCGCGGCTACCCCCCATCATGTGGGGTATCATTATATACGTCTTTTAAAAACATTACAGGGTTGTTAAGACGATTTTTTGATTTAGGGATCCGTTTGCAAAAATATCCACTTTAAAGGCAACTTTTTTATAAATACAGGGCGTCTTCCCCCTCTAAAAGCTAAACGGCCTGCTCAAAAAATCTGGAAAAATTCGTGATAGTGTTCCATACAATGCACTTTAAATAAAAACTAGAACGAATGACGAATTAGATGACTTTGTTAGTTCAGGGGTTATAAAGGGCTTAACTTCTACAATGTGCTTACTTGGAAAACGTCATACAAAATTAACGCATTAATACGTAAACATAACAATTATCCATTGGATACAATTTCTAATCCACGTACCATTATGGGTGACTGAGGATCCCTTTCCTGTGCGCGGCCTGACACGCCCTTGGCCGATTTTTTATTTACACTTTTTTTCACATAATCTCAAATTATATGTGTGAAAAATTCAGAAAAACCAAATTTTTGGTCTTTTTTTTCTTTTACAATTAAAATTATTTTTAAACGAAGTTTAGTGAAAACTTACCTTTTTATGTCCCGAATACACTGTAAGTTATTTGATTTGAAATATTTATTTTTTCACCCTATTTTGACATAATATCGAAAATTCACCCGTCAAAATATCTACTTTTTTCAAAAAATTGGGGTGTTTTCTGTTTGATGAAATCTACTTTCCGATGGTGTAATCCCTACTATCCCTACTAATATTATAAATGCGAAAGTAACTCTGTCTGTCTGTTACGCTTTCACGCCTTAACCACTGAAGCGATTTTGATGAAATTTGGTATGAAAATAGAATTGAACTTGGGAAAGGACATAGGCTACTTTTTACTGCAATAATCGAGATAAAAAGGGCCAAAGTTAGGTGATTATAAAAATACATAAATCGTAGATGTCAAAATGTATCACTGTTTATCTCCTGTCAAAACTTCACAGGTTGCTAGGCATAACACACTTGCATGGCAACCATAATGATAGTTTGTAAATGACATATTTGATCATCATCATCATCATCGATCCCAAAGTGCCTGAAGACGAAAGTCTTCAACCGGTGCGTCCTACCCGTCATGACATACGGAGCCGAAACGTGGACACTCACGGCACGGCTGGTCCACAAATTCAAAGTCACGCAGCGTGCTATGGAGAGGGCTATGCTCGGAGTTTCACTAAGAGATCGTGTTAGAAACGAGGTAATCCGGCAGAGAACAAAAGTTATCGACATCTTCTACAATGTGCTTACTTGGAAAACGTCATACAAAATTAACGCATTAATACGTAAACATAACAATTATCCATTGGATACAATTTCTAATCCACGTACCATTATGGGTGATTGAGGAACCCTTTCCTGTGCGTGGCCTGACACGTACTTGGCCGATTTTTTATTTACACTTTTTTCACATAACCTCAAATTATATGTGAAAAATTCAAAAAACCAAGTTTTTGGTTTTTTATTACCTTTTACAAATAAAATTATTTTTAAGCGAAGGTTCGTGAAAACTTACCTTTTTTTGTCCCGAATACACTGTAATTTATTAGATTTTAAATATTTATTTTTTCACCTTATTTTGACATAATATCGAAAATTCACCCGTCAAAATATCTACTTTTTTCAAAAAATTGGGGTGTTTTCTGTTTGATGAAATCTCTTCTTTCCGATGGTGTAATCCCTACTAATATTATAAATGCGAAAGTAACTCTGTCTGTCTGTTACGCTTTCACGCCCAAACCACAGAACCGATTTTGACGAAATTTGGTATGAAGATAGAACTGAACTTGGGAAAGGACATAGGATACTTTTTATTGCAAAAATAAAGGTAGAAGGGTTTGAAATAGGGACGAAAGTTTGTGTCAAAGTTCCTTATTATCGAACATAAAATCATGTAAGATCGTTTAATATACCCTTACCGTGTCGCGCGATATAATTAAATTACACGCGGGCGAAGCCGCGGGCGGAAAGCTAGTACTTTTATAAAAATAACAGCGATCTGAAATCGACAGGCTTGTATGAATTGCATTGATAGTAAAGTCCTGAGGTATATTTATTTTAAGATTTGTATATAAATATTCAAAAACATATATAATTATGTACTTTTATTAAAATTAGCCCTCTTCCTCTATTCTGCTTATCTAAGTTGCTGTGCCCGACAGGGTTCACAATTGTTACTATCTATTCAATAATATATGCAAACACCTGTATACATTATGAAATGCAATAAAGAATTGAGAATGAGAATGAGATTTCGGCTACTCGGCTAATCGTGTGGCTGAAGAGCAACACGATTATTGCTTTTAAAATAATTTTTTGTTGCAGTAAGTAACTTTGTTGGTAAAGAGAAGCCTATGTCTAGCAGTAGACTACGAAAAGCTGTTGATGATAATGAAAGCAAGTATGTAAGACGTATAATCTTAAGCCAAGAAGTCTACAAAGAAACTATTAGATAGTTCTCCGACTCACTCACGTTATGGTACCAAGAGATTCTGTGTTCTCTCGGGTTCGCTTTGATGTTGCATTCGAAGTATACATCATCACCTTCCTTGATGTCATTGGGGTTTAGGGTACTGCCCAGCGACATGGTCAGGACTGGCTTGTCTGTTGGAAGAAATAGAAACAATATGATATAAATGATATGAATTAGTTGTATTATGAGTTAGAATAGCTAAAACCATAAGTGTATATATACAATATATTGTTTTAAACTTTCATGGTCAGTAACATTAGAATAGAAATCTGCTGGATTGCTACCATGTACCTTTCTGTTAGTGAGTATCCGATATTTAGGCACTATCGCAAGCGCCGTGATCTCGGAGTTATCCGTGATCATTGCTTCTATTCTGATGTTATACGAATATAAGTTTGGAGTTTGGCAATCTTACTGACTGGGTCATGAAAAAAAAATCTTTACATCAACTCCGTTCTTCCTCAAAGTTCAGAATATAATCAACAAGGACTTTGTTCTTCTTCGACAGTAAAGTCATCAATGCCCAAGCCCAAGAAGCATCGAGAGTTTTCTTCTTCCTCATCAGTAAGGTTACTTGAGTCCACCACTGGTATCAGGCTTTGTTTCTTTTTTTCTATTTTATCAATTTATTTAAAATAATTAGAGAAACATCTACTAATCAGTAAATGTTTCTCTAATTATTATTATTATATTAATCGTTGGTCGTGGTCGTATGCGGCTGCTGATCAAGAAGTCTCGGGTTCGATTGACTAAATGTTTACATGATCTGCAAATATTTATTTCGGATTTGCCGTGTTTTCTATGTATAATAAATATGTTGTGTGTTAGATGACTTAGATGTCAAAAATATTTATTTATTATTCAATCAATAATTCAAAGAATCTTAATAATAATTTCTTGTGAACTAAGATCTATCAAACTACGCACAGGATATAAAATTGATTATAATACGGCTTCAATTATTAGAGAGAGATATTCAAGAAGTTTTATATGTATAATTAGTTTTAGTCCGCGTCTCTGCCTGCGTGTATGACAGTTATAGCGAAAAAAATTAGCCTATGTCTAGCTTCGAGTATCAATCTATCTCTGCACCAAATTTTATCAATTTAGATGCCCGTGGAAGCGTAAGAGACATACTGACAGATCTGACCGAGTTACTTTTGAATGTATACTATCATATTAAATACTATAAAACCACAGTTATTAACTAATATAATATATTTTTCGGTCCGATGTCAACTAAATTAAACACAAATATTTAGGCCAAACATTATTAGATAACTAAATTATTGTAAAACTTGAGAGGTATCAAACAAAAACAATTTGATATGAAATATGAAACAACAGAATTGGCACAGCGCTAATAAAAAAAGGTCCTCGCATAACAATTTAAACAAAATTTGTGTTGAGAATAATATAAACTAATATACACCAAGTATTTCGCATTTAATGCAACTGTACTTGCTCAATTCAAACTTAGTTACAAGATGAAAGTACTTTGAATATCGCAGTGAACAAATTAAATTACATTTTCTGACAAGTTTCTTGTTTAAAGTCTGTCTGTGCCAAGAAGAGGATTTAAACAAGCTGTAAATATAACTAAATGTTTACATTACAGATATGCATTACGTATTAGAATATTTAAATTTATAGATCTATACAGATATTAATAAATACCTAAAGTTGAAGTTTGTTTGTAATATCAAATGAATGGCATTTACTTAACGTTAATGTAAGTATATAGGGTACTTATATTAAAAACGCTGTTTAAAAAAAGTTCTGTCTGTCTGTTTGTTTTAGCTAATCTTTGGAATCGCTGGACCGATTTTGACGAGAATTTCACTTGAAGATAGCTTATGACATAAAAATAACTTAGGCTAATTGGTTTTTGACTGTGTTAAAACCGGTTGAACTAGTATCCGACCCCAAATAGTATTAGGAATAAGGCTAGGAAGAACATAAGAACATTTTGGACAACTGACACACAACGTCAACTCCTCCCAAACTAAGCAGAGCTTATACTATGGGTACTAGACAACTGATATACATACATATTTACTATTACTTTATGTAAAAATATACACTCGTTAACTGCTAAATCACTGCATCAATTTCTGTCATATTTGGCATGGAGATATTTTGATTCTTAAGAAAGGGCATAGCTGCTCTATTTCATCATCATCATCAGCCTATCGCAGTCCACAGCTGGCATAGGCCTCTCCCATTGCACACCACTCTGATCGATTTTGGGCTTCAATTTTCTGCTCTATTTATGCTTCCGCGAAAACATACACGAGTGCGTAGTCGCGTGCACAAGCTGGTAGAAATTGAATCTAAGTTTTAATAGAATCATTAAATTTTGTGCTTGTATTAAAATTTTGAATGAGATTGAATCCAAAGTTTTAATCTTAATATAACAATAGTAAAACATATTTTAACGGGCCCGTGTATGGAAGAGAAAGTGGGTAAGAATGTCCCCATAAATTTAACTGTAACACCTAAAGGGCAATGGCAAATGGCCAAGGTGACTTAGGCCCACATACGTACACATATAAAAGTATGTTTAGATAACAGTGGGTAATATTAGTATTTGATTGGTAAAAGAAAAAATTGAAAAGAACTTGGTGTTTTTAAGTAATTTAATTTTTTTCATAAAATCAAAAAATGTTTAAATGAATGGTAATGGTTTATTGACGAACATTAACTGACTTATATATATATATATATATATATATAAATAATATCAAAAATATAAAATATATATAAATATGTATAAAATCAGGGGGTGTCACTCCGCACTTTAGGTATAGTCGGCCGCTCGACTGCCCTCGCAGTCGCAGGCCATTCCGGTGGGTTGCCCCTACGAGACGCACGATACGCGTCACGTTCTTCGCCGCGTCGCTCTCGCGCATTATTGGTTATTTTTATACTTTTCAATACCCACAATGGCTTCTAGTGACAAACCTCGATCTTCTAATTCATGTAAAAGATATAGTTCTGTTTACGGATGTCAGAATGAAAGGTATTAGGTAGGAACTAATCTGTTCGTGTCGTACGTACCTAAATACATACGACGCGAACAGATATTTCGATGTGATATTATTTAAAACGTCATTTGTTGACAAAAGTACTTACAGTTAATTTTTCACTAAAGTAAAGTGCTAGAGAAAAAGTATTTATTATACCTATATTAAAATTATTTTTAAAAGAAGTTACACGATAGAAAGAGACGCAATTGAAGGTAAATATAATCGTAGGTGCTTCGGTGCTGTGCAATCTGAATTGAACTTAATGCAATAAAACCAAGGCTCCCTATTTCATTAATTTACTTTATATTTCTGGTACTAGGTATTAAGTATTTTGTGTTAAATAAATAAAAAAAAAGACTGTTCTCTCTCTGTTGTGTATGAAGTGTATGAGCAGACGCGCTTGCCCCCGCGCCATGGTACCTGTATTTGGTATCTTTCTTATTTTTCATTAAATTGATTTATATTTACATTGTAAGTACAATTTGAAAAAAAACTACTTTTTAAAAATCGATCTTTTAGACCTTGATTTTTTTATAACGCGATTTTTCAGGTTACAATTCGAATCGTTTCAAAAATCTATATTTTTTTGGAAAGAATCGCCATCCCTACAATATCGCAACGATATATCGATAAACCGATAAATATATAGACGCCAAAAAATATTAATGTATTTCGATATCGACGATACGCGGATATCGATATTTCAATATCGAAAAACTCAATATATTGTTTTTTTTTGTACATATTAAATAACTCTGGTATTGGATGAATTGGTAAAAAAAAAATGAAAATAACTTGGTGTTTTTAAGTAATTTATTTTTTCCATAAAGTCAAAAATGAACAAAGTCAAAAGATATTCTTTTGTATTAAGCTGATGTTTTATTGTAAAAGATAACATGTCATCCGTTACATAATTTATTGTGATTAGTGCGGTTAATCATTAATGATGAAATATTCAAACAAATATTGTAACTAACGTAAATCACAGAAATATAATAGACATATCTCTATATAACATCATATTATAATTTAATAATTATCACAGAAATATTTAATAGACATATCTGTTTAACACCATGTTATAATTTAATCATTATCACAGAAATATAATAGACATAGCTTTATTTAACACCATGTTATAATTTAATCATTATCACAGAAATACAATAGACATATCTCTATATAACATCATTTTATAATTTAATAATTATCACAGAAATATAATACACATATTATAATTTAATCATTATCACAGAAATATAATGGACATATCTCTATATAACATCGTATTATTTTGCAAAACATAAGAGCAAATTCTACAATCTGCCGGTACATAATAATTGTAGTCATAAAGTAGGCTTACACGCAGGGTATTTGGAACTAATAGACGATCAGGTTCATTACATCCAGGGAAGAAACAATGGCGCTGGGTATTTGGTGCTCGAAAATAATTAGGCAGAAGATGTGCATCAGTAGATGAACCACTAGATGTGGACGCAGATACATTACCTTCTGACATAATTGTGTCTGCATGTTCAGATTCCAGTAATGGGGGACTCGGCGCTGGAGGTTGCTCTTCTACAGATAATCGTCTTGTTTGTCCGTCTATTCTACGCCAACAAGCTTGACACAAATATGCGTTTTTTGGCAACTGCAATGATAAAAATATATCTTGTATTGTGACTGTCGAACATCTAACCACTTATATCAACAGTTAGAAAGTTTATTGAAAAAAACTAGGACATAAATTAAGCACTAATCTTATTGAATAATACATATATACACATTTTAACAGTGATAGAATAAATTGTTACTGTACCTGACGTGGTGCAATCTGATGAATTATCATATTTCTTATATGATCTTCACGGGGAGTATCTGTCCCAAGTTTGTGCGACCGTTGTCTCAATAGTGAACGACCACAACAGACACAAACTAAAAGATGGCCAACGATTGGTTGAGTTGTTGTATTCCTAATTTGTTCCCAAGCAGCCGACCAGCAAGCATGACACACCATATGATCACTCCTAACCATAACCTACAACATATAAGAATTGATTTTGCTTTTAAATTATAATATGATGTTATATAGAGATATCTCTATTATATTTCTGTGATTTACATTAGCTACAATATGTGTGAATATTTTTTTATCAATGATAAAATATTCACACAAATATGCACTAATTACAATAAAATATGTGACGGTTGACATGTTATCTTTTAAAATAAAACAGCAGCTTAATTAAAAAAAATTAGTTGTTTGAAAAAAATTGAAAAAAAAAAGTTATTCTGAATTTACTACCTGCTGGGGTTCAAGCCAATGTTGCACATGATTTCTGACTTCTGCGATTTCTAATGAATGTCTTCGCAGTCTTGATATACATAATCCGCAGTTAACACACCGTGTATTTTGTCCACTTTGAATTGTTGTCGATTGCTGTGAAGAACTAGGGCCTGGGATAGTGCTGGGGTCATCGGTCGTCGTGGCTATTACCAAATCAGGGTTATTGCCGGGGTCGTCGTTTAAAGCAGCATCGGAATCAATATTCAGGCCGGGGTCGTCGTTCAAATCAGCATCGGAATCAATATTCAGGCCGGGGTCATCGAGCAATGAAGGGTCGTTGTCAGTATTCTTAAGCATTTCGTATTTGTTGGAATCACTTGGAACACACAAATCGCAAAAGCACAACAAAAGTCGGCGGAATGTATGAACGGATCAAATGTCAATCACAATTCACAAATCAGACGTTTCTTTGGTGTTGACATTTTATAAATAAAATCGAATATATCCTTAAGATAGATCCAACAATCACAATCGATATTCAACGATTAGGTTTATTTTTAATAAAACGATATCCGATGTTCACATTAAATCAAACTCGTTTTCGGTTATTTGGTAATATCAACTTGATATATATTACATAATATATTCACCAACTTATAACCTTGGTTTGGTTTTAAGTTTTTAATAGTCAAATATATTGGAGAAGATAATTCCGTTTGGAGAGAGAACGTTTTTCATCGTATTACATAACTATATGATTTTGGTAATTGCTGCAGTAGACTTAAATATAGGCGTTTCGTTAATTTTGTGTTATTTTTGGAACTTTGTAAAATATCTGTTAATGGGTAATTGCTGCAAGTTATTATCAAAAAATTGGTCATTTGCGATTTCTAAAACTTCGAAAAATGTCGAATTTTGATCAGAGAGAATCGTCCCGATATAGTTTGTTGCTATCTTTTAAACACTGTAAAATATTATGAAGATCAATTAAGTGACAGGAGTAGTAAAACGTTTTCTGCTTTTGTATGTAAACGTGCTCGCTGTACTTTATTATTAAATACGATAGACTTTTACAATTTCTAACCATTATAATAAAATCAATTGCTTTTTTCTTCACAAGCGTGTGACTATGTCAGTAATGACAATGATTAATTTTTATATTTATAGATACAATCTCTTTCCTATTGTATAATTTTTAGTGTAAAAGTGTTATCGATTATGCATCGAAAAAATAATACGATTAATATGCGATTTTAGTTTTTTTTTGCACTGGCAAGTGAGTTGCCAATAATGTAATCGTCAATTGTGTGGATATAACCAATTAAATGTTCTTTTAATGTTAATAAACATTGCGAGCTTATAGCGATACCTAAATAGAACGAAAAATTTAATATGAATTTTAAATTTTTTTTAATATATCCAACTTGTTGTACGTTCTGGGCCCTATTTTGCCAATCCCCTTTAGCGATTATCATTCGTCATAACTGCGCATGCATTCTAAAAAAAAAGAGGTCAAACTTCTTATATACCTATCTTTCGAAAGAACTTTTAAAATGTTTTTAAATAAAAAGAAATCAGTTTTAGTTCAAACAATTTGTTACGTAAGAGATCATAAAATTAAATGATAAATGTTATGATATTATTCTACCGAGGGAGAGATATGCTTGGCACATTTGCTTGTACTCGAGCGAATCAACCCTTCAGCCTCTTCACGAAACCTTGCCTTTTGACGAGTGAGCAAAATTATAGGGTGTACAGTACAACCTTATCTTCCTCTAATGGAAAATGTTAAGTCGTTTTGAATGTTAGCTTTCTGTATTCTCCGTTGAAAATAAAAAAAATACTTGTGCAAGTTTTTTTTCGATACGTCAATTAGTTTTCAAGATTTAGAATTTATAGTGATGTGGTACACCATCCCGCGTTTAATGCGTATGGCGTCAGTTGCTCAGCCCATTCCCACTCTGGCGTATCGCATCTGATTCTCGCATCGCATCATATCTGGCGCATTTGATTATAAATAATAATAAAAAATTTAAAAATATTCCAGACACTTAAAAAATAAAAGTGTGTAGAATAATATTGTTTTTACCAGCTTCCATTTAACTTTCAATGTAAGTATTTTTCTTTGGGTAAAATCTTGCAAATCAATTTTGAAGCAAAGCAAATATCTTCAACCAATTGAGCTGAAACTTTGTATAAGTACAAGTTCAATTTGGATGACAATACATGGTTAACTTTGTGACGTCATTCAAAATCCAACATATCCAAGATGGCGTACTACTTTTTTTTTTTAATGCACTATTATTTTTGTTGTTTCTTAAGTTCTAGATATCCATCAGTGAAGTTGGTTACTTACCATCAAAGGAAGCGTGTGCTCGTTTTTCTAAGACCAATTTACTAAAGACTCTACTTTTCTTGATGTTAGGCATAAAAGTAGAATCTAAAAATGGGGGCCACCATGTTCATGGCGAAGAACTGAAGCATTCACTATGGCGAACTATATAGAAGCATCTACACCATTTGGCCTCCGGTCTCCACTCACCAATGACACACAACAGTACGAAAGCTGTCATCATCAACATCATCAACAACCCATAACGTCCCACTGCTGGGCTCGGGTCTCCTCTCAAGAGAGGGTTAAGGCCTTACGTCCCCACGCTGGCCGAGTGCGGGTTGGGGACTGGCAAGACACGTTGTGGCTACGTAATCTTACCGTTGGATGTTTTTAAGCCGCCCGAAGGCCTCCAACTAAGCTTCACGACTGTTACCTTATGACAACAACCGGGACCGACTGCTTAACGTGACCTCCGAATCACGGAAACGCTCATAACATATCATGCCACATACGGTCACCCATCTAGGTCTGACCGCGCCGTAGTTGCTTACCCTCGGTGATTGTTTCCAATCACCTAAGGCCACTCGGCTATGAGCGCTTCATGAAAGCTGTCATTTTGGGTTTATTCTCTGTGTGAGGGTAGGACTGCCCGAGCCAGCCCATTCGTGATGAAATCAGCGAAGATCTACTACCTTGAGCTTTATGACATTTATGAGAGAGTTCATCGGTAGGTTCTAAATTTATTTATTACGAACATTGCATTTCTGAGCGTGACGTAATAAATTCCTAAAAACTAGAACTTCACTAACATGCGTTATAACTAAAATGTTGAAAAAGTTATTATTAAGTGAGCATCAAAGTGAAGTCTTAAAAACTAGCACATGTCGCTAACAACTAAATGAAAAAGTTAGGGATAGAAGAGGAACTTACCGAGTTTGGAGGAGTTTGCCAAGCTTATAGAAACCTAACATAAAGTTTTTCATATCCATGATAAGTTTAAAATAGTAAATTTTAAGGCCAAATATCAATATTTAATGTGCTTTAAATTATTTTATTTATTCAAATTTTATTCAATTTGTATATCGACAAGCTTTATGCTTTATGCAACGTATATACTTATATACGTTACAAAATTACTACACTAAACATTTGATTGTGAGAGAATTTTCTAGCACAAAAGTGACATACTATAATTTCTGCCCGTGTGTATGTCGGTGATCGCGATAAAAAGTAGACTACGTCCTTTCTCAGGCTCTAGACTATCTGTGTCATCATCATCATCAACAGCCTTTAACAGTCCACTGCTGGATATAGGCCTCTCCTTTGAAAGGAGGTTTTGGCCTACTATACTACGTTGGCCAGACGGGTTGGTAAAGGGTTTGTTTCAAGTTTTCCTTCGATTGGCAGTGATGTTGGCTGCTTATTTTGTTCCTTTAGTCGCCTGTTACGACACTCTTATAATGAATAGGGGTGGTGACACTTTGTATTCTTAATTCGTCACCACTCGGACT
Organism: Phragmatobia fuliginosa; assembly: GCA_932526445.1. Lineage (NCBI taxonomy): Eukaryota > Metazoa > Arthropoda > Insecta > Lepidoptera > Erebidae > Phragmatobia > Phragmatobia fuliginosa. The sequence goes on along the minus strand of OW052078.1, from coordinate 2,673,254 downwards.
ATCTGTGTACCAAATTTCATTTAGAACAGTTCAGTAGTTTTGACATAAAAGCCGGATAGTGAAGCAGACATTTACTTTTGCATTTATAATATTAGTAAGGATAAATTAAGCATTAAGACAACTGATGCACAGAAGTGCGTGCATAAAGTTATCCCTACTTATATTATAAATGCGAAAGTAACTCTGTCTGTCTGTCTCTTTACGCTTTCACGCCTAATCCACTGAACCGATTTTGATGAAATTTGGTATAAAAATAGAACTGAACTTGGGATAGGACATAGGATACTTTTTGTCGCAAAAATAGGGGTATAGGGGTTGAAATAAGGGACGAAAGTTTGTATCGAAGTTCCTTATCGTCAAAAATAAAATCATTTAAAATTGTTCAATTGTTTAAGACAAAGACAAAAAAAGGGTGCACGGGGAAAGGGGGGGGGGCGTATCGAGCGGTAGGCGGGGACCATGTCGCGCTATATAACCGAATTCCACGCGGGTGAAGCCACGGGCGGAAAGCTAGTAAATAAATAAAATATCACTTATTATTGTCGGAATTATGTGCCTTGTGCATATTAGACAAAAACCAAGGTACTAAATTTATGTGACCTTTGAGAAATTCATTTATATTTTCTACGGGACAGTATCACTTAGTATATTTTGTCTCAGTATCGTGTGATAAATGAACTGTAAAATACACAAAAGGTAATATCCGATCAAGATTTGAGAGATCTTCAAAGGTACGTTTTGGTTCCACACTGTATTTATCTTTGACAGGAAAACCGCAATTACGAAGTCAAAGTCAAATGTCTATATTTCAGATTAGCTGACCCTCTGAGCATGCCTCGGGGAGCGTATGCGGCTGTCGATCAAGAGATTTTGGGTTAGATGCCCGGGTCGAGACGTCATACAAGAAATATTTAATAACAGCTCGGAGTTTCAATAGAAAATCGATTGAAAATTGTTATTGGGAAGTCAGTGGCCTCAAATTTACTTCAGACCAGTTTAATCTTCGGATTCAGTTCGTTCTTAGTAAGTCCGATACCAGTGGCTACGTGCATAACCTAATATTCAGGTATAACCGGCTTAATTAGTAGGTTACCCCAAAGAATCTTAGAAGTATTAAAGACTAGTACTAGGAAGGTGAATAGCTGACCCTCTAAATTTTCTTCCTCTTTGCTTCAATATTTCATTGCCCGTTCTATTCAATTTTATTTTTGAACCAATGTTATGTGATGTGTACAGGCTTCCTCGATAAATAAGCTATCCAATACTAAGATGTTGCCATATCCATAGTTCTACAGGTTAACGCGTTCATCTAACAAACAAATTATTCAAATTCTCGCTGTTAGAATAAACTATCCATACCTAATAGATATATAGATACCGTTTAGATTTTAAGATCTATTCCTAATTTTATTGTTCATCATTCAAATATCCTCAAAATTACAACATACATTTGTTTGCTCAATTGGTCAAGATTTCAAAATGCTTTTATTTCAAAAAGACCTTTCCACGCACTTTCAAAACATTACATTAATGACTCTACTCTCTTGTACGATTCCAAAATGTCATTCCTATGGAGAAGAACCAGCAAGAAACTACATAATTTATTCTTTTCAAAAAGCATATAGTAGGCGACAACAACGTAAAATAGCAAATTAGTAGGTGGCTACTTATCTAATAGTAGATTAGTAGCCAAGGGCTGTAAGGCATCAATTGCAGCCCGAGATATTTAGGCGCACAAGCGCAGCGAGGGCGCTTATGGTTCGAGGTTCGAGGGTGCAATTGGTGCTTACACCCGAGCTAACTATTCAGCTTTACATCTCAATTGTGAGGTACGTAGAAATAAATCCCAAAAACAAACAATATTCAAGAACGAAATTGAGCTTTGCCATTCAATATTTAAAATTGTTGACTATTATACTCATACGAAGCTAAGGCTGAATAGCAAAGCGACCTCTTTGGTCATTGAGATGAATACATGATATCTATTGCCAGTATGATGGTTAGATGTACGCGAACTTTTTGAAAGAAAGAAGTTTTTTTTTATACTTACCGCCCTAGGGTTTTTCTAGATACATTATTACCCTAGAGCGCTAATTAGTCATCTATAAGCCCCATTTGGAGGTAATAAGAACCTGTTTACCGAACATGAGAGATGTAAAATAATAAAACATCCTAAAAACGATTTAAGACCAAAAGTTAAGACCTACCTTTATAGTTAACAGACACTGGACTTTTATTCCAAGAATGTAATTTGAAGTTCATGCTTTATTCTAGTTCAATCGCAATAAAACTGTTTACCTCTTGCTTAAAGATATTAAGCCACAAGACTGACAAGATAATTCCAAATTCCAAAAGTTGAATTACAACTCTTATTTAATTCAGGATAAAACTTAAATTGAGATAAATCATTCCACCAAGATGTCAGTTTAAACGTGCTTATCTTGGATCTAGAGAGATTTCAATGCAACAGCAGATTGTGAAAGTATATAAACTGTGGAGACGTAAGTTTTTAGTTATTTGTTTTCTGTGTAACAGTTAAAAATTATATTTTATTGGCTTTTAACTGTAAGCACATTACCTACAGTAATTTTTCTTGCATGTCATTTATAATTTTCAAAAATAAACTTAGAGCGTTATGTTAGTTGTTATGTCCTAAACATACCGCTTACTTTCGGACATAACAGAGACCGGTTCGTCAAAATTTAAACATTGTATTCGTGTGTAATGTATTTATAACATGTATTAAGTCATGTACAGATATGTTTGTAATGTGACTGCTAAGCTGAGGTCTTGGGTTCAATATCCGAGTTGGATCAAATGTTTGTATGATCTGCAAACAATCGTACCTATCATAAAACATTTAAAAGCCTAAAGCTTTATGCTTTATCCGTTGCGCCACAGGGCCAGTTGGTGATTGTGTTGAAATTACAAACTTGACTGTGCACACATTATTTACATATTAAAAATATATCTGTAAAAGATTTACTAATTTATGATATTTTTATTAAATATTTTATATACTGACATCTAGGTAAGATGAACTTCGTTCCATCAGGGTATCCATTGAAACCCTTTCTTTTTTATGTTATCTACGTGTAAAACTTAGTATGTATATGTATGTATTTGTAGTTACTAAAGTTCATATGTTTTCCTTTATACAATCTATGTAGCCTTCATAATACAAACCTATTCTGACTTGTTTGGAATCTGATAATCGTGTATGAGATTTGAATAATTTATTAGTATTATGGTTATCAACTTACAAACAACACTCATTCTGAAGGAATCTTCTAGCGCCACTCGGAGTACAGGGTTGTCAGCGCGGCACCTGATCACAGCACCATCATCATCAGGCTCCGGTAGCATCGTGAGACGGCTGATCGTCGTCGTCTCGTTTGTAAACTCGCTGTGCTGTTGGAAATTTGACTTCATTATTATGGTTTATACGATACATTTTTGTTTACATATACTTATAATACATCAAACTTATAGGTAAAAATTACAAACGCTAAATAATGCCAGCATTCTTGCCGTCTTATGTCGTTGGTGAGTGTGAGACCGGAGGCTCAGTCATATGTCAAACATATAACACGGCCGCCATGGTATGGGTCACTATGTTGCATTGCCTACCCTCATAATGAGGATGGTGGCCCCTACTCCTGGATTCTTCTCATGCTTTCCATCAGGTAGAGTAGAGTCACTTTGGTAGGCTTAAATATTAATAAAAAAATATAATAATAGGTAAAAATTCTTTCAGAAATTTCTGATGTACTAACTTGGCAGAGATTTTTCTACGTTTTTGTTTATCTTATTTTTAGTTAGTTTATTCATTCAAATGTTATTAGGAAGACATTGCTTTTAGCAATAGGGAGTCCACTGTATGTATCTCCTTCGAGTATTCAATCGTAATAATGTAACGGATGTACAATAAAGTATAAGACAAAAACCCCTGAATTATTTTATATTAAACGTAAAGTCACAAACATATCTCCACTATTAAGCAGACGACGTGAGGTCTTGGTATTGTAAATTATAGTTGATACGGTTACACGGTCTAGTTTGTACTGTACATTATGTATTTAGGCAGATTTAGAATAAACTTTACTGCTCGCTTGTCACGTATTTTTGATCAGTAAATGTCAGCTTAGCGTACGTCGTCTTGTAAAGATATTAAATTTCAAAGTAAGTTAAATGGTAGAGATATGCAGGAGGGTCGAAGTTTGTATACCTGATGGAAAGACTTGTCACGAGGACACTATATTCAATGGATTGCTCAGCTGGATTTAACAAACGATGTCATGGCGGTTGCAGAAGACATTTCAATGGAAAAAAATGAAGCAAAATAACTTTTATTTAACGTGGAGTTAACTTGACCTCTTCCATTGCTAGTAGGATGATGCTGATTTCAGCACAAATCGAAAACGACAGCATTCGTGTTGTCGTATTTAAGGGCCATAGCACACTAGCTACTTTTAGCATCGGCGATCGGCGATTTGGCGACTGCATCGATGCTGCATCGCGTTTTAGCGACTTCCTGCGTTCGATCGCGGTATTGGAAATGCGCGTTTTAGCGACTGCTCAGATGCCAAATCGATGCTACCGGCATCCGAATGTGTGCGGAGAGTAGCGTTCAGCTGCTGTGTCGCGCTTCTAAAAAGCGACTCAATCTCCGCGTTCGGCGTTTTTAAGTGTGCGGTGTAGAGCGTTCGGTCGCCGTATTTAGCTTCTAAAAAGCGACTAGTTGCCGATCGCCGATGCTAAAAGTAGCTAGTGTGCTGTGGCCCTTATTGCTCAGTGTGAGACCGGATTCCCAATGATGCAGATTCATCTTACTAAGCCCCCCTTTTTCTTTTTTTTTTTTTCGTGCGGAAATCCCCACGGATAACACCAGCCAACTATGTATGGTGGTTATGTCGGACTCGAACCGACTAAAAACCGCACGCCAACTCGAGAACTTGAAGCCGAGGTACCAGGTGCACCCTCGGAAGGAGATCCCTGGAACCCCGACACACCTCGGGCCATCTACGGTTTGTACATGACCCCCTTCGGTGTGGGAACCCTATTTTTCCCTATTGCCATTTTGGTTTGGACTCTCTTTTTAGACTCTCGCGCTCTTTGCAGCTTTAGGATTTTTGATCTTCAATTTGTCGAGTCTCAGGACTCCCACCCAACTCCTGTGCCTCCTTGCGCCACTGACATAGAGTCGCAAGGGCTCTCGCCTCCAGGTCCCATGGTGGAGGTCCAGCCAGGAGACTCGCCGCCTCAAAGGAGATTGTGCGATATCCTCTATCACTAAGCCCCCCTATGGTGTGAGTCAAATGTGAATCAAATGCTGCAATATCTGTACTCACTATAAAAATTGACCCTTACTCATACTTTACTCATGTTTTTTATCTGGCAGAGAAGTCACTTTGGAAAGCTTTAATATATAAAAAAATAAAAAGCTTTCTAGAACGTAATCTATTTTTACCCATGATTCTAGAAAAAAGAAAAATTGGTATCCTTAGATACATCCCAAGAAATGTTAATAATTATGATTTGTAATATTTTTTGTTACACAAATTCATGGAATGAGTGTAGAGAATATAATATATCATGCGTATCACGGCTTTAGTTTCTTAGAAATTTTCTCTCGAAACTTATTTATTGTAATACGAAAGTTAACGATATCTATTTTGATATCTTCATGAAGGGAATGCCTTTTTGGAGGCAACTGGCAAATCTATAACCCAGCCAATTGGTTGGTATTCGTTTTATTTGCCTAGTTTACTTTGGATAATGACCACTAAATGATCAACTATAAATAAATAAATATTTCGGATATCGGACACACAACATCATCTAGTCCCAGACTAAGCAGAGCTTGTAATATGGGTACTAGGCAACTGATATAAATACATAAACATACTTTTATTTGTAAATACATGCATATTAGACATAGAAAACAACACAAACCCCATTACTAACTAAAGATACCCCTTGGCAAAGACATTAATTGTCAAGTGGCATTCGGTGATTGGAAACAATCGCCGAGGGTAAGCAACAGCGGCGCGGTCAGTACCTAGATGAGTGTCAGTTTTGTGGCATGATAAGTTATGAACGTTTCTCTGGTTTGGAGGTCACTTTAAGCAGTCGGTCCCGGTTGTTATCATAAGATAACAGTCGTGAAGCAATGTTGAAGGTCTTCGGGCGGCTTATAATCATCCAATGGCAAGATTTAATAGCCACAACATGTATTGCCAGTCCCCAAACCGCATTAGCCATCGACCCCAGTATGACCTTAACCCTCTCATGAGAGGAAACCTGGGCACAGCAGCGAGACTATAAGTTTTTTTTATAATAATGTTGCCCTATGGAAACATGTGCTAGTGCTTTAGAATTTTAAATATTAGTGCCTAAAAGTCAAAGTCGTTAACATTTCTAGAAAGTAATTCGAACCAGTATTGTGATTTTACTTCATTGATGAATGTACTTAAGTATAACTTTCTTCAAACTTCTTTTATTGTTACTTACCTTGCCTCTGGTATATCTTCTGTTTTCTCTGAACCAGGTAACTTGTGCTGCTGGTCTGCTACCATGACTTATGCAAACTAGTGTGATTTCTGAGTCAGCTGACATCTGTCCTGGCTTGTTGGTGATCAGTACTGATGTAGGACGCACTGCAGAAATAAATTATTATTAAATCGAATGCATTTTCCACTACTACGGATTAAAAATACTAAGTTTCGCTACACCTATCTATCCCCGGAGTGGCGCAAGAGCTGACGAGGTAGTAGATCACGCTCATTTCAGCATGAATAAGGCTACTCGATTGGTTAATTACTACCCTCATACAGAAGATCAATGTAGTCTTTCGTTGGTGAGTGTGAGACCGGTGGCCCATTCAAGGCCTGCACCTGGAGACCGAGATAATGATGCAGAAATACCTCACTAAGCCGCCATGGTGTGGGTCACCATGATGCATTGTATGCACTCACAATGAGGATGGTGGCCCCTACTCCTAGATTCTACTCATGTTTTCTATCAGGCAGAGTAAAGTCACTTTGGTAGGTTTCAATGTATTAACTTGACACAAGCCCTTAACTCAAAACTCAGATATATCCGGACATATCCTATTTCCATCTGAGGACTGTTATAGGCTGTTGATGGTGATGATGCTGGTCTATAATGGTGATATATGAAAGCTTGAGTTTTGGAACATAATGGAAGTAAATTCTAACATTTCTAGATGTGTTACTTTTGAATCAAACATTCACAAACGTGCCTGGCGTGACTTTGTGGCAAAGTGTGACACATTAAGTGTTCTCACTATAAAGCTCAGGGAAAAGCTTCACCGCATGAAGCTTTATTTATATTTCAGTGATATGCAATATAATTTTATAACTATGTATTTTATTGCCTCGGTGGCGCAGTGGGAGCGTATGTGATTGCTGTGCTTGAGGTCTCGATTCCCGGGTCTGATCAAATATGTGTGTGATCCGCAAATATTTGTTTCGGAGTGTGGGTGCTTTCTACGAGTATGTATAATATATATGTAATTACAAAAAAGATGAATGTGTAAGATGGCAAAAATATGTATTTATTTAATTATGTATATATTTTTTCGTTTCGTTTTAATGTGTGTTTCAACCGAGGCTATCTGTATCAGAAATTATTTGAAATCAATTTAATCCCTTAGTTCTTTATACATCGACTCATTTTAAGAATAAATATTAATTAGAAAATTTGTTTTAGTAAATTTTACCTATTTATAGGTATAACTTCTTTCTAAATAATGCCATGTTTTCTACATAAAGTTGAAATTGCTAAATAAAAAAATAAAAAATATACTTACAATGCATTTCAACTCTCGCAGTTCTTTCATGAGGACTAAGTAAAGCTGTGTTGGTGGCCTGGCACCGTATGCTAGTGTTCAACCAGCTTCTTTCAGCTCCTCCAATACTGATCCTGCTCACGATGACCTTGCCATCGTTCTTGAGGATCGTGTGGTCTTCTATCTGTTTGTTGTTGATCAGCCAATTTAAAGTTGGTTGAGGACGCCCTGGGAAAAGAGATGAAAGATTTCATAATGTAGGATGACGACAAATATTTTCTTATGTTGAAAAAAATACTGAAAAGCCTAACCAGGATTTTATTTTTTGCTACATTTGAGTCATATTTTTATTCTTGAGCTATGTATACCAGTATGATTTAGGACTACTTTGATTTTTGAGGTATGAATTTGTTGAAAAAATATCTATAAATTTATTTTTGATTTGTTTATTTTTCAAATGTTTCATTGTGTAAACGATAACTTGGGAAACATTTACTGATACGCGAAATTATATATTATTTTATAGATATATTAGTTTATTCTTCGGAACCATGGCTGAAAATCTTCAAAAATGTGTTTAAAAAGTGATATTTTGCTTTAAGATGTTATAAAAAAAATGTTATTAAATTTTGTTTTCCCAGTAACGTGATGTAAGCAAACAGTATGAAGTAAACAAAAAGTCTTGGATAAAACTATCAAACAATTAGAGCATGGGACGCCAAAGTTTGGAGCATCAACATTTTGTGAATTTCTCCAAGAAGCATAAGTTTTAACACACGTAGAGTAACCAAATATTTCAAGTTTTAAGGATATATGACATTTTCGGATCTAAATTTGGATGAAATTTAGGACAAGATACTTGAAGACTTTTTAAGGTGAAAATGTCGACTAACCGACAAATATATTTGATTAAAAGAACTTTAGCTGAAACATCAATCTATATTATTACAAACATAATTGATTTATTTGAGTTTGGAATTCACATTTAAAAAAAAACGTTACAAATCCCATTTATCGAACTTATTATCAGCATGCTAGGAATAATAGCAGTTGAGAATAAATTAAGTATATTATAAAAAATCTGTAACTTTTTACATACACTTTACTCGTACTATTTTATAAACTTTGACTCATAAATGTTTTCTTAAATGTAAACTGCATTGAAATAGTAAGCTTGTCCAACATTGTTAAATTTAGCTGTGGTCACCCTGATGTGAGTTATGACCGAAGAAATAAGCGACATAAGAGCGACAAGATTACCATCATGAAGTCATTACTGAAAGGGTAGCCTCAGGGGATGTGAAGGTGGGCTGAATCTTGAGAAGCTTTACAAAGTTATACAGCATTCAGTTTAGCAACCCGTGTGGTATTCTGATATTTACGCAAAAGACATAGTCATTGTTTGTTTTCGTTCATCCCTAATATATACTTTAGTGCATATTGTGAACACCTAAATTATTACAAAAGATGAGTTACAGATACAATTCACGTGATAATCGACAGCGTTATCTTCCAGGTGATTTCTTCCAGACTAACTTAACATGAAAATTTTCACATTTTTCATAATGAACTCCATTATTACTCTTATGTTATTGTTTCTTGTGGACTTTCTGAGCTAATGTGTTTTATGTGAAGTTCTTACTTAGTGTGAAGGAAAGCATTATTTGCATAAACTACCAAAATCTCACAAAAATCTCACACCAATGAATAGATAAAATAAATATAAAACACATACCATGGCTCATGTAATTTATTACAAATAAATTAAACTAAACTAAAACGTATTGTGAAACTAAATAAATAAACCAAACTAAAAAAAATGTGAAACTGGTACCGACAGGTCCGGTGATTAAAAACTATGAAAATTGAGTTTTAAAATTTTCAAACAAAATATTCGCTTCATCAAAATATATTCTGTGTCACATAGCTGCTCCGATAGTGTTTGAATACCTAATGTGAAAAGGGAAAAAATTTAACAGTATTTTCGCCCAAGCTGTAAATAAATCACAACATTACACACATCATCATCACACACATCATCATTATCAACAGCCTTTAACAGTCCACTGCTGGACATAGGCCTCTCCTTTGAAAGGAGGTTTTGGTCTACTATACCACGCTGGCCAGACGGGTTGGTAAAGGGTTTGTTTCAAGTTTTCCTTCTCTTGGCAGTGAGGTTAGCTGCTTATTTCGTTCCTTTAGTCGCCTCTTACGACACCCATGGAATGAATAGGGGTGGTGACACTTTGTATTCTTAATCCGTCACCACACGGACCTACATCACACACAAATAATAGCATTTATTTTATATAGACCTGCGTTGAACCATGTCTAAATATATAAACTAAATGTATAGATCGCGTTAGATTCACACGGGCTGATGGCTACATATCTATATGTCAAAGGATTTTGTATTTGTGATTTTGAATATGTTATTGACACGGTTACTATTTTATTCCAAACTTGACAGCTAATTCAGTCTGCCTCTATTATGCCACAGAGACAGTTTGAATTGCAATGTGTATGCATGTGCCTTGATTGTGTATAACTTGGTTATTGATCATTTTTTTATTTAAAGCTTTCTAATTGCAGTTTATTATTTTTACAGTAAATTTAAAAAAAATCGCATTCGGGTCAATCTGGTAGAAGTTCGAGAAGATTGCAGTTGCATTCCCTACGTCCGAAATTCTAGTAAATGAGGGACCACAAGTGGCCTCAAATTAACCTAAAGTAACCAAAAGGACTCCTATAAGGTTTCAACTCCATAAATATCATGAAATGTAAACTAAGCAATTTTAAAAATACTTTTATATTGCTTGCTTTTATATGGCTTGAATGTGTTAACTGGAAAGAAATATAGAAAATCTGATTAACATTAAACAAGCATTCAGAAAACACATAAGTAAAATACACCACTTATTTCGATTGCTTGTTGAGTCTTAAAGAGAAACAGGATTGTCCTGTTTTAGTCTTAATAACTGTCACAGTACATTTCGTTTCGAAGTAGTCCGAAAAACTCGCGCAGGAAAATTGTTTAAATTTTAACGAGCAATAAATATCGACACATTGCCGTAATCCGGCCAAATCCGGAGAGTTCCAGAACCAAATGGAAGTAGGCCAAGAAACTTGGTGCAGGAGCTGCGGGGTTTTAAGTGAAGACTTTTTGTTTGAAATTGGAAATGTTAGCATTTTTTTCAGTTCGTTTCTCGAAAGTGCGAGTATTAAGAACTTTATACAGATTCCGATTGAAATATTGCATGGCTTAAGCAACTTCGTTTATGTCAATAAATTTATTTATTGTTTTTCTTTACGGCTCCATAGCCTTAATATTTTTTCGTGTATTTTTGCAGCCTGTTAAAGATGCTTTACTACTAGAAATCTGTATTTCTTTCTAAGATTATATTTGAATACTATGTTATACTGTATTCATTTTATCATCAACTATTTACCAGTGAAAGTCTCGTCGAAAAAAACTATTTACTAGTCAAAATTAGTACAGAGAAATAAAGAGGCAGACAAAATTTTGATTCCGGGTTAGATTCTCGAGTCAGACTTAATATTTTTGTAATAAACAAATATTTGTTTCGTAGTCTGGGTGTTTTCTATGTATAATAAATTTGTATATATTTACAAAAAAAGTATGTTAGTGTATTAATATCAGTTGTTGAGTACCCATAGTACAAGCTCTGCTTAGCTTGGGACTAAATGATGTTGTGTGTTAGAAATTCAATATATTTAAAATTTGATTTTTGATGTAATTTGCACATATACTTTCATATGTATGTATTTAGTGAAAAGCTATTAATTTGAAATTACAAACAGTCACTTTTACTTTTTTCTATTTGTATACATCAAACTACTAAGCTTAGGCTCACATTTACCTCTGGAACTCCAATAACTAACAATTTATTACATAACTGATAAGTCTGAGGTAATTCTAGTAAATGTATAGTCTAGTTTATTAAAAGTGCAGTTTCATTGAAACACGAGTATTTCATTTCTTTCTAGTTACAATAGACGTCTCTCTACTGTTACTACTACTAAAACTAGTTAGTCCATCAATTCGGCTTATAGAAGACTGTCTCTGTTTTCATCCAACAGGTACTCAGATGTGATAAGCCTCTAATGTTTTTTTAAAGACAACACTTGCGCTATTAAATTGAGCTATTTATCATGAGAATAATGGGTTCCCTTACCATCTACGACAAATATAATAGGGTCATGGATATGATCACTTGTTCTGTATCTGGGAGTAATTTATCCAAACTCATACTATAACTTTAATAGTAACTCTATTCTGTCTGTTGTGGTTTCATGGCTATCGATTTCAATGAAATTTGGCATTGAGATATTTTGATTCTTAAGGAAATTGGAACAGCACGAACGAGTTGGCTCTATCGGGCGGTATTACCCTCACACAGAGGATCAAACTAACGATGTGTAGCAGTAGAGTCATTTCAGCAGGCTCAAATATGTATTGTTCATGAGCTGTTATTGTTTTCGGCTATTCTCGGCTGTGTTCGGGAGCCGCTGGAGGAGCAAGGCAACAGCGGGATCGGGGGGGCGGGGGGGGGGGCACGGGGTACGGCGGGTAAGCGCCGACCGTCAGCTGGCCCGATCCCGATACAACGCGATCACACTCCGCAAGTATAATATTAATTTAAAATACAAATATTTATTTCGACCCGAAACCTCAAGCATACCAATTACTACCCCTACGCCACCTAGGCAGTCACACAAAACACACAAAAACCAAATAAAAATAAATTCACGTGAAATTCATTTCATTCCAATTTGAACTTTGAAACAGCAATTAGACAACAATCTTTCTTCCAAAGTTGGTCTCCATCAAAACTGTCGGAGTTTTTGCCAAGTTCCAAAGTCGTTTGTTCAGGTTAGTGTGACAAAAGGACGTGGCATCAGCGCTATAATGGTATAAAGTGGTATTCATTGTCACCCGTTGAGCTCGCCACATATATATTCATTTACGGTTTGTTCTCATTTTATCCAGCAATTTTTCAAAAAGATATTATAGGGTAGGGTACCGGTGTTACACAGTAACACTAGATAAGAGTAAGTTAAGGTTATAATTATTAATTTTGTCTGATATAAGAAGTAACATCTATGATCACCATCTTTCTAGATTTAAAGGCTAAAAAAATTTTGGGGATATACTGCAAGATTTTTTGGGTCTTCTTGCTTGTTCAACTGGTTTTACCCGAATATCGGTTTTTCCACGGATCGACTGATATCTGACCTAAAAAACCCTGATGGAGAACTGAAATATGTATGTAACTGACGTATAAAAGTGCATACGGAGCTACAATCAATATCATTTTACATTTTTGTTTGCTCCGACCAATCCCTATAACGCCTGGATCGGTTTTGATGAGACTTTCACTAGCAAATAGCTGGCGATAAAATTGGATTAAGTTAATCATAGTTTTATTTTATATTTGCTTCGTCCTGCGAGAATACCCGCGGTTGTTAAAGGTACAACAACAATAACCGCGAGTAACACGGAAGGGCACAGCTAGTATAAATACAGAAATATGTTGCAACTCGCGGTAAGATTGATTGCTAGCTGATTCATTCCTATAAAGTTTTCTAGAACCGAAAATTGCTTTTTGAAACTTACACAATTATCAGAAAAATTACTGAAGGCAATATACTTCCTCACAACCATAAAAAAATTCACTAAAACTGGCACCCTACCTTCAAGGAAAGCTTGCTTGTTTTTCGGTCAGAATTACTTATTTAATTTGCTCTCTCCAGACCGGGTATACAACCTATTGAAACACAATTTCATAAATGAATCCTTCAAATATTTACGGTTTTACGGCTTCTGCTGCAAAACCTAATAATTTCTTATTGAGTTATGTGATCTTAAATTTTAGGAGAATATTTGAGTACTGTATTGAAAATTTTATACTTTTTTAGTGCCCTGTTGTGCAATTCCATTACCGTTAAAACAATTTCAACTATACGAGTACTTGTGGCTCAGTAGTCGAAATTTGACCTTATTTATTTTCTTATTTTTTAAACTTTGTGCACTTCTCACGCATTATTTATACAAAATAGATACACAATTGTACTTGTAATTATATTGAAAATGAACAAAAACTTTGCATTTTCCTTTCCCACTTCAGTCAAAGTTCACAACAATCTCCTCATTATAATACAAAATCTGCAAGACATACATAGTGTGCTAACTCAAGTCAAATACAAAATATTGTACAAAACCTAGTTTGTGAGGCTTAACGTCTATTGTTCAGAATCCATTGTTCATGTTACAACTTTCCTTATAAATTTTAGACTACAAGATAACAAACAACGACCTCCCTTCCACACAGCTCCTTCTAAAGAATATCATTTTGAATCTCTGTTAAAACATTAACGTGAAATTAAATTTTTGATATATAACATCTTTTTTGTGTGATTTGAATTGAATGAGCGCCCGTAGTTCTATGATTACCTAATAAAGGACATTTAATATACATTGTTCGTCATCATTTTAACTTTACTTTTTGTTTTTTTTTTAATCAAAATATTCAAAGCATACATGAGGATGCGAACAGAAGTGAAAGGTAATAGTTTTGGAAGATTGTTTGTTTGTATATTTTATCGGAGCGTTTAAATTATTGAACTTATTTAATGAATCAATTAAGCAACATGACCATGTTGATATCCAAGCCAGCATATAGAAATGTACACTTTAAAAATCTTTCATTCGGGAAAAAAATATTACTAAAACCAAAATTAGTAAATATTAGTAAAGTAGTTAGTATTATCCATTTAAAACTCAGTTCTGTTCCTAAGATTATTCGGGGTCGACTATTAATTCAAACGGTTTATCTGAATATCAGTTTTGCCACAGATCGACTGGCATTGGACCTCCGCAACCCTGAAGGTGAACTGTATTCTGAGGTTGAACTATTTGTACTTCCTAGTAACGACTGCTATAGATATTCATGATAACCGGGACCGACAACTTAACGTGCTGTCCGAGGCACCGTCGTGTACGACCAACATTCATACTCCAGACTATTATGACTAATACATACCGGTTCGCTTAAGATATTCACTAAACCAACAAGGCATACAGAAAAAACTAAAAATTATTTTTCCCTAGGACCTTTCTTCCCAAAACAAATATTATATGCTTAGCTTAACTTGGCTTCGCCCGACGCTGGCACCCTGGTGGAAAAGCCTTCCTATATTGCAACCAAACTGATAGCATGAATTATTGCGATGTACATTTAGCTTTTACTACCATGACTGGTATTTATCAGTTCCGATAGAGATTTATGGACGAATTGCATGAAGTATTATTTTATCTTTTTAGTCTTTATTATTCTCTCTGCAGCCCTGAGGGTGAACTGTATTCAAAAGCTAAACATCGATAATGTTCATGATAATGGGGACCGACAGTTTAACGGGTTCTCGGACGGCATAAAAACCCGTGAAATTCCATACTCAGCGCTGCTTTATTAAGAATTTATTTTAAGAAAACAACAGTCCGACTCGGGAATCGAAGCCGAGACCTCTTAATCAGCAGTCGCGTACACTAACCGCTAAACTAACGAGGCAGCAGGCAGTATTGTAGTATTATGAATGATATGCCAAATTAATACAAAAAAGCTGAATACATTGGGTATTTCAGACAAAAATTAAAAATAAACACCTTTTCTTAAAATAAAATCGTCATTTTCTATACATATAAAAATATTTGCTATGTCCGACTGCTTTGAAAAAGCAACTGCAAAGCCATCCTCTCTGAATAGGTATAAATACGTACGACTGTCGGTGTAGGTCACTTTGCTAAAGGTCTTTAGGACATTGTGGTTTCAATCGAATAGTTTTGTTACAAAATATGTAAAGAGAAGACAGCACTCAAAGTGGACTTTGAGTCAGAAAGCACTTCACATATTGGCTTACTCTTTAGTACTATGACTTATACTATCTTTTTAAATTCAAATTTTGGACATGCGAGCTCTTTTGTGCGGTTTCGGCGAATGACCGAAATTAAGCTTTCATGACGATTATAACAATTTCATCAGTAATTCAAACTAAAGATGTCATTCGTCCACGATTTTCTTTTGTATAAAATTACTTTAGATGTCAAATAAGTTTATTTTCTCTTCTTCTCCATCTATTTAGTTATACCAATAACCAACCTTGAAGAGTAAGTGATCCTATTTTGTCTCTCATTTTAAATTCACACACAAGTCTACCCATATTAGTCCATATTATATAAAAGTTCTCGTGTCACAATGTTCGGTATACATACATACTTTACGAAACTTTAAAAAGTTCCAGCAAATCCTACTACCACGATATTTATTACATTTTTTGAGTTAATACAATCATAGCCTACTAGCTTTTTATCCGCTGCTTCGCCTACCTCATAATCTAATGTACAACCTTAATAGTCGCTTTCACCCCCTCAGGGGTGAAATTTTCCAGAATCCTCAAATACGTACATCTTAACGTTGGATGTTTTTAAGCCACTCGAAGGCCTTCAACAAAGCTTCACGTCTGTTATCTTATGATAACAACCGGGAATAACTGCTGGACGTGTGTATCACGCCGCAATTATTTCCAAGATTAGCATAAATACAACATCCCAACATCAACTGTTGGGCGGTGACCCACCAGGCATGATCACCTCGCCTGGTTGGAGGATCCTCCCTTTATGTAGGAGGGACACGACACCCTCCTCCTCCTCCACACACACCTAAGGTCACTTGGCTATGAGCACTTTAGCTCGCCAACGGTCCTCAAAGAACAGCCAAATTTTATCTTCCTACGTCCAGTAGTTTCGGGTGTTGTTCACTCAGTCAATAACTACAATCACTCAGTCATTAACAATAACAATTTTTTTTTGTTTGGACATCTTACACACAACGTCATGAAGTCCCAAGATAAGCAGAGCTTGTGTTATGTGTACTAAACAACTGATATAAATACATAAACATACTTTTTTAGTAAATACATACATATTATACATAGAAAAACATCCAGACTCCGAAACAAATATTTGTGGATCACACAAATATTTGGTCTGACCCGGGAATCGAACCCGAGACCTCTTGATCAGCAGCCGCATACGCTAACCACTAGACCAACAAGGCAGTCGAAAAAAAAAACCAACAATATTATATTGATGATAGTCACAAATAATGTTGTTTTCTACTGATAGTACAAAAAATCGTTAAAGTAGATCAAAATTACTCCTACAACCTAAAAACTCACAAACTTTACCTCTTCTTAATACAACTGTGCCCCGCGGTTTTATTCGTGGTTGTTGTTGTAAAGTTACAACAAAGCTAGTTTATAATAACAGTAGCCTCTGTTTTTAGGGTTCCGAAGTTTATGACTCGGAACCCTTATAGATTCGTCATGTCCGTCTGTCCGTCCGTCCGTCCTCGACTTACCGTCCAAACGGTAAGTGCTAGAAAGATGAAACTTTGCATGAATATGTGTTGTAAGTACGTCGACAAAGTGCTACAATAAAATTATGAAATAATATTTTTATTTGGGGTACCTCCCCTACATGTAAAGTGGGGATGATATTTTTTTCTCGCGGCTACCCCGTCGTGTGGGGTATCATTAAATAGGTCCTTTAAAAACAATAAAAGGTTTCTAAGACGATTTTTTGACTTAGGTATCCGTTTGCGAGATATTCTACATTAAAGGGCACTTTTTTGTAAAAACAGGGCGTCCCCCCCCCCTCTAAAAGCTAAACGGCTGGCTCAAAAAATCTGGAAAAATTTGTGATGATGGTCCATATAATGAACTTTGAAGGAAAACTATAACGGATTAGATGACTTTGTTAGTTCCGGAGTTATAGAGGCTTAACTTGTAAAAGGCGCTCACTTGGAAAACGTCATACAAAATTAACGCATTAATACGTAAACATAACAATTATCTATATGATACGATTTTAAATCCGTTATGGGTGACTGAGGAACCCCTTCTATGCGTGGCCTGACACGCACTTGGCCGATTTTTTACTCATTATATCATCAGCTCATTCACTCATTCTATGAAAATCGGACAAAGTTTTAATTTACTCTGCGGTTGAGGTGACTTCTATCTTTTCCTTTTGAGGTACGGGTCCCAAAAAAATAATTAAGAATTATAGAATCACTTAGTTGTCTGTGTGTTTATATAGATACTTTTTTTGAATTTTATATCAAATGCTCAGGTCTACTAAAAGATACTTCCAGTAGTAGACCTAGAATTTTTGAATTTGGCACGAAGTAACTTTTTATAGCATACATAAAGGTAAAAATTTCGAAAACCTTAAATTTTTACTTATAAACTTATTCCCTTGACCAGTTTTAATGTTTTTTCTCTCAATGAAAACCTTCCCTGTGCCTTACTGAAAATATAAAAAAATAACCACTCGAATTGGTAGTTTATGAATTAGTATGGGTTTAAAAAGTGCTTACGTCAACATCAAAATCAATATTTGTGATATAATCTTTATCCAATAATAAATACATAAATTGTTATCGAAAAGCGAAATCAGGGTAAGCAGTTAGCATAGTAATAAAGATAAAATACCAATATCATCCACATTTAAATGAACTGTAGGCTGTTGACAGATACATTTAAGTTAATGCCTCGCAAATCCCTTTAGAAGTATTAAGCACCTTATTTATTGGTCGAAAAGATTACCTTCTGAATTCAGGAATGGAGTATATTAAGATATATTAAGGTGTTCTCTTTCAAGGGGATGAACAGAATAATAAATAATAACAATAATAAATATTTCGGACATCTTACACACAACGCCATCCAGTCCCAAACTGAGCAGAGCTTGTATTATGGGTACTAGACAACTGATATAAATACATAAACATATTTTTTTTGTAAATAAATACATATTATACATAGAAAGCACCCAAACTCCGAAACAAATATTTGCGGATCAGACGACATGAAGATACTTTAAAGCAGGCACCACACTTCGCTATGCGCTATTCGTTATGCGGGTTATTCGCGCGCATACGGCGAAGTGTGGAGAGTATATTCGTTTCGTTTACCATAAAAATGACAATGACACATCTCTACAACACACATATTTGCCTTATTTGATGCTTATTTGGTATACCAGTTCGAAGTGTGGATGGCATGTTTGTTGTTTGCGCGCATAACCAATGTTTGGGCTAATACGGCGTAGACACATAACGAATAGCGCATAACTAAGTGTGGTGCCTGCATTATACTTAAACAAGGACTCTTTATCGCTGCTGCGATAAATAAATACGACAGCTGCGGGCAAACGCTAATAACTTAAATAAGTCCTGGGTTACCTAGGTCGTAGATTCAATACTATAACATCTAAGCCTAGCCGTCAGAATCAATAACTAATAGACAAACAGTTTGATCAAAAGTCAATATTTCTACAAATTTTAATTCCCGCGTAAACTTTTATTAATATCCTCAAGAAAAATACCAGCCCGCTTTTGTAAGCGACGCGTAATTTATAACACTAATAGTTTGTGTTTTTCCATTCCCCCCCTCAGGCTTCCTCCGCCCTCGTGGTTATTTCTCCGTAGAGTTTGCTTCTTTGTTCGCTTGTCTGAGTGAGTGATGGCATAAGTATTATTTGTGATTGTCTGGAGCCCGTGTGGATACAAGTTTTTTAGATTATTCTTTTGTATTTTGAATTGTTGTTGTATTCTTGGATTTGGTTTGGATTTAGGTACTCTGTTTGTTCAACGTGTTACATAAAGCTTTAGGTTTGGAGACAGGAGACAGTTGTGTAAAGCCTAATAGATAAGTTAGTTTGAAAAAAATGTAGGAAAGAAAAATATAAAATATTACTTTTTCTTTAAATTTGCGTGTACTTGGAACGTATTTAAATAACTTTAACCGATTATATATGCATTTTAAAATTTATATTTTCATAAAAAAAAACATATTATCTATAGTTTATTGTAGGAGAGCCATGCGGTTTCTAATTTTCAAAAACCTACTATGTTTTTTGAAGGGTACACTGATGGAATAACAATGCACTGTATCTCTGTGTCTCATTATCAGGTAACTTAAATTGAATAAACGTATTAAAAAATGGCGTACTGAATATTTTATATATATATATTTAAGCCTACCAAAGTGACTCCACTCTGTCTGATGGAAAGCATGAGTAGAATCCATAGTAGGTTTCACCATCCTCATTGTGAGGGTAGGCAAAGCAGCATGGTGACCCATAACATGGTTGCCTGGTCAGAGAATTCTGCATCATTCTCCCGGCCTCCGGAGGCCTGGAGATTGATGCACAATGATTGAGTCTCTGGTCTCACACTCACCAACGAAATACGACAGCAAGAATGCTGTCATTATTAGAATGGTCTTTTGTGTGAGGGTGTGGTGACGGATTAAGAATACAAAGTGTCACCACCCCTATTTATTACCATGGGTAAATAATAAGCAGCTAACATCACTGCCAAGAGAAGGAAAACTTGAAACAATCCCTGTACCAACCCGTCTGGCCAGCGTGGTATAGTAGGCCAAAACCTCCTTTCTAAGGAGAGGCCTATGTCCAGCAGTGGACTGTTAAAGGCTGTTGATGATGATGATTGATGATTGTGTGAGGGTAGTACTGGCCGGGTCGAGCCGGCCCATTCGTTCTGAAATCAGCGTGGCTCTACTACCTACCTACATTTTTAATAGTTATAGTAATAACTAATCCTTACGTCGAATTTATGATCATTTATTTAAAATGGTTACATCAACAACTGAACATTTGAATGTTTAAAAACTAAAACAAAACAGTATAAACAACTTGACAAAGTAAGCAAAGTTGGGCTTGTTGCCGTTTGCCTGCCGCCCCTCGGGCTTAGAGTACAGTAAAGCAACAACTAACGCTAATACTCTTTGAAGAACCTTATTACCCTAGTTGTTTAAGCTGACAACTATTTTTTATTTGTATTGTAATTTGAGGTTTTTCATTTACATATAATTATATAAAAATTGTAAAAGGCCGATGTCTGTCCATCAAAGTTATTGAAGAAAAGTAATGAGGTATCTTTAGATAGATAGAAAACTCTTAATTTTTACGTATTACAGATTTACAATAGAGAAAAAATTTAATCAAATTTAATGTACAAACGGCTTTATTGCTCAAGGCAATCTCTTCCAGACAACCTTAGGATGGACTAAAACGATTCGAAGAGACAGTGGTGGTTGGTCTTTTTTTAAGTAACAAAACTCAAAACTACGAATTGTTGCATGTGTGTTTGTGTGCGGTAACTCCAGAAGTAATCTAACCGATTTGGATACGGTTTTTTTACACTTTATGTTTTGTGGTAAAGTTTACTTAATATTTAGTGTGTGTTTTATATTAATCAGTTGACAAATAAAAAAAGTTATATCGGTTTATAGCGAAGTGGCCTTAGGTGATTGGAAACAATCACCGAGGGTAAGCAACGATGGCACGGTTGTACCTAGATGGGTGACCGTTTGAGGCATTATATGTTATGAGCGTTTTCGTGATTCGAAGATCACGTTAAGCTGTCGGTCCCGGTTGTTATCATAAGATAGCAGTCGTGAAGCTTAGTTGGAGACCTTTGGTCGACTTAAAAACATTCAACGGCAAGATGACGTAGCCACAACGTGTTTTACCGAACCCGCACTCATCCAGCTTGGGGACGTATGGCCCTAACCCTCTCTTGAGAGGAAACCCAAGACCAGCAATGGGACGTTATGGGTTGTTGATGATGATGATGATATTAGCTTAACAATCAAAGCGATATTCGACAATTTACAGAACGACAAATCGACAGGCAAAACATAGTTAACTTTAGAAAAAGTAATATAGGTATTTTTCTTAAGACCAACAATATCTAAGAGTAGCTTAACGTAAGCGTTTGGCAGAAAAAGGTTGTGTCTCAATTATCTAATACTCAGTCGACTTTCCATTCATTGAACATAAATGTCTTTCGAATTAAAATTACGGTATTATGGTATAGTACACATAAAATCACTTCTGATAAATTTTATTTCATTTCAGATATGATTTCCGTAAAAATTTGCAATTTAATTCAGAAAGATTTTAAAACATTTTTTTTCATAAGTAATAAACTGTAACTCTTAAAATAATAGGCACTTACCTCCTCTGAGCTCACAGAGAAGAGTGAAATTGCCTCCCTCCTCGAGAGGGCCCACGACGCCGGCGACATCGCGACCTGCCTCGTCATAAAGCAGCAGTTGATGTGGAGGTACTATAGAAGAAAACAATTTCCAATTATGATTTTAGCGATTGAGCTATTTTAAATGAATTTCCAAAATAAACATATTTTTCACTAATATTTGGTCCGACCCGGGAATCGAACCCGAGACCTCTTGATCAGCCGCATACGCTTACCACAAGACCAACAAGGCAGAACCAAATAAAAGCCATTTAATTTTCAATTCAATTTCGAAATGTCAACCAAAAAAAAACACTTTACGTTTAATTCTGACATCCTAGTCTCATTTGTTTTCCTTAAAGTTGTGTCTTTTTCTATTGTCCTTTTAAGAAATGATAAGATCTATAAAAGAAAACAATAAATTCTCTTCATCCTACTTTTTACTGCAATAATCGATATATTTTTTATATATATATAGATTAAAAAATTACATAAATCGTAGATGTCAAAATGTATCACAGTTTATCTCCTGTCAAAACTTCACAGGTTGCTAGGCATAACACACTTGCATAGCAACCATAGTAATAGTTTCCCGAAAATACGCGGGTAACACCGCGGGGCGCAGCTAGTTAAATATAAATTAGGGAAAAGTGGGATGGCTATAATAACACTCACCAACAACATTCAGTCTGATCTGGAAATTCCTGGTCGGTGAATTCTTAAAATCGACTCTACACCTGTAGACCCCTTCGTCATCAAGTTGAACAGTGTCCACGGTAAGTGCTGAAGGTCTGGACATAGTGACGAAATACGCTCGTCTTCCGAAGGCCAAAGGATCTGACCAATGAAGGGCTTTGTTGAAACTTCTCCCGCGGACATCGAAACTGAGGACAAAATGTAACATATTTAAGAATGAAATAAGATTTTTTGAGGATGAGCTCTTATAATACATAGATTATTATATAATACATATATATAGTAAAATTGATAGCTGGGGACAAACAATTGGTATAATGACGTAAAAATAGAAACTGAAGTCAGTTAGGCTATTTGACCCATCCCGATCATGACTGATTTGTAATCATTTGCAAAAGGTTACTAATGATAGAAAGTCCTAATCTTAATGAAGTACTAAAAAAAACTTATAAATATAGTAAAAATATACTGTAATATGTATGCTAGCTCTACCTTCCTACTAGGGGCAAAATGCTTACTTTTAAGAACCGTATGTATTATAAATCATTGTAACAGTTACAACATTGTAGCATTACAAGACATTGGTGGTCTAATCTATACATATAAAATAGGAGTGTCTGTATGTAACATCAAATGAACAGTTTTTTACTAAATTCATATCAAAGTATATACGATACTTACACTAAAAAAGCGGCCAAGTGCAAGTCGGACTCGCCCATGAAGGGTTCCGTATCATCAAGTAACATCATATAAAAGTTCTTGTAGTTCGTTGTAACTTTGATCGATGTTTTTATACTAGTGTATTGATTGGATGAAAGGTAAATTGCGTGTTACGATTTATGACGTATTAAAAAAAAACTACTCACTAGATCTCGTTCAAACCAATTTTCGTTGGTAGTTTGCATGGTAACGTACAACATATATTTTTTTTAGTTTTATCACTCTCTTATTTTAGAAGTTAGAGGGGGGGGGACACACATTTTTCCACTTTGGAAGTGTCTCTCTCGCAAACTATTCAGTTTAGAAAAAAATGATATTAGAAACCTCAACATCATTTTTGAATGCCTATCCATAGATACCCCACACGGATAGGTTTGATGAAAAAAAAATTTTTGAGTTTCAGTTCCATGTATGGGGACCCCCAAAATGTATTGTTTTTTTTTTTTTATGTAAAAATCTTAATGCGGTTCACAGAATACATCGACTGACAAAATTTCAACAGTATAGCTCTTTTAGTTTCGGAAATAATTGGCTGTGACATACGGACGGACAGACAGACAGACAGACTTGACGAATCTATAAGGGTTCCGTTTTTTGCCATTTGGCTACGGAACCCTAAAAACCATTTTTTTTTAATTTTTGTTTGTCTATCTGTTTGTTCCGGTTAATCTTTGGGACAGCTGGACCGGTTTTGGAGGGACTTTCACTGGTTGACATACGGAGTAATTTAACCAAATTTTTTTTAGACCAACTTCGTTCAACAACAATAAACGTGGGTAACGCCGCGGGACTCAGCTAGTAAATAAATAAAAAATAAAAAAATCATGAATTAATTTTGTATTGACTTTTTTAATTAGATAGTTTTTGAATACAATTTCACTCATACACCAAAAATATTTATAAGATTCGTACATTAATTTTATATTTATTTCTCTTTTCATATATGCCGCGGTAAGCAAATGAATCCTCCTTTTCACTACGGCAATTTGCAAGGGATCATTTTGCATCACCAGTTTTTTCTAAAGAAAGCTTACTGAACATACTGCTAACGAGGCCGATCGCGTGTGCTGAACAGCTTTATGGTTGTACACAACACTGTCATTTAGGCTTGGGCCATAAGAACAGCGGCTAGATGAATTTTAAAGTAAAAAAAATGAATGAATGAATCTAAAAGATTTAACAGTAATTTATATATAAACTAGTTGACCCAGCGAACTTCGTACCGCCCAACTTTAAAATTCCAGAACTTGATCGCAGCGCCACCTACCGGGTCCAATTGTGAATCTAAACCATTCCCAGATCCCCTTGAACACACACAAAAAATTTGATCAAAATCGGTCCAGTCGTTTGAGAGAAGTTCAGTGACATACACACTCACACAAGAATTATATATATAAAGATAAATATTCATGGTGTGTATTGGTAAAAATTTTGTTTTTTTGTTTTTATGGTATGTCATTAGTAGTAGAGCCACGCTGACTTTAGCACAAATTGACCGGGGAAATACTACTATCCTCTCACAGAAGACCACCTAAAAATGACAGATATCCTGCTTTCGTATTTCGTTGGTGAGTGTGAGACCAGAGGCCTAATCATGCATCGCTCTAGACCACTATGCTGTTTTATCTGCATTCACAATGAGGATGGTGATTAATACTCCTGGATTCTACTCATGCTTTCCATCAGGTAGAGTAGAGTCACTTATTTAAACCTAAATAAAAAATAAAAATGTAGCAGTAAACATTTTTTATTGCAATAAATATTAACGGTAATAATAAGTATACACAATTGAAACGCTAGCAACATTATTTTAATAACTATTAAAAGAATTCAACAAAAACGAGCGAAATCTACAAAAGACGGACTTCAAAAAATGTCTAAAGTATGATGTATATATTTAGAAATGTCTAATGTCTAATTTGGAATTTTGACCAAGCCTATAAACGTAACATTCTGATTCAAAATTTCTATCTGTCTTTAAGTAATAATAATAAAATATTAAAATATAATAAATTCAAGCTCACACATTCAGAATCATTATGAAACACAGAGCAAAGCAGGCCACTGACCGAACTAGAAAAAAACCACCTGTATAAATAACAAAAGCAATTTTTTTCAAAAGTAACTTAAAATATAAATTAGCTAGTTTTTTGCTGAATTCCATTTACAAAGGTTTCGTGTAGTGTTAGCTTGTAAAAGATAAAAGGCTACCTGCTTAAGTAGAAACGGACTGTAATAAATTTTAGGCTATTGTTCCCCATAAAACTTCAGTAAGTAGATTAAAGGGCATAAAAGCATTTTGGTCTAGCTTAAGTTGAATTAAGTATATCGATACAAGGTACTGAATTGTAAGGGACTTTAGACGTTCAAACTTGGAATAAAGAAATGGACGATTGATAACAACGATTTGATTTTATTAATCATGACTTATCTTTGTCGACTCCGACAGAAATTTTATAATTAATATATGGAGAGTCAAATGCCAATTAGTGGTTCCATTTAGCATTTGTTACTATTAAGGTTTACTATAGAAGAATTTCTAACCCTCAAGCTTATCCCTGAGTTTAATTTAAAATGAAAATTTCAGTTTTATTTCTTAACTTCACGTTAAGAAAAACTATCTGTGTGCAGTATAAAGAGATTTGATGCAAGTTTATGAATATTTAAATATAGCCGGTTCCAAAAATAACGGGTCAGTCACATAAACCAATAACGGGTCAGTCACATAAACCCGAATATCTCCCGAACTACGTATGCCATCCTAATGAAACGAAGACTGTTCAATTGAGAATTTAATTATACAGATAAAAATTAAAATTAAACTTAGTTACACCCACAATATTAATCTTTAATAAAAAAAAAAACTAAAGTAGTCATATTTTTCTTAAGATTACATTTTTTTTATGATTGTTTTTTTGCTGTTTTTCATCACTTTCTTCATTTAATACTTTGTATTGCCTCCACGTGATGAAGCCTCCAGTGATGAAAAACAGCAAAAAAACAATCATAAAAAAAATGTAATCTTAAGAAAAATATGACTACTTTAGTTTTTTTTTAATTTAAGATTAATATTGTGGGTGTAACTAAGTTTTATTTTATTTTTTATCTGTATAATTAAATTCTCAATTGAACAGTCTTCGTTTCATTAGGATGGCATACGTAGTTCGGGAGATATTCGGGTTTATGTGACTGACCCGTTATTTTTGGAACCGAGTGTAGTTCATATTTATATGAGCCCATAAAATATTTTTTTTTATAAATTTTCAACAAAAAATGTAATTTTGTTTATTCATTTCAGCAAGTACAGTGAATCAAATACCTACAAGAATACTATTTATATATTTTAACACACATTTTAGAGGATATATTAAATTACTTAAAGTATAAAAATAAATAAATAAATATTTCGGATCCTACACACAACGTCACCTAGTCCCGAACTAAGCAGAGCTTGTATTATGGGTACTAAACAAATGATATAAATACATACACATAGTTTTTTTTGTAAATACATACATATTATACATAGAAAAACACCCAGACTCCAAAACTAATATTTGTGGATCACACAAATATTTGGTCTGACCCGGGAATCGAACCCGAGACCTCTTGATCAGCAGCCGCATACGCTAACCACTAGACCAACAAGGCAATATGTTTTATAACAAGTATAATTTCACTTCTATTTCCAATCTAACCGAATCCCGCCGTGTTACTCACGGTCATTGTTGTACACCGCGAGTTATGCCGCAGAGCAAAGTCAGTACATTAAAACTTAGCCTAAGTTACTACTTATGAAATCCGCAATCTACCAGTGAAAGTAAAAATCAGCCCAGCTGTTCATGACATTAAGAGGAACAAACAAACAGACAGATAAACAATAAAAAAATCCAAAAAAAATGCATTTAATAAAAACCTATTCATTCCATATTACAAACAGACACAAAACATTTATTTACTTGAATAGATTTCCATAAACATTGCAAAAACCTTGACATTAAAAAGTTAAAAACGTAATAAATTCACAATCCTACGAAACAATAGCAGTTTCGTGACAGCTCTATTCTCTTTGTCCTCGAGTGCTGTTAATTTTTCACCTTTGCTTTCAAATGAACCCCTGACTTATATCAGCCACTTAAAACAAAAAAAAAACACAGACAGTATTAATACAAGACAATTGTTTAACACGTTATATATATATGCAAACTACCGGAAACTTATCGTGACAAACTAAGGAATGAAACCTGAAATGAATTCGCTGTCACTCACTCAACAGTCGACTTAATGGCCACACGCTCATTGTCTTATTATTTATTCAAATATATACTCTATATTTGTACAAATAAGATTCAGTTTTGGTAATCACATGTGTTATGGTGCAACCATTCTGTAAAGTATAGTCTAAACATTGATAAATTTGTGGGGTTTAGATAAGGTGTTTTAAAAGGTCTTTCTTTTGTACGTGATGATGAAAAATATCGCGGTGGAAGGGTTCCGGACTGTGTTTTAGGCTTTAATTTGGATATCGATCTGTCTGAAACGGCCTTTGTTTAAATGTATGAAAAAGTAAGACATGTAGAGGGTTAAATGAGAACTCATTAGATGGGGTTTAAATGAAATTAGAATACTTCTTGTAATTTTTAAGTGTGTAAAATGTTTAGTTTGAATTTTGGTTTAGTTTGTTTAATATAAGCATTAGAGGGTTACTTTTTGTACATTCAGTACAGTTCATCAACAACACATAACGTCCCGCTGCTGGGCTTCTCAGGAGAGGGTTAAGGTCATTTATGTCATCACGCTGGTCGAGTGCCGTTGTGGCTATGTGATCTTGGATGACTGTTGGATGTTTCTAAGGCCTCCAACTAAGCTTCACGACTGTTATCTTATGAGAACACCGGAACCGACTGCTTTATATGACCTCCGAATTACGGAAACGTTCATAATATATCATGCCTTAAATGCTCACCCATCTAGGTACTGACCGCGAGATCCTTACTTAACTTCGTTGATTGTTTCCTAAACCTTCAAGCTAAAGCCAGAGTCAGTCAGTAGAGTCAAAGCCTTTAAAATCATGTTATTTTTTTAGGTAAAATACAATCATCTAGTACCAATCTAAGCAGAGCTTGTACTATGGGTACAAGACCACTAATCTATTACATATATACGTGATTAGCTTATGGTAAGCGGTTCCCAGTGCCTTAACACTGATAACAACGAGATGAATCATTAATAATCTCTTCTTTGAGATCTGAAAATTCATTCACCTTTAAACAGGTGAATATTAAACTTAAATTATTCATATTACCCGGAATACAGGAGTGAAGGGTTACCCGTTGTTTATGAATACTGAATTGGGTAGAAATTATTCATACAATATTTCATTTCATTAAAAAATTAAACCATTTTTCTTCATTGTCTATTCCTTTTGTTGTGATGTTGGCAGCTAAACACAGGCTTTACACATTTCAAAAACGTCAGAGAGTTATCTTTACACAATTTTTTTTTTACTGTTAGATAGAATATCTGTAATTGCAACATTCAGACCCCTACCAGCGCTTGCTCTCACTGACGCGGGCACAACGTACAGCACAAGCGGAGGTCACCTCCTTGTGGCTGGCCACTGAAGCGAATGGAGGAGAAAAGGGCGGCATGATGTGCTGAAATACATGACTGCTGTGTCCGGTTCGCCAGTAGCGAATTGGGTCCGTGTGGATGTCTTCCTCCCGGTCCTTCTACGCCGCCTTCTTCAGCAGTACTCTTCACAAAAGGTTTAAACTGCGGTAAAACTTCTGTCATTCCCGGTCATGGAGCATATGACGACCACCAGCGAGAGAACTTCTCCGATAACTGCAGTAAGAGCCCAATGCCAATTATTGACTGCCTTGTTGGTCTAGTGGTTAGTGTATGCGGCTGCTGATCAAGAGTTCAATTCCCGGGTCAGACCAAATATTTGTGTGCACATATTTGTTTCGAAATCTGGGTGTTTTTCTATGTATAATATGTATGTATTTCCAAAAAAAAAGTATGTTTATATATTTATATCAGTTGTTTAGTACCCATAATATAAGTTCTGCTTACTTTGGGGCCAGATGACGTTGTGTGTAAGATGTCCAAAAATAAAATATTCAAAAGAAAAAAAAAGATGCGTTGGATATAAAGCCTCTCCCAAGGTTCTCCAAACAGTTGGTCCTGTAATCCGGTTGTACCCAAACTTAGTGGTGGTAAATCATTATGTGTCGCAGATTAAGATACTAACAATTAGCACACACTAAATACAGAGGAAAGAAATCGCTTAAATGATTTTTCCCTACATCATTAATTATTCACCCAACCTGGCTTCCAACCATCCTGTCTTGTAGTACCTCCAGTAAACCTCCCTGTACAACGCGTTCAGTTCGTTTAATAATAAAGTAACGAACCGTGTTCGCCTTGACGTGATCAATTGCCTATATTTATGTAATAATTCCTTCCATTTCGTACCTCCACTGATTGATTTCACACTTTTTTTTGTTAAGTCAAACTTTCATTAGCGTGTTTAACTTTTTTTTTTGGAATAAAAAATGATTCTTTTGTTATAATAAGAAGAACATTTTTCACAATTCCGATATACAGAGCGATGTTCAAGGGAGCTTCTCTCGCTATTGGATTACGTTTTAAGATGTTTATTTCCAATTAAGAAGTTTATTCAATTATTTGAGAAATAGAGGATACCTTGAATTTGACTGAGAATTATTCACGTTCTGGGGGATATCTATAATCCGCAAAGGATGTCTGCGGCAGCGATTAAAACCACGATGATGATTGGAAAAGATAGTAGTAAATACTTAGGTACGATGAACGCTAGCCACGCTGATTTCAGCACGAATGAGCCAGTTCGACAGGGTCGGTACCTCACACATAAGACGAACCTAAAATGACAGCATTCGTGTTCGTATTTAGTTGGTGAATGTGAGACCGAAGACTTAATGATGAAGAAGCATCTCTCTAAGCCACCCAAGTGTGGTTCGCCATGCTACTCACAATAAAAGATGGCGTCTCCTACTCTTGAATTCTACTTATACTGTCCATCAGTCAGAGTAGAATCACTTTGGGATGCTCAAATAAAAAAACCTTTTTATCAAGACAACTCCTGCATTAGGAATATATTATGTGTCGCCAAGGTCTTACAAACATACTTGATTGCATATATACCTAGTACTTAGGTAAGTACTTCCGTGTGGTGACGGAATTTCGTGTGGTGACGGATTAAGAATACAGAGTGTCACCACCCCTATTCATACCGCGGGTGTCGTAAAAGGCGACTAAGGGATAAACTAGGCAAAACAACATCGATGCACACAGACGGAAAACTTGAAACCAACCCTATACCAACCCGTCTGGCCAGCGTGGTATAGTAGGCCAAAACCTCCTTTCTAAGGAGAGGCCTATGTCCAGCAGTGGACTGTTAGAGGCTATTGATGATGATGATGACTTAGGTAAGTTATAGTCTAAAAGCAAGGAACTGATGAGAAAAATGATACTCCTACGTTGTTATAGAATATCATCCAAGAAATTGTTGAAATATTGTACATTTTATCTCATAAAATAAATAAATAAACTTTAATACGAAGCATCTCGTACAGATCGAAACACACCAATCCAATTGCTTCCTAATACCGTCGCGAGAAACTCTAAATCTCAGATCACATTACGATTAATCTGAAGCGATTTATCGGCGCCGAGAAATATAACTAAAGTTATCTTTAAAGCCAATAAGTTATAGCAAACGACTCTGGGGTCCCTCGGGAATAATATATATGTTTTACGGAATATTAGGAACTTTATATAGGTTTGGAAGTATCACCTGGTGCGTAGGTTATATATTATTAATTTTTTTAGCTAGTTAAGTCCTGCGGGGTTACCTGTGGTTGTTGTTTTAAGCTAGTCTAAAAATAATTCTCTAAATTACTCCCTATATTATTAACTATCTGCCAGCGAAAGTCCCCCAAATAAATAGACAACAGACAGACACAATGTTTTTTAACGTAAGTGACGTATGTATTATTTGCAAAAGCCTTCAGTAAAAAATTCTAAAATATTTTTAAATTAGAAACAGTAACTTCAATTTTAACTGTATACTAACTGAGCCCCGCTGTGTTAGTATACAGATTAAAGCCGAGTCGCGGGGCGAAGCGAGTCTAAAAATAATACCCTAAATTAATTCCTTTATCATCAGCTATGTGCCGGTGAAAATCCCGTCGAAATCGGTACAGCCGTTCTAGAGATAGCCCGGAACAAACAGACAGACAAAAATTGTAAAAAAAATTTTTTGGCATATGTACCAAACATGCCAAAAAAATGTTGGGTGTTTTCTGGGGTGTTTTCTATAATATGTATGCGTTTACAAAAAAAGTTAATATTTATTTTTATCAGTTGTCTAGGACCCATAGTATGAGCTCTAAGTATAACGCCATCTAGTTTGGAACTAGATGGCGTTGTGTGTCAAATGTCCGAAATATTGTTATTTGTATAAAGAAGAAGTCACTGTAGGGAAAGTTTAATATAAATTCTGTAATAATACGCGACTTTCTAATAACTATTGCTATAGATTTTGGTGACAACCAGGACCGTGCTCTTCGAGGTACGGGCGAGAAACACCGTGCTCTTCGAGGTACGGGCGAGAAACACCGTGCTCTCCGAGGTACGGGCGAGAAACACCTCCAAACTTGCACACTTCTGTCTGTTATTAAGAAAAACCCAACAACACTTTTCGAATACGTGACTTCGTGATTGGCAGTCGCATACGTTAACCAATAGACCAATGTTAAAAAACAAGTATTTAAAAAAGAACAGTGAAATAAAAAACCTCCTCCTTAAAAATCGATTGAAAAATAAATCGATTCACATTTATCTAACAATGAATCAACCATAAGCCATTTTTACATCACCTAATTATTGATTCCTATCAGCAACAATCAGAGGTCATTAATAACTGGCATCTAATTGCTTATGTTAGTCGGGTAATTATGCTGCTAGGTGTACCATTAAGTGGTAAATTTATGACAACATGAAAAATTACATGTATTTATGTTGAAAGGTACAGACTTTTCCGGAAATACTATGAAATATTATACTTGTACCCGAATAAAGTAAAGTCAAATGAAAGGTTTTTAGTTTTAGTAGACAACTAACACAGATCCCTACTAATATTATAAATGTGAATGTAAGTTTGTTTTAGCTTTAGCGACTTTCTGCGTTCAATCGCGGTATCAAAATCACGCATCATGTTGTATCAATCGCGACTTTCTGCGTTCGAACGCGGTATCGGAATAGAGCGTTTTAGCGACTGCTCAGATGCCGGCAGATGACGCCAAATCGATGTTACCGGCATCCGAATGTGTGCGGAGAGTAGCGTTCAGCTGCTGTGTCGCGCTTCTAAAAAAGGCTCAATCTCCTCGTTTGGTGTTTTAAGTGTGCGGTGTGGAGCGTTCGGTCGCCGTATTTAGCTTCTAAAAGTTGCTAGTTCGCTGTGGCCCTAAAATATTAAAACATATAAATAGCCTAACATAATGTAGGTGTATATTTCTCTTCACATACTTCTTCTTCGGGGTCTTCTGATACAGATATTTATATAATTAAAAGAAGGCCCCAGTAACTATATATTATGTTAAGTAAATCATATAGCTATGTTACTAAATATTTTTAATTTTTCATTTCAGTTTTTTCATTATTCGGTACACTATTTAGTGGTTTATTGTTTTTATTCTCTTTATTATATTTGGTTGGACTGCTTTGTTAGTCAATTCAATAGACTCTATTGGATAGCGTATGCGTATTACCATAAAATAATTTCTAACCCTTATTCTTATAAGCTTATACAACTGCCTCGTTGGTCTAGTGGTTAGCGTATGCGACTGCTAATAAAGAGGTCTCAAGTTCAAATCCCGGGTCGAGGCAAAAAGTATTTTTGAGTTTTTCTTAGGAAATTCCAAATAGCAGCCTAGAGTTTGGAAGTGTGTCGGAGAGCACGTATAGCCGTCGTTCCTGGTTGTCATGAACATCTATGGCAATAGTTATTCGAAAGTAAATGCCCTCAAATTTACTGACAACTAGTTCAACCTTCGAATTTTAGTTCTCCCTTAGGGTTGTGGAGATCCGATGCCAGTCGCTCCGTGGAAAAAATGATATTCAGGTAAAACCGGTTGAACTTGTAGTCCACCCCAAATAATATTGGGAATAAGGCTAGGAAGAAGATTTTCTTTATTATATTTACATAAAATTCCATTTAATTTTTAAACGAAAAAATAAGTTTGTAAAATAATAAATATAGAGTACAGACACAGCCTTAATAAATGTGCCGTGACAAGGACTTGACTAACGTGAGCATAAATTAAGAGCAACTATGGCTGCTCGTTAATATAATTGTTACTCGTACTATAAATATATTTAGAAGAGAATACTAAACTTCTAAGTTTATACTCAATCTAGAATTCGTAGAATTATGTATATGATTCCAATCTCATTGGCAATCAAAACTAACAACATTTCCATATAATACATATCTAATGTACCCACAGATTTATTGTATACAACCTATCCAAACATTTCTAGAGTCGAATAAACTACTTCCACTTTATTTCTTCGGTTAAACATATGTTTGAAGAAAATACACACATGACAAAGAGTTTGTGGCTGAAAGTTTGCATACTGGACTAGCATTGCCTCATAGTTAAGATAAAATATCTTTGCTAGTGAAATTTTCAAGAGATTCTATGATTCATTTAACCAGTATTACGATATTTCTAACATTGTTAATGCCTGCCTGCTTACTTTTATTTGTAAAAATAAATGATAAATAAATAAATATTTTAAAAACGTCACACCCAACTATTAGCCATTAAATATTTTTGGAGTACATTATCTGGCTTCTGCTTTGAATGGAGGTTTGGCCTACTACACCACTCTCATCATATCGTCCTCCGGTCTTTGAGTTGAGTGATGTAGCGATATGTATGGCGGTGTTGTATGTCTTTCTTTCCGCATACAGCGCAAAGAAAGACATACAACACCGCCATCTACTAAAGAAAACACTGTACCACGAAGAAAAACAAGGAATTATCTATAACTACTAATCCTGAATCGCGAAAGAGAAATTCTCCTGCCGATTAGCATATAGGTATACAATATTCCAACATCAACCCGTGGGCAGTGGCCCGCCAGGCATAATCACCTCGCCTGGTCGGAAGGTCCTCCCTTTATGTTGGAGGGACACGACACCCGTCCCTCCACAGTATTATGAAATCTATTAAAGCTACAGAGTAAGCTTATTTCAAGTTATATATAAAAAAAACATGCTAATATTATAATAGCTCAGTCTGTAACTTATCGAAAATATTTATGCAGTAAACTAATGAAAACTAGAATTAATTTCAATAACTATACACTTTACCACCACACTCAATCTGTCACAAACTATTCGCTTAATGTAAACAAATCAACAACAAATAGTTTGAATTTAAGCATTATTTGTTCTAAGCTTCATTACTACAGCGTAGCGAACGTTGCTACGTCGTAGGGAGCTACGCCGTAGAGTTATATCATCAAATTTCGCTATATTGTAATTACTGTGGAGCTTTGAGTGTTTAAATTAAGATGGTTTGAATTCAATATTGATGTTGGTGTTTCAATCATTACGACGTTAATTTACATATAGTGTAAGTAGAAATGTATGATTACTACGAATATATCTATTTGTGGATTTCAAAGAGGGGAAAGTTTATTTGATAACGCCTAACACAATGAATTGCTACATATTCATTGTTTTGTTAATTTTGTTCCGTCAAATAAAAAATACAATAGAATTTGTGGGTGTTAGTACAAAAGAAAGAGAAAAAATTGGGTTATTAGATAATATTTTATTTTTTCTCTCTACAAAATAAGACAAATACAATATAATTTTGCGGATAATTATTACATATTGAAGGGTTCCCTTGTGATAGACTGGAGTCTATACTAGGGTTACCCCAGTGTGACAGATCTCCAAGATTAAAGAAAAGTAATGGAATACAAAACGATCAATTTTTAGTTTTTGTGTCTATTATTTTTTAATGTTTTTTCTAAACTATGAGACAGATTTTTATGTGAATTTACAAGTCTACAGAGTTTATCTTGATCTAATTTTTACCTGAGTAATAAAACTAGATCATCATTCATCATCATCAGCCTATCGTAGTCCACTGCTGAACATAGGCCTCTCCCATTGCACACCACTTTGATTTTGAGCTTTTGATTAATTTGACAACAATAACCGCGGAGACATAAACCTCCTTTCTAAGGAGAGGCCTATGTCCAGCAGTGGATTGTTAAAGACTGTTGATGATGATGATGAACCGCGGAGAGAATGAGAATCCCATGATTTATTTTTCTTAAAAGGCTTATCCTTTTTTTGACGTGTGGAAACCCCCTCGAGCCGTCACCCCACCAGGCTTGTGCGTCTGTCGCTACCGGCCACCGAGATTATGACGGCTGGTAACGAGAGATCCTCTCCGATGACTGCAGTGAGGGCCCAACGCTGGGAAAAGGTTTATCCTAGGACAACCATTTTTTTAAACATATGATTTGGATCTACTAAGGTCTCGGTATCTCATCAAGTCGGAGGCAGTTTCTTCAGTTAAGCCCAAACTACCCTTACTCAAAATTTGGGGGGTAGGATCAACGCTCTTATGACTTTTAAGTTGTAACTGTCCATACAGGCTGGAAATTAATTACGATTAAAGAATGTCTACTCGTTTTTACATAAAAACAAAAATGATTTATTAAACTAACTTTTGGCTGCGACTCCGTTCTTTTGTGTGTCGGTTGTCATCATAAATAGTAGAAAATGACCTTCTTCAAAAATCATAGTATATCGATGTCAAATTTCTTTTAAAACAGATTGAGTGGTTTAAATGTGAAAGCGTAACAGACAGATGAAAAGAGCTATATTGAGAAATATATTATTAATGTGTATTTAATTGCCGTGGTTTAGCCTAAGAGTTTACATAAAAGTATCTAAATTAATAAAGCTATAAAGTAAGTAATACACGAACCTACAAGTGTAAATTAAGTAACCAATTGCTAACTTGTGACGTGGACTATGTGACGGCCCCTAGGTCGATCCTAGTCTGAGTGAAGTAAGTAATAATTCGTTTGGAGGAGTTTTTATTCTTAAAGGCATCATTCTACAGAGAGATTTGTTAGGATAGTGCCCCGCCTCGCACTATCTTGTGAGACACAGCCTAGTGACACGATGTCCCTCCATCGGCTTTAAAGGCCTGCCGCGAACAAAGGGAAGCTAGAAGTGATTACGTACAAGTTAAATACATTCTAATTGGTTTATTTTCACGCTATCTTTCGTTGTGCACTCAAGACTTGAGCGCACTAACTTTCTTCAACTCGGGGAACTGTGACACAGAAAAGACATCATACCAGTACGTCCCGAGTTGCATTAAACTATGCTAAACGTAGACCGAATCACGGCTCTCGTACGTACGCTTCAGTACAAAGGTACCGATTCTCCAAGGGAGCTAGACTACTATAAAGCTTAATCTGGCCGACTGAAACCCCGAGTATCCAAACCTTAGCACCCCAAACTCAAACGCACAGCATACACATCTTACACACTACCTCCGTATAAAACTATACAAAGATAGATCACCGAAAATCATTCGAACGCAAGCAAGAAGGCCAGAGGACCAGTCTGGATTCCTCACTCATTCAAACGTCGGTTATCCGCTCTGCAAGCCTTATAAAGGGGCCTCCACTTTCTTCTCTTTCAATGGTACCGATAAACCAATTAAAGTGTAGATTACTTAAAATTATTAAATAGCTAATAATTACAACACTCAGACCGAAATACAAATAATTACATTTATCCTAACCCTATAAATACAAATTGGAAATAATAGGCACGAACTCACCTGGGTTTCTCCAAAAGCTAACTTATTTCAACTTACTCAATAAAAGACTTATCTACTCGACTGCTCTACCGACTGCGCAAGTAACTTCTCCTAGCTCCGTTCACCTTCGCCGCTTTCAGCCGAATGTCTCCAAGTTCAAGACCGCGTCAAACATCATAACTGCCCGACTACCTGATACCTATCCCTTTTTTTACAATCACAGTATCGCTCGGCTTGTCAAACTGCAAACTTTTAATAGTTTATGTCTTACAGATGTTTGAAGTACCATTCAGAGGTCCTCACTCAAATGTTTTTACAGAATTCATTTAAGGATGTAATAAATTTGCTTCTAGGGTCAAACCCCTCTTTTTTGTGGATAGTAGTGACGCGTCCACTTGTCGCATTTGGAAGTAATAAATAAGTTTCTATATTTTAATAATGTTGTGAAGGCGAGGCTATCACATTTTCCCCCCAAGTGAAACCCAGATGCGAAGAATAAGCGTATGGGATTTCACTTATCTTTTGAATTGAGAGTAGTGATTGAATGAAGCGTTTGTCTAAATAAATTATTTCTAACTAATCAAATCGCATGAATTAGTGTGGTCGTATAAGTATGTGATGATGTCGGTTTGGCTGTCACGGCCCAGGTTTCCCTTTACACCTTCAAGTCCAATTTTATCGGGATACTTTCCTAGCAGTACTTGGTTTTCCAGAACAAGCCGCTGTATTGGAATATTTCGTAGGTAAGTTTTGTAATAGATTTCCACTATATGGTTGCAGTGGAATGATAGGCATGGTAAGAATCCTGGGTACGTTAGGCACTCCGTTACCAATGTTAA
The DNA here is from genome assembly GCA_932526445.1 of Phragmatobia fuliginosa. Classification (NCBI taxonomy): domain Eukaryota; kingdom Metazoa; phylum Arthropoda; class Insecta; order Lepidoptera; family Erebidae; genus Phragmatobia; species Phragmatobia fuliginosa. Next base: position 2,635,126 of record OW052078.1, on the reverse strand, counting down.
GTATTTGTTCGATAAATTCCTTACGATTTGACCAGCTATTTCCATTTTTCCAATTTGAAAATAGGTGAGTTGATTCTGTGGTTTTATCTTAATTGAATTCGTAAAGACGAGTTAGTCCCATTGGCTTTTCCTTATCCAACTTTTAATTTTAGACAGGGTAGTATACATATGACACCCTTAGTGGCATACTTTACTAAGTCCAGCTTAGATCTAACGAGTGCATATTATCCATTATTCATTTTGAGGGATCGCATAACCGATACAACAAGTGATACGACTTTCTCAACCTATAAAGCTTGTAAGTTCCATATAAAAGGTAATATGGCTAAATCTTATAAGCTTAAATACAATTCTGATAAGTCTAGTCAATTCTAATAAGTTAATTCGATTCTTATTAGTGAACTCAAAAATATTGGTTATATCAAGTCATATAAGCCCACTGACTATTTCCTTTTCCTTATGAGTCATTTAACGACTATGTATGCACGGTATGGTACATGCCACACATATATCCAAACGTGGACTGCAATATAGAATCGTTTCCTAAGTATTCCTCACTTTACTCTACATGCGTTACACTTATAAGTAACTAAAGTGTCTTTTAAATCACAATTATTCAACTGCTTTGTATTACATCTATCGATGGTAATAATATAAGTTTTATACTAAAATTTTACTTTTAACCATCCCTAGCTCTCCTAACTTAGAATCATAAGACGTTTACATACCTCGAACTTTCAAGTATTATATAAGGTTACCCAATACAATAAGACTGTATGCTATTTGCGTAGAACTCCCGTGGTAGTAGTAGAGCTTGATTTCACAGCTGCCTGCCCCAGTCTGCAACGGGTTTGTGCCTGCGTTCGGGTCTCGTCGTAGTCTTGCCTTTCTTAACAAAGCAGCTCCACTTACGGCCTGCGTCGTGGCTTCGAAGAAATAGTGTTTCCCGTTGTGATGTTCGCATTGCTTATATGCAATTACCCCCTTTCACTGGAACGTGATAATACGACAGCAGAATATTTGTTTTGTACGGATTGACATCCACGATAACAAAGCGTGATATCAACACAAATGCTTAATGTACATACATAATATGTGTATCTATACTTCCAACTTTTAAGGTTAGTTGTATAACTATGTCTTTAACAAAGCTCCTATCACCAACATCTAACATCAACTTCAACACTGTTTCCATCATCAGCGTCATTGTTTTCATTCGTACTAATTCATACATAGAATGACTACCATACACAGGATTACTCCACCTCAATATGCATCTAATTGGTTCATATTATAAATCTGACATTTACTCCAATGTCACTTAAATCAACAACATCATCTGTATGTATTCATTTACTCCGATAGTTAGGCCACGACCCTGCTTAATAATATTCCACCTCATCATCATCTTCTCGTGTATACTCATACAAACTTATTGTGTAGACCTTAACTTTAACCATGTGTCCATCATCATCGTCAACTGTATGTACTCATACGCATCTAATAATTTGGCATCCACCGATTTACTTTTAACGATACGTACAGCATACATGATCAATTAATTTGTATAAGTATTAATAAATATAATCTATATTAATTCCGAGATTTTAATTTGTACATATTCTTACCAAATTAACTATTTTATCGTTACGTGCAACCACAGTTTAATAAATAGTTACTGTGTAACTGTTAGTCGAGTAGTGTGAGCTTATTGAACTAACTAAGCTAGCACTAATTATAGTTATATTAGCTTTCCACCAGTTTAACAACTCAACTCGTAACATATTTTTATTTATAATTCCCGCGTTCACTATGAGACTGGAACCTTTAGCTATCCATCAATCTAACTTTTCTACTTGTAATATTCTTCATATATACTTCATCTAATATCTGATTTCATTATTACACAACTTTACTTCCATTTCACACCTGTTTGATCATAATTTAAATTGTAAATCATTTACAATTCAGAAGTATTTACAAATAATACTACCATTATAATCATCATAAATAATACAACTTATGGATTGAAACCGGAAATATTTGTTTGTTTACCTTTCACATTTGGTCTGACAAAAATCGTAACGGTCACTATTTTTTTTTGTTTTCCTAGTCTTTAGTTCAAGCGCGCCAGATGGTCACTTCATTGTTCGTCAAAAGAATACTGCATCTTGAGACTTAAGCCTTAATTTAGTTTTTTACTGCGGGTGACAATTTCGACTGCATACAATACAAAACCATCTATTGTTTACAAAAATGTTATCCGCTAGACCCAATGATTTTATTATTGAGAGTGAGCCTCAGTAACTGAGACAAAATGTAAATATAATATTTTCACCATAAAAATATTTATTGAGAAATCGAACCGAATAATCTACATACACTAGAAGTTTGTGTTTAAAATGTTCCCCCCTCTCTTTATGACTTATCTAACTCCTGAATATTTACACACTTAAAGCTATGTACAGTTAGTTGTATTGTTTTAATTAATTACACAGGATACACATAATATCAGTCCGTGATTCGAACCTGCTGAATAGAGCCTTAGCTACACAACCCATGTAATACGTGAGTTTTATTCTTAAATGTATCGTTCTAACCGCATAGAACATATTGTCAATTTTGAAGTCCAGTCCGCTCCTACTTAGAGTTAAATCTAACCGAACTTGGCTGTATAGTATACCTAATTAAACACGTATGAATTTAAGTATTAGTCTTCAATGTATGTTCAACACAGAATATTATTCTCAATAAGGGAGTCGAACCCACTACTATTCAAAGTTAAACCCAAAAGGCTTTACAGTACACATTTCAATTATGCATTTTTTTTTTACAAAATGCGCTATTATAAATTCTAAAGTAACTTTGATCGTATATATGTCTGTTTGTTATGCCTTCATAGCAAGACATCTTCACTAACTAAAATAAACTCTCGCAGTGGACACTTTAAACCTCAAGGAAGAATATGTCTACTCTTGTCGTGACAATGGACTAATACATGCGGGCGTCGAAGCCACTAATGTTTGTAACGATTAACACTTAAACGATACAGAACATTTACAGTACGAATATTAATTATATTGTTCTATTACTGAACTCTATTACAGTACAATATAAAATTAATTTATATTATTCTACGTTATGTACAGATCACCTAATGCTACAGTATTTAACCAACTTCCCTTCTCTTTCTTTAAAAGCAACCTCCGCATTAGGAATAATGAAACTATGAAAATCCAGACTCCGGACAACATTTTGTGAATCACGCAAAGTGTCGTACCATGTGAGATTTGAACCCACAACCCTTGTAAAGCAACCGTGCATTTAGAAAATAAGATTAAAATTAACACTCGCCAGTTTGTCATCATCTCGAACGTAATCTTTCTTCCGGCTGTCTCCATTTGTAGAACCTATACGTAGCTATCTCGCTAACTTTGAAGTAAATATTAATACATTAGGGAAAATAGCCGACACGTGGCGTACCTCAGCACAATTTAATATAAATTGGTATAAATTTGACACGATATAGCATGTCTTGTTATGTAATACTATAGCATCATCATTAACTACAACAAAATACTATATAATAATTATTAATAGATTTACTAGTATAGTTATAAATAATATAGAACTTTTACATAAATTAGCAAATGTAAAGAAATGTTTATAATTTAACTTGTATAGATAAATAACTTGAAATGATATATATTATCGATTGAATTATGGCCTATGATGTAATTTGTCTATGAATACGTTGTGTTTGTAGTAACCCATTTTAAGTTCATTCTCGTTGCACTAGCGTAATGATTACAAATTAGTACATTTACTGACGAGAATCCTGGTCACGGCACCACATGTGACGGCCCCTAGGTCGATCCTAGTCTGAGTGAAGTAAGTAATAATTCGTTTGGAGGAGTTTTTATTCTTAAAGGCATCATTCTACAGAGAGATTTGTTAGGATAGTGCCCCGCCTCGCACTATCTTGTGAGACACAGCCTAGTGACACGATGTCCCTCCATCGGCTTTAAAGGCCTGCCGCGAACAAAGGGAAGCTAGAAGTGATTACGTACAAGTTAAATACATTCTAATTGGTTTATTTTCACGCTATCTTTCGTTGTGCACTCAAGACTTGAGCGCACTAACTTTCTTCAACTCGGGGAACTGTGACACAGAAAAGACATCATACCAGTACGTCCCGAGTTGCATTAAACTATGCTAAACGTAGACCGAATCACGGCTCTCGTACGTACGCTTCAGTACAAAGGTACCGATTCTCCAAGGGAGCTAGACTACTATAAAGCTTAATCTGGCCGACTGAAACCCCGAGTATCCAAACCTTAGCACCCCAAACTCAAACGCACAGCATACACATCTTACACACTACCTCCGTATAAAACTATACAAAGATAGATCACCGAAAATCATTCGAACGCAAGCAAGAAGGCCAGAGGACCAGTCTGGATTCCTCACTCATTCAAACGTCGGTTATCCGCTCTGCAAGCCTTATAAAGGGGCCTCCACTTTCTTCTCTTTCAATGGTACCGATAAACCAATTAAAGTGTAGATTACTTAAAATTATTAAATAGCTAATAATTACAACACTCAGACCGAAATACAAATAATTACATTTATCCTAACCCTATAAATACAAATTGGAAATAATAGGCACGAACTCACCTGGGTTTCTCCAAAAGCTAACTTATTTCAACTTACTCAATAAAAGACTTATCTACTCGACTGCTCTACCGACTGCGCAAGTAACTTCTCCTAGCTCCGTTCACCTTCGCCGCTTTCAGCCGAATGTCTCCAAGTTCAAGACCGCGTCAAACATCATAACTGCCCGACTACCTGATACCTATCCCTTTTTTTACAATCACAGTATCGCTCGGCTTGTCAAACTGCAAACTTTTAATAGTTTATGTCTTACAGATGTTTGAAGTACCATTCAGAGGTCCTCACTCAAATGTTTTTACAGAATTCATTTAAGGATGTAATAAATTTGCTTCTAGGGTCAAACCCCTCTTTTTTGTGGATAGTAGTGACGCGTCCACTTGTCGCATTTGGAAGTAATAAATAAGTTTCTATATTTTAATAATGTTGTGAAGGCGAGGCTATCACAGACTAATTGGCAACTCCGTCTACCAATAAAAACGTATGTAATTACCGAGCGACGTGCCAAGCGAAACAATTATATGCAAATCACAAATAGTTTCTTAGTAAACTCACTAAGGTTGTTTATATTTATAGGCATATATAATATAACAATATGTGTGTATTAAATTTCTTTGTACATGTTAGGGTTAGTTTATTTTAAAAATGAAATCTTTCAACGAGTTTTTATTTTGGGCCCTTTCAACGTAGTTAAGCGATGCTAATTGGCTACACAGTTGACCTATTGGTTTATGCTTTCTACTGCACCAAGTGTCGCGGGTTCATATCCCACGCGAGACACAGGATTTATATTCATTAGGACTATAAATTCAGAGGGATAGATAGATAGATAACTCTTTATTTGTACACCGTGTTACAGATTCATAACACAGAGCAGAAATGACTTAAATTTAATGTACAAAGGGCGGCCTTATTGCTAAAAGCAATTTCTTCCAGGCAACCTTAGGATGGATTAAAATGATTTGGAAAGCAGTAGTTGACGGTGCAATGAGTTTAAAAAATATAATCTACCTACTAATGAATATAACGAGAGAGAATATAACATATACATACACATACACATATATATATACATATACACACATACATATTTATATATACACATACATACATACATACACATATATACATACATACCAATGATATGCATAAATACAATATCTAAATAACTATCAATAATATTATAACTTACCCAAATTTTGCGATTGATTACATAAGAAGTATAAAATTCCTGAATCATTTTCTTAAACTAGTTATTGTTAGCGCCAACCAACTGGCTAAAGAAATTATTGACGCCAACATATAAAGGCGGGAGCGGGTATGACTTCAGCGACTTAGCGCTGCCTGAAACCTGTGTGGGCGGTGTACTGTGCGGCTGCGGATAGGTTCGGAATATGGAAAGCACGCTTACCTTCAGGTGATCTTGAGCTGCAGGTCCGCGGCGCGGGCAACTCGCGGTGCGGGTGGTCCGGGCGTCGCTCCGATAACGCGACAAGCCTCAGGGCCACTTAGCGAACAAAACGATTTATCTATTGTCTATTTAAGACGCGGTGGTGGAGTCCACAATTTAAGGACTCAACAGCGGTGCGGGCGGGGAGCAACGACGAGCTGCAGGGACGCTTCGATAGCAACTGTCAACTCCCTCTCTTCTTCTTGCGGTTAGCGTGCGATGCGGGAAATATGATTTGGGATGTGGGTAGGAATGGATGCAGACCGACAGCAGCGCCTAGCGGAAATTCAAAGAACCTAACAGTGTACCTGTCACCATGGACAGGTGGCGTTACCATTCCCCCCGCCCTTAAAGGGTTACTCTTAAAAAAAATACAAAAACGCGGTAATATTGCGGAAAATACACGAAAAGTGCGGAATATATGCGGATAAAGTTGCGGTAAATGTTTATATTATACATATCTCTAACTTACTCTTAAGCCTACTTAAAACTATTTGTGCGAATTTAAACAATATACTACTGACTTGGCAATGGGCACAATCGGACCACTGGGCGCACGAAGCTCCCTTTACTAGTTCTAACGGTGACTACTCGCGTTGTTCCATCTTTCGAAGGATGGACGGCTTCTACAACCCCGAGCGGCCACGATAGCGGCGGTGCGTTATCGACGATGATGACCACTACTGATCCCAGCTGGATCGGTGTAGTGGGCGTAGTCCACTTGGCACGAGCCTGCAACTTATGCAGGTACTCGACTCTCCATCGCTGCCAAAACGAATGAACCAGCTTGTCTAGGAGAGAGTGTCTCTCGAGAAGGTTAGCTGATTCTACGTGCGGTGCGGGTAGCGAAAATAGCGGTGCAGTGTGAAGAAAGTGAGCCGGCGTCAGCGCCGACGGCTCAGCGGGATCACTGCTTAAAGCGGTAAGCGGGCGTGAATTAATAAGTGCCTCGACCTGAGCAAGGACAGTTAAGAGCTCTTCGTAGGTGAGTAGCTGTTGACCTATCACCTTGAAGAGATGAGTCTTAACGACCTTCACCATCGACTCCCAGCATCCACCCCAATGAGGGCTAGCAGGCGGGATGTGTTTGAAATCGATGCGACTCTCTGTCAGCTCATGTTCGAGGTGCGGGCGAAATTCGTCAAGAAATTTATAAACGTCGCGTAAGTATGAGCGGCAACCAACAAAATTGGTTCCGTTGTCAGTATAAAGGCACTGTACTGGTCCGCGGCGAGACAGAAAGCGCTTGAGCGCGGCGAGAAAGCTGACTGTACTCAGCTCCGTAGCCACTTCTATGTGTATACAGCGGGTAGTAAGGCACGTAAAGATGCATAGCCATGCTTTACGGCTCTTAACGCCTCTACCCCTCATGGGAGTGAACTGTATAGGACCAGCATAGTCACACCCACAGTGGGCGTATGCCTTTACAGACGGGTTTACGCGGGAGCGCTGCAAGTCCGACATCATCGGAAACGATGGACGCGGCCTTGCTCTGAAACAGGTATTGCACTTGTGTATGCGGTGTCGGATAATACGTCGTGCGGAGAGTATCCAATAATGATGCCTGAGCAAGGACATCAGATGTTCGGGACCGGCGTGTAAATGCTTTCTATGATAATAATCGATTAATATATCGACCACATGATCGTGGCGCGGGAGCACACACGGATGCATTTGCGAATAGTCGATGTCAGCGTTCGACAGCCGGCCACCGACGCGAAGAAGACCATTCTCATCTAGAAATGGTTTCAATCTCTGTAATGCGGGCGAGCAGATTTGACCTTCTCTTATTTTATGAATGTCGTCGCGGAAGTGAACCTGTTGTAATGCGAGTAATATTTTAGTTTCAGCGAGTTCGAGATCTGAGCGGGTGACTGAAGGTCTGCGCGGTAGCAATTTCGAGAATCGGAAAATGAAAACAACAATACGTAATACCTTCGACCACGAGGATATACGTTGAGCGAGCGTGTAAATAAGCGATTCATTAGCGGGTACGGTCACAGTATGCGCGAGCGGTTTCATGTCTGGAACATCACCGACGGCATCACAATTAAACTCGGCGATTGGCCACTCTGATGGGTCCTCCGATGCCCACGGCGGTCCCTCAAACCACAGAGGATGGTTGATTAGCGAAGCGGGAGAGAGGCCGCGCGATAGACAATCAGCGGGGTTTTCAGCACCCGGTATATGATGGAAACAGCTGGCAGGCAAGTTATCAACGACTTGGACAACCCTGTTCGCGACAAACGTTTGCCAGCGGTGCGGGGACGAGTTGATCCAACAAAGAACGACTTTTGAGTCGGTGAAGGCGAATGCGTTTGAGATTTTGTAGCGCGGTTCAAAAACGTCAAGTACCCTACGCATCAACTTCGACAGAAGTACTGCGGCACACAGCTCCAACCTAACGATAGAAACGGTTTTGAGCGGCGACACCTTAGACTTCGAGCACACGAGCCTAACGGACCTAACAGCACCAACGGCGACCTGTAGGTATATCACACAACCGTAGGCGCGTTCGCTTGCATCAGCAAAGCCTAAGAGGTTAGCTATGCACCCCTGAACCACCCCTAAATGTCGAGGAATGCGGATAGTGTTGAGCGCAGGTAACTCACTACAAAATTGAGACCAGAGGGTCACAATGCGTTGAGGAGGCGTGTCATCCCAGTCACATTTCAATAGCCATAACTCCTGAATAAGGAGCTTGGCGTGCAAAATGACGGGAGCCACTAAGCCTAAATTGTCCCATAAGCGTGCGATGACGGACAGAATAATTCGTTTTGTGCATCCTGACTCAGGTGTGGTGACCTTAAATTTAAATTCATCGTAGGACCTATCCCAATGCGTGCCTAATATTTTATGTGGTGTGCCACCCCTGTCTAGTTCAAGATCTGAGGAGGCGCGGTGCGATGCGGGAATGGCACGCAGAACAGCGGGGGAGTTACTAGTCCACTTCACAAGGTCGAACTGACCACACTTGAACATGTCAATGAGTTCCGTACAAGCGGCAACAGCAGCGTCTTCATCAGAGTGCGATGAGTCATTTGACATTATGCTGAAACATACGTCATCCATGTACGTGGAACTGGATGCGATAGCGGCGGCGGTAGGAAACTTATGTTTTTCATCAGCGATTAGCTGCTGAACGACGCGTACAGCGTGATATACGCTAGACTTCATCCCGAAACAAACTCGATTAAATTCGAGTATTACTAATCGGTCTTGCGGCGAAAATCTAAAAAGAATTCGTTGATATTTGCGATCGGCTTCGTGCATACCAATCTACAAAAACATTTGACGACAATCAGCGGATATAGCGATTTTAAATAAGCGGAAATTTAAAAGTATGCAATTTAAATCACCCTGTAGGTTAGGGCCGGAGTGTAAAACTTCGTTAAGTGACAACCCTGTGCTGGTTTTACAACTGGCATCTAGAACCATTCGAACTTTGGTAGTCGTTTTATCAAAACGTTGCACACAAAAATGCGGCACGAAATAAGAATCGGCGGGAGTTATTATATCAATAGATCCTATCTCGGTAATGTAGCCCTTATTAATGTACTCGCGTATTATATCATTATAGGCCGTGCGCAACGTAGTTGATGACTCCAATTTTCGTTCCAAACACATGAAGCGTCTTTTAGCGGCGGCGAGGGAATCCCCTAATTTATAAACATCGTCCCTAAACGGTAACGAAACGGTATACCTACCACTAGCATCGCGCGTAGTGGTGGTGCGGAAATGATTCTCACATTCAAGGTCATCTTGACTGTGGGCGGGCGGAGCGGAGACCTCTTCAAGTTCCCAAAACCTTTTGAGAATGCGGTCCAGCGACTGTTCGAGAACAGTACAACAAGCGGTTGTATTTTTAATTTCGTGTTTAGACAATAATACGGGAGCGGAACCCATGATTATATATCCCAGAACACTTTCTATAGCGGGCGGTATTCCTACAACATTACTATGTACCACGCCTGGTAGCAGTAAGTGTGGAAAATAATTCGCGCCGAGGAGCACATGCACCTCGGCGGGCGTGGCGAACTTACTGTCCGCGAGCGGTAGCGAGTTCAAGTGAGTAAACGCTGATAAATCAACGGGCACCGAAGGCAGGTTATCCGTTATGCGGTCGACAATAAATGCCGATACGTCAAAATGAACGTTATTAGAGAAACGCGAAAATATTTGAAACTCTGTGGAACCTCTAATAGATTTTTCGGAACCACCAAAACCTCGAACAATCGTCCTCGTATTTCTATTGCAATCCAAACCTAAACGAGCGCAACATTCACTTGTAATAAAACTAACTTGTGATCCCGTGTCTAAAAGAACTCGAATGACATGGGCGCGTCCAGTTCTATCGTAAACAACAACCTGAGCGGTAGACAGCAGTACCGTTATGGGTTGCATACATTGCGCACTCTGAACATTGTTATTCGCGGCGTTCGGTGCGGGCGCGGCAATGGACGCATGCAGCGCTGATACGTTCACATCGCGCGTCGAGCGAATTTGCGTAGTAACAGACGGCGGCTGCGCCGGTGGCGGCGGAGACGATTGAGTGGGGCGCGTAGTGCGCGCGGCGACTACGTTCCCCGGTTCGATTCCCGGGGCAGCGTTTCGGTTGTCAGGCTTTTGCTGTGAAACCCGACTGCGAGTATTATCGAAGTGCAGCAGCGTGTGATGCCTCTGACCACAGCTGCGGCAGTTCATGTTCGAATGACAATCGCGTGCTTTGTGTTTCAAACTAAGGCAATTAATGCAAGCGTTGCGTTCTTTAACGCAATTAAATCGTGCGGAGGGCGTTAAATGATTAAATGATGGACATTTAAATAAGTGGTCATGTACGAAGTTGTCACAAAGACATTTCTGGTACGGCGTAGACACTGCTACATAAGCGTGCGGGTTAGGTACATGACGTCGCGGTTTATTTTGTGTAGAACGAGAAGCAGAAGTACTTGCGGTGGGGCGTATGTTATTATATATTTTGTACTGTCCTTTAATGAATTCCGTCAGCTGACCGAAAGTGGGTACTTTCGTATCGCGGTACTGAGACTCGAATGCGCGGATCGTTTCCTCGTCCAACTTCTTTAAAGCGAGATTAAGCAGTATGAAATCACTTAAATTATCGATTTTTAAATTTTTTAATGCGTTTGCGGCAGTGATAAACTGATCAATGAATACCTGGAATTTGGAAGCAGAAGCTGGGCCGTTCAACTTAACATTTAACATCTGATCTATGTAGGTATATCCGAGCGTGCGTTTATCTTCATACCTGTCTATAAGACATCGTAATATGGTGTCATAATTTTCAGCAGATGGTGTGATGCCTGAGAAGACGGTCTGAGCGTTACTTGAGAGCTTCCCTATTAAATAGTACAACCTCTCAGAGTTAGTCAGCCTAGGATTGTCGTGTACGGTTGACTTGAACCCAGCGTAAAAAAGCGGCCAGTTTCGAATGTCGCCGTCAAAACACATTAACTCGATCGGCGGCAAGGAAGGCAATCTATATTTTAAACTTAAGCGGTCGGTCGGAACATCCTGACAACGTTCAGTGTCCTTTGTGGACGGTTGTGGTTCAACACTTTTCAATACGCGTTTTATATGACAATACAGCTGTTCGAACGAGTTTAAAGACTTATAACTAGGTTTATATGCGGGATTATTTTTAAGTGAAGCGCGATTGTGCTCATTGACTATTTCCCTAAACTCAGAACGAATATCTTCAATAGTTCCTACAGAACTAAGGAACTCCTCCATACATTCCACACTCTCATGAACATTTTTTGAATTGTCGTAAATAATTTGAACAAACTCAAATAGCGTATCTCGTCTACATTCTAAGAGAATAATCTCATTGTCTTGTTTAGTCTCGAAAGACTCAGGATCCCCTTTCTTGGGCATTGTCGGCGCCGTAATAATAACCGACAAGGCACAATGAATGGAACGCAGCTAGCAAATAAAATTATATTATATGTAACTATAAGTTTACATTCACTAGCCGGGCGAACGATGCAGCGGCGCGATATTAATAATACAAATGTGGGTATTATTTTTTATAAACGAGATATCTATTTGTTAACTTTTGCGGTTGAAATAAATGTTTTTAAGTAAGTTAGCTACACGTAATTTAGTAATGAACAAGTTATCGTATGACGTTAAATTAAATAATTTAAGTAAGTAGGTAACTCTTTTAAGGCGCGGAAGAACTGAAAGCGAAGTTTGTATGTAGGTAATATTTACCTAGGTAGGAAATTATATTTAATTAGATTATAAATAAGCGGGCGTTAGCTAGATAAATCTAGATCGAAGCGGAAATGGGAAGCGAAGTTTAGCGGGATTATGTTCTAGATGGAACTAGACTAAGAGGTATAAGTATTAGAATAAGCGGGCGGTAATGAAGTACTAGACTAATCTAGACTTGATAAGCGGTGGGTCAGAGGGACCCTAGCTTAGCCGAGATCCGGCATCGAAGGACCAAATCTATATGTTAGCGCCAACCAACTGGCTAAAGAAATTATTGACGCCAACATATAAAGGCGGGAGCGGGTATGACTTCAGCGACTTAGCGCTGCCTGAAACCTGTGTGGGCGGTGTACTGTGCGGCTGCGGATAGGTTCGGAATATGGAAAGCACGCTTACCTTCAGGTGATCTTGAGCTGCAGGTCCGCGGCGCGGGCAACTCGCGGTGCGGGTGGTCCGGGCGTCGCTCCGATAACGCGACAAGCCTCAGGGCCACTTAGCGAACAAAACGATTTATCTATTGTCTATTTAAGACGCGGTGGTGGAGTCCACAATTTAAGGACTCGACAGCGGTGCGGGCGGGGAGCAACGACGAGCTGCAGGGACGCTTCGATAGCAACTGTCAACTCCCTCTCTTCTTCTTGCGGTTAGCGTGCGATGCGGGAAATATGATTTGGGATGTGGGTAGGAATGGATGCAGACCGACAGCAGCGCCTAGCGGAAATTCAAAGAACCTAACAGTGTACCTGTCACCATGGACAGGTGGCGTTACCAGTTATTGTTTGCGCTTTTCTAATGTTTACTGGTAATGCATTCCACAAGCGTACAGCTTCAACCGTAAAGGACTGGTCATAGAACTTTGTGGATTGTAGAGGCATCGCCAGTCTCAAATTCTCAGATGACCTTAGGCATTTGTCATGTGTGTCATTAAGGAACTTAAACCGTTCTTTGAGGTAGAAAGGGGCTCTTTGAGGTAAAAAGGGAGTTGATTTTTTACAGAAAAAAAATCTGCACAAATGGCGGCGGCACTACCCTCACATAGAAGAGCAACCTGAACAAAAAAAAAAGCAATATGCATGTCAGGTTACCCATAGGTTCCCATCATCATCATCAGCCTATCTCAGTCCACTGCTGGACATAGACCTCTCCCATTTCACACCACTTTGATCGATTTTGATTCATAATGACACATACTCATGTTTTTACTGTAAACGGGACTTATTCGCGATAATATTAAAGGTTACGATACCTTCTATTTTCCGATATTAAAATCGTTTCCAATACATGATTGTTATGTTTACAACAACAACAACTATTATTCATTTCTTTTTTAACACTAAGGGAATAAACCTTCAAAATGTTTCCTATTAGAATGTGCCTTCTTAAAAAAAAAACATCTGTCAAAATATCAAGTTATGAACTCTAACGGCTTAGGACCCGCGTTGATTATTCAGTCACTTATAAAATTTGTTTTATGCGTATAGATCTGGGAAGCCTTGATCATCTTACCATAACGTGTCAAGTTCAAGGGTCAAATCGATTGTCTAGTGTTCCAATGCCTATTACAATAGTTGAATGTGTGTTGGGCGTCCGGCCGTCATGTCGTATTACAGAGAGTGTCTAGTTCCCAGTGCATGATGGTCTTTAAGTACTTAATGAACTCATGCCTAACTCATATCTGCCATCCTGACGGTGATTAATTGTCTCATGAACAGATGAACATTATGATATTGATAGATAGATAATATTATATTTGTACACCAGGGATTAGAAATTATATAAAACTAACGACGAATGTGATTTATATAGGTACGATTGGGTGGCCTCATTGCTTATTGCATTTGTTTTTCAGTTACCCTTTTGGATAGACTTGTTTCATTTGAAGCAAAAGTAGGTCTTAAAATATATATATTAAGTACACAAAAAAAAATACATAAAATAAATACATGGAATATTAAGAAAATTGTATTGTTTGCTAGAATTGCAGCCATAGTGATATTATAAATACAAAAGTAAGTCTTTCTGTTACGGTTTTAAGGCAAAACCGCAGCATTGATTTTAATAAAATTCGACATAGAGATATTTTGATTTTTGAGGAAGGACAGGTGGTGAAGCCGCGGACGAAAGTTAGTTAAAATTTATAAGTATAAAAGTGCGTTGTCGGCTTTTCTGCCTGCTGGTTTGACGCCTCAAATAATTAACATAATTGACGTTATCTATTATACACAACTTTTTATAATATACTGTATATAAATTCAACGATCGTTACGATTATTTAAACATTTCACAAAATGTTTAAAAAGTTAGACACATTAATATTTCTGCCCGTGACTACGAGCGGTAAAACTCGTGCGAAACGTTGGCCATGAGAAGGTGCCCTAACTTTTTATTTTTTCGTTAATTAGATAAAAAAACATGTGTATCTTTGCCACGAAGTCGCGAAAATCCGAAAACAGTTACGGTAATGTTTCAGTCCCGGTTTTCAATACTTTTTCTCAAATTCTTTAAATGCTTTCAAAATTGTCTATTATTTACAATGTTTTTCTAATAATAATAGGCTTCAAATTATGCTACCTTGCCCTGCATTTGTCAACAAATTGAGATATTTTTGTGTGGTGTGCAAAAAAAAGCAAGATTTTACTTAAAAAAAATATTAATGGACGAAATTTAAATGAAATCGAAAGTATAAGGGCCACAGCACACTAGCTACTTTTAGCATCGGCGATCGGCGATTTGGCGACTGCATCGATGCTGCATTGCGTTTTAGCGACTTCCTGCGTTCGATCGCGGTATCGGAAAAGCGCGTTTTAGCGACTGCTCAGATGCCAAATCGATGGTACCGGCATCCGAATGTGTGCGGAGAGTATCATCGTTCAGCTGCTGTTTCGTGCTTCTAAAAATCAACTCAATCTCCGCGTTTGGCGTTTTTAAGTGTGCGGTGTAGAGCGTTCGGTCGCCGTATTTAGCTTCAAAAAAGCGACTAGTTGCCGATCGCCGATGCTAGAAGTAGCTAGTGTGATGTAGCCCTAATTGATCAAAAAAATCGATTACTGACGTCAAAATTAAAAAAATATATAAATGCTAACTAAGTTTTATTTTAATATAATATTATTAGGTGCTTCTGCCTACACTACATTTCCAGTGAAGTTAGTAAAAATTTAGTCTTATTCTTATTTGAAAAACATTGTAGTTATTATACTAAATGTTAGTAACCTTGTCTAATACATGTTATTTACTTCTATAACTTAATAAGCGATGAAAATCACATCAGTTAACAATCTATCATTACCTTAAATATAATGTTATTTTAATTGACTCATAATAATTGCTCTATTGACATTATTTATTTTGAATTTTCTCGTAGACTAACACGCATTATTACTCATGTATAATTACCACTGTCTATGATTTTATGCTGATTCTCGAGGAAAGTTTTAGTATGTAATGTGTCTGTAAAAAAAAAAGATAAAAAAAAAATTGCTGCCTAATTCGTGGTAGCGTATTACTGTTGTGCGGTTACCGGTACGATTATATATGTTTATATAAGTTGTCTAGTATCCATAATACAAACTCGGCTTAGTTTGGGACTAAATGGCGTTATGTGTGAAATATCCGAAATATTCATAAATCATAATTATGTGTAACAAACTTCCTTCTTCTTTTTTTAAAAAGACAACTCCCGCATTTGGAATATAAATTCCTGTGTCGCGGGATGAAATGGACACAAAGAACACCCAGACTTAGAACAACAAATTGTTAATCACACAAAGTGTTGTCCTACGTGGGATTTGAACAAACGACACTAGGCGCAGTAGGAAGCGGCGTGGCGATCGCTTAAGCCACTAGGCATATTTCTCGTATCAATTATCTCGGTATACTAAGGGTTGTCACACATAAACAAATCATTACACTACGATAGTCAAAAGATTTTTGGTAAGTCTCCAGACAACGTTAAACAAACAAATTAGATAAATATACCTATACAACTTCGCAGTGCTATGTTCTAATCATACGCAATGTAAACTAGCGAAGTGAAACTTGTCAGGGCGGCATGATCAAAGTGAATTGAATTAAACGGTGTCTGAACCGCACCGCGACAATGCATAAGCTTTTCGTTGGTTAAATAAGTGATTGATTAATTAATAAGATATAGCGTTAAATGAAAACAAATAAACAACCTCGGGAATAATATCATCATCATCATCAACAGCCTTTAACAGTCCACTGCTGGACATAGGCCTCTCCTTTGAAAGGAGGTTTTGACCTACTATACCACGCTGGCCAGACGGGTTGGTAAAGGGTTTGTTTCAAGTTTTCCTTCCTTTGGCAGTGATATTAGCTGGTTATTTTCTTCCTTTAGTCGCCTCTTACGACACCCATGGAATGAATAGGGGTGGTGACACTTTGTATTCTTAATCCGTCACCACACGGACGCAGGGATAATAAAATGATGATAAATATTTCGGACACCTTACACACAATGCCTTCTAGTCCCAAACTAAGCTGAGCTTGTATTATGGGTGACAACTGAATTAATTCATATTAAACATCTTGCTTTTGTAAATACATATATATCGTACAAAGAAAACTCCGGAACGCATATTTGCGGCTCACACAAACATTAACCCTCTCCTGAGAGATATCGCGAGTCCAGTAGTGGGACATTATGGGTTATTGATTATATTATTATTACACAAACATTTGGTTCGACCCGGGAATCGAACCCGAGACCTCAAGAACTTACAACAGTCGCATGTACTACCACTGCGCTACCGAGGCAGTCAACTAAAAAAACTATGAAAATGATGATGATAGCTTTAACAAATAAAATGATGATGATAGCTTTAACAATTAAAATGATGATGATAGCTTAAACAAATAAAATGATGATGATAGCTTTAACAATTAAAATGATGATGATAGCTTAAACAAATAAAATGATGATGATAGCTTTAACAAATAAAATGATGATGATAGCTTTAACAAATAAAATGATGATGATAGCTTAAACAATTAAAATGATGATGATAGCTTTAACAAATAAAATGATGATGATAGCTTTAACAAATAAAATGATGATGATAGCTTTAACAATTAAAATGATGATGATAGCTTAAACAAATAAAATGATGATGATAGCTTTAACAATTAAAATGATGATGATAGCTTAAACAAATAAAATGATGATGATAGCTTTAACAATTAAAATGATGATGATAGCTTAAACAAATAAAATGATGATGATAGCTTTAACAATTAAAATGATGATGATAGCTTAAACAAATAAAATGATGATGATAGCTTTAACAAATAAAATGATGATGATAGCTTTAACAAATAAAATGATGATGATAGCTTTAACAAATAAAATGATGATGATAGCTTTAACAATTAAAATGATGATGATAGCTTAAACAAATAAAATGATGATGATAGCTTTAACAATTAAAATGATGATGATAGCTTAAACAAATAAAATGATGATGATAGCTTTAACAATTAAAATGATGATGATAGCTTAAACAAATAAAATGATGATGATAGCTTTAACAATTAAAATGATGATGATAGCTTTAACAAATAAAATGATGATGATAGCTTTAACAAATAAAATGATGATGATAGCTTTAACAAATAAAATGATGATGATAGCTTTAACAATTAAAATGATGATGATAGCTTAAACAAATAAAATGATGATGATAGCTTTAACAATTAAAATGATGATGATAGCTTAAACAAATAAAATGATGATGATAGCTTTAACAAATAAAATGATGATGATAGCTTTAACAAATAAAATGATGATGATAGCTTAAACAATTAAAATGATGATGATAGTTTTAACAATTAAAATGATGATGATAGCTTAAACAATTAAAATGATGATGATAGCTTTAACAAATAAAATGATGATGATAGCTTAAACAATTAAAATGATGATGATAGCTTAAACAAATAAAATGATGATGATAGCTTTAACAAATAAAATGATGATGATAGCTTTAACAAATAAAATGATGATGATAGCTTTAACAAATAAAATGATGATGATATATAACTGTACGGTTATTGTACGGTAACTGCACGGATGGTCTAGTGGTGTAAGCGGTCGTCACGCCAAGTGGGTTCGAATCTTTCACTTTGTGAGATCCACCAAAATGTTCTTCTAAGTCTGCTTGTTTTTTGTATCCATTTCATGTATGTTTGTAAAGTCCCCTGCGATACAGTAATGTGTATTCCTAATTTTAAAGTGGTATTTAAGACGACTCTTAAGAGTCAACCAGAGAAAATAAAAACCTGAGTATTAAGAACCTTGGAAAAGGACATAGGCTACTTTTTACCGCGGTGACCGACATAATCGCGGGCGGAGCCGCGGGGAAAAGCTAGTGAAAAATATACAAGTATCAAATTTAATTTGTCTCTTTTCTTTACAATTTTATGTAAAAACAAACTGTAGAAAAATAAATTTAAAACACGCGACAGACAGCAAAAATGTTCAGCAAAACCATACTATAAAAATAACCTTACAAGCTTAAAATACTAACGCTAATGCATCCCAGGTCCAATAAAACCAAAACCTATAGAGCTAACACAACAACACAGTGTGTCCCACAATCTCTCCTAGCAGCGGTACCTATCAAAAGAGTTTGGACTCACCAATTAATATCTATTTACTTAAAAAAAAAACTATCTGTCTGTTTGTTCTGGCTAATCTCTAGAAAGGGCTGGACCTACAAGACCGGCTGAAAGAATAATAATAAATAATAATAATAATAAATATTTCGGTCAACTTACACACAACATCATGTAGTCCCAAACTAAGCAGAGCTTGTATTATGGGTACTAAACAATTGATATAAATACATAAACATACTTTTTTTGTATATATATACATATAATACATAGAAAACACCCAGACTCCGAAATAAAATATTTGTGGATCACACAAATATTTAGTCCGACCCGGGAATCGAACCCGAGACCTCTTGATCAGCAGCCGCATACGCTAACCACTACACCAACAAGGCAGTCAAATTATATTAATGGTCCTCCGGTCTCGCACTCGCCAACGATCATCTGTGCGAGGACATTACCGCCCCGGTCGCCGCTAAAATCAATGTGATCTTACTACCTTTAAAATAGAAGTCATATTTACCTAAATCTAAATCATATCTAAGCTTACTGATGTAGACAACGAATTGTATTTCATATAAAAAGTAAAACAATTTCGTTCCCAGAAATTCAATATGGAGACATCTCATTACGCGACAATTTAATTGCAATCAAAGCATATAGTCGCTTTAGCCTGTCACTCACACCGTACATAAACGAGGCGAGTGTAACGAGGCGTGACAGCGCGACGCTCTGCCCTGACACACGTCTGGTAATTGAAAATTTATATCGATACACGAGAAATTTGTTGCGCTCATCGCACGGTACGGTGTGATATGTGGTATTGTTATTTATGGGCTACCCTCATTTGAGTTCGTAATTTATGTGAAAGATGTCGCCTAGGATTGTGGGAATACTCGTAAAGAGGTAGATTTATATTATGAGTTACTGAATACAAAATCTTTTATAATGTAATGAATTAAAACCACGAGTTGATTAACCAAACTCAATTATTTACTACATTACTTACATCATCCCTACTCTTCATATTTTTATACTAATTTTACAAATTTGAAAGTAACAGCCTCTGCCATTTTTTAATGCCAGGAGGCATTCGGATTCGGCGGATTTAATAATAATAATAATATTGTAAGATATATGTCATAAGTTAGGGTATAAAAGGCGGCGCGCGCCTGTGCATAACACATTTCTTGTTCGGCGCGCGTCGTGGTAACTCTGAAGGAGTGTTATTGTAATCTTTGCTATATTGCTACATTGTTATTATCAAATGGTTAAGTAAGAGCTGCGAGTATTGTAAGTAATTAACTTGTTAGAGTTGGAAATCTAATGTAACTATTTTTATTCAAATACTAATAAAAGTTAGTTTATTGTGTAAGTACTGTAATGATTATTAATTGTAAAAACAATGTTGGAAAAGAGTGTCCATGGAGTTTCTTGTCTGTTCTTCTCCATAGGATCTACTCCTTGGAACAGACAATTAGCTTATTAAAAACAGTTTGATATAATTTAATTAGATTGTTGTTTCTATTTCACTTTCGACCCATAAAATCAGAAGTGCGATAAAGAACCAAGCTCATTAGCATTATAAAACTTTGATTTCCAACTCGTTAATTCGTTTTATATTATTTTCTTTTCTACCCACTTTTTTGAATTTGCTTGTATATGGTGTGGTATTTTTGTGTCTGTTTTGCAACTTGCTCCGTAGCAGATCACGACACCGGTCCTGTGCTAGGACACGGCATAGGGCTCGAGATTACTCTCGTAACAGCGTGTCAATAAGTCGTAGTAGTAACCATGATTCTCGTCGCACTCGACGTTCGCGTTCGCCTACCCACAAGCGTAATGAGCAAACTCGGTGTCATGAGCCACGTTCATGTTCCCGTCGTTGTAGTGTATGCGACACCGATGTGCAAAATATGTTTCATACGATTTTAATGATGAATTAATGCCATCGAGTCGAATAAATCGACTCCAGGTGGATGATACACTTCAGAGTAGTGTAAAACCTACTAGTAGGCAGGTAGTAACAAATAACTCCAATACGAATAACACAATTCTTCTTGATTCGATCACGTCTTTGTTTGTTGACCAGAATACTTGTACATCAGAGTTGTAGATACAATTTACAACAAATACACCGGTAAATAACTATAACGAACGACCGACCGTCGGTAGGGGAAGGTAGTTTGACATCAAACCCTAAAGTGTAGTTTGACTAAAGCAACTATTCATAACTGTGATCCTAGATCAGCAAATTTGACTAAAGCTATCCAATCCTTGCATCTAAGTAGGTCAAATAATTATTGTCTCAGATTTCGATCCTTCTGTTACTGCCATTAATGTTTTATGTTATATGTGTATAGCGCGGGTAGTTGACGCTATGTTGTTTCAGTGTGTTCGTGTGTATAACGCTTTCTTTCCAGTTAGTAAACATTGTTCTAAGCGATGGAAACTGCATCCGTGCCAATGGACAAAGTGTACAATGTGGTCCACCAGTGCCGACACGGTAATGAGAAGGTTAGAAGGTTCAGTTATGAAAAACTTGTGAGTTGTGCTTGACGCTGTACTGGTAAGATCAAATCATATTACATGTTGAGTTGTGATTTATTTTCACATAATTTTGATATGTAGTGTACAAAAGTGAATTTTTGGCGCGTATACGAAAATGCCTTAGGGCTGATGCAAAGCTGTGGCTTAACAAAAGGGCTTAAGTAATGATCGTAGTTTAGTTTTAACAATGACCTCATACCTTTTGTTATTGCGAATATTTGGTATAACGTAAATAGTGAACAGCGGTCAAGCGGTTAAAACGAATGTTTGTAACTACCTCACCTGTGCTTAATCAAGTAGGCGTTCTTTGCTATGGTTACGAACTATTTTTAACGAAGGAATGATGAATAATAGCAGTTGTAGTGGCTGCCTAAGGCAACCCGAACTTATTACTTAAAGGTCAAGTAACTTTTATCCATTTACTTAAAATATTACACTGACACAGCAAGTGTGACGGGACATAATACCCACACACGTTGTGATTAATCTGTTTAACTTTTATTTATGGAAACGAAAAATAGATACTTGTCAGATTATAACAAGGTACAGTGTGCAAACCAAGTTACTAGATGTTTCTCCGTAAATGTAAACATTGAAATGACCATTATTAAACAACTAGCTTTAGCCAGCGGCTCCGCCCGCGTGTATGTTGGCTATCGCGGTAAAAAGTAGCCTATGTCCTTTCTCAGGTTCTAAACTATTTGAGTTTCAAAATTCATCAAAATCGGTTCAGACGTTTAGGCGTGAAAACTAACAGACAGACAGACAGAGTTACTTTCGCATTTATAATAGTAGGGATGATCAAAAAAAAAATAACAACAAGAAATAGTTGATGATCAATTACATTTCTAATTTTTTATTTTGATAATTCGATGATTGAGCTATTCTTTTATATTGGTGGTTGGTGAGAGCAAATACATCGAGTTTAAATTATTTACTGGTAATTGTATCAGTCAGCTGTTATTGTAAAATCTGTAGTGTTATGACATCGAGTGGCAAACGTTTAGGTTCTAAAGTTATTATGTTAAATTTATTTTATAGTTCCGAGTAGGTAGTACGAAAAAGACTACAATTGTAATCTTAGGTTCAAAGAAACTTCTTTAAATTCGTCTTTAGACGGCGTGTATATTTAAATACGTAGTTTGGACTCCAAACTGGAACTTCATATTGCAAATGTAATCTTATTGGGTTTACACAATGTCAACGACAAATTTATAGAAAGATTATGATAACGCGTAACATATCGTATGTTTGTTAATTATGTTTTGATATGTTTATGAAAATGCCAAATACTGATACCGGTAACGACTACATGTCTATCGATCTTATTAGTACGTCTACTTAGGCATGCTATTGTTAGTTATAGAAATAGTATGAAAGGTTTTAAATACCCTCACTAGTGTCCGGTAAACTTTAAAAGTGTAAGTTTGCGAGACAACATTTTTGTTTGTGAAACGATAATTATTAATCGTCAGGTTAGACCGAGCGAATATAAGGTTGAAGTAATAGTCAATATGAGAGTACCAAGTAGTGTTACATAAAGATAAGACTAGCTATTTCGGGTTTTAAGTTTTAAGATCTTAAACAAATCATTCTAGCACACTTGATCGTAAAGGTGTGACATTCATATGTGATCACGAGTTCATGTTCATGAGGACATTACAAGCCAGCACAGGCTATTGTGATCTTTCTCTTCCTGACAGAGGTGCATATTGAAACGTCAGCACTAGTGATGGTTTCGACTGCTTCGATGGGCCGACAGTTAGTGTATGCTACTACTGTTCAATATAGGTTCGGTTTTTGGGTTGAACAAACAATAACTAATAATACTGTGTACTTCTATTTATAGACATACATGTCGCGGCCCGAAGTTTAAAAGTTGTGGTCAAAGCTCCGTGACTCGAATGAGTACAAAGAGTCGACGGTCCTACGCATGATCTCTTTCGGGTCATGTTTGGTGGCCGTTTCATCGAACCAAAGGCGTACACCTGTGTTAGACAAGTACTTGAGTGCTGTAGAGTCTACTGTGTTTTTGGTTGGTCACCATTGGGACTGGCCGCCGTAGCCGAAAGGTTTAAATGGTAAGGTTTAACTACACTCATGACGATGGACGATACGCAGCCTGTGGCCTATTACAGTAAGTAATTGAACGACACTTGTCATACACGCTCTGGTGCAGAAAATGACTTTGAGGGCAATCGGTCTAAACTCGAATTCATTGCGTGGGCATACTTGGACTTGTTTCGGGTTTGCTTGACGCCAATCGTCAAGCTGCAGACATAACCAAAATTAGTGACCCGGTATCATATCCTGAGTTTTTCAATAATTGGTAACATCCTTAACTATGTACCGTGAGACTTCTGTAACATTTTGTAGCAACCTCCGGGTCTTGCATCTTGAGAAATAAGCGAAAAATAGTAACATTCTTGACGGTATCACTGTGTACATACTGAGGGCACTGTTATTTTTAGATATCACAAAAGTTTTGCTTCCTGGTATCGCCTTTTAAAAGCTCTGTAATTAATCATGACGATAGTGACGCATATTGGTGATGTAAAAGTAATACCGAATGCAAAACTAATGCAATGTTTCATGCTTTTCTTAGATAACAACTGTGCCTTGAGAGGTCTCGTCCTTCGACCTTCTCGCTGCCTACGCGAGCCGAGCGCGGTCAGTGAACTAGCGTGTGCTGCTGCCTGGTGAGGCGCAGACTTGCAGCCTACTGGCTGTTCTGCGAGGTGTGGACCTGTGCTCGCCGCCCGCTGAGGCGCGAGCCTTCGGTCTGCTCGCCGCACGCTGAGGCGTGAGCCTTCGGTCTGCTCGCCGCACGCTGAGGCGTGAGCCTTCGGTCTGCTCGCCGCACGCTGAGGCGTGAGCCTTCGGTCTGCTCGCCGCACGCTGAGGCGTGAGCCTTCGGTCTGCTCGCCGCACGCTGAGGCGTGAGCCTTCGGTCTGCTCGCCGCACGCTGAGGCGTGAGCCTTCGGTCTGCTCGCCGCACGCTGAGGCGTGAGCCTTCGGTCTGCTCGCCGCACGCTGAGGCGTGAACCTTCGGTCTGCTCGCCGCACGCTGAGGCGTGAGCCTTCGGTCTGCTCGCCGCACGCTGAGGCGTGAGCCTTCGGTCTGCTCGCCGCACGCTGAGGCGCGAGCCTTCGGTCTGCTCGCCGCACGCTGAGGCGTGAGCCTTCGGTCTGCTCGCCGCCAGCTGAGGCGCGAGCCTTCGGTCTGCTCGCCGCCAGCTGAGGCGCGAGCCTTCGGACTGCTCGCCGCCCGCTGAGGCGCGAGCTTTCGGTCTGCTCTCCGCCCGCTGAGGCGCGAGCCTTCGGTCTGCTCTCCGCCCGCTGAGGCGCGAGCCTTTGGTCTGGCTTCAAGAGTAGTGAGTGATGCCAGTGGTTGTAATGTGTTCAACCCACTGAGAGAACATACGAGAGTATGGTTCTTCGTTTTAGCAGCTTTGTGCTAATGGCATTCACAGTATGCTAACGTTAGAGCCTATGCTGTGAATGCATGACAACTTTGATTCCATCGCTCACGATGCAATTTTAAATTTGTGTTTTTCCCCATTGTTGATTCTAGCCAGACTGAGACCGCGTTTTTATTGGTTGAAGCCGATAAAACACTTTGGTAAACGATAAAATTTTATTTATATGTGTCAATATGATTGTGTGTGTGTGTGTGTGCAAGAATTTTATATCTGGATGCGATGTTTGTGTGGTGCATACAAAAAGCGACTTGTATGTTTCACTCGCACTAGCCTTGCGTATAAAATTCTGGTTTCAAATTTTAAGTGATTAAAATAATCAGACAGTGTTATTTCATCAGGGCCCCGAATCACCAGTGGCTGCACATAGTCAGGCGCTATCAATGCCACTGCTTGAAGTGGAGAGCCCCGGCAGGATGGTTCAAGAAATCGTCGAGGACGACTCCCTGTCAGGAGAGGCCGTGTAAGATATATGTCATAAGTTAGGGTATAAAAGGCGGCGCGCGCCTGTGCATAACACATTTCTTGTTCGGCGCGCGTCGTGGTAACTCTGAAGGAGTGTTATTGTAATCTTTGCTATATTGCTACATTGTTATTATCAAATGGTTAAGTAAGAGCTGCGAGTATTGTAAGTAATTAACTTGTTAGAGTTGGAAATCTAATGTAACTATTTTTATTCAAATACTAATAAAAGTTAGTTTATTGTGTAAGTACTGTAATGATTATTAATTGTAAAAACAATGTTGGAAAAGTGTCCATGGAGTTTCTTGTCTGTTCTTCTCCATAGGATCTACTCCTTGGAACAGACAATTAGCTTATTAAAAACAGTTTGATATAATTTAATTAGATTGTTGTTTCTATTTCACTTTCGACCCATAAAAATATAATAATATTTTGGACATCTGACACACAACATCATCTAGTCCCAAGCTAAGCAGAGCTTGTGTTATGGGTACTAGACAACTGATATCAATACATAAACATACTTTTTTTTGTAAATATATACATATTATACATAGAAAATACCCAGAGACTCCGAATCAAATATTTGTGAATCATACAAATAATATTTGGTCCGACCCGGGAATCGAACCCGAGACCTCTTGATCAGCAGCCGCATACGCTTACCACTAGATCAACGAGGCAGTCAATGCCATGTGACATTCAGTCCCAGAAACTTTAGGTGAGGTAGGAAAAAATTGCGGTATGATTTTAGTTTACTTTGGTACACAATGATTTTGTACTTATGAGATATCCCACATTAAATATAAATAATGAACTATAATATGAATCGTTTATTATTGCGTTTCTTTGATTCTTTAGGAAGGAATTTACACGCGACAGTCGCGCAACTTCATGGTATTTATAAAATCACACACTTTGTGTGATACACAAATTGTTGACCTGAGTGAGTGAGTGCGTGTTCTTTGTGTTCGTTTCATGTATGTTTGTAAAGTCCCCCGCGACACAGAATAACATTCCTAATGCGGGGAGGTGTCTTATATAATAAATAATCCTGCGGGCGTAGCCACAGGCAAAAGCTGGTCCACAATAAGTTTTCTGTATAACTTTCAAAAAAGCACACACTGACTTCCACAAGCACTTACATCAGAACTTATTATTTTTTGACTCCGTATCCACGTCGCGTAAACGAGAGGTATTTTAAATTTAATGTGATAAAAGATATCTCAGGAAGGAAATGAACTGGAAGCGCATAATGATGATGATGATGATGATGACGCCTGTTTACCTCCAAATAGATAACCAAGCCTATTACACACTAACATTTATTTTCATTTTACTCAAGCCATCTTCTTCCAATAGCATGTTAAGCAACTTTGTGTTCCTACTCAAAACTTTACATAAAAAAAACCCCAACCTGGGAATAAGAACTAAGTGATGTGCCAATGTATATCGTCGCCAAACCTGACGGTTTTAAAAAGTAAACTCATCTTAAAAGCTTTTATAAATCTCAGGTGGGCCATTTACGACAAAATAAGAAAAAATATTCCTGGTGGAGTCGGCAGGTGATTAATATTGTGGCCTGAAGAGCTATGTATTTAATTTATTAATTTATCACATTCTCCGTCGCACTTTTTTGTAAAAGGACGGAAGTATGTGACACCGGGGCTTCCCCGGAGTTATCCGGATTTTCGGTATTACACATTATTTGATTTAAGAACGCGCCCGGTTTTAGTGATAACCGGCAAATTAAGGGTTATTCTATTTTTTTCATATCCCTATTAATATTATAAATGCGAAAGTAACTCTGTCTGTCTGTCTGTCTGTTACGCTTTCACGCCTAAACCACTGAATCGATTTTGATGAAATTTGGTATGGAGATAGAACTGAACTTGGGAAAGGACATAGGCTACTTTTTACTGCAATAATCGAGATACAAAGGCCAAAGCTAAGTGATTATAAAAATACATAAATTGTAGATGTCAAAATGTATCACTGTTTATCTCCTGTCAATACTTCACAGGTTGCTAGGAATAACACACTTGTATGGCAACCATAATGATAGTTTGTAAATGACATATAGACCAGTAGACCAGGGTAGTTAACTTTTGAAATCAAATAAAATTATAGTAGGATGAAACCTATTGGAAAAGGAAGAGAATATAATAAAAATGAAAGGAAAAATAATTTACGGGCGATCTGAGGTCGGGAAGGGGTAGGGGGGGAGGAATTAGGGTCCTATATAAGCGGGGCGTGAAAAAGCATCTCACTAAGCTGCCATACATTATTGTCTGCATTCGCAGCAAGAGTGGTAGCCCTGACTCTTGGATTCTGCTCATGCTTTCCATCAAGCAGGGTAGAATCACTTTGGATGGCTAAATATATAAAACAAAGTGTAAAAAATGGTTTATCTCCATTTCCGGCAAAACTACAAGTCCGACAAAACTACAAGGAAAAAAGTTAATTAACAAGTTATAGGTAATTCAAAGATCTACAACTTTTTAGTGTTCCGAAGTTTATGACTTCGAACCCTTATAGATTCGTCATGTCCGTCTGTGTGTCTATCCGTCCGTCCATCCGTCCTCGACTTACCGTCCAAACAGTAAGTGCTAGAAAGATGAAACTTTGCATGAATATGTATTGTAATTACGTCGACAATGTGCTACAATAAAATTATGAAAAATATTTTTATTTAGGGTACTTCCCCTACACGTAAAGTGGGGATTTTTTTTTTGCGGCTACCCCATCATGTGGGTTATCATTATATACGTAGGTCTTTTAAAAACATTAAAGGGTTGTTAAGACGATTTTTTGATTTAGTTGTCCGTTTGCGAGAAATTTCATTTTAAAGGCCACTTTTTTGTCAAAACAGGGCGTCCCCCGCCCCCCCCCCCCCTCTAAAAGCTAAACGGCCGGAAAAATTCGTGATAGTGAAAACTATAACAAATTAGCTGATGACTTTGTTAGCTCAGGAGTTATAGAGGCTTAACTTCTACAATGCAATGCTTACTTGGAAAACGTCGTACAAAATTAACGCAGTATTACGTAAACATAACAATTATCCATTGGATACAATTTCTAATCCACGTACCGTTATGGGTGACTGAGGAACCCTTTCCTGTGCGTGGCCTGACACGTACTTGGCCAATTTTTTATTTACACTTTTTTTCACAAAACCTCAAATTATATGTGAAAAATTCAAAATTTTTGATTTTTATCTTTTACAAATAAAATTATTTTTAAACGAAGTTTAGTGAAAACTTACCTTTTTATGTCCCGAATACACTGTAATTTATTTGATTTACAGTATTAATTTTTTCACCCTATTTTGACTTAATATCGAAAATTCACCCGTCAAAATATCTACTTTTTAAAAAAAAATGGGGTTGTTTCTGTTTGATGAAATTTCTACTTTCCGATGGTGTAATCCCTACTAATATTATAAACGCGAAAGTAACTCTGTCTGTCTGTCAAGCTTTCACGCCTAAACCTCTGAACCGATTTTGATGAAATTTTGTATGAAGATAGAACTGAACTTGGGAAAGGACATAGAATACTAAGTATTTTTATCGCGAAAATAAAGGTAGAAAGCTTTGAAACAGGGGACGAAAGTTTGTGTCGAAGTTCCATAATATCAAACATACAATCATGTAAGATTGTTTATTCTACCCTTACCGTGTCGCGCGATATAAACGAAATCAACGCGGGCGAAGCCGCGGGCGGAAAGCTAGTAAAGTATAAATAACAAAGTATGCGTTTAGGTGTCCTGAGAAATGTGGACACCCAAATGTATAGCTGAAATACTTCTAAGTTCATATGCGGCTACTGTCTCAGATCTCATTTTTTTTAAATATTATATGATTCAGAAACCATACTATTGAACAGACAAACAAAGTAATTGTATTCTTAATTGGGGTAAACGGTTGCTCATGCTAATAAACAATCGCTTTATAGATACAAGAGTTCTTAAATTGCGGGATATCATTCTCTCATATTTACTCTGAGAGGTGTATTTTTTCAATGTAAATAAAATTAAACATAGTTGACAAACAAACAAAACCCATTTAAATAAAAACATCACTAACCTCAAATTTACTCGTAAAGGACAAAATTCAGAGATAAAGAGAAAAACAAAAGCCAAATTGACAATCTTCTCCTGTTTTGTGAACTTGATATACAATAATTAACTGCGTCACCATACTGCATGCGAGACAGTCTTCAAACAGACAGCGATGGCGCAGAGAACTGTGTCCGCCTCTGCCATCAACGTGTATGCCTCGACGTGACCACGACGGCTCTGTCAAGAGCGAAACGAATGAAAAGAAGATACCGCATTATTCAAATATGAATATGGTGACTTCTGCTCTTAAATTCTACCCATGCTTTCCATCAGCAAGAGTGGAGCAACTTTGACAAGCTCAAAAAAAAAAACACGATTAAAAACCTCCGTCAGAATTAAAAAATAAAAGCGTTAAATTTGGACTGAAAATGATTCGTGAAATGGCGTGCAGGATCGATGCTGCAAATTTGATAGTCGGCAGCTAACTGTTACGGAATATTTATGAAACACTGCAGCCCGAAGTGGATAGCCTTCATGTTTTTTAAAACAAAACTGCCTTTAAAATAAGAGCATTTTGCGAGTGTAGATATTTTTTACGGCACCTGACTTTTAATCAATATTTAACTATGGCATGTTGAAGAAACACCTTTTAAGTACAGCCACGTATTTTAAATAAAAATATGAATATATTTATTGTTCTTTTTATCGTGTTGATGGCAACACTTACACCGTTTGACCCAGTGCGTTATGACATGAGGTCGGACAATTATGAATAATTTAAGGAATGCATCTCTACAGCGTTTATTCTACTTTTGTTCCTATTCTGACTGACTGCCTTGGGGGCGCACTAGTGGTGTATGCGATTGTTGTGCTTTTTTCTTTCAAAAATCATCCATTCATAATGTTTATTTTCGTTTTTTTTTTCATTTTAATTCCCTCACTTATATTTATTTTTATTTATTTTTTATTTATTATCTTAAATTTCCTTACATTTTTTTACTTAACTTATTATTGTATTTTTTTTCTTATTTATTTATAGTTACATTTTTTTTTTTAACTAACTGTAGCACACATGTAAGGACCGCCTTTTGCGGTATAAGCCTCCTCCAAACATTGCCAAGTAGTTCTATCCTTTGCCAGCCTGGACCACACGTGGCCTGCAGTTTCAACGATATCGTCACTCCATCTTTTGAATGGTCTGCCCTTCCTTCCTTTCTTTTCTCGTGGATACCAATTTTTAACTGTCAGTGACCATCTTCCATCGGTCACTCTCTGAATGTGGCCGGACCATTTCCACTTGAGTGTCAGAACCTGTTTAATTTATTTTATTTATTTATAGAACATGTTAATATTTATAGTATTAACATGTTCTATAACTATTTTGCAAAGGCCCAAGTTATACTTGGTCATTAACACAGAGAAAGTATATATTCATAGAAGAAAATAGTAAACTTACTACCTGTTTAGCGACATTGATCAACAGTGAACATTGTCTACAATTCGTTTTAGTTTTCTGTAATGCTTAAGTTTCTATTTTCTTATGGTATATATTGTTATGAGAAATAATAAAAAAAAAAAACAATTAGCTTCTCGACGAGAGCTAGTACTAAAAAAATTAAAGTAGTTTACTAATCAAAATTTGAATCATATTAAGAATAGAATAAGTCACAGATAGTGGATAAATTTACACGCAATAAAAAGTTACATAATAAAAGATCTCATCTCTCACATTATCATCGCAAACAAACATGTATATCAAACCAAAATAAACCCAGTGACCTTCAATATTGTAATACAAATACTTCGTCCTATCTTGAGAATAGAAATAGATAAAGTTCCAAACTCACACCCCACACAACAACCTCAAAACTATTCTATTCAAAATGAAGAACTAGTTACCTAATTTCGAAGTCAGCTCCACAAATGCAATAAGCATTCAGCGACGTTCTAAATAAAACACATAGTTCGTGACTTGAGCCAAACATACCGAAGCAGGTAACGACCCGTAAGGGCCATGTCACTTGTCTCCACCCAGGAGCGTCGATGAAATTTCAATATAGCTATTACCCTTTAAGATATATCCCACCTTAAACTTGTACCCATAGAGTAGGATTTCCTTTGAAAGTATGGAAGACTCTCGTAGATAAACGTTGCTCCGTCAACTATACTAAAAACTCCGCTGTTTAGTAAAACGTGATTTTTGGAGACAGAAACGTTTTTCTTGTCTGGAGATGTTCAACCGTTTTGTTTAGTTGACTTGTGTATATCTATTTTAAAATAGAGAAATGGTTTGATTCGATACATTGATGAATCTATTTTTACCATGGTTAAGAGCAATCTTTTATAAAATGTCAGGCGGAACAGGGATTCGATTTCAAAGGGAAACTTGATACCAATTTTCTGTAACAACGAACGTTATACAGGAGGAATTTTAAATTGTATTTTTTGTTTCAAAAACCATTAAGATGTCTGAAGAACAAAAATTAGAATCCAGAATCGATCTGAGTTGCTGATGAAACCGTCTTGAGCAATAAAGGATTCGTATGTAGATGAGGACTGACTAATTTTTTTTTTTGTATTTAAAAAGTGTAATCCTAATTAAGACATTAGTAAATTTGTTTTACGAAGACTTTTAAACTTTTGCCCTTGAATGTTCTATTTACTTTTAGTTTTTTTATAAATGATACAATAGCATGGTATAGTAAAATTACAGGTAGTGCCATTTCTGAATTAATTGTTGGAAAGAAAAATATAGAAATACCTCCAACCGTTTAGGCTGTAGGGCTAGCCAAAGAAATACACACATACTTTTACATACATGTGCTCGGAAAAAATTAACCTTCTTCTGACGCAAAAGGGTAAAAATACTGTTAATGAACCAGCTTAAGAAATAGTATTCAACAATTTTAAGCTAATATATGTCAGGAAACATGCAAAGTCGCAACAACTTTTTGCCGCAAACTCCGATTCTCGCAGCTCGCACACATGTGTTGAGTCAATAAATTCCTTCAATTTATCTAGAAAAAAATCTGAATGAAATGTGAATTCAGAAAAATAAGCTTATCTTTTTTATCGTTCTTAAATAATTATCTGCAGCTCTAGGTATATATAGACAGAAATCATATTTAAGCCTTTTATGACTTGTGAAAAGTTCCAGTAAATTAAATCTGATGGGAATCAAAGAAGAAGAGTGGTGGTCCCAAAAAGAGCGTACTCCCATCTCAAAGGCCGGCAACGCACCTGTGACTCCTCTGGTATTGCGATTGGGTGTCCATGGGCGACGGCAATCACCTACCATCAAGTGATCCGTCTGCTCGTTTGCCCTTATAATATAAAAAAAATAACATCCTAATCAGGACAGCAGATGATGTTGCTTAGTGATCTAACTAAGATGCATTTTCACGTTCCGCTTAAAGAACTCGAAATTGTAGTGGGTGGATTAATGTCGAAATTTCCTGTCTCTAATCATAACGTTAAGTTTTCATAAATCTTACAATTGAAGTTTTTTCCTTTGTCGACCCAATCGTCCTCGGGCCTCGGGTATTATTGGGTTTTTTTACAGGAAACTCTTAATAGCAGCCCGGAGTGTGGAAGTTTGGCAGTGATTCACGCCCGTACCTCGGATAGCACGTTAAGCCGACAGTCCCGGCTGTCATGAACATCTATGGCAATCGTTATTGGGAAGTCAGTGCCCTCAAATATACTGACAACTAGTTCAATCTTCTTATTTCAGTTCTCCCTTAGCGTTACGGATGCCAGTCGCTTCGTGGAAAAACTGATATTCCGGTAAAACCGGATGTACTAGTAGCCGACCCTAAATAATCTTGGGAATAAAGGCTAAGAAGAATAGTATATAAAGATCACACAATCATTTTTTATAAGAATGCTATAATTATTCTAAAAATAACTTCTTCGTACATTGTACCAACAAAACAGACTTGGCAAAATCCTTATTATTGTGAGAAGTTTTGTACTCGCGCCGGCGAACTTAGTTCATAAGGCTTTATTCAGCTATTGATAAACTGTTCCTGTATTATATAAAGACTGGAGAAGATGTACAGCAACTAAATGGTTAATATTGGAAAGGTTTTATTACACTTTTGTAACTTACTGCCTTGTTGGTCTAGTGGTTAGCGTAGCGACTACTTATTAAGTCTTGGGTTCCCGGTCAGACTAAACGTTTGTATGTTCTGCAAAAATCTACCTAATTTACTACAGAAAAAGTAGAAATCGTGCTGACAATGTTTTATTTTATATAAAATCATTTAAAAATACTTGATAAAACAGAACACAAATGAAATTATAGTTGATAGTTTTTATAATTGTCTTATTCTGTCAATGTTAACATTTTTTTAATGTGAGTTTTAAACTCTGTTCTAGTGAAAAATCATAATTTTAACAAAAAGGAACAGACTTAAATGAAAAACTATTCCGAGTACCCAAATCGCGACATTGTGCCTATGATATTTGAGGAGTTCCCTCGATTTCCTTGGGATCTCATCATCAGATCCCGATATGGTGACGATGGGACCATCGGTAAGCTACGCCCATTCCAATGCAAAAATAATTTTTGAAATCGGTTCATAAACGACGAAATTATCGCTGAACATACATAAAAAAAAAAAGGATTCCGACGAATTGAGAACCTCCTCCTTTTTTGAAGTCGGTTAAAAATACAGATATTTACTGTGTACAATACAAAAAAAAAACATTTTCAGGCTTAAAACATTTTATATTTTCAAATGACTTAGCTTTGATGACGTATAATAGTTCATATAGTGACGTATAATTTAAATTTTTAATTTATGACAAGACAACTGGCGAGTGGTACCCCAATGTCTAAAGAAGTGGCATTCTCTTGTGTTGTAAGCCAAGAACTTGAAACACAAAAAAATGTCACAGTAATCAATTGTATATAAAGCGGTTCAGTGACTGACTGAACTAAACGCTGAAACTACTGGGTACAGGAAGCTGAAATTTCGCATGTTTGTTCCATGAGGAGCGTAAGCGAGCACTATTAGGGAATTTTGGAAATTTCCAAAGACAATCAAACCTATACATTAGAATAACACTTAGGCAAAGCCGCAGTCGAAAGCTAGTTACATCATAAAAAGTTTCAAATTCACTCTATTCAAATTGATATAAAACCCAGTTTAGAAATGAAATTATTATAGAACCGCAATATGAAGTGGAACTTGTTAAATTGACCGACTGTGTACACAAGAATCCTGAACAGTAAATTTAAGGGTCATTTTATATGCCAAATGGTGTGTAAAATACGACCCGATTAACTTTACAATAATCTGGAATATATTCACACACATACATATCGGTTTTAAGGTCCAAATACATACTAATGTTATAAGCTTTAAAGTAACTCTGTGAGTCTGTTTGTCTGTTACGTTTTCACGCCTAAATCACCGCACTGATTTCAATGAAAGATATTATTTTTTGAGGAAGGTCATAGACTACTTTTGTCGCGATAACCGTCACACACAAAAGTGGAGCCATGGTATTTGTTTAAAGTTATGGAGTATAAATATATTTGTATACATTTTTGTAAGCACATTGACAGTTCTCTTCTGACAACACAGAGGCAGAAGATTACAGAAGAGTGCAGAAGTTGAAGATATTAATACCCTGTGAGGGTGCCCTGCTACCCATAACACATGTAAAATCTTATCACTGGTGCCTTAGTCCAAACGTGAAGAGAAATAATGACGCAATATTGTCGCACTTGAAGTGCATCCAAAACGAAGCAATAAGGGGGTTTTAACTTCAGGTAATCTCTCTGGATAATCTGAATTCGAATCAAGCTGAATCTAACGCAACATGTTTCGCAAAAGTTGATACCTTTCGAATAGAAAATAGAAATAAAAAAGTGAAACAATGTCAAACAATATTATTGTATCTAAAAAAAGTGCACGACAAAACGCTTTCCTTTACAGCATTACTTTAATATATGTATCACAAAACATTCGCTAGGGTAGACGTCCCAATTCCCTGCCGAGAAAATTTTACGAGTTACGTGGGCGATAAATAAACAGCCTTCTTATCTCTCCTGTTTTTTCTTTCAATCTCATTTTTCCTTTCTGAGGATATATAATATAAATACACGTAATAAACTTTAACATATTGTGATTTACGCGATGTAAAAGTAGTTTGAGAATTAAAAGATTCAGTTTATAAGTAGTAAAAGTGAGAAAAATATGGTTTGTCGTGTAGGATTATTGAGTAAATTTATGGCTAGTTATACATTGTTTTAAGAATATCTTGTTTATTTAACGGTACCCTAAAGAGTACTGTTGTGTAAAGTCATTCTCGACTTAGGTCGTGATAATGTAGATTTAAATCCCGGGAGGATATTTGTTGCGAAAATTTCAAAAGATGTAAACTTGGACAATGGATAACTTGCTTCAACGTATTTTAGTTCGTTTATAAAATCTCACACCTTTGTTTTAACCTTATAATTTTAAGAAATAAAGAGAAAACAACTAAGCTTTATAGTAGCCATTTAAAAGTGCTACATGTTTCCGTTCTTATTAACGAAATTACTCTTACATTGGAGGAAAGTGAGCAGAGACTGAAACACAAAAATATTACTGGAATGGTTTCTAAACTAAATTTCATTCTCCTTTTTCTTCTTCCTTAGCATATTTGCATCCACTGTTGGATATGCCTCTTGCATGGTTCTCCATCCGCTTCTAATCCTGGTCGACCCTGCCATCTTTTTAATTTCGTCCGACCACCTGGCAGCTGGTCTACCATTGCTTCGACTCCCTGTTCGAGGTCAGCAGAATAGAACTTTATGACTTCATCTGTCATCATTCCTTCAGCAGTCATGTCTGGCTATATCGAAGACTGCGTTGGCGAATGTCCTCGTTTCTGACCCTTTAATTTCATTATTGTTCTACTATTGTCCAAAATTTTATGGCCTAAGGTATCGTCTCTCGAAAACTTTCATTTTAAAAAGAAATCACTAAGCTAATAAATGCATCAATCACCTCACAAATCCCTTCCAAAGCGGCTACCAAATAAAAAAACATATGTCAAAAATGTAATATCTCTCGCGTGATATTTATGAATATTTGAAATTAGAACAGCTAGGGTGGCTCCCATACTCGTTAGTGATGCACCTAACGAGGCCGCGCTCCACAAAACGGATTATCGATATCCCGCCATATCCGAGCGACAATCGATTGACAATCGTTTCGAGCTCGCATTAAACCTATCTAGCGTGTGATGGATACATTTTACTCATTTTACTTTATGGTTTTCGTTTAACACCTGACGAAGTTGGTGTATAAGTTTTGGGGATATAGGTGAATGTAAAACATTCAAGGTGAAGAGTTAAGGTTATGAAAATTACCTTATTTAATTTTACACTCAACAAAACAAGTGATTATTTCAATCTAAAGTACTAAGGACCCGGCTATGGTCCAACATTGGACTCACCACCTTTGGCTTAACGGCCCATCTCTATGGAGTGTGTTATACCTCCCAGTCTGTCCAAAGATAATTTAATATTTTTGAAACACAAAAAAATATTACTATTCGAAAAAGTTCCTAAAAAAACATTATTCAGACTAAACTCACTGCAAACCAGTAAGTTTAATCATTGCCGTATATAATGAGCAAAATATCCTATGAAAAGAGTATTAAAATTTATTTCAAATATTGCAAAAGTCAATTTTAGTTTATAAATTTTATGTTGCAAAGAGGAAAAGAAGGTGATGGGAAAAAAATAAAATAACAAGAAAATGTGCTCAAAGTAGAAGCTAATAAACTTTATAGCATGGTGAAGTTAAATAATTTTCTCTAGCACCGTAAATTTCTTTGCAAATTTCTATATTGTTACGATTATACCAATAGAAATGTCCGTTTTTATACTGCTTGTATGAACAGCTAGTAGTAAATATTTGGAAAAATATGGATGTTCAATATGTCTCTGCCTATTTATATGAAAATATATACGTAACAGGGCACGATTTAAACTAAGTTATTTTTAAAATAAGTGTGATGCTTATCTTTATATTAATGTTTTGTGTTGTTTTTAATTTGGTTGATCTTTTTCAAAACAAAAATTTGTAACTAAAAATATTTATTTTAAATTCACGAATATACAGTATGTTATCTTTTCGCCTTACGAACGTGAAACTACAGCAGGGTATTTTCAAAACGTCTTTGTTCTCAACTATCGTGTAAGGATGCAGCTTCGGGCTGTATTATATGTGCATACAAGCAGTATGCAGAGTGTATGATACCAGCTTTTTATTTCGAGAATGTTCGTTCTCTCACAACTGCTTTGCGAATGAATTGTTTTGTTTGTTACTGCATGTTTAGTCTTGTCAACAAGTTCAAAAACGTGAAAAATAGAGATAAAGGTCCTAAAAATATGAGCGATGGCTCATTCGATTCGGAATCACCTCTAGAAAAATGTTTTTGAAGGATTTTGGTGCAGGTTAAAAATTGCAATTGTTATTAACAAAATAAGATGAAAAAAAAATGATATTTCGTTTTTTGTTCATAACTCGAAAAATATTAACATTTAAGCAATTCTGAAAAAAGCTCGTGAAAGAGGAGGAAATTTCCAATAAAAAAGTCCTAACTCCCGAAATTCTATCTCCATTATTTATAATTTTAATTAGACGTTGAAAATAGGTCTCCGCGCGGCAGTTACGGCATTCGCGCGCCGCCGCTAAAGAGAGTTCAGCAATAAAAATAATTTTTTTATAACATAAAATGTGATTTTAAAAATTTGAAAAAATTCTAGTATCTTTTTAACACTTGAAAGAATCGAGCCCTGAAAAAAAAAAGTTTAATCACCATTTTTCAAAAAGTTATTCAATTGTTAACTAAACAATTTTTTCTCAATCTCCATGGGCATAAACAATGGGATGAAAGGTATAAATAATTGGCCTATAAATTTTAAACTTCGTGGAGCCCTTTTGATATATGTACTTTAAAAGATCCTGCGGTTTATTTTCATTAAAGTTTATTAATTTGTTAATTATGATTTTTTATAACTATTGAAAAATTAAAAATCTCAAAAATGTTGATAATTTTTTTTTTTTCAATTAATATTTAGCTATGCCTGTTTTCACATTGAACAATGGCAGTAATTAACATAGGTTATGAATTTTTTACGTAATTTGTTTATAAAATTGTTATAAACAAATAGAGAAATTCAATTTTTTCAAGATTGTTTAAATAATTAGTTTAGAAAAAATTTTTCTTTTAAAAATCATAATTTACACTTTTAAATAGTTTACCAAAAAAAAAAAAATTTTTATTAATTATTTAATTGTTTATTAGTTTAACAATTTGTTATAAACAAATATCGACCAACGTTATATTTTTTTTCTGAAGCAGAAAAAAATTATAAAAATATTGAATTTCTCTATTTGTTTATAACAATTTTATAAACAAATTACGTAAAAAATTCATAACCTATGTTAATTACTGCCATTGTTCAATGTGAAAACAGGCATAGCTAAATACTAATTGTAAAAAAAAAAATTATCAACATTTTTGAGATTTTTAATTTTTCAATAGTTATAAAAAATCATAATTAACAAATTAATAAACTTTAATGAAAATAAGCCGTAGGATCTTTTAAAGTACATATATCAAAAGGGCTCCACGAAGTTTAAAATTTATAGGCCAATTATTTATACCTTTCATCCCATTGTTTATGCCCATGGAGATTGAGAAAAAATTGGTTAGTTAACAATTGAATAGCTTTTTGGAAAATGGTGATTAAACTTTTTTTTTTCAGGGCTCGATTCTTTCAAGTGTTAAGAAGATACTAGAATTTTTTCAAATTTTTAAAATCACATTTTATGTTATAAAAAAATTATTTTTATTGCTGAACTCTCTTTAGCGGCATCGCGCGAATGCCGTAACTGCCGCGCGGAGACCTATTTTCAACGTCTAATTAAAATTATAAATAATGGAGATAGAATTCCGGGAGTTAGGACTTTTTTATTGGAAATTTCCTCTTCTTTAACGAGCTTTTTTCAAAATTGCTTAAATGTTAATATTTTTCGAGTTATTAACAAAAAACGAAATATCATTTTTTTTTCATCTTATTTTGTTAATAACAATTGCAATTTTTAACCTGCACCAAAATCCTTCAAAAACATTTTTCTAGAGGTGATTCCGAATCGAATGAGCCATCGCTCATATTTTTAGGACCTTTATCTCTATTTTTCACGTTTTTGAACTTGTTGACTAGACTAGTTGGACGGTTTACTTTTAAATTGAATACTTATCAAAAAAAAATATCTGACTGCCGCGGTAAAGCTATTGCATAGCATTTTTTAACAACTCTTGCAATTATATTTATTTTTTATTTATGCTGTATTTTTTTTCTTTGATATCAATTCAAGTTTACAAAACAATATTCACTGTTTTTTTACCAACATACATTCTGACACTAGTATTGCCAAACAATGTAATCATTCCAAAGCACTAAGATTCAATTAGACGGTACTGGAGGACGCGGTCGCTATGTATTGTGCCTACGATATCCCTTCTATTTGATTAATCTGTGACGTATGCCAGACGCACGTTATTTGTCCTTGTCGCACTGTAGTTACAATCATATTCTCTATCCCTTTTTAACACGGGGTGTTAGGTTTTTCGTTACGGAATTTCTTGATCCGGTTACCACGCTAAAAGCCCGTGATAAAAGCTATGCAATAGCTTAAAAAGTATTATTTCAAGTGGTTTGTGCCATATCAAAATTTGAACTTAATTAGCGACGCTTTTTGAGTTTACGAAGAAAATACAAACTGTGTTTTCTCACATATTGATAGATTAAAACAAGTCTTTCTGTTTCGAAAGATAAGTTTTATATTGAATCTTCGTGACCTTTTCTTTCATGTTTTCTTTGTACAACGGAAATTATTCGCGATAAAATTCGAATCACGGAACGGGTACGGTCACGGATACGACTGATGTGAGATTAGCGACTCCTTTGTAATGCGCAAGGTGTATCTGCCTGCAGTCGCTTTGATTACTTGTACTTTGGTACTAACACAATCCTTTTCTATTAACTTCAAAAATGTATGAAAGCTCAAATAGATGAAACAATTGTTTGACTAATCTTCATTAGAGAACTCAGACATAGAAATCTGTAAATGGTGAACGTTGGATGATTTCAAGAACGGACAAACTCTTTTTAATATATAAACCTACGAGTACTAGCTTTCATCCGCGTCTCCGCCGTTTATGTCGATTATCACTTTAAAAAATCTATATCCTTTCTCAGGCACTAGACTATCTATCCGTGTGGTGACGGATTAAGAATACAAAGTGTCACCACCCCTATTCATTCCATGGGTGTCGTAAGAGGCGACTAAAGAAACAAAATAAGCAGCTAACATCACTGCCAAGAGAAGGAAAACTTGAAACAAACCCTTTACCAACACGTCTGGCCAGCGTGGTATAGTAGGCCAAAACATCCTTTCAAAGGAGAGGCCTATGTCTAGCAGTGGACTGTTAAAGGCTGTTGATGATTGATGATGATGACTATTTGTGTACCAAATTCCATTTAAATCGGGTGAGTAGTTTAAATAAAATATTTCCGACCTCTGACACACAACATCATCTCGTCTCAAGCTAAGCAGAGCTTGTATTATGGGTACTAGACAACTGATATAAATACATAAACATACTTTTTTTTTGGAAATACATACATATTATAGATAGAAAACACACAGACTCCGAAACAAATATTTGTGAATCACACAAATAATATTTGGTCCGACCCGGGAATCGAACCCGAGATCTCTTGATCACTAACCACTAGACCAACAAGGCAGTCGAGTTGTGAAATAAAAGCACTACAACCAGAGTTAATTTTGCATTTATAATATTAGTAAGGGCTGGTACAAGTTAATCAACATTTAAATCTTTAACCCTAATACTTAATTGGAATCTTCGAATGTGTTCGATAGGTACTTCTAATCAATCACAAACGAACTTGACTTAACGTGCAGCCGTCCTGGAGGTAATTAATGTATTGCTTGTCGTATAGTATCTGTAGGGGTCTTAAGACTTGATTCGACAGGTGACGCTACCGTTCTCCGCGCTTAACACTCATGTAAATTGATCTTATAAATGATTGGTGATTACTCCGAATGTTGGATATCAGTGGAAAGGTGTAGCTAATCTTTATTAATTACAAGATTTATTTATGCTAATGTATTATACCATTAGTTAATTAAAAGTTCATAATAAGGATAAACGTAATTTAATTTTTTGTGACATATCATCTCACAGAGTAATAAATAAATATTTCGGTACATATTAGATAATACATCTGACACACAACATCATCTAGTCCCAAACTAGGCACACATAAACATAATTTTTTGTATATACATACATATTGTACAAATAAAAGAACTTGATTCGGTCGCCGCGCTCGAAGCCCGCGATAAAAGCTATACAATAGCTTAAAAAACATCCAAACTCCGAAGCATAAATATGCATATCATAGAAACATCTGGTCGGACCCGGGAATCGAACCCGCGACCTCTTGATCATCAGCCGCATACGCTAATCACTAGACCATCAAGGCAGTACAGGGGCTATATTTTGGTGATATTTGTTGTTAACGGGGTGGCAAATCCCAACAAATCGACAAATCAACCCCAAAGCAAGTCTCAACAAAAACCAAGAAAAGTTTTAAATCTAGATAATTACCAGTTTGTACTTAAATCAATAACTTTTCGTCTATGGCACTTAAATACAATTAACATTTATTAATATAAATGGTTT
Organism: Phragmatobia fuliginosa; assembly: GCA_932526445.1. Classification (NCBI taxonomy): domain Eukaryota; kingdom Metazoa; phylum Arthropoda; class Insecta; order Lepidoptera; family Erebidae; genus Phragmatobia; species Phragmatobia fuliginosa. The sequence continues at coordinate 2,592,794 of OW052078.1, read as the reverse complement.
TTAAGAGACCAAAGAGTACCGTGATTGCAAAGTACAAGATTACGGGAGGATTTGAAACATTAGTCACTTGTGATTATGTGAAAATGAAACGGAATAATGCGTATGTTCTTGTTCTTTTTGACTTGGCTCAAATTTTAAATCATTTTAAGGAAATTGTTTGAACAATAAATATCTACTAAGTTTATGTTTTTTTAAAGCTTAGTTAAATACGAGTATATTACTATGGTCGCCAAGTGGTTGAAATTCGATCATAATTAATTTGAATTATAAGTGGCAACACTATTAAGATTCTATTGTCAAAGACTATAACTTATCACGTCTCAAACCAATTCAAATTCTCGTTTTCAAATGTTCGAAGACTAGGGACAGGTGTTTAGTTTACGGAATGGTTTGTATAGAAAAAACTATTAGTTAATTATTTTTAGTATACTCCTAGCAATTGTTATCATTTCTCTCTTCATAGGAATCTTCATTGCGCCTAACCCACCACACACCACACTTGTGTTTACGCCTAGAAATAGAAACATTTATAATGTACAACATGAATTGTCTTGATTGCTTCAATAGGTATAAAATTGGCGGATTGGTCGATTAATCACATTTTTCTATGGTGCATTATTTTAGACGATTCATACTCGTGTATGTATCTATATATTATATAATATGATAATATACTACATGATATATATATCCTACCGTAATACCAGTACTATATGCACTCGAGCTGCAATAATATGCTGAGATAGGTGCTGTTTCTGGCATTATATTATCATTTATAGCTGCATTTGGATGTAATGATTTCTTTTTTTCCTTTCTCTTTTTTCTTTTTAAAAAGCAAGAAACACTTTCTTTCATTATTTCATCAGAATCATTAACATCTTGACCACCGAACCAACTTTAAAAATATGTTCGTTTTATTTCATCAGCTTTGCTATTTTCTAAACTTTAGTAATTTAGATGTTTCTTATTATTTGTGACGCAACTCATAAATTTATTAAAGTTTAAATTTATTTCTACAGTGATTAACGCTATCAGATCAACAATGGATTTCTCAAGAATGGTAACATTACGGTTGCGGGTGTAAAACAGCGGTAACAGTTTAGAACAAAGTGTTCTTTGCTTATTTGCTGCTAAAACTTAGGTGCTTAATCACATTTTCAATACAAAGTTGACCGGATACGAAGGCGGTGTGACATTTTCATTAACGTTTAGTTGAAAGCGGGCAAAGAAATGGGTCAGTGCGGTTAGAAGCCGAGCTACAACATTCTCAATCAATAATTTAAATACGCTATGGTTGAATATCAATAAACAATAACTGCTTCGAGTGATATGCATTTTGTATTTATTAACCAACTGTGATCAGAGCGATGGTTATGTTTTTAGTGTGGTTTTTAATTTGTTATGAACCACAGTTAAACCACAAATCCTAAACCACAGTTGAATAGTCAACTTTTTGTATTCAATCTTTATATCTCAATTTTTGAATTCAATCTTCTGTTCGTGTGTTTGTAATTGCAGTACTTCAAAACCGCTGGACCGATTATGATGTAATTGTTTGTGTGTGTTTAAGTGGATTTTAGATTGGTTTAGATTCACAATTGAACCCGGTAAGTGGCTCTGCGGTCAAATTCTGGGATTTCAAAAATGGGCGGTACGTAGTTCACTGGGTCAGCTAGTGTAATATGTGTTTGAAGGTGTAGAACACAGATTTAGATTTTTTGTCTGCCAAGGTAACTCTGCCTTATGGAAAGCATGAGCAAAATCCAGGGGCGGGGGCCACCACTCTCTAACTCTGCGATTGACACTCTCACTCTCACTACACTCTGCGAAGGTAAGCAGTGTGGTAAGAGTAAGTAAGATGTTTTTTTACGGCTCACTTAAAAGACCCGGGGTTATAATGGGACGGCATACAACATGAGCTTGTAGTTCCAGTTTTTGACTGCTCGACACAGGCAAGAAGATCTAAACCGTTTAGTTTTAGTGCGTATTTTTCTTCTAAATACAATAGATGAATTGATTTGAATCAAACGCTCAATCAGATACCTGGCAGTAAAAATAATAAGCTTATAGCTAACGTATAGGTCCCTAATTTATTCGATTCTCATAATTCTCTACTCATCCCACAATTTCTCTTCTCAATAAACACACACAAGTTTTATAATAACTGTTCATAAACTAATATCAGTGTATAATTTAATTTGTTACTAGTTTTAATGAGTTCAACATGTCATGTCGAGTTACATTCACATGACGTAACTTGTGAAATTAATATAAATTTTGTTTATTTGTGATTATCATATTTACCTTTGGATTATTATATTTTACATTTGATGTTCGTATGTGACCTTATAATAGGTTCCCTTAACGTGAAAATGGTGACAGTAAAGTGACTTTACTCTGCCTTAAGAAAAGTATGAGTGGAATTGAGTAGTAGTGGTTATCATCCTCGTTGTGAGTGCAGAGTATGCATCATGGTGACCCATACTATGTATCATGGTGGCTTACTGAGATGCTTCTCTTTTGAAATAGAACTCTAGTTAAATACTCTTATGCACCACATAATACCGAACTACTTTTTTTTTAATTATTTAAGTTTCTTTTCAGATTTCAACCTATTTCTCTACAAAATTTGTCATGTGAAAATTCTTAGTATATAAATAAATATTTCGGACATTTTACACACAGCGTCATCTAGTCCCAAACTAAGCAGAACTTGTATTATGGGTATAAACATACATTTTTTTTGTAAACACAGACATATTATATTAAACATTGAAAACACCAAGACTCCGAAACAAACATTTGTGGATCACACAAATATTTGGTTCGACCCGGGAATCGAACCTGAGACCTTTTGATCAGCAGCCGCATACGCTAACCACTAGACCAACAAGGCAGTCGAAATAGTAATTGTTATTATAAATACAAATGTATCTTTTTGTCTGTAAAGTTTTGACACGAAACTGCCTAATTGATTGAAGCGTGGAGATTCCTAAACAAAAACAAAACAAAACATAACTGACGGACACGCAGGTGGAGCCATGGGATTAACATATTTTTAATTTCCATAATTACCTAATCATATTTCAAATGAATACTACAATATGAGGTCAATGACATTATGAATCCGTGTGGTGATAAATTAAGTATACATAGTGTCACCAAAAGAGAGACCCCTCTTGTTCATTCCGTAGGTGTCATAAAAGGTGATATTAATGGAGCAATAAACGCTAAAAATCAGCACTGCAAAGAGAAGTAAAATTTGACACCAACCCTATACCAATCCGCCTGGGCAGCATGGTGTAATAGGCCGAAACTTCCTAAGTTCAGGAGAGGCCTAGGCCTAGCAGTGTACTAATAAAGGCTGTCGATGTATATGTAACGTATTTATATCTGTTGTCTAGTACCCATAATACAAGCTCTGCTTAGTTTGGGACTAGATGACGTTGTGTGTGATATGTCCGAAACATTTATTTATTTATTATTTATTTATTCGTTTGTGAATGGCAGCCATTATGATCTCGGGACCTTTAACCGGGGCCGTGGAAAAGCATCTCACTAGGCAACCATAGTGTTGATAACCATAACTGTATTCGGAGTGAGTTTGGTGGCCCTACTTTTTCTAGGATTCCACTCATGCTTTCCATCAGACAGAGTAAATTTACCATGGCAGGCTATAAAATAAGGAAATCCAACGCTATAAATCGCTGTTGACAACTATATTGCTTGTATAAACAGTATCAACTGCCTGCTAATATGACATCATGCCGTGCATGTACTCGACCAATTAGTACAAATAACATGTCATAACTTTAAAGTTAAAACTGGTTTTGACACACAACAGTCATACAATTATTTTTTTTTCTTTTTTTTTTTTTTTTCACACCACATCATCTAGTCCCAAAGTAAACAGAGCTTGTGTTATGGATACTAAACAACTGATATAAATACATAAACATACTTTTTTTTTGTAAATACATACATATTATACATAGAAAAACACCCAGACTCCGAAACAAATATATGTGGATCACACAAATATTTGGTCTGACTCGGGAATCGAACCCGAGACCTCTTGATCAGCAGCCGCATACGCTAACCACTAGACCAACAAGGCAGTCGAATATTGGTTTCGGAGTTTGGGGTATTTTCTATGTTTATACATTTATGTATAATATTTACTCTTAGCTGTGCTTAGTCTGGGACTAGATAGCGTCGTGTCTCTCATGTCAGAAATATTATTATCTTTTATTTCTGATCCCTACGTATCCTATGCCTTGTTGGTCTAGTGGTTAGCGTATGCTACTGCTGATCAAGTGGGTTCGATTCCCGAGACGGACTAAATATTTGTGTGATCCAAACATATTTGTTTCGGAGTCTGGATGTTTTCTATGTATAATATGTATGTATTTATAAAAATAAGTATGTTTATGTATTACAACTGATATATTGTCTAGTACCCATAATACAAGCCCTGCTTAATGTGGGACTAGTTGATGTTGTGTGTAAGATGTCCGAAATATTTATTTATATATTATTATTCATTATTGCGTGTTATCCCAGGGAGTCAATTAGACGACACGTTGATTGTAATGCTTTAATAATGACTCTCTTATCTCTGTAAGACTCCAACTAATTTAACTTAAACTAAAGCTTATATACAATGTAATATGTAGACAGTTTTAGGTGGGGCGCTACTATGAAATATTATTTACTTAATTGCTTAATTGACAATATGTTGTTTATTCTTCCTTATTTAATATTTTATAATATTACTATTGTTTGAGGGCACGTACGTTAACTTCAATAAAACAATTATTTAATCACGTAACCGTGTAAAGATCTATACTACTATTTTGCTGTGGCTTCGCCATAGATATTCCCCCTCTAAAGAGAAGAAACATCCTTATACCTTGTAAAAAAAGGTGTGATGTGACTTTAAACTACGTTTGTGTCTCTAATTATAGTGGTGAGCCTCTTCTCTATCTTTTTGGCTGCGGATTTGCAAATGATGACCATTGTAGCGATGCCACATATAATTATCCCTGCTATCGCCATGCCAATAATCCAGCTTCGCATTCCTTGCACTTCTGAGGCTACCTGGGAGTGCAGCTTTGACCAGTCTTCTGTTGTTGGTGTATTGTTCTGGACCATGTTGATTTGTTCTTTCTCGTGGCTCGCGTTAGATCCCATGTTGTACTGTTTCGACGCTGGCTAGGTGAATGTCTATTGTTGTATAGTTCTGGTTTATATATTATAATTGGAATCTAACCGTCTGGTGGGAGACTCTACCAGAACGTGTCTTTTTTTCTGTTTGCTTATCTGCTTGTGAAGATTCTGTTATCTTGTCTCCGATTGTTCGTTCGCTTATCTTGCTATTGTTTAAAATAAATGCTGGTTTAAGTCTATCGATAGCTACACTTTTTTGTTTTCCGTTTATCAAGATCGTGAAGATCTTATCATTGCGACTGATGACTAGATAAGGTCCCTCGTACGGTGGTGTGAGGCTGGGCCGTAGTCGGTCACAACGTAAGAAAACGTGCCTACATTCCGCTAACTGTGGGTGTACGAATATCTTGTCGTTCTTGCTTTGTCTTTGTGGACGCGAAATCATGTGTTCTAAGTTATCCTTAATTTCTCTGATAAAATCTGCGTACGTTGAGTTATTTTGTGTCTCGAAAAATGCTCCAGGCAGTCTAATTGTTGAACCGTATACTAGTTCAGCTGCCGAGAATCCTGTGTCTTGCCGTAAACTCGTACGTATGCCAAATAAAACGGTAGCTAACTCTTTTGTCCAATTTATTGTGTTTCCTCTTGCTATCAATGCAGTTTTTAATGTTCTGTGCAATCGTTCTACTTTAGAATTTGACTGTGGATGATATGGGGTGGTTCGAATTTTTTGAACTCCCATTAAGTTTGCTAAATTTTTGAATATTTCAGATTCAAATTGGCGTCCCTGGTCTGTGGTAATGTATTCGGGGCATCCGAATCGGGTTATCCAACCTTCGTATACCGTTCTGGCTACGGTTTCTGCAGTTATATCAGCTATGGGGAATGCCTCTGGCCATGAAGTACAACGATCTATCATTGTGAGTATGTATCGTTTGTTTTGAGAAGTGGGTAGAGGTCCTACTAAATCAATATGCAGATGGGAAAATCTTCCCGTTGGCATGAATTCTCCGAATTGTGACTTTGTATGACGATGTATTTTTGCTCGTTGACATTGTAAACATGTCTCCGACATCTCATTTACATCTTTATTCATATTTTCCCATATATAGTTAGCTGAAATAAGTTTCCTCGTAGTATTCTTACCAGGATGGCTAATGTTATGAAAGCTTTCGAAAATAGTTTTCCTGAATTTGAGTGGTATAAAAGGGCGTTGTTTTCCTGTTGATATATCGCAATAAATCTTAATATTTTCATTTGGAAAGTGTATTAATTCTATTTTTAATGATTTATTGGCTTTTAGTCGTTTTAACTCGCTATCATTCTTTTGATATTTTTCTACCTCGTGCCAATCGATTGCAGAGGGTAAGGTTATCGTCTCGATAACTCGAGATAAGGCATCGGCTACCACGTTCTTGTGGCCACTGATGTGCTGGATATCCGTACTGAATTGTGATATATAATCCAGATATCTGATTCGTCTAGGGGTATCATCCAATGATGGCTTCTTGTCGAAAGCATGCATTAGTGGTTTGTGATCCGTGTAGACTGTAAATTCTCGTCCTTCTATGAGTCTTCTGAAGTGTTTTATAGCCATATAGATTCCTAGCAGCTCTCTATCATAGGTAGAGTATTTTGTTTGGGCTTCACTAAATGATTTGGAGAAAAAAGCTATTGGTTCCCATTTTGTTTTTCTTCGCTGCTGTAGTACGGCGCCTGCGCATTTGAGACTAGCATCTGTCATTAAAGCTATTTGTGCGTTGCTGTCCGGATATGCCAATGTAGTTAATTGTCGAATGTCCTGCTTGCAGCGTTCAAACGCGTGGTTTGATTCCGTATTCCACTGGATAACCGTCTTATCATTTTTCTTACTATTAATTAAATATTTATTTAACGGTGCCTGATGCTTTGCTGCGTGTGGAATACTGCTTCTGTAGAAATTAATCATACCCAAAAAACGTCGTAACTCATTTACCGTTTGTGGTTTAGGGTAATTGTTTATAGCTTGAATCTTTTCCATAGTAGGAGTCAACCCTTGGCTCGTTATATGATAACCGAGGAAATCAATCTCCGACTTGGCGAATTCACATTTGCTTGTATTTATTGTTATGCCGTTTTTATGTAGGCGCTTAAACACCTCCTCTAAGTGTTCATAATGTTCCTTAAGGTTATTTTTCTTGTCAGCGATAAATATGTCGTCCACATATACAAATACGTAGTCCAAGTCTCTAAATATAGAGTCCATAAATTTTTGGAAGGACTGTGCTGCATTTCGTAACCCGAATGGCATTCTGATGAATTCAAAAAGTCCAAAAGGGGTTATTATCGCTGTTTTCTCTGGTTCAGCAACGGGCAGTATGTGAAAAGCTTTCTTTATGTCTATCTTGCTAAATATTCCTTTTCCGCTTGCTACATACGTGAAATCGAGTAGCCTTGGCAGCGGGTACCTGTCTGGTACTGTTATTTTATTTAGTGCGCGGTAATCTCCGCATGCTCTCCATTCGCCATTCTTCTTCTTGACTAAATGGAGTGGCGATGCCCATTGACTGCTTGAAGGACGGCATATTCCCATGTCCATCATATCTTGGAATTCTTGTTTTGCAATCCTGTATTTGTCAGGAGGTAATGGACGTGCTCGCGTAAATACTGGGAAACCCTTTGTTATTATTTGATGCTGTACTCGGTGCTTAGTCTGTAGATTCATTGATCTAGGCTTTGTAATATCTTCATATTTCTCTAATAATCCCTTTATTGGTTCCTGTAGAGAAGCGTTTATAGATCGCACGGATGCAATTTTTGTTCTTACTATTTTGGCAGGCGTTTTCAGACCTGTTTTTTTATCGATCAGTTTTTTTCCGTGTATATCCACTAATAACTGATAATGATTCAAAAAATCAGCTCCCAGGATTGGCATCTTGACATCGGCAATGGTAAATGTCCATTTAAAGCTTCGGCGCAGTCCTAGGTTAAGCGTTAAAGTGCGTTCCCCGTATGTATTTATAGGGGTCCCGTTTGCGGCGAATAATTGGTATTCGCATGCTTGGCTCTCCTTATTTGTGCTATTTATAACCGAAATGTTAGCACCCGTGTCGACTAAAAATCTATAACCACTGTTTGAGTCAGTTATAGTTAGACGGTTTGCTGGGTGGATAGCACAGAGGCCCGTCGTATTCTGTGCTAATTTTAGTTTTCCGATAGCCTGTTATTTTTAATTGTATTCCATGCACAAGGCTTATTGCATCTATATGAATCCTGCTTGAACCGATTATGGAAATAACATAATCCATTATGTGAGTTTCTGTGGCGCGACCTTGACCGTGAATGTGGCGTATGTCGTGTTTGGTATTTGCTGCGTTGCATAGGTCGATTCTTGCGTATGCTGCGTAATGCATTTATTTCTATTCGCATGGCTTCAAGTTGTGACGTTATGTTTGTAACTAGGTTAATGTCAACCGCTGTTTCTTGAGTATTCCTTTTGTTGTAGGTCAAGTTTTCGTATATTTTGTCGGCTAACTCGCTCAAGTTGTCTAACGACATATTGTTTGTCACCGATAATATCGCTGTTAGCGAAGCGGGGAGTTGCCTTAGCCACAGCAGGCGAATAGTGTCGTCGTTTATTTTTCCACATCCAGCTTCTTTCATTTTTCTCAGGAGCTGGGAAGGCTTCTGGTCTCCAAGGTCCATATCTGCTAGTAGTCTGTGGAAACGTCGGTGTTCGCTCTCTTCGTAGCAGTTTATTAGACGTTCCTTGATGGTGGAGTACTTGTTTTCGCTGGGTGGGTTAGTTAATATGTCACTGACTTGATGGACGACCTCTTTTGGTAGTTTAGATATTACCATGTTATATTTGTAATCTTCGCCCTGTTTTTGTGGTGCTATTATTGCTTCAAACTGGGCGAACCATAAACGTGGGGAGTCTGTCCAAAATTGCGGTAGTTTGTCTGTGACCGTGATAGCAGCAACTGATTCGCACCCCGTGTCGCCTCTTGAAGGAGTTGTTGTTGGAGCCATTTTTGGGATGTGATAATTTCGTAATGCTATTGTTCTCTAGATTCACTGCTGAACACCATATAGGGTTCCGGTCGTCCCGGTATTATATCAGCACTAGAAACCAATAGATCACGTCGGGGTCACCAATTATTGCGTGTTATCCCAGGGAGTCAATTAGACGACACGTTGATTGTAATGCTTTAATAATGACTCTCTTATCTCTGTAAGACTCCAACTAATTTAACTTAAACTAAAGCTTATATACAATGTAATATGTAGACAGTTTTAGGTGGGGCGCTACTATGAAATATTATTTACTTAATTGCTTAATTGACAATATGTTGTTTATTCTTCCTTATTTAATATTTTATAATATTACTATTGTTTGAGGGCACGTACGTTAACTTCAATAAAACAATTATTTAATCACGTAACCGTGTAAAGATCTATACTACTATTTTGCTGTGGCTTCGCCATATTCATTATAAAAGTTAGGCTGTCCACAAATAATAAAAATTTCTTATATAATTAAAAGTTCAATTTATTTGTAGAGTTCAAGAACTGCGGTGTGGGCAAAAACACTTTTATACTAGCTGACCCATGCAAAACTGTCTGTGTCTTTTATTGTCTATAGCATAATATTAAACCGCGGAAACATATTTCATCATCATCGTCAACAGCCTTTAACAGTACACTGCAGGAAATAGGCCTCTCCTTAGAAAGGAGGCTTTGGCCTACTATACCACGCTGGCCAGACGGGTTGGTATAGGGTTGGTTTCAAGTTTTCCTTCTCTTTGCATCGATGTTGTCTTGCGTAGTTTATCCCTTAGTCGCCTTTTACGAAACCCGCGGGATGAATAGGGGTGGTGACACTCTGTATTCTTAATCCGTCACCACATAGACATATTTATTTCCCATAAAAAATGGTATAGTGAACCAACCTTAAAAGATATGCTGTTGTTATATGGACTTTGACTTGTTATAAGATATGAACTTTGTTTTAAACTTTTAATGGGGAACAATTCTGTCAATACATGGTTTTTGCGAAACTTCAACCGTTTACGCAGCGCACGCAGCGGAAGCTCTCAAGAGGAAGAAAGAAACCCCGATTTTGAAACATTCTTCATTGTTGCTCTGCTCCTATTGGTCTTAGTGTAATATTATATAGCCTATAGCCTTTCTCAATAAATAGGCTATCTAACACTGAAAGAATTTTTCTAATCGTACCAGCCGTTCCCGAGATTAACGCATTCAACCATACAAACTCTTCAGCTCAATAATATTAGTATAGATATATTGCACCACAACTAACCTGTACAGTGGTTTGCCACCAGCGTGTCGGAACCACAACACCATATAAACCCGGTCCTCGTTCGTGTCCGGCTCAATGTCGCAGGGTAAAGAAGCTGTTCGCCCGACAACAGCCTCCACGTCCATTGTGGAAACCGGTACAAAGTCCACTGAAACAATTACAGAAAATATAAATTACTTTTTTTTTATAAGTGAATCCATAGTTCATTGCGGCTGCTGATCAAGAGGTCTCAGGTTCGATTCCCGGGTCAGACCAAATATTTGTGTGGAAATACAAAAGTTATCTAAGCCGCTATAGTTTTCCTTTAAAGTTCAATGTAAGAACTACTATCATGATTTTTTTTTTGTCTTTAGAGGCTCTGTTTTTACAAAAAAATGCGCTTTGAAGTTGAACAACTCGCAAACGGATACCTAAATCGAAAGATGGTGTTAGCGTCGTAATGTTTTTAAAAGGCCTATCTAATGATACACGATGAAAAAAAAAACTTTTTTACGTGTAGGGGAGCTGTGCCATAGATATATAAATATTTTTTTCGTAATTTTATCTTTGTTGGCGTAATAACAACATATATTTATGCAAAGTTCCATCTTTCTAGCACCGCCCGTATGGACGATAAGTCGAGGACGGATGGACGGACGGACGGACATGACAAATCTTTAAGGATTCCGAGTCATGAACTACGGAACCCTAAAAAGATAACTAAATAAATAATACTTGATATCAAACGTAATAAATAGTTTTTCCATATGTATCGTAATCTTATAAATTCAAAAGTAATTTTGTCTATCTTTTATTCTTTCATATCAGAACCACACCGATTCCTATGAAATTCGGCTTGCAGATACTTGAGAAAGGATTAATGTTACTCTTTAGCGTAAAAACTAATATACACACAAGCAAAGCCGCAGGTAAAAGCTAAGCTTTATAACCAAAAATGAAACAGCACGTTAATGCCATCATACTCAAGATGTATTCCAAATCGTAATCCTACTTAAATTCATGAACAAGTCACTCCAAGACACTTAAAGATGTCTGGAAAACTTTTTTACAGCGTCCATAAAAGTCATTCACGCAGTAAGTAGTCTTAACGAAATACCACATAAAAACTGAATAAACTCCAATAACTAAAGTACTTTAAAATAATTATGTTCTAAGTTCTTTTTTGAATATAATTATCTAACAAGCAAGTTTAGCTAATAGGGAATATGCATGTTTTTTTTTATTTTACAAATCGATTATTTAGGTCTATTAAACATAGAAAAAAATATAAATAGTCTTGAAAAGAGTCAAATTATTTTTTTAAATGAAATTAAAAACATTGATTATATTTGAGACATTCAAACGGCCATTTTGCGCGCGCTTTTGATGACGTCAGTTGTCGCGCCGATCGTGTCCCGACCGGCTCGGATATCATTATACGTAGGGTGGCCATTCGTCCGGGTTTTCGTGGATTTATCCTCGCTAAGAGACCGTTTGAGGAGCATCCGGCAGGGTTTCATTTTTAATCTGGATCGAACCATAACTAATGAATTTTTCTGGTTTTTGGTCGGTCGGTTAAAGATTTAAGGAGTGAAATTGTAAAATGGTGCAATTCATGTTATTAGAAATATACGATGTGAAACTTATTGAATACGACTCCAAGGGTCTGCCAGGTGTGAACCGCAATAAAACACTAGAACTCTGTACTAAATGTTTATTGGGTGTGGAATCGTCTTTGAACAAATGTTCCTCGAGCCTTCCTGTATCGCGCAAATTTTTGAGCCTCGAGCCTCAAAAATTTGCGCGATACAGAAAATGGGCATAACGCCATCTATCGACGCTTGACTAAAACTATTAACCATAAATTTAGTGATACTTAGACACTTATTCTCAACATAAACTTAATTCTCAACGTAAAAGTCTGGCACGTCGAGCGTGTCCATTACAATTTTTTTTTGTTGCATTTTTCAAATATCGCTACCTTTTCATGTCATTTAAAATCTTCAAACATTTAAATAACATCTTCAAGCATGAAAAATGCCGTTATTTAAATAAATATAAAAATATAAGGTAATTTGTCTTTCAATTGTTGTTCTGGAAATAAATAATTTAGGGCCCAATAAATCAGCAATTCACTCAATTGAAAAAAGAACTTGACGTCTCCGAGTTCTAATAATAAATAAATATTTCGGACAAATGATACACAACATCTACAGTCCCAAACTAAGCAGAGCTTGTACCATGGCATGACAACCGATATAAACACACATAAACCTTTTTTTGTTAATTCATATATATTATACATAGAAAACACCCAAACTCCTTAACAAATATTTGCAGATCATACAAACATTTGGTCCAACCCGGGAATTGAACCCGACATTTCTTGATCAGCAGTTGCATTCGCTTACCACTAAATCAGTCAGTTTTTGGGAGGATATTGCACTTTTATCCTAGTTTTCAAATTTTGGAGATGGTGACCCTACTTAAAATGTAGCCATCTATGTCACATTTCGTTTCGACCAATCATGGCGCGTTTTGTAAGCTTGAATTTCCCTCCCGTATTTTTCACTTTTTATTTATTATTTTCTGGGTTAAAATAATAACCAAATAAAAAAAAAAGTTTTGAAGTTTAATGTAACGACAATAAAGAACTTAAAAAAAAGTTTGAGCCAAATTAAAATTTTATGCATATTCCCTATTCAAATTCTTCACCATTCATATGTTTAATTCTTAAGGTTTTCTTTTGTTTTGTATTACACAGGTGGTCACAATTTCATTCTCTTCTTTTTTTTACATTGGATATCATCAACCACCCATAATGTCCAACTGCTGGGATCGGGTCTTCTCTCAGGAGAGGGTTAAGGACATACGTCGCCACTCTAACCGAGTGTAGGCTGGGGACTGGCAAGACAACGTTATTGACGATTACATTTTCAAGTCGCTCGAAGGCCCCCAACTAAACTTCACGTCTGTTATTCTATGATAAAAACCGGGGTCGACTGCTAACGTGACCTCCGAACCACAGAGACACTCATATTCGTGTCACCGACATGCTCATGACATACGTGCTGTGCACCTTAGAAACTTTTTGGATGGGTGAAATCTTGTACGTTCGCGTCACCGTGTTGCATAAAGCAGTAAATCAGTAGAATACAGCTGACGTATAGGGCCGTGTATATCTTTTAGTGAACATAAATAGATTTAGTGAAAAGTTCCAAGTATATTGTTGAAATAGTGTTTCTGTTTGATTATTATTTGAATCGTTTAATTGAAGAATCATTGAGCTTCAAACATTAATATTAAAAGTTCTGAGTTTTCTTTCTATCAGCAGTTTCTAAAACTGACATTTTTATCACGTGATACCATCATTGATTGACGTCATTCCCAAACATTTGGTAATTTTACCACTGATATGACTGGTATTTATCAGTTCAATTAATATGGTAGGCGGTGGAAAAATTGCTTGGACAGATCGTAATACTAACATAGGAGAACCACAAGAACTTCACATTAGCACTCACTAAGTGAACCAGAAAGTGTATTTTCCTAGAGGATTCTTTCTCCTTGTATGTTAGTGATGCATATGACTCATTTTGATTAGTGTTATATTGTCACCAACGCATTTTTATTCAGTTACGGAAAATAGTCAATTTTCCTGACGTCACTTGGGTATAAACGTCTATGTAATAATCGTTGAAGTGTGAAATTTGCTCCGAATTTCTTAGAAACACTTCGAAGAAAAATAACAGCTTTCGAGTACCCACTAAATTCAAGTAATAGTAAAATAAACGAAAGATGCGGATAATATAAACCATTTCTCTAGCACCTAACGTTTCCAAGCAAATATTATTTCATTTCTATGAACGCAAATATTAGCTATTCTCAATGATATTTTGTGTCGAAAACCTTTTTAGATCTCTATAGTTATATCTCACTCTATAGTTTCCAAAAATAAAATGAAAACGGCTTTTACCCGCGGCTCCGCCCACGTGTATGTGTTAGTTATCGTAGTAAAGAGGATTCTTGTGTCTTCCTCAAGAATCCAAGTACCTCCATGCAAAATCCCATTGAAATCGGTGAAGCGGTTTAGCCGTGAAAGCGTAGCAGACAGACAGATAGGCAAAGTTCCTTTAGAGTATATAATATCAGTGTGGATAGAATAGTTCTACTTTAATTAACATTTATGTCCATAAACTTTTTTCGTTTTCTAATATAATATACATACATTGTACATGCATTGAGTCTGCTAAAATTACCTGCTCTGCCTGATGGAAAGCATGAACAGAATCCAAAATTGTATGGCGCCCTATTCAGATACAACTGCATCATTGAGCTTCCGATCTCAAAAAAAAACCAATTAATAACAAACATCAGCAAACAAATATATATGGTTTTCTACCTTGCTTGTTTCCATTACATTTTGTACCATAATTTTAGCAAAAAGGAACCGACTTCAATGAATAACTATTCCGAGTATCCAAATCGCGACAATTGTGCCTATGATATTTGAGGAGTTCTCTCGTTTCCTTGGGATCCCATCATCAAATCTGGATATGGTGACGATGGGACCACCTGTAAGCTACGCCCATTCCTATGCAAAAAGATTTTTTGAAATCGGTTCATAAACGACGAAATTATCGCCGAACATACATAAAAAAAAAAAATAAGATTCCGTAGAATTGAGAACCTCCCCTTTTTTTTGAAGTCGGTTAAAAACGAATGTCAGTTTAGCTTGTGGAGGAACGGGTTTCGAGTCCGTCCAACACAAAGGGAGAATCCTCCGACCAAACGAGGTGACCATGCCTGATGGGCTACTGCCCAACAGTTAATGTTGGGATGTTCTACATATGCTAGTCGGTGCGAGAATTTCTCTTTCGAGTTTCAGGATTAGTAGTTACTCCGTTTAGATCTTTCCTTGTTTCTCCGTGGTTCAGTCTTTTTTCAGTAGATGGCGCTGTTGTATGATTTGAATTTGAAATTGATTTAAAACTTAAAGTAAGATTACAATGATAGCTGTCATCCCGTCAGAACGTCGCATGATAAGCAGCCATCTTGTACAACAGACCTCGAACAAGTCGCACTATGTAAAGGACTACTAACTTATTCTGACGCATTCACAAATGTTTCTACACGTAATTCACGTGTATATGATTGATAGTGATTAAGTATAAGAGAATAAGTTATTATTTTCTCATCAAAGAACTTAACTAACCACACATGTTTGAAGACGCCTGTCCTATTAAGTCTGATATCGACCATTATGTTCCTTTTCCTACCGAAAAGTTTGTTATTGTATGTTATTGGAACTAATAAACTGCCTTCTCAGGTTATATTTAGTACGTCTGTATATTTTTCCTTTGTTTTTTTCAATTCGTTTGTTTGGCAAAGCGTTTTAATTTCATTTTTAATTCTATTAAGTCTAATTCAATTACTTGATCACGTTTTCATGTTTTGCATGCGTATCCGCTTGAGTGCGGAATGAATGAATGAATGGAATGAATTTCTAATAGATAATATGTTTATATCCTTTCTATTACATAACAAAATGTGATAGTTTTAGGTATCTGTGAGTGAAAGCATTATATCATCCCAAATTATTCTATACTCCGAGCATTAAGGAAAAAAAACAGCTCAATGGCGAGCTGAACTTAGAAAGTACTCATCCATTTCACCGTTAAGATATACTTAATTAGTGAACGAGTAAGACCCTTCCATCGGATTCTGGAGGCGAGGGCTATAGGAGATCAATAACACAACTTCTGTCTCCTAAGTAGAAGATAATGATGTCTTAGCTTTCCTTTTTTCCAGCTAAACCACAAAAGAACCAGTCCCTGTACAATGTGTACTACCCCTTATTACCTTAATAAAAGATTTTGCGCAACATTTCATCACCATCATCTTGAAATCAATGAAGCGAGATTTGTATCTCGTACTTTTTTTGTGTAATCTTGAACAGATGGCAGAAAATGAATAAAAGTTTTAAGGTTTCCTAAAACACGAAGTCTTTCAAAACACTCTTGGTTATCACAAAAGAATCGACGTAAAATATGTTCTATAGCAACTGTAAACAATGAAATAAGGTAGGACGTTATCTGTTTATAAGACGAAACGAGAATAAAGGCAGTCTGTTAAGTTACTTTGAATCTTTTGACGTCGTGACAGAGTTGTATTTGTTAAAGCAACCTGAAAACTGACTTGTTTGGCTTGCGACGGGATTGGACAATTTGTCTGGTACAGAAATAGATCGAGTCATGTATTTTAAATGGTTATCCAATAGGATATATTGTATAAAGTAAAGGTGAAGAAACTTTTCAGAGTATGTATACTTTCTTTATGGTAAATTAAGGGAGGGAGGCTGACGGGATGACTCATCAGTCAACTGATGGCGAGCGATATTCAAAACGATCGTAAAGGTCTATATTAAAAATCTTGAATTGATTTCATGAACAAAATTATTCGTGGAAAATCCTTACAAAGTAAAACACAATATAAAATATCTTAGATAATTTAGTCAGCTGAAGAATAACTTCTTCTAAAAAGTAAAACTTGCAACACGCTTAAATACGTAATCCATGATTACAGTCGTTTAAAGTATTAAAACAGTCCTGTAACTCTAGAGTTTTTCATAATCTTTTCTGCATGCAAATTTATAATTTTCCTACATTTTTTGCTAAGTTCAAAATCCTAGAAAATACTTTTGTAGCTTGGCTGGTCTGCAGTTTTATTAAAACTGTTTCTATTGTCTAATACACTGACTTCACGTTCGCTGAATGCCGACAATATGAAAACCGTCGCAGCCCGAGAATCAACTCAAATTTTCTTCGTTTAATTTTTGAAACAGTAAATAAAGTAGTATAAGGATAAATTAAATGTAAGATTTTTTTGGATCAAACCAAAAACTGGTTAAGGTGCAGTTTTGAAATGACTGTTCATGGAGACCTACGACTCAAGTCACTAAAGTTACGGGCTACTACAGACCACACAGAAGGAGGCAATCTAGAAGCCGTAGGTGGCCCGAGGTACGTTGCGGTTCCAGGGGCTTCCTATCATAGTACCCCAGACGGCGTGCGATTTTAGTCGGTTCGAGTCCTCCATATCCACCAACTGGTGGTATCCGTGAAGATTTACGCACGGAAAACAAGGGGTTACTCCAGAATTTAGGGGTCTCTAGGTTTGTGGTTCTTACAATGTTGGTTTTTCGGTCTGTCGTTCTTGACGAATACATAGCACTGTACTTAAGAATGAATCCGTTTATTAATAGAACTGAGTACTAGACTCTTGCTCACTAGCTGGTCACTACTCTACTATTACTAAGCCGTGGTATCTATACACACATAGACAGACATATTTGGTCATTAATATAAATTAATAAACATAAAAATAAATTTCTTGCAGGTATATATCATGCAACCTTACTTATACAAACAATTTTTTTCTTAAAGTACTAATTATCTTACTATCTTATAACACAATTTCATCCTTTGTTAACTGCAGGAACTAAGCCAAGTTGTCATTTTGCTCATAGTCTATTTATCGCTGTCTAAAATCTTAGCTTTCACTATACGCTTGGATGTTTAGCTCAGTAAAAGTTCATAAAAAACAGGTGCTTGTCATGTAATTTTTTAATGATAATCATCATTATCATCATCAGCCCATCGCAGTCCACAGCTGGACATAGACCTCTCCCATTACACACCACTTAGATCGATATTGGGCTTCTTGCATCTAGCTCCTGCCAGCCATCCTGCGCAAATCGTTACTCCCACCTGGCCTGTGGGCGTCCTACACGACGTTTGCTGAGTCATTATCATTTCTATTAATGATAATGAAACATGAATATATTACTTTAACTTAAATTCTAATCCCAAGTACCTATCCTACTAGTCTGTATACCATGGGATGAAAAAAACTGAAATTATAAGTCATAACAAAATCACTACATTTATTTATCAAGCTGCATAAAACTCGGTGAAAAAAAACCTACTCAACAAAGTATTCCTGAATCTAGAGAGAACACAATTACATTCTAATGACAGAGGTAATTATAATGGCCGATATCTTTAAAGTCATTATACATTCAGTCTTAAACATTTATACACACGTGTAGAACATACGGTTACTTTAATTATATATTATAGAATATTCTATTTAAATTTACAGATAGAACTCTTCACTAGTCAAAAGTATTTAAGACTAAAGAACTTCTATTTTACAAATACTCAAAAATTACTTAATTACATAAAAGTGTTAATGTGTAATATATGTAATGTAATATGTAATGTAATATAAAAGTGTCTTATCTTTGTTGAATAAGATCGATTAAGCTTCACTGAAGATTCGACATAGGGTTTGGAAATTGCAAGTTTATTTAAATCAGCATTAGCTTGCTATTAACTGTGGCGACAGATACTATCTACTGTTGTTAAACAATTTAGATTAGATAAAAGAATGACCGTTTACGTCAGATCTCCTGTATTGTTCTTGAATCATTTGAATTAAATGAGGTTATAGTAGCAAAATGTTCAAAAGAATTCGGTCAATGAACGTCTGCGGGTGTGTCTGCATGCTTGCGTGTGTGCGTAGATATGTACATGTATGTTTGTGTAATTATAAAAACATCATGAACAACCCATAACGTCCCACTGCTGGGCTCTAGTCTCTGGACATGTTGTGGCTACTTAAATCTTACCGTTGGGTGTTTTTAAGCCACTCGAAGGCCTTCCAACTAAGCTTGACAACGGTTATCTAATTAAAACAATCTAGATTTTGACCGCGCCGTCTTTGCTTACTTTCAGTTATTGTTTCTATCACTAAGGCCACTTGGCTGTGAGCACTTATATAATATATTACTTAACTTTATATTCTTGAAAAAATAAATTAAAATATTCCTGTACAGTTTGAGGAAAATCCCTGAAATGTTATTGAAGTAAAACTAATTAGAAGCAAACGAACCACAACTCGCCACTTGAAAGAAGCCTTCAAGAAGTTACAGTATTACCATAAAGTATAATATGAACATAATTAGAAACTGAAGTAGAGTTTGTCCTTGTTATATGAAAAAAATGTTTAGGATTCAGTAGCCCTAACAGAATTTAGCTCCAAAATTAGTACTGGTTAGTTAGAACTTGTTCTATTAGAATGTTAAAACCACATATACCTAAAAATAACTTAGAAACCCAAATCACTAAATAGATCAAAATCATCAGCCTATCACGGTCCACTGCTGGACATAAGCCTCTCCAATTGCTCGCCACTTAGTTAGATCCTCGGCTACTCGCATCCAGCTCCTACCAGCCGTCTTGCGCAAATCATCACTCCACGTCCTACACTACGTTTGCCGAGACGTGGTCTCAAATAGATCGAGTACTATTTATTATCAATAAGACTAACGGTCAATTTAGTCCTTGTAGTATATTATAATAAAATATGGATCTTACTACGGAACTGAACGCGTACTCAACCTGTTATTTCCCATCGCCTTGAGGCTTGAAATTAAAATTAACGTGCCTAATAAGTGAGCTATCGATCAAAATCTAAACGATGTACAATTAGAATATTAGAAACCACAATTCAAACTGAAATATAACAAAAGCCTCTAATTATTTCACACTAGAAACCGTTTACCGCAAATTAAATTCACTCGTGTTTTACCGCAGTAAGGTTTACTATTCCCGCGGTAAGCCTTACCACGTTACCAATAAAATTTGAGACGGAACCATGGAAAACTGAGAACATTCAACGTATAGACGTTTCCATTCCACTGTCGACAGGTTGATGCAAATTTATTTTTCATCTCAAAGTAATCGAAAATGAATCTAATTTTGTTGGGTGTAGAGCTGGGATTGTTGCAGCTTTTATCTTACGGGATATTCTTGCCAATAAATGGGGGTTAGAACAATTTGTAACTGTTGCGACACACTGAGTTTTAGTTTGGAAAGCGCTCGAATGCAATGTTCGTTCTTTGTAAATATAAACCAGCGAATTCAATGTGCTCTATTCTGCCTGATGAAACGCATGAACAGAATCGGAGAGCAGTGGTTACCACACTCATTACGAATGCAGACAATAATGCAGCATGGAGATCATACCGCAGCGCTAATGCTCTCATTGTAAGTTGGGCTTCTGCAAGAGGCTAGTACCGTCTCAGTTGAGCCGGTTTATTCGTACTGAAATCAATGTGGCTCTACTACTTTTATATACATACTTTATGACTGACTGCCTTGTTGGTCTAGTGGTTAGCGTATGCGGCTGCTGATCAAGAGGCCTCGGGTTCGATTCCCGGGTCTTACCAAATGTTTGTGTAATCCGCAAATATTTGTTTAGGGGTCTGGGTGTTTTCTATGTACAAAACAAAAGTATGTTAATGTAATTATATCAGTTGTTTAGTACCCATAATACAAGCTTTGCTTATTTTGGGACTAGATGGCGTTGTGTGTAAGATGTCCGAAATATTCATTAACTTTAGTTTTGTATTTTAGATTAATAATGCGCCTAATTTTCTAGGATATTTGTTTTCGTCAGACTATTGACATAAAAAAAAATAACATGTGGAAAGTCAACATTCGAGACAAGTATTTGTAGGTCTTAAAAAATCGATTAGAACTTGAACACTTGGCTATTAAAAGTAATGCAGTGTGATCACACAGCCAGGGCACAATCCGAACAGAAATAGAAAGAAAATAATAATTTATGTCCATCGAGCGGTGAGTTGTTGCTGAACATTATGACTAACAAGAGTCAACAGACTTTCTTTCTTACATAGAATACTGAATGAGAATGTTAAATTACATTCAAACATCTTACTAAATCAATGCAGCCGTATGTCCCTGCTACCGCTATTAGAATCGCGGAAGAAATCGAACCAATTCTCTTACATATCGCCTCACATGTACTTTCAGTAATGTGGTAAAGCGTACACCATCAAGGGAATCGCGTTAATCCCATTAAAGATAATTCCTTTTGTAGAACAACGCGTTTGATTTGGCAATCGATGTAATCTGAGTGGAAGAAAAACCGTGGGCTTACTTTATTGAGAATAATGTAGGCAAGGTGTATGTATGTACATATTATTTGCCTTTTCTTGATCTTGAAATTAAACGCATTTATGTACTTTTATTCCACTACACAATTTCTATCACCAGGTTTACTCTTATGGTATAAATAAAGTGTTTGATAACACCAAGAGTATAAGTATGTGGTGGATTCTTCATTAAATTTGTGAGTGTAGCCTAATTGTTCGTGTAGGACAGGGAAACAAGTGATCAACACTAGATTCTAATTTCAACTCATTTTATTAATATGTACTGACTTCAATATTATAACTCCGTGTAACGTGTGTGTGTGCATTTGGCCATTAACACGGATTACCACATAATATGTTTTAATTCAGGAATGTATTTTTTACAAGTTTCATGACAGACTCAGATACTTAAATTTTCATTATTTCCATCACTAACTGAACTCGCAGTAGCACCACGGGACGAAGCTAGTATGAAATAAAAGTTAACTAAGTTACTCCATAAGTCACCAGCTATCTGCCAGCAAAGGTCTTGTCAAAATAGGACCAGTCGTTTAAAGAGATTAGCCAGAACAAAGAGACAACAAATAATGAAATATTTTGATGCAAATACCGTACTTTTCACTTACTGCATATGAAAGTATTCATAATTATGTAGTAAGTAAAAAGCTGTTAATATAATATTACAAACAAAAGCTATCGAACAATGGTGACGATGATAGATTAATAATAATGAGTGTGTGAAAACAATTTAAAAAAAAGAAACAAATACATATTTTTACCGCTCTGGTCAATTAAGCAGACGTTTTATCAGATATAATGTGCTGGTAATTTTATGCGGGTATGTTACAGTAATCATTCAAAGATTTCTACATTATACATGCATTATACATGCCATAAGCCAATAAATAATAATAATAAATGTTTCGGACATCTCACACACAACGCCATCTAGTCTTAAACTAAACAGAGCTTGTATTATGGGTACTAGACAACTGATATAAATGCATAAATATTATGCGTAGAAAACACCCAAACTCCGAAACAAATATTTGCGGATCACAAACATTTGGTCCGACCCGGGAATTGAACCCTAGACCACTTGAGTTTTATCTAAGATGTAATTACAAGAATGCATTATAACGTGAGTACCTACCTAAAAACTTGCCAATAATAATTCAATTAATTCGAATTGTAATCTATTTTACCATATTGAATAGAAGAAAATTGCTTACCTATCCGATATTATTAATTTCTGAAAGTATTTAATTAATTATGTTAAAGTTATTTTCTTCATTGAAAATACAATTAAATTGTGTTTTCATTAAATTATAATTCTATTTTGAATTAATTGAATTATATTATGACGTTATTTTTGTAATTGAAAGTATGTACAACTAAATTGTGTTCTTAATTGAATTATAATTGTATTTTTCTAAGTGTACTAGCTGATCCCCGAGGCTACGCTCGCGTCCTAGGCGTATGCAGAGTCCCGCCAGCAATCATTGCTGCCATCCTGGCGGGTGAGGAGGGCTGGGGCGCAGTAGTCTATTTTTGTAAAGCTGTAATGCTCCAGAAAGAGACTGCTGAACGGGATCGGGAGAGGGCCGATCCCGAACAAAGAAGATGCCGGCGGTAGAAATCGCTGACGGGGCCGCGCCTCGCCGGAGGACGGGGAACTCTGGTGGGACGAATAAGCGGTCTGGTTGCATCGAACACGAGGTCGAGACGGAGAGGGGAAATGGTTTCCCCCGGTATAGGGACTGATAACTTGCCTGGCGCTGATTCGAGAAGGACCTGAAATAACATGGTCCGGGTCCTCCCGGAGCAGGGTGTCAGAGATCGATCGTCAGGTTTTAAGTGGAAACACCACATACTCCTGGCTCCTATTATACTATAGAGCCAGAGATACGAAGGGATTTTTCCACCCCGTGAACAAAAAACAAAAAAAAAGAGTTATGAATAGTAGATGTTGGCCGATTCTCAGACCTATTGAATATACACATAAAATTTCATAAAAATCGGTCAAACCGTTTTGGAGGAGTATGATAACTAATATTGTAACACGAGAATTTTATACGTTGTACTCGTTTTTGCGTCGGGGTTTAAAAGAAATAACAAAACCGTGGTACTACCACCACAGTAGAGCTAGCAAAAACCACGAAACTTGCTTCTTCAACAGCAAAAAACAAATTAAATACAGAAAGAAAGAAGGAAAAATTCAAACTGCTAAGTATATTCAAAGTCTAATCAACATCTGCAAATATATGTTTAACTGCAGCCAATAAAATACAACTTCATTGCCTTTGGAATCACTACTCTTCTGAGAACAAGCTAGTTGGCTCAACTGCTCGGTGTAATTGCCTCAATTAAAGTGATTCTTTAAAAAGCATTCTCATTTTCTTCTTACTTTTCCTTTGATCACCGTCGTTTAACTTTAAGTGTGAAGTTATACTTTGCAAAGAGTTTGTGGCCGATTACAGTCGAATTTCGTGAAAGCAAATTATAACTTCTGTAATATTTAAAGAGTGTTATGCTATGTGATAAAACTTAATAAGAAAATCACTTTACTTTATTACTATGAAGACGTATAAGGTAAAATTTTTGAGAAAGTGAAAACAACTGTGTCTGTGTTATTTTTTAAAGACAACTCCCACATCAGGAATGTACTATCCTGGGTCGCAGGGGACTTTAAAAACATTGACACAAAAAACACCTAGACGCAAAATAACAATTTATGGATCACATAAAGTGTTGTCTTATGTGGGATTTGAACCCACTACACTTGGCGCAGTAAAAAGCGGCATGGCGACCGTTAAAATCACCAGGACAAATGTGCAGTCAACCATTTAAGAAAGTTGTATCGTAATTAAGACATAAAACTTAGGCAGAAACTCTTGATGCCCTAACTAACACCGACACATCATTTAATATAGAAGCATGGTAGTTATAATATAAAAAAAGAAAATATTTTACAGTTTTTATTCACAAAACGTTATAACATTATAATTACTGTTACACACAAATCGCACGTAGTAGACAGATCTACCTCACATAATAATTGAATAATAAAACACTTTTGATCAGTTTTCCAAGCGTTCCTATGTAATAAAATATTTAAAAGTACCATTCGCTAAGAACACGTACTGTTTGCGGCAAACAATACGCCATATACAAACTCAGCCTAACTTGACTATTAAGAAGCATATGTGTTAGACGGTGGTCGATCGCTCCCATAATGTCTCGCTTAAAGTGAATGTATGAGCGTCGTTTGTACGCCGGATATGAGAATATGTCGCACAGTTTATTTAGTTTTGAACGTGATGTTCCCTGTCTGCTATAAAAATGTTGATGGCTTAGGTTTACTTTGATGTTGATGCTCGACTTTTGTTGGTATTCGATACTTGTTGAAAAATATATGTAATATAATGGGCTTTTTATTATTGAAGTTAAATTAGTATGCAGAATATTGAGCCAACAATTTCCTGATGTAGGTTTTAAACCTTGGTTTTAGAACTATATATATATAAGATTAAGGGGCTGGTATATAGTATAGTCTTATTCAAGGGTCCATCTCATATTTTTATTAACTAGAACCTTTTATCTAACTAACAGTGAGTAAACCCTTAAAGATTGAATGTCTATCTAATCGACCGGAGTCAATTGCCAAATCTCGACCTGACCAAGGCCTTACAAAGAGCCTTCGTACAGAAGTCCAACCTAAAATGAATGCATTTGTAAAAAAATGCAGTTTAGGTTCAATGCAATTATAATTTCTCGAATTTCTAGTTTAGAGAATTTAGACTTCTTTTTTTTTTTTTTTTATATTTAAAGTTATTTTTAAAATTAATTAGTATATTTGAACTATCAATGTTTTTTCAATTATTTTGCCTTCTTAGTTTTTACGTTTCCCTTTTAAGATACAACTAATTTTCTTATCCTTAATCTTGAAAGGTTTGATTGACGGCTATAAGCTTGTGATTATTACGTAAGTGGGGTCAGATTACAGATGCCAAAAAGCCTATGTGTATGTTTCTTCTCCAGCCCGGAAATAGTGGATTAAGGCTTTTCGGAAATATAATCCTATATGTATGTTTGTGCATATGTAGTTTTTGACGTGTGTAAATCAATAAACGCACGGACGAAAAAGCAGTACTCATCTAATCAGGTTCAGCCTGAGTCAAGCGTGCAAGCTAGAGCGCAGTACAAGCGATAGAGAGTCACGATCGGCCTATCTGTGTCTCTTCCACTCAATCGGCCAATGCGTCCGAGTAGAAGAGAGACAGCGGCAGCTCACAATTGAGAACTGTTTTGTAAACTGATAATAAAATGAAATAAAAATAATGTTTTTTAAAACGTTACCACGCAAAATTATCGTACGTAAACTAACTTTACAGACAACCGATTCTTCTAGCTTAATCATAATTTAGTTTAAGACATAGCTTACCAGATAGGATAACAAAAGTTGGAAAAAAAATGTGTTTATAAATTTCATGCTGTTAATACTTTTCATTAATTTTACAGTGTTTTAGAAAACCTTTTACTCGTAACATAAAACTGAAAGTTGTTTTGTGTAAATTTGTCATTGTGATGAAACGAAGCAATATTATAACAATTTATTAAAGTGATGATGATGGCTGTACACTTTGTCGATTTCGACCACATCGGCCTGACTTAACTGAGACTAGTGCATTAGATAACATGTTGCTCAAGTGTGCAAACGCATCCAACATGACTCGTTAATCGATATACCTCGGAATCGGAATACACTAACCGCTAGATCAATAAGGCAGTTTAATATTCTACTCCATTCCATCACATAGTATGATTTCTTCAAAATATGTACATTAGAGTACATTTTCAAAGGCGCTTTATTGACTGCTGGAGTCGTTTCAATATCGTTATCTTTAACGGTCGAAGCAAATGGGGTATATCGGTAGGAGTAGGATGTTTTAAAAACATGATGCACGGAGAATTTTCGCAGCAATAATTCTCTGACTAGTTGGCGCTATGCGTATTCATAACCGGCATGCGGCTTTGATATACCAAAGAGGTGTGTCTTGCTTTTTGCATTCGCTCTTTACACGTGTTTCTCGTATTTTTCTTTATGTAAGTTGTATACCAGATTTTCTGTTTTTGATATTTTTGACACTTTCAATAAGAGAAATAAGTATATTGGAAAGTTTTTTAGAATAAATGCTGACAAAATGGCTCTACTCTTCTTGATGCAAAGCATGAGCAGAATCCAAGAGAAGAGGTCACCATCCTTATTGCGAAAGTGGACATGCATCCGCCTCATATGGAATGAGCATCATTGATTAGTTTTACGTCCGTGTGGTGACGGATTAAAAATACAAAGTGTCACCACCCCTATTCATTCTATGGGTGTTGTAAGAGGCGACTATAGGAACAAAATAAGCAGCTAACATCACTGCCAAGAAAAGGAAAACTTGAAACAAACCCTTTACCCACGCGTCTGGCCAGCGTATTATAGTAGGCCAAAACCTCCTTTCAAAGGAGAGGCCTACTTCCAGCAGTGGACTGTTAAAGGCTGTTGATGATGATGATGACAGAAAATGACGTTATTCAAATCATTCGTCAACTCATTTATTCCCAATACCATGTAAAGGTAAGAAATATAGCTCTAAACACGGAAATAACCTCTATATTTAAAAGTGGAAAGTTATTGCAAAATTAAGGCACTTTTCTATTTTATTTAGTACAACTTCTTCTGTTTTTTTTATAAATATTTATCAGTTTTACATTAAAATAATCATGCTGATTATAAATTAAGTTCTTAACAATGTAACTAATGAAAATATCCATTTTAGCTACTAAACAATTCGTGTAAAGTAAGTTATTATTAAGTCGTTTTGCGTTTGTACCTAATCTTGACCTAAAGTCACTCATAGTGGACGTGGATTTAAATTATTTAAATGGAGTCAATGCTAGAATGAACATAATATATACATGCAATCTGAAAAATCCATGGATATTTAATTTATTTAAGTAAGTATTTAAGATTTGTGAGGAATTATCTAGGTGCAATTGGACAGACAGTGAACTGCAATAGGTTGATGATGATGAAGTAAGAAAATGTCTACATATGTAACAGCTCATTGAATCAAAATTTCGTTCAGGTAAACTCAGTTAGTATTTTGTATACTGCTGATATAGCACCCATGATATGAGATGATTAATGGGAGTTTGAACTAAGTAACCAACGTGTGCAAAAGTTCTCCGCACAGTTGGAGAGTTACAAAGAAAATAAGAATGTTATGGTAAGAATATTCTAATGTATGCAACGACTTGCCAACCCGTTTCAAAGTTGTTGCAAGCGGTGTTCTATGGTAATAAGGGAGTTCAACTACATTCTACGCTGCGTTTAGTCTGTCAATCGTTCGACGTGACTAGAATCTGTATTGGACAAGTGAGACATCAATTCATTGTGTGGGTGATTTTATTCGAGCATAAAAATTGTTGCAATAGTATTATAATACTTTTCATTTAGCATAGCATAGCATTTTCAGCAGTGTATTTCACAGAGTACTCATAGTACTCTGTGAAATACTAGTAAAATTATTACAAGTTATAAAGGAAATAATCAAGCAAATACTTGATACAAACTTAGATATCATAATGATATTTATGGTTACATATTATTTGATATTTACTTAGAGAGGACTACAGAGAAGTACGAAAAGAACACTTAATAAGTACCTGTAATAAACCTTCCGCCTATTAACACGATAAATATTATAAAATGGAGAGGATGATTTGTGTATATTAATTTCAGTAGCTGGTTTATTACTAATTCGCTCAACCTTAGACGAATCAAAGTTTTATACCTTATAAAAGAAAATAACAAAATCAAACTAAAAGTGAATAGAATGTTCTTGCTCTGAAAATTTGTTTTAAACTTGCAGTATCAGTCGATGCACAACTAAACATTTTCAGCCATTCACTTATAGTAAACTTATAAAACAGAGAAATTGGACTCATATTCTAGCGAATTGCATAGAAATGTTCCAAGTTCGGTGCCATTTGACAATCGTCTAAGTTAATGTAACGATTTCATTCCAATCTCGCAAAAGTTTCAAAATTAAGTAGGTTCTCTATTTTTTTTTTTGTTTGTGTCATGATCATGAACGATGTTTTGGCTATTTATAAATTGTATTCTTTTTATTTACTTTATTTACACTCGTGATAAAGTATATTTATGCCATTATCTGTATATTATTTAATTTTTCTGTATTAGTCTATGAATATGAATTAAACTATGAATATACAAAAAACTACTTAATTACTTACTTATTCAAATTAAATATAGATTAATTTACAAATATAGAGTGCATTTATATTCATTCTTGCTTTTTCGCAAAGGTACATATTTAGATAAATACGTTGGCTCCCTTCAAATAATCTAAATGTACGTCTATTAAGAGTGAGTTTAGGTTAATCCTAGATACAAACGCAAAACGACTCAATAATAACTCCAACACCGTGCTTGTTACACAACCACCGCAATTTCCAACACAAAAGAGCTAAAAATTATCTCAACAAAATGGCAGTCGATTTACAAGAAGCCATTTTGAATTTGGCTACCTTTGTGTAGTAGATTTGACCGATATTTTCCAAGGAAACTAGGTATTGTGTAACTTGCAAGATACGAAATGCCAATTCTATCTCACATACGAGAATTCATGCACTATTCGCATACAGATCATGGCAACACATGTTCGTTTTAGCCGTACGTGCAGTTTCAATTGTGTTTACAAAAGCTATATTTTGAAATAAATATTTTTATAAGCAAGAGCTTTTAAGAAACTGGGGTAAACTCTTCTGAGAAAAGAGGCTCAACAACCCATTATGTCCCACTGCTGAGCAGGAGAAGGTTAAGGCCAAGGCCAGGACTGGCAGGCTATTTTATTCGGTATATTTCTAATACAAGGTGCTTCACTCGTAAAAATCAGGTAGTGATTATAAATCCACAGTGATATAACGATAAATGTGACTTCATGTAAATGTAAAAGCTACAACGAAATTATGCAATTCCTCCCCAGAATTTAGCCGCACTAATTCACACTGACGGGTCGGCGTCCGGCCAGCTTCCTGCTTTACTAACATTGCCAAAATGTATACACTATCCACTAGTATGTTCAGAAATACTGTATTTGTAAGACAAATTGTACGGTCATTTCATTACCTTAGCTGTGCGTTTATAAACCAAAACAATTTTGAGAGTATGACTTCCTCGTTGGCGCAGTGGTAACGTGTGCGACTGTTATTCTTGAGGTCTCGGGTTCGATTCCCAGTTAGGACCAATTGTTTGTTTGATCCACAATTTTTTTTTCGGATTTTGGGTGTTTCCTATGAATAATATGTATGTATTTACAGAAACAAAATTATGTTTATGTATTTATATCAGTTGTCTAGTACCCATAATACAAGCACTGCTTAGTTTAGGACTAAATGGGCGTTGTGTGTAAGATGTCCGAAATAAAGTAAACAATTATTTTAATTAGTATTAAGTTATGAAAAACTACAATGTTTAAAATACATCATTTTAGAAATCTTCATTATAGACACGCTAGCACTCATGGTTGAGAATAACGTGTTTATACATTTAATGATGTTTTACCATTTTTTAGGGTTCCGAAGTTCATAACTCGGAACCCTTATAGATTCGTCATGTCCGTCTGTCCGTCCGTCCGTCCGTCCGTCCGTCCGTCCGTCCGTCCGTCCGTCCGTCCGTCCGTCCTCGACTTACCGTCCAAACGGTAAGTGCTAGAAAGATGAAAGTTTGCATGAATACGTGTTGTAATTACGTCGACAAAGTGCTACAATAAAATTATTAAATATAATTTTATTTGGGGTACCTCCCCTACACGTAAAGTGGGGATGATTTTTTTTTCTCGAGGCTACCCCATCGTGTGGGGTATCATTAGATAGGTCTTTTAAAAACAATAAAGGGTTTCCTAGACGATTTTTTGATTTAGGTATCCGTTTGCGAGATATTTCACTTTAAAGGGCACTTTTTTGTAAAAACAGGGCGTCCCCCCCCCTCTAAAAGCTAAACGGCGGGCTTAAAAATTTTGAAAAAAATCGTGATGCTGGTCCATTTAATGAACTTTGAAGGAAAACTATAACCGATTAGATGACTTTCTTAGTTCAGGAGTTATAAAGGCTTATATGGTAAAATGCGCTCACTTGGAAAACGTCATACAAAATTAACGTATTAATACGTAAACATAACAATTATCTATTGGATACGATTTTAAATCCACATACCATTATAGGTGACCGAGGAACCCTTTCCTGTGCGTGGCCTGACACGCACTTGGCCGATTTTTATTGTCAACGGCACTAAGATGATTCAAATTGATATTAAAGAAAAAAAATAAAAGTTTCGGTTACTTGACACACAACGCCATCTAGTTCCAAACCAGAGCTTATACTGTGGATTCGTACTGTCGTCTTTCGTTGGTGAGTGTGAAGGCGAGGCAGAAACATCTCAACAAACCGCCATGGTGTGGGTCACCATGCTACGTTGTATGCACTCACTATGAGGATGGTGGCCCCTACTACTCCTGAATTCTACTCATGCTTTCCATCAGGCAGGGTAGTGTCACTTTAGTAGGCTTAAATATTAAAAAAAAACAGCTAGGAAAAGGAAAGGACTAGGAAAGATTTCTAATAA
This sequence comes from Phragmatobia fuliginosa, assembly GCA_932526445.1. NCBI lineage: Eukaryota > Metazoa > Arthropoda > Insecta > Lepidoptera > Erebidae > Phragmatobia > Phragmatobia fuliginosa. The sequence continues at coordinate 2,561,624 of OW052078.1, read as the reverse complement.
TTACATTACTCTAGTGTTTCATATTGCAGTGTTCCTTATTAAACAAAAATAAGAAACACTGTGATCTAAAACTATGATATGAAACTTCCCACTATGATCCTGGGTCCTTTAAATGGGGCGTGAAAAAGCATCTCACTAAGCCGCCATGGTGTAGGTGTAGCATACATTATTGTCTGCATTCGCAGCAAGTGTGGTGGCCCCCACTCTTGGATTTTGCTCATGCTTTTCATCAGCAGGGTAGAGTCACTTTGGAGGGTTGGATATAATATAAATATATTTAAATATATATAAACAGGAAATATATTATATATATTTAAATATATTATATATAAATATAAATATATATAAACATATATAAACAGGATATAAATATATATAAACAGGAAAGCCTTTGAGCTCGGGCATCATACGAGTTCATTAACCCGGCTCCAGGGGGGTTAGAGGTAACCCTCTCTAACTCCCACTGGCGTAACACCTGTTTGACGCGTCCATGTCGCGGGGGTGGGCACCGCTCACTTCAGTAGGCCGAAGGGAGTTTGGTGGCGAAGTTCATACAGGGACCCAGTGCTGCGGGGTATAACGCGGTACCCATACCCAGGGATACGGGTGAAGACCTCAACGGCTGCAACGGCGGAAATAGGATATATGGAAACGGCGGAGTAGGCGGAAGAGGCGTACCCAACAGTGAGCCAACCGCACATATTGCGGTCCAAGGGTCAAGTTGGAGTTGCATTATTAGGCACAATTATGCAATAGAGTTGGTGGCGGAGGAGACCCTAGGGGTCCAACGGCAGCGCTCACAGTCCTAAGATGGATTAGTGTCTTGGCGTCAGGTGGCAACCGGCCGTAAAAACCAAATAGCCATTTTTTATTTCCTTGTCCATGCAAAGTACATATAATAGAATGAGCACAAATACTAGGGCGTACCCCTCAGGCGACGATCGAGGCAACAGAAACTCTAGGGCGTACCCCGCAAGCGACGGTCAAAGCAACACAATCACATCGTTGCGGTTAGCCTCCTGGAATATAGGATCCATGACAGGCCGAAGTGTTGAATTAAGCGACGTCCTTAAAAGAAGGCAACTAGATGCATGCTGTGTACAGGAAACTAGGTGGAAGGGTGCAAAATCAAGATTTATAGGCAATGGGTTCAAGCTCATTTATAGCGGAACTACTACCGGTAAGAATGGCGTTGGAATTGTGCTATCTGAAAGATTGACTCAAAACCTGATAAATATCAAAAGGATAAGTGACAGGCTTATAGCTGTAAAACTGGCCCTCAATAATCAATCCTGTTTCAATATTATCTCCGCATACGCACCACAGACAGGTGCCAGTGATTGTGAGAAAGAGGTGTTTTGGGAAGATCTTCATAACCTTGTACAAAGTGTGCCCCAAGAAGAAACAATACATCTAGGTGGAGACTTAAATGGCCATGTTGGTTCCAGTAATATTAACTCAGAGAGATGTCACGGAGGCTTCGGCTACGGTACACGCAACAGCGACGGAGAGACGATATTGAATTTCGCTTGTACGTTCGACTTGGCCGTCATAAATACCTTTTTCAAAAAGCCAATATCACACCAAATTACCTACAAAAGTGGAGGACATGCCACTCAAATTGACTTTATACTTGGAAGGCGCAAACATCTGGGCAACTATAAAGATTGCAAGGTCATACCTGGAGAATCGCTCACAACCCAACATAGGTTATTGGTCACTATTTATAAGCTTCCGAAACCAATAAAAACAAATCGAAAACTGGTACCAAAAATCAAATGGAGATCCTTAAAAGAACCTTCAGGAGAAATGTTCATAGCTGAACTTTCGGAAAATTTAAGTTCAATGGATACTACAGAAATGACACCAAATGAAATGTGGAACAACTTTGAAAGAATCTGCATAGCTAAGGCGGAAGAACACCTAGGCCGAACAAGAAACATAAAAGGACCCAATAAAGAAACAAATTGGTGGAACAAAGAAGTAAAAGAAGCAGTAAAAGCCAAGAGAGACGCTTTCAAGCTGTGGCAGGCCTCTGGGCTTGAAACTGACTTTGAGAGATACAGGGAAACTAAAAGACAGGCAAAAAGACAGGTAGCAATTTCAATGGCAGAAACAAACTCTGAACTTTATAATAAATTAGAATCAGTTAAGTTGGAATTAGATATACATAGAATAGCAAAAACACGATTAAATAACACAAAAGACATAATTAGGATCAAATATATTAACAATAGCGAGAGTAAATTATTAACTGAAGATGAAGACATTAGAAATAGGTGGACAGAGTATTATCAGCACCTTTTGAATGTATCCCACCAAAGAAACCAGGACTACTGCAAACCTGAGACAGTAAAGGGGCCGCCTGTGGATTTAACACCTGAAGAAATTAAGACCGCGATACAGCAAATGAAAAATAACAAATCACCAGGTCCAGATGAAATACCAGCAGAAGTCTGGAAGTGCCTTGAAAACCATGGAGTAATATGGCTGTACAAACTATTTAATAAATTAATCCAAGGCTACAAAATCCCCAATGCATGGCGCAATAGCTTCCTAATACCATTTTACAAAGGGAAGGGAGATGTTAGGGAATGCGGTAATTATAGGGCCATAAAACTAATGTCACACACACTAAAAATTTGGGAGCGAGTTTTAAATAATAGATTAAAGCACAGTATATCTTTAACCGAGAATCAGTGTGGCTTTGTGGCTGGGCGGAGTACATCGGATGCAATTCAAACGATTCGAATACTGATAGAAAAAGCCAAAGCGAACAAGACCAACTTGCATATGATTTTCATAGACCTAGAAAAAGCATTCGACCACGTGCCGCGGGACCTCATCTGGGAAGCACTTAGACATCAGTGCGTTCCAGAATGTTACATCAACCTGATACAAGACATGTACAAAGATGTCACCACTCAAGTTTTTAGCCCAGCAGGCAGAGGGGAAATGTTTGAAATTGGAGTAGGAGTTCATCAGGGCTCTACGCTCAGCCCATTGCTCTTCAACACTACTATAGATCATCTAACAAAACACTGTCAAAAGTCATTGCCCTGGAATATTCTATATGCTGATGATGTTGTTCTGATCTCGGATGATGTGGAAGACCTCCAGAGGAGCTTTAATCTTTGGGTGGAAGCACTGGAAACAAATGGACCGAGAATTAGCAGAAAGAAGACAGAACATATGTCGTGCATTTTTGATAGTACCACTGACCCCGGTTCCATCAAGTTCTCAATAGGAAGTACAGCTATATCTACGGTGACGCAATTTAAATATCTGGGCTCAATACTGAGCGGTGACGGCAGGATTGATCATGATGTTGTTCACAAAATAGCAACTGGATGGATGAAGTGGAGACAACTCACAGGCGTAATGTGTGATAGAAAAATGCCTCTGAAAGTTAAAGGGCATATATACAAGACAGCAATTAGGCCTGCTATACTGTATGGGTCAGAATGCTTGGCGACCAACAAACAGCATTTTAACAAACTTCACGCTGCAGAAATGCGCATGTTACGCTGGTCAGCGGGTGTCACACTACTTGACAAGATCCGTAATGAATACATCAGAGGGAGTTTTGGGGTTGCCGCGATAGTCGATAAGGTGAAAGAGAAACGCTTGAGATGGTACGGTCACGTCCTAAGGCGCCCGGGTGATCATATGGTGAAGCTTGCCCTAGACTTGCCGATAACAAAACGGTCACGTGGGAGACCGTTCGCCACCTGGTGGACGACGGTTGAAAAAGACCTGAAAGAAGCTCATTTAAATAAAGACAATGCACTTAACCGTGCTAAATGGAAAATGCGGACAAGGAAGGCCGACCCCAAGTAAATGGGATAAGGTCTAGGAAGAAGAAGAATATATAAACAGGAAAACTTTCAAAGCATCGAACCGTGGGCAATAGGATTTTATTTAAGCAAAAGTAATGTTTTCTGATCAGTTAATGGCAGATACATAAAATATCACAAATTAGACCCCCCCCCCTTCCACCCGCTTCAATAGAGCCCCCACACTGAGCAATATTTCAAAGCCTTATATAACTTTTTATGATAGTGGGATGTAGAAATGAATTATATAGGTCTTTTCAAACTCTTTATCTTTCTAGTTTTATTGCCAATAACATTTTCACTTGGAATCATAAAATTAACTGTCATTTAATATGTTTTTCTACTTATAATTATTGAAACCTTATATAAACCTAATATCTAATATAGAAGTATTTAGCACTTCTGACACACAACGCCATCTATTTCCAAACAAACAGAGCTTGTACTATAGGTACTAGAAAATTTAGATCAATACATGTTTATTTTTTGTTAATACATGCATAAAAACATTGTTCATCACAAACATTTGGTCCGACCCGGGCATCGGCCCCGGCAAAGTATAATCTCAAACTGGACTATTAAAATACACGTGTTTAAACGTATTCAAAATATACACCCGCATGTAAATTGTTAACTGATTAACAATGTATGTACATGTTCATTTACAAAATCATACACATATAGTCCGCGTGGTGACGGATTAAGAATACAAAGTGTCACCACCCCTATTCAATCCATTTGTGTCGTAAGAAGCGAATAAAAAAACAAAATAAGCAGCTGATATCACTGCCAAGAGAAGGAAAACTTGAAACAAACCCTTTACCAGCCCGTCTGGCCAGGGTGGTATAGTAGGCCAAAACCTCATTTGAAAGGAGACTCCTATGTCCAGTAGTGGACTGTTAAAGGCTGTTGATAATGATGATGACACACATATCATAGTCGCACATGTGGCGTCCATTACTAGTGTAATAGTATAAATTCGAGTGTCTCCTTTCTGTCGGTTACGCTTTGAAGGCTAAACCGCAGCACCAAATTCAATGGAATTTAACATAGAGATGTATTCAATTTTGGGAAAGAACATGGGCTACTTTTTACCGCAGAACCCAACATACACGTGGGCGGAGGTGCGAACAAAAGCTCGTAATCTCATAAATTGGAAAGTACCTCTGTCTATTTGCCTTTTTAACCGACTTCAAAAAAAAGGAGGAGGTTCTCAATTCGTCGGAATCTTTTTTTTTTTTTTTTTTTATGTATGTTCAGCGATAATTTCGTCATTTATGAACCGATTTCAAAAATTCTTTTTGCATTGGAAAGGGCGTAGCTTACAGGTGGTCCCATTGTCACCATATCGAGATCTGATGATGGGATCCCAAGGAAATCAAGGGAACTCCTCAAATATCATAGGTACAATGTCGCGAATTGGATACTCGGAATAGTTATTCATTGAAGTCGGTTCTTTTTTGTTAAAATTATATACCTTCACGGCTAAACCGATGGACATTTAGATACTATGATTTTTGAAGAAGGTCATTTATATAACTTAAATAACGTATAATGATACATCACATCATTAGTCCATCGCAGTCCATTGCTAGACATAGGTCTCTCCCATTGCACACCACTTTGACCGATTTTGCTATCCTTCTGCTAGCCTATCTTGTGCAAATTGTCACTCCACCTGGCCTGTGGACGTCCTACACTACGTTTGTCGAGTCGTGGTCTCCAATAGAGAACTCTTCTATCCCAACGGTCATCAGTTCTGCGGCTTATGTGGCCGGCCTCTGCCACTTCAGCTTGCTAATCCGTTGATAATGGTACATGTTATATATTAATTATTTTAAAAATTTCGTCTGCTTTAGCAATAAACTACACTAGAACGAGCCTAGCAGAATATAAACCAGGTCAAATTAGTTTTGAACTGGTTTGCTTGTCTCTAACCCAGGTAAACAAGACGAGGGCCTTTGTAAATCAACAAAACTAAAACAATTATAATATAACCGGTATGAGTTATATAAATAGCTGTAATATTCAGTGGTTGAAACTATTTGATTTTGTGTATACACTTTAATTAGGTAAAATTTAATTAACCACCGTTTTGTATTGTAAAGGCATCGAATGTGAACATTTTCTGATAGAGTATGAAAATAAATAAATAAATATTTTAGACATCTGACACACAACATCATCTAGTCCCAAGCTAAGCAGAGCTTGTGTTATGGGTACTAGACAACTGATATAAATACATAAACATACTTTTTTTTTTGTAAATACATACATATTATACATAGAAAACACCCAGACTCCGAAGCAAATATTTGTGAATCACACAAATAATATTTGGTCCAACCCGGGAATCGAACCCGAGACCTCTTGATCAGCAGCCGCATACGCATAGCACTAGACCAATAAGGCAGTCATAACTTATTGAAATGTTGGACAGATAGTTTCGGAACGTTATTGTTTATAGTAATTACGTTATTTGGTTGTAATAACATCTTTATCTATACAATTAAATAAAACTGAAGTGTTTGTATGTAATGTTAAGTGAATAGTTTTTTTTTATAAATGCTTATGAAAGTATATACGGAACTAACATGAAAATGCATTTTTTTGTCTGTCTGCCTGTTTGTTCGGGATAATCTTTGGAACGCCAGAAAGATGACACAAGGAGTGCCTTAGGCTAATTTTTTGAAGACTAGCTTCCCTCCGCGGCGTCACTCGCGCTTTACAACTATATCCGCCGGTAATTCCGTGGGCCTCAGCTAGTGCTAAATAACATTATATACAAACAAATAAAATCAATAATAATAATAATGACAATATATTTATTTACACACCTGACATAACATTTTGATAGTACAAAGCAAAAGAAGTACATACTTTGGCAGTTTATGTATATAAGTATACACGTTACAGGAACTGCCTCCCAAACTGTTTTGGGAGGCAGTTGGAGTGTTTGTTTTTAATTTCAAATCAACAGTTTGTCACTAAATGGGTATGAAAGTATATACGATATTTACATCAAAACATCCATTTTTTACCTGTGTTTTTTTTGTCTATTGGACTGAATTGACTGCCCGGTTGGCCTAGTTGTTTAAGCGGTCGACACGCCGCTTTCTACTTCGCCAAGTGTCATGGGTTCAAATCCTACGTGGGACAACACTTGTGTGATTCGTAAATTATTGTTCTGAGCCTGGATGTTCTTTGTGTCAATTTTATGTATGTTTGCGACACAGGATATATATTACTAATGTTGGAGTTGTTTTTGTTTAAATAATAAGAAGAAAAAGAAAAGAAGATTTTAACGAGACTTTCAATAGGAGATAGCTGGAGTGTCTACAATGACAGCCGCAGGTAACAGGTCCGGCTAATCCATTAGAAATATTTTTGTAAACTATTATTATTTACTAAATGAGTAGATATACCCTTTTATAGTATTGTTTAACATCAGTCTTTTTTATCTATGCGGAGGTCTCGTCGAATATAAACGAAAATCCAAAAATATACCAATCAACAACTAAACCAAACAGTAACAAACCAGGACAAAGAAATCCCTGGAGGTTTGACGTACCCTGGGCCATCTACGAGTACGGTGACGGCCCATGGGGTTTCCCTACGAAAAACAAAATACGGTTTGCAGATGAAAATGTGTGTTGGTACAGATTGCAGGTGAAACCCTATGTAAACCTAGAGTCAATAATGTAACGTTTCGAAAATACCTGAAAGGTCAAATAAGTCCCGTTTACAGTAAATACATAAGTACATTTGTGTAAAAGTCGCGAAAGTCTAAAAACAGTTATGCCTGAAAGGGCCTACTTATTACTTTTAATTTTTATTTATTCCCTCAACTAACTTCCTTGAAAACTAAATTTATATATATACCTCATCATCTTCCGAGCCTTTATTCCCAAGTTGATTTGGGGTCGGCTACTAGTTCTACCGGTTTTACCTGGATTTCAGTTTTTCCAAGGAGCGCCTGGCATCGGACCTACGCAACCCTAAGGGAGAACTAAAATTCGAAGATCGAACTAGTGGTCAGTATATTTGAGGGCACTGACTTCCCAATAACGATTGCCATAGATGTTCATGACAACCGGGAGCGACGGCTTAATTGCTCTCCGAGGCACGGGCGTGAATCACCGCCAAACTTCCAAACTCCGGGCTGCTTTTAGAAATTTCCTAAGAAAATATATATACCTATAAGAACATAAACGTATGTCTTGACACTTTCAAAAACAAAAGTGAAACTGTAAAATTGAAAGCTCCTTACATTCCTATTATCACACGGAAACAATGAAAATACAAACCCACGTTGTCCATCAATACGACAAGCTGTGTAACAAGTTAGAATAATTCAGGCCATCCCCAGGGCCGACCCGAATCACCCCAATTTATTATTTAATATTTTGTGGTCAGTTAATCCATCCTCCAGGGATGTCAGTTTTGTTAGGAAAAACAGCTTAGGGCTGTCAAATTTTAAGGCGAAGTTTTAACATTTGAACGGAAGGAAAGAAAAGATAAATTTTATTTGTTTTCATTATTTGCAACAGTTTAGTTATGTCAAGAAATAGTTCGCGATGACATGTGACAGTTTGACTTTGTGACAAGAGCGTCTAGTGTCTCGATGTTTAGTGGTTATTTAACTTATATTTGGGAAGGTTAACTTAGTATACATTCCATTCAGTGAGGAATCGGCTCATCCCACGCTCCTACGCCCACTACAGTGATCGGAGGAGATCTCTCAACATCGGCCGTCATACCCTCCCTGGCTGTTAGCGACAGTTGCTTTGCCACAGTCTCAATCTTCTGCGAAGACGTCATTTCGCAGCAGGGGACAGCGGAGAGGGGCCCGAGAGGACGAACTATACTCGGAATCAATCCAACACTGGCGACCTGGGCGGCGGAGACACGCACATCAGTGCCTCATGGGTTTTTCACTGCATGCGCTGGAAGGGATCCGGATGCCATAGTAACAACTGATTCCCGGATCTCTCCCATCACAGACACAATCGGTGTGGCGACGGCCAAGGGATTTTCCAAACGTAAAAAATACTAACATTAAAAAAATGAAAACATTCCACTGAGAAACACTCTTCAGTATAGTAAAGTTTAAGTTAGCTGTTAAATACATAGTTATATAAACTTTTCTTTATTGTATTCTTACTGACCCACGCAACTTTGTTTGCATATCTTCTCAATCATGCTCAGCTCCTATTGTTCTGACCGTAGTGTTAACTCTCCTATCTTAGGCACGTAAAACACTCACTTTATTTGAAAAATATCCTGAAATTCGGTTTGATAGTTTAGGAGTTCATCGTAATCGAGTTACCATGACACGAGAATAAATTTTTCGGCGCAGTCTTTTTTAATATTTCATTCTTCTCTACGAGCCATCATTTCACTGTTTACTCCCTAGGTCATATCGTCTTCCACACAAGTTTCCGTCTTCCGTTCCCCTCTTTTTTGGTCTTGTTCTTCTCTCGTACCCTTCAACTTTCATACCTAACATGTTTGTCGCCGCGCTTTGCTCATCATAATCACTAGGCCGTTGCAGTCCACTGCTTTATATAGATCTCTCATTATGAACACCACAGAGAATGGTATTCTGCTTTTTTGCATTCAATCATTGCCAGCCATCTTACACAGGTCGTCACTCCACTTTAATTTCATATTTATTATATTCAACACTAGCTTTCCGCCCGCGGCTTCGCCCGCGTGGAATTCGTGTTACATGATTTTATGTTTGATAATAAGGAACTTCGACACAAATTTTCGTCCCCTATTTCAAACCCTTCTACCTTTATTTTGGCGATAAAAAGTATCCTATGTCCTTTCCCAAGTTCAGTTCTATCTTATTATCAAATTACATTAAAATCGGTTCAGTGGTTTATGTGAAAGCATAACAGACAGACAGACAGACAAAGTTACTTTCGCATTTATGATATTAGTAGGGATTACACCATCGGAAAGTAGAGATTTCATCAAACAGAAAACACCCCAATTTTTTGAAAAAAGTCGAAATAGGGTGAAAAAATTAAATATTTCAAATCAAAAAAATTACAGTGTATTCGGGACATAAAAAGGTAAGTTTTCACTAAACTTCATTTAAAAATTATTTTATTTGTAAAAGATAAAAATAGAAAACCAAAAACTTTTTTTAATTTTTCACTTATAATTTGAGGTTATGTGAAAAAAAGTGTAAATAAAAAATCAGCCAAGTGCGTGTCAGGCCACGCACAGGAAAGGGTTCCTCAGTCACCCATAATGGTACGTGGAATAGAAATTGCATCCAATGGATAATTTTTATGTTTACGTATTAATGCGTTACTTTTGTATGACATTTTCCAAGTAAGCACATTGTAGAAGTTAAGCCTCTGTAACTCCTGAACTAACAAAGTCATCTAAATCGTTATAGTTTTCATTTAAAGTTCATTATATGGACCACTATCACGAATTTTCCCACATTTTTTGAGCCGGCCGTTTAGCTTTTAGAGGGGGAGGATGCCCGGTTTTGCAAAAAAGTGGCCTTTAAAGTGGAATTTCTCGCAAACGGATTTCTAAATCAAGAAATCGTCTTAACAACCCTGTAATGTTTTTAAAAGACCTATATAAGGATACCCCACATGATGGGGTAGCCGCGAGAAAAAAAAAACATCCACATTTTACGTGTCGGGGAGGTACCCTAAATAAAAATATTTTTCATAATTTTATTGTAGCATTTTGTCGACGTAATTACAATACATATTCATGCAAAGTTGCATCTTTCTAGCATATATTGTTTGGATGGTAAGTCGAGGACGGACGGACGGACAGACGGACATGACGAATCTATAAGTTTTCGAAGTCATAAACTTCGGAACCCTAAAAAGTTGTAGATCTTTTAATTACCTACAACTTTGCCATTTAACTTTTTTCCATAGGACTTGTAGTTTTGCCGGAAATTGAGATAAACCGTTTTTTACCCTTTCATCTTCGTAGCCTTATTCCCAATTTACCCTTTGTTTTATATATTTAGCCATTCAAAGTGACTCTACCCTGCCTGATGGAAAGCATGAGCAAAATCCAAGAGTCGGGGCTACCACACTTGCTGCGAATGCAGACAATAATGTATGGCGGCCCACACTATGGCGGCTTAGTGAGATGCTTTTTCACGCCCCGCTTAAAGGACCCGAAAACCTTCCCCCCCCCTTCCCGACCCCCGTCAGATCGCAGATCGCCCGTAAATTATTTTTCCTTACATTTTTATAACATTCTCCTCCTTTTATAATGGGTTTCATCGTACTATAATTTTGTTTTCAAAAATTTATCTACCCTGCTCTAGTGGTCTTTATGTCATTTACAAACTATCATTATGGTTGCCATGCAAGTGTGTTATGCCTAGCAACGTGTGAAGTTTTGACAGGAGATAAACAGTGATACATTTTGACATCTACGATTTATGTATTTTTATAATCACCTAGGTAAAAAGGTAAAAACCTTTGTATCTCGATTATTGCAGTAAAAAGTAGCCTATGTCCTTTCCCAAGTTCAGTTCTATCTTCATACCAAATTTCATCAAAATCGGTTCCGTGGTTTAGGCGTGAAAGCGTAACAGACAGACAGACAGAGTTACTTTCGCATTTATAATATTAGTATGGATTTATCTCTGCGAAAAGCAATCTACAATATCTAGAAACCAATAATACCAACTACACAGAATGTAGCATCCCTATAACATAAAAAATATCCCTTACATTTCAAGAAAAGGTGTCTGGAAACTACCTACGTAGTAATTTATGAGATTATAAGGTATCGGCCTTAAAGAGAACCGTACCGGTTCAATTGTTAGATGAATCAATAGTTCCACGCGTCTTTGAGGCTATTCTTGGTTCTAATATTCTCAGGCTCGCTTGTGCCCTAAATCTTGCAGCTCATTGTCCAACTGTCTCTGTTACTATGAACATAGGTTATTTTGAAAATCTATCGATAGTATTCATATTAAAGGGATTACCTTTTTACACGCTTTATTTTAGCTTCACCTGTATGCTTGTTTGTAACCGACTTCTTTGCGTGCGATTTCGACCCACTTTAAATTTCGTTCAAACTTTGTAGATTTATCGAGGATCGTATACTTTGAAAAAAAAAACAAAAAAAAGTGTTTAAACAAAGTAGTCTTTTTTACTCTAGAAAAAATCATAGTATTAAAAAACTAAACAAACACGCTTTTAAACTAAAAAGTAGAAAATAATTTTAATGTAGCATAGCGTGGGGTGCTTTCTAAAAAAAATTTCAATAACGTCGCCCCACGCTTTGTTACATTAAAATTATTTTCAACTTTTTATGTGACTCTACTTTGCCTGAGGGAAAACACGAGAAAAATCTAATCTTTTTTTTTTTTTTTCTTTTTTTTTTTTAAAAGACAACTCCCGCATTAGGAATATGAATTCCTGTGTCGCGGGGGACTTTACAAACATACATGAAACGGACACAAAGAACACCCAGACTCAGAACAACAATTTGTGAATCACACAAAGTGTTATCCCGCGTGTGATTCGAACCCACGACACTTGGCGCAGTTGAGAGCGGCGTGGCGACCGCTTAAACCACTAGGCCAACCGTGCAGTCAATCTAATGATTCAGCATTATTAGGCCTCTAATCTCGCACTCAATAACGAAGTGCGACAATTCGTGATGTAGCTGTTGGTCGAATGTACGCATGAAATATTTGAGTTTGGTATACTCTGAGAGGCTAGCACCCTCCTGGTCAAGTTATTCCATTCAAGTAAATGTCTGTTTTTATCATAATGTCATTGATCACTTGTGAAGTTAAAAATAATTAAACAAAACCAAGTCTTAGGATTCTTCTAAACATCGTATCAGAATAAAAACTATTTGTACAAAGTTAAAAGTCTTTTAAATGAGCATTTGAAATAAGATAAAACATACTACTTTGAAGGATGTAAATATTTGCTGGAGTAGATTAGAGTTGCATAGCTGACTTGGTTGTTGACGAAAACTCCATACCTTCTAGCAACACGTAATGTATGTTACTATATACCCATTTAGAAATAAACATTGGAGAATAGGTATTTCAACACAGTAACTGAATGAATGTCCGTGTGGTGACGGATTAAGAATACAGAGTGTCACCACCCTTATTCATCCCGCGGGTGTCGTAAAAGGCGACTAAGGGATAGACTACGCAAGACGTAGTCTATATGCAAAGAGAAGGAAAACTTGAAATCAACCCTTTTTTTTTTTTTTTTTTTTTTTTTTAGTGTGTGAAAAATCATCATGGACCGTCACCCCACCGGGGGTTACGGTGGGGTGGTGTGTCGGACTTGAACCGACTAAAAAACACACAGTGTGCCCTCTCCGCGCTTCTCCGTTTAGGAGTAGGAGAAGTCCAGGGTGGGATCTCCTTCTGAACTTCTCCAGCGCCTGCCCGCTCCTGATGCGGGCGCCGTCTCTGTACGACGACCCTCTCTTAGGCGGCGTCCGGCACACACCGACGCCGCCCCCTCGCGGCTGGACTTGAAATCAACCCTATACCAACCCATCTGGCCAGCGTGGTATAGTAGGCCCAAACCTCCTTTCTAGGGAGAGGCCTATGTACAGCAGTGGACTGTTGAAGGCTGATGATGATGATGAACTGAATGTAAGGCAATTAATAATAAATGCGATTTTTGAACAGTAACTACACAATAGGTAACATTTAGAAAACAAACATCATTTCCTTAATTAGTTCACACGTAAAAGTACATTTAACATGACATCCATTATGGCTAGAAAGGGTAACATTCCATAATTATATCCCTGTCAAAGTGATAAAGTGTCCTGTCACAAATTGTTCGACATTCAAATATCTGAATACGCTTAATGTCAGCCGTATGTCGAGCTGTCGTATGGCCAACATGTTCTTCCAGCGTGTTGGCTGACAATTAGACTGACAACTATTTAAAAGTAGTTCAAAGAGTAACAAACTACACACTGTACACTTTGGATATAATACTATTGATTGTAACTTTGACGACCCCACACCGGAGTAGGCATAAATGGGTCACAATTTTTTAATTAATGCAGTAAGATTTATTATCAATATTTAAAAATAAAACTAATGATCCTCCCTACATTTAAGTAATACCTAGAGTTACAATAGTTCATCAACATCGTAGCAATGACTTTTAACATTTCACAGCTGGGCATAGACTCTTCTGATATAAATATGGTTTTGACTTGGTATAACATCCTGGCCAGACGGCTTAGTATAGAATTTGTTCCAAGTTTTGACTGCCGATCAAGAGGTCTCGCGTTCGATTCCCGGGTCGGACCAAAGTTAGTAAAATCTGCAAATATTTGTTTCGGCGTTTGGGTGTTTTCGATGTATAGTATGTACGTGTTTACAAATAAAAAAGTATAAATTATTTTGTTATTTATATCAGTTATCTGGTACCCACAGTATAAGCTCTGCTTAGTTTGGGACTAAATGACGTTGTGTGTAAGATGTCCGAAATATTTATTATGATTTTATTATTCCCGAGGTTGTTCGTCGTGTGTTTGCTCTATTAGTCGCCTCTTGCGACACCCACAGGATGAATAGGATAGTGACACGCTATTCTTAACCCATTACCACACGGAGTTCAACTATTCAATAGTTAGCTATGCTAGGTTTGGCACCACGCAAGTTCCATTCGTCATCTCAAGAACGATTATTATGTTTAAAATGAAGTAATACAATTTTACTATCCTTTTTTTGACTGCTTGGTCTAGTGGTTAGCGTATACGGCTGCTAATAAAGAGGTCTCAGGTTCGATTCCCAAGTCAGACCAAACATTTGTGTGACCCACAAATGTTTGTTTCGGAGTCTGAGTATTTTTCTATGTTTAATATGTATGTATTTACAAAAAAAAAGTATGTTTATGTATTTATATCAGTTGTCTAGTACCCATAATACAAGCTTTGCTTAGTTTGGGACCAGAGGTCGTTGTGTAAGATGTCCGAAATATTTATTTATTTAGTTTTATTGGGCTATACATTAGCTAGTTATCTTTCGAGTGAACTTACAGACGGGTCACTTTTTGCTAAATAACTAACATCGTGCATAATGGCAATTTAGTACATCCATGTTGATTTCATCACGAATACATAAATGACCGGGGTGCTACACTAACCTTAAAGACTAAACTAAAATGACAACGTAAATACTGTCGTATTAGTAGACCGGAGGAAGAATGATGCTTACGAATCTCTTTAGGCAGCTACAGTATAATCATCATCATCAACGGCCTTTAACAGTCCACTGCTGGACATAGGCCTCTCCTTTGAAAGGAGGTTTTGGCCTACTATGCCACGCTGGCCAGACGGGTTGGTAAAGGGTTTGTTTCAAGTTTTCCTTCTCTTGGCAGTGGTGTGAGTTGCTTATTTTGTTCCTTTAGTCGCCTCTTACGACACCATGGAATGAATAGGGGTGGTGATACTTTGTATTCTTAATCCGTCACCACACGGAGTATACTAATATATAAATATTTCGGACATCTTACACACAACGTCATCTAGTCCCAAACTAAGCAGAGCTTCTGTTATACGTACTAAAAAACTAATATAAATACATAAACATACTTTTTTTTGTAAATACATACATATTATACATAGAAAAACACCCAGACTCCGAAACAAATATTTGTGGATCACACAAATATTTGTGATACGACCCGCGAATCGAACCCAAGACCTCTTGATCAGCAGCCGCATACGCCAACCACTAGACCAACAAGGCAGTGTAAATATATAAGTCACCATGCTGCATTGTTTGCATTCATAAAGTTGATTGATTGTCTTAGCTATGCCTATATAAAAAGAATTGAAATTCCAGTAATCTCACTCAATTCTCTCACTCAAAACTCAGCAAAAACACAAAAAACGATTTATTTTAAACCCCAAATTCTAATTTCAACTCATTAATGGCGAAATTTGCAATCTTGATCCATGCATGAACAGCCCTTAGGCACTTCCTGCTGCCAGTGAGGTCTATTTAGATTTGAAAATCAATAGACACTTGAATGTCGTTATTTCTATCTGTTTCCTGAAGGAAACCTTTGATCGTATATTTGAGGATATATTTTCGGTTTAGAGTAATATATTTTGTAGAGAGGACCAGTGGGATGATTTTTCCGGATAGGAACTTGGGTTTCCGTTGTAAGCTTTGAAGTATTTTGCGATTGACACATTTGACCTCAGAGGGCGGAATTAATAGTACGATAAATTCTCGATACAAATATATAAGAAGATTTTTGAGACTAGTATTTTATATTCCATCTCTTGGTTTTTTCAGTTCATCAGTTTCGTGTCATGAGGAGGCATCGAGACGTTTCCGTTAATACATAAATAGATGATTAGCAATAAAGATTATCTATGTTAATATTATAAACTTGAAGAACTTTATTATTTGGTTCGACGCGATGTACGCTCGAGAACTAAACGGTTCGGCTCTTCCTTCCTGTGCCAAGCAGTTAAAACCTGGTACTCCCTGCCACGGTGATCTCAGGTACTTAACGACCTGGCCTATATATACATAAGAAGAACGCTAAAGGCTATTAAATGGCAACTTTAAAAGTTTGTCTTTAAAATGATTTCTGATATTTCTTATATATACATATATAATCTATGTTTTTAATGCTCAGTGAATTACAAAAGTGACTATCAGATCTTGAATTGTGGTTCAAAAATCGATTAAATAACGCATGTTAAATTACACGTTGTCTTTGGACAAACACATAGAATTATAGTGGTTTGATTTATTGCTTGACACGTAGAAGTGATTTATTTGTATGAACTTTGAAATTATTGTCCATTCGATATCAAGTTTATTTTATCACGATTCTTTAAAGTACACTATCATCTTCATCATCATCAATAGCCTTTTCACTAATTTTTCAATGTTGGACAAAGGCCTCACCTTGGAAAGATTTTGACTTACCAGACTTTTCCTTCTCTTTATACTAGTGTTCCTTCCTTCTTTAATCCCCTTCTTACGTCACCCATATCATTTTAGAGTTTGGCAGCACAGCGACCAGAATAGCTCGAGATTGTGAAGAAGCGAATCCGCGAATTTGAGGAACAGTGTTTAGCTGACCTCGTCGCCAAGCGTGATGAGCTTAAAGCCCGTCCACTCACCACCATTCCCTATAATTATGAGAGCGGTAAGCTCACTTGCCTACTTTGTACAAGGGAGTTTGCTGCAAAAATCGGCTAGATAAGCCATCTCTGGGCGCATCAACGCCAAGCCCTATAAGAAGTCGAAGTGGTCGCCATGGCCGAAATCGCTCTGATTATTATTATTATTATTTAGATTTTATGGTCAATAGTCAAAATGTATTTAGAATTTAAATCAGTTGGAAAGCCAAATAATTACTGTGTTGAGACAAACAAGAAAAGTTTTTTTTAAAGTAAAACACCAACCCCAACAATTATTGTATCGTAACACAAGATCGACAGTAGATAACAATTCACTCGCTCAATTTAACTTTACCATCAAACAGAAATAAAATCGTGCAGTTACGCGCAAAAATGTGCTCTTGACACGCATAGACATAGACATTACACAGTGATAGTCATCAACATGGTTCTATCTGCATTTTAACTTACTGAAATAGATTTTAATGTTGTAAATATAGGTCAAGTAGTACAACCTTAGTAAAATTGGAAAAAGGGAAAGTGTTTCTAATTCAAGTTAAATTCTCGGCACAGTTTTGATAGTAAATTGTGTAATACCACTACCTCATAGGTAAACCGTTGTTGCTTTACAGTAAGTTAAGTAATCAGAGAAACCTGCCCTCCTTATTTTGTGGAAGAGAAGGCTTAGCACACTTATGAGTCTTTAAGTTGCAGAAGTTCATGGGCGGTGCTTACTCATCATCAACAACCCATAACATGACACAGTTGGGCTTGAGTTCCTCTGAGGAGAGGGTAAAAGCCATACGTCCCCACTCTGACCGTCAATATTGCCGTCCGAAAGCCAACTATGTTTTACAAATGTTATCTTATGATAAAAACGCCACTGACTGCTTAACGTGATCTCCATATTACGAAAATGCTCATAAAATATTAATCCATCACAAACGGTTACCCATCTAGGTACTAACCTCGCCGCCGCTGCTTACCCTCGATATTTATTACCAATCACCTGAGGCCACACGGTTATGAGAGCTTCAGCAAAATACGCTCATGAGAAAGTGGATGATGCAACATAGTGACACAACACTATGACAACAGTGAGATGCTGATCCACGTCTATTCATAATAACTTCCTCGACCGGTTTCGGCCACGGCGACCTCTTCAACTCCGATCACACTGTCTTTGGTGTGCTCGTATAAGGCTAATATAGCCAATCTCATTTGATAATGTTCGCGCACAGTGCGGGCAGGTGAGCACACCATTGTAGTAGTTATAAAAAAAAGCACTATTCGGGCGTGCTTTCAGCTCATCGCGCCGAGCATCCAACTCAGCGCAGCGACTGTCCTCAAAGCTCTCGACTCTAGTCCTCACCAAAGACCTCCATTCCGTGTAGATTCAGCCCGTATTCCATAATAATAACAAAATACAGTAAAGTATTTTTTTAAAGTATATTATACCGAATGATACAAATATACATACGAGTTGAGCATGTCATGTAACTCGTATCATACTCGGAGATAACACAAATGCGCACAGTGCCATTTGCGATTATTTATTCGTGGGAATGTGGTTCAAGTGAAGGAAGAAGCGATTGAATATTGTACTTACTCTTATTATTTTTGCCAAATGTCATTGACCTAAGTAAATTCGCTTAGTAAATACTTTTACTTTTGTGATTACCTTTCATAACCTTCGTGTTATTTTTCCGTCTTTTCCAAGACCGGTATTTTCCAAGATACAAAAATAGTAGTAGTACTAACTGTCAGTAGAGATTAACTGTCTCTAGGAAATAGATATTTCATTATCTTTGTCTGTATGCATGAATGCCAGGTCTACTAATATTAGTAATGTCATCAGCTAACACATACAAATTAATTATTATAACAACTGTTCAAACAAAGTTGGTAATTGTACCGGCTTGTGTCGGTACTTGAAATTAGTTTTTGGGTGATAAATAAAACGAGTGTTCTGTAGTAAGGTAAGTCGAAAGCTGTATTGCGAATGAAATAATTTTACATAATTCGAGGAAAGTAGGGAGGTAGGGAACAATAATTTAACAAATGGGAACGACGCTGTATCACGTCATCCCCTGTTGGTCTGATTGGTGACAAAAAATGTTGTCTGTTTACGGGGTTGGTTATACGCGTGAACAGTAATGCTTTTTAATGTGTGAATGTAATAAAAAGTCCACCCAAGCCCAGTTGTAAACGTTTATCGTTTTCTTCTATTTCTCTATTCTCTTAATTCATTGGCTAAGGGCCACAGCACACTAGCTACTTTTAGCATCGGCGATCGGCGATTATGCGACTGCATCGATGCTGCATCGCGTTTTTGCGACTTCCTGCGTTCGATCGCGGTATCGGAAACGCGCGTTTTAGCGACTGCTCAGATGCCAAATCGATGCTAACGGCATCCGAATGAGTGCGGAGAGTAGCGTTCAGCTGCTGTGTCGCACTTCTAAAAAGTGCGGTGAAGAGCGTTCGGTCGCCGTATTTGGCTTCTAAAAAGCGACTAGTTGCCGATCGTCGATGCTAAAAGTAGGTAGTGTGCTGTGGTCCTAATGTCACTCAGTCACGTGATCAAAATAAAATATTAGCCAATCAAACAAGAGATTAGAGAAATAGAATAGAGAATAGAATAGAAAACGAAACACGTTTGGAATTTGACTAGGGGGCTGAGCTCAACGTCCTTGAGTTGTAGTTATTCATGAACGGCTGTAGGCACTTACCATTGAGCGATCCGTCTCTTAGTTTACCCCATTCTATAAAAATAAAGTTCTTCTTAAAATTATAATTTCATTAGCTGCGCCCCGCGGTGTTACCCGCGTATATCATTATGGTTGCTATGCAAGTGTGTTATGCATAGCAACCTGTGAAGTTTTGACAGGAGATAAACAGTGATACATTTTGACATTTACGATTTATGTATTTTTATAATCACCTAGTTTTCGCCCGTGTATCTCGATTATTGTAGTAAAAAGTAGCCTATGTGTTATTCTGATATATAAGCTAAATTACTGTAAAGTTTCGTCCAAATCCGTTAGGTAGTTTTTGCGTGAAAGAGGAACATACATACACACAACCATACATACTAACAAACTTTCGCGTTTATGACATTAGTAGGATAAATCGCCAATCGCTTGTTACCAAGTCCTATATGTCGGGATGGCGGAAAAAGGTATACGTTGAATTTGAGATCATAAATTACGTCCACATCCTTATCTCCGGCGTATATTGTTTACTTTGCACCAACCTGATTTACACTCGTTAAAAATGTAAAAAAATGCTCCGCTGGTAAAAACACTCGATCGTTTGGAACCTTGCATGTTTATCCGTAAAAAAAATCGACAATTAGAACCGAGCGGTTTGATTTCAAGTTTACTTTTAAGTGTTTGTCCATGACAATAAAAAATGTGTTAATACTTAGCTCTAATAACGAATGATATAGGGTATATGACTATGTATAATATAATATACATAAGGAGTATGGGATACGGTACATATGGATCCACTTCACGGAAATGATATAGATACTACATCATATTTTAAAACGGAGTAAATTTTATTATTCTGCTATTCTAAACGCGCAAAATTTGTTTATTTTTTAAAAACTAAATCACGACAAAATAGCTTAACGAATCTATATGAAACTAGCTGATGCCCGCGGCTCCGCTCGCGTTTTAGAGGTCTTAAAAATAGATGTTGGCCGATTCTCAGACCTACTGAATATGTATATAAAGTTTCATAAAGATCGGTCAAGCCGTTTCGGAGGAGTATGACAACGAAAACTGTGACACGAGAATTTTATATATTAGATTTGTCACAAAGATAGTTAATGGTCTGTCACACATAGACTTTCAACACAAAACTGTCATAACGTGAGTCAAAATCTAATAATTCATGTTTTCATTCCACGTCCCATTTACTTTTATAAAGCGGAATAATGAGACTTAACAAATATTTCAAGGCAGGTTGGTCAAGACCAGGCCTCGTGAATGACATAAATAAAATGATGATTTCTTTTCCATCCGCTTTACAAGTAAATCGAATCGTTTTTCTTTGACGGTGAAATATCCTGAAGTGACTTTCAACCTTCAAAGGAACACTAAGCTATTAATGGGACCTTATTTATAATGAAATTTTCATCTGTACGTTGATCGAAGTTATTTACTTTGCTGTGGGCAACACTGTACAAAAGACTTCATTATACAACGGGGGCTGAAAGAAAACTTGTATTTATGTTGCGTCATAGAAAGTAATTTGTTGTAAATTCTGGTTTAAGTTCACAAGACAAATATAATTAGACTAGAACTTGTCGACTGGTATAAACTTAAACCCTAGAGCTTTTTTGTAGTCCGTCAAGTGGAACTTAAATAGGACTCCTGGCCCTCCTACTTAAGTAGCATTGTACAAAATTGATTTACGTAAAAATGATTTGCTTGTTTTCATTTAACATCTGCCAAGGTAACTCTACTATGCTTCATCTAAAGCATGAGTAGATTCCAAAAGTCGGGGTCACCATATTTACTGCGGATTCAAGCAGTATGGCCTAGTGAGATGCTTTTCCACGTATCATAGTAGAAAGGAAACACATGAGTGACTCTCACACTCGGCATAAGAAGGAAGATCCGAACTGCTTAATTTTATTGTGATAGCTAATAGAAACCCAAAAATATATGGCAATGGCGGCCCCCAATGCTAAGTCACATGGTCAAAACAAAAAAATAGCTAATAATTTGTATTTTGATTGATGGTTGATTTTGATTGAAGACGATAACAATCCTGGTAGTGGGGGTTGTTTACCTTACGAATAAAGGCCTGACATACGTTTACTGGTTGACAGAATTCAATTTTTGTCATGCATACTGTAAATAAAGTTTCGCTATATTTAACTCTTGATATTTACTCGTTCATGTGTAATACGTTATACTCTGTCCATTCCTTTATTATCTTTTTGACAGTTCAACAAATTTCGAAAATAGTGACGCGCTCATATGTCACCGATTCGATTTGAAATCAAAATTAATCGATATAATATTCTTTGTCAGTATTGTAAATAAATAAAATGTGCACTATTATGATATATCATTGGCCTAGAATAAAGAAAACTTCCTAACACAGTCACTTGAAGGTTGGTTTAGTAAGTATTATGTGATGTTTCAAATGTATTTTCTCATAACTCTGGATTTAAAGGTTATTAACCACGCGTTTCAAAGATAAATTTTACCAACACGTGCATAGTTACATTTTAAGTCAGTGGTCCAAAAATAAATTAATTAATGCACAGAGTTATTGTTCTTTATTCTAAGTTCGAACTTAAATTCCAAAATTTCGACTTATTTCCTTGCAAATATTCAATCTTGAAGTCATACTATTTTAATTTCCTTTTTATTTTATTAAATTTGCAGAAACAATACTTACATGAAGTCAAATTAGTTTGATCATAATAATATGATAGATTATTTTAATCGTTTAATCGATTCATCGAATTTCAAGAACTGTTTATTATGTTGTTTTTAGTTATGCACACTGCCCACTTCCCTACCCGTCTATAAAGTACGACATTACTGTAGTACATTAATACGAAAAAAATACCGGTAATTTATAGGTGTGACCTGTCAAAAAGACAATAAACGAATGGACAAAGTATAAGTGGTGCAACAGTTATCCTTAATGACACACATGTGAGTGAGTAAGCAATGTTTAATAAACTCAAATAGTCAAGAATCTGGGAGAATTGAATTAAAAGTCGCATGGCACTTACCAGTGTCATTGGCTTCAAATCCTACATGAGATAACATTTCGTGTGATTCTCAAATTGTTATTCTGAGTGTGGGTGTTATTTTTGTCCGTTTCTTGTATGTTTGTTAAGTCCCCCGCGACGCAGTAATATATTCTTAATACGGGAGTTGTCATTTTAGATATAAAAATAAATTCAATCAAACAGTAGGTAGGGAATAAATGAGCCGGTTTAATGAAATCGTTACAAATATTTTGCCTTACTGAGTTTATAATAAATAAACTATGCCAAGTATTCTAGATCTATCTAGAATTACTATTAACTTACTCAAGTCACGAATTTTGAGATTTATTAGCCTGAAGAACAATAACTCATAACTTGAGCTAATATTGTTCGCTCTCAGATTAATTACGTACATTTTAGTGGTTATTAAAATTACTTGTTATTTGTACTCGTGAACATAATGACTTGACTTTTTGATTCAGATTCTGATTAATTACAAGATGTAAATATAGATATATAGTAGATATAGATATAATGTCCGATTGTTAGGCTTAGGTCTCCTTTGAGAAATGGGTTAGAAGTCCCCACATTGGCCGAGTTCGGATTGTGCCTACGTAATCTTGCCTAAAATACTAATAGTAGATTAGTAGCCAAGGGTTGTAAGGCATCAATTGCAGCCCGAGATATTTAGGTGCCCGCCTATAGTTCGAGGGTGCAATTGGTGCTTACTACCCGAGCCAACTATTCTGCTTTACATCTCGATTGTGAGGTAAGTAGAAAATAACCGGCATTATAACAATAAAACCCGCCTTTTTTCATTAAAAAGAATCAAGTAAAGAACTTTTTAATTATTTTTTTTCAAGAACGAAATTGCACTTCGCCGTTCGATATTTAAAATTGATGACTATTATACTCACACGAAGACAGGGCTGAATAGCAAAGCGACCTTTTTGATCATTGGGCTGAATGCATGATGTCTATTGCCAGTATGATGGTTAGATGTACGCGAACTTTTTGAAAGAAAGAAGTGTTTTTTTTTATACTTACCGCCCTAGGGCTTTTCTAGCTACATTATTACCCTAGAGCGCTAATTAGTCATCTACAAGCCCCATTTGGAGGTAATAAGAACCTACTTACCGAACATGAGAGATGTAAACTAAATTTAATGAATGATGCGTCCATGGATTTTTAATAATAGCCCGATTGACATATTCCATATAATTTTCATTAAAAGTCTTCACGCAGTCAGTTATAAATTTGGGTGTTTTCTATATTTAACATGTATGTATTTACAAAAAAAGTATATTTAGTTATGTCAGTTATCTTAATTAGTTTGGGATTAGATAATGTTTACGTGTATCAGAAGTAAGAAATGTTTATATAATACCTAGAGCTTTTGTTATGAAACTCGACTTGAAGTGTTCCAGAGCAATAGACAGTACAGTACATGATAAAATCCAATCAAAATTAAATGCGCATCAGCAATGTAGCGAACTCAAACCAAACTGCAAATTAAACATGAAATCCCTCAATGGAAGTGTTGCGTTAATCAGTTCACATTATATCATCAATCATTGGAACGCGGTCATCTAAGCACGGTCGAACAAACAAACCTTTGCATTGAAAGCACATTAGATTTTTCACACTTATACATTTTAGACTCAGAGACACAAGACTGCACGATTGGCCGGGTGGTTTAAGTGGTCATCAGGCTGCTTTCTACTGCGCCAAGTGTTGTATTTTCAAAACCCATAAGGTCAACATTTTGTGTGACTGACAAATTATTGTCATGATAAATTGTGTGAACTTGGGTGTTCATTGTGAGCGTTTTATGTATGAGGGAGTTGTCTTTAGAAAACATAAGAACTGTGTTATCGTTGATAGCAATAAAGATTATCTATGTTAATATTATAAACTTGAAGAACTTGATTATTTGGTTCCACGCAATGTACGCTCGAGAACTAAACGGTTCGGCTCTACCTTCCTGTTCCAAGCAGTTAAAACCTGGTACTCAGTATTAGCGCACGTGTTTCTCAGCCCCTGTGATCTCAGGTCCTTAAAGACCTTGCCTGTATATATATATCGAAGAACGCTTAAAGGCTATCCAATCAAAACTTTAAAAGTTTATCTATAAAATGATTTCTGATATTTCTTACATACACACGTATATGTAATGTATGTTTTACCGCTCAGTGAATTACAAAAGTGACCATCAGATCTTGAATTGTGGTTCAAAAATCGATTAAATGACGTATGTTAAATTACACGTTGGCTTTTGACAAACACATAGAATTATAGTGGTTTGATTTATTGCTTGACACGTAGAAGTGATTTATTTGTATGAAATTATTGTCCATTCGATATCTAGTTTATTTTATCACGATTCTTTAAAGTACAATATGATCTTCATCATCATCAATAGCCTTTTCACTATTCTTTCACTGTTGAACATAGGCATCACCTTGGAAAGGAGGTTTTGGCTTACCAAACTTTTCCATCTTTTTATAGTGGTGTGCCTTCCTTCTTTAGTCCCCTCTTACGTCACCCATATCATCGGAATGGTGCGAAATTGTGAAGAAGCGAATCCGTGAATTTGAGGAACAGCGTTTAGCTGACCTCGATGCCAAGCGCGATGAGCTTGAATCCCGTCCACTCGCCGCCATTCACTATAATTATGAGAGCGGTAAGCTCACTTGCCCACTTTGTGCAAAGGAGTTTGCTGCGAAAATCGGCTATATAAGCCATCTCCGGGAGGGATCGATCGATTATTATTATTTAGATTTTATGGTCAATAGTCAAAATGTATTTACAATTTAAATCAGTTGGAAAGCCAAATAATTACTGTGCTGAGACAAACAAGCAAAGCTTTTTTCAACGTAAAATACCTACCCTAACAATTATTGTATCGTAACACAAGATCGACAGTAGATAACAATTCACTCGCTCAATTTAACTTTACCATCAAACAGAAATAAAATCGTGCAGTTACGCGCAAAAATGTGCTCTTGACACGCATAGACATAGACATTACACAGTGATAGTCATCAACATGGTTCTATCTGCATTTCAACTTACTGAAATAGTTTTTAACGTTGTAAATATAGGTCAAGTAGTACAACCTTAATAAAATTGGAAAAAGGGAGAGTGTTTTTATTTCAAGTTAAATTCTGGGCACAGTGTTGATAGTAAATTGTGAAATACCACTACCTCATAAGAAAACCGTTGTTGCTTTACAGTAAGTTAAGTAACCAGAGAAACCTGCCCTCCTTATTTTGAGGAAGAGAAGGCTCAGCACACTTATGGGTCTTTAAGTTGCAGAAGTTCATGGGCGGTGCTTACTCGTCATCAAAAACCCATAACGTCCCGCTGTTGAGCTCAAGTCTCCTCTCAGGAGTGGGTTAAGGCCCTACGTCCTACGTCCTAGAATGGGGACTCTGGCCGGCAATATTGCCGTCCGAAAGCCAACTATGTTGCACAACTGTTATCTTATGATAAAACCCAGCACTGACTGCTTAACGTAAGCTTCATATTACGAAAACGCTCATAACATATCAAGCCATCACAAACGGTCACCCATCAAGGTACTAACGAGCGCTTCTGCAAAATACGCTCATGAGAAAGTGGATGATGCAACATAGTGACACAACACTATATCAACATAGTGAGATGCTGATCCACGCCTATACATAATAACTTCCTCGACCGGTTTCGGCCACGGCGACCTCTTCAACTCCGATCACAATGTCTTTGGTGTGCTCGTATATGGCTAATATAGCCAATCTCATTTGAGAATGTTCGCGCACAGTGCGGTCAGGTGAGCACACCATTGTAGTAGTTATAAAAAAAAGCACTATTCGGGCGTGCTTTCAGCTCATCGCGCCGAGCATCCAACTCAGCGCAGCGACTGTCCTCAAAGCTCTCGACTCTAGTCCTCACCAAAGACCTCCATTCCGTGTAGATTCAGTCCGTATTCCATAATAATAACAAAATACAGTAATGTAATTTTTAAAAGTATATTATACCGAATGATGCAAATATACGTACGAGTTGAGCATGTCATGTAACTCGTATCATACTCGAAGATAACACAACTGCGTACAGTGCCATTTGCGATTATTTATTCGTGGGATGTGGTTCAAGTGAAGGAGGAAGCGATTGAATACTCGTATTGTTTTTGCCGAATGTCATTTACCTAAATGTCTTCGCTTATTAAATACTTTTACCTTTCATAACCTTCGTATTAGTTTTCCGTCTTTTCCAAGACCGGTATTTTCCAAGATATAAAAATAGTAGTAGTACTAACTGTAAGTAGAAATTAATACTGTCTCTAGGAAATAGATATGTCATTATCTTTGTCTGTATGCATGAATGCCAGGTCTACTCATATTAGTAATGTCATCAGCTAACACATACAAATTAATTATTATAACAACTGTTCAAACAAGGTTGGTAATTGTACCGGCTTGTGTCGGTACTTGAAATTAGTTTTTGGGTGATAAATAAAACGAGTGTAGTAAGGTAAGTCGAAGGCTGTATTGCGAATGAAATAATTTTACATAATTCGAGGAAAGTAGGGAGGTAGGGAACTATAATTTAACCAATGGGAACGACGCTGTATCGCGTCATCCCGTGTTGGTCTGATTGGTGACAACAAATGTTGTCAGTTTACGGGTTTGGTTATACGCGTGAACAGTAATGCTTTTTAATGTGTGAATGTAATAACCAGCCCCCCAAATCCAGTTGCAAACGTTTTTCGTTTTCTTTTTCAATTCCATTGCTGTATTCTCTTATTTCATTGGCTAATGTCACTCAATCACGTTATCAAAACAAAATATAAGCCAATAAAACTAGAGAATAGAGAATAGAATACAAAACAAAATACGTTTGGAAGTTGACTAGGGGGCTGCGCTCAACGTCCTTAAGCTGCAGTTATTCATGAACGGCAGTAGGCACTTACCATTGAGTGATCCGTCTGTTAGTTTACCCAATTCTATAAAAATATACACTCGGTTCCAAAAATAACGGGTCAGTAATAACGGGTCAGTCACATAAACCCGAATATCTCCCGAACTACGTATGCCATCCTAATGAAACGAAGACTGTTCAATTGAGAATTTAATTATACAGATAAAAAATAAAATAAAACTTAGTTACACCCACAATATTAATCTTAAATTAAAAAAAAACTAAAGTAGTCATATTTTTCTTAAGATTACATTTTTTTTATGATTGTTTTTTTGCTGTTTTTCATCACTTTCTTCATTTAATACTTTGTATTGCCTCCACGTGATGAAGCCTCCAGTGATGAAAAACAGCAAAAAAACAATCATAAAAAAAATGTAATCTTAAGAAAAATATGACTACTTTAGTTTTTTTTTAATTTAAGATTAATATTGTGGGTGTAACTAAGTTTTATTTTATTTTTTATCTGTATAATTAAATTCTCAATTGAACAGTCTTCGTTTCATTAGGATGGCATACGTAGTTCGGGAGATATTCGGGTTTATGTGACTGACCCGTTATTTTTGAAACCGGCTATAGTTATTCTTAAAATTATGATTTCATAAAACGCCAATCGCTTATTTTCCAAGTCTGACTGTCGGGATGGCGGAAAAAGGTATACGTTGAATTTGAGATCATAAATTACGTCCACATCCTTATCTCCGGCGTATATTGTTTACTTTGCACCAACCTGATTTACACTCGTTAAAAATGTAAAAAAAATGCTCCGCTGGTAAAAACACTCGATCGTTTGGAACCTTGCATGTTTATCCGTAAAAAAATATAGACAATTAGAACCGAGCGGTTTGGTTTCAAGTTTACTTTTCAGTGTTTTTCCATGATAATAAAAGAGGTGTTAATACTATTATACTCTAATAAAGAATGGTATAGGGTATATGGCTATGTATAATATACTTAAGGAGTATGAGATACGGTACATATATATGGATCCACTCCACGGTAACGATATAGATGCTACATCATATTTTAAAACGTAGTAAATTCTTTTGTTCTGTTATTATAAACGCGCAATTTTTTGCTTATTTTTTAAAAACTAAATCATGATAAAATAGCTAAACGAATCTACATAAAATTTGTCACAAATATAGATAATGGTCTGTCACACATAGACTTTCAACACAAAACTGTCATACCGTGAGTGAAAGTTTGCCAAAATCTAATAATTCATGTTGAAAACATGAATTCTACGTCCAATTTACTTCTATAAAGCGGAATAATGAGACTTAACAAATATTTCGAGGCAGGTTGGTCAAGACCAGGCGTCGTGAATGACATAAATAAAATGATGATTTCTTTTCCATCCGCTTTACAAGTAAATCGAATCGTTATTCTTTGATGGCGAAATATCCTGAAGTGACTTTCAACCTTCAAAGGAACACTAAGCTATTAATGGGACCTTATTTATAATGAAATTTTCATCTGTACGTTGATCGAAGTTATTTACTTTGCTGTGGGCAACACTGTACAAAAGACTTCATTTTATAACGGGGGCTGAAAGAAAACTTGTATTTATGTTGCGTCATAGAAAGTAATTTGTTGTAAATTCTGGTTTAAGTTCACAAGACAAATATAATTAGACTAGAACTTGTCGACTGGTATAAACTTTAACCCTAGAGCTTTTTTGTTGTCCGTCAAGTGGAACTTACATAGGACTCCTGGCCCTTCTACTCAAGTAGCATTGTACAAAATTGATTTACGTAAAAATAATTTGCTTGTTTTCATTTAACATCTGCCAAGGTAACTCTACTATGCTTCATGGAAAGCATGAGTAGATTCCAAAAGTCGGGGTCACCATATTTACTGCGGATTCAAGCAGTATGGCCTAGTGAGATGCTATTTCACGTATCATAGTAGAAAGGAAACACATGAGTTGGCAGTAAGTTCCAGTTTTTAACTGCTCGGCATAAGAAGGAAGATCCGAACAGCTTAATTTTATTGTGATAGCTAATAGAAACCCAAAAATATATGGCAATGGCGGCCCTCAATGCTAAGTCACGTAGTCAAAACAAAAAATTAGCTATTAATTTGTATTTTGATTGATGGTTGATTTTGATTGAAGACGATCCTGGTAGTGGGGGTTGTTTACCTTACGAATAAAGGCATGAAATACGTTTACTGGTAGACAGAATTCAATTTTTGTCATACTGTAATTCAAAACTCGCTATATTTAACTCTTGATATTCGTTCGTTCATGTGTAATACGTTAAGTGGTGCAACAGTTATCCTTAATGGCACACATGTGAGTGAGTAAGCAATGTTTAATAAACTCAAACCCTCAAGATCCTGGGAGAATTGAATTAAAAGTCGCAATGCACTTGCCAGTGTCACTGGCTTCAAATCCTACACGAGATAACATTTCGTGTGATTCTCAAATTGTTATTCTGAGTTTGGGTGTTCTTTCTGTCCGTTTCTTGTATGTTTCATAAGTCCCCCGCGACGCAGTAATATATTCTTAATACGGGAGTTGTCATTTTAGATATAAAAATAAATTCAATCAAACAGTAGGTAGGGAATAAATGAGCCGGTTTAATGAAATCGTTACAAATATTTTGCCTTACTGAGTTTATAATAAATAAAGTATGCCAAGTATTCTAGATCTATCTAGAATTACTATTAACTTACTCAAGTCACGAATTTTGAGATTTATTAGCCTGAAGAACAATAACTCATAACTTGAGCTAATATTGTTCGCTCTCAGATTAATTACGTACATTTTAGTGGTTATTAAAATTACTTGATATTTATACTCGTGAACATAATGACTTGACTTTTTGATTCAGATTCTGATTCGCCTATAGTTCGAAGGTGCAATTGGTGCTTACACCCGGGCTACCTATTCTGCTTTACATCTCGATTGTGAGGTAAGTAGAAAAAAACCGGCATTATAGCAGGGGGGTGTCACTCCGCAGTTTAGGTATAGTCGGCCGGCTGCCTGCCGGGTAAAGCAGTGCGCTGACGGGTGACTTTTGTCGCTGCGACAAAAAAGTTTTTGTCATGTCGCGTCGCGTGTTAAAATCTGAGTGCGCACACGGCGAATGACAGTCACGAAACATTTTTGTAAATCCATGGTTCATTTAACGATATGCATTTGGAGGAGACAGTCATTATTTGCGAATTCATGCGGCGTAAAAGTTTTCGAATGAGTGTAGAAAGTTTTAATGAATTACTGCATATTTTCAAAGTATTCACCACATAGTTTAGTACACTTTTCCCTTCGCTCAAACCACTAATTATAACATTTATTCCACTTTAAAGAAGGGGTATTTAAAATGTTTTGAGATTCAATATTTAAACACATTCGAATATAGAACTCTTCCAAATTCAAAACTGCCGTTAAATATGGAAACGACAGAACTTAAAAGGCATGCCTAGTATTTATCATATGTCAGAATATTCTTTTAATCTTTTCTCCTAAAGTGCTGGTCTTCTTTCCACTTCTTCTATATCTTTATATATATAATTCTTGTGTGAGTGTGTATGTCACTGAACTTCTCTCAAACGACTGTACCGATTTTGCTGAAATTTTTTGTGTGTGTTCAAGGGGATCTGGGAATGGTTTAGATTCGCAATTGGACCCGGTAGGTGGCGCTGCGATCAAGTTCTGGAATTTTAAAGTTGGGCGGTACGAAGTTCGCTGGGTCAACTAGTACTATATGGGTTATTCTACGTTAAGAGGTCCTCTGATGTAAGGCAGGTTGTCCCCATAGAAAATATTAATAATTTATTTATTTTCCTACATTATACTGTGTAATCACGTATTTTGTATGCTGTAGATGAATGGCCAGTTAATCAATCTACTTTTACTAGTATTTTAAAGGATCAGGGAAGATAATCTAGACAGGGTAGAGACATGAAGGCCAGGGCAGGATACCTTACTTACAGGGGCAAGATAGATTGAAAGAAAACCTTAATGTCGTAAGAATCAACTTTAATTAGTCACTAATTATGATAGTTTATTTTATAAATAATATAGAAATTCAGACTTGGATTTTCAAATAGTCTTTTTTTTGTAACTTGTATTAGGAATTAAACTTAGAAACCAAAAATTATTATTATCTGCTTGCGAAAATCACAAAAGTAACATCTTTTTCTAAAATAAAATAAACTAACTTCATCATCATCATCATCAGCCTATCTCAGTTCACTGCTGGACATAGGCGTCTCCCATTGCACACCACTCCGATGGATAATTAAAAACTAACTTACTACTACTTAACTTGAATACTGTCTTTAATAAAATAATAAAGGGAAATATGAGATTCAACGCTGTGAATGCAAAAGATTCAACTTAAACAAGAACTTCTACTTATAAATATAAAGATAAAAAATATGACAATTGAGATCACGCTTTTTCAAAGACGTTAATACGTTAATAATCCTATGCCGTTTCATTTTAAAATTTGGCGCTGGTAAATTTTCAATAACCTGGACCCATGTAAGAAATATCTTTATTATCTTTGTTTTTTCCATAAAAAGCTTGCATAAGTTTGTGGTGTTCAACATAACTCGCTTTTGTTTTCTTACTTCTTGTTTTGTTACTACATCTTTTTTACCAGCACACACTCTACTGTTTGAATTTTCTTACGTGAAAATTTTAATCGTTTTTCTCAAAGTTATCTATTTCTTTCTTGTGTTTCTCTTTGTTTCTATTAAAGTTAATTTAGTTTTTCTTCTCTGAATAGGTTTTAATAGCTTTTATTCTTCTAACACTCGGTATTTTGAAACAGTTTTCCACTTCCCATTCTCTGACACAGCCTTTTCTGTTTTTGAGTCGAAAGATACGAAAAATTATCTTTTAATTTTTGAGAAATAACTTTTCCACACAATAAGTTTTTCTTGACAGTATCTCTTGAGTTTGGTGAATTAAGTAACGCGTTAACGCGTAACCTTTTCCTTCTGTAGAGAATACTTTTTGGGATCATTTTTATGCGTTGGTATCTCAATAGTTCTGCCTGACGCTTTTTCCAAGACATTTTTCACGAGTTAGTTTTTTTTTGAGAAGGCATGATCTAAAAAAATGAGACGGCTTATTTAAACATTTCGAAAATACAATTAAATAATTGCTACATAGTATAAAGTTAGCGTAAAACAAAATTTATATACTAATAAAAATATATGAATACTAAGAAAGCAGCAATATCTCACTTACTTATCTACCCTGGACATAAAGTCTCTACCCTGGCATCTTATGAAGCAGGGGAAATACGGCAGGGAAGAGACATTTTCATGAAAAAACTAAGATTATTCAAGATAAACTATGTTGAAACAAAAAAACAAACTAACACGGTAAACTAAGCCTTAATTAAAGTAAATAAATATTACAAACAAACTTTAAATGTAAATAACAAGTAAATAAAACTTACCAGTGGAGATACTGCAATCACTGACACGTCCTAGTGAATTGAGTTTCGCGGTCGATGTGTCGGCCAATGAGAGCACGCGAATGACGATCGTGACGTTTACTGCTAACTTTACTTTAAAACCAATGCTCTGCCTATTAAAATTTGTAGCGCCAATGTATTTAACCGGCATTTATATTGGATGAAAAATAGGCAGGGGAGGAGACTTAATATATGAGGGACAAAAACTGATATTTTTTTTTAAATAGAAAAATAAAGTAATTTCACATTTTTTTTTAATATTCATCATTGTCATTTATACTACTTTATGTAATAAATAACGCTTAGATGTTTAATGAAATCCTAATATGTTAAATTTTGAAGTGTTTGTTACAAAACAGTAAAGGGACAGGCCAGGGTAGATACTTTTTTCTAGGTAAACATGAAATTATGACTAAACTAAGCTAATGTAGATATTGTAATTCATTGGTTAAAAAGTATACTTTACTTATTATTAAATATGATTGATGTTTTCTGCAAATTTGCAAATTATGTATGATTTTTTCATGTGGCCGTCGATAGTACCTCTTAACGTAGAAACACCCATATATATTTGCTTATCGCCAGCGGGCATCAAAAGTAAGCGGAGAGCGGGGCACGGAAAATGGCGTTAGGATAAACTATTTTGTAGGGATTTTTGATTCGATTCGAATCAGTACATGAAGAATCGATTATTGAAAAAAACGATTTCTAAAGGATTAATTCTATATCTTTTCTGTATTTACAATATAAATATAAATTTATATTGTAAATACAGAAAATTTTATGAAAAATTTTAT
This sequence comes from Phragmatobia fuliginosa, assembly GCA_932526445.1. Lineage (NCBI taxonomy): Eukaryota > Metazoa > Arthropoda > Insecta > Lepidoptera > Erebidae > Phragmatobia > Phragmatobia fuliginosa. The sequence continues at coordinate 2,527,693 of OW052078.1, read as the reverse complement.
GAAAAACAAAAATATTCATTAAACAATCTGTGGGATCTCTTATCAGTAAAATCATCGATTTTTAGTTCAAGGAATTCGATTATAAGAATTATTTTTATTACCTATCAAATTAATACATTCAGCTAATTGTAACTATTGTAAATATTTTTTGTACCAACACAAAAAATCGACAGTCGATTTTTAAGGGTCGAAACATTGAATCTTCGATCATTGTGTCATTCTCAAAATTAAATAACATCTGGTAATCTTTCAACCAGTGTTTTTCAACCAACACAAATTAAACAAATTATATCATATTTCATTTTCTCTAAAACAATTCAAGCTCTAGTAATTTCGAAGAAAACCTTGAATATTTTATTAGAACAACTTCAAGGCATACTGCTTAGACCCTTTATGATAATGTGGTGATTGAACGCTAGGAGACACTTCTGTTTTGATTACAATGCTATTTCAAACAGAATCCCCTGTTGTCTGAAAATATAAATAAAAAGTTAGTCCTTTCCGCTTTCCGCTTTTGGCTTAGGGCACGGGCAGAAACTGTTTCGTCACCCGTGCGCGCGCTTGTATCTAAATCTAGCGGTGCGGTGACAGTTTTGTCGCAGGCTTGTTCGCAGGCACAAAACAGTTTTGTCATCCGATTGTCACGTCGCAACGTGCGCGCAGGGCCTAAGACACGCCGGTCGAACAGACATCGTCAGAACAGATAAGAGTTATACGATAGAAAGAGACGCAATTGTAGGTAAATATAATCGTAGTGATTCGGCGTTGTGCGATCTGAATTGAACTTAATCTTTTGACACCGAGGGTATCTATAACTTTAATTTACTTTTCGGAGTGAGGCTTCTGTACTGGTACTATTATGTATTCTGTGATTATAGCAATAAAACCCGCCTTTTTTCATTAAAGTGAATCAAGTAAAGAACTTTTTAATTATTATTTTTTCAAGAACAAAATTGAGCTTCGCCGTTCGATATTTAAAATTGATGACTATTATACACACACGAAGACAAGGCTGAATAGCAAAGCGACCTTTTTGATCATTGGGCTGAATGCATGATGTCTATTGCCAGTATGATGGTTCATCTAACCATCATACTGGCATCATACGCAAACTTTTTGAAAGAAAGAAGTGTTTTTTTTTTATACTTACCGCCCTAGGGCTTTTCTAGCTACATTTTTACCCTAGAGCGCTAATTAGTCATCTACAAGCCCCATTTGGAGGTAATAAGAACCTACTTACCGAACATGAGAGATGTTAACTAAATATAATGAATAGCCTGGTTGACATATTCTATATAAATTTCATCAAAAGTCTTCACGTAGTCAGTTATACATTTGGGTGTTTTCTATATTTAATATGTGTATGTATTTAAAAAAATAAAATTTAGTTATTTCAGTTGTCTTATTTAGTTCGGGATTAGATGGTGTTACGTGTATCAGAAGTCAGATATGTTTATATATATACCTAGAGCTTTTGTTACGAAACGTGATTTGAGGCCTTCCACAGCAATACACAGTACAGTAAATGATAAAATCCAATCAAAATTAAATGCGCATCAGCAATGTAGCGAACTCAAACCAAACTGCAAATTAAACATGAAATCCCTCAATGGAAGTGTTGCGTTAATCAGTTCACATTATATCATCAATCATTGGAACGCGGTCATCTAAGCACGGTCGAACAAACAAACCTTTGCATTGAAAGCACATTAGATTTTTCACACTTATACATTTTAGACTCAGAGACACAAGACTGCACGATTGGCCGGGTGGTTTAAGTGGTCATCAGGCTGCTTTCTACTGCGCCAAGTGTTGTATTTTCAAAACCCATAAGGTCAACATTTTGTGTGACTGACAAATTATTGTCATGATAAATTGTGTGAACTTGGGTGTTCATTGTGAGCGTTTTATGTATGAGGGAGTTGTCTTTAGAAAACATAAGAACCTACCACCACGAACTAACACATAATAATTATAACAAAACATTTACAAATTCACACATACACAAACATATTTTGTATCATAACAGATTAGTGCATAATAATGTTACGAGCTGGGTATTAAATAAATTAAAGTTGTCGATTGATTACCAAAAAAATAGCACAATATTTATTAAACAATTATTAACACAATAATTAACACTTTCTACAATCGCAAATCACTAAATTACTCGTTAGTCGCACTAGAAGATCGCTTCGATGTTTATTCGCTGTATCTTGATTCAATACTCTTCACGATTATTCTCGTACAAACGAGATTCATCTACTTATGGCGCAACAATAATTAAGGATTAGGTTACTACAGCACAAGCCCGGAGAAGGTTTTTCTTTTAGTAACTTTACTCACCCGGTGAAAAGGAGCTCCAGATTTTCTTTGAGGACATGAGAGCATTCCAGTCCAGTGAACCTATTTGTGAAGACATTACTCTCCCACGATAAATCTCTACCAACTCATTACCTACCTAATTTAACTTTAAATATGTAAGTTTAATCTAATTGACCATAAAGTGTAATTTATCTTAGATAGTTAGATGTCAGTCATGTCAGTTCTCCCTCAGGGTTGCGGAAGTCCGATACCAGGCGTTCCGTGAAAAAACTGATATTTAGGTAAAACCGGTTGAACTAGTAGCCGACCCAAAATAATCTTGAGAATAAAGGCTAGGAAGAAGAAAATAGAAGAGTCAAATGTAACTCATCTGATCAGTAACCGATTCTACGTATTTAAATGTCATCATTATAATATAATCATTGTCATAAATAGTCATTGAAACATACTGTTTTGCCGTTTCAAGTTGAGGTTATGATTGAAGCAGCGGTAATGTAAATATTGATATCAAGAAATTTGCAATATTAATTTCCTATCAATGTTGGTATACTGTGTTATCGTTGATATCAACCTTACTGATATTATAAGTGCGAAAGGAACTACCGCGATAACCAACATACACGCGGGCGGTGTCGCGGGCGAAAGCTAGTTGTAATATACATTTTCAGTAGATCCTCACCAAGTTACGAATTCGAGAAACAAAGGGGCGTCTAATGTTTTGATAACATTAATTTTCAGGTACCTATTATCTATATTTACAATATCCAAAAATTAAAAAAAAATATGAAAAACCTTCTTTTTAGGAAGAGGCCTATGTCCAGGTGTGGACTGTCAAAGGCTTTAGATGTGATGCGTTGTGATACATTTTTTAAAAAAAAAAGCATACGATTAAATTATTGGTAATTAACAAACGATAAACACAACATGTAAAGTGTATACTAACGTTGTTTTAATCCATTTGCGCCCGGTACTGACTATCGGAAACTCCAGTTTGCATGAAACATTAAAATTCTCGCCTTAATTTAAACATGATAGTGTCTGTAGCTGTATATTTTATCTCCACAAGAATACTAATTTACAATTTCTTATTATTATTTCTGAAAGTACATAGACTTTAAAAAATACGTAATATAAACATTAAACAAACACTAAAAATATCACATACTTTTAAGATAAACTATAAATTGTAATAAAATATTTAAATTTCTTAACTTTCCATAAAAATAAAAAATAAATACTAATTCAAATGAAAACCAAATCAACTAAAAACAGTTTGATTCAAGTCAAAAAAATCTGTCGAATAATTTAAAACCGCCTCCGTTTAGAGTCAATTAAAATAGTTTTTAGAGATAACCTACAAAAACTAGTATGAATAGGCTACAAAATTAAAAAGAATCCAGTACAACTAGTCTCATCATTTGAATTTGAAACAAATTAACTTGAATTCTATGTGAAATATTTTCTTAAATACCTATATTATTAGTATTCCAATTATTATTTCTAAATGAATATTGACTAGAGCTGAACTGAATAATAGGAACTGTAATATTTCTATGAATTTTAGTTAGCGTGGGTATTGTGTGGTCTTTGGTTTGGTTATATAATATCTCATTAGATAAAAATGCCTATTGCCTAGGTATATTATTGTACAGTAAATAATTATTATTAGTACTGTACGACTTAGGAGAAGTATCACTGTTTCTGGAAAATGTTTACAACTTAAATTAAGATTAAAATAAAACCTCTGAAACATATATGAGGGGAGGGGAGAGCATAACTTAGAAGAAAACAATATATAGTCTCCTGAAAGTCATAGGTATAATCATTTCTCTGCTCATTATCACATACGAACAGGTCCGCCGTAACAAAAAAGTACGCGTGGCACTCGGGGACTGCCGTGGTAAAGCTATTGCATAGTATTTTAATCAACTTTTGCAATTATTATTTTTTACAAAACAATATACACTTAACAATAAATACAAGTATTTAATTTATTTATTTAAGTCAATAATACACTTAACAATATACAAGTCTTTTTACCAACATACAAGTTAAGACTATTATTTCCAAACAATATAATCATCCTATTAACCGAAAGACAATGACGACAACTAAACAGGGAACATAATGGTAATACGAGAATATCAATGGAATAAGTCCTTGTCGCACTGCAGTTACAATCATATTCTCTATCCTTTTTTAACACGGGGTGTTAAGTTTTTTCGTTACGAAATTTCTTGATTCGGTCGCGACGCTCAAAGCCCGCGATATAGCTATGCAATAGCTTAAAAATACATATTTTATATTCTTTGTGATATTTTTATCTTTCTATTTAATGACAGACCCCTAATTATGTATGGGAGTTTGTTATTCTTTCACACAAATGCTACTGACCGCATATATAGAATGTTAAAGAAATATAGCTCACACAACAGAACAACACAAACTACTTTCAACCGCATATCCGACATACACACAGGCGCAGCCGCGGACATTAGCTAGTATAATTATGTCCAGGGCATAAAAAGTACATAAATCATAAACAAATTTCTAATTATTTATAAACAAACAAAGAAACAAATAAGCATTTTCCCTATTTACTCAGACAGTAACATACGACAATAGCACAATTTCATATCAAACAAACAAATCTAACAAATACGAAAAGCAATAAATTATTTCGAGAACATTTCATATTTCGTAGAACGATTTATTTAAACAAGTAATTTTCTACAAACGAACAAAAAATACAAATATATTCAGTATGGAAAATAACCAACAAGAAATCTGTCTTTATCAGGTCAAATTTGCCAGTTCACTAGTCCAGAAATCGTTTACGAATACATTCCAAAGATTTCTTAGGAACGTTACTTTTTTGCACCAAAAAGGAAAAGGCGATCTTTGAAAACTAGTGACGCAAGTTCTGACTATTTGCAACTAAACATCGATACACTGATTTGAAAACTTAAAATTTATCGAAAAATTCAAACTGTGCCGTTGTACGTTTTACTGTTATGTTATTATGTGGTTGCATTGATTAAGAAACAAAAATGGTACAAAAACAAATGAAAACAACTTTATAAATGGATTCTATTCTTGTATTAATAAAAAGTTATTAATAACTTTTCTAAATTAATACATCTTAGAACCTAAAGTTTGTAAGTATGTGTGTTTGTTGGTGTTTCACGCAAAAACTACTGAATGGATTTTCATGAAGCTTCACAATGAAATAGCTTACATATTGAAATAACACTTGGACTATTTACCTACATGACGCGGGTAAAAGCTAGTACTTAATATTATAAAGCTATTGAGATGTTTGTTTGTTTGTTTGAACCAGGAAGTACTGTTCCGATTTAAAAAGTGGTTTCAGTGTTAGATAGGCCAGTTATTAAGCAGGTATTATCACGCTATAACCAAAAGGAGTGGAGTACGAATGAAAAATGTTACAAAAACGGAAGATGTAAAGTTTCATATAGTAATGTTGAAAAAAATTAAAGCCCCTTTGAAATTGCTTTAATAAATCTGGGCACCATGTGTCTATCTATATGTCATATAATATACTTTGTTTCCTGAATAAGGAAATTGTCAGAAACCTTTAACAGTTCATTGTTGAACGTGAGGCGTGAAGGAGATCTATAACTATACCAAGGGAAGCAAGACAAAAAAGTTACAAACATCAAGAAAATGGTAGATTTTCTTTACCTATTCGATTCAGATAAAAATCCACTAGAATCTACTACTACTACGAGTAAAACTAGATCTATTAATCACTTTATAAAGAGAATAAATCACTACATATTATAAAATAAAGTCCTCCTCCGCGTTAGCGATAAACTCAAAAACCACTGCACAGATTTAAATGAAATTTTAGAACCCGATAGTCTAAAAACTGAGAAAGGACATAGGCTACGTTTTACCGCGATAACCGACATAGACGCGGACGGAGCCGCTGGCTAAAGCTAGTACATATTTATACAAAAGTATAACATAGACATAATAAATAGCAAATAATAATTTCTAAACTTTTTTATCTTCTCAAATTTATATTATCGATAACAATATCAGGACAGTACTAGTAGAAAAACGATCTCTTAATATGTAGAGTAACCAATCATAAAAGATGTTCTATCAAAGTAACATAGCTTTGAAGTTCGCGTTTCAAGTGAAGTAGCTATCACAAAATACTTTAGTCGGAGTAACTTTCTTCGATATTCTTTGGATGGCAAGAAGGAATGTACACAAATTGATATTGGTTTCGGCGATTAGTTGAAATAGGTTTCGGAATTATATTTTCTGGGTCACTAATGACGCATGATCTTTTTACACGCTTTATAATAGCTTCACCTGTATGTCTGTTTGTTTGTTTGTAGCCGACACCTTTGGGTGCGATTTTGACCCACTTTAAACAGCCAGATTTCGTTTTAAATAAAATAGTTTTTTTGGTCTGATCTAAAGTGACCTAAACCTCTAGAATAACGAAACACGATATAATTTTGTCATGTATTTTGCAACAATTATAAAAAAAATCTTTCTAGGAATGATATAATTATAGGAAACTAAATTTTGTCTTTGGCTTCACTGGCATATAGGTTAGTTATCACAGTAAAGGGTAACCTGTATCTTTCCTTAAAAATCAAATTATCTAAATGCGAAATTTATTTAGAATCGATGCAGCAGTTTACAGATAAACAGGGTTCTTTTCGGATGAAAAAAAACAATATCGGTACCAATTCAACAGAACCAATTTTTCTTCGTCCACGCCCAAAACATTACACTGAAAAACCTTTGTACGTCTTGCGTTCATATGTAAATACACGCTTCCTAAGGCAGTTTAAAAAGAAAGAAAACAGGCTTTAAGCGAACAACCACATAAATGAAAATAGGTAAAGTACTTTGGGAAGCCTTTTTATGTTTTTTATGATTCGAATTCAATACCGTTGAAGTGGAATAAATCGGAAATTAGGAGAATCCAAAGTTTCGTTCGGCTATTAATTTGGTTTTAAAACTAGAAATATTGAGCCAACGTTCGATAACAAGTTTTAATTATTCAGCAGTTTCGTTCTGGAGTTTAACTTGAGAGAAATCGTGTTGACTTCAAAATTTCAGAATATTGTTTTAAAAGCAAAAGGTCAAATCTAGGAATTTAACTATTGGTGTTTGAAGCTATTTGACATTGAACTGTGATTGAATTTAAATTTAGTACACACTTATTCTGTGTTTATTTTTATTTAATCTAGGTATCGTCTGTCTGGTGAGTTTTGCCTATTTTCTAAGTCTTGTTTAGAATAGAATTGAATTAAAATTTGTTGTATACCAGTTCATATAGGTTCGATATCAAATAAGGAGCGCCCACGGCCTATTCTAGTCAAATTTTCTGCTGTGGATGACAGAACGTCAGTGTGGAGGGCCAAGTCGGGACTCAAGGGCTCCGCTTTAACCATTAAAGAATGCCTAACCATGAGCAGGGTGTGTTCGCCAAAGCCAGGTTACATTTTGGCATCTCTGCTTACTGGACCCAAGACGGCATCATAGTAATAAAGGTCCCTGGTGGTGTACGACACAAAATCACGACCATTGATGAGCTGAATCCGTTGCTGGCAAAATATTTAAAACAAACGACTGCTCCAAAGCCCGGTGATCAGACTACAAGAGATGTCAGGTTTTGTAAATAAAAAAAATAATTATTAGTAACATTTACCGTAATTGCATGTATATTTATTATTTGCTTAAAACACCCTCAATTTTGTGCACGCATTATTTCTTTGATAATTAATCACGTAGATTTTATTACTGTCATATTTGCAAAAATATGTAACTTTCTTACATAACTACCTCGTTGGTCTAGTGGTTAGCGTTTACGACTGCTAATCAAAAGGTTCAAATCCCAGGTTGAACCAAAAAGTGTTTGTGGGTTTTTCTTAGGAAATTCCTAATAGCAGCCCGGAGTTTGGAAGTTTGGCGGTGATTCACGCCCGTGCCTCGGAGAGCACGTAAACCCGTCGATCCCGGTTGTCATGAACATCTATGGCAATCGTTATTGGGAAGTCAGTGCCCTCAAATATACTGACAACTAGTTCAATATTCGAATTTCAGCTCTCCCTTAGGGTTGCGGAGGTCCGATGCCAGTCGCTCCGTGGAAAAACTGAAATTCAGGTAAACCCGGTAGAACTAGTAGCCGACCCCAAATAAACTTGGGAATAAAGGCTAGGAAGAAGGAAGATGTAATTTTCTTTCATCTATGTTAATTTTGATTTGAAGTTTGTGAGAATGAATAAAGTAGCATAGATAAATCGTATCCGTTTGGATACGCTGCCCGTAATACAATACCAAGTTAGATCAAGTTAGACATCTCCATAAAACAAGGCAATCAAATCTATCATAAAATTAAACCGTCAAGTATTCTATTAATTTAACTATAATATTAATCTTCTCTATTAATAACAACTCACTTCTAAAGCTTCACCTAACTTCTACTGAAAATCAAAATACCTTATATCTATAATCAACTAAAACAATTGAAATTTATGCTAACCCAGATCCCAAACGGCAAAGTGAGAAAATAACTTCCAAGTGTTGGACACCGGGCCGTAGCGTGGACAAAGTAACATTTACATAATCCAAAATTTAGTTAAAACCTCTACCTATGTGGGAACTAGATAATAAAATTGACTGCCTAAAGCTTTGTTTTAGATTTTAACGAGTTCGCTTAGGAGCACCTGCAACGTATTTGGTTTGAAGCTATATGCTTTTACTAGCAGTTTCGCTTATGAACAGCCTTTAACAGTTCACTGTGAGATATAGGCCTCTTTTAAAAAAAGATGTCCTACTATACCACGCTGGCCAGACGATTTAAATAGGGTTGGTTTCAAGTTTAACTTCTGTTTGCGAAGTGATGTTATCTTTTGTGTGTTGTGCGGAAATTCCCATTGGATGCCACTAGTTGGTAGCATGTCGAAATCGAACCGACTATAACCGCACGCCGTTACAGGTAATAAACTAAAAGGTGAGGAACCAGGTGTACCCTCGAAAGGAAATCCCTGGGACCACGAGATACCTCGGGCTACCTACAGTTTGTAGAATGCCCCCTCCTGTGTGGGAAGCCTACTGTTCCTTGCAATGTTGCTGTCATGTGTAGTTTGTCTCTTAGTCGGTGTCTACAACACCCACGGGAGGAATAGGGGTGATAACACTCCGTGCATGTTGCAGATTTGCTCGTTTTGTTAAATAAAATAAATAAATGTTTAGGACATCCTGTACACAACTCCATCTAGTCCCAAATGAAACAGAGCTTGTATTATGGATACTAGACAACTGATATAAATACATAAACATACCTTTATTTGTAACTACATACATACGAAAACACCCAGAAACCCAAAAACATTTGATCCGACCGGAGAATCGAACCCAAGACCTCAAGCACAGGCAGTCGAAAATTATTATAAATTTTGTAAATTAATTTATGTATTTCGAATGTTTTGTTACTCTTGTACCCTTATGTGCCCAAAAATATTTATTATGATGTGGTGTGATGTGTAATTAAGTTCTCTTTATGTAATAGCGTAACAATTAGACAAAATAATTTATTTTGCAAAAATAAGATTTTCCTCGTTTTGCGTTAAAAAACATTATTTTTCGCGAAATATCTAATACTACAATATAATTGAAAAAACTTAAGATGACCTAAAAATATCAGTCAATTATAATTTAATTCTTATCAAGAATAATCTTAATTTCCTTAAGGAAATGAAACATTGAAAAATGTTGATGTGAGTCCTCTCTGAGTTCAATTCAATTTATTGTTACAGTAATTCTGTTTTTCGTACCTCCTCCATTTTCTAGTTATAATACTGTGAGGCTTTTGATTTTACAAAATATAGTTTAGTTTCTTTATCCGAGCTATACGCTTTCCGGTCTAGTATAAGAAAACAAACATTACTAGCTGGCTCAAAGGTATGAACTTCGCAACCTTAGAGAATTTAATAAATCATCAAACATTTAGTTAACTAAACCTACATATATCTCACGCACATACGCACATACATGCACACAAACACTAGTGATAGACTAGAAAACAAAGTGATTAATTGTAATAATAAAGAAATAAAAAAATATTCAATAGAATTAAGGAATCGACAGATGTGTTACAAACAAAACCCATATTCCGTATGTGTATACAGCATTACATATGTGTACATATGTATATACATGTATACATATGTATATACATACATACATATGTGTATACATACAGATAAATAAAATTAAATTGTCACTAAATGCGTATGAAAGAATGAACAGGACTTAAGGACATAATTTTTTTTTTATTTCTGTCCGTTTTTCTGTCTGTTTGTTTCGTCTACTTTCTAAATGGCTTTAACGATTTCGAAGGTGCTTTCACTTGTAAAAAGCTCATGATGTAAGGAGCAACTAAGACTGGTTTTATAAACTAGCTTCGATTCGTACCGTTGTTGTTGCTTTTAAAGGTAGAGTAACAATCGCGTGTAACAGCGTGACTGGTATAAAAAAGCGGCCAAGTGCGAGTCGGAGTCGCCCATGAAGGGTTCCGTAGCAGCAAGTAACGTCATATAAAAGTTCTTGTAGTTCGTTGTAATTTAGTGTATTGATTAAATGAAAGGGAAATTACGGTTTATGACGTATTAAAACAAACTACTTACTAGATCTCGTTTAAACCAATTTTCGGTGGAAGTTTGCATAGTAATGTACATCATGTATTTTTTTTAGTTTTATCATTCTCTTATTTTAGAAGTTACAGGGGTACACACATTTTACCACTTTGGAAGTGTCTCTCGCGCAAACTATTCAGTTTATAAAAAAAATGATATTAGAAACCAACCATATCATTTTTAAAGACCTATCCATAAATACGTCGCACGAATGATTTCGATGAAAAAAAAATTTAAGTTTCAGTTCTAAGTTGGGGACCCCAAAATATATTGCTTTTTTTCTATTTTTGTGTAAAAATATTTATGCGGTTCACAGAATACATCTACTGATCATATTTCAACAGTATAGCTCTTATAGTTTCAGAAAAAAGTGGCTGTGACATACGGACGGACAGACAGACAGACTTGACGAATCTATAAGGGTTCCGTTTTTTGCCATTTGGCTACGGAACCCTAAAAAATGAGTTTCATAAATTGCATTATAATGATGTACTCGCGTATAATTTGTAGATTAACCACATCATGGTGGTGTCGACTAAATAGTGAAACATTTACATTTTACAAAGTGGATAGATAAAACTGACCACATGGTTGAAACATAATATTTGATTATACGCTAATTTAATTTTGGCTACTTAATTACTGTAGTATTATTATTCATGCATCAGTAACAAAACATAATCTAAGCTACACAATTAAACAATATTGTATAGATATATATAAATCTTTTGTTCATGTTTGTAATTGAACCTCTTCTAAACGACTGGACCGATTTTGATGTTTAGATTTGCAATTGGACCCTGTAGGTGGCGCTATGATCAAGTTCTGGAATTTGGAAATTGAGTGGTACGAAGTTGGCCGAGTCAGCTAGTTTTATAGTAAGACTTTATACTATGAAGTAAGCGTAAAGCCAAGCACTACATTTATTAATTCCGACTCAGTTTTAGCTCCTTGAATGTCTGTCAGGAAATTGAGGATTGGTCCCATCACTTTTAAGGTATTAGAGTCATGCTGATTTCAGCACGAAATGACCAACTCGACCGGGGCGGAACTACCGGGGCATATAATGCAAGCTTAAAGTTTACAGCATTGATTGGATTGATGAAAGTTTTCATTGGCTAAGATTTTGTTTTGATCTTGCGACTAAGTGAATTATCTAATGAAAACAGAGAATGGAGAGAGAGAGAGAGAGAATGGAGCAACTGAGATAGGGGGTAGAGGAGAAATTATGTAAAAGCTTCTTACCGCAATGGTGTTTGTCACCATATTGCATTGTCTGACAATTTATGATGAGTCACCACTTCTCTAGGATTCAACTCATGCTTTCCATCAGGCAGAGTGGGATCATTTTATTAGGCCTAAATTTTATTGATGAATAAAATTATCATCATGACAGTCAGAAGACGTTCTCTGCTGAACATAAGCTTCCCTCACGTTTTTAAATAATATTTGTATGTTGCACGTATCAATTGGCTTCCACCGATCTTCACTATATCGTCTGTAGGGAAACACACAACGTACTCAACCTATTCAATTTATTCCTTTGTGCTCTGTTTATATAAGATTATGATTACGCGTTAGCTTGTTATATATTTATACTAGCAGGGCCGGATTTAAAGGTGTGGAGGCCTCGGGGCAACAAAGGAGTGGAGGCCAAATAAAAGGAGTGGAGGAGTGGTCTCAAATTATATTCCAAATAAAATAAACAATTTTTTCCAATCTAGTTTTCCAATTAATAAATTATTATGAAACCAAGTATAGACTTTTTTATTATTTAACGAACATATAAATATAATCTAAAACAAGAATTATCTAAAATTAAATTTTAGCGTTAACGAACGGAACTTTCTGAGCTGAGAGAATGTAACCATGTTTGTACAAAGTACTGTAGGTAAAGGTACAACGCGAAAAAAACAATATGAAAAGAAAAGTTGTTTACAAGTGTTTACTAGTCTAAATTTAAAAAAAAAACCCGTAGTCTCTATTGTGAGGGCCTCTCTTTTGTGGAGGCCCCGGGCTGTTGCCCTGGTTGCCCTCCCCTAAATCCGGCCCTGTATACTTTTACTTTTTTTGTAATTCATGGAAACACTCAAACTCCAAAACAAATATTGGCGGATCACGCAAACATTTGGTTCGACCCGGGAACCGAACCCTGCGCCAGCGAGGAAGGCATCATGTATAACGCAAGTTCACGTTGTAGGCATTGGCCTATAGGTCTCAAACTGTACACATTAACACTCCCGCACATGGTAGCAGCCGCATGGCGCTACAACAAAACATAGACGGTGGTAGTCACTTACCATTAAATATCCCACCTACTTGACTGGGCTTGTACTTAAAATTCTAGCAAGCGGTTGCCACGCCGCTTTTTACGGTGGCAATTGTTATAGTTTCAAACCCCATATGGACAAAAAATTTTTTGTCTGAGTCTGGGTATCCTAGAATCGTACACACCGTTTCATGTATACTTGTAAAGTATCCCGCGACACGCAACACATATATACCTACCACTCCTTATAAACTAGATCTTAAATCTTCAGACTATCTTGTGTAATGCTTACCAACGCTGAGTTTTCCTCTGGGATTAAATAATCGTCCAGAAGCTAGACATTTTATACATCTATGCCTACTCCTTAGTAAATACAGACACAAGTATATTACGATAATTAATCCAATTTCTTAGAATACGAGAACATTTTACCTTTCCTATTATTGCTAAATGCCCACTGTCAAAATATTACATATTTATCAGAACCTTATTCTTCTATAAAAATAGATAATAGTATTAACGCAATGTAGCCGGTAGCGTACTCCAAGAACTGGTGTACGTTATTCTCGAGATATAATTTCTATCTTCCCCTAAGGGAATGTTCAGATATACACTGCGAATATTACTTATATTTATATACTTAAATCTTCCTTCTAACGTTTTGGCATTTTGCCACAGATGCTCCACAGGCGATGTCTTCCTCAGCTTTAAACGACATTATTATTATGAAATACTTTTAGTTTTTTAGGGAAAAGTGTTGAGTAACATAAATACTCAATGTACTGACTGCGAAAATATTAACAGGCACATAATATAATTTACACAATCTCTATTATTTGTAATATGTTACTGTTAGGGAACGCGTAGAAGTTCTCAAGCCCAAATTACTACAGCACGTTATTTTCCAACTCCTCCAATTTTCTTTTGATTAATTTCGTTGCGGGTTTCAAGACAGTTTAATTTTTCCTGGGACTTCTTGAGTGTCGTAACTCAGTGTGTTCGTGATCCTGGTATACAGAAGTTACAGTGTTGGAAGTTTGGGAGGGATAGTTTCATCAAAAAAGCTCGTTATTTTCAAACGCCTTTGAGTTCAAAGTTGCAATAACTATGAGAAGAGATTATTTTATTTTGTTATAAGTTAAGTCAATTCATGTGTTTTCAATTACACCATGTGTAAAGTTAACGTAAATCCCTAAATATGTTTTCTTTCATATAAATTTATTAAATGAATTATGTTAATAAATATTTACGCTATATAACTTAAAATTCAAACCATAAACTTGTCCAACTATTAATGTCTTCTTAATCCCCCAATATACTCCAAAGCCATACCTCAGAGAAGTCATTACGAACTAAATAAAAAGTCATATGGAGTACTTCCTCAACACCTAAAGATTAGATTAGACCGTCCTTAAGAAAAAAGACGGTAATCAGAACCGAAGGGTCCTTACCTTCGTCACATTGGGCAAAAACTGTACGGAAAATGGACAGTGGGTACAATCGTTCGACAAATTCTCTTGGACCCTTACCGCAGCCGCCTGACATTGAATACCAATGGAATAATTTGAGGAAATCTTTTGTACAGTATATTATTCGTTGAGCCGACTACGTAAGGGAGTGTACAGACGAGCAGCTTTAGATTTCCATTGTATTTTGTTCTCTATACTATTATATAAACAGGTAATTTCTGGTCTACTGAATCGATTTTGAAAATTATTTTACCACGTTATTTATAAGTGATGCAGGCTATTTAATAACTCGAAAAATAAATATAATAATGTCCCCGTGCGGAGCTGGGGCGGGCTGCTAGTAGTTAATATAATAACATATTGTTTGGGGTAAAATATATATTGGACTGCATGTAAGCCTTTTATACTTAACTTCCACTTTGGCAAAAAATAAAGATCAAGAAATTCAAGACCTCTGAAAAATAATCCAATGATTCTGAATTGACTGCCTTGTCGGTCTAGTATTTAGCCTACGCGGCTGCTGAATAAAAGGTCTCGGGTTCGATTCCCGGGTCAGACCAAATATTCGTGTGATCCACAAATATTTGGTTTCGAAACCTGGGTGTTTTCTATGTACAATATGTATGTATTTACAAAAAAAAAATGTTTATGTATTTATATCAGTTGTTTAGTATCTACCCATAATACAAGCGGGAATACTGCTTAGTGTGAGAAGTGGATGACGATGTGTGTAGGATGTCCGAAAATATTTAAATAAAGAAAACATTTAAACACAATTCAGTCATACATAATTTTTGCGAAACTTCAACCGTCTACGCAGCGGAAGCCCTGAAAAGGAAAAAGCCTCTACTTTCAAAGTTTCTTCATTGGTGATCCGCTCCTATTGGTGTTAGCGTGATGATCTATAGCTTTTAGCCTTTTTTTATAAATTTTTCAAATCGGACACTGAGTTCCTGAGATTAGCATGTTCAACTAAACAAACAACAAAACTCTTTAGCTTAATAATATTAGTATAGACATAATTATTCAATGTCTATGTATCACTACAGTTAAAAACTCCTAGTACTTATGTTCTCGGTAATAAAAGTAACAAGCAACGCAACTTTTAGTTTCCCAAAAGTTGCCCGTTTACCCGAAATCCCAAGAGGCGTTAGAAATTCGCAGTATGTTCTCACTATCCGCAATGAATACTAACAGCTCCTTTGAAGAATACAGATACAGATTAAGAATGTGTCTGCACGTATCGTATTGACGTATCAACGAAACTTTTCAACTTGGTCGGGTAGCTTCGCATTTATTATGAACGATAATAATATTTGGCTTACTTACTGTTACTTTTATTTGAGAAAATAAGTTCAGTCAGCTTACAAAGTTGTCGTAAATTAGGTTTTATGAAACACACTTACAAAATTTGGAGCCAAAATAAAAATACATGAATGCGTATAAAAAGTGAGTTATTAGGGGTTTGTCCTTCACTGTTATACAGTTTATTAACATTAAATTATACCATAATACGGCAAATTACCAGACACAATGACATACTTAGAAGAAATAAGAGACTTAATATATATGTTACACCCAGTTACACAGGCTTTTTAGAGCACTGTACGTAAAATATTAAAATCTTTTAGAATGAAGAAATCAGAATATCTTACATCTGTCTCACAATATGCCAGTATTAAGCCTAAACGTATTACATAATATTATAGTCGTCATAAAATAAGAAGCCCGTTTTGACATTTGTCATTTGACATGCCGCATGTAAGAAATTGAAAAATCAAATTCATAATCCTATTGAATTACTATGTTAGGGTGTGTCCAAACACGGCGTGCAAGGTGCGCGGCAGCTACGCGCGGCATTCGCGGGACACAAATTTGCTGTGCACTAGTTTGAACTATAACAACGAATGTTTGCGCGGCAGACATCCAAACACAGCGCGGCAAGCTGCCCGCGGCAGCCACGCACGATTGCCGCTCTATATTTGGACACACCTTTACCCATACACTATCACACCGCATATCTTAAATAAGCATCAAGTTTAACTTGATATTAAAAAATTGCACTCAAAAACACGAATTAATCGTATTAGTTACGCCACGATGACAAATGTCAAACCGGGCTTCTTATTTTGTGACGACTATAATAAATACTAAAACGTTTATATATAATACATAATTGTGTGTTAGTATTTGTGTGTATATGTTAGTCATGGATGATAGAAAAACTTACGAGGACACTGCTGTTCAATTGTTAAGTCGACAGTTTTCTTCGGAGTACCATATGCAGTAATTTGTAATTGGCAATAAGTTTGTTTAATTGTAATAATACATAATAATTATATATTGTAATAATACATATAATAATACATAATAATTATAATAATCGTTTATTAGGCACACAACACAGAAATACAGTTTAACACTTGTGAATCACATCATAGTTATATGTCTGTAAGTCAAATCCCCACTTCCCTACTAATATTATAAATGCGAAAGTAACTCTGTCTGTCTGTCTGTCTGTTACGCTTTCACGCCTAAACCAATGAACCGATTTTGATGAAATTTGGTATGAAGACCGACATACACGCGGGCGGAGCCGCGGGCGAAAGCTAGTAATAAATAAATACTGATAAAACGCAATAATAGTAACCTGCGTGAGTAGATCTACCATTTACCGACCACTGAGAATAAACCAGCTAAATATATGGCTATTTAGTTATTTCAAATAAAATATACATGTGAGTGTATTCTGCAAACGTCTCAATCATTTTGAAAAAGAGGCCAATCCACTTAATAAAGCTCTCGCTTACAAAGAGCCCTTAGAATACTTACCGTATTTACCCATCGCAAAGTTATCCCTTTACATATATGGGTGACGCAGTGATACCATGTTTTCATATAACAGTATTACGAAATTCTTTTCTTGCTATGAAGGAGGTTTACTATGACCTAAACCTTCTCTTACTCTTTTCCCATAATTATTATAATAATATTAAACATATGCACATGAAAACGTTTAAAAAACTATAATCTGACATCGTAAAAAATAATAAGATTTATATTACCGATGTTTAGTGTCATTATAACGAATTTTGACAAATCCTTCATCATAATCAGTTAAGAGGTTTAGGTGCTATGTTGGAACATACAAATATATCTACATAGTTGAGCAACCAAAGTAAGATTGGTAGAAATATAAAGAGGATTCTGTTCTACGTATTAAGGTCGTCTATTTATATCCGTTAAAGCTTTCGCCCGCGGCTCCGCTTACGCGTATGTCGGTTATTGCTGTAAAAAGTAGTATAAGTCCTTTCTCAGGCTCCAGACTATTTGTGTATCAAATTTCATTACAATCGTTTTCGTAGTTTTTGCATGAAAGTGCAACAGACAAACAGAGTAATTATGGTATTAAGTAAAGAATATTGTAGCACAACTTCTGATTGTAATAATATTTCGGCGCCAAACTCACCAATAAATCATAAATTGTTGGTAGCGAATGTATAATCAGTACGAAATTATCGGGAACTCGGAACAAAGCGAGGTAATGTTATGTACATTAATTGACCCGTCATTTTGTAAGCTGTTAATAATTCTAATGTTCGTGACATACGAATCGTCAAAATGGACAGCTATTATAAATTACATTACATGTGTACCGCTTCTAACTGCTTTAGAAGTCTGAATTTTTTTTTGTGTGTGGGAATCCCTTCCGGATACCACCAGTTGGTGGGTATATCGGACTTAAACCGACTAAAACCGCACGCCGTCTTGGGTACTATAAGACGAGGAACCTGGTGTACTCTCGAAAGGAAGTCCCTGGAATCTCGACGTACCTCGGGCAACCCACAGCTTGCATATGGCACTTGCCTATGTGGGAACCGCCATATTCTCTTACTATGATTATAGAGACGCGTGCTTCACCCTGGCCTGCTTCTGTTATAGTAGCAATGTACACAGGTATCTCCCTATCAAGAATGTTTTGGCCTACTATGCCACCCTGGTCAGACGTATTGGTATGGGGTTTGTTTCAAGTTTTTCTTTTGCTTGAAATAATATTGTTCTGTATAGATTGCTTCCTTTATCATCTCTCACGACATCCACGGGATAGCGGTGACGGAAATGGATGACGTTGGTGAAATACTGACAACGTAGTTTTAATAAGTCAACACACGCTAATATAAAATTCGTGTCACTCACTACTACTAGATGTGACTCAAATTGAAGTCATCGCGACTCTGTGCAAATTTTGTGTGAACAGATAGGTTTGACACAAGCACCTACCGTATCTTATTTTTACATAACCTGAAGGCTCGGCGTGGCGAGAATGCCTCATGGCATTAAGTCCACCTTTCTATAACAAGTGCAACAAGTTGTAATAAAAAAAAAACCTATCCGTTTTAAGAGTACACATAGTAGTATTCTAAAAGTGGTGAGCTGGCGCATACTTGGCATTTTCATAAAGTTGTAGGTAATATAAGTTATCAAAGGCTTTCAAGCATCACCTTTAGGACGGAGTTCTAAAATTTTTACGATTTAGGCAAAAAATCCCTGCTTCAAAGTAAAACACTGATACCATGTTAGTATTAACACTGTATATGTTCTAAGCTGAGATAGCTGTAGGCTGATAGTGTAGTAGAAAAGTATACCCACTTACACGTACCCAAATATCAATTCTTGAGTAAATATAGCAAATAGCTATTTCCATAGCACTTTTATAGTCTCTGAACTTATAATATGACCTTCCTCGAAATAAGCCAGAGGGCTATTTGGTGCCGTAACTGCTTTCATAACTCATTTTAATACTCTGAACGGTTAACATTTGACGGGACGGGTCCTGGGAGTCTTCAAAGCGAAACCAAAGTAATTTGTATAGTAAATAGTATACTGTACAATTCAAAGTTATTAGAAATATTTAAAGTATTATTAAACAGTGTTCCAATAAATTCCAGTCTTCAAAAAATCTCAGCATGATCTCAGCCAAAAGAGACATCCTTATCCAAATTTCTCCACTGCAACCGGTCCTATGCTTCCCGCATCTAATGGCTTCCAGTTACTTTCACCAGGTTATCGGACCACCTTATCGCGTCTTACGGTATGCACTCGCTATTCAAGAAGTTTAAGGCCCCATCGGCCATAATTTCTTTCTTTCTAATGTATCCCGCCCACTGCCATTTAAGTTCAACATTCCTATAGCCTAACTAAAGTGACTATGGTAAGTCACTATCTTCATCGAACCCAATTCGAAAAATAATGCTCGGAAATAAATAAGGTATGTAAATATTCCGTTGAAAATATTTTGTCCTATAATGCTATTTTAGTTACATTTCAAATAAATAATGTTAGAGCCAGTGAACTGAAAATGTATCATTAATCTTGAAAAGCAATGGGATTTTATAAAATAAATTGAAACGATCGTAGGAGATTGAAATTTCATATTTGAGAAACATAAAATTACAACTATTTTATAGGTACATAAAACATATGTGCATAAATTGTATATGTATATAAGTTATTGAGAATACTCTGTTTAAGCTTTTCATCAGTGAAACTGGAGTTAATGGCAGCTTCTACTTTAAGGTACCAAATTCCACCGCTTTGTGGAATTAGCTTGTGGAGAAGCTGGTTACGAGTAGGCGAGGAACGAACTAACACATGCCCAGCAGTGGACTGTGATAGGCTGATATTGATGACGAATGTATTATGTTCAAAAAAGATAAAATTATAGATGTACGTACCTTTGTTGAACACGCTAATCTCAAGGGCAACTGTTTAGAATTGAACAAATATTTTAGATATATTTTGTTTTGTATATTTTATGTATTATGTACATGATGATCATTTTGAACAGCAGTTACATGTAAGCTATGATAAATGATAAATGATAAATGATATTTATTTCTGTAAGTAAATCTTTTCAGATATTTTTACAAGTCGGACTTATAGCTAGAAGGCGCCGGCATTTCCTACGACTCACTCTGGGAAGAAACGCCGAAACAAACCACAGAGGTGTCTTTTTTTCTTTTTTTTTTTTAAGTCCGTGTACAATATTAAAGAGAACTATGTGAGTGCAGTATAGGGTCTGGGTTGGCCTTTTGAAGAAAGAACCATAGTTTTGAGTCGACCTGTCCATACAGACGGCACACGGGCCCCAGCCATCGTGTAGCCTAACCGATGTAGTCAGGATCCACAACCCGGAACACGACACTGCCGCCAGCAGGACACTTGAGTAGGCCGTGGAAACACTCAAAACCACCAGAAAATTACTAAAATATAAACTAACATTACAAGCCTACACTATACTCACATTTACAAACTTACACAAAAAAAAAATACTATACAATTCAATTTCAAGGAAAAACTAAACAAATTAGAATAAATGAAATACAATTTAAAACAAAATTTAAATGTTCATCACTTGTGGGAGCGAGCAGCATCACTCCCAAGCAAATTTATCATTTAAAAAATCAGTAACTGTGTAGTAAGCTTTATCACACAGTTTCTGTTTAACCAAGGACTTAAATTTGTTAATACTTAATTCATGAAATTTGCTTGGAATCTTATTGTAGAATCTCACACCCTGACATCGAAAAGACTTGCTTACTTTTTGTAGTCTAGTCGTTGGCAACACGAGTTTATCTTTATTTCTAGTGTTTATATTATGAATGTCGCTAAACTTTGTGAATGAATGTATATTTTTCTTAACATACACTAGATTTTCATATACATATTGAGATGCGACTGTCATAATACCAATTTCTTTAAACTTATCCCTCAGTGACTGCCTATAACTGAGATTATAAATTGCGCGAATAGCTCTCTTTTGCAACACAAAGATACTTTGAATGTCAGCAGCATTTCCCCACAACAAAATACCGTATGACATTACACTATGAAAATAGCTAAAATACACCAGTCTTGCGGTGTCTACATCAGTTAATTGGCGAATTTTATAAACCGCGTATGCTGCAGAACTGAGTCTATTCGACAAGCCATCAATGTGTGGGCCCCACTGCAATTTAGAATCTAGAGTTATACCCAAAAACTTAGTGGTGTCCACAAGATCCAACTCCTTTCCATTTATCAGAACATTAGTTTTTACCTGCTTAACATTAGGTGTAAAAAATCGAATACATTTAGTTTTTTTCTCGTTTAAGAGCAAGTTATTAACGTTGAACCAGTTCACGACCTTGCAGAGAGTGTTATTCACATCTTCAGTAACTAATTGCTGTCGTTTTAGTCTAAACAAAAGTGAGGTGTCATCCGCAAATAGCACTATCTCCTGATTATCTTTTATCAGATTAGGTAGGTCATTTATATAAACGAGAAACAAAAATGGGCCGAGAATTGAGCCCTGCGGAACCCCCATAGTGACCAGAGACCCGAGGGACCTCTGTCCATTAACTTCCACTCTTTGGGTCCTATTACCCAAATAAGAGATAAGAAGATCCAAAGCAGTATTCCTTATTCCATAGTGATGCAATTTCCTGATCAATGTTTCATGAGAAACGCAATCGAATGCCTTGGATAAGTCACAAAAAACACCCAGCGCATCCTGTTTATCCTCCCAGGCACTAAATATATTTTCCAATAGTTCAACACCAGCGTCACTTGTCGAGCGTCCTCTTCTGAAGCCAAACTGTTTCTTGTGTAGAATTTTGTTTGCGCTAAAGTGAGTTTGTAACTGATCCAGTATAATTTTTTCAAAAATTTTACTGAAAGTAGGTAACACCGAAATGGGTCTATAATTTGTAGGATCGGACGTGCTACCCGCCTTGAACAAAGGAATGATCTTACTGTGTTTCATTAAGTCAGGAAATACACCACACTCAATGCACTTATTGAAAATTAAGGCCAAATCTGATGCAACTACGTTAATAATTGATTTGGTTATTTGTACAGAATTACCCCAAAGGTCAGAGGTTCTCTTTACACTAAGAGCACTGAACGTTTTAACAATATCTCTATCGGTGATACAACTAAATCTTAACTCAGTATTACAAATGTTAATATTTTCTTTCAATAATGATTCTGCAATAGTGGGGGACGAATTCAATGACTCTGTGGTCGAAACTGGAATGTCTGTGAAAAATTTTTCAAAAGCTGTGGCAACGTCTAAATCGGAATTTATTTCTTTATTATCAATTAAAAGACTGTAATTATTACCTTTGTTCTTTACTTTTCCAGTTTCGGCATTAATTATTTCCCATGTCATTCTAATTTTATTTGAACTATTACTAATTTTAGATTTTAAGTAATTAACCTTTGCGAGATGACATATTTTTTTAAATAAATTGGAATATTGTTTAACATATTCTCGAAATTCTACACTAGTGTTATAGTTTCGTTCTTCATAAAGCTCATAAAGCCGTGTTCTACTTTTAAATATTCCAACCGTGGCCCATTCACTGAAGGTTGTAGTACCCCTAACTGATAACTTCTTAGGAGTAAAAGTTGACTCAAATTCTGAACAATACATGTTAAAAAAAGCATTATATAATTGATTAGGATCATCATTATAACCCAAGCTCGGCAGTTTACTAAGCAGTTTATTTTTAAAAATTTCCATACGAGTTACAGTTTTAGGTACCACAGTAATATCTCGTGTTACCACTATTTTATTTTTTATATCAAACGCACACATCTGTCCACAGTGATCAGAATGTAGTTTATTTATTATTCCTTTAGTGTGTGGCAATAGGTCAGTAAATATATTATCTAAACACCTGGCTGTGGTGGCAGTGATCCTGGTAGGCTCCAGAAAGATGTTATCAAGGTTGTATGATCTAAATAGGTTTTTAAACCTTGAACTCAAGGATGTATCTTCCAATATGTTTACATTAAAATCACCACACACAACTACATTTTTGTTTGATTTACATACTTTCTGCAAGACTTCATTCAAAGTTTTTTCAAAACTAACATACGATGAGGATGGAGGCCTGTATACACTCAATACAATAAGTTGCTCTAACTCCACACATGCTATCTCTATTGTTCGTTCAACAGAGAAGCCCACAATATCAGTACGGTTCTTAAAACTAAAATCCTTTCTGAGCAAAATCAATGAACCGCCATGTACAGCATGCTCCCTGCAGAACGAACTACCTAATATGTGATTACTGAAATTGAACATGAGCTGATGACTTTTTAGCCAGTGTTCTGTAACACAAAAAATATCAATTTTGTCACAGCTCATGAACAATTCAATCTCTAGGTGCTTACTAGACATTCCTTGAATATTTTGATGCACCAGAGTAAAAGTGTTCCTTTTAGGTGTTTCTGATACCATTCTATATGGTATATTTAAGCTAGAGGTTGCCTCTATTATATTACATTTAGTATTTATCTTATTATTTTTAATTAATTTACAATGATTGAACTTTCCACTAGTGTTCAAATTAATAGTGCAAGAGGTAGTCTCTATTGTCTTATCAATAAATTTAAATTATTTGAAATGTCAATTACATTATCAGGTAACTTATTGGATATGTCATTTAAATTTTTACAAATGTCAAAAGAATTATCTGCCAACGAATTGGCAAAGTCACTATGGGTGTCAATTTGCTCAATAGAAGCAACAGTTTTAGCCAAGTTCTTGGCTGTAATAGAAAAATAATATGATAGCGAAACTGCTATCTGTCTCTTATAATAATTGGAAAGGTAATGTCTACCTTTTGTCAATGAAATATTATTACTAACAAGCTTGTTAGTGTCAATGAGATGAAATTTATTACAATACTAGCTGTGCCCGCGACTTCGTTCGCGTGGTTGTCGAGAGCAAAACAACGTCGTTTAGATAAGAGTATATCATCACCTTTTTGATGATTTAGATAAGAGTCCTGACTTTGGTATAGTTGATTACGTTAATGCTTCTCTATATACTATGTTAGCGGTGGAATTACCCGGAGCATATACAAAAAGGTTGTTTGGGTTGCTAACACGTGATAGAGAAACATAGAGTTGGCCGTGTGAAAAACAATCAAAAGTAAGGTCTACACCCGCAACGGATAACGTCTGGCCTTGGGCTTTATTAATAGTCATAGCGTAACAGAGGCTTACAGGAAATTGCACACGTTTGAAAGTAAACGGAAAATTATTGGGGATAATGGGTATCCTGGGAATGAAAACAACATCACCGGAGCCGCAACCTGTTAAGATTTCGGCTTCGATGACATTTCGTTGGAGATTTGTTACTCTCAACCGAGTTCCATTGCATAGTTTTGGTGGGCTTAAATTTCTGAGTAGAATGATTGGTACTCCGACTTTTAAATAAATTTTGTGTGCTGGAAGACCTGGTGTATTTAGAGAGTCTAAAAACTCTACTGGATAGTGGGTGGCATCTCCTTCTTCTAAAACCGTGTTAATAGATAAATATTCCCTACTTTCTCCAGAAACATGTACCAATATTTGAGAATTTATTGCTGCTGCTTGGTCGTTGCGAGGTGCCAAAATAGCTCGTTGGCATAGCCAAGCAGCGTCATGGTTCGAGATCTCTGATGGATCTCCGTATACAGAGGAAATGAGTTCCTGCTGTGAGGCAACAGAAGAACACAGGCTTTCGACTAAAGTTACTTTACCTCCTTCTTGAGTCGGGTATGTGCCGTTACCAATTTGAAGTAGTAAATTTGAGAAAACCTGCGCGTTTGCGTCACCTCCCAAATATGCTCGCATATTAAAGCTCAAATTAGTTAATATGACACTACGCCATAAAATAGAGCTCTTTAAACAGGCACCTATTTCATCGGCCCTCGTTCCTCTGGGTATTATAGGGAGTGTCTGCCTGAAGTCTCCACAGAATAGCACCGTTAAGCCTCCCATCGGTCGGTCATTTTGTCTTATATCTCGCAACGTTCTATCTACAGCTTCCACAGCTTTACGATTTGCCATCGTACACTCGTCCCAAACGATAAGGGCGCAATCGCGTAAAACCCTTGCTTTATCACTATTGCGAGACACGTTGCAAACAGGGTTTTCTGTGCGGTCCAAGTCGATTGGTATTTTAAATGTTGTATGTGCAGTTTTTCCTCCTGGTAATAAAGTGGCAGCTATTCCTGAGGAAGCGACGGCAAGGGCAATTTTGTTTTGGCTCCTTATTTGAGCCAAGATAACTTTAGTGAGGAAAGTTTTACCTGTTCCACCAGGTGCATCTAAAAACAGCATTTCTCCTAATGAATGTTCTACACTACAGCATACTCTATCAAAGATTTGACGTTGTTCTGACGTCAAATTTGAACAGCCATTTCGCAATATTTCTGCTAACTCTTCGGGGTTGTAATTTATTTCAGATGTATACTCCCTATTAATTCGTTCCCCACCAACTGTCGGTGTCGGCAAGCCGTATTGACTGAGGGGGTTCCCTCCTATACTTGTAACTATATCTTGTATAGCCAGCAAAGCCCTATTATGGCAGCTTTCACGTACTTGGTCAGAAGTTTCACTATTTATATTTTGCTGTCTCAAAAAATCTTCGGCAAACGCGTCTTTATATTTTTGCCACAACTGCCCAGCGTCCGATAGGCCACAAAATGTCAACAAAATGGCAAATAAATGGCGCAAACGATGTGGACTATCACTGACGCATGCTTCGGCTAAAGCATCATCCCAATGCTGATCGCCATCTAATAAATGCCGTGCGCGGCAAGCAGCTTGAAATGTGGGATATTCTATATCGTCCACTTTGCGGAGCTCAGCAAAAGAAGTAGGTCCTCGCACTGTGTGAAGAAGAAGGCGTAAATAATAACACTCTGCATTATTTGGGTGCACCGTGTATACTCTTCCAATCACGTGTTCTTTAAAAATGCCGGACTCGCCTTCTACAGCAGTTCCACGTCTCCTGCGATTAAAAACACCTTGCTGCTTGTTATAAGTATAATAATGTGGCACTTCATTGTACAACAGAGACTTAGCGAAATTGTCTCTTTCGCAAAGGCGAAAGAATGCGAGCAAGGTGGTTTGTCTTGGGTTGTTCATTCTTTCTGCCACATTTTCTGGCTGAAAGTAAACTCGCTGCCCGCCTTCCAGGTGCACGTCAAGATGGATGACTGGCGGATACCTTTCATGAATAGGGAAACTCAAAATGCGCCAAACTGCCTCCGAAGAGCTTATGTATCGGCCAGATTGATACCTTGTCACTTCATCAAATTGGTTGTTATTTCTTAGTGCTATCATGGCTTGATCACTACCTTTATTAACATATTTACATATATATTTTATAGATTCGACGCTATTACAAATTTCAACATTAATGTGTGCTTGAAAAGCGTTTGACAAAACTGGAGAATACGGTACCACCCAACTATTATTTAGAATTATTTCTTGTCCACGGAATCTGACAGTAGCTGTGAAACCACCTTGTGACGGTGATCTTCGCCGGTATTGCGGATACCCATTTTCCCCAGCCATAGTTAGTTCTTTCAGTGCTCTGGGGTATTTTTTTGAGCATTGACCATCTTTCATGCACGGTGATTCCCTGTTTAAGAGGCCACATGGCCCGTGAACCATATGTGTTTTTACTATGTCATGCAAAATCGGATCTGCATTATAGTCCGGAAATTCTGCACTTATGACACTGTCTATAGCATCGGGACGAATTTTTTCTTCCAGCCACAGAAGAATGTGCGCGTGGGGTAAACCACGCTTTTGCCACTCGACGCTATACATAAAACAAAGAGTTGAACCGAAAACTTTCTCCTTTGTAAGTAGATTAATCAAGACTTTGAGTTTTAAATGAAAAATCCTAGCAATAATGTCATGTCTGTCGTATGACGCCTGTCCTGTGAGAAGTGCCTGGCAAATCTCCGTCCACTTTGGATTTGTTGTAAATGTTATAAAAAGGTCCGGCCGGCCGTATTTACGGACGTAACAAAAAGCATCTTGCGTTCGTTCGTGCATATACCGCGGACCGCCTGTGAAACTGGATGGCAAAATAACCAATCGACCCAAGTTTTCGACGTTATTATCTGATTGCATGGCGTCCCGCAAGTGCACGTATTCTTCAGCGCGTAACCGTCGCTGGTTAGTGCGAATATACACTAAACGTTCAGTTTCTATTTTTGCGTACATGTCCACAATAAATTGGCTGAACAAACCACGAAATCGTTGCAAATATACGAAACTGTTTTGCCTTATTTGTAAAAGGTAGGAATAGTATTGTTGAGCAGATATTTTTTTTTGATAATTAGTGACTCTCGTAGTAGGGTTCACTTGGTACAGCCCAAAATTGTACCCATCTTCACCATGACAATAGATTAGTGGATATTGCAGGGCGTCGTAAGCTCGGTGGGTTTCCAAAATGCGTTGAAGGCGATCGTCGCGTGTACGCAACACGATATCACGTCTCTCACACTCCTGGTCGACTAAAACAACTGCAACTTCATCTGCGACGGGTGCATTGTGTCTTCCACGGTGTTCACCCACAGGACGTCTATCGGCACTTATAACAATTTTGAAATCATTGCTGCCTTGTGGAATTGACTCCAATGCAGCTTTGAATTCACGAACGTACTGGTTAACGCGATGCAGCAATTCTTGAAGTTGACCCAAAAGCTCAGCATTGAGCTGGGGAAAATTGTGATTTCTAACATTGAGCTGTTGCGTGTAATCGGATACAAAATAAATTTGGAGAAATTTGGGTTCATTTTCTGGCAGCAAAGATCCAATAAGGTGATAAACTTGACCTTGTACTTTGAAGGTTGGCATGAACGGTCCTTCCGTTATTTGTTTTGCCCCAAAGGAAGTCATTTGGAAAGCACTGTTATATAAACGAATATTATCCAAAAAACGGTTCGACTGGGGATGATCGCCATTCAGGAGACTTATAAGTAAGTGTGGTGGATCTTGGAAATTTGGAAGAACAATTTTTCCATTTGAGCAGCACATTCCATCTGTCTCTTTCCTCCATTTCAAAGCATGACAAAAATTACAAATTTCTCTCATGTCACCCACGAAAGTAAAGCCAGCATAATTAATTCTAGACGAATATGTGAACCCTGATTTTTCCCTATTGTCCCAAGGTAATAAAATATTTGCATCGTCATTTTCCATGGACTCATCAGCTCCGCTATTTGTTTCTCTATTCATATGGTATCGAGCTCGTTCTATTTCTAGGCGAGATTGACGTTGTTCTGCTGTTTCTGCTCGTCTTAGTTCATCTATTCTTTCCCTTTCAGATGCAAGATAACTTTCATTGTTTCTTTGTACACCTACATAGTTATGTCTAGCTATTTCTAATCGTTCTTCTCTTTGGGAGAGAGATTCAGACTCGCGCGAGAGAGCGTGTCGCTCTCGGTCAGATGACAGACGTGCTTGGCGTTCCTCGATACTCTCTTGAGAACGCAAAGTCGCGGTCCGAGTTCTTTGCGAACTTAAGCGCGACTCCCTTTCTGTGAAAGTCTCTGACTCGCGTGAGAGAGACTGGCGCTCCCGATCAGCAGACAGCCGAACTTCGCGTTCCTGGATATTCTCTTGAGAACGCAAAGTCGCGGTCCGAGTTCTTTGCGAACTTAAGCGCGACTCCCTTTCTGTGAATGTCTCTGACTCACGTGAGAGAGAGTGGCGCTCCCGATCAGCAGACAGCCGAACTTCGCGTTCCTGGATATTCTCTTGAGAACGCAAAGTCGCGGTCCGAGTTCTTTGCGAACTTAAGCGCGACTCCCTTTCTGTGAATGTCTCTGACTCACGTGAGAGAGAGTGGCGCTCCCGATCAGCAGACAGCCGGTCTTCGCGTTCCTGGATACTCTCTTGAGACCGCAAAGTCGCGGTCCGTGTTCTTTGTGAACTTAAACGTGACTCCCTTTCGGTGAACGTTTCCGATTCACGTGAAAGAGCGATGTGCTCTCGGTTAGCAGATAACCGTGCTTCACGATCTTCTTCCGATTCCTGAGACCTACAAAGTCTCATCCTTTTCGCATTTCGGCTACGCAGCGAAAGGTTAGTTTTTTTTCTTTGAGGCATTTTCAAGGAAAATTAAAGCAATAAACAAAACTAACAACACTTATGACTGAATAGCCTACAAACTTAAAAGAACGGTGCGTCGAACAGTCTAGTGTGACAACGTATCGTCTGTTCGTGGTCGTGACTCAACGAATTGGCAACACTAACTTACTGTATAACGATTGGCACTATTGGATTCAAACTACGAAGTAAATCAAATACAATCTTAACTTCGTACTTCAAACCAATGACCAAAGTTGACCAAACGAAACCAATAAGATAAGCAAATACTTTTTTTTCGACCAATTTAGAAAATCGATAAACCAAGCAACCAAAGAACTTTTACGACACACGCAAGAACTTTTAAGACACCTAACGAAACCCAATTTGCCTAGTAAACACGGTGGACGTCATCCTCGCGCGGAAAATCTTAACACCGCGATTCAGAAAATGACGTCATTTGCACAACGCCATCTATCGGATTTAGATTTCAACTATCAACATTAGTTCTATTTTTAGTCTTAAGATGTCGTTGCAAGTACTATACTTAATTGCGTAACGTAATATTTTACTTCTTGAACTCACTAAATTAATCATATCTTTTGATAGAGTGAACCGATTTCGATGAAACAAAAACTAAGTTAAACCTCAAGTTGCGTATAATTTTTGTATATAAACATTGTCAGCATTGAATTCGTAGATTTTACGTGATGTGCGCACAAACAAACAGACAAACAGACAAAAATTTCAAAAATGATGGAAATGGGTTCTGTTACTTATCTTTTCACACGCTGGCTATTTTTTGTTTCAATTTCTTCAATGTACAAAAATGACTTTTCTACAGATTTATTATATGTATAGATGGCCCATTTATTTGGCAAGTTAAATTGTGCATCATTATATTTAGATTATGTCTAACATTTCTTTCCTCCTGTGACAACCCTTTAATAAAAGGAAGTGTAAACAATACTATTTTATTTACATCTAACTGTAATAATGATTCAAAATACTCTAAGAATTTCTTCTTGTTTACATTTCCCCTGTTACCAACAAAAATGACTAATGATGTATTTACATTGAAGCTTGATTTGGAATTTAAAACTTTTTCCATTATAACATTAAAAGATGAGTGAGGCATACAATAATTGCTGAATGAATGTCCCAAGTGTGTATTTAACATTATGGGACCCAAGCCCTTTCCAATTTCATCACTAAACATTGCTATGTTATAATTTTTGTATAATTTGTTAGTTTTTATAGGGGAATCCTTGTTGTCAGATACAAAAGTTGTGTTAGGTTGTGGTGTCAGCGAGGAAGGAGCTAGCGCTGTCCTGGGGCTGTCTAGAGAATACATTGACTCATTACAATTACAGGCATTAACCAACCTGCCAATAGCCAGCACCTGCTCCTTGCTCTGCTTTTGAGATATTTCATACTTATAACTAATGTTACAAAGTTTTTCTTCAAGACGGTCTATCTCATTTAGTAATTCTCTTGTATCTTTTATATATTGACTCGACATGTTGTCTAGTTCTGTGGAGTACATAGTCACCTGATCAATTAAATGTATTCTCTGCCTATTTAGTGACATACTATTAATAAAAAAATTATGTTTGTGAATCATTTTTTTTGTTTTGGTAATAATCTTTTTAATTTTAATGTACTTTTTTAATTTTTTCAAGCTGCATTTAACAATTTTTTTAGGTTTATAAGAACAAGTAGTATCATCGTCAGCTGTGAGATCTATTACCATAGCTGGATGGAGACTGCATCTATGTATGATATATCTATAAATATATCTATGATATATCTTCCTATGCTTTAATTCCCGTGTTTAATTGGGGTCGACCGGTTCAACCGGTTTAACTTGAATTTAAGTTTTCCCAAGGAGCGACTGGAACCGGACCTCCACAAGCCTAAGTAGAACAGAATCCAAAGGCTGAAGAACTTAAACCACTGCCAGTGGTCAATATTTGAGATCACCGACTTCCCACCTACCTATTCGATCTGTAAACGTGATTTCTTATCTGCGATTGTCTTTTTCACTTATTTTTACTTAAATCCCCCCTGTATACCGCTTTTT
The DNA here is from genome assembly GCA_932526445.1 of Phragmatobia fuliginosa. NCBI lineage: Eukaryota > Metazoa > Arthropoda > Insecta > Lepidoptera > Erebidae > Phragmatobia > Phragmatobia fuliginosa. Next base: position 2,495,926 of record OW052078.1, on the reverse strand, counting down.
GGTGGTTATGTTAGACACAAACCGACCACATACCGTACGCGGTCTCAGGTAGTAGCCGGGGAACCAGCTGCGACCTAGAAAAGAAATCCAGGAACCCATATTTTTAACCTTTAGTTCCAAAAGATCCCATTGATAGCAATGGAAATGTATCCTGCTACGATAGTATCACAAAATAAATATTAGTAAATTAAAGTATACTGAGAAGCCAGTAGGTTAAATAATTATTTCAAATGTATATACTTACATTCGTTTAAAATACTTAATCAAATCTAAATCAACATAACAATATATATTGTGCGGTAATACCAGCCACTTTTTATAACTGACAGAATAAATTTATTTTCTGCAAATTAAAAAAGAAAATTAATATCTGTTTGTGAGCCAACGGGGTGCAAAAAGAAATGATATTAAAAAATAAACCATTTAAACTATTAACAAGCAAGTAGTTTTGTGAAAACTGAAATGTATTACTGAATTTATTATATTTGTTTTTAATAAAAATGAAAATATTGTACCTTCATACTAGGTCCTTGGATTAAGATTTGAATAGACTCTATTCATCCCGTACGTGTCCTCTAAGAAGCTAAAAATTTGTAACAGTAATATTTTTAAATTTATAAGTTCAACCTATTCCATGTACGTTTTTTGTTGTATTGCGTAGTCAAATATTATATCTTTTGAATTTCTTCTCCTTCTTCCAGTACCTCTTCAATCCTGAAGGTTGGCCGTCAGTTTCCTGTACTCCTCTCTCCCGCCTATTGAATTTGAGTACAGCATATTCTCACTTTCATACCTATTTTTTCAATAAAATGATTAGATCCCCTTGCGTAATTTCATACCGCGCACTCCCAAAATAACATAATTACACCGTTTGACACCTTAGATTATGCTCTTTTGTAAGTAAAGGAATACTATTCTATGATTATAAATTCAAGATCTAAAGTTTCAATGACATTTTGAACCTAATAAATAAAGTCGCCAAAATAGTTTACCTTAAGTCTGCAATAGTGGCAGAATTTCAGAGAGAGCAGTTAAATTTTGGAAATTACTTCTACCGTCTAAAGCTACAATAAAAGCACGGAATTGTAAAGGAGAAGCTTGACATTCAAGTCATTATCTACCTTTTAAACTGCAAACGATATAGGTTGTCTATCGTCTTGCTGCAACCTAAGAGAAGTTATTTCATCTTGCCAAGTATTCTTAAGATAAAATGAATTTAAATTATGTTGGATATTAACAGCTTTAATTTCATCAGAAGAATGCTTGCAAATATTACAAAATAATAACCTTCTCGTTTATGATTAACATAAAAAAAAATTCTGCTAAATAGTTTTCGTAATCTAGATTTTATTTTACTTATTACCGTTTTCTGTGATACTGTATCTGAATGCCATGTTCTAATCGAAGTTAAAGTAAATAAATAATTATAATATCTTACATGAATATCTCTCATTATGCAAGTATTGTAATTTTAATGAACCAGATCTACTGCTTAGTACTGTTAATTAAGTAAAGGAATGCCACAAGGTAGTGTTTGAGGTCCTACACTATTACTGGTTTTCATTAACGACATAAATATCTATACATATAATAAATCTGTAGAAAAGTCATTTTTGTACATTGAAGAAATTGAAACAAAAAATAGCCAGCGTGTGAAAAGATAAGTAACAGAACCCATTTCCATCATTTTTGAAATTTTTGTCTGTTTGTCTGTTTGTCTGTTTGTCTGTTTGTTTGTGCGCACATCACGTAAAATCTACGAATTCAATGCTGACAATGTTTATATACAAAAATTATACGCAACTTGAGGTTTAACTTAGTTTTTGTTTCATCGAAATCGGTTCACTCTATCAAAAGATATGATTAATTTAGTGAGTTCAAGAAGTAAAATATTACGTTACGCAATTAAGTATAGTACTTGCAACGACATCTTAAGACTAAAAATAGAACTAATGTTGATAGTTGAAATCTAAATCCGATAGATGGCGTTGTGCAAATGACGTCATTTTCTGAATCGCGGTGTTAAGATTTTCCGCGCGAGGATGACGTCCACCGTGTTTACTAGGCAAATTGGGTTTCGTTAGGTGTCTTAAAAGTTCTTGCGTGTGTCGTAAAAGTTCTTTGGTTGCTTGGTTTATCGATTTTCTAAATTGGTCGAAAAAAAAGTATTTGCTTATCTTATTGGTTTCGTTTGGTCAACTTTGGTCATTGGTTTGAAGTACGAAGTTAAGATTGTATTTGATTTACTTCGTAGTTTGAATCCAATAGTGCCAATCGTTATACAGTAAGTTAGTGTTGCCAATTCGTTGAGTCACGACCACGAACAGACGATACGTTGTCACACTAGACTGTTCGACGCACCGTTCTTTTAAGTTTGTAGGCTATTCAGTCATAAGTGTTGTTAGTTTTGTTTATTGCTTTAATTTTCCTTGAAAATGCCTCAAAGAAAAAAAACTAACCTTTCGCTGCGTAGCCGAAATGCGAAAAGGATGAGACTTTGTAGGTCTCAGGAATCGGAAGAAGATCGTGAAGCACGGTTATCTGCTAACCGAGAGCACATCGCTCTTTCACGTGAATCGGAAACGTTCACCGAAAGGGAGTCACGTTTAAGTTCACAAAGAACACGGACCGCGACTTTGCGGTCTCAAGAGAGTATCCAGGAACGCGAAGACCGGCTGTCTGCTGATCGGGAGCGCCACTCTCTCTCACGTGAGTCAGAGACATTCACAGAAAGGGAGTCGCGCTTAAGTTCGCAAAGAACTCGGACCGCGACTTTGCGTTCTCAAGAGAATATCCAGGAACGCGAAGTTCGGCTGTCTGCTGATCGGGAGCGCCACTCTCTCTCACGTGAGTCAGAGACATTCACAGAAAGGGAGTCGCGCTTAAGTTCGCAAAGAACTCGGACCGCGACTTTGCGTTCTCAAGAGAATATCCAGGAACGCGAAGTTCGGCTGTCTGCTGATCGGGAGCGCCAGTCTCTCTCACGCGAGTCAGAGACTTTCACAGAAAGGGAGTCGCGCTTAAGTTCGCAAAGAACTCGGACCGCGACTTTGCGTTCTCAAGAGAGTATCGAGGAACGCCAAGCACGTCTGTCATCTGACCGAGAGCGACACGCTCTCTCGCGCGAGTCTGAATCTCTCTCCCAAAGAGAAGAACGATTAGAAATAGCTAGACATAACTATGTAGGTGTACAAAGAAACAATGAAAGTTATCTTGCATCTGAAAGGGAAAGAATAGATGAACTAAGACGAGCAGAAACAGCAGAACAACGTCAATCTCGCCTAGAAATAGAACGAGCTCGATACCATATGAATAGAGAAACAAATAGCGGAGCTGATGAGTCCATGGAAAATGACGATGCAAATATTTTATTACCTTGGGACAATAGGGAAAAATCAGGGTTCACATATTCGTCTAGAATTAATTATGCTGGCTTTACTTTCGTGGGTGACATGAGAGAAATTTGTAATTTTTGTCATGCTTTGAAATGGAGGAAAGAGACAGATGGAATGTGCTGCTCAAATGGAAAAATTGTTCTTCCAAATTTCCAAGATCCACCACACTTACTTATAAGTCTCCTGAATGGCGATCATCCCCAGTCGAACCGTTTTTTGGATAATATTCGTTTATATAACAGTGCTTTCCAAATGACTTCCTTTGGGGCAAAACAAATAACGGAAGGACCGTTCATGCCAACCTTCAAAGTACAAGGTCAAGTTTATCACCTTATTGGATCTTTGCTGCCAGAAAATGAACCCAAATTTCTCCAAATTTATTTTGTATCCGATTACACGCAACAGCTCAATGTTAGAAATCACAATTTTCCCCAGCTCAATGCTGAGCTTTTGGGTCAACTTCAAGAATTGCTGCATCGCGTTAACCAGTACGTTCGTGAATTCAAAGCTGCATTGGAGTCAATTCCACAAGGCAGCAATGATTTCAAAATTGTTATAAGTGCCGATAGACGTCCTGTGGGTGAACACCGTGGAAGACACAATGCACCCGTCGCAGATGAAGTTGCAGTTGTTTTAGTCGACCAGGAGTGTGAGAGACGTGATATCGTGTTGCGTACACGCGACGATCGCCTTCAACGCATTTTGGAAACCCACCGAGCTTACGACGCCCTGCAATATCCACTAATCTATTGTCATGGTGAAGATGGGTACAATTTTGGGCTGTACCAAGTGAACCCTACTACGAGAGTCACTAATTATCAAAAAAATATATCTGCTCAACAATACTATTCCTACCTTTTACAAATAAGGCAAAACAGTTTCGTATATTTGCAACGATTTCGTGGTTTGTTCAGCCAATTTATTGTGGACATGTACGCAAAAATAGAAACTGAACGTTTAGTGTATATTCGCACTAACCAGCGACGGTTACGCGCTGAAGAATACGTGCACTTGCGGGACGCCATGCAATCAGATAATAACGTCGAAAACTTGGGTCGATTGGTTATTTTGCCATCCAGTTTCACAGGCGGTCCGCGGTATATGCACGAACGAACGCAAGATGCTTTTTGTTACGTCCGTAAATACGGCCGGCCGGACCTTTTTATAACATTTACAACAAATCCAAAGTGGACGGAGATTTGCCAGGCACTTCTCACAGGACAGGCGTCATACGACAGACATGACATTATTGCTAGGATTTTTCATTTAAAACTCAAAGTCTTGATTAATCTACTTACAAAGGAGAAAGTTTTCGGTTCAACTCTTTGTTTTATGTATAGCGTCGAGTGGCAAAAGCGTGGTTTACCCCACGCGCACATTCTTCTGTGGCTGGAAGAAAAAATTCGTCCCGATGCTATAGACAGTGTCATAAGTGCAGAATTTCCGGACTATAATGCAGATCCGATTTTGCATGACATAGTAAAAACACATATGGTTCACGGGCCATGTGGCCTCTTAAACAGGGAATCACCGTGCATGAAAGATGGTCAATGCTCAAAAAAATACCCCAGAGCACTGAAAGAACTAACTATGGCTGGGGAAAATGGGTATCCGCAATACCGGCGAAGATCACCGTCACAAGGTGGTTTCACAGCTACTGTCAGATTCCGTGGACAAGAAATAATTCTAAATAATAGTTGGGTGGTACCGTATTCTCCAGTTTTGTCAAACGCTTTTCAAGCACACATTAATGTTGAAATTTGTAATAGCGTCGAATCTATAAAATATATATGTAAATATGTTAATAAAGGTAGTGATCAAGCCATGATAGCACTAAGAAATAACAACCAATTTGATGAAGTGACAAGGTATCAATCTGGCCGATACATAAGCTCTTCGGAGGCAGTTTGGCGCATTTTGAGTTTCCCTATTCATGAAAGGTATCCGCCAGTCATCCATCTTGACGTGCACCTGGAAGGCGGGCAGCGAGTTTACTTTCAGCCAGAAAATGTGGCAGAAAGAATGAACAACCCAAGACAAACCACCTTGCTCGCATTCTTTCGCCTTTGCGAAAGAGACAATTTCGCTAAGTCTCTGTTGTACAATGAAGTGCCACATTATTATACTTATAACAAGCAGCAAGGTGTTTTTAATCGCAGGAGACGTGGAACTGCTGTAGAAGGCGAGTCCGGCATTTTTAAAGAACACGTGATTGGAAGAGTATACACGGTGCACCCAAATAATGCAGAGTGTTATTATTTACGCCTTCTTCTTCACACAGTGCGAGGACCTACTTCTTTTGCTGAGCTCCGCAAAGTGGACGATATAGAATATCCCACATTTCAAGCTGCTTGCCGCGCACGGCATTTATTAGATGGCGATCAGCATTGGGATGATGCTTTAGCCGAAGCATGCGTCAGTGATAGTCCACATCGTTTGCGCCATTTATTTGCCATTTTGTTGACATTTTGTGGCCTATCGGACGCTGGGCAGTTGTGGCAAAAATATAAAGACGCGTTTGCCGAAGATTTTTTGAGACAGCAAAATATAAATAGTGAAACTTCTGACCAAGTACGTGAAAGCTGCCATAATAGGGCTTTGCTGGCTATACAAGATATAGTTACAAGTATAGGAGGGAACCCCCTCAGTCAATACGGCTTGCCGACACCGACAGTTGGTGGGGAACGAATTAATAGGGAGTATACATCTGAAATAAATTACAACCCCGAAGAGTTAGCAGAAATATTGCGAAATGGCTGTTCAAATTTGACGTCAGAACAACGTCAAATCTTTGATAGAGTATGCTGTAGTGTAGAACATTCATTAGGAGAAATGCTGTTTTTAGATGCACCTGGTGGAACAGGTAAAACTTTCCTCACTAAAGTTATCTTGGCTCAAATAAGGAGCCAAAACAAAATTGCCCTTGCCGTCGCTTCCTCAGGAATAGCTGCCACTTTATTACCAGGAGGACAAACTGCACATACAACATTTAAAATACCAATCGACTTGGACCGCACAGAAAACCCTGTTTGCAACGTGTCTCGCAATAGTGATAAAGCAAGGGTTTTACGCGATTGCGCCCTTATCGTTTGGGACGAGTGTACGATGGCAAATCGTAAAGCTGTGGAAGCTGTAGATAGAACGTTGCGAGATATAAGACAAAATGACCGACCGATGGGAGGCTTAACGGTGCTATTCTGTGGAGACTTCAGGCAGACACTCCCTATAATACCCAGAGGAACGAGGGCCGATGAAATAGGTGCCTGTTTAAAGAGCTCTATTTTATGGCGTAGTGTCATATTAACTAATTTGAGCTTTAATATGCGAGCATATTTGGGAGGTGACGCAAACGCGCAGGTTTTCTCAAATTTACTACTTCAAATTGGTAACGGCACATACCCGACTCAAGAAGGAGGTAAAGTAACTTTAGTCGAAAGCCTGTGTTCTTCTGTTGCCTCACAGCAGGAACTCATTTCCTCTGTATACGGAGATCCATCAGAGATCTCGAACCATGACGCTGCTTGGCTATGCCAACGAGCTATTTTGGCACCTCGCAACGACCAAGCAGCAGCAATAAATTCTCAAATATTGGTACATGTTTCTGGAGAAAGTAGGGAATATTTATCTATTAACACGGTTTTAGAAGAAGGAGATGCCACCCACTATCCAGTAGAGTTTTTAGACTCTCTAAATACACCAGGTCTTCCAGCACACAAAATTTATTTAAAAGTCGGAGTACCAATCATTCTACTCAGAAATTTAAGCCCACCAAAACTATGCAATGGAACTCGGTTGAGAGTAACAAATCTCCAACGAAATGTCATCGAAGCCGAAATCTTAACAGGTTGCGGCTCCGGTGATGTTGTTTTCATTCCCAGGATACCCGTTATCCCCAATAATTTTCCGTTTACTTTCAAACGTGTGCAATTTCCTGTAAGCCTCTGTTACGCTATGACTATTAATAAAGCCCAAGGCCAGACGTTATCCGTTGCGGGTGTAGACCTTACTTTTGATTGTTTTTCACACGGCCAACTCTATGTTTCTCTATCACGTGTTAGCAACCCAAACAACCTTTTTGTATATGCTCCGGGTAATTCCACCGCTAACATAGTATATAGAGAAGCATTAACGTAATCAACTATACCAAAGTCAGGACTCTTATCTAAATCATCAAAAAGGTGATGATATACTCTTATCTAAACGACGTTGTTTTGCTCTCGACAACCACGCGAACGAAGTCGCGGGCACAGCTAGTAAAATAATATTTCTTTCCATCATCTTCTTTGATAACTGAAAATTCTGCTCAGAAAGGTATTGTATTTTATTTAAAACACACACAATACCGTTCTAATTGAGCCCCTCATCCCACTTATCTAAAAGATTAATTTTAAACTATTTTCTATTTCAAAATTCTAGATTCCTCTGTATAAAAGTTAAAAGCAATTTTAATATTTCTATAGACAGCTGACATAAATTTTATATAAAGAAATCCTAAAGATAATCAGCAATGAATGCTTTAAATTCTATATTAATTGGAACCTTCATCGTATCACATAAAAGACCACTATTTTTTCAATCCAATTGAAGCTTGTTTAAACGTAATATTCACTCTCGATGGAAAATGAAAAATATATTTCTGCGAACCCAGGTTTCATAGAATTCAATATGCGAATACCAACATAAAGAAACCTGCTTTTGCGGAGGATTTCAATCAATGCAAAATACATTTAGTCTGTATGTATGTGTATATTTTAATCTGTGTGGCCTTTAGAAGTTAGATTTTATGTTAAAAACTGTTTGTTATGGTAGTTCAAAGTGATATTTCAGTTAAAAGTTCAGCTATACATATCATATAACAATGTAACCAAAAATTGTAAAATCTATGTAGAAAAAGAGTATCCATGGAGTTTCTTGTCTGTTCTTCTCCATAGGATCTACGAATTGAACAGACAATCAGCTTCACGACTGACTACTGACTGACTACTTGACGTTTCAAAAGTGCCGTTGTATTGGTTTATTTGAAATAAAAATGGTTTGATTTGATATATGTATTTTATGTAATTGGAACCTAGACCAAAGGAGAGTCGCCATCAAAATCACCTGTCACTACAAACTCACACATTATAATAAATTAATGAATAAAATAAATACTTAAAATATCTTACACAACACGATATCTAGTCCCAAACTAAGCAGGGCTTGTATTGTGGTACTAGGCAACTGATATAAATACATAAACGTACTCTTTTCTTTCGTGTCCGTGTGGTGATGGATTAAGAATACAAAGTGTCACCACCCCTATTCATTCCATGGGTGTCGTAAGAGGCGACTAAAGGAACAAAATAAGCAGCTAACATTACTGCCCAAAGAAGGAAAACTTGAAATAAACCCTTCTGGCCAGCCTTGTATAGTAGGCCAAAACCTCCTTTCTAAGGAGAGGCCTACGTCCAGCAGTGGACTGTTGAAGGCTGTTGATGATGTTGATGAAGCACAGGAGTCGCATACGCTCCCACTGCGAAACCGAGGCAGTCATTAAAATAAAACAATCCATAATTTCCAAAACAATCAGTACAGAATCATTTGGACTTATATTTTACTGAGGGCAACGCCGGCCTGGGACTACTCTCTATCGTGTTCTACGATTCTTTTAAAATATCACATTCCTTTGACCAGCATGTCAAAGGCATGTTTTAATTATTACGTGATCGCATTAAATTTTATAAAAATATATTGAAGGAAACTCGGTGTTTAATAATATTAGAAACACATTTATAAAGGCCTTGATATATTCTAATTAAGCAAGTGTTCGTTCAGTGGTTGAAATTTATTTTTTTAGCATTCTGGATGCCTCTTGCATATAAATTTTAATTGTACCAAATAACATATTTGTATCATCTTTTCGGTTCACCTAGTTTTCGTAAAAAGTGGTATCGTAAAAATTACGTACGTACTTTGACGTAGAAAATACATAGAAAACTAGATACAAATAGGCTACTTAAACACATAGAGCTTTAAAATAAAAAAATAAAAAAGGTGTATGTTTGTAATATCAAAATTTTTATTTGTCTGTCTGTTTGTTCCGGATAATCTCTGAAATAGCTGGACCGTTTTGACGGGACTTTTATTGGTAGAAAGCTGATGCCATAAGGTGTAAATTAAGCATTTTTTAATTTAGTCTAACTTCGCACAGCGGCGTTACTTGTGATTATCGCCGCGAGTAACTCTCAGTTAGTATTATACAATAGTAATCATACCTAAAAAAAACATAAATAACACACTTCAAAAACTCATGTCACTTCAACAGATAAACTTAAAAAAAATATCCAACATACTTTTTTCAAATCATCATGCAAAGCAGGGATAAAATCAGATTTTACCGGCGAACATGCCTGCGAAAACATCCCTTGGGATCATATAAGCCAGTTGTGTTATGATTTTAAAATTAAACTTAAATCACGTTGTGACGCAGTAAATTTATAAGTTGGTGCATAATCCCTTTAGAGAATAGTCGACAGAATACGTATTTTGCCGAGCAGAGATTTTGAGAAAGAAGATTTTGGTCAGGACGAACGTTATTAGTGTAAAAGTAGTACTGCCATGCTAAGTACATCCCCGGTAGTAGAGTCAAGCTGATTGAAGCACAGATGAACTGGCCCGCAGCCTTACTCTTTATTTCAAATCCGATCGATTGTTATTAAAATTGTGACGTTTCGTAATTCTGAATTCAACACTACCATTACTTTTTTATATATTTAAGTCTACCAAAGTGAGTCTACTCTGCCTGATGGAAAGCATGAAGCGAATCCAAGATCCAAGGCCATGCAGCATGGTTAAACATACCATGGTGGCCTGGTCAGGTGTTTCTACATCATTCCCCCGGACCTCCGCAGACCGGAAGAATGATTGGGTCTTCGGTCTCACACTCACCAACGAAATACGACATCAAGAATGCTGTCATTGTTAGGATGGTTTCCTGTGGGTAGTAATGCAATGGTCGAGTCGACTCATTCATGCTTAAATCAGCGTGCTCTACTACCAATCAAGCTACTATTATTTTCAAACTAATATTTTCAGTGTTACTTGATACTGGGAGTAGATTCGTATTAGATTGAAATTGGGATGAAGTTTAAGTGTAAAGCCACGGGGCGGTAGGTACTACCTCACACGGAAAACCAACTTAAAATAACAGCGTTCATGTTGTCGTGTTTCTTTGGTGAGTGTGAGGCCCAATGATGCCAAAATATCTCAATAGGCTGCCTTTTTACGAATCACATTAACAGCCTCGTTGGTCTAGTGGTTAGCGTATGTCACTGCTGATCAAGAGGTCTCGGGTTCGATTCCCGGGTCGGACCAAATGTTTGTGTGATCCGCAAATATTTTTTATACTACACCTGATCGGAACAGTAGTCATTATTCCCTGAAAATGAAAAGAGAAAGTTAGTCTTTTCCTTGACCTAAATAAGCGGGAGCAAAAAATGTATGAAAATCCATTTCTAACGTGTTTTAGCGGGAGAGAAAGTTGTATGAATTTTCATTTCTCATGTGTTATCTTATCTATGGCGCGCGCCTGCCCAAAGAGTTTTCATATAATTTAAATATGGAATCTCCGTGCCACTGACATCCTTTTGTGAAGAATAAAAAAAAACAAAAGAAGCGCGAAATATTTATAAATATTATGTCAAATTCTAAGCTAAATTGTGTCTTACATGGTGTCTTACGTTTTGATTTTATTTTATAAATACTTTAAATGTTCCTCACAGGTGTAGTATAAAGCACTGTGTAGCACTCGGGTGAAAGTCCCATTCCTACCTCGGGAGTATTGTGGCCCTAGGCTGCGCCTTCGGGCCACAAACTGCTCCCTCGCTAGTAATCGGTTCCTTTCCTCCCTCGGGGAACAATGTACTATTTCGGAGTTTGGGTGTTTTCTGTGTATATTATTGTATTGTATTTACAAAAAAGAGTATGTTTATGTATTACTATCAGTTGTCTAGTTACCCATAATACAAGCTCTACTTAGTTCGGGGACTAGACGGCGTTGTGTTAAAAATTTCCAGGAAAAAAAAAAAACTGCTATATTGTTATCTTTATTCATAATAAGGATAGTGACCACTAGTCTTTCTCCTTCCATTCTCTCACTTCCATTAGACAGACACTTTGGCACGCTTCGATATAAAAAAATGTAATAGTAGGTAATTTTCATTTAGCATATTACTTTATTATTTTTCGATGAAGCCCATTGCTATGGGCAAACCAAGATCACTCTAATTCTAGAACTACGACCCATGCAGTAAAGCACTGCTCAAGATAGAAACAGGTGGCGAGCTGTCTTTCGCAGAATGCTTTGCGATGGGGTCATGATTCTCACAATGGCAGATAGCAGTTCAAGAAAGAGTTATAGTCGATATTTTTTTTTTGCATATTATTGTATTATTTGCTTCGGTAACGCAGTTGTAGCGTATGCCACTGCTGTAATGAGGTCTGTGGTTCGATTTTCAGTTTATATAAAATGTTTATGTAATATTTAAGTTTTAGGGTTTGAGTGTTTTCTATGTTGAATATGTACTTTCAAAAGGTATTGAAGTTTAATATCACACAATCTAGCTTTCACAGTAAAAACTCTGTTTTGTTTGAGGTTAAAATTAATTTGTCCAAATATTTAAAAGAAATTATTTATTTTTCGTAAATATTTTCATATTTTTGTAAATTTTGCTAATGCTGTAAGATCTCTCTATGATTTGGAAATAGGCCCTTCTTCGAAAACCGTATAATTACTACCGTTTACTATAAGTATTATAAATACATAGTATAAATAACTGTTTTTAGACATTCGCGACTTTTTCACATACTCATGTTTGCGATTTTAAACCACTCTAAACGGCCAGATTTCATTCAAACTTTGAAGATTTATTGAGGACCAATGACAATACACTAATTTAAAAAAAAAACTAAAAAAATATGTATAAACACATGTCTTCTTTAGTCAAAAAAATAAAAGTTTTAAAAATAATTTTAATGTAACAAAGCGTGGGGCGACGTTATTGAAATATTTTCAGAAAGTACCCCACGCTTTGTTACATTAAAATTATTTTCTACTTTTTAGTTTAAAAACGTGTTTGTTTAGTTTTTTAAAACCATTTTTTTACAGTCTATCCGTGACCACGAGCGGTATAACCCGTACGAAAGGTAGGAAAGTAGAAGGTATCGTAAACCTTTTTAATTTTATCGAGAATAACTAAAAAACATTGTATAAATATTTAATATTGGAAATTGTAGGAAAGCGATAATGTTTAATGAAAGGAGGTCTTAAATTATAAATTTTACACAGAAACTGGGTCTGAACTTTCTTTGAGAAGTTAAAGTTGAAGAGAAACGAGGACGAGCGATGCGAAAGTTACACATTCTTTGCATTCATAATTCATTTACTGAATAACCTTATGCAGTTTGTTTATACACAGTACGTTACATCATTCTTACTATTATTATAAACGCGACAGTTTGTGAGTATGTGTATTTGTTGCCTTTTCACGCAAAAACTACTGAACAGATTTGGATGAAACTTTACAGTAATATCCTACCAATATTAAAAATGCGAAAGTTTGTGAGTGTTTGTGTGTGTATGTTTGTTGCTCTTTCATGCAAAAACTACTGAACGGATTTGGATGAAACCTTACAGTAATATAGCATAAATATCAGAATAATACACAGGCTACTTTTTACTGCAATAATCGAGATAAACGGGCGAAAGCTATGTGATTATAAAAATATATTAAATTGTAGATGTCAAAATGTATCACTGTTTATCTCCTGTCAAAACTTCACAGGTTGCTATGCATAACATACTTACATAGCAACCATAATGATACGCGGGTAACACCGCGGGGCGCAGCTAGTAGCTTATATATCAGAATAACACATTGGCTACTTTTTACTGCAATAATTGAAACAAAGGCGGGCGGAGCCGTGGGCGAAAGCCAGTTAAGCCATAAAAGGTTTCAAAACGCTGTAAAAAGTGCATAAGTGAGTTTACTTGTTGTTTGTCATGAATTCTAACTTTATCTACAAAATTAATCACATTGTTAGTCAAAGTTTTTATTGCATTCGTGTGTACTGAAGGTGTTAAATACAATTTTGTTTTTTTATAACATGCAACTTTGCTAGAGCACAGCAGTCATAAGTTAAAACATTATTTTTAATATTAATTGGTATAGAATAAGAAGAAAGTAAGCGTTCATAGCCAATTGGCCTTAGGGGATTGGAAACAATCACTAAGAGTAAAAAACTCGCCCATGAAGGGTTCCGTATCAGCAAGTAACATCATATAAAAGTTCTTGTAGTTCGTTGTAACTTTCATCGATGTTCTTATACTAGTGTATTAATTGGATGAAAGGTAAATTGCGTGTTACGATTTATGACGTATTAAAAAAAAACTACTCACTAGATCTCGTTCAAACCAATTTTCGTTGGTAGTTTTCATGGTAATGTACAACATATATTTTTTTTAGTTTTATCACTCTCTTATTTTAGAAGTTAGAGGGGGGGACACACATTTTTCCACTTTGGAAGTGTCTCTCGCGCAAACTATTCAGTTTAGAAAAAAAAATATATTAGAAACCTCAACATCATTTTTGAACACCTATCTATAGATACCCCACACGTATAGGTTTGATGAAAAAAAATTTGTTGAGTTTCAGTTCCATGTATGGGGACCCCCAAAATGTATTGTTTTTTTTCTATTTTTATATAAAAATCTTAATGCGGTTCACAGAATACATCGACTGAACAAATTTTAAACAGTATAGCTCTTATAGTTTCGGAAATAATTGGCTGTGACATACGGACGGACAGACAGACAGACTTGACGAATCTATAAGGGTTCCGTTTTTGCCATTTGGCTACGGAACCCTAAAAACGCCGGCGCGGTCAGTACCTAGATGGGTGGGTTTGTGGCATGATATGTTATGGGCGTTTCCGTTTTTACGTTAAGTGGTCGGTCCCGGTTGTTATCATAGGGGTCGTTGTCGCGAAGCTTAGTTGGAGGCCTTCGGGCGGCCGAAAAACTTGCCAGTCCCTAACCCCAATCAGCTAGTGTGAGGATACATGGCCTAAACCCTCAACCCAGAGGAGAGCCGAGCCCAGCAGTGGGGCATTAAGTGTTGTTGATGATGAATATTGAGAATACAGAGTGTCACCGCCCCTATTAATCCCGCGGGTGTCGTAAAAGGCGACTAAGGGATAAACTACGCAAGACAATATCAATGCAAAGAGAAGGAAAACTTGAAACCAACCCTATACCAACCCGTCTGGCCAGCGTGGTATAGTAGGCCAAAACCTCCTTTCTAAGGAGAGGCCTATGTCTAGCAGTGGACTGTTAAAGGCTGTTGATGATTGATGATGATGATGAGACTAAGGGATAAACTACACAAGACAACATCAATGCAAAGAGAAGGAAAACTTAAAACCAACCTTATACCAACCCGTCTGGCCAGCGTGGTATAGTAGGCCAATACCTCCTTTTCAAAGAGAGGCCTATGTCCAGCAGTGGACTGTTAAAGGCTGTTGATGATTGATGATGATGATGATGATGATGATGATAGAAAAGGATATTATCAGTGTATTCTAGTTTGATAAGCATGTTAAGCGAAGTTAATATTACATATTTAAGGTATTTTTTACCATCTTATTTAATACATAACACAATATCTATCTTTGATATTTGGTTTGTTTCTGTCTGACAAGCCTTTATAGCTATGAATCATATTGTGTTTTAATGGTTTAATTAAAATATAATGAACATACACATTTCACGAAATTATATTTAAAACTCTCGGCCGTTACTCCGTGACTTCGTTCGTGTGGAGTTAGTTATTTGCACATAATTTTTAATAGGTCCACGCTAAAATACTTTTATTGTTATAATAAAATATCACTCCTTGTAATATTAAGTAGTTCATTTCAATCACTATTTAACTTAGATAACATTTAATATCCTTCTGCCATAATTACTGTAACTTCAATAAATAATATTGGACTTTCATACAAACTTCAGTCCCCCGTTTTAACCTTAATAGGCAGTTGATTTCTAAAGATACATTATTAGTACACCTCAACACCAGTTAAAGTGTGCAGAGCATACATTTTAAATTTCAAGACTCTTACTTCAAAAAAATAGAACTTTCATACAATCTTCTAACCCCCATTTAGGGTGGAATCTCATAAAATACGTTCTTAGCGAATCTCTACACTTTCTTAGAGGAAATCTTTAATAGCATCCCGGAGTATGGAAGTTTGGCGGTGATTCACGACCGAGCCTTGATTAGCACGTTAAGCCGTCGGTCCCGGTTGTTATGAACATCTGTGGCAACTGTTATTGGAAGTCAGTGCCCTCAAATATACTGACAATTAGTTCAACCTTCGGATTTCAATTCTCCCTTAGGGTTGCGGAGGTCCGATGTCAGTCGCGCTGTCTAAATAAGGCTAAGAAGAATAAAGGCTAAGAAGAAGAATGGAATATTCTTAAAGTCATTAGCTTCTTAATGTTTTATTTGTTTTACTTTAGTGTGAAATGGAAAAGTCTCAAAACTTACTTGAAGTTTAATTATATGGAGGCAAAATTTTAATATAACACCTAGGCAGCTTTTGGGTACAATTTGCCATGATATGGGATGAGGTACCTGTTTGAATTTTGCCAAAATATTGTTGACCTAGAATCACTTAAGGCCCGTGACACCGACCGTGAGAATTTGTGATTGAACACCCACATATATATTTTACATGCACACAGACGCATCGCGCACTGTCGCATACATACCGTAGCAAGTAATCACCGACTTTCGGTTTTTTGCTTATGTTAAATATCCATCAACTGTTCGCCTTTGTAGAACGTATTTTAATGTCTTACAACGCACGCAATGTATCTTGCCATAACGTAAAGCCCGTAGGATTCATTCAGTACAGAAAGTCATAATACTTTCTGTATACCAATCGAATGGGCAAAGATTATAAAAGAATTTTACACAGTATAAAATAAATTCGCTCACGTGCATTGTCTGTCAACTCAGATCCTTTTAAATACGCAAGGTATTTAAATACGGTTTTCATCATAATTATGGTTATCTTTTAAGGAAGATTTATTAATGTTATTTTATTATTTTAAAGGAACACATAAATAAAGCTAATATTGACAAAATTTTACGAGTTACATAAATTAGGAATAACCTACAGTAATACTTTTTTAATTATACTTTTTTAATATTTCTTTATTAATTTATTTGTAAATTATAATTTCAAAGTAATTTGGAACAATGTAATATTAATCCTTATCTTAATAAATACTGTAGACATTTTAAGCATTTCATGTAGAATAAAATTGTTTATTACACAATATTATTTAAATAAATATTTTATAATACGTCAGAGCGTTCATCCAGGTCGCACCGTAATTGGCCGTAATCTTACACCAGTGACTCTCAGTGTAAGATTTTATTATGTCAATAATGTGTGTTTAACGATACGCGGTCTTATAGGTATTTAAAAAACATTTAAAATTTGACAAATTATACCTTCCTTTAAAACCAATCTATCCATTGCTGCAAACATCATGAAAATCGGTGCAGTATTTTTTAAGTTACGTTATGTTTTGAGTTTAATAGACAGGTTGAAGAGGCAGAGGACTGTGTTTTTTTTATATATATTTAATGCAAAGTAACTCTGTCTGTCTGTCTGTCTGTCTGTTACCTTTTTACGCCTCCAACACCAAACCATTGAGTAGTATTACTTTCCATCATCAGCTGAACATCTTGAAAGATACGACTAAAGGTAACACATATATCCCTACTAATATTATATTATAATATTATAAATGCGAAAGTAACTCTGTCTGTCTGTCTGTTACGCTTTCACGCCTAAACCACTAAACCGATTTTGATGAAATTTGGTATGAAGATAGAACTGAACTTGGGAAAGGACATAGGCTACTTTTTATCGCGAAAATAAAGGTAGAAGGGTTTGAAATAGGGGACGAAAGTTTGTGTCGAAGTTCCTTATTATCAAACATAAAAACAGGTAAGATTGTTTAATCTACCCTTACCGTGTCGCGCGATATAAACGAATTCCACGCGGGCGAAGCCGCGGGCGAAAAGCTAGTTTATTATAAATAACAATAAATAAATATTTCAGACGAATGACACAGAATATCTTCTACCAAATATTCATGTGATCCGCAAATATTTATTTCGCAGTTTATAATACATAAAAATACTTTTTTTTATAAATACATACATATTATACATAGAAAACACCCAAACTCCGAAACAAATATTTGCAGATCATGCAAAAATTTGGTCCGACCCGGGAATCGAACCCTAGCCCTCTTGGTTAGCAGTTGCATACGCTGACCACAAGACCAACAAGGCAGTATGATATATTACAATAATAAATAAACAACTATTTCGAACATCTTACACACGACATCATCCAGTCCCAAACTAAGCAGCGCTTATATTATAGATTCTAGACAACTGATATAAATACATAAACATACTTTTTTTGAATACAATACACTATATATATAGAATACACCCAGACCCCGAAATAAATATTTGCGGATCACACAAATATTTGGTCCTACACGGGAATCGAACCCGAAACCTCACTCAAGCAAAGTAGTCGCATGCGCTACCACTAACTGCCACCTAGGCAGTCAATAAATAATAAAAGTCAAAAAGTAATAAAAGTCAATAATAATTTTAAAACTCCTAACCGTTAAAAAGTTATATCTTCCACCATCAGCTCATCATCATGAAATGATGGCTACCAGATATTGCGTCTGGAATAGGCTTATAAAATAAAAATAATAATAATAACTATTTATAGGGGCGTATTATAACGTGCTTATAAAATTTTAGGGTTTCCCTATAAACTAACATTGAAAACACCCAACACCTAAAAAAAAAAAAAATTGTGGATCTCATAAAGATTTGGTCCGACCCGTGAATCGAACCCGAGACCTCAATCGCATACGCTACCACAGCGCCACCGAGGCAGTCATATAAAAAGAATTTTAAAAATCGGTCGACAATTGACAGAGTAATCAATGAATGTACAATAAAAAAAATTCATTTAGTTAAACATAAATAATACTCCTTTTTTGAAGTTGGTTAATACTAATATAAAATATAAAGATTGGTGTGTCTATTCTCAGACCTACCAAATATTATCAAAAGTTACACACAGTCACGTCGTCGTATGTAAACAATCAAATCTGTGTGTGCGTGACAGTGCGTGTGGAGCTAAAAACGAGCGTGCGCTCGCCTTGAATATTCGGAGAACACTGAATTTTATAGACTTGTGTAACTCAGGAGTGATTCGTTCCACTGAACTGCTCATTTGCAGTGAACGAATTGAACTCGTTCAACTCTGTGGAGTATTTCAACTCACCAACTCACCAACTCATCGCTCCCGCTCTGATTCAATACGAATTTACGAAACCGAGTTCTTGTGATTTCTTTGTTGTTGCATTCACGCACACTGCCTACTGTATAGCGCTTTCTTTTTCTATATATATTCATCATTTTATAAACAAATATTTTAGTCTTTATTTGTTGTACGAGAGCGTTTATTTTAGAATAGCAATCCTTATTTTTATTCAATATTGCAATTTTGTTGCCGTTATGTAGTTTGTTTGTGAACTGAACTTCAAAAGGATTCCGAAACTAAACTTACGCATTATAGTAGTATTGTTTTTTACTAACAGGTAATTATGTCAATCGTAATTAGTATTTGAAATTTTTATACGTTGTAAGTATAAGTTTGAAATAGTACAGGTAGATATTGTCACATTTAAAGTGAAATCTGTAAGATATTATTTATATTTGTCACTTTAATTGTCAGTCCTAAGCCTGAAGAAAGTATGAAGGGAAATTGAAATATCCAAATCAATAAACTATAAACATTTACTCTCGTTCACAGTTCATGAACAATGCAACTCACTGAGTCACTTAGCTAAATCACTCACTGAGTCATAGAGTTAAATGAGTTGCTGCAACTCACAGAGTCACAGAGCGAAATGAACTGCTGAGTGATTTAGATGAACTAGTTCATTTTACTGAACGAGATTTGGTGAGTTGAATCTTTAATGTGAACTGTGTTGCCCAAGTCTAGAATTTTAGGATCGCGTGAACTCTGTTTTATTGCAAATTATTTCTCCATACTAAAATGTATGGAACTTTTGCCGCTAAAAAATAATGATGTTTAAGTTTAAATTATGACTTTCTGGTGAGAATTAATAGAAACCTTAAATGGTTAATCTCTTTTTTGTACTTTTTTCTTGCAACTAATATAATATTTATTTCAAATAAAGTAACATAATACTAGATACATTCCAATCAGAAAAGGTCGATTTCGGTGATTTTGGTCACTGTTGATGATTTTTTTCTCGAAAAATAATAACCGTATTAGTAATTTTACTCGGTCTCTCTATAGATTGATTAGTTAAGGAACTGAGATATTTTTTTTACTGTCAAATAATGAATTAATTTGTTTCTCTTGTCATATCCGTAAGTGCTTTTTCGAGCAATTATGGAAACGATACCCTTAAAGAGTAAACGGAAAAGAGAAAAAGAGAGAGAGACAAAAGTGAAGATCCTTAATCGCCTTGTATTATTGGAGTAAACTTATGTTATTAAAACTGCTTTTTCCATTAATACATTTTAAAACATTTTTTTTCATAATTTTACATAAACTTAAATCAGACAAAAAGGATCTATTGTGCTCTGTGCTCATAGTGCTTTATCATTGGACGAAAAACCTGAAACTAAAATAGTGCAATGTGCATTGAAGTGCATTATAACCTTTAGTTAATTAGCTTACCATCTGATGGAGCTGTGGCAAAACGCGGTCCTATCAGGAACAAAGAGAAACATCATTAGTAATGTAAGTTCAACATAAAGATAAAAACACACAATACATTACACACAAAATACAATTTAGAACTTTTTTCTGTTAATTATAGCTACCATAATGAATCTACCCGGCCTCATGAAAAGCATGAACAGAATGCAAAAGTAACGGTCACCGTCTTCACTACCACAGCCGACAATGCAACACCGTGAACCCCACCATAATGTCGGCCTAATATGATGCGTGCGCTGGTAGAGAGTTCCAGGTTGAACTGCTCGCCACAGAAAGGAAAAGCAGAACCGTTTAGTTCGAGAGCGTATGTCAACTACTTTAAAGCGGTGGCTTCCGAGACCAGTACGTGTTGTCCTGAAGAGAAACGGGAAGGGGGGACCAATTGAAACAAATCTTCAGAACAATCTCCGTGATGTAAGCGATAGAGGACTGCCATTGAGGCGACATTTCTTCTCAGCTGTAGGCCGAGGCCGGGGAAGGGAAGAACTGTACTAAAGAGGTTTTGAAAACCGGTGACAAATAAATTGGCCGTAGGTAACAAATTATTATTTGTCCCTGCCTGCAACTCCATAATATGTATAGCTACCAGAACAATGCATTGGTCCCACCAATTTTATACAGATATTGTGGTACTTGTTTTTTTCTTTTCAGTGCATTGCTGTTTAGCAGTCGGGTTTTTTTTTTCTTCAATTATTTCGGACTTTTTTACTTTATTTAACCGACAAGTTTTTTTTTAATATAATTTTGCAGATTTTAAATCCCTTAGTCGTAGATTTTTTGCTTTTTGTCAATTTATGGTAAAACAATAATATAAATGTAATGTGATAGAGATGTAATACGATACGATATATAATGTATAAAAATGTGTTAGGTTTTGGAATAATATTATTAAAAAAAAGTTGAATTAATTATAAAACCTCCATGATTACGATTGGCCCGCTGCTGGAGGAAAATAAACGCGATTAAAAATAGAATATGTAGTTTTAAAATGAGATAAATGTCAATCAAAAATACGTGGAGCGATGGAACCTACATAACCGGAAAAGGAAGGATTTTTGGGGATGACGGTTGGAGAGGCGATGGACTCGGGAATTTTGGCTCGGGATCAGCATCGAATGCGGACGTGTGATAAGTGTACGTTGCTGTTTAAGGAGAAATATACTACCCTGCAATACAATCAACGTGAGTTTCATTACACAATATAATTAAGAATATTACTATATTAGAGCAGTCTTATAAATGTATGTTAGTTTTTTCATAATAACTAATATTGTGAAATGCAAATGTTGTACATATTTAATAGACGTAACATATATACTAAGTCCTATGAAACTATTTTATATGATTGCTGTTAACCCTGTAAATATGCCTTAATAAAAAAAATAAAACAAATATATAAAATTGGTTAGTCCGAACTGACGATATTATATTTTTAGTTTCAACAGATCAAAATCAACCAAATACATTCAGCCTATTTCCAAACCATAGTTAATTGTTAAATTGACAGTAGTGACGCTAGAATATTGGCGCTGAAATGTTAGAACGATGCTGAAAAATCCATTCGGTTTTGTTTATTAGATGAAAGGCCACAAAACTTCACTGTCTACAAACTATTTTAGTTTCTGTTAATTGACTTGTCAAAGCTTTTAAATGATCAGTTGAAATTAACTTAAAAATGAAACCTACTTCAATGCGAGGTCATCGTGTTTCTATTTGTCTATTCCTTGATTCTAAACTTGATTTTGGGTTTGGTTTCGTTTAAATTTCAATTATATTTATATTAAATTAGTAACAGCGAACTAACAGCTTAATTTTGAGTCAAGCGTTCGCCTGAAGCACAGGTTTACCCTAGCTCAGGCAAGCAACTATGTAAACATGTATAATTCAATAACATTTCGTTAGTGTTATCATCATCATCATCATGATGATGATGATGATAACGTTAATGTTATACTAATGTTATTTAGTCTATTGAATACCTTTAGAACTACCTTTATATCAAATGTCCTATACTGTAACATATTATGATAATTCTTCAAAGAAATAAATAAAATTATTATTTTATTATTGTTATTATTAATTATATGTTAGACCCAACACTTTAAAAATGTTTTACAGATAAATTTATAAATTACGCAATTTTGAGAAGCTTATTTTGTAGTTGGCAAAAAATTATTTATTATTAAGTAAATAGATATATAAAGTATGTAAGGTCGTATAAATTATAATGATAAATAATTTTGATGTATCGACCTCGACAACCCAAAACATCCCACTGTTGGACTCGAATCTCCTCCCAGGAAAGGTTAAGACCATACGTCGTCATGCGGGCTTAACCCTTTTTTGATCGGAGACCTGAACCCAATAGTGGGACGTTATTTGTTGTTGATGACTGAAGATTCACATAAGTTGTCTAGTACAGATACTACAACTATGTTTACGTATTTAATTTAATTCATACTCAAACATAAAACGATTTAAAAAACATTCAAACTAAATGACAAACACGTAAACTTTTGTGAGTGATGTTTCAAATAAGCTCAGCTCTAACGCCAAGGGTAAATACGAGACTGTAGTAGCAAAAACAAATCATAGTTAACCCTTCGGGTGCCTGGTGGGTCTGACAGACCCATCACTTCAAAACTTCGACGATATTTTTTTATTTTTTTAACCTAACGCGCTGCGCTTCTCAGTAGCTTCGCGATATGAACTAGAAGCCATTTTATCTCCTCTCCCGTAATTCGCGACGCACACGCATTCAGATAAGAGGTGTTTTATGTGCGCTCGGGTCTCAGGGACCCGACCAGGCACGCGGCGTAACTTTTATTCCGTAAGTACTTACTTTTGTTTTTTCTTGTTTATTATGTTTTGAGTGGTAAATTGTTTACGAAAATAATATTTTATCAGTTAAAAATGGTTAGTAACGAATTTTGAAATCTGTCAAGCTTTGGAGAGAGATTTAGAAGAATGTGAATACGAAGATGTGGTATTTGATGATAGTGGAGATGAATCAGTCTTCTTGGATATACCACATTGGTAAGATAGTGCTGAGAAAGTAGCAGAAGTCCATGCTGAACCCAATAATAGTGAAAGTGATGACAGTGATGTTGAGATGTCTCAGCCATTGAGTAATTTGTCTCACGCGTCGATTTTTTTTTCTTTTTATAATGTAGCCTACCAAAGTGACTCTACTCTGACTGATGGAAAGCATGAGTAGAATTCAGGAGTAAGGGCCACCATGCTCATTGTGAGTAACATGGAAACCCATACTACCATGGCGGCCTGGATAGATAATTGGATAATTGTGAATTTTTGTTACGTAAAATATGAGACTTTTAAATTAGGTAATAAACATTTTGTAAAACAACTTTAGTATTAATTTTTCCAATCATATTATTTAAATGTCAGTGAAAATGAATAAAACGCTTTTAAATTTTAGCTTTCTGACTTGTTAAGTAGGTGAAAACCAAGCATTTTGTTTACGGGTCTCACAGACCCACCAGGCATGCGAAGTGATTTTTAGGTACCAGGCACCCGAAGGGTTAAAGAGTTTCTTGTTGAGAAGGATAGGCCGAATCAGGATTAGGGATCTGTTGTTTGTTTATTTACACATCGCACGAGATTGAACGTGTTTTCTTTTATATTTCCGAAAGGGTTGTGATGGAGTATTGCGTTGTTTGACCTTCAGTGTTTCGGGTCATTTGGATTCGTAGTGTTTTTGGTTTTGTATATTTTGCTGACGAAAAGTAGTGAGGACACTTGTAGGATTAAGGTGTTTAGAAGTAAATTGGGAAGGACATGCTGTTTTTTTCTCTCTTTGAATGAAGAATGTCTCTTTCGCGATTCAGGATTAATAGTTACTCCGTATAGATCGTTACGTGTTTTCTTCGTAGTTCAATGTTTCTTCGGTAGATGGCGCTGTTGTATGTGAAAGTCGCCACAGCCAATAATAAAACTATTAATAAGTTCAACATAATAATAAAGAAAATTATAGTACCTATATAACTACCTGTTAATATTAGACTTAGGTTCTAGTGGCGCAGCAACTTTTAACCATCACTTTATTACTTACGCACTACGCTGAATAAATCTCTATTCTGCCTCCGGGACTAACACACCCATAAAACATATTTATTACAGTAATTTAAGACTAGACGTTTTGACCTATTTGCACCTACGGATGAGATATACTTGTAACGTCTCTTTTTGATGTTTTACTTTATATTTTTAGAAATGTGATAACTTTTCAAATTGGAGACTTATGTTCGTGTATTATTTTCTTAATAAGCAACTCGTATTTTAAGACAATAATAAAAATGTAGAAAATATGAACGCTGGTCCAAAGTCATTTATGAAGACGTGCTCTCTGTTGACTGTCCTGAAGGCATGTGATCTCATCAGTTAACAAGACAGGGCCATAAGCAATCTTAATAACGTCTGTTCTATCGAAAAAGTAAACGGTAGAACATAATGGAAAAACAATAGCATCAAAATCTATTAAGATAAATCATATCCAACAAAAAATCAAGTTTTTTAAAGCAATGACTATCTTATTTCTACTAGTTTTACCAAAGTCTCATAACGTTTAGTAACAATTTCGATTAACGTGAAACTGAAAAAACCCATAGACTCACTAAGACAGTCAAAAATGTTTATGAAACTTCAAATTTAACGTAATTTACATATCTACGTCGAGTAGCAAAGATAATTCAGCGTAAATTGGCCTCGTCCGGGACTGTACTACTACCCTCTCACAGAAGATCAATGTAAAAAAGACTTCTTTTTTAAAAGAAAGCATTTAATCTTTTGTATTTCTTTGGTGAGGGCGAGACCGGAGGCCTTATGATGATGAAGCAGGATGATGATGAACTAATTTGATTATGTTCCATTTTCTTTAAAAAGTAGCTTAATCGGTTGGTTCCTAATTTTTTTAAGCTTTTATCGCGGGCTTTGAGCGCGGCAACCGAATCAAGAAATTCCGTAACGAAAAAACCTAACACCCTAAAAAAGGATAGAGAATATGATTGTAACTGCAGTGCGACAAGGATATGGCGCCTCCGTGCGCATGCGTGCTGCCGCCACCGGCCGTTATCCGTTGCCTTGATAACACAGTCATTTTAGATTTTTCTTCTTTTTTGTATTTCGTGTTTTTATTCCATTGATATGCTATGTTTAGTGGACATGTTAATAGGATGATTTTATTGTTTGGCAATAATATTATTGAACGTATGTTGGTAAAAAGACAGTGTATATTGTATGGTAAATTTGAATTAATATCAAAGAAAAAAAATACTCCATAAATAAAAAAAAATAATAATAATTAAATTGCATAAGTTGATAAAAAATGCTATGCAATAACTTTACCGCGGCAGTCCCCGAGTGCCACCCGACTTTTTTTTTTGTTATAAATGCATGTGTGAAGATTTTCCACTGCAAAAATGTTAGGCTTCTATCGGAAATAGGCGTTATGAACACTCCTCTCCGGTCTGATGGCCTGTGTATCACACTGTAATAAAATCTATGTTGACTCAACTAGGGTTTTCAAAAGATAAACAACAAACTTACAATACATTCACAGGATAGACGGGGGTGTGTTTCAAAGTTAATTTATTAGAAAATTGTTGTAGTTTAGACTAACAAAACTAGGGCGGTCTGAATTAATTACCGTAACAATATGCAACTTGAATAACATTTTCAATTTAAGGGGCTGAAAACCAAAATAGAGGTAAATAAAGATCGTTTTGTATATAAACCTATCGCTCATATCATTACCAAAATCAATGTCTTTATAATTGAACATATTCCTCACATAGTGGTTATTTCCAAAACACGATTTGAAAAACTTCACTCGATAAAAAAAAAATCAAAGTAGCCTCTGAAAATAGTTAAATTTTGTCTTTACACAGTTGTGCTTTAAGTAATGTAAATGAAATTAAGTAAAATTGTGTATCATATGTAACTGAAGGAAAAGGTTAACTTTAATTTTTAAAAAAATTGCAACATTTACAAAAAATAACGAATTTTGTGGTTTGGCACTTACGCCCTTCTATTTCAAGCGCTTTTTCTCTGTCACTCCTATGGAGAACGACAGTGAGCGCTGAGGCGCCCTGCTAAACGGACCTATGTCGCTCGACTCGCGCGCTATATTTAGCTGATAAATCTAAAAAACTTTATTAAAAAACAAAACAAAATCATATTATGATGGAGGCTATAAGGTAAGAATAATTTATTTTATTAATAAACTTATAATTTGATTGACATGTAAGATTATATAACTAGATATCCTTACAAAGACGTAATGTAGTTTCATAACCCTAAAAACTGTCAACTGTGTAGTGGAACAAGCTTAAGCTAGAGACACATTATCGGAAGCGGCTAATGGACGCGGCTGATAGCCGTGATCTAGAGTATGAACATACACTCAGCTGTGCAAACTATCGGACGTAAGTCGTGGACAGACTGACCTTGAGCGTCCGAATGTCCGACTGTGCACACTTATTTTTCCACTAAAATCAATTAATTATCATAAATATGTATATTACTGAGTCAATATTTTAATACATTGAATAAAAATATATTACCAAGGCACTCTACTAGTGTTTTAATAAAATAATGTACAATTTACAGTGGCGGCTGTTAGCCGCGTCCGTCAGCCGCGTCCGATAATGTGTTTCCAGCTTTAGTCTTGAAGAACGTAACGTACATAGACTTACAAAAGTCGTAGACTCTGCCATTTTAGTTACACAATGTATCATATGCATAGTCATTTTTGATAGTGTATCTAACCGCATAATATTATCATCATAATAATTAAGTAATAAAGATATTAAATTAAATAAATGCTATTATTTAATCACATGTTGCAAAATGTGGAATTCTCACAAAACGTTCAATGTTCTGAAGTTCCAAGGTAAGAACAGTGTAAAATACTGCACGTCTTGAAATGTCACTCAAATCTAACTAACAATTCATAGACTATTTATTTACAGCAAAAGAAGACTATTGGAAAATAGCTCTGAAGGAGATGGACCGCAGAATGTAGTTTTGCATCATACACGAATCACATTCTCGCTGAGCTCTGACGGTATCGTCGCGTTCAGAATAGTTTCATATTATATACTATGACTGTATTGTTTGGCAATAATATTGTTAGAATGTATGTTGGTAAAAAGACAGTGTATATTGTTTTGTAAACTTGGATTAATATTAAATAAAAAAATACTATATAAATAAAAAATAAATAAATAATTAAATTGCATAAGTTGATAAAAAATGCTATGCAATAGCTTTACCGCGGCAGTCTCCGAGTGCCACATGACTTTTTTTATCATACCATTACGATAGCATTTTTATTTTGCCCTATCTAAAATATTCTAAGGCCCTGTGTTAAAAGCAGAGTGCAAATTCAAAGACGAATATTAGTTCTCGGAGACTGTGGTAGTACCGATAACGAACCGCGTCTCAAACGCGGCGCTGCTTTATCGAACAAAAAGGGGTGTATCCATTGCTCAAGGTCATTGGCTGCACTCAGCGTCTTAAGGTGATAGTTTACGTAGAAATTGAAATTTCTCATCTATACAGATAAATAAGTTGAAGTGTATGATTGTAATTTAACATTTAATAACAGCTTTTTATATTATACGGTATTTACATAAAAAACTCGATTTTTAATCTCTGTCTGTCCATCTGTTTGTGCCGGTTATTCTCGGGAACGGCTGTACCGATTTTGACGAAACTTTCAATTGCAGATAGCTGATGATATAAGGAGTAACTAATACTACTTTTTAACTTTCTTCGCCCCGCAGCGTTACTCGTGGTTATTGTAATAGTACAACGATAACCGTGGGTAGCAATGCGGGGTTCAGATAGTATATATTATGGTTTTGAGAAAATACTAGATAACTAAATCATGTTATTAAACGATCTTTTTGCGAGCTGTACAGTTAACCTAAAGTTAGCAGTCCAAACTAGTTTCATGGTTTTGAAGCCGATTCAAGGCAGACGTGACTAAATATTTTCAAATAAAGTCCTCCGCCGATGTAAATGAAAATAAACTCAAAAACCACTTCACAGATTTAAATGAAATTTTGTACATAGAAAATCTAAGTCCTAAGAAAGGATATAGGCTACTAATTAACAAGGTACTTATGTCCCATAACAGTCTATATATTAAACGTTCATATCATATTTTTTTTACCTGTTTATTACTATTTTTTACCCGGCTTTTTTATACGGAGAACATCTTATACCTATCAGTATTTTATCCGTAGCAATACTACGTGAATAAAAATGCGTTTTAATGCCTGGTGACTTCCACATACAGCGTAAAAAATACAAATACATAATACATATTGAAAGTAACCCAAACAATGGAGTAACTATATAATGGAACTACTAATCCTGTGTCGCGGTATAGAAATTCTCGCACTGATTAACATAAATGTACAACTTTACAACATAAACCTTTGGGCTCCAGCCCCCAGACATGATCCCTTGTTTCTTCGGAGGATCCTCACCTTGTATTTGAGGGACGTCATATCCCGTTTCCACCCGTCTCATAGGAGACTGATGCAATTCTTTCACTGCCTTACACGGAATAAACGAGCTTACCTAAAGTCATTTTTTTTGTCATTTTTTTTGTCATTTTTTTTTAAAAAGACAACTCCCGCATTAGGAATATAAATTCCTGTGTCGCGGGGGACTTTACAAACATACATGAAACGGACACAAAGAACACCCAGTAGTAGTACTCCTAACCCTTTCTTTTGACTTAATGGAAGATGAAATAAAATGAAATACATCTCTCTGTTTGCCAATAGCCAAAAAAAAATTCGCGTCTCGGCGCTCAGGATTATAAAAATAGTAGTCGAAACATCAATATACGCCAAAATAAAGATTTTAACCAGTTTTTTTCCTTAAAAATCAGATGTGATTATTGTCACTCTGATAAACCGAATTAGCCGCAAATTTTCCCGCCTTTTTTATATAAAATTCTGTGGGATCCTCTTAGTAGCGTTATTTATGCACATTGAAGTCTGATATACAAAAGAGGTTGTTTCACAATTGAAATAAAAAAGACTGAGTAGAACCTCACAGAATGTTGATTAAACTGTCTCCCTATCTATATAATAAAAAAAAAGACTGAGAAAAAATTTATAGGCCCTATAAAAAGTAGGTTGGTATGCTAGGTCTCGGGTGCGATCCCCGGGTCGGACCAAGTGTTTGTATGATCTACAAACATTTGTTACGGAGTTTGGGTGTTTTCTAGCTATAATATGTATGCATTTACAAAAAAAAGTATATATCTGTTTTTATATCAGTTTTCTAGTACCCATAGCACACGCTCTGCTTAGTTTGGGACTAGATGATGTTGTGTGTCAGGTGTACAAAAATGTATTTAAAAGTATGTGGTATTGTGAGCGTGAAAAAATTCTGTCACATCATCGTCTACTAACAGAAGACTTCCAGCATGGCTACGTGAAAATGTAACGCTAAGGCGGTTCACACACTGCTCTGCGCTCCGTCGCCTGGCGCGTAGTGGCAGATTTTAATATTGTATGCAAGTACATCGATTAGTATAGAAAACACGCCAGGTCCCAACACACGGAGGCGGGGCGGACCGCAGCAGTAAACACACTGCGCTCCGCGGTATCGCTGTTTTCGTGCTTAAAGGACTTATTCACGATAGATCTGGACACGGATAGATTTATATACGAAATTGAACAATGCCCAGCAATTTGGGATATGTAATGCAAAGAATACAGACGACGACGACCAAATGGAAAGTAACCTTTAGTATGGTGCGGGCCGCGTACAAAGCCGTCAGGCGCGGAGGCACGGTAAAATCTGCTCGAAGATCTGCTGAACCGCGCCTAAGCGCCTGGGCGCGTCGCCAGTTTCTGAATCGCCTAATTATCTGTAGGTACCAGTAGGTACTAAAAAAAGCCCGTTTCGAGAAACGTTCGAAATTTCTCGACGCTTTAGCCAAATAATTTTCTTCTTCTTTATAATCTGCTAATTGAATTTCTTAAAGTATCAGTTGATTATCTAGTATCAGTTATATAAATATGTATTTACTTAAATACGAAGATGATGTTCCAACCCATATGTGCTGTTACATAACTCTCCCACGGTTCAATTATCTACGAAGGTACTTCAACTCAATTATCACGTGTAGCTTCAAACGCACCTTAAGTTTACAACAACACCCTGCCTACAACCACAAGAGCTCTCAAAGGAAACCATTCATTATTATACCAGTTTCTGACTTTGATATAACAATGCTTTAATGTTAAACAATTGTTGAAGGGACCCTCTTCCGTCTTGTTTGAAAGCTCGCTACATCGCCTCCAGGCAAATTATAAACCTGTCCAAATTACTCACCTTGACCTTAAAGGTAATGACCCAAATTAACCTTAGAGCCCTAATTGTTTTGTGTTTAAGGAGCCGAATCTCATCTTAATTGTGAGTGGATGCTTCAAGATAAAAAGAAATGAGAGTAGGTAGCAAAGCCATATTGAAAATAAGTAACTCTGTGTTTGCATTTTTCGGCTCATTATTTAGATTTTGCTCGACAGTATAAAGACTGTATAAGCGTATATCAGATTCTTTTCGACTTTAGGATAATAGTGTTTTTAAACTTGTATTATCGGACTTTAGATTTGTTATTTTACCCTAGAACCCAATGAGACCACCACACACTATAAGAAATGACTTAAATTGTTTAGGAACCTTTTTTATTTTCATTTTATTCATAAAGTAATAAATTTAAATTCGACGATAAAACTAGAAAAGCTGAGACAGGACAGACATTAAACAAATTATTTCTATTTCACGCTAAGTATGTATGCAATGGCCATTTTTTGGGGAATGGCAGCTTAAATAAAAAAAACACTATAAGTTGTTCATAAATGAACACGTTTAAGAGAAGGTTTCTAGGAAAAACGAAGAAAATTCCTAAAATATTTAACAAGATATAAATTTGCACAACGCAGCCATAACCATACAAATTTGAAGGTAAAAAATAAAACTGTAGGTAAGTTACGCGCACATTGTTAATGAATCAAAGATTTTATTTTTACTTTATTACATTCTAGAATTTCGTATCACCTACATGTGTATATTTGCGAACATAAATTTTCTTGTCATTTTCAGTATTTTCCGTTAATTATTACCAATGTTTTATCACCGTTTCAACTTTTCCTGAACTTGTACAAATATTTCAGAACAAAATAAGCTAGATTAGGCCAGCCATTCTCGAGTTTTAGCAAAACAATGGAACCGCAATTCATTTTTATATGCATAGTTAAAAGCAGTACTCACAAATGGTTACGATATCGGTCTTGTGGTTAGTTGTTTGTATGTTCGAATCCCATAAATGCATGTATTTTAATAAATAGTGTACTAACTATCTATCTAAATACAATCCTAAAGAGTCATTGAAGTACATCGTTAACATTTTTAGATAACAATCGCTTAGTTTTTATAATGGAAATTTTTAATAAATTAGGATTTAATTCTACAAATAACAACTCCAGAAAGTAACTATATTGCTTTTATTCTATATCTGTTCACACCGTGTATTGCTTTTCCCAGTATATGTCAGAATAAACATGTTTTCTTTCTTTATTTCTTTCTTTCTCACTTTATAAATTATAAATACATAATACAATAGTTATTTTAATTGAAAAATAAAACGATATCAAATTATGTTAAAGTGCTCACATCATGATCATTGTCATCTACATAAATCAACTTGTATATGTTACATAGCTAAAATGAAATCAAATTTATAAAATAAATTCACGATTTGAAAATATATTTCATAATAATAATAAAACTTACCGAGAGCTTCATTTTCTTCTGTCCAACTGATCTGACAAATAACATAGTCCAATAGCACGGCAAGCAACAGCACACGCCACGTCACTTTCCCGCCAAACCCGTCCGCCATTTTGTATTCAATTGCACGTCATTTTGACACAAACCTCTACATTGTCTATTGTCACTGTACGCTTGAGTTGTCTACCTGGAAAAAGGAAATATACTTTACACATCGACGAAAAAAAGGCAATTTAATATATTTATTAGCATACTGTTCAGGTTTTGCTAATATATATTATGTTCTATAAAGGTATCAGGGACCTTTTTTGTAGTTAATTATAAAAAAATAGTTTAAAGAAAATCGACTTTAAAGAAAAACTATTCCGAGTATCCAAATCGCGACAGGTATGCATGCCTATTATAAGTTGAGTATGAGAAGTTCCCTAGATTTCTCCAGGATCCTATCATCATATCCTGGTTTCCTTAACATGTAACCACACGGAAGGCACCAGCTCCCATATAAAAAATAATCATTAAAAGCGGTTCACCCAGGTATCAGTTCTGAAGTAACAAACTTAAAAGACAGAGAAAGATTCTTCTCCTTTTTGAAGTCGGTTAAAAATTGGCCAAATGCGTGTTGGACTCGTGCAGGAAAAGTTCCGTATCATTATCATAGCATCATAACATTTCAGTGGTCTAGTGGCTTGTCAATGCGACTGCTAATCAAGAGGTCTCGGGTTTAAATCCCGGGTCGGGCCAAAAAGTGTTTTTGGGTTTTTCTTAGGAAATTCTTAATAGCAGCCCGGAGTTTGGAAGTTTGGCAGTGATTCACGCCCGTGCCTCGGAGAGCACGTAAAGCCGTCGGTCCCGGTTGTCATGAACATCTATGGCAATCGTTATACATATACTGACAACTAGTTCAATCTTCGAATTTCAGTTCTCCCTTAAGGTTGCTAAGGTCCGATGACAGTCGCTCCGTGGAAAAACTGAAATTCAAATAAAACCGGTTGAACTAGTATCCGACCCCAAATAAACTTGGGAATACAGGCTAGGAAACAATATCAAGTGAGAACGAGAACTTTAGTAATTTAAAATTACAAACATGTTTCATAATATGGATAGCTTTTGCACGCAGCTCGTTCCGCGTGTATGTCAGTTAATGTGTTAAAGAGTAGCTTACGTACTTCTAAAATTAAAGAATCTTCACATATCATTTAAATCGGAGCAGCGGTTTAGCCATAAAAGCGTAACAAACACACATATTATTATGAAACTACGAATAAGGATAGAGGGCTGCTCTTTCTTTAAAAGCCAGTTCAAACAAAAATATCCCTTATGTACCACGTGAGTATTAATTAGGTAAGTTTTCAAGTCTTATAAAACCTTTAAAGCTCTTGATTCACTCTCTCTAACAGTAAAATCGCATTCAAACCCATTGGGTACTTGGTAAGATCTAAGCAAACAAGAAAACAGCAACTTTATTTTACACCAGCACATAATTATGTTTCCGCCGTTTTATGATAACGGGTCCTTCAAGCGGGATGTGAAAAAGCATATCACTGGGGCGCCATAGTATTTGTCAGCATGCTGCATTGTCCGCTTTTATAATGAAAATGGTGATCACTAATCTTGGAGTCTACTTATGTTTTTTATAGGGGAGAGTCACTTTGGTGGCTAAACTAACATTCTATGAAAAGATGTATCTAACCTCGACCTCGTTTAAGTTTTGTTAGTCCAGTGACGTCAACGCTTAATGCATAAGGCCACATTTCAACTCATCGTATTATGTTTTACCAAACACAAGTACTAATTGACGATATGAACAGCCTTCTCCAGAATTTATTTCAGAAATTCATGAGTTAAATGTAAATTAACATAATAAACAAGATCTAGATATAAAACATGAACTAACTTATAAGTAACGTGTTACAAGTGTTCAAATACAATATAATATAATTCTTTTAAATAATAATTGTATTAGTAAGGCTGTGTTTTATTTTAAAATAACAATCAAAGTTACAAAACTGCCTCGTTGGTCTAGTGGTTAGCGTATGTGACTGCTAATCAAGAGGTCTCGGGATCAAATCCCGGGTCGGGCCAAAAGTGTTTTTGGGTTTTTCTTAGGAAATTCCTAATAGCAGCCCGGAGTTTGGAAATTTGGAAGTGATTACACGCCCGTGCCTCGGAGAAGCCGTAGGTCCCGGTTGTCATGAACATCTATGGCAATCGTTATTGGGAAGTCAGTGCCCTCAAATATACTGACAACTAGTTCAATCTTTGAATTTCAGTTCTCCCTTAGGGTTGCAGAGGTCAAACCAAATTCAGGTAAAACCGGTTGAACTAATAGCCGACCAGAAACAAATTTGGGATTAAAGGCTAGGAAGAAAAAAAAATCTAAGTTACAAAAGATATTATGTAGATGTTACAACCAACATGTGTATGCATGTAAGTTTTGTGTATGTGTCCTAACTATTCGAAATAAGATACTTAATATTTCCAAATTACATTATATAATAGTTACGCCCCGCGGCATCACCTGCAGGTTTTGTTTTTTTTTTATTCATATATATATAGGCCTACCAAAGTAACTCTACTCCGCCTGATGGAAAGCATGAGTTTCCACTCATGCTTTATAAAGAATAGTGAAGGTTATCCGATTGAAGCAAAACATACTAGGTAGTAGAACCACAGAATACATAATAATATCAGTACAGAAGACTCACTCCGAAAAGTAAATTAAAGTAATAGATACCCTCGGTGTCAAAAGATTAAGTTCAATTCAGATCGCACAGCGCCGAATCACTACGATTATATTTACCTACAATTGCGTCTCTTTCTATCGTGTAACTCTTAACTGTTCTGACGATGTCTGTTCGACCGGCGTGTCTGATCCGGCAGGCAGCCGGCCGACTATACCTAAACTGCGGAGTGACACCCCCCTGGTAGAACCACGCTGATTTCAGCCCGAATCGACCGGGACAGACAGAATCACAGAAGACCATCCTAATAATAACAGCACCCTAGCTGTGGTATTTCGTCTATACTCTCCGTAGAATGATGCAGAAATATCTGACCAGGCCGCCATGGTATGGGTCACCATGCTACATCACCTACCCTCACAATAAGGACGGTGACCCCTACTCTTGGATCCTGCTCATGCTTTCCATCAGGCAGAGTAAAGTCACTTTGGCAGACTTAAATATAAAAAACCAGAAAGATAACTTAAAATACAAGCGAAAAAGGAACTAACGAAAATATTTACATACAAACGCCAAAAAATTCCTCCGCATTATCGCCTACCGGTAGCATTCCTAAAAGACTGGCAGCATTACCACGTTGAATGGTAATGCTAATTCTCTGTGCTAGAAAATGGCCGACCTTCTGGTTACGAAACGTGTCAATCAGTTGCTTAGCTAGTTGTTTAACACGTTCACTGCGGGCCACATTTTGAAGAACTTTCAGCTGGTGCGGCTGAGGTCGAATCAGCCCCAAGCTAAACTTCCTTGTAATGCGGTTGAGGCCTTTTCTGCCTCATGTTTCAGTCATTTGGTAAATGTGTTGTAACTTGATCAGGAGCGTGATTCGATGTTTAATTTTATGCTAAAATTACTTGCATGGTATTGTTTTATGTACACCTAGCTTCGCCCCGGGTTCTGATTTTTAGTTTTAGAGAAAACACCTAAAATATATTTGAGGTCGATTTAGACCACACATCGCACTGAATCGGGGCGGCATTAGTGATGGGAATGAATTTATATCGATGAATGTCCATGTCTATGTTATATTTCTTTTACTTTTTTATATTGTTATGGTATTGTGAATAAGAGTGTGGGGTGTTGTTAAATAAAATACAAACTATTCGTTCATCTAATTTATTCTATATTACTTTGCATGCTGTTCGTTAAAACAATGCAAGCACATAGCTTTCTTATATTGTGAACAAATAGTCATATTTTTTTTTACTTTCTTTGCAGCCTGCATATCACCTAATGTAAGCCGTAATTTTGCATAGCAAATGACGCAACGTTTTCTTATTTGACCCTTTGCAAGGATGTGCTGAGACTCTGAATGGTTATGTCATGTTTTGCAGAAAGTGTAAATAAATAAATATATAGAAGAATTTTCAGCTTTTATAATATAACTAAGGTATGGGTGTCACGGGCTCTCATTCTATAAATATATAACTGAACACACACAAAAAAACATTAAACAAAATAATTTAACAAAAATAAAAAACAAACAATTAACACGATTGCGCAAAGACACGTGCTCCAGTATCGACTATGGTAGCGTCACTAAAGTCGACTTACCTGCTCTCACGCCGCCCGCGCGTCCCGACGCTGGAGGTCGAAATCGGCCTCAACCCGCACCTTATTCACTAATTTTGTGATCAGTGCGTTTGAGGCGTATTTCGACCTCAAATATTTTTTTTAAAATATTGAGTCAATGCTTCGCAGACATAAAGAAAGCTATATTTGTCTTTGTCATACCTCATACGGTTTAGTGTAAACAGCCGCCGCACTAGAGAGAAAACACAGTTTTACGCGCCGCACCAGCGTAAAGTCTACCATGAGGCTGAATCAACCTCAAGCCGCAGTGAACGTGTTAAACATAACACGAGTATTCGAACCTCAAGAAACTAGCGTGTTTAACAATTTTGTATTTTAATTATTGTGTGTAAAGCTTTATGAAGTAATTTCTAAGAAGTTTTTTTGTCTTTTTTCTTGTTCATAGATCCTATATGGAAAAATTTACAATTATTAGATGAAGTATAGCACAGTACAGAAATAACGAACAAAATTAAAATTATTTTTGTACATAATAATAAATTTTTTACCACACTTCGAATGACATGTAGTAAGTCAAGAATAATCCAAGCAGTATACATAATCAATTTTGAATAACATAATTGGAAAAGTCACGCAATCCTCAATTCAAGAGCATTTTATAAGCACATTCGTGCCTCTGACTCAATATAATTTACTATTCTTACTACAAACATAATGTACCCGTATGCTTTTTCTTGAGTAACACAATTACAGTATACCTATACATAATAAATATTTTTAATTGGAGAGGCCTATACTGCGATAGGCTGATGATGATGATGAAGATTTTTCAAGGTGTATATACTGACAACTAGTTCAATCTTCGAATTTCAGTTCTCCCTTAGGGTTGCGGAGGTCCGATGCCAGTCGCTCCGTGGAAAAACTGAAATTCAGGTAAAACCGGTTGAACTAGTAGCCGACCCCAAATAAACTTGGGAATAATGGCTAGGAGGATATTAATATTTATTACTAGCTTTCGCCCGCGGCTCTACCCATGTCTTTCAGTTATTTTTTGGCATAAAAAGTATCCTCAGAATAGGAAGAAAAAACATGAGCTTTTAGTGTATTCCAGTTCTTAACTGCTCGGCACAGAAGGAAGATCGGAACTGCTTAGTTCTGGTGTGTATTTCTTCCACTCTAAAGGGGTGTTTTGCGAGGCTAGCACGTGTTGTTCTATAAAACTAAACTATGTAGAAATTACAATATTTTTACTGAAACACGAGGTCCAGTTTTAGCGCCTGCCCACAAAAGTGCGGAGACGACCCCCAATAGGGTAACATAATTTAAGAAGGCGGAAACACATACTCCTATTCATTGCGGCATTTCCCACTTAGCCAAAAGTTTTGTAACTCACAGATGAAAATCAATTTTAGTATAAAATTACATTCTTTCCTTGTACAAAAATTCTGAAGCTCAAAAGTTTGTTTGGTTAAACGGGCTAATCTCAGTAACTGCTGCTTTAAATGCTAATAATGTATGCTAAGTATCAATTTCACGCTACGACCAATAGAGATCAAATATCAATTAATATAAATATTTCGAACATCTTACACACAATATCATCTAGG
Organism: Phragmatobia fuliginosa; assembly: GCA_932526445.1. NCBI lineage: Eukaryota > Metazoa > Arthropoda > Insecta > Lepidoptera > Erebidae > Phragmatobia > Phragmatobia fuliginosa. The sequence goes on along the minus strand of OW052078.1, from coordinate 2,457,904 downwards.
CTCAAACTAAGCAGAGCTTTTACTATGGGTACAAGACAACTGATATAAATACATAAACATACTTTTTTTGTAAATACATACATATTATAGATAGAAAACACCCAGACCCAGACAGGTCACACAATCATTTGGTCCGACCCAGGAATCGAACCCGAGACCTCTTGATCAACAGTCGCATACGCTAACCACTGGACCAACGAGGCAGTCAAATTAAAAATAAATCAGATACCGGTACAAACAAACACGTTTTCAATCATCATCAACACAGTACGTCCCACTGTCAGGTTCGGGTTTCCTCTCAAGAGTGGGTTAAGGCCATATGTCCCCAGTGTGTGTGTGGATTGGAGACTAGAAACATAACGTTAAAAGAAAAAAACGTGCAAAATGCACATAACAACCAAGCACTTTAATTTTTAATGCATACAGAATGCATAGAATTATTATTATTATCCAACTACATATAGCTATGGCTCACGGTTGTGGGTTCAAACCCCACGTGGGACAATGTAGTAAAGTCCCCTCGACACAGAATTCATATTTCTAATGCGAGAGATGTCCAATAAAAAAAATAGATTCATCCCCACACTGGCCGAGTGTGGATTTGAGACTGGAAACATAACGTTTAAAGAAAAAAACGTGCAAATCCTTAATACAACCAACCACTTCAATTTTTAATGCATACAGTACACATAGTATTATTTTGTTGTGGGTTCAAATCTCACGTGGGACAACACTTTGTGTTCTTTTTATGTAAATTTGTAAATTCCCCGCGACACAGGGGGTCCAATTAAAAAAATAGATTCATACAGTACGCGAGTGTACAACTAGCCTTATTCCATAAAGTCTGTAACACATCTGAATTTGAAACTGCTTGGTCCCTCGAGCTTTAGTTGGCGAGGATCTTAGAATCCTTACGATACTCTTGGCAATACAAGCTAGAACTGAATGTTGGAAGATTTTACAACCTCGATGGTTCAATATTTCTAGGTATAACTTAAGTGTAAGCGAATATCGAATATCCTTGTGAGATATGTATCCACTATCTTCAATTGTATTGTTTTAATAAAACGTTTACAATAGTCATAATCCTACTAATATTTTAAAAGCGAAAGTTTGTATGTATGTATGTAGGTTATTTGCTCTTTCACGCAAATACTATTGAATGGGTTTTGATGAAACTTCACAATAATATAGATTACATATCGGAATAACACACAGCCGACGTACACACGAGCGGGACCGCGAGCAAAAGCTAGTTATGCAATATTTGTATTCGCTATTTGGATTATTTCCATTTTTCTTACATTTCACTGCCTTTACATCTTACATACTGTTGTATGTAGGATGTAAAGGTAAGTAATCTATAATTTACTACGTACCTCACAGTGCGACTCACACACAAGAGATAGCTCTCTTTATAGGGTTCCGTAGCTAAATGGCAAAAAACGGATCCCCACTTTTTCCGGAACCATAAGAACTGTTGAAACTTGATAAGTAGGTGTATTCTGTGAACCGCATTAACATTTTCACACAAAAATAGAAAAAAAAAAACCGCATACTTGGAACTGAAACTTGAAAATTTTTTTTCATCTAACCCATACGTGTCTATGGATAGGTTTTCAACACTTATATTGAGGTTTAGAATATCCATCTAGTCCCAAACTAAGCAGAGCTTGTATTAAGGGTACTAGACAACTGATATAAATACATAAACATTCTTTATTTTTGTAAATACATACATGATATATATACATAGAAAACACCCAAACTCCGAAACAAATATTTGCCGATCACACATACATTTGACCCGACCCGAGAGTCAAACCCGATACCTCAAGCACAGCTGTCGCGTCACACACTACCACTACCACCGAAGCAGTCAAACACTTCCTAAAAAAAAAACTTTTAAAGAAAATTCTAACCTAAAAATACCTACCTACCTTAAAATGAGACTATTAAAATGACCATAATGTAATAGCCCTTTAAAAAATTATATTTTCCAACTGTCTTTACCACAAATGAAACCATTTAAATCCCATAAAAAGGCAAAACCAACATTCAAGTGAACTGTTATGTCTGTTGACCCATTGGATTTTTTGCGTCGGGGCATTCACAGTCCGATTAACTGGGGTACCGCCACAATGTATGTTAATACCCCCTATCACTGTCCAACAGCGGACTGTTATTTGCATTGTATTGAATACGCTCAGTTTATAGGGTGGGGTGACGTTGATAGCGGTGACAATAGTGATTTATTTTAAATCTATATAAATAGTTTTAATAGTAACATTTGGTAGCAGAACCATATTAAAATTATGATCTAAAGAGAAAATTAAAAGACAACTTATGCATTAGGATTATATATCTTGTGTCGCGGGCACTTTACAAACATACATAAAGAACACTTAGACACAGAAAAACAATTTGTGGATTCCACTAAGTATTGTCCCACGTGGAATTTAACCCACGACACTTGGCGAAGCCAGTAGAAAGCAGCGTGGTGACAGCTAAAACCAGGCCTATCGTGCAGTCAGATTTAAGTAATTACTTTTAGCCATGGGAGATATGACTCTAATATGTCTAAAACTAAATCCTTCAAAACTTCAGGTCTCAAACGAAGTGAACCACTACTTTAAAGAAAACCGATGTAGAACAATTATTTTCTGGCATTTTATGTTCCTGAAGGACAAAGCTAGAAACCTTCAGATTATGATAAGTTGTAACCTTTAAGTTGTAGGATCCCATGCCAGGTCAATCTATTACCGCTTTTCAGTAAGTAAGAAATAAATTTCTGACAACCGAACATAGTAATAAAGCGTCATTTTTTTTAATTCATTCTTTAACACTTTACCCATTTTTGTGCACATTAATCATCAGCCTATCGCCATCTGCTGCTATAAAAGCCTGCCTAAAGTTAACAAACAAACATATATTGCTAACATATCAAACTTCCTTAAACAGATATAAAATGTTATGTAACAGACTGCACACTTTTATATCGCCATAAAAAATATAGATTGGGTCAGAAATGGTATGTCCTAAAAAGAGCAACTGTAAACTTTTTATTGAAAGTCGTAAATAGACATTAACTTCCTAACTCGTAGATATAAACCTGCCCAATACTCAAGTAGTCATTGATAAATCCTTGTAAATAAATAATGAAATGGAAACCAAACTTAGATGTGAAAGAAATCTGTAACATTGATATCGATACTTTTAATTCCATAATTTATTAGAATGTCATTGAATTTCCTCATGTAATTTCTGTTGTATGAACAAACCTATGAATTAGTAAACAAAATTAGAAACAATAAGGAATACACATTTATGCAATAATTAGTAGTAGTCTACTTTATTACCTTTATAAAATATTTAAATTCGAAAACTAAAGTATACAGTTAACAAATTAAAATTTAAAAGGTATAAGATGATTATTGTAACCAATACATAAACATTTGCCTTTCGTTTACAGTCATTTCCTATACAGAATGTGTTTCGACGTTGTATCTTGTTATGTTTATCTTATTTGGGGAGAGAGACTTGGAGACGAGAGACTTGCTGATTTTAATATTTTCGTTCGATTTTAGTTGTTTCTCAGGAGGGTGGTGGTCATTATTCTCTTCCATGATGACCAGTCGGATTGGAAGATGATTTTCTTTGTTGGGTTTTTAAATCTTTTGGTTTATTTTTTTTAAACCCACAAATAATTGATCACTATTACACTGAAACTCTATGCTTGTATGAGTGAGAAGAGCAATGCTGAAAAACTAAGAATATAACTTGCACCTTTTTAACGCTTGCACTTGCACCACACTTTTTTCAAGCGATTCTTTATGAGTCCATTCGTCGGGGTTAGTTCTAGCTTTACATTTGCGTCGTTTTTCTTCTCATATTTATGGTGATCATGAAATTACGTGGTTCTGTTTGTATATGCACCATACAGGTTTTTTCTTTATTTATACTTTACTTTTTACGAGTTTAACGGCTTCAAATGTTGTTCAACGTGCTGAAACATCTCCATCGAGAACATTGACCAGTTTCTTTACGATCTGCCACAGCGATTGGTTTGCACGAACTTTGCTTTACTCGGAGATGCCATGTTTTTACACTTGGAATGCATAATCGAAGAATTTTCAAAAACTAAAGCCAGGCGATGCTGTTCCTGGCTATCCGGATGGGCGTTCTACTTATGCTCTTGGTCGTATGTATACAGTATTTGCGATTGTTGCTGGTAAATTTGAGCCACTACGAATTACTAATTAAAAAAATTAATTATATCTAATATCCTAATAAAAATAGAAGTTAATAAAATCCAAAATCTGCTCATTTTTTGTCTCTAAGGCGTAACATAGTTCGCCGGGTCAACTAGTAATTTACAAACCCAGTATATTTGTCTGCAAAATTCATCTATGAGATTTTGATTATTTTTTTATGAAAAAATTGACATAAAATTTTTGTCTACTACCAGTGAAACAATAATTTCGCTCCTTATGAACTTAAAAACCAAAGATATTTTACGTATAAAATTACCAGCTTTCAAATATTTAACTTCTTACTTACGATAAGCGACACAAAATGAGTTATTTATAATTTGAAGTAATTAGTTAAATTAAAGAGCTTTATATTTTGTCTATTCACACAACCTGCATGCACATATTGCACATCCAAACGACCATTTTTAAGATGCAGCTCCGTAGTGCAGTTATTTGGCAACCGGAGACCGTAATAATACACTAGCATGCCAAATGAAGTTGCGAAGCTACATTTAGATATTTGAAAAAGATACGTGAGAATTATGATTTTTTAAGCTGTATAATCTATACTAATATTATAAAGCTGCAGAGTTTGTTTGTTTGAACGCCCTAATCTCTGGAACTACTGGTCCGATTTGAATGATTCTTTCAGTGTTGGGTAGTCCATTTATCGAGGAATACTATATGCTTTTTTTTCAAAATTAGGGATCCGTAATAAAATTGCTATTTTGTAACACAAGGTGTAAATCGAAAACCTATTTTTTCCACGGAAACGAGAAAAACGCTGGTGAAATCGCGGGGCACGGCTAGTTTTAGCTATTTAGATGATGTCTAAATGTGTTGAGACGGGGTGTGTGTGTGTGTGTGTGTTTGTGTGTGTGTGTGTGTGTGTGTGTGTGTGTCAGTGGCTGAGTGTGTGTCTGTGGCTGCGTGTGTGTCTGTGGCACACTTATTTGTTTGAAAGGTGACACTTGGGAGTCTTCTTAGCTATGTTTGATGGAAATCCAATCAGGTCCAATGAGAGTTTTTTTATATTTTAAATTTTACTTGTAAATAGAAGAAAACATTATAAATATTAATCGTTTCGTGAGAAACATATTAACTTATATTATTCCAAACAATCTAAACAATGTTATTGTTTAGAAACAAGTAGGACTAAAATTATTCAGCTAGATTTTCTAAGTAGGATTGTACACGTATTTTTTAACAAATTATTTACTGGTATATAAGTTCTATAAAACTTAAATAGTTAATATTATAATTTTTACACATGTCTTAAAACGCTATATTTAAACAATTTACTTCCTGTGTTCTAGAAGTCTCTGATGTTACACTAACTTCAATAATTTCAGCAGTTAGGTTTTTTTAATTTAAAAGTAATAATATACATAGTGAGGTATATCCAAGGCACATGTCAAGGAGAAAACTGAAACGTAAAAAATGACTTACTCACTTTTTCGTCGTAGTTGAATAAAGACATAAAAAATTCTACTGAAATTTGCTAATCTTGACGCATTGTATAGAGACACACTACTTTTTCAATCATAACTTTTTATATTTTTTTGCTATAATTAGCTGAATCACTCATCGATATAAAAGGAAAGGACTAAATAAAGGACGCTATCGTGTAAAGTAAAACCTCCAAATTCTCAATAGCCGGCAGGTTTCCCGCCCATTGTATCCCCATTTATGCCGGAAGTAGTTACAGCAGCAATATCCTGCTTTTAAGCGCCGGCAACCTACTATTCATTGAAGGTGAACCTTTGAGTTTAGGATCAATGCCTTTGACCACAAAATAATGTATTACTTAAATACTACTTAGAGTGAGTAAGTGATTGCTACCATAATCATTGGTTTAATTTATATTAACTTTAAGAATTCCTTAAAATATCTTTAAACGAGCAATCCAATTAATATTATAAACGCGAAAGTTGGTGAGAATGTATGTATGTATGTTTGTTTCTCTTTCACGCAAAAACAACTGAACGGATTTTGATGAAACATTAAAGTAATATAGCTTATATATCAGAATAACACGTAGGCTACTTTTTACTGAAAAAATCGAGGGTGAAAGCTAGTTCTTGAATATATATGTGTGTGTGATTTCGGTAACGCCTCTAACAATTTCGCATTTGGGGGTTTTCGGGGGGAAAATCGATCTAGATTAGTCTTATGTTAAATGTTTTTGGTCTCCCAGGTACTAATGACTTTAACAGCCTTAAAAGTCTACTGCTGGACATAGGCCTCTCCTTAGAAAGGAGGTATTGGTCTAGTATACCACGCTGACCAGACAAGCTGCTATAGGGTATGTTTCAAGATTTTCTTTCTCTTTGCAGTAATTTTTTCTTTGATTATCGGTGATGAAACACCATTTTCTTAACCATACATACTTACTAATATATATCACAACCTTTTAACAAATGTATTTAATAACTATTTAGTAATTATGTGCTAATTAAATAATTTAAAAACTCGCAGTTTAATAATGTTTACTAATATTTCAACCAGAGTGTACCAACTTCAAGTTTACTTTCCATCACCAAATGGTTGACTGGTAGAGAATATTCCTGTCATGAACTACTTAATAGTACATTGTTCACCGAGGGAGGAAAGGGACCGATTACTAGCGAGGGAGCAGTTTGTGGCCCGAAGGCGCAGCCTGGGGCCACAATACTCCCGAGGTAGGAATGGGACTTTTACCCGAGTGCTACACAGTGCTTTATACTACACCTGTGAGGAACATTTAAAGTATTTTTAAAATAAAATCAAAACGTAAGACACCATGTTAGGACCACCCAGACTAGCTACTTTTAGCATCGGCGATCGGCGATTTGGCGACTGCATCGATGCTGCATCGCGTTTTAGCGACTTCCTGCGTTCGATCGCGGTATCGGAAACGCGCGTTTTAGCGACTGCTCAGATGCCAAATCGATGCTACCGGCATCCGAATAGTATCCGCGGAAAGTAGTGTTCAGCTGCTGTGTCGCGCTTCTAAAAAGCGACTCAATCGCCGCGTTTGGCGTTTTGAAGTGTGCGGTGTAGAGCGTGTTTTTTTTTAATCTTTACTGAAGGATGTCAGTGGCACGGAGATTCCATATTTAAATTATATGAAAACTCCTTGGGCAGGCGCGCGCCATAGATAAGATAACACATAAGAAATGTCACATAAGAAATCTCGATTATTCAGGTCAAGGAAAAGACTAACGTTCTCTTTTCATTTTCAGGGAATATTGACTACTGATCCGATCAGGTGTAGTATAAAATATTTTACACACAAAAGAGCATGACATAATAATAAAATGATGTTTTGTACTACAGTGGCAACGTATGCGACTGCTATGCTTGAACTCTCGGGTTCTTATCCCGGGTCGGACCAAATGTTTTCATGATCTGCAAATATTTGTCTTGGAGTATTGGTGTTTTCTATATGTAATACTAGCTTTTGACCCGCGGCTCCGCCAGCGTGTATGTCGGTTATTGCGATAAAAAGTAGACTATGTCCTTTCCCAAGTTCAGTTCTATCTTCATACCAAATTTCATCAAAATCGATTCAGTGGTTTAGGCGTGAAAGTGTAACAGACAGACAGAGTTACTTTCGGATTTATAATTTCATAGTAGGGATGTATGTATTTACAAAAAAATGTATTTAGGTATATCAATTGTATATTACCCATAGTACAAGCTTAGTTTGGGAATAAACGACGTTATGTTTCAGAAGTCCAAAATATTAATTATTTACTTATTATTACATTTAACAATTTACGTTTGAATTTATTCACTCTAAATCATCAAAACAACCCCGACCTACAGTAACAACACACAACTCAACAAGATTAAACGTAAAATGGCTTGTTACGCAGGCATAGTCAGGCGTTATTTCTAGTTTAGGTATTGGCTTCGGTTACACTTGGTCACACGGTCGCTTAACTCAAAACGCTGACATCGCGCAACGCGACGATGACGACACCTTGGTGCAGCGTACATGGGAAAGGAAGAGCATTGTCACTTTTTAGGTCGATCGCCGACTTAGATAGTCTCTTAGTAATAAGTTATAATAAGTAATTGTAATTTTCATTTTAATTAAAGTTAATTTAAGTAAAAAGGTTTTTTTTGCAACCTCTGCTGCCACCTAACGTAACTGGCGCAGTCGGTAGGATCGTGGGCATTAGCTAGGGCTCAAAATCAACCCTCTGCGACGATCCAGAACCTACACGTGGTGCCTGCAGCGAGGTGAATCCAGACATCGATTCGGCAATAAAAATCTGCAATGCTGTAAGTACTTTGAATCTTTCAAGTCCTTACTATCCATATTCCTAAGTATTTAATTACCTGTTTTATCCTTGAAAAGATATCTTATACAATTTTAGTATAATATAGTTTCAGTGTTATAGTTAACTGTAAATTCTTGTACGCATATTTTTACGTAGTATATTATATATTAGATTTTGAAAATTTTTCATCCAATAACTTCACGAGACCGCGATAGGTCTCCTAGGTTATCTAGTAGGAACCGTCTAACAGATAGTAATAGGCAATTGGAACAAACCATGGCCCCAGCAGTGGACCTAGATACCATTTACAAGTCACTTAGGATAGTACCGGAGTTTGACGGAAATCCGCACGTGTTAAATCGATTTATTAAATTATGCGATGAAATAGTTCTCACATATTTTCAAACGACCGAAGGTAACGAGTTATCTAACTTAGCACTTATAAACGGCATACTGAACAAAGTAACTGGCTCCGCAGCCAGATTGATAAATTCTAATGGAATTCCAGACAACTGGAGTGGCATTCGCAACGCCTTAATAAATAACTTCGCTGACCATCGAGACGAGACAGCCTTGTACAACGATTTATCATTGCAAACACAAGGGTCTTCAACCCCTCAGGAATTTTTCGAACGTTGTCAAAATTTATTTAGCACAGTTATGACTTATGTAACACTGCACGAAACCGTGAGCACTACAATTCAGGCAAAGCGTGACCTTTACAAAAAACTTACTTTACAATGTTATTTGCGAGGTCTTAAAGACCCATTAGGCGCGAGAATACGTTGTATGCGTCCCGAATCTATGGAGAAAGCCTTAGAATTTGTACAAGAAGAGCTCAACACATTTTATATGCAACAGATTCATAACCCTCCATAGAATATATGGTAGAGATAAGGTTTTAGATTTAGATATACGTGAATATTATGACATAATTCAGTTAGGCTCTTACTATGTCAAAAATAATATAGTTTTAGTTTTTAAATTTCCCGTCTTCTTACCTAAATCTTTTGATTTGTATAAGATATCCGTTGTTCCTAACAAATACCATGAAATCCTTACCCCATACACCCAATTCCTCGCAGTCCATTTGAAAGACTTCAAGTACATAGAGGCTGAATGCCCGAAGTCCACCAAAGGGTATCTATGCGAAGAGATACACAACATGTATAGCCGAAAATCTCAGGATTGCATCCAAGCCCTCATCACCCATCAAGAGAAAATTCCCGAATGCAACTCAACCACTGTCTCATTGCGGAAACCAGCATATGAAAAACTTGATGACCGGCACTACACTATCAGCTTTCCCGACCCAGTAAAGACAAGGTTATCTTGCAGCCAGGTTCTCTACAAAATTATTAAAGGCAGTTATCTTGTTGTAATACCACATAACGAAGCCGCAGCAGCCGCCCGCACAGTTGGCAACCACCAGCGACAGTAGTCTATATCATACCACTATACCGATATACGTATTACTATTAGGTGCATCCGCACTCATTAGTGGTTTGGCGTATCGAAAATACTATTTAAAACGACAGGAGTCTAAGGCAAGGAAACTGAATGATAGCCAAATCAATCTACAAGCAGTGTACGCGATTCCAGTCACGAGAAGAATTGATCCTAATAATCTCCCAGCTCAGTTCACGACACCTGCCGTGAATAGTCGCTGTTCTACGGAGGGAGGTGTTACGCAGGCATAGTCAGGCGTTATTTCTAGTTTAGGTATTGGCTTCGGTTACACTTGGTCACACGGTCGCTTAACTCAAAACGCTGACATCGCGCAACGCGACGATGACGACACCTTGGTGCAGCGTACATGGGAAAGGAAGAGCATTGTCACTTTTTAGGTCGATCGCCGACTTAGATAGTCTCTTAGTAATAAGTTATAATAAGTAATTGTAATTTTCATTTTAATTAAAGTTAATTTAAGTAAAAAGGTTTTTTTTGCAACCTCTGCTGCCACCTAACGTAACTGGCTGACAAATATTACGCAGGCTAAACACGCTCTAGTAAATAAAGGTAACAATTATTAATCCAAACAAATGGACATAAGACATTTCATATATTATAATAAACGGTGGGATACGTGTAGGTTGTAAGTGCTCGGCAAGAATTCGCAATAAGCATGTCTTGACTCGGCAAACTACGAAACTCAAGGGGATAAATCGTAAAGCTCCAGCACATTCGTAGTGTCTTGCATATTAACTTACGATTGTGGCTCCATCTATCTATCTATCTTTATATATATAATTCTTCTGTGAGTGTGTATGTCACTGAACTTCTCTCAAACGACTGGACCGATTTTGATGAAATTTTTTGTGTGTGTTCAAGGGGATCTGGGAATGGTTTAGATTCGCAATTGGACCCGGTAGGTGGCGCTGCGATCAAGTTCTGGAATTTTAAAGTTGGGCGGTACGAAGTTCGCTGGGTCAACCAGTCTTTATATATATAATTCTTGTGTGAGTGTGTATGTCACTGAACTTCTCTCAAACGACTGGACTGAATTTGATGAAATTTTTTGTGTGTGTTCAAGGGGATCTGGGAATGGTTTAGATTCGCAATTGGACCCGGTAGGTGGCGCTGCGATCAAGTTCTGGAATTTTATAGTTGGGCGGTACGAAGTTCGCTGGGTCAACTAGTATGTATATAAAATTCTTTGGTCACAATGTTAGTTGCCATTTTCCTCATAAACGGCTTGATCAATTCTCATGAAAAAATGTTATACCCCTAGGTAAAAAGGATGAAACAAACGCGAGTGAAGACGCGGGCGTCAATTTGTATTTGTGTAAAATGATTTTACAAAACTGACAGACTTCAACATTTATGCTTGATTTCAGTTATATTTATTTTGTACTAGCTGCGCCCCGCGGTGTAACCCGCGTATTTTCGGGATAAAAAGTAGCCTACATAATTATGTGATTACCAGAACTCATTTTTAAAATAAGCATTTACAAACTATCATTATGGTTGCTATGCAAGTTTGTTATGCATAGCGACCTGTGAAGTTTTGACAGGAAATAAACAGTGATACATTTTGACATCTACGATTTATGTATTGTTATAATCACCTCGCTTTCACACTTGTATCCCGATTATTGCAGTAAAAATTAGCCTATGTGTATTCTGATATAAAAGCTATATTACTGTAAAGTTTCATCTTAATCCGTTTAGAATTTCTTGCGTGAAAGAGCAACAAACATACATACATACTCACAAACTTTCGCGTTTATAATATTAGTAGGATAAGTAGGATAGTAGGATACCGTCTGGAACAGTAATAAAACAAACAACAAACTGAAATTCGTTATTATTAGTTAGGATTAGGTGAATACATACAATATTTTATAGAAAGCGATAAATTAAAAGGAATAATCCAGGCCCATAGACTATAAAGCCCAATGATCCCATAATTAATTGAGAATTCAGTAATACATTAAACATAGGTAAAATTATATTCAAATAAGTAGCGGTAAATTTACAGAAACTACAATTTACTTGATTTCGTTCCTGAACAAGTTAATTTAGTGGTTTTCTTGCATGTTATTTAAAAATATTACATAAGGCATGCAATAAGAAAAGAACACATTAACACCAAGACTCGGAACAAAAATGAGCGGATCGCACAAAGAATACAATTTTTAAATAGGACCAGTACTTTCTGAGATAAGTGCGACCAAACGAACAAACAAACTCTCCAGCTTTATACTATTATCATCATCATCAACAGCCTTCAACAGTCCACTGCTGGACATAGGCCTCTCCATAGAAAGGAGGCTTTGGCCTTCTATACCAGCTGGCCAGACGGGTTGGTATAGGGTTGGTTTCAAGTTTTTCTTCTCTTTGCATCGATGTTGTCTTGCGTAGTTTATCCCTTAGTCGCCTTTTACGACACCCGTGGGATGAATAGGGGCTGTGACACTATGTATCCTTGATCCGTCACCACACGGACATTATACTATTAGTAGAGATAAAAAACAACCTATTATATATAATGACATATCATTGAAAAATAAATGACTTTATAAATACTTGGCTATCTTAAGTTAATCCTAAAGAAAAACCCACTTAAAATGTTAGATTAAGCTGGAGCAGGCCGCTAGTGATATTATATCACAAACCTAGATCATAAATTAATTTTCTAGAGTGTATGCATTGTATACACGTGTGCTCTGACGGTACTGTACGTAGATATGAACATGTATGTATGTTTGTGAGCTCAGCAATAAAGTGAATCTGACTGTAATAGGTCAGGAAAATCTGTATGTTTCATTTAATACAAATTAATCTTATAATTTAGAAACACAATACTACTAAAACTAAAATATTAAACTTAAGGGAATTATTTACAAAACTGCAGTGAAGCCTGCTATGATGTATGAAGCCGAGTACTGGGCCACAAGAAAAAAACATGAACAGTAGATGCACACAAATGAAATGGAGATGTGGCGGCGGAACGCTGAGGTAACGAGACTCGATAAAGTACGTAATAAGCTTATAGAGGATCATTCATAGTCTATGCTATTGTTGACAAGATGGCTGAAAGTTGTATGCGTAGCCATGGCTATGTTATTAGACGTGATAAAGAACACGTCATAAGGAACGCCTAGCCATCCGATATAAGGAGAAAGGCAAGAGACGACTACATGCCACGTGATGGACAACCGTTACCAAAGACATGGAACAGACAACCCAAGAACGCATGTCTTTGCGCATTAAACCGAGGAAGGCCGCCACAAATAAAAAGGGAGAAGGCAAAGCAGAAGAAGGAGAATTTAGAAATGCAGTAAAAACATAAACGAATTCTCAACTCTAACGGCTATCTGACTAAGCAGCTATCACCTCCATACATATAATTTACATAAGACTAGTGACTATAAAATTTACCGTACAAAGCTCTTATCTAGAGTTCAAGACATCAAAACACTGAAAGCTGAAGATAACTGAAGTTGTTAATGGTGCTGAGTCGCAATGAAAAGACGTTATATTCACTTTAACTGCGAGGCTGAGAATGCTGAAGGTGCTTTAACTTAAGTTGAACAATTATATCTAAAAAGTATGTTTATGTATTTATATCAATTGTAACTGCCGCGTTGGTCTAGTGGTTAGCTTATGCGACTGCTAATCAAGAGTTCTCGGGTTGAAATCCCGGGTCAAAATCAGGCCAAAAAGTGTTTTTGGGATTTTTCCAGAGTTTCGAAGTTTGGCAGTGATTCAGGCCTTTGCCTCGGAGAGCACGTAAAGCCGTCGGTCCCGGTTGTCATGAACATCTATGGCAATCGTTATTGGGAAGTCAGTGCCTTCAAATATACTGACAACTAGTTCAATCTTCGAATTTCAGTTCTCCCTTAGGGTTGCGGAAGTCTGATGCCAGTCGCTCTGTGTAAAAACTGATATTCAGGTAAAACCGGTTGAACTAGTAGCCGACCCCAAATAAACTTGAGAATAAAGGTTCGGAAGACGAAGATGATGATGATTTATTATATCAATACTTATAGTAGTAAAATTGTACCATTGATTACCATACGCTTTTAAGGGTAGGCAATGCAGCATGGTGACCCATACTATGGCAGCTTGGTCAGTTGTTTCTGCATCACTCTCTCGACCTCCGGAGGAACAAGCGGACAGACAGACGAAAAAATACTAAAATAGTATTTTTCAGGTAACTAACGTACATACGAGTATATATTTTCATGTGCTTTTACTGAAAACCTGTTATTTTGAAATTACAAACTGATACTTCTATTTTTTATAGATGTTTAGATTACAAATCAAACCAAATCAAATCAAACCATTCTTATTTCAAATAAACCAATACAACAGCACTTTTGAAATGTCAAGTAGTCAGTCAGTAGTCAGTCGTGAAGGTAAATTATCTATTCCAATTCGTAGACACTCCAACATAGTTTATTACAATTTTTGGTTACATTGTTTTAGGCATTTTATTAAGAATACAGTTAAAAGTGAGGACAATGTAACTATGCTGATATTTACACAGTTTTTTTGTTACGTCATCAGAACTGTCAGTTTGGAACTGGTACGTTGTTTCAGATTTCCGAAATATTTACTACTAGCTATCGCCCGCGGCTCCGCCCGCGTGTATGCCAGTTATCGCGGTAAAAAGTAGCCTAGTAGTCACGCTTTCACGCCTAGTCTAGGCGTGAAAGCGTGACAGACAGACAGACAGACAGTTACTTTCGCATTTATAATATTAGTAGGGATTTGAGAAATACAAGCTACCAAATTTGTGTGTTTTGTACTCAGTGTGTGCTAGATTTAGAAAAAAAAGTGGGTTGGGTCCCCGCACTTAATTAATAAAACAACACCGGTTTCATCACTTTTTCATAATTATGTTTCATATATTACACAAACAGCGGACAAAGCAAACGTCTTGATTATGAGTAGTGGCGCCAAAAGCCAAGGCTAAGTAAGTTACACTTGCCTAACTAATTAACATTTATTTTGTTGCGGAAGCAAGGTGGTCATAATGAAAAGCTAATAAGTGTAAGAGGAATTTGTATAAGAGTTCCGTACGCACGCTCTCTAGAGTTCCGTACAAACTCATTTTAACCCGACTTCAAAAAAGGAGGAGGTTCTCAATTCGACTGTATTTTTTTCTGTTTGTTGCCTTAGAATTTTAGATTGGGTGAACTGATTTTGATTAGTCTTCTTGTGGTGCCTTCCATGTGGTCTCATGATAAGGATCTAGATCAGGATCTGAAGATAGGATCTCGGAGAAATCGATGGAACTCCTCAAATATAATAGACACACCTGTCGGCTATTGGGTACTCGGAATAGTTTTTCTTTAAGTCGTTTTTAGGGTTCCGTGGCCAAATAGCAAAAAACGGAACCCTTATAAATTCGTCATGTCTGTCTGTCCGTCCGTATGTCACAGCCACTTTTTTCCGAACTATACTGATGAAATTTGGTAAGTAGATGTATTCTGTGAACCGCATTATGATTTTCACACAAAAATAGAAAAAAAACATTTTTTTTTACAACAAACTACAAGAACTTTTATATGATGTTACTTGCTTCTACGGAAACCTTCATGGGAGAGTTCTACTTGCACTTGACCGCTTTTTTGTGTTGAAATTGTTAGTGAAACTATAGAAATGTATTTCGTCAATTGTAGTTAAATTCTAGTCAGCGTAATTTATTAGGATTAAAATACGCAAAGGTCCATGTGAATGTAGTTAAAAATTATCGCATTGTGCTTACCCACCTAAATTATTAGATTTGACCTCAACGTGGTTTGAATTTTAAGGCTAAGAGAAAAAAAGTTATGATGTTTCACAGCAAATAACTTAAGTTACATTTGCTGTTATATTGTTGTTATACTACTTAACACTAATAAACTTAGCTAAATTTAACGACCCACAGCTCATAAACGTTTTGAGCACCTAACTAATGAGAACAGGTATGTTTTTCTGAAAAAAAAAGGTTTTATTTTTTATTTAGACTATTATATAGACAACAGAACTTTGTGTGCGTCAGTCTAAAATTTTTTTTTTTAATGCTTTAGATCATTGATGTGATACGAACAGTAAACTACCTCGTGTTAACCATAGACAGACACATGCCGGATTAAATGAATAACGCCCTAAACGACAGTCTACGGAGAGTCGTAAATCACATAAACTTTAAGGAAAAAGAAACTTTTGCTCCACTACAGGGCACTCAGAGCTCGCATTATTAATAACTGTGTTATTGACTTAGTTCTTGATGTTGATGTTCTAGCTAGAACAAGAACTTCGGGATAGTAGTTTATTAGTGCGTACCCTAATAAGTACTGGAAATGATAAATAAATAATTTGGACATCTTACACACAACGCCACCTAGTCCCAAACTAAGCAGAGCTTGTATTATAGGTACTAGAACACTTTTACAAATACATAAACATAGTTTTTTTTTGTAAATACATACATGTAAAACACCCAAACTCCGAAAGAAATATTTGCGGATCACACAAACATTTGGTCCGACTCGGGAATCGAACCCGAAACTCAACCACAGCACGCCACCACTGCGCCACCGAGCCAAATAAACTTAGTTAATCATTCTTAGAGGACTTAGAGGAACGTACCCAAAGGGTAAAATAGTATTACTAAGACTCCGCTGTCCGTCCGTCTGTCACCTAGGTATGTTTCAGGAAACCGTGATAATTAGTTTTATTTTTTTACAGATGATTTATTTATGTTGCCACTATAACAACAAACACTAAAAAAAGAATAAAATCAATATTTTAAAGGAGTTTACGTTTACAAAGTACATGTCGTTTTTAGGGTTCCGTAGCCAAATGGCAAAAAACGGAACCCTTATAGATTCGTCAAGTCTGTCTGTCTGTCTGTCTGTCTGTCTGTCTGTCTGTCTGTCTGTCTGTCTGTCCGTCCGTATGTCACAGCCAATTATTTCCGAAACTATAAGAGCTATATTGTTGAAATTTGGTCAGTCGATGTATTCTGTGAACCGCATTAAGATTTTTACATAAAAATAGAAAAAAAACAATAAATTTTGGGGGTCCCCATACTTGGAACTGAAACTCAAAAATTTTTTTTTCAACAAACCTATATGTGTGGGGTATCTATGGATAGGTGTTCAAAAATGATGTTGAGGTTTCTAACATCATTTTTTTCTAAACTGAATAGTTTGCGCGAGAGACACTTCCAAAGTGGAAAAATGTGTGTCCCCCCCCCTCTAACTTCTAAAATAAGAGAGTGATAAAACTAAAAAAAATATATGTTGTACATTACCATGCAAACTACCAACGAAAATTGGTTTGAAGGAGATCTAGTGAGTAGATTTTTTTTAATACGACATAAATCGTAACACGCAATATACCTTTCATCCAATCAATACACTAGTATAAAAACATCGATGAAAGTTACAACGAAGTACAAGAACTTTTAAATCATGTTACTTGCTGATACGGAACCCTTCATGGGCGAGTCCGACTCGCACTTGGCCGCTTTTTTACCGTTTTTTACTCGATGATAATAGATAACGGCAACAAATAAAACATCTTGAAATGTATAGAGGCTTGAAATGTAAAGAACCCTTCCTGCATGAGTCCGACTCTCACTTATCATATTTTTTTTGTATTTCTAGATTAGAGGTCTTATAATTGATTATTACACAGTTTTGTCTATTCTTAGTTATTTAATATTAGTACTTTAATTACTTAAATCATAATTTTTGTAATAAAATTATTAAGCAAATTTTATTATTGTTTAGTGCGAAATTAATTTATTAAAATAAAACTGTTGAAGTTATAA
Organism: Phragmatobia fuliginosa; assembly: GCA_932526445.1. Lineage (NCBI taxonomy): Eukaryota > Metazoa > Arthropoda > Insecta > Lepidoptera > Erebidae > Phragmatobia > Phragmatobia fuliginosa. The sequence continues at coordinate 2,440,106 of OW052078.1, read as the reverse complement.
TAACATGTTATATTTGTGAAAAAATATTTAAAGCAATATAAATAGATACCTAGCTCTAATTGAACTATAACTTATGTAATGAAATTTTTGACTATAAATAGGCAGCTTTACAGGAAAATTGAGAAAATAATTTGAGATTATTGTACATGTTTAAGCCTGCCTAATTTAACTGCCTTGTTGGTCTAGTGGTTAGCGTATGCGACTGCCAATCAAGAGGTTTCGGGTTCAAATCCCGGGTCGGGCCAAAAAGTGTTTTTGGGTTTTTCTTAGGAAATTCCTAAAAGCAGCACGGAGTTTGGAAGTTTGGCCTTGGAGAGCACGGAGAGCAGGTTTTTGAGATTATCGCGAACACACAGCGGAAGACTTTATTTTATAATATGTAGGATTTGAAATTGTTTACCTATCAATATGTACCAATGTTCAACAAACTTATTAAAATATATGGTACCAATAGTTTCATTGTAAAAAAGTTTGAAAACTATATCTCAACTAAGTCGTCATAGTCGTCATCTGAGCTTTTATTGTGAATCTATTCCATTCATTAAAATTACTTTAGTATAATATACGAATTTATAAAGACTAGCCAAAATATTAACGTTTCTTTTAGACTTCATGTAAATGGGTAATAAAAGAAAATGATCAGAACCAAATATTAAACACCTAACAGTTTTTTGAAGTTATAAAAATGTGATTTTTAAATTAAGTTTAAATAATTTCTAGGTAATTTTTAAAAATACAATTTTTAAAAGTTATGTAATAGGTACCTATTCTTACCCTATTAAAATATATACTAAGCAAAATGCTTTGAATAGTTTTAAACACTTCGAAATAATATTTACTGCTGACAAAAGTTTCATTAATAATATTAAATGTGTGCAAAAAAACAGTTGGGTTAAAAAAAAATTTAAACCAATAAAAGGTAATTATAAAACCTAGACGTGACTCTTAATTAAATGACCAAACATAACATTTGAATTTTAAACAAGCAAAAAGTTCGTTATTAAAAAGATTGTAATAGCTCTTTTTTAATTAATATGGAGATAAACTAATTCAGACGATACTAAAAGTAAATCTATGTAAATAATACAATTTAAATAAGTTAGGTACATACACAAATTGCCAATATTAATTTATAAATAAAGCTTTCGAATATACAATTCCAAATAAACGTACCTACTGCTGATTCAAAAACAAAAACTATTTCGAAAAGCTAAGAAAAGTTTCACACACGAATAGGCAATTTAGATTATTTTTCTAAGCAATCGATTTATAATTTAAAATGAGCGTATCTACTGATTGATAATTTAAAAAATAAAATTCAGCATTCCAAATTCAAATTATAAAGTCTAAAACTTTAAAAATCCTTTTAAAAACACCACAGACAATCTAAAACAAATGATAGACGTTGTTTGTAAAACTTATAAGCAACCTTTGAAATAGTTTTAATTTTAACTACAATCGAAGTAAAATTAAAGACAAGTCTAATAATAATTTCAAAGAAATCGTGATAACTCGACTAACATCGAATCGGATAATTAAATCATAAAACTTTAACATGAAATAAGAAGTTACCGTAATTATTATTTGAAAGTAACTAGAAAACTTTATAGGATAAATAAAAATTACTTACAGTTTCTGTAGTAAGTTGTAAACAATATTCCTTTGCGAAAACTTAAGACAACACTTTCACGAAAAAATTCGTCACCAAAGTTCACTCACGACTCCGGAAAATTAAGGAGCGAAGCGCGCTCCCTCTTCGAAATCCCGTTGCGCACTGAAATAAAATATACTGGCCGCTTGCACCTTCGTTCTGTACCGTAGTATTAACGTACTGAATCTAGGAGACAATCCTTGTGACACACTCTACAGGATAACAAGTTATCTTCTATTTCGTCGGGTTATACACATAGGTGTGTTTGAAAATGGAACTTTTCCGAGACTCGTTAGGCAGGCAAGTAAACATGCTTTTAAAAATTTCTTCTATTTAGTACATGGCGGGAATGTAATTAAATTCCATGATGGCTCTGTAACGATGTCGTTTAAAGATGGCGGTATTGATAGCCAAATCATATTCAGAGTTAAAAAAGCTACGTTTCAGAAGTAAAACTTTTTGTAAGAAAATTGTATTCGTTTTCGGTAGTTTCATATAGTAGTTATGTTTTTGAATTATTACAGCAGATACGATAGTAATATATTTGAAGCTTTATAAAGAGTGGTGGTTCTCAATTTGTTTTTTTTTTCTAGAGTCCTAATAATTCTATAGATGTAAAATCTAAGATTTAAAAAGTAGTATTTATAACACCTCGACATGATGTAAGTGTATAGAAGTCGTATTTATAGAAATATATCAAAAGCTTATAAGCTTCAAATTTTTACCCGAATGGGTAAAGCCACCTGAACCTAAAATTTTATCAATCAATTTAATTATTTTATCAATCACAACTCCTCCACCTCCTATTTTCGAAGGTAGGCGAAAAGTCACAGACTTCTGACTATTGAGTTACAGGTATCCAGCGTTGGGACATATGGCCTTAACCCTCTCCGGAAAGAAGACCCGTGTCCAGCAGTGGGACGTTATGGGTTGCTAATGATGATGATGACGGAACTCACTTACATGGTAAGGTAATCCGTATTTTTATTAACTATACACCATTAAAAAAACTATTGAAGATAGTTATTTCACACTTCCATTGCTTCTATTGTAAACATTTTTCAATATAAAACGGCAATTTGTTTCTTAAGCCGGATCCAATCCAATTTCAAATGGGTTATTTATGTATTTGTAAAGTCATGGTTTATTCATTAGGCACCTCGGAAGTTGCCTGTGCCGAAGAAATCCGACGAATCAATTAAAAAAAATACATATTTCAAAATGGCGTTTCCCTCGTTTTAATAAGGTCATGTTCATATCGGTTCTGAATGCGCCTTTTGTTAAGACGCTTTAATAAGATCGTGCGTTTTGTTCAAGTAGCTGCAAACCCGATTAGTAAATCAATACCTACGATTGTGAGGGAGGTAACTACACAAGATAACTAAGAAACCAACCCTTTGTTTACGGGTGGATACTCGTCCGGATAAGTCAACGGGGTTTGCGGGCTGGTGTGTCGGAATCGAATCACAACAATGACAGTATTTGTGCTGACGTGTTAAATAATTCGCGCTCTTCTTTTAAAATTGTATTGTTATGTTACGACCTCAAGGCTCGCAGTAGCAAGTTATCGCGCTGCCGTGCCGTGCCGTAGAAAAAACTGAAATTCAGCTAAAACCTAGCCTTTATTCCCAAATTAACTTGGGAATAAAGGCTAGGAATAAACTTAATTGAACTGTTGCAAACTCTTTTGCTGCGTCCTGTTTTTAAAGTGAATTTTCCACCTTCAAATCTTAATTTTTTTAATTTGGGGATGGCAACCCTAAATTAAGTAGAAGCATCTCAACAGGCCGCCATAGTGTAGGTCACCATACTTTGTCTGTATTCCCAATGAGTATGGTGACCGCTGTTCTTCGATTCTATTCATGCTTTCCATTCAACAGAATAGAGTCACTTATGCAGGCTCATCTTCTATATATATAAAAATGAATTGCTGTTCGTTAGTCTCGCTAAAACTCGAGAACGGCTGAACCGATTTGGCTAATTTTGGTCTTGTATTATTTGTTCAAGTCCAGAGAAGGTTTAAAAGATCATCATCATCATCATCAGCCTATCGCAGTCCACTGCTGGACATAGGCCTCTCCAATTGCACGCCACTCAGTTCGATCCTCGGCGACTCGCATCCAGCTCCTGCCAGCCGTCTTGCGCAAATCATCACTCCACCTGGCCTGTGGACGTCCTACACTACGTTTGCCGAGACGCGGTCTCCACTCAAGAACACGTTTACCCCAACGGTTGTCGGTCCTGCGGCTAATATGGCCAGCCCATTGCCACTACAGCTTGCTAATCCTGTGGGCTATGTCGATCACTTTAGTTCTCTGCCGGATTACCTCGTTTCTAACACGATCTCTGAGAGAAACTCCGAGCATAGCCCTCTCCATAGCACGCTGCATGACTTTGAATTTGTGGACCAGCCGTGCCGTGAGTGTCCACGTTTCGGCTCCGTATGTCATGACGGGTAGGACGCACTGGTTGAAGACTTTCGTCTTTAGGCACTGTGGGATCGATGATGAGAAGACCCGACGAAGCTTCCCAAACGCCGCCCAACCCAGCTGAATTCTCCTGTTCACCTCGTCCTCGAAGTTGTTTCTACCCAACTGCAAAGTCTGCCCGAGGTACACATATTTTTGAACAACTTCGAGAACGGTACCGTGTATCGCAACCGGTTCCGGTAGTACATGTTCGTTGAACATGACCTTGGTTTTGTCCAAGTTCATCCGTAGGCCGATGCGTACAGAAGAGTCAGCCAGATCATTCAGCATCTGTTGTAGGTCCTGCAGCGTCTCCGCCATGATGACGATGTCGTCTGCAAATCGCAAGTGTGAGATGTGTTCACCATTGATGTTTATGCCACGTCCTTTCCAGTGCAGCGTCTTGAACAAGTCCTCCATTGCATTTGTGAACAATTTCGGGGAAATAACATCCCCTTGTCTCACTCCTCGATGCAATGGTATGGGCCTTGTTTGCTGATTCTGTACTTGGACGGACATGGTGGCGGCCTCGTAGAGACATCTCAACACTTGGATGTATCGCCAGTCTACTTGGCAGCGCTGCAGGGACTCCAGAACAGACCAGATCTCGATCGAGTCAAAGGCCTTCTCATAGTCCACAAATGCTAGACACAGGGGCTGATTATATTCTTCGGTCTTTTGAATAATCTGCCGCACTGTGTGGATGTGGTCTATGGTGCCATATCCGCTCCGAAACCCAGCCTGCTCCGGTGGTTGGAATTCGTCGAGTCTTCGCGCAAGACGGTTCGTGATGACTCTTGAAAACAGCTTATAGACGTGGCTTAAGAGGGAAATGGGTCGATAGTTCTTCAACCTGGTCTTGTCACCCTTTTTGAAAAACAAAATGACCACACTTCTACTCCACGCCTCTGGAGTTCTCCCTTCGAACAGGACAGCGTTGAAAAGCTTTTGGAGCTCCCTCAGTACGGGCTTACCTCCAGCTTTCAACAACTCTGTTGTAATGCCATCCTCTCCCGGGGCTTTTCCATTTTTCAGCTGTCCAAGAGCCATCTCGATTTCGTCAATGCTGACTTCTGGCAGATCTTCGGTGTAGTGGCGTGTTAATTTGGCTCTAGGATCCTCATTTTCGGGATCAGGTCAAGATGCGTGCGAAGCGTACAAACCGCTATAGAAGCCTTCCACTTCCGAGAGGATGGCCGGCTTGGAAGTAACGACTACTCCACTTGCTGTGGTCAACTTCGTCAGGTGGCTTCTTCCGAGAGATTGCGCGAACACTTTTGACCCCCGATTCAGCTCGATCGCTCTTTCAATAAAAAGAGTATTGGAGCATCGGAGGTCATGTCTTACACGCTTGCTGATCTCTCGGTTCAGAGTCCGTTTTCCTAACGAAGTGACAGGTGGGTTCTCACGTCGTTCCTTCATTAACCTAAGAGTCCCCTCTGAAAGCTTTGTCTTCCCGCTCTTACGCTGCATTTTACAAAATCTCGAACCTTCTTCCCTGATGATCCGAACCACATTATGGAGTTTCTGGTCAACGTCTCTTGTGGTTTCCATGGCAGCAAATCGGTTTTCCAGATTTGACTGGAATTTTTCAGAACCCATCGTGGCTTGGAGCAGAGTTGGTCGGAGCCTAGATCTCATCAAGCGGACACGTTCAGCCTTGAAGTCGATATTCAGAGAGCCTCGGACAAGTCGGTGATCACTGCCGGTATTAAACCTGTTGAGCACTGAGACATCTCTGAATATATGCTTTTTGTCCGTCATGATGAAATCAATCTCATTTTTGTTCATAGCGTCGGGGCTCCGCCACGTCCACTTCCTTTGGGGCCGTTTTTGAAAGAAAGAGTTCATCAAGAACAACCCCTCTCGTTCGAGGAAGTTGACGAGCATTTGCCCCCTATGATTCCTGCTTCCAAACCCATGGGATCCTATTACCGATTCGCTGCAATTTTGTACTCCCACTTTGGCGTTAAAGTCACCCATAACAACGTTGTAGTGGGTTTTTGTCGTGAAGTGGAGGGCCCTCGATATATCATCGAACATATCTTCCACTTCATCGTCCGAGTGGGTCGAGGTCGGTGCGTACACTTGCACTACCTTCAAGTAATATCTCTCGGTGAGCTTGATTATGAGGTACGCTACCCTGTTCGACACACTAGACATTTCTACAACGTTGTTAGAAAGGGACTTGTTAACCAGAAACCCAACGCCACCTTGGGATTGTTGGTCTCCCTCACGGAAGTACATAAGATGGCCTGAGTCGAGGGTTATGGTGTCCTCCCCCTCTCTTCGGACTTCGCATAACCCCAAGATATGCCATCTAATCTTCCCAAGTTCCACCTCGAGTTGTGCTAGATGCGAGTCTAGCCGTAATGTGCGGCCATTAAATGTTGCCAGGGTCAGTCTTTTGTGGTGGCCTTCCGTAACCCGGAGATTCTTAGCACCCCCTGTCCCGCCGTAACCGTGGTCGCCACCATGACCAGGAATAGCGGGACTACCGGGAACTGGGGGCCGTGGCTTTTGGTGCTTACGCATGGAGGTTAATGCCTTTAATCACCACGCTGGGCAGGCGGGTTGGTGATCGCAGGGCATAGCTTGTTGTACCGATGACGCTGCTGCCCGTCACCGGCCTGTTTGATTTAGCTACGCCTGTTAGGATGGGTATACCGCCATCGGCCGGTCGCCAGAGCCTCGTTCGTCATTCAGCAGGATGTACCACGAGCAGGTGAGGTTGGCTTGAAGCGCTAGATTGTGTTTCGCCCCCTTACATCCCTGTTTAAAAGATGAATATATAAAAATGAATTGCATTTTTTTTTTATTAATTATGGATTCCTTCTGTTTGTTTTAAGTTTATTTTATAAAAAAGTTTAGCTCTTCCATTTATCAATTGAGGTAGTACGAAGTCTGCCAGGTCAGCTAGTATAGAAATAAATATACCGTACGATATGCATGACTCTCCTATGATTGAGAATTCCTATTTTTTTTATAACTAAGCTTACCAAAGTGACTCTAATCTGCCTAATGAAAAGCATCAGGAAAATACAGGAGTAGGGCTCAATATTTACCACCTTCTAATAATAATACCTATTTAGGAAAAGTCTTTACATAGCTCAGTTTCCTTGCACATACCTAGTGTAAACTCCGCCTTACTCCGTTTATCATTAGAAGGTAATAACACTAAGTCTCTAGTGTATAATATTTAATGTTGCCTTCTAGTGCGATATGAGGAGAATATTTCTTAAGAAATATATGACCTATAAGACAAAATATATGTACAGGTACATAGATTATAACGTATACCTACTACGCTATGTCCCTACTACACAAAGATGTGATCCTCCGCACCATCGAGGTGATCATGCCTGGTGGGCTGTGCCCCAGCGGTTGATGTTTTGAAGTGTGATATATGCTAATCAGCTTGAGAACTTTCATATCGCGATACAAGATTAGTGTCGAGACAGTTACTCCGTAGTTTGACGCGTTTTCGGTAGATGGCACTGTAGTATATTTTGGTGTGCTGTAGTTGGTCTCCACATTACCTTTTGACATTGCCTTCTTCCTGTCTTCCTGTGAACTTGTTGGCAAACAAGTTGGCTCTCGGCTTTCAGTTTGCTACTACTCTGCTGAACTTTGATTTTATTTCATAGAACGACTCCTTTCAGATATCCACAAGCTAAGTACCAGAAAGTCTTGAAGTTCCGTAGAAATACTGTAGTTTTTAGAGGTTAAACTACCAGTAACGACGGTTGATATACTCTAAATAAATAAATTCTAAATAAATCTTCAAGATACTGAGGGGTATTCTCAATGAATTGACTCATTAAGAATGGTCACCCATCCATAGACTAACCTGACTAGCCTTGCTTAACCTGTATAGTTAATACTCAGATACAAACCCTTCTTTTAGAACTTTATTGTACTAATTTTTTTTTTAATCTTAAAATTTGAGTATCTCAAAATCCATAAGGATTGAAATATCTTTTTCCAAAATCAAATCTATATCAAATGGCAACTTCAACCCTTGAATCTGAGTCGACTTACCATTATCCCAGTATATTATGTAAAATTGTTTCATTTCTTGCTGAACTATCAAACTATTTTCTTCAGCTATACATATCACTAGTAATATTCATTTCTTCATTTTACGAGAGTACGCTACACATATGTATGTATTTTTGTATAAAAACCTTTTGAAATATAAATTTGTATCAAAGATAACCTGTTTAAATAAAAACAACATACAGAGGTGTAGAAGCGTCAGCCATATTTAATTTAAAAACGTGTTGGTTGCAGTCGACTCCAGCAAACATTTCTGAATGTATATTTTTTGATAAAACATCGAACTGCAAAATAGTATTTCTATATTCTTCTAAACTGTAATAATATAAGATAAAATATATGATAAACTTGAGTTATTTTTGTAAATTGTTACATCGCTATAGAGGTCTGACAATTTGATTCTTTGATATTTTCAGTAAAAATGAATAATGGCAAAATGAACTATAAATAAATATTTGACTGCTGTGCTTGAGGTCTCGAGTTCGTTTCAGGGTTGGACCAAATGTTTGTGTGTTCTGCAAATATTTGTTTCGTAATTTGGGTATTTTCTATGTATAATATGTAAGTGTTGGCCAGCGTGGGGACGTATCGCCTTAGCCATCTCCTGAGAGGAAACTCATGTCCAGCTGTTGGACGTTATCGGTTGTTGATGATACCACGTGTATGTAGGTTATCACGACAATAAATAGCCAATTTCAATTTATCTCTTTACCAAAATTTGTTATGGGGGGGTTTTCCCGCCGGGGTTTTCTATACGGCGGGGCGGTGTGTCTAACTCGAACCGACTAAAACCACACGGTGTGCTCTCTTTGCGCTTCAAGCTTAGGAGGAGTCCAGGGTGATATCTCCTTCTGAACCCCTCCCAGCGCCTGCCCGCTCCTGGTGCGGTCTCTTGCAGACTCTCTCTTAGGCGACATCCGGCACACGCAGACGCCGCCTCCTCGCGGGTGGCGAAACTAATGGAGGGGAAATATTCTTCCCGTCAATCCACGGCCACATCGTAGCATATCCATATCCTTCCTCAAAAATCAAAAGTATTTCAATGCCAAATTCCATTGAAATTAGTGCCGAGGAAACATACCAGACAGACAGGTAGACTGACATTTACTTTGTCCTATGTAGTATAGATTTGTCCCATTTGGATTTCAACCCAAGATACTTGACGCAGTAAAAAAAATTAAACCACTAGGTCAATCGTGAAGTCACAATCGTGCATACAATAATCTTGTATGAACGATTTTGACTTCACGATTTTTGACTAGAACTCTGAAACTGAAAACATCAAATTACCTTATTGGTATGACAATAACCTTCTTCTTCTTTAGGTACCATCTCCATCACGGAAGTCAGCGACCATATGTCTGTATCTATCCCTTGCTTCGGTCATGCGAATCAATGCTTCTGTGCTGTCCACCTTCAACCAGTCTCTTAAGTTCTTTGTCTAAGATATACGTTTTCGGCCTCTGCCTCGTCTCTTGAATTTTTCCTTCAACAATAAATTTTATTAAATTATATTTACTATTTATGCTGAAATAAGCTGCTTGACAATAACCTACACGAACTAAAACTTAATTAACATCGATTCAGTCAATAATTCGGTTCATATTTAACGAACTATTTTGTTATGTGCTGTTAATGACTGCTGGTATTCCCGGCATTACCGCCCAATATTCTCGATGCGGTTAAATAATAAATTTTAATTACCGTGGGCTTGTATCGTGTTGCTGAAATGTCATCGGTTCTGTTGTTAACCATATGCGTTGTAAATATGATAATGAACTAGATAAACATTAAATACTAGTTGAGTCCCGCGGAGTTACCCGCGGATATTCTTTTAAAAACGAGTAACGCCGTTGAGTGGAGCTAGTCTAAAAAAACTTGAGAGGTGACATCCGGATGGAACGAAGTGAAATATGTAAATTTAAATAATTATTTTTTAATAAATTATTATTTAGAAAGACAAAACGAAAATAACTGGCACTTTCTATGAGAGAGAGAGAGAGAGACAGATAGAGAAACGCGCACGCCGCACGGCTTACAACTATAGCAAAAAGTGTCGTTACAACTTTTGGTCTTAATTTTTTCCGTCTACCCCCCTTTCGCAACGCGCGATAAGGAACTTCGTTCCAAAAACAATTTGCCTACGTTAATCCTTAGGTCATTAGCGTTCTGCCATCCCATCCAAATCGCTCCAGCCGTTCGAGAGATTACCCAGAACAAACAGACAAGGAGAAAATTTAAAAATTGTTTGCTTGGTGTCAGGAATTTTCATATTAATATTAATTGAATAGAAAACTGTTAATTTGATATTACATACAGACACTTCAATTGTATTATCTGATGGAAAGCATGAGTAGAATCCAAGAGTAGGGGTCACCATACACATCGCGAATGCAGACAATGCAGCATGGTGACTCCATAGAAACACGACAGCACGTATGCTGTCATTTTCGGTTGGTCTTCTGTGTGACACAGAGAGCAGTATCGCCTCGGTTGAGCCGGCCCATTCATGCTGAAATGAGCGTGGCTCTAACACCTTCATTGTGGTGGCATTGAGGCGACATCCATATACAAATAAATAAAATTCATCATCATCATTAACAGCCTTTAACAGTCCACTGCTGGACATAGGCCTCTCCTTGAAAAGGAGGTTTTGGCCTACTATACCACGCTGGCCAGACGGGTTGGTATAGGGTTGGTTTCAAGATTTCCTTCTCATTGCATTGATGTTGTCTTGCGTAGTTTATCCCTTGTAACCCCTAGCCCTGTGTAGGGGGGATAGTGGGTCCTAGCCCTATCCAGGGGGAATCACACACCGGCGCGCCAATCAGCAGAGCATGAGTTTTCCCAGGGCGCCGTTCACAAATAGAATTTAAAGAAACTAAGAGACACAAAAATATGTGCGTGCATGTGTTGTGGGCGGTAAGGGAACTCTTCAAGAAAACTCAGAATCTCAGTATCACACATATATCTATTCAGTATTTAGTACATACACAATGGTCCATAGTCAATTCAATAGCATTAAATTATTTTACATTATATAAATTAGCATATCTAAATAAGAGGTTCGACAAAAAAAGTTCATGGCTTAAGCTTCCCTGGTTCTATGGGGGCTCGACCGGGATGTGCTGGCGCCAGGCAAGAAAACAAGGTCACCCCGACATGGTCCCTGGGGTCCCTCATCTTGTAGCCTCGGGGAACGCGTACCGGTGGAATAAAAAAGATAGTATTATTTTAAATAACGTAACCCCACTACGTGACCCTCTAACTGGCTTGAGAATGAGCGGCGCGGGTTGGCCACTTCTTCCGCTTTCAGTGAGAAGACCGGGAAACAGCCTGACAAAGCCTGACAGAGCCTGACAGCCTCAGTTGTTTTAGATTGGTTCTACAACTGGGGCCCGTGAAAAACGTTTGCGGCAGTAATCAGCTGTAGCAGCCAACTGTAGCAGACGACTGTAGCAGACGACCCTGAGGATGAAACCCTATTCTAAATACATCTCTGCACAAACGAGAAAGCCCATATAAAGTTTACAAGAGAATTAAAGAACTTACCACAAAAACTGTGGGTGAACACAAGAATTATCTTCACAATTAAGATATATAACGCAGAGAATCTTAGTTCGACTATAGCTCAGTAGGAAAATGAATCGTCCGAAAATGAATGCTGGCTTTTATATCCCATTTCAAGGTCTTTCTGGAATAACCATTCTACTTCCCTACAAAAATAACACAAACATCACGCGATTCTCAGAGACAAACTAGAATCCAGATTAGAAATATATCTGTCATAAAGAGGTATCACGCCATCCTGTGCCTCGTTGGTGAAAACAGATCAGTTTGCAATTGACAGACGGCTGTGAAGTAGTTACCGCTGACCAAAGATGGCGCTAATAGCACGATTACTTCTGTGAAAGTCAGATAATTTCTTGATATTAAATAAAAGGAAAAAAAAAGTGTTACACCCTTAGTCGCCTTTTACGACACCCGCGGGATGAATACAGGTGGTGACACTCTGTATTCTTAATCCGTCACCACACGGACAGATAAAATTGTTGTGTCTGTTTGTAATAACAAATAACCAGTTTTTTACTAAATGAATATCAAAATATTTACGGTTGTGACATGCAAAATAGATTTTTTTGTCTGTCTGTCTGTTTGTTCCGGGTGATCTCTAGAACAGCTGGGCCGATTTTAACGGGATTTTCACTGGCAGATGGCTGATGACATAAGGAGTAACGTAAGCTATTTTTTTTAGACTAGCTTCACACCGCGGCGTTACTCGAGATTGACGACAATAAACGCGGGTAACACTGCGGGACTCAGCTAGTCTTCTTTAAATTAATACGTGAAGAAAAACTTTGTACCTCTTTTTACGAAAATTGCGTGAACGGAGGAGTATGTAGTTTTGCACATTTATAGTTTATGTAGAGGAGCAGTGCTGGAGGCTTTTTTTTTTAAATGTGCATAAAAATATAATAAAGCTATAAATAAAACGTCACACACACTACCATGTATTTGACACACACATAGATTGTGAAAATTAACTTTGCATTGTAGCATAACCTTGGCGAAATTCGTGATCCGTTATAGAAGATAGTCTTTGACAATAGAACCATAATAATGTTGCCACTTAGAAAGCAAATTAACTATGGAATGAATTCCGAACTTTTGGCGACTTCTAGCATATACTATAAATCCCCTTCAAAAATTATCAAATCTTAGCTTATAAGTCATCGCTCGGTTCGATCCCCGTTAAGAAAAATCAGTCGTGTGTTGATCAAATAAATTTGTTTTATACTTAACGACATGTGATTGGAGGCAAGTTGACTCGACATAGAATAAAATACTGTTTGGGTTTTGGGTTAAATAAACCTAAAAACTTCTACAGAACATTTCCACGACAAAATACATATATCTAGCTATATATACATCTAGTATAGTTTAAGTAAAAGTCATAAGTCAGTGTTATTACCATAAAGTACATTGTCTAGAATAGGTCATTAATTTCAGCAAACAACTTATAATAAATTGTTCCTCGACAACTTCTATTTGCATTATTTTCAACGATATTGCAGCAACTTCGGTGAACTATAAGTATTAGATACATTTTTTTTCAAATTTATAACTTACACATCTTTGTTTTCTGTATTATGCTTGTTGATTACTACTTTAAGGGTTATTCATTTCTGTCTTGGGTGTGCTGTCACTAGTATCATCTTAGAACTTACGAGGTACATATTAGGTGTGATTTTTTTATATTTATAATGTCTTACACTTTGTTTTTTTTAACTATTATATAGCTTTTATTGCGGGCTTTGAGCACGGCGACCGAATCAAGAAATTCCGTAACGAAAAAACCTAAGACCCTAAAAAAGGATAGAAAATATGATTGTAACTGCAGTGCGACGAGGATGTGGCGGCTCTGTATATGCAGATTAGCGCATGCGTGCTGCCACCACCGGCCGCTATCCGTTGCCTTGACAACACAGTCAATCTATGATTCTTCTTCTTTTTTTCATTCCATAGATATAGCTCATATTACTATTAAGTTCTATGTTTAGTTGTCATTGTCTTTCGGGTAATAGGATGATTATATTGTTTGGCAATAATATTGTTAGAATGTATGTTGGTAAAAAGACAGTGTATATTGTTTTGTAAACTTGATTTAATATCAAAGAAAAAAAACTGCATAAATAAAAAATAAATAAATAATTATAATTGCATATATGTTCATAAAAATGCTTTGCAATAGCTATACCGCGGTGGTCCCCGAGTGCCACACGCCTTTTTTTATTTATAGGCCGCAAAAGTGACTGAACTCTGCCTAATGCAAATAATCCAGTATGGTGGCCCACACTATGGCGGCCTAGTGAGATGTTTTTTCATGCCCCGCATAAGGAACCCAGGATCAAAACAGAAGGGAAACACGTGAGCTGGGGAAACACGGGTCCAACCGGGACTCCGCCCAGCACACGCTGGAGGGCTGCCCTATGTGGGAGTTCGAGCGTCGAGTCCTAGTCGGACAGATCGGACGGAACCTGTCACCGCCAGCATTTATCGCGGCAATGCTGGCGAGTGGCGAAGGATGGGAAGCCGCGGTCTCCTTCTGTGAGAACGTTATGTGAGTGAGTGAACGTAACGCGAGTGCACTGAGGGAGATCGGGAAAGGGCCGATCCTGCTCGAAGGAGGCGGCAAAGTGGACTTGGCAGAGGTCAATAGGCCCCCAGTCGTCGCTTTAAGGGTCGTTGCAGCCACATCTTGGGTAGACGTGACCGCTGCAAACGACCCGAGACAGGTGGCACCCCCGGTGCGGCCGGGGGGGTGTCGTCTAAGGCGGTTCGGTGTTGCGCCTCTTATTGCGTGGAGTGGTGAGAGGCGTTTAGTGGGTAAACCGGTTGCCCGGGCGTCCCACACGCGCCCTTCGTTTACCCCACGAAGGGTATGGTGCCCCCAAAAAAAAAGGTATAGGTTATAGGTATAGGTATCTTTGAAACTTGACAAATTATATATTAAAACCTTACAAGATCCTATCCATTGTTGAAAACAGCATGAAAATCGGTGCAGTAGTTTTTAAGTTTATCGCGAACAGACAGACAGACAGACAGACTGACGCGGCAGAAAAGTTGTTTTGTGATATAGTGAAAATAGTGTTGTGCACTTACATTTAAAGGATTACACATGACCTATTTGCTTCTTTGCCCCCTATATGGTACAACAAAACAGAAAAAATGAAGTATTTTTACGTGGCAATCATGACAGTATTTGCAGTTATTTTTATTTTTATTAAAACGGAATCTACTTTAAAATGTATCACCCTGATATTTTATTTCAAACTCCGACAATACTACGCGAAAAATAAAATAACAAATTCTAAACCTTTTTACTTTCGTAAGTTAATAAATAATTTACAAGGCTTAGTATTGCCATGTGGCATATATATATCAAGGCAGTATCAATCTACCCGCGTCGTCTAAAATTGTCCCGCTTTTGACATATTTATAACTATCCGTCTGCGACAAATTTGGACATCGCTCGGCTGCCATTTGGGAAATTAGTAAACCTGTTGTACACCTGTATACAATGTTCTGTGTACACTTTCGGTAAGATTGATTTATGTATAGTGTATATACTTCCAAGGTATATCTACTCATCTTCCTAGCCTGTATTCCCAAGTTTATTTGGGGTCGGCTACTAGTTCAACCGGTTTTACCTGAATTTCAGTTTTTCCACGGAGCGACTGTAATCCGACCTCCGCAACCCTAAGGGAGAACTGAAATTCGAAGATTGAAGTAGTTTTCAGTATATTTGAGGGCAGTGACTTCCCAATACCGATTGCCATAGATGTTCATGACAACCGGGACCGACGGCTTTACGTGCTCTCCGAGGCACGGGCGTGAATCACCGCCAAACTTCCAAACTCCGGGCAGCTATTAGGAATTTCCTAAGAAAATCCCAAAAACACTTTTTAGCCCGACCCGGGATTTGAACCCGAGACCTCTTGATTAGCAGTCGCATACGCTAACCACTAGACCAACGAGGCAGTTAAGGTATATCTACTCATACATTATAATTTCGCCCTTAGGGTTGCGGAGGTCCGATGCTAATCGCTCCGTGGAAAAACTGACATTCAGTTGAACTAGTAGCCTACCCCATTATTTTTTCGTAAACAACCTAAACGATAAACTGGGTGATGGAGTTCAAGGTAGCCAGAGGAGGTTCTCAATTCGTCGGAATCTTTTTTTTTTTTGTATGTTCAGCGATAACTTCGTCGTTTATGAAGCGATTTCAAAAATTCTTTTTGCATTGGAATGGGCGTAGCTTACAGGTGGTCCCATCGTCACCATATCGGGATCTGATCATGGGATCCCAAGGAAATCGAGGGAACTCCTCAAATATCATAGGCACAATGTCGCGATTTGGGTACTCGGAATAGTTTTTCATTGAAGTCGGTTCCTTTTTGTTAAAATTATACATAAGCCATAAAAATAATAAACAAAAAAGAAATAAACACATTTCTTCGAACATACACAGGATAATACATCATCATCATCAATAATCCATAACGTCCCACTGCTGGGCTTGAATCTCCTTTCAAGAGAGGATCAAGGTCATACGACCCCATGCTGGTCGAGTCGGCAAGACACGTGGCTACGTAATCTTGACAATGGAAGTGTTTGAAGGCCTCCAAATAAGCTTTACGACTGTTATCTTATGATAACAACCGGAACCGACAGCTTAACGTGACCTCCGAATCACGGAAACGCTCCTAACATATTATGCCACAAACGGTCACCCATCTAGGTACTGACCAAGCCGTCGTTGCTTAACCTCGGTGATCTTTTCTAATCACTTAAGGCCACTCATCTATGAGCGTTTCTTAAGGACAATACATGGCTTACAATCATTTAAAGGAACGGGTCATAGGCAGTTATAGCACAGAATAAGAACATAATAGTACGAGTACAGAAGACTCACTCCGAAAAGTAATTAAAAGAAATAGGGACCCTTGGTGTTATATTAATAAGTTCAATTCAGATCGCACACCGAATCATCTACGATTGTATTTACCTATAATTGTGTCTCTTTCTATCGTGTAACTCTTATCTGTTCTACTGTTGATCTGTTCAGTTTAGGTGTGGTCGTCCGGCATGCCTGCCCGGACAGGCAGCTGGCCGATTATACTTAAACTGCGGAGTGACACCCTCCTGGTTATAGTGCCCAGTGCAATTCCAGAAAAGGCACCTATCTCATATATTACTGTAGCGTGTCCACGCCGCGCTTTGTGTTATCTGTCTGTCCATGTCCGGTGTTGTATGTATTGTACATGGTATAAATATGTATTACATGATAAATAGCATAATAATAAATAGCATAACCCCTGTTCATTTCGATGATATTTTAAAAATTTACTGAGAGAGAAAACTACGCAGTACATTATTACTGTATAAAAAAATGAAACAAACCTGTAGTGAATGTGTCACTAAGACATTCATTCACTCACTCACTGTGAATGAATGAGAAGGAAGCATTATGTTATCTCCAGCTTACGTGCGGTCGTGACACAATTCAATTGACTGTTAACGACAATAGCGAGTGGGCGCGTGCGTCTGAGAGCCGCCAAAATAGAAGGATACCTATACTACAAAATCCTTTTTTTTTTAAGTGTGGAAAATCATCATGGACCGTCACCCCACCGGGGGTTACGGCGGGGTGGTGTGTCGGACTTGAACCGACTAAAAACCACACAGTGTGCCCTCTCCGCGCTTCTCCGTTTAGGAGGCGGAGAAGTCCAGGGTGAGATCTCCTTATCTCCTTCTGAACTTCTCCAGCGCCTGCCCGCTCCTAATGCGGGCATCGTCTCGGTTTGACGACCCTCTCTTAGGCGGCGTCCGGCACACACCGACGCCGCATACTACAAAATCCTATACCAACCTCCATCCTCCTGTAATGGTCATCCAGTATCCATTACATTCCATGATTGGCCACACTGAGAAATAAATAGAATAGAATAATCTTTATTGTAAAATATTTCATTCATTTACATTTAGGATTCCAACGAAAGTATGACCATGTACAAATAAAGTTTCTCATACGACTATGATATCTATATAGCTTTATCTCTCATTTGAGAACTTGTGAGAAAAAATTTAAGTTAAATTTTTAAATTGGTAATGTTCAATCTTTTGGCTGCAGCTCCGCTCGTGTGTATTTCAGGTGAAGAGTAACCTACGTATTTCTTCAGGAGTCAAAGTATGTATATGCCTATTAATGATGAAATCGGTACAGCCAAGCTGAACAGAGTTTTGATTTTTTTTAAAACGACTACAAATAAATATGAAAAGGATACAAAGAACACCCAGACACAGAACAACAATTTGTGAATCACACAAAGTGTTTTCCCACGTGTGATTTGAACCCACGGTAGTTGGCGAAGTAGAAAGCGGTGTGGCGATTGTTCAAACAAGTCCAGATTTACTCAAGACACTTTACAGAGATTACTAAGTTCAATGAAACAAATTCTTTCCAATTTATTTTATTGTAACAATTTTCTGAGAAACACTAGTATCGTTTAAGTCAAGCCAGCATATATATGAACAACATGACTCTCCTACTATAGTACTTGACCTCTTAAACAAACTTCCCGTAAACCACAAAAGCTCAAGCAAATCTTTTTAAACATCTGTAAGCAAAGCCAATGTCAAAGGTTTATCCTCTATACGGGATTTCCTATATCAAATACTTACCTTAACATATTCTAACCATTGGGTCCCTACATTTGTATTATATTGGAAATAACATCAAACACCTCGTTTCAAGGATAACTTTCCACCAGATTATAGTGTTACGGTTGTGGGTTCAAATCATATACAGGATAACACTTTGTGTGATCCACAAATTGTTATTCTGAGTCTGGTGTTCTTTGTGTCCGTTTCTTGTATGTTTGTAAAGTTGTTATTATTTATTCTTATTTAAAAAAAAAAGGTATTGTTTCAAGTTTTCATTCTCTTTGTATTGATGTTGTCCTGCGTTGATTGGTTCCTCTTCGCTGTCTTTGTCATCTCTTGCGATACCTGTGAGATGAATAAGGTATTCTTAATCAAATACTTAACTTCAGTGGACATCCACCCTAACTTTCACTCGTGTACATCTCTAGAATGTTACCTTTATGGGGTTTACGCGCTTCAAGGATTCGGTAACAATTCAAATTGAAAATATATCGATATGTGGTATTCCTTTACCCCGAAGGCTCATGAATGTAATTGAATTAATACTACAAATTGAAATCTATTTGTAGCTTCTCTGTAAACAGTAGTTGGTGAAACTATTTGCGCTTGGTGTAATTTAATTTATTAACGCAACGAAGTTTGTATCAATATATTGGTTACCATAACAGGCGCTACTTGTTTAGGATCGGAACGGCAGTGTAAAATATTATTATTAATTTACATCGCTATTATTATCTTATATCATACATTTTTTTTTTGGACATCTCACACAACATCATCTAGTCCCAAAGTAGGCAGAGCTTGTGTTATGGGCACTAAACAATTGATATAAATACATAAACATACTTTTTTTTTGTAAATACATACATAGAAAAACACCCAGACTCCGAAACAAACATTTGGTCTGACCCGGGAATCGAACCCGAGACCTCTTGGTCAGCAGCCGCATACGCTAACTACTAGACCAACAAGGCAGTCTTCATTCAACAACCTTTTTTTCACCAATTCAACAACCTTTAAAAATCTACTACTAGGGATAGGTCTTTCTTTAAAACAGAGGTTTTGGCCTTCTATACCACACTGGCCAGAATAGGATGGTATCGGGATGGTACTTCTCTTTTTTGGAGTCACGTTACCCTGCATAGCTTGCTATAGCTGATTTATACATTTAAAGTTTCATTGTACTACTGTAAAATACTTAAAAGTATGGCGATGATTTTAGCTGGCAACACTGATAAGTGTCTGAGGTTACAACACTGACGCAACACCGTGCAACCGCTGACAGTGGGGATGGAAATCATTTGAAATGATTAATTATAGTCGATTACTTTCATGTCATAAGTCATAGACAATGATCACAGGTGAAAATGATTTCATCTTATCCCTAGATGATTATTGTTCGTTCATTCGTTCGTTGCATTAAAATGGAGCGTGGTCGTGGGGCGAGATTATCGTGGATCAGCTCGTGCTAGCACCACGTGTTCGGTGGAGTCCCTTATTTAAAATCATTGACCATAGGCTGCTATTCAAAATCCGAACTGAATTATATATAGTGATCGAGAGTTACAATGAAGTGATTGTACAAGAAGCATTCTATTATTTTCCTCGCCCGCCAACTCAGTCTACCCTCAATTAAAAATATGAGGACTACTAAAGTTCCGATTGGTTCTTGAGCTTTTACAGGTATTATATTTTTATTACTTTTACAAATATTATTATTTTATCCGCCGCACCTATCAAAGTGTCTGCTTATTATTGGAAAATATGTGAATAAGCAGAATATATTCTACCCATAGCGAATGCAGAAACTAGAATGCAAAAAGATGACCCACTCTATGGCGGCCTCGTAAGATGCCTCTGTATCATCAACCGCATGGAATTGCTGTCCATTCTGCATATAAAATTAAATTATTATTGTTAAAATTTATTTCTTATTTGATGTGAAGTAACTTATAATATGCTACGAATTGAACTTTAATAGTTGATGTTAACATAATATTCTTTTTTTTTTCTAAATTATGATATTTTGTATGAGGGTAGACACGTTCATTGGTTGCTAATAAAACTAGTATTGACACCATTATACACCAATTATCAATCCATAACATTCTATAGATACACGCTGGTTTGCTAACCTACTGCCCTAATCATAATTTCACGGTAATTACCACATCCTGATACACGAACAGTCAAACTTATATGTTTGTTATAGTACATTGAACACACACATAACAAGTACACATTAACCTTCATACCGCAGTACAATCTTGACAACAATGCTCAAATTAGACTATTAGAATTTTAGTGTACTATACATCATTACAGTCCGTGTGGTGAAGGATTAAGAATACAGAGTGTCACCACCCCTATTCATTCCATGGGTGTCGTAAGAGGCGACTAAGGGATAAACTACGCAAGACAACATCAATGCAAAGAGAAGCAAAACTTGAAACCAACCCTATACCAACCCGTCTGGCCAGCGTGGTATCGTAGGCCAATACCTCCTTTTCAGGGAGAGGCCTATGTCCAGCAGTGGACTGTTAAAGGCTGTTGACGATGATGATGATGCATCATCACTAGCGGTTCGCAGTCCACTGCTGGACTAGTGCACTGTAATAATTTTTGGGTTTGCCGCATTGAACTCCTGCCAGCTGTACTCTGCAAGTAGTAACTCCATCTGACTTGTGTACTAATCTATAAACAAATAAATACAATGAATTTTTTGAAGCGCCTGAAAAAGCAAAAGCTTGCAAATACATGGGTCTAGGCTCCAAATATGATTTTGTCCAATTCGGTGTTGAGACCCTTGGTCCGTGGAACCTAGCTCTATAAGGCTTTTTAAGGAAGTAGCCAAAAGATTAGTCGTCGTCACAGGAGACCGAGGAGCTGGCAGCTACCTCGGACAAAGAATTAGTCTAGCAATTCAAAGGGGGAACGCTGCCAGTATCTTCGGAACCATTCCTAAAAGGACTCCTTTTAATAATGTATTTTAGTTGTAATATTATATTTTTGAAGGTTTTTAGTTTTAGGTTCATTGTTCTAGTTTATAACCAATATTGTACATACATTAAATGTAATAAAATGTAAGAAAAAAACAATGTAAAGTTTTTTTTAATTTCAAATTAAATGCTTTTTTGCTTTAGTAGTCTATGTATGTATGTTTATATATTCCATCGTAGCGACTACACTACTAAACCAATTTTAATGAATGAGATCTCAATAAATTCGTAATAATGACCTGAGTGACACAGGCAATGTAATTTTTTTTAAAGTTTTCAATTAGTTCTGTTACAGTTTTATTTGTCACTACGCATTACAACACCCGAGTGAGTGAAGTTCCCAGAGTTCGAAACCTCGCCGTCTTTATTTTTGGAGAAAGTCACTGGAAGGGTAGCAACGCACTTATGACTCGTGAGTTCCAAGTGCTTATGAGCGGCGGTAGTCACTTACCATCAGGTGCTTTTCATCACGGCCTCCTGTTATACATTTCCGTCCCTTTTGAGACCCAAATACTGGGTAAAACTCATTAAACATAATGTATAACATCATTTGACTGCCTTTTTAGGGTTCCGTAGCCAAACGGCAAAAAACGGAACCCTTATAGATTAGTCATGTCTGTCTGTTTGTCCGTCCGTATGTCACAGCCACATATTTCCAAAACCATAAGTTCAAAAATTTTTTTTCATAAAATCGTATAAGGATAGGTGTTCAAAAATGATGTTGAGATTTCTAATATTTTTTTTTCTAAACTGAATAGTTTGTGCGAGAGACACTTCCAAAGTGAAAAAATGCCCCCCCCCCCCCCCCCTGTAACTTCTAAAATAAGAATTATTCTAAAAAAGCAATTTACCTTTATTCAATCAATACACTATTATAAAAACATCGATCAAAGTTACTACGAACTACAAGAATTTTATATGATGTTACTTGCAGATACGGAACCCTTCATGGGCGAGTCCGACTCGCATTTGGCCGCTTTTTATTTCAACTATTGGTTAGCGTATGCGGCTGCTGATCAAGAGGTCTCGGGGTCGGTGTCCGGATCGGACGAAATGTTTGTATCTTCTTCTTCTTAGCGTTTCGATGACAAACGTTACGTTTCGGAAAAAATATATTCGGAAATGCTTGTATGATCTTCAAATATATATTTCGGAGTTTGGGTGTTTTCTATGTATAATTTGTATGTATTCACAAAAAAGTATATAATTATTTATATCAGTTGTCTAGTACCCATATTACAAACTCTACTTAGTTTGGGACTAGATGATGTTGTGTGTTAGATGTCTTAAATATTTATTTATTTTACGTCCATTAGGAGCGGAGCAGAGATCATAAATACTGTTGAAACTGTTAAAAATTGCTAGTACAACATAGTGAGCTAAAATATCACAGTTCATTGGCTACAAACGACACGATACGATGTAGTATTTTCTCGCCACTGACTTTTACAGCGTTCCCGCGATAAGACACAGCTGAAATACACGTACGTATATTTATATTTCATACTAGCTGTTTCCCGTGGTGTTACTCGCGTTTATTGTTATATATCGCGAGTGATTAAGTCTAAAGAGTGGTGAAGAAGAAGCTAATCTAATAGAATATATTATCTTACTCAGTGGAGTAACATAACCTACCGTCCGTGTGGTGACGGATTAAGAATACAGAGTGTCACCACCCCTACTCATCCCGCGGGTGTCGTAAAACTAACTACTAAGGGATAAAGGGAGGAAGGGACTAAGGGATAAACTACGCAAGACAACATCAATGCAAAGAGAAGGAAAACTTGAAACCAACCCTATACCAACCGGTCTGGCCAGCGTGGTACAGTAGGCCAAAACCTCCTTTCTAAGGAGAGGCCTATGTCCAGCAGTGGACTGTTAAAGGCTGTTGATGATGATGACTCAGTGGAGGCACGGGTGTCGTGTTCCTCCAACACAAAGGGAGGATCCTCCGACCAGGCGAGGTGATCGTGCCTGGCGGGCTACTGCCCAACAGTTGATGTTAAAATATTGTATATATATCTAATCAGCGGGAGAATTTCTCTTTCGCGATTCAGGATTAGTAGTTACTCCGAATAGAACGTGTCTGTTTTCTTCGTGGTTCAGTGTTTCTTCGGCAGATGGCGCTGTTGTATGTTTTTCGTCGCGCTGTATGTGGAAGTCGCCACAACTCCTTTTGTCATCAGATCTCTACCAGTGAAATTTCAGTTCGAAATCGGTCCAGCCGTTTTTTATATTAGCCGGAACAAAGTTGATTTTCTGCTTTGATGTTAGTTACGTAAATTCTTTGACATGTATTTTAAAAAAAATGATCATTTGATATTACTTAAAGACACTCATATTTTATTTATTTGTATAGATAGATACATTTATACTATTTAATTACGTTTTGTTTAACACAATTTTTATCGATTTTGAAAATATCAAGACGCTTTCAATTTGGTCGTATATTTTAGGATTACGTAGTTCATTATTCGAAACCTTTATAGTGTCGTTATGTCCATCCGTCCACGTCCGAACGGTTGTTGCTACTGCTACTGCATAATAGATATATATGTTGTTTTCAATTCAACAAATCATTACAATAAAATCATGAAAAATATTTCAATTTGAGGTAGGTACCTCCCACGTAAAGCGGGGATGATTTTTTTTTCACACCTAACCCTTCGTATGAGGTATCGTTAGATAGGTCTTTTTAAAATATCGAGAGGTTGCTAAGACGATTTTTTTCGATTTGCATATCCGTTTACAAGTTATTCAACTTTAAAACGCATTTATGTGTCAAAACAGGGAGCCTTACCAATCCCTAAAAGCTAAACAGCAAAAATCTGAAATAACTAATAATCGTAGTTTATGTAATGAGCTTTATAGCAAAACTATAACGACTTATATAACTTTGTTAGTTCATGAGTTATAAAGGCTTAATTTATAAATATATTGTTTTAAACTTTCACGGTCTGTAACATTAGAATAGAAATCTGCGAGATTGCTACCATGTACATTTTTGTTAATGATCATGGCGCTTGCAAAAGTGCCGAAATATCGGATACTCAATAACAAAAGACAACATCAATGCAAAGAGAAGGAAGACTTGAAACAACCCCTTCTAGCCAGCGTGGTATAGTAGGCCAATACCTCCTGTTCAAGGAGAGGCGTATGTCCAGCAGTGGACTGTTAAAGGCTGTTGATGACGATGATTAACAAGAAGGTACATGGCAGCAATCCCGCAGATATCGGTTTTAATTTATACAATACACTTAATTGGAAAACTTCGCACAGAAATAACGAAATAGTAAGTAAACATAATTATGTATTGGACACGATTTTAAATTCACGTGCCGTTATGGTTGAGTCACATTGGCAGATTTTTTTTCATTTATGTAGGTTGTTAGTACTTCGTAATTTAAGTTCCGATTTCAAAAATATTTTACTTAGGATTACGTAAGTTAAAATGTTTACTTTTATTATTAAAAAAATATATACTAGAGATGCCTCGAATAGTATACGATAACTATTCAGTTTTCGGTTATTCGGCCATGTTTTTTCAATAGTATTCAGTAAATATAAAAAAAATGTTATGTACAAAAAGACACTCGCTAAGCATTTTATGTACATAATTTTGTCATATGAGTAAATGAATCATTTCTAGGGAATATTTTAGAAAACAATATGAATAAAAGTAAAAATATTACTACCGCTAGCGGTTAGTTGCAACAGATTTTGCTGTATTCTGAGTATTTTAATATCAAATCATTAGACAAATACAATTATACAAAAATCAAAATTTCTCGAGAATTTTTTTTTTTTTTTTTTTTATAATTAAGCCTGCCAAAGTGACTCTACTCTGCCTGATGGAAAGCATGAGTAGAATCCAGGAGTAGGGGTCACCATGCTTATTGTGAGGGTAGGCAATGTAGCATGATGACCCCTACCATGGCAGCCTGGTTAGATTATTCTGCATCATTCTCCCGGCCTTCGAAGGGCGGGAGAATGATGCAGAATGATTGGGCCTCCGGTCTCACACTCACCAACGAAATACGACAGCAAGAATGCTGTCATTATTAGGATGGTCTTCTGTGTGAGGGTAGTACTGGCCGGGTCGAGCCAGCCCATTCGTGCTGAAATCAGCGTGGCTCTACTACCTCAATAATAATATAATTTTAAATAAAAATTAAAATTAAAATAATTTTAAACAATTTTTTTTACTTTTTTTTAAAATTAGAACCATATCAGTCATGATCGAAATCCTCTCTAAAGGAGTCAACGATTATGAAGTAAGAGAACAAACGAGGGCTTTAATGTACCTCTGCTTACCGCTTTAGGAATGTAAGCATGAGTATATGAATGATGTACTAGTTTTTATTGTATTTATATAAAACTACTCGTTGATAATGGTGTGACACAAAAAAAAAAATGATTTCGTAATTTAGACCTGAAAGATAAACAAAATCACATTCGCAAGAATAATTTTCACTGACTATATTAAGCATGTATTTATAAAAAAAATATGTTTATGTATGTATATCAATTGTCTAGCTCTGCATGGTTTGGGACTAGATGACGTTGTGTGTAAGATGTCAGAAGTATTATTACTATTATTTAATTTTAGTTTTGTTAACGTATTAATTCAATAACAAACCCATGTTCGAAAATTAGGCAGTTTGAACTTCAATCGACCGTAAACATATAGAAACGTAACAATCTATATTTAACATCAATAGATGTGTACAACGCGGTGAGATTATACAAACATACAGACAGACAACCGCCACACGCCAATCTAAGTCCAAATCGTCTCCACTAAGGGAAGTAATACACTGAAGTGCAACGTATAAATAAAGGAGGAGGTTTTCAGTTCGATTATTTTTTTTTATGTTTGTTACATTTCTAACGTGTTTTAGCGGGAGTGAAAGTTGTACGAATTTTCATTTCTCATGTGTTATCTTATCTATGGCGCGCGCCTGCCCAAGAGTTTTCATATAATTTAAATCTAACATCTAACACTCAAAGAATTATTAAATTGTATCAGTAGTTCGTGAGATTAGCACGTTCAAGCAAACAAAGAAGCTCTTCCGATTTATAATACGCGTATTAGTACAGATTACTCTAAATGAAGATATTTATTTATTTATAACTTACTACAGATGTTGTACGAAGGTGGACCTAATGCCATAAGGCATTCTCTCCCAGTCCCAGGTGATGTGATGTGTGCAAGGGCAAAATATTGAGTGCAACAAAGTTCACAATAGTGAGGTAATTACGGGATAAACCTATTTATAGCCCTCATTCTTGGTAAGTTGATATCCCTGTCCGACTGACTTTCTCTATGGGAATGGAATGAAGGGGCAAAAAGGCTGACAAGTTCACTCATAGTAAGTGAATGCCGCCGTCTATAAGAATAGAAACATTTGAAATGAAACCTTATTAATATACTACTTTTGGATTTGACTCACGCTTTCCATCAGGCATAGTAGAGGCATTTAGGATACACATAAAAAAATGAAGTTCAGATTACGACTTTTACTATATTGATTAACAAAACAATGTTTCGAAGGACCAATGACAATGATACTAGCTTTCGACCGCGGCTGCGCTCGCTTACATGTCGTTTATCGTGGTAGAATGTAGTCTGTCCTTTCTCAGGTTCTAGACTATCAGTGTACCAAATTCCATTTAAATCGGTTCAGCAGTTTTGCCGTTAAAGACGAGCAGACCGACAGTGACTGTCGCATCTATAAATCGAATAGTAATAGTTTGTTCGTTTGATTGAACGCGCTAATCTCAGGACTACTGGTTCGATTTTAATAATTCTTTGATTGTTACATAGTCCATTCATCGAGGAAGGCTATGGCTATGCTATATATCATCCCGCTAAATTATGTATGACAGAATTGTTCCCCTTTAAAAGCTCTAAAAAAAAGTCCTCGACAGCATATGTCTATCTCTTATAGTTGGCTCAATATAACCATTTTTATGGGAAACAATTTTTTATTTTTATTTATTACTCTTCCTGCATTACATTTGCATGAGGCGGACTTAGTGTCATATGGCATTTTCTACCAGTCAACCTTTGAATGGTACAGTAAAGTACGTGGCAGGTGACGTGTCATCTCAAAAGTGAATACAAGAAAATCTTATAAAAGGATGTAAAAATAAATACTTCTATAAAATACATAATAAAATATACTTATTATATATACACATTATATAATATAAAAAATTATAAAAAAATATTTCTGAGATAATTTAGATTAAGAAGATATTTCGGCCAGTTGTTTTAAATACGCTTTATTACGCTACTGACAATAGGAGATGCAGACAGGGTCTACTACTTTATAATATTGCCAAGATTGAATTTCAAATACATTTCTAACGAGATCGGTCCAGTGTGTACAAATCCCAAACAGGAATAATCCTAAACGATATTTATTTATTTTCGAACTGGGCGCTTGCCTTCTATAGAGATAACATGTTTTGTTTATTTTTGAAGTCAGTTTTATTGTTGACGCTACCGTGAATAGTACCGTCAGCAGAAAAAGCAACAAATAAATAAAATTGAAGTGTCTGTCTAACTTCATATTAACAATTTTTCACTAAATGCAAACAACATTTTTGTCCGTCTGTCAGTTTGTTACGGCTTATCTCTGAAACAGAGGGACCTATTTTGACGGAACCCTCATTGGTAGCTTATAACACCAGGAGTAACGTAAGCTACTTTTTTAGAGTAGCTTCATCTCGCGGCGTTACTCGCGGTAGTTGCACAATATCCGCGGGCAACACCGCGGTACTCAGCAAGTCTTTTATAAATCTTGTCTAGATATTGACAGCGCTTAATTTGATAACTGAAATCTGTTGCGATAAAATCAAAGTGAACTTTGTTTCGAATAGTTCATGAGAAATGGATAGATAAGAAACTGACAGATTTTAAATATACGTTTACATTTAAGTACTTTATTTTTGTGTACACTTGAGAGCAATGACTCCGGGTCATTTGATTCCCGAGTTTTTAAGGCGAAGGAAATTATGATACTAGTTGGATGACATAAATTAGAATGAAGACAGAAACAGCTCCAAATGATCTAGCTGCTAGCTATATCATATAATCAGAAAATTTACCTCCTCTTTAGCGTATTTGACAGCTGTACTTGAGGTTTTGGGTTCGAATTCCGGTCCAGACCAAATGTTTGTATGATCTGCAAATATTTGTTTCGGAGTTTAGGGTTTTTTCCATGTATAGTATGTATGTATTTAGAAAAAGATATACACATATGTATTTATATCAGTTCTCTAGCACACATATTACAAGGTCTGCTCAGTTTGGGGCTAGAAGTTGTTGTGTGTAAGAAGTTCGAAATATTTATTTATTATATAATAGAGAACGCCAATCAACGTTCATCGAGTTGTGTTTTAGTGTAATGATCACATACTTCTGACTCCTGAATACCAAGAAACATGACATCCGAAGGAATTTTCCACCCTGTTAGCAAAAAAAAAACTGAAGTAGGTCAACCAAATATCCCCGCCATTAATTCTGTTATTCTCCCTCCGCACTTCAGAGAATATCTTTCAATAATACACTCAATTATATACCTACAATAACCAGTTTTACTTAATTATATTTCACGAAATTATGTGTTCCCTGCAAATTTATCGAGCTAATTATGAATACAACCAGCCTACCGTTACCGTTATAAATAATAAGACCAAATTGCCTTCGGTATAATTTCAGTAAGTTCAAAATATTAGTTCTCCTGTCGATATTAAGAGAAGGGTTACTTATGGGATAATTGAAATAGATTCAGATGTATACTTGAAGTGTTTTGCTTAAGTTGTACGCAGTTTTAAACTAACCGCAAGAAAAAAACCGTATTTAGTTGAAATGACCCAAAAAAAAAACCGTGTTTTGATGAAATAACACAAGAATAAAAACCGTTTTTTTGTTAAAATGACCCAAGAAAAAACCTATTGATGTGGGAGGTTCAGTCAGATAAGAACCATTTTTCTCTAAAACTTGACTTATAGACAGCACAGCTAAAAGATATAACATTGTTGTATAATGAATTTCGCAAACCATTGGATTCTTAAATTGCAAAAACATAAAATTATGTACCCCTAGCTGACTTTAGCCACGGTGACCAGGCTCAACGAAGACCAGCCAACTACACAGGAGGCATTGGAGTAAACAAGTGGGAATGCAAACACCTCTCTAGGTTCCATCACGCTCACAATTTATTTATTTAAACTTGCTGCACGTGTTGTACAAAGGCGGACATAATGCCTTAAGGCATTCTCTGCCAGTCAACCTTCAGGCGATGTAGAAATACGATGCGGTAGGTGCAAGGACTGAATATTTTCACATGAATAAAGTTTCAATATTAAAGAATTACGAGATAAACCTAAATTAACTAATATTAGTATACACAAATAATAATAATAAATAATAATTTTACTAAGTACTTT
This sequence comes from Phragmatobia fuliginosa, assembly GCA_932526445.1. Classification (NCBI taxonomy): domain Eukaryota; kingdom Metazoa; phylum Arthropoda; class Insecta; order Lepidoptera; family Erebidae; genus Phragmatobia; species Phragmatobia fuliginosa. The sequence continues at coordinate 2,410,242 of OW052078.1, read as the reverse complement.
GTATATTAATAGAAACACATAAATGTAATACATTACCAATATAACACATAACATAAATATAATATAAATACACATACATATATTGATTGACTGCACGGTTGGCCTAGTGGTTTAAGCGGTCGCCACGCCGCTCTCTACTGCGCCAAGTGTCGTGGGTTCGAATCCCACGCGGGATAACACTTTGTGTGATTCACAAATTGTTGTTCTGAGTCTGGGTGTTCTTTGTGTCCGTTTCATGTATGTTTGTAAAGTCCCCCGCGACACAGGAATTCATATTCCTAATGCGGGAGTTGTCTTTTATAAAAAGAAGGAAAAGAAACATACATATATTATATATAATCAATCTAAAATACAATGACGGGCACTAGTGTTGTGACTGTACTGCCAGTTCACACTGAAGAAGTTCGCCCACTTTTATCTTAAATGTAAGGCGGTTTGTGGACATCCTGATTTCGGCAGGCAGTGCATTCCAAAGTAGGACTGACTGCACATAGAAGAAAGAATGGATGAAGTCGGAGATGAAGCCCGTTCGTGTCGGACAATCCGACACGAACGGGCAGAGATCAGAGGCAGGACTTTCTATGATCAGAAAAACTCAATAATAAATTTTGGCCCGACCCGGGAATCGACTCGGAGCCAATCGGAGACCAACAAAGCAATTGACGTAAAATACTTCTTAATGGAATGGCTGATGAAAATAATTTCCATCGAACGTATCAGAACGGATTTTATAATCTTTTAAGAAATCTTTTACACAGAATATAATTTACATTTTTAAAGCCAAATTCGGTTCTAGTTAATCGGCTTTGGAATGTAGATTGTAAACACTGTCTAGACATTTTTTATCGTTTAAAGATTGTAAAATTCGGTTCGATGAGAGCTGTTCCATTTAAATCATCCTTAAATTAAAATTTAAACCTACCAAAGTGTCTCTATTCTGGAATGTACAATCCAAGAGTAAAGGTCACCATCCTTACTGTGAATGTAAGCAATGCAGCATGTTGGCCCACACCATGACAGCCTAGTGAAATGATCACTACACTACTTCTTCCGTCTTACACACACCAACGAAATACGATATCACAAATGCTGTTATTTTTAAGTTTGTCTTCTATGTGAGGGAGTGCCGTCCCGTTTGGGACGGCACATGCGTGCTGAAATTAACATGGCTCTACTACTTTCAACCTACTACCGAATACTGCATCATCAGCCTATCGCAGTCCTCTGCTGGACATAGGCCTCTCCCATTGCACACCACTCTGATCGATTTTGGGCTTCTCGCATCCAGTTCCTGCCAGCCATCTTACGCAGGTCGTCACTCCACCTCGCCTGTGGGCGTCCTACACCACGTTTACCGAGACGCGGTCTTCACTCCAGAACTCTTCTGCCCCAACGGTCATCAGTTCTGCGGCTAATATGGCCAGCCCACTGCCACTTCAGCTTGCTAATGCTGTATATTTAGAGATAATTAAAATATTGAAACCCTGATTAAACCATACTTTGATACATATTCTATGAGGACATTGTTTTATTGGATTATTTAATAGATAGAAGGGAAGTAGACCGTAACTTTAATTGTCTGACCGTACAGCCAGCTGGTCGATACAGTTAGTGGGCGAATCGTAAACATTTACCTTCTATTATACTGCTCCGATATTGTTTCTTTCATTGTGGAATACATTCGTCTTTAATGGAATTGTAGATGTTTATAGAGTTTCTTTCCATAAAATGGCAGATGTAGTACAGTCTTGTTTCTACTGTTTAAAAGTATTGCAGTAGCAATACTAAAAGTAATATAATATATATGTATAAACAAATAAATGAAATCAAAGTGTTTATTTGTAATTTCAAATCAACAGTTTTTCACTAAAATGCATATGAAAGTTTAACATCATTAACATTTACTGCCTTGTTGGTCTAGTGGTTAGCGTATGCGGCTGCTGATCAAGAGGTCTCGGGTTTAATTCCCGGGTCAGTCGAAATATTTGTGTGATCCACAAATATTTGTTTCGGAGTCTGGGTGTATTTATATGTATAATATGTATGTATTTATAAAAAAATATATGTTTATGTATTTATATCAGTTGTCTAGTAACCCAATACAAGCTCTGCTTAGTTTGGGACTAGATGACGTTGTGTGTCTGAAGATGTCTGAAAAATTAAAAGAAATACTTTTTTTTGTTTGTCTGTATATCTTTCTGTTCGCATATGACTTTGTTAAGTTTAATCTCTGGAACGTCTTGAGCGATTTTAACACGACATTCACTTTTAGATAGATGTGTAATGATCACCAGGGTAGTAGAATTTATTCCTATGCGAGTGTAGACTGGCCTGTTTATGCTGAAATCTGCGTTTCTACTACCTTGCAAAGTATAGGGAACTTATTTCTTCTTGCTTGGTCCGTCGTAGGGGTCCACGATTATGGCAACTAATAGGTGGATATCGAATAACAATGATCGTGTATTCTTTTGGAGCCATGTTTATTAATTAATAACTGTACTATTATCTAACCTTACGTCTTAAGGTATGTACATGGAATCTCTCCGTTATGATCTTATAGCTACATTATATATTCTAAATCTATCGTTACATTGCACAATAAACACGTCATAATATCAACAAGGAAATGACAGCCGGAATCCTACGTGCTCGATAATCGGCACATATTTGCAATGTGCTGATCAAGCATAATATCTCTGTATAATTTCTGTCTTTTACTTAAACCAAAATATGACGCAGGAATACAAAGCAATACACGTGTACTTGTATAACCTGTGTAGAAGATATCCATAGGCAGTAGCTACTTACATCAAATGACACCTCTGTTCTTCATTCAATACAAAAAAATATAGGTCTATTCAGAATCACGTTACGGATTAAGAACTCGGCGTAACAGTACCCCGTTTTCTTTTTTTCGCGGGGAATGCTTTTCGCACCATACCCTCCGTGTGAAGAGCGTGTGTGGGACTCCCGGAGTTGTGACCACTAAGCCCCGCGGCGGCCTACCTCAGCAGTCGGGAGGAAAAGTAAGAACGTATCAGCGTCTTCTGGAGTCCCCCCTGAATGAGGTCCATCCCGGGGTGACTAGTCACCCCTAGGCAGAATGCTGTCTTGCCTCTCACTGCTTTACACAGTAGGAGGCTCAACACCGGTCCGCCTTCCGGCAGCACCTGTCGCGGGTCGTTTGCAGCGGTCACATCTGTAACAGTACCCCTGTTGTTCTCATGGGTAACATTACTTTATGTTAACGACACGACGACGACGACAGGATTCTTCTTTCGTTGATGCGTGTGAGATCGGAGGCCAGATAATAATTATTCATGTATAGTCATATTAAATATACACGGCCTCAGGAGGCCGGGAGGATGATGCAGAAACATCTATAAGTAAGACTGACTTGCTGGTCTAGAGGTTAGCGTATGCGGCTGCTGATCAAGAGGACTCGGGTTCGATTCCTGGGTCGGACCAAATGTTTGTGAGATCCGCAAATATTTGTTTCGGCGTCTGGGTGTTTTCTATGTATAATATGTACGCGATTATATAAAAAAAGTATGTTTACGTATTTATATCAGTTATTTAGTACCCATAATACAACTTCTGCTTACTTTGGGACTAGATGACGTTGTGTGTAAGATGCCCGAATTATCTCACTAAGCCGCCAGGGTATAGGTCACCATGGTACATTGTATGCACTCACAATGAGGATGATGGCTCCTACTCCTGAATTCTACTCATGCTTTCCATCGGAGAGTAGAGGCACTTTGATAGACTTACATAAAAAAATGACAAAAACTACATTAACAGAATTAACGAGTTTCTTAAACTTCATATCTACAAAAAAGTAGTTTGTAAAACATTAAAATGTTAACTCACTGTAAAATGGTCTCAAGACATTAGATTAAAGAAACAAACACCGAACTGAAAAACTTTTGCTTTTTCCCTTATCTCAAATGCTCTTTTCAACTTATTTGCGAACCAATAAATTTTTGAACGTGCCTCGCATCCCAAGTGCTTTGGTTATTTATGCTGTTCTTCGTAATACACTGTTTTCGTGTACTGGGGAACTATAGATTCAAGAGGCAATAATATCCCTGATCATTGGCCTATTTATTTAGGTTTTTCCGATAGTGTTAACTCACTGAAGTTAATGTTTAACAAAAATGTTTGTTTGTGGTAAAACCGGTGTGGTGACGAATTGAGAATACTGATTGTCACTACCCTATTCATCCAACAGGTGACGTATTAAGTAAGTTAAAAAGTCAACTAAGGCAACAACACCAAACTTAATAATCATCATAATCAACAACAGCCTTTAACAGTCCACTGCTGCACATAGGCCTCTCCTTTAAAAGGAGGTTTTGGCCTACTATACCACGCTGGCAAGACGGGTTGGTAAAGGGTTTGTTTCAAGTTTTCCTTCTCTTGGCAGTGATATCAGCTGCTTATTTTGTTCCTTTAGCCGCCTCTTACGACACCCATGGAATGAATAGGGGTTGTGTTGTTGTGCTTATATTCTTAATCCGTCACTACACGGACAACTTAATAATATACAATATTAAGTAAGGGAATCAACGTGATCACGATAGATATTAAATAAATACATTACATTTTTTTTTTTTTTTTTTTTTTTTTTTATATGAGGTCTGTCTTTAGACCTCCCAGCTTTTCCCCGTTCGTAAAACAGGACCTTGTCAATCTAGTTACTTAATATTTGTCATAAATGTATATTTTTGTAGATATGGTGGTTGTTGGGTAGATTCCCGTTTTTATCTATTTGTATTTTATTCTTGTTTCAGTATTATCTGTTTATATTTTATGCTATTAATTTTTTATCTTAATTTTCTATGTATTTCTTGTATCTAATTTTTGTATCTTATTATGTTAAAAGACTTATCTTGCTTACTATTTTTGTTTACTTCTTATTATTTACAATTTCTTTATTGCTATTTTTTAAAAGTTACTCATTGTTTTGACTAGATTTGGTTTACGTTTCTGCCGTTGTTTTGTTTTTCTTTTTAGTTACATAATTTTTTCACCACTTTTAAAATACATTACATTGGACTTCTTCCCTTCATGTCCCCAACCCGCACTCGGTCAGGGTGGAGATGTATGGCCTTTACTCTCTCCGTGACCAGCAGTGGAACATTATGGTGTGTTGATATTTTGACTTCACTAGCAGAATAATGGCCATGCTGAGTATAGTAAGTTCCACACGAGCCAACACTTTGTGTGGTTCACAAATTGTTCTTCTGAGTTCGGTGTTCTTTGTATCGGTTTCATGTATGTTTTTAAAGTTCCAGGTTCTAGAAGTGTTCCTATACAGACACAGGAGGTAGTAGAGCTACTTTGATTTCAGCACGAATGGGCCGGTTCGACCGGGGCAGTACTACCCTCACACAGAAGACCATCCTAATAATAACAGCATTCTTGCTGTCATATTTCGTTGATGAATGTGAGAGCAGAGGCTCAATCATTCTGCATCATTCGCACGGTTTCTAGAGGGAGGCAGAATTATGAAGTAACATCTGACCAAGTCGCCATGGCATGGTCATGCTGCATTGCTTACACTCATAATGAGAATGGTGACCCCTATAATTGTGACTCCTTATAATTTTTCTTCTTATAAAATAAACGTCAGTGTATTATCATCAACCTATCAAAGTACCTATGTCCAGCAGTTTACTGAAGAGACCTATGGCTTTTTATTCGTATACTTAGCTTCACTTCTTGCATCCAACTCCTGCCAGCTATCTTCTGTATATTTGTATTTAGAGAATATCATAAAACATTTATCAAGCGTCATGCTGACACAAATATCACATCATCATCATCATCAGCCTATCGCAGTCCACTGCTGGGCATAGGCCTCTCCCATTGCACACCACTCTGATCGATTTTGGACTTCTCGCATCCAGCTCCTGCCAGCCATCTTACGCAAGTCGTCACTCCACCTCGCTTGTGGGCGTCCTACACTACGTTTGCCAAGACACGGTCTCCATTCCAGAACTCTTCTACCCCAACGGTCATCAGTTCTGCGGCTAATATAGCCAGCCCACTGCCACTTCAACTTGCTAATCCGTTGGGCTATGTCGATGACCTTAGTTCTCTGACGGATCACGTCATTCCTGATATGATCCCTCAGAGAAACGCTGAGCATAGCCCTTTCCATAGCACGCTGAGCAACTTTAACTAATAAATAATTAAGACATATCTTATGCAGATTGTTTGTATTTCATCACGGACAAGTGATTGCTATTTTCTTATTTTACGAGTGATATTTTATACTCTAAATCACATTTTTAGAAAGATAATGATGCAACCAAGGCTAATTTATTAACCGACTTCAAAAGGGAATGATTATTGTAAGCTATTTTCGTGCATCATGCATTATTTTTACATGTTGCTACATAATATTTTACTTCTTCTGATCTTGGGTATAGAAATAGACAAAGGTTTTAAAAATCATTAGTATATCTACATTTTTACAATGGTAACAGTTTTGACTTTTGACGGTCTGTGTATGTATGTTTGTTTAATCGATCGATACGCCTAAAACTACTAAATTAATCTTAATAAATGGGGTAACAATAGATTGGTAGTTAATTAGTTAAAACCACCATTATAAGGTTGTAGAACCATGCTTTCAGCACGAATACACGAAGACTGCCTTGTTGGTTTAGTGGTTAGCGTATGCGGTTGCTGATCAAGAGGTCTCTGGTTCGATTCCCGGGTCAGACCAAATATTTGTGTGATCTACAAATATTTGTTTCGGAGTCTGGGTGTTTTTTCTATGTATAATATGTAAGTATTTACAAAAAAAAAGTATGTTTATGTAAATACATATTTATCAGTTGTTTAGTACCCATAACACAAGCCCGGCTTACTTTGGGACTAGATGATGTTGTGTGTAAGATGTCCAAAATATTTATATTTATTATACCATCCTAATAATGACAGCATTCTTACTGTCGTATTTTGTAAGTATATTCAAAAATACTGTCGTATTTTTTAATATACTTATTGAGTGTGAGACCGGAGGCCGGGAGAATGATAAAAAACATCTGACCAGGCCGCCATGGTTACCAGAGTATGGTAGTCACTTCGATAGACTTAAAAAAACGACCCGAATGATGGAAGCATATATTTCATCAAAAGTGTGAAGATAGTCAAATTTTTGTTTCTTTAGCGTTTAACATTTTATAATATTTACCTGTGTGTATGTAATCATATCTTTTTACTTCATTTTCATCCATCTTGAATCTGTCTTGTTGGTCTAGTGGTTGGTGTATGAGGCTGTTAATCAAGAGGTATTGGGTTCGATTCCCGGGTCGGACCAATGTTTGTGTGATCCACAAATATTTGTCAGGAGGTATTTTCTATGTATAATATGTATGTAGGTATTTACAAAAAAAAGTATGTTTATGTATTTATATCAGTGATCTAGTACCCATACAAGCTCTGCTTAGTTTGGGGCTAGATGACATTGTGTGTAAGATGTACAAAATATTTATTAATAGATATTATTTTCAGAATTGACTCTTGTATCTTTTGTCAATGGTCGACGGTAATCGCTTGCCATCAGGTGACATGTATGTTTGTTCGCCCTATATTATGTACAAAAAAATATATCATCAGTTTGTATCATGACTGCACGGTTGGCCTAGTGGCTTAAGCGGTCGCCACGCCGCTTCGTACTACGCCAAGTGTCGTGGGTTCAAATCCCACGTAGGACAACACTTTGTGTGATTCACAATTTGTTGTTCTGAGTCTGGGTGTCCTTTGTGTCCGTTTCATGTATGTTTGTAAAGTCCCCCGCGACACAGGAATTTATATTCCTAATGCGGGAGTTGTCTTTTTAAAAGAGCAAAAGAGTTTCTCTTCACTTAATAATAAATGCTATTACTATACAGAAACAAAACATTTCTACAAATGCCCAAAGATTCTGATATTTCTAAAAATCTTTTTAGTTACGCCTATTATCACTAGACCATAACAAAAATACAACCTTTTAAACAGAAAAATGATTTCTATAAACTGAAAAATCAAAAATTCAGACCAACCGAAAATCTATCCATTTTCTGAAGTAGGTTAAAAAAATACAGTACTTTATAATTTCAATTGATTTAAATGACATTTGTTTTTTTTCAGTATGGCTTCAAATCTAACCCCGATAGTTACAAGTATTAATATTTAATTATTACAGACATGTAACTTACAAGGCAGTCTAGATTTGAGTTAAGCAGAGCTGATAGCTAGATCGGCTGATGGAATACTCATATCCTTTTTTTCATATTGTAGATATGGTAAGCGTATAGCAAGCGCGTATAGAAGGTTTAAGTATAGCGCGGTGAAATTAAAAGTCTAAGTCACTTACACAGTTATAGTTTAATAGAAGGAGTAAGCAAACAATCACACAAGTTGGGAAGTTTTAAGATTACAGATAGAAAGCACAGAAAAAAGCGAGATACAAATAAAAGAGGTACAGTTTTTGGAAACACGAGTACGGCGGCACAGAGCGCGAGCGAGAGAGACGTGCGTCAGGCGTCGATAGTAAAATGCGACTGACTGAGCGGCCGAGCCCTCGCTCGCCCCTGCGCCGGCACATTCCACAGTTCACGGAATATATAATATTAAAAGAATAGGAGTGTCCGTTTGTAACAAAACTATTTAAATACATAATATGAAATTCTATTTCTTCTTCTTCCGAGCCTTTATTCCCAAGTTTATTTGGGGTCGGCTACTAGTTCAACCGGTTTTACCTGAATTTCAGTTTTTCCACGGAGCGACTGGCATCGGACCTCCGCAACCCTAAGGGAGAACTGAAATTCGAAGGTTGAACTAGTTGTCAGTATATTTGAGGGCACTGACTTCCCAATAACGATTGCCATAGATGCTCATGACAACCGGGACAGACTGCTTTACGTGCTCTCCGAGGCACGGGCGTGAATCACCGCCAAATTTCCAAACACCGGGCTGCATTAGGAATTTCCTAAGAAAAACCCAAAAACACTTTTTGGCCCGACCCGAGATAGTTTGTATTAAATAGAATATGAAATTCTATTTAATACAAATAATATTTGGGACACTCATAGATATATAATATTAATACAATAATAAATAGTAGTACAGTAATAGTAAAATATCTTAATTATATGTACAAATACGCTACAATATCATTGAGTTTAATACATCATCAGGTCTAAAAATTGATCTATTCTGAAATAAATTTAGCTTTTTCAGTTCTATAATTACACTTTTCATTTGGCCCTCTCCCTCTTCCACCACAATAAGGCACGTGCCTCACAATTGCAACTAACTAACTCATATGAAGGAATCCTGTTGGCATATATACAGCGGGTTTGCATTTATAATTAATTTGTATTGTTTATATAGCGTGTCCCAACTGCACCGTTTGTCCGTTGCCGTCTCTGTGTTGTGTGGTCCAAGTTATAACTAAGTTATAGTTATTTTTATAAAAAAGTCTAATAAATATGGACATGTCATTTGTCCCACAAAGAATTCTTAATGTGTTAATTTCATAGCGTATGCGGCAATAAAAACATCACATGAAAAGGAATCTGTAAACCACTATGTATGAAAATTATGGTTTCTCTCTTATGTAACTAAACGTACAACAGATAATATATTAACACATTAGTTTTACAGCTTTAGAATAATCAATAAATGACATAAAAAAAAACTAGAAAGAGCCTGTGGTATCATAACAAGACTGAAAATAACACACTACAAATTAATTAAAATATTTCTAAATACACACATATTTTTATGTAGTATAGCTTAAAGCTATGTTAATAAATATTTTTCATTTTTATTTTCATTTCCATTTTCATTATCATGCTGTTTTTACCACTAGAAAGAGTGATTCTAGAGGAAGGCTTACATATTATATACGCATGTTATATTTAAGAAAAATTGAAAATATCAAATATTACCGTGTGAAGCCGGATAGCTAGTTTACAGATAAGTTATATTCAGAGACAGAATATATTATAGAGAATCACACAATATTTTTTTGTAGGGAATCGAATAGTTTAGTTAAAAAAAATATTAAAAAAACAACTCCCAAATGAGGAATAATTTCCTATGTCGCAGGGGACTTTACTAACATACAAGAAACGGACACACATAAGCACACCCAGACTCACAATAACAATTTATGATCACACAAAGTGTTATCCCTTATAAGAAATTGAACCCACAACACTTGGCGCAGTAAAAGCGTCGTGACAACCGCTTAAACCACTAGGCCAATCGTGCATTTATGTTACACGAGTATGTATAATATTATATGGTTGTGATCAATCGCTTCTAATCACTTGAGCGTTTTATATCACATAAATTAGTCAACAAAATGATCCCGCTCCCGCTATCGCTTTTAAATTAACCCTTAGTGAAACCACTGGAGCGTATCGCTATCTCGCCCATCGATCATTTAACATCCCCCTGTGAATACTGGTCGTACGGAAAATCATCACTTTATTGTTTCATACACACTCAATACAGTTTTTATATTTGCCTCCATTTTATACCAAGTTAATATAAAAAAAATTGCTTAGGAACAAAAAAGCGATGTTTTAAGCTATCGACAATTTGACTGTACGTATGATTTAGTGTAATAATCAATGACTGCTCAGTTCGCTTAAATCGCTTAAACCCCAGTGGTGGTAGTGGTCGCCACATCGCTCTCTACTGCGCCATTTGTGTGATCCAGATATGGTTTTCCTGAGTCTGGGTGTTCTTTGTGTCCGTTTCATGTATTTTTGTACAGTCCCCGGCAATACAGGATGTATATAGATAATGCGGGAGTTTTCTTTTGAAAAAAAAAAGAAAATTGCTAGGACGCTTGCTACCACCATGTGTTGTGGGTGTTGTTATTATTCTTGTTCTAAGTCTGGGTGTTCCTTGTGTTGTCATGCTTGTTTGTTAAGTCCCCCATGACACAAGATATATTTATAATGCTGGAATTGCCTTTAAAAAAGAAAGAGAAAATATATTTTGGTCTCCTAATTTTTTAAATTAATTCTTAAACTTCACTCGAAACTTAAATGTAAGTAAATCTTAAAGTAAAAGTTGAATTGAGTTCTTATTTGATATACAAGATAAAAATGTGGAAATGAGTTCTTTATTAATTTGGTCCGACCCGGGCTTCGATCCCGAGACCCTAAAATAGAACAGTCGCATACACAACTACTGCGTCATCGAGGTATTCATTACAATACTTTATTAAAATTAAAACAAAAGTTGTCAAAAACTAAATGTTGACATGACAGTTTTTGAATATAGAACGTATTGTGAATTATAAAGAAGGTTTTACTCATTTAGTCGATGTTGCCAGTTTCCCTTTTAATAATAATTTTTCCACCCAAATTTTCGTTTCTAAATACAAAATGAATGAACTGCAACAAAGTAAGGGTACAAAGTTACCCGGTCTAAACCGTCGGAATGGGTTTAATTAAGCCACAGAGTAAAAAGTCGCCGACGCGGGGACTAATATACGGCATGTCCGACATTTTACATGCTTCTTTTTATTTTAATAAAGTGGGGCAATTGTGGGGGAAATGGGGGTTGCGGGTTATTGGTGTGCTCAACAGGGTATTGGACGTCGGGAGGTAAGTAACAAACGTATATTTTTTCGGCGGTGAAATTGGACAGTCTTGTTAAGACGATGATATTGAAGAAATGGGTCGAAACTAAGAATACATAGACTACCATTTTGCATAGATTTTGTTGTATCTATACAACAAAATCTATGCAAAATGGTAGTTTAATGGTTGTATATAAAAGGTTATGGTGTCTACCCGTGATCACGAGTGGCAAATAGGACCCGTTCGAAGCGATGTAATATGGACAGTGCGTGTTGTGATCTTTAAATAATTTGATCGCGTATAAGTCCCGTTGCATATTAAAAACTATATGTAAAAGTCTAAAACAGACTCTTTTTTGTACAGATTAAGCGAGTTTTTTTTTATTTTTGAGTAGATTTTAATAAAAAAAATGCGCTTTAAAGTTGAATAGCTATGAAACGAATGCCTTAATCAAATAAATGTCTTAGTAAACTCTCAATGTTTTTAAAAGACCTAGCTAATGTTACCCCACACTATGGGATAGGCGCGAAAATATGAAATCTTTACATTCTTCTATTTTCATATTTTTAAGCACTAACCGTTTGAAAGGTAGTAGAGCCACGCTTTCAGCACGAATGTGCCGGCTAGTCCTGAGCAGTACTACACTCACACAGAAGACCATCATAATAATGACAGCACTCTGTCGTATTTCGTTGGTGGGTGTGAGACCGGAGGTCCAATCATTATGCATGATTGAATAATGCATAAACATCTGACTAGGTCGCCATGGTATGGGTCACCATGCTGCATTGCCTACCCTAATAATAAGAATGGTTATCCCTAACTCAAGAGAAGGAAAACTTTAAACAAACCCTTCACCTTCCCAGCGTGGTATAGTAGGCCAAAACCTCCTTTCAAAGTAGAGGCCTATGTCCAGCAGTGGACTATTAAAGGCTGTTGATGACCCCTAACTCCCGGATTCTACTCATGCTTTCCAACAGGCAAAGTAGAGTCACTTTGGTAGGCTTAAATAATAAAACGAGTAAACCGAGGACGGACATGACGAACCTTTAAGGGTTCCGAGACATGAACTACGGAACCCTACGAACCCTACGAACAGTTATAATAAAACAAGCTCATAATATATGCTGTACAATTCTCTTTACAAGCTGCAAAACGGTAAGCGGTAAGGGGATGAAGTTTCAAAGCCTTTTGCACTTCGCATCAAGCTGAAATACTTTAGAATATATTTTACTCTAGGTATTTCCATTTTGATAGTGTTGAAGCAATACAAAGGAGTGAAAAAAAATGTTCCATATAAAAAACACGCATATATTTGCTCGCAACTCCGCCCTAGTAATATACCATTATAAATCTTTATTTTTCTCTCTCACACAAATTTTACAATTCCATCATTTTAAATTAGGTGTTACATAATCAAGTACGTGAAAACTGTGCGAGAGACTTGAATCTGTACTAGGAGAACCTGTATGAAGAAGCAGGCCGGGGTGGTAAGTACATCTGTATTTGACAGAAAAATGGAAACATCGGAGTTCTCGCACAGTTGGGGGCCATCTGCAAACCAAGATTGCCCGAGGTACGTCGGGGTCCCAGGGTTTTTCCGGTGCACCTGGTTGACTTCTAGTGTCCGAGAAGGCGTGCGGTTTTGGCCGGTTCGAATCCGACATAGCCATAATTGTGTGGCATCCGGGGGATTTCTGTACGGGGGAGTAACTTTTTTATATGAGGAATTATTAGAGGCCTAACTAGTAAAATACACTCATTTGGAAAACTTTGTACAAAAATAAAGTAATAAGAAGAAAACAAAAGTTATTTTATTGGACACGATTTTAAATCTACCTACTATTGGTCTCACACGCACTTGACCAATATTTAGGGTTCCGTAGCCAAATGGCAAAATACGGAACCCTTATAGATTCGTCATGTCTGTCTGTCTGTCTGTCCGTCCGTATGTCACAGCCACTTTTTTCCGAAACCATAAGAGCTATACTATTGAAACTTGGTAAGTAGATGTAATCTGTGAACCGCATTAAGATTTTTACATAAAAATAGACAAAAAACAATACATTTTGGGGGTCCCCATACTTGGAACTAAAACTCAAAAAAAATTTTTTCATCAAACCTATACGTGCGGGGTATCTATGAGTAGGTGTTCAAAAATGATGCTGAGGTATCTAATATCATTTTTTTCTAAACTGAATAGTTTGCGCGAGAGACACTTCCAAAGTGGAAAAATGTGTCCCCCCCCCCCCTGTAACTTCTAAAATAAGAGAGTGATAAAACTCAAAAAAATATATGTTGTACATTAGCATGCAAACTACCAACGAAAATTGGTTTGAAAGAGATCTAGTAAGTAGTTTTTTTTTTAAATCGTAAACCGCAATTTACCTTTCATTCAATCAATACACTATTATAAAAACATCGATCAAAGTTACAACGAACTACAAGAACTTTTATATGATGTTACTTGCTGATACGGAACCCTTCATGGGCGAGTCCGACTCGCACTTGGCCGCTTTTTAAAATGTAATATAATCAAATTTTATACTCGTAAAGATCTACTGTTGCTATACATACTTTATTAATTAAAACACCTCGTCCATTTATCTAAAATCAGTAATGGACACAGGATGATGAATTGTTGTTACTTGATTCAGTTTCGAAATTGAATAACACTTATTTATAACAGTATATACAAAAAAATGTTTATGTATTTATATCAGTAGTCTAGTAGGTAATATAAGTTCTGCACGGGGCTACCGCACTATCTCGTACGAGGCAGCGACGGTCCTGGCGCGATCTCCACACTTCGACATTCTGGCCGACATTGATACGATGGTCTACGACCAAATTCGTTCTGTCCGTCGGAATGTTGAAGAGACAGCGCCGGATCATGAGCCCGGAATGCTACGGCAGAACACACATACGCAAGCCCTGCAGACTTGGCGGGCACGGCTTGAAACACAGGGCTGTACCAGCCAGCGCGCTGTTGGAGCCGTTCTGCCGAACTTCGAAGCTTGGATAGAGAGGTGTTCCTCCCAACTGCCGAGGTAGGCCGCCGCGGGGTTTAGTAGACCGGTTCCTCCGGGAATCCCACACACGCCCTTCGTTTACCCCACGAAGGGTATGGTGCGAAAAGCAATCTCCGCGTAAAAAAAGGTAATATAAGTTCTGCTTACTTTGGGACTAGATGATATTGTGTGTAAGATGGCAGGAATATTATTATTCATTTACAACGGCACAAAATGATATTGATGACAACAATGAACAATGGCTATTCACCGAATTGACCGTCGCAGGAATGACCGAATTGTTCAACACCATAACTGTATATTAGGTCAAGTTCAATTTATGCATAAATTATACGACGACAATCGTTAACAAGAAATAATTCATGCACAACGTTAATGGGAAGTTAATTAGACTAGAGAAGTGGCCTCAATGGTAGTACATAATATATATACAAATAAATAATATGTGTCTGTATGTAATATATGAATAGTTTTTGATTAAATGCATATCTGAGTACATACTGTACTAACATCAAAACAGCAATTTTCAATATTTTTGTTTTAGGTTTGTCTTTTTGTTTCAGCTAATCCCTAGAAAGGCTGAACCGATTCTGACGGGAATTTCACTAACAGGAAGCCTGTGACATAAGGAGTAACTTAGGCTATATTTTTTTAAACTAGCTTCGGTCCGCGTCGTTTCCTGCGATTTACAACTATATATAACCAACGGTAACACTCAGTAAATACTAAAAATTTAAATACTCGTAATAACAAATATTCTTTTGAATATTTAAAGCTAGAAACACAAATATTACTTAATTTTAAGTCCTGACTTTGATAATTGAATTCAATTTTTTTTATAACCGTATGGTAGTAAAAGGTAAAAAATAGGGATTTGGCAAAACAACTCAAAATCTTTTTATCAGATTACATAAAAAGTGTTTTAAGAAAAGCGTATTCTCTACACTCAATGTAACACTGTAAATATATGAAACAAAAATGTAACAAAAAAGACATGTAAAACGTCTACCAAGTTAAGACTACCCTTCACCAGGCTTCACCCTCTAAATCCGAAATAAGAATAGGCCTCCAGAGGCTCACAGTAAGTTGGCAAGAAGCCACAATAACCTCGCTTAACTATATTTGAATATATAAACTGCTATATTATGTAACAGAATAATTTCTATCAGAAATAAGGTCTGTAAGGACGGTTTATCGGCTTTGAATTCCAAATCGGACGTACGACATTTGACATTGTTATTGATGTATGACATCTTTCATCTAAGCTTTCTGTGAAAAGGGTTTTGTAATTGCGGAAAGAGGTTCAGAACTTTTCCGGTCCCTCAGGCAAGGGAACGGTTAACCGACGTCCATCCTCTAAACACGCAGGGCTGACGGTGATAAATGAGGCCATCTTTGACCCTGGCAGATGCAGCACTACCAGAAGCGTTCGCCTTTACTTTTGGTCATGAAAGGAACAGTAAGATGTTCCCACACAGGAGGGAGCCATCTACAAACTATCGTAACGTCGGGATCCCAGCGATTTTCTTTCGAGGGTACACCTGGTTCGACATAGCCACCAAGTAGTGGTATCCGGAGGGATTTCCGCAGAGACAAAAAAGAGAAATAAAAAAGGACGGATGTTTGTAGCGCGTGCTACTTAATTTTACAAGTGATAGCCCCTGGTAGTGGAGTTGACTGCCTTTCTAAGTGACTCTACTCGGCCTGCTTTCCGCATGAGTAGGAGTCACTTTCCTCATTGTGAGCGTAAAGTACAGCATGGTGACCCACACTGTGACGTCTTAGTGAGATTCTTTTGCATCATTGGGCAACATGAGTCTTGTACTCAACAGCAAAATGCGACAACAAGAATGCATATTATGGTAGGCCTTCTATGTGAGAGTAGTACTGTCCCGATCATACTGGCAAATTGAAAATTACGTGGTCTAAATTTTGTCAAGTTATTAAGTGTAATGTACACGCCTTGGGCTGTTGAAGTCTCAAACGTCAATCGTATGTGTAGCTAACGTTTTGCGGTTGGATACACAGACGTCTCGCTACTTGGCGGGAACATATTACGTAGTAGATTTACAGTTTTTGTTTTTTTTTTACGGCATATGGTAAGTGATTACCGTCGGCCACAGATCAAAAGCAACGATAAAATTGCTAACCACCGTTTTTCTGTTTACTCTTGACTTTTTAGATACACGAAAAAATAGTCAACTTCAATTTCCAAAACATTTAAAATCAAGAATTTCCATTTATTCGTAATCTAAATCCGATTTGAAACGTTTCATCCTTTAATTTGAAGAAACAAAAAACGAAATGATATAAAAATACATTTATGAAAACAATTTTTATCCTAATAATACAAAGCGTAATGGCTTTTGTGAGAGATGCGATAGAAGCTAAATTGCTATAAAGCTTTAAGTCCCCTGGATTTTGCCTTGAGCTATGTTTTTATATAAAAAGGTATTTTATTATGATTTTAAATTTACTTCTCTCGTAATACATTTCTATCAACAACGCAAAGCCGATACTACTGGGCGCATGATGGCATGAGTCTTTGAGAATCTTTGAGGAGCATAGGCGAGAGGATTTTGGAAAATTCCACCTCTAAAGGCAATTAGTTTTGGACTGCCTTGTTGGTCTAGCGGTTAGCGTATGCGGCTGCTGATCAAGAGATCTCGAGTTCGATTCCTGAGTCGGCTCAAATGTTTGTGTGATCAGCAAATATTTGTTTTGGGGTTTGGATGTTTTATATGTATAATATGTATGTATTTACAAAAAAAAATGTTTATATATTTATATCAGTTGTCTAGTCCCCATAATACAAGCTCTGCTGAGTTTGGGATTACATGACGTTGTGTGTAAGATGTCCGAAATATTTATTTATTTTATATTATTTCATATATTTATTATATGCGACTGCCTTGTTGGTCTAGTGGTTAGCGTATGCGGCTGCTGATCAAGAGGTCTCGGGTTCGGTTCCCGGGTTCGACCAAATATTTGTGTGATCCACAAATATTTGTTTCGGAGTCTGGGTGTTTTTCTATGTATAATATGTATGTATTTAGAAAAAAAAAAGTATGTTTATGTATTTATATCAGTTGTTTAGTACCCATAACACAAGCTCTGCTTACTTTGGGACTAGATGATGTTGTGTGTAAGATGTCCAAAAAATTTATTTATTTATTGATATACTAACTTTTTCCCGAGGCTCTATCCGCGTGTATTTCGGTTATTGGGGTAATGAGTACATAACTAATGTATTTCCGCAATATTAAAAGTATCTCCAAGCTAAATTTTATCAAAACCGGTGTAGTTTAGCTGTAAAACCGTAACAGACAGACAGAGTTAGGTCTGTGACAAGTCTGTTGACTGTATACCTATGTATTAGAATCTAATATATAAAATAAAATCCCACTAATATTATAAACGCGAAAGTTTGTACGTATGTGTGTATGTGTGTTTGTTGCTCTTTCACGCAAAAACTACTGAACGGATTTGGATGAAACTTTACAGTAATATAGCTTATATATCAGAATAACACATATACTACTTTTTACTGCAATAATCGAGATAAACGGATAAAAGCTAGGTGATTATAAAAATACATTAAATCGTAGACGTCAAAATGTATCACTGTTTATCTCCTGTCAAAACTTTACAGGTTGCTATGCATAACACACTTGCATAGCAACCATAAATATAAAAAAAAAAAAAAAAAAAAAAAAAAAAAAAGATATACGCGGGTAACACCGCGGGGCGCAGCTAGTAATAAAAAATATATTTCGCACATCTAACACACAATGCCAACTAGTTTCAAACTAAGAAGAGTATATACTATGAGAGCTATATTGAATGATACAATTTTATCAAAAAGGAACCGACTTCAATGAAAAACTATTCCGAGTACCCAAATCGTCGCGACAATTGTGCCTATGATATTTGAGGAGTTCCCTCGATTTCCTTGGGATCCCATCATCAGATCCCGATATGGTGACGATGGGACCACCTGTAAGCTATGCTACCTGTAAGATTTTTTGAAATCGGTTCATTAACGACGAAATTATCGCTGAACATATGTACATAAAAAAAAAAAGATTCCGACGAATTGAGAACCTCCTCCTTTTTTTTGAAGTCGGTTAAAAATACCTTTTAAATACCCAAATCGCCACAATCTAACATTAGACTTTGTCAGTAGGAGTCAAATCCATCCATCCTCAGGACCATTAGTAAAGACCATTAGTACACTGTGTGTATAACGCACGAATAATCCAGGTGTTCCCCAATCGCACGTACAATATTGCAGACAAGCACGTGTGTGTGCATACAATTTGGAGTTCAAATGGTTTCATATCCTATCGGGAAATTCCGTGCATTGTGCAATCAAATCCTATTAAGTTACATACCTGTTGAATCCGGCGGTTATTGGTGTAAAACTATAATAAAAGAAAAATAGGTAATCCTAGCTATATGCGTTCATTCAGTCACCTCACTCGGTCACTCATTCATAGTCGCACTCTCTCACTCATATAAATTAACAGTATCGTACGCATTAAGTCAGTGATTAGAAAAAAAAGATGAATAAATTCCCAATAGGCGTATACTACAGTTGTAATTATTCAAAATTTTCACGCAAACTTTATAATATTAAATCGAACACTACATGCCACGATGAATCCTTAAAAAAATTCCAACAACTTCTAAAGCCGCCAGGTCCTCCCGCCTGTACGAACCCGACAAGGGCCAGCGGACCCGGTGTGTGGACAGCATTACTAACACAAAATAGCAAAGCGAATGCTGACAAGGGAAAAAGCATATGTAATAAATATGTTTATTATTTCACATATTCTAGATAACAACCAAAAAGATGCGTAAACTAATTGCTGAACTTGCAACACTAAAACTAGAAAACCAATATCACAATAAAACCCCTGGGTACATAATAAAAAAGGGAAAACTGTTATTTTCCTTCTATCTTAATTCAATATAGAAAAATAAATGGATAAAGCAATCGTTTAGTATTTATTGTCATTCGTAATACATGTACACCAATTTCACACTTGACATAAGTGCCCTATTATATTCGCCGAAAGCAATTCAATATCATAGACTGGAAAAAGGAAATTGAAGGTCCTGGGAAAAGGGTTGGGTGTCAGTGCGGGCGATTACAAACCACTATCATTTATATTACATTTTATTTATTTATTTCAGATATATTTTATACTCAGGTAATCTTTTTGTCGTCGTTGTTTCAGGAACTTGTCGTGGTTCCAGGGACTTCTTTTTTAGGGTATACTTGGTTCCTTGACTCATAGTACCTGACGAGTGGTTTGAGTTGGTTCGAGTCCGACATAGCCACCAACAAGGGGCATCCGTAGGGATTTTAGCACAATAAATAAACGTAATATTTTTGTAAGAGTAATTCGATAATACTACAGACGAATCATCGTAGTCAAAATTTTTCACATTTTTAAGACCCTTTTAAAACCTCATATTATAAACTTCCAATCTTAAAACCATTCTGATAATAAGAGCATTGTTGTAGTCTTTAAATAGTCCTCTATACATTTGAGCTATTGATGAATTAAAATCGCTCAAGTTATCCGCTGTCACTGGCACCATACATATGGGTATTTGTTTGTATGAGTGTGCAGAGGAAATGAAACGAGGAAAGCTTGCCGGCCAATAGTGAGGATTGTGAGGGTACGGGGCATTTAGCGGATCTACATGACACTGGTATACTTTCTATTTCGTTGTGTACAACATTTCTTTTGATTACAATGTACTTTATTGTGGTTTATGTTTGTTTTCGTACGGCCGCCATTTTGTAACCGACTTTGAAGAAAGGAGGTTCGAACTCTTATATTTTGTAAATGATATGAAACATTCACTTTTTTTATTTGTAAAGTTGTACAAATGCCACCCCTTAGGGGAAAATTTTTAGTAAATTAAGAATAAATTTTATTAAAATTATTTATTATATCGTCATATCAGCTGAAAGACGTCCAGAACTGGACATATGTAGGTCTATCCCAAGGCTCTCCATAACAACCGATCCTGTATTGCTCGTAACCAATTCCATTTCAATAATTCTTCTTCTTCTTCTCAACCTTTTTTCCCAATATTATTTGAGGTTTACTAGTTAAACCGGCTTTACCTGAGTATCGAGTTTTTCTTTAGTACATACATATTATGTGTACATATACCACAATAAGAGACAAAAACGCGATTAAGATGAGAGCTCGCTAGCTCAGCCTATATTCTTAGTTTAAGAGATGTTTTTGAAAAATGATTCAGAGACAGTCACCCGGGACACCTTGCTATCTACATCCTAAATTACTAACCAAACAACAATAAAACTGAACACTTAAACAAATTTAACTGTTAGTTCCAACATAAAATAAACTTGAAAACCACTATATAAAACTAGAAAACCAATTATCAACTTTACTAGATGTGGGGCCATTAAAAAAGCGGGCGACATAGCGGAGGACAATTCTATTGCGGCGACGAGTTGGGAACTCAATTTGTATAATTCTCATCTAAATGTCTTGTGAGAAGACGAGATGGTGGATAATTTAATGGAGTGTTACGTGGTGAGCTTTGAAAGATGGTGCGCGTTGTTTAAATAGTAGAGAATATATTTTAAATAGTGGATTAATGGAAGATTTTTTTTGATAAGTAGTTTAAAATTAGTTGCCAATAAGAGATCAAGAAAAATAACATTGTGTCTAATATTTGTCTATTTGTGATTTTCTAATACAATAATATTTGTGTATATAAGTTCTGTATGACATAAACAATGTATATTTGCTTTGGTCACATAACATGCAACATCTGTATACCTACCCTTGTACACCTTGTTAAGGTTGACTCGAAGAGAAACGTAATTAAGCCATCCAATCAAATATCTAAATTTCCTTGACAATATGGACCAGGTTGACCTGCTACTCCGTCTTAACAAGAAATAGGTGTGGAGAAATTATTTCGTTACTTTTCATCAACTAGTACAATAATAACCTATCCAATCTTCTTTTTTCTTGGGAAAGCGCGAGTTCACTGGAATTGTATATGTCCATAAATGGAGTAGTTAGTTAGCTCCAAATGACTTATCTGATCGTTTGGACCCTTACCAGAAAAAATCTTAATTAATCAAGATTAGAAAATATTTTGAAATGTAGCCTACATCTTCTTTTCCGCCTCTGACAACGGGCAAATAAATGTAAAACGTAACGTCTGAATTTAGAAAAAATATTTTTATACTACACCTGATCAGAACAGTATTCATTATTCCCTGAAAATGAAAAGAGAAAGTTAGTCTTTTCCTTGACCTAAATAAGCGGGAGGAAAAAATGTATGAAAATCCATTTCTAACGTGTTTTAGCGGGAGAGAAAGTTGTATGAATTTTCATTCCTCATGTGTTATCTTATCTATGGCGCGCGCCTGCCCAAAGAGTTTTCATATAATTTAAATATGGAATCTCCGTGCCACTGACATCCTTTTGTGAAGAATAAAAAAAACAAAAGAAGCGCGAAATATTTATAAATATGTCAAATTCTAAGCTAAATTGTGTCTTATATGGTGTCTTACGTTTTGAGTTTATTTTATAAATACTTTTAATGTTCCTCACAGGTGTAGTATAAAGCACTGTGTAGCACTCGGGTGAAAGTCCCATTCCTACCTCGGGAGTATTGTGGCCCTAGGCTGCGCCTTCGGGCCACAAACTGCTCCCTCGCTAGTAATCGGTTCCTTTCCTCCCTCGGTGAACAATGTACTATTTTCTTTTCTCTACCCTGACAACATGTATACATTATTTCATTATAATCAGCTCAGGAGCCAACACAGTTAAACATACAAATTCACAATATTCAAATTCAAGAGAAATATTTGTTCCTCTGAGTAATATAATCGTAATATTATTATAATAGTAATATTATTATTATTATAATAAGATTTTGGCACAAATTATTATCCTTACACAGAAACAAACCTAAAATGCTGTCAGCATTCGTGCTGTCGTATTTTGTTGGTGAGTATAAGACCGAAATGATGAATGAAGCAGAAGCATCTCTCTAGAGATAGTAGAGTTACTAGTAGAGTTAGGAAAGCAGTAGTAGAGTTACTATCTCTATTCTGTCTGATAGAAATTACTGGAGGTTATTGTAAGTGCAGACAACATATCATGGTGACCTACATCATGGTGAACTAGAGAGATCATTGGGCAAATTATATATAAATGATTATCAAAGTGATTCCACTTTGACAGTTGAATCGCTTATATATATAATTTTCTCATATCTAAATTCATTAAAATCTATCCAGTAATAGGCATGAAAGCGAAACAGATACACGTATAATCTCTCTAATATAATTTTACAATAAGTTTCTTGCCATTTGTCTAAACTTTACGTAGCAAGTCGAGTTCAAACAAATTATACGTAGGTAGAGACAACGTTACAATTGCATCAGAAGTGCGGTCGTTCGTCACGCCACGACTAACTTTACCTATTATTTCACAGAATACTACTCTAGAAAATAGTCTCCGGGTGGCCACGAAACCAGCGAGTTCAAAAATCAAAGTTATCATGAAGTTAATTTTACTTTTATTATATTATTTTATTTAAAAGAAAGTTTGTACGATTTATAATACTTCGAATATATTTAGATAGGCTGTGATCGAAAATAGCACATAGACATACGTATTAAGTGAAGCCGACTACAAAAGCTAGTAAATAATTTCAACAAAATTGAAAGTAGAATAGCCAATGTATACATTAGTATTACCATGGCCCAGATAAAGAAAAGCGTTGGTAAACAAACAGACAATGCGTTAAGCAATTCCTTCGTTGCTTTTCACCGATTTGGTGAAGTTCCCCTAAATTGAAAAAGTTTGCGACGGATTAAAAATACATACAACACCACCACAATAAAAAATTATAATAACCCGTCTGACCAGCATGGAGCATGTAAGAGCTAAAATTGGTTATATCCAAACAGTGAACTACTAAGAGCTGTCGACAAAATATAATCCTTTAAAACACCTCTGCCTGTTTGGGGATAATAGACGTGTATATGACTTTGTCTACTACCTTTGTCGATTCGAGTTTGTCAGTATAGAAAAGACTGTTCCCTTACTCAATAAGCAAAGAATTTCCATGCCAAAACTCATTAAAATCGGTGCAGCAGTTTTGAACGCTTCAATCAAATCAAATCAAACCATTTTTATTTCAAATACACCGATACAACGGCACTTTTGAAACGTCAAGTAGTCAGTCAGTAGTCAGTCGTGAAGCTAATTGTCTGTTCCAATTCGTAGATCCTATGGAGAAGAACAGGCAAGAAACTCCATGGACACTCTTTTCCAACATTATTTTTAAAATTTTTGGTTACATTGTTTTAGGTATTTTATTAAATGTGAGGACAATGTAACGATGCTGATATTTACACAGGTAGTGTCCAAAAATAATTAAACAATAAATAGAAGTTGTGAGATGACCAGCTCCGACTGGCGGCTCCCGTATCACGAGCAGGACCTATGCACCAGCCATCGTCCAGTTCAACCATATCGTAGGGAGCCGAACGACCCGCTAAACACGCCACCGCCAGCAGGACTTTTGAGCGAGCTAAGTTCGAGGCCTTTGGCCTGCTTACAATATCAATATCCAACGGCAACACTACCTCGCCACAACATTGTCTTGCGAGTCCCCAACCCGCACTCTAGTGGCGTGGAGACATGGTCTTAACCCTCTACTGAGAGGAGACCCGAGAAAAGAAGTGGGACGTTATGGGTTGTAAGATGAGATGAAGATAAGCATCCGCTTACTTCGTGACCACAAAACAAAAATTAAAACTACATTTGTATTCAAGGGCCGTACATAAAGTTTAACAGTCTTCGTCAATTTAAATCAATTCCGAACAAGTTTGTTCCGCAATAAATCCGTCAGTTCCGTACGGAACGGAATTAATAGGAACAACGGTACACGTCAAGGACAATGTTCCGTGTCAATCAATAAGGTTCTTATTTAATGCTGCTACGTTCTCGAGCATGTCGTAAAAGTACAAGTAATTAGGTCTCAGGAAAACATCCCTTTTTGGATGTTTAATGTAAGTGTAAGCAGTCTTATTAGGTTAGTACTTACTTGTATGATACATAGGTATACATGCATGAATACTGAATATAAATATTTCAGTGTTTAAATAATAATCAATCATTGTAGTATGACATTGTAGTATGTTTGTTTATCATCAACAACCCATAACGTCCTACTGCTGGGCTCAGGTCTCCTCTCAGGAGAGGGTTAAGGCCATACGTCCCCACGCTGGCCGAGTGCGGGTTGGGGACAGGCAAGACACGTTGTGGCTACGTAATCTTGCTGTTGGATATTTTGAAGCCGCCCGAAGGCCTCCAACTAAGCTTCACGACTGCTATCTTATGATAACAACCGGGACCGACTGCTTAACGTGACCTCCGAATCACGGAAACGCTCATTACATATAATGCCACAAACGGTCACCCATCTAGGTCCGACCGCGCCATCGTTGCTTACCCTTGGTGATTGTTTCCAATCACCTAAGGCCACTCGGCTATGAGCGCTTCTGTTTGTTTATATGTAGTTATAATATGTTAGTATTTTCATATTGTATAATCCTCATTAAAACGTAATGTTACTGTTTCATGAAATCTTTCCTCAAACCTATACACATCCTCTCAAACCACATACACATCCTCTCAAACCACTTACATATCCTCTCACACCACATACACATACACCCAAACATACATACACACTCACACTCATGTACCTACTCATACACTCAAAGAGAGGATCACTTCACACTTCACATTTTATTTTTATTAATTTTATTGTCATATTATTAAATTATTATACCTAAATATATAACTAACATAGTTTATCAATCTAGTTAAGTTTTAATTCCGGTGAGGAAAGACGCCGTAAGCTGAAATACAGATTTTACTTAGTCTGGCAACGGCATCAGACCGTACCTTTGTTTCTTCCCTCAATATCATTTAAAAAAACATACCGTGTGTCTCACAAAACTTAGTGTTTGGTCGATGAACATCAATCAACAACTTCAATTTCTGCGCCATGTGTGCAATCAACTAACAACAACCAACTATTATCAAGTTTTAACGAGTTTCAATAATATTCGGTCAGCAGCCATTGTAATATACTTATTAATAACGTGTGTTTCCTCCGAAATGGTTTCCTGTACAAATATTAATATTCAGAATATATTTTGCTGATATAGAAGTAATTACAGATAGAATGTTCGTTAGACTGATGTGACTCCCTTGTTGGTCTAGTGGTTAGCGTATGCGGCTGCTGATCAAGAGCTCTCGGGCTCCAATTTTTTTACAATTATTTCTATGTATAATATGAATGTATTTACAAAAAAAAAGGGGTTTGTTTATGTATTTATATCAGTTGTCTAGTACCCATAATACAAGCTCTGCTTAGCTTGGGACTAGATGATGTTATGATGTTGTGTGTCATATGTCCGAAATATTTATTTATTTATTTAGATATTTTATCAGGATTCCGTACGCAAAGTGTAAAACGGAACGGAACTAAGACTCCGTTTTTCGTTTGTATGACTCTCTCCGAGGCTTTATCTCATCAACTCTGACAGTTCGACAGTTGATATTTTCACAGATGAAATTTATTTATTGCCGCTATAACAACAATGCCGCTACAACAATAATTACAGGGGCTTCTGTACAACAAAAGTGATTTTTTTGGTCGTTTTTGCTCGAAATTGATAACGAAAATAGCTAGACGCTTGAAATGTATAGATAATGGTATGGAACCTATCCTGAGCTAGTCCTACTCGCACTTGACCGTTTCTTAATATGGACCACATGGACTCTTCAGTATACTATCGAACAATTATACTGTACAGACTGCACGGATGGAATAATGGCTTATGCGGTCGCCACGTCGCTCTCTACTGCACTCAAATGTCGTGGGTTCATTCCCACATGGGATAATATTTTACTCAATCCAAAAATGATTGTATGTTTTCTTTGTGTCCCTTACATGCATGTCAGTAAAGTCCCCCACGACTGGGGATCTATTTCTTATGAGGGAGTTTTCTGAAAAAAAAAACTAATTATATCTTTACCCAATTTAAGATAGTTGATGTACCTTGATTTTGAAAAAAAATTTTTACAG
The DNA here is from genome assembly GCA_932526445.1 of Phragmatobia fuliginosa. NCBI lineage: Eukaryota > Metazoa > Arthropoda > Insecta > Lepidoptera > Erebidae > Phragmatobia > Phragmatobia fuliginosa. Next base: position 2,383,421 of record OW052078.1, on the reverse strand, counting down.
GAAGCCATTTAATTTTCTCCCTTCTGGTGAAAACGGTTTTGAATACAAATTGCTTTAGATGTTTTCCGCGTTTCATAAGAGGTTCTACAGCGCTGTGGAATGAATGAAGATTACAAGAATGTAGTCCACGTGTGTTTGTATGTTCCGCCGTAGTGTGTACGCTACCGGATCAATGTTTTTTTTTATATTAGCTCCCAAAATGACTTTGCTCTGCATGAACAGAATCCAGAAGTGGCGGCCACGGTCCTCACTGCCACAGCGGACAGTGCATCACAGATGCTTTTTCACGCCCCGCTTGAAGGACCCGAGGTCATAGAAGGAAGGAAACACACGGTAGTGAGCTCCAGGTTTTAACTGCTCGGCACAGAAAGGAAGAGCCGAACCGTTTAGTTCGAGAGTGTATGCGAGAGTGTATGTCAACCATTCTGAAGCGGTGAAGACCACCACGTATTGTCCTGTATAGGAAAGGGGAAGGGGGGACCAGTTACTCGGGCGCCAGAGATCGTTAAATGATCTCCGTCCTCCATAAGCGCAGTCCTGGGGGTGGCAGATGAGGCCATCTGTCACCCTAGCAGAAGCAGGCCGGGGTGGAGGCGCGAGCACTATAAAGTGCGTGCCGTAGAATTTTTGAGTGGTGCCCCCACACAGAAGGGGGCCATTTACAAGCGGTAGGTGGCCCGAGGTGCGTCCGGGTTCCAGGGACTTCGTTTCGAGAGTATACTTAGTTCCCCGACTCATAGTACCCGAGATGACGTGCGGTTTTAGTCGGTTCGAATCCGACATAGCCACCAACGAGTGGCATCCGTGGGGATTTCCGCACGAAAAAAAAGCGATAGAGGACTGCCATGGAGGTGACATTTCTGAATGATAATAGATTTTTAACGTCATTCAAAGTTTTAATGTAGTCTGGTTAAAGTGTTTCTAAACATTTTGTGGTTATATTTACTTACAACTTTCCTATCTAAATCCTATATTTAAATTTGTCAATAGTCAATTTCTACAGCCACGAATATTTACAACAATAAGCACTAAACGTATCCATTCATTGCTTGCTACGCAGTTTGTCCGTTCATTGAGTGTATTTACCAACGAACGCTAAAATTGTTTTGTAAATAATTCCAACTCCGATTGGCAACCAATTAAATTTATGTCGGTATTGAAATAGGCTATTAATGTACTGAAGTGAATGTTATTCAATTTCAAAACTGAATCAAATAACAGCAATTCATCATCATGTGTCCATTACTGATTTTAGATAAATGGACCAGGTGTTTTAATTAACAAAGAATGTTTAGCAAGAGTATCTACTCTTTATTATTCTATTATTATTTTTTTTTCATTATTATTCTATTTTTAAAAGACAACTCCCGCATTAGGAATATAAATTCCTGTGTCGCGGGGGACTTTACAAACATACATGAAACGGACACAAAGCACACCCAGACTCAGAACAACAAATTGTGAATCACACAAAGTGTTGTCCTACGTGGGATTTGAACCCACGACACTTGGCGTAGTAGGAAGCGGCGTGGCGACCGCTTAAGCCACTAGGCCAACCGTGCAGTCTTTATATTTTATACTCTATCTATATATCTATGTATATCTATTTTATACTCGTAAAGATCTCTTTATGTGTTTTTCGCCCGTGTATCTCTATTATTGCAGTAAAAAGTAGCCTATGTGTTATTCTGATATATAAGTTATATTACTGTAAAGTTTCGCCCAAATCCGTTAAGTAGGTTTTTGCGTGAAAGAGAAACAAACATACATACACACACAAACTTTCACGTTTATAATATTAGTAGGATTTATTGACTTAGAAAGTTGGTTATTAATATCATTTAATGTTCATCAGAAATCTTGATAAAAGCATCTCACTAGGCCGCCATGGTACGAATCACCATTCTGCATTTTGTTCGCAATTACTACGATGACCAACGATCTTGAATTGCAAGCTCTCACTCATGATCCATGCAACAACTATAGACAAAGTTATTTGTTTTATAAACTTTTAATCTTAAAAAATACTATCCTGGTGGAGCTGTTGAAGGAATATATTTGTACGGCTCGATTGGAACTTGGACACAATGGTTTGTGCATCATCAGGGCTTTATTCCTGAAAAATAATTTCGAATTCATTTGCATGGCGTGATATCACAACACGACATATATTTAAGTACATATACTTTCCCAGATAATCTATCCTGATATACATCACATTGTATTTACACTGTTGCCAACTACAGGACGTTACAATACCTGCTTTACATATAAATTGTTCGTCTACGGCCTTAGGTAATTACAGTGCAAGCTGCCTTCATAAATATTCTTTATTGCCCGGGGAATTTGTTTAATAGCCGGACCACACACATACAATAGCTGTTATGCCGTTAATGTTGGCATTTTACGTCGATACGTGCACCCAGGGGTGTTTTATTCAAGTACTTTAATTGGCTACTGAAATTAGCCAGCTTTGAGGAATAAGAAACCATTTCTGCGATTTACCAAGAGAGTCGTCAATTTTGAATTAAGTGGAGATTTTGCATTGTCCATTTTTGATTTCTAACTACTTAAATGTTTTAGTATAATTTAGTTATTAAGCTACCAGCTTTTGCCCGGATGAATTTTGGTTATTGTGGTAAATAATAGCCTATGTCCTTCTTCAAGAACCAAAAGATCTCCAATGTGAATTTCATTCAAATCCGTTTAGTGGTTTAAGTGTAAAACAGACAGAGAGATGAGTTATTTTGGAAGTTTGGCGGTGATTCACGCATGTAAAGTCGTCGGTCCCGGTTGTCATGAACATCTATGGCAATCATTATTGGGAAGTCAGTGCCCTCAAATTTACTGACAACTAATTCAACTTACGAATTTCAGTTCTCCCTTAGGGTTGCAGAGGTCCTGATATTCAGGTAAACCGGTTGAACTAGTAGCCGACCCCAATTAATATTGGGAATAAGGCTAGGAAGAAGAAGATGAGTTACTTTCTAAATATTACTAGATTTTTCCCGCGGCTGATATGATAATTTATATCGATTATCGCGGTATAGATTCATATTAATATTACTCAAGAATCCAAAAAATTTCATGATAAATATCATTAAAATCGGTGCAGCGGTTTATCCGTGAAAGCTTGACAAAAAGAGTTTCGAAATTGTTACATTAATTCTTTAAGACTAGTTTCGCTCTGCGGCGTTACTCAAGTTTATTGTATAGGTAGAACAATCGATTCTACTATTATTATTTTTTTAATTTAATTTACGAGTAAGACAGAAGTAAGTACCACGTTTCTAAGCTAAGAACATTTTCTAAGCCAAGACCTTAAGATATTACTTAATAAGTTACTGAATGTTCCACAAGCAACGTGGAATTTCGTGGACTAATGAAATACCACATCATGAATAGATTATATTGATTACCGAGAGCTAATGAATACGTGGCCTTCTTGCACGTGGGGTTTCGACGGGTAGATAGGGGTAATGTCAGGTGTGAAGATGGGGAACAATTATGTATTAGTTACACTTAAAGTTGAAGTCATGTTTATCAACCAGCTGAGACTGGTCTAAAAAATTAGCCTAAATTACTTTCTTATGTCATCAGACAGACATTAAGACAAAATAAAAAAAAAAAGTTTTTTTGTTGTAAGTACACTATCTTAAGCACTTATTAAAAAACTTTTGTTTCTTAATTTTTGATATCTAAAATATTTGGAGATGGTCCAAAAAAAAAACCAGAATCGATTGGGACTAAATAGGTATCAGTAGGTTCATTATAATGCACAATATATTCCACCCTAAGCGCAATGCCGAAATCAATGGGGTGTATGAGCTATGGGCTGACAAAATATGTATGAAAAAATCATGAGTTACTTGTTGATTGATGATGAGTTTCCAGTTTTTACAAAAACAATCATTATTACTGATTAGCAACAATAATAAGATTACTGTAAAAGTTATAACAATCAACTGAGTAATCACTATGTCGAGCAGTAACATGTACAAGTAGTTTAGAGTCTAATTCAAGCATTAGTATACTATTTCGCTAAAACGAGTCATAAAATAACAACTCTTGCTTGCTATTGTCATTTCTTTCTCTTAGCAGTTCAGCAAGCAGCAAGCTCGAATTGCTTTTTTTTTTTTAATTTTTTTTTAGTGATGAGTAATAATTATAAACATAAATAAATGATAGTAAACAATAGTATAGTAATCCTGTCGTTATAGTCGTTAGAATTTTGCTATATTCTATAAACTGATAAAAATCATAAGTAAAACTCATGATTTTTAAAGACTTTGTCAGTCTATAGCTCTTATACCCCATTGATTTGGGCATTGCGCTTTCGGTGGGGTACATTGTACAGTGTAATGAAACTACTGATACCCATTTAGTCCCAATCGATTCTGGGTTTTTGGTCCATACATTTTGGACCTTCTCCTTACTCTATAAAATAAATTTCCATATTTTTGATTTTTTATAATTTAACTGTGTAAAAATATAAGTTGCCTCAAAGCTCAGATCAATAAAAGAGGATTTATTATTAATTTATTTAATAATTACTATATTTATTATTATTATTTTATTCATCTGAGATTCAAACACGTTTTTTGCAGCAGTTTATTTACATTTCTGTATTATTATGTTAAGGAAGAGGTTCCTAACTTCCGAATGCCTCAAACTTCCTAATATTTAACCCATTTCCGTTGTTAACTGCCTCGTTGGTCTAGTGGTTAGCGTATGCGACTGCTAATCAAGAGGTCTCGGGTTCAAATCCCGGGTCGGGCCAAAAAGTGTTTTTGGGATTTTCTTAGGAAATTCCTAATAACTGCCCGGAGTTTTGGAAGTTTGGCGGTAATTCACGCCCGTGCCTCGGAGAGCACCTAAAGCCGTCGGTCCCGGTTGTCATTAACATCTATGACAATCGTTATTAGGAAGTCAGTGCCCTCAAATATACTGACAACTAGTTCAATCTTCGAATTTCAGTTCTCCCTTAAGGTTGCGGAGGTCCGATGCCAGTCGCTCCATGGAAAAATTGAAATTGAAAAAAATTGGGAATAAAGCTAGGAGGATGTTCCGTTGTTACTAATACTTGTGTACACTCACACTCTTGTGGCAACTTCCACATACAGGGCGACGAAATCATACAACAGCGCCATCTAGCGAAGAAACACTGAACCACGAAGAAAACACGGAATGAACTATACGGAGTAAGTGCTAATCCTGAATCGCGATAGAGATATTCTCGCGCTGATTAGCATAACAATATCTCAACATCAACTGTTGGGCTGTGTCCCGCCAGGCACGATCACCTCGCCTGGTCGGAGGATCCTCCCTGTGTAAATGAAGGACACGTCACTATATTTTATGTCTATATCTATACTGTAAATGTTATTATTGTTTCTGTTTCATGAATTGTGGGCCAAAAATTTTGCATATTAACATTTCATTTCCCCCTAACCTTTTCCCACTTTAGGTGCGTTCGGCTCTCCTTTTCTCACAAGGCCAAGACATTCTGTCAAGGGTTGTTACTGGTACTGTTACTGGTTCACCGTGTCAAATAGATTGGTTCCTAGCTTCTTTTGGTTTGTCGTAGGCTGAGAGCTAACCGCACGACATGTGCTCTGATTTCCTCATAACATGTCCATTAAATCGCAATCTGGTTTCTATTAATTTGCTCTGTATTGGAGTCCCTTTAAGGTCACCTTTAAGTCAACTTTAAGGTCCCAGGAGTATACTCGTTGAGGAACCTGTCCATCCTCGTCACTCCCGCCTACCTAAACAGCTACTCAAAAATGTCTACTAGCTCTCCTAGATTTACGCTACTGAAGCTTTGGAAAGACGTATTTGAAGTCTACTAGTAAACAATATTTATAAAGAACCTTTCACAATAGAGCTATTATTTCCGAACGCCTATACAAACTACCCACAACCCACATTCTGTATCGACACCAATCAAAATGCTTAGGGTGCGTTCACACTTAATCGGATATTGGCGTGCGAATTGGCATGGCTAGCTCATGCGAAAAGGAATTGTAGGGGTGAGCTGGCTAATCTGATTTGCTCTGTTTCATACCGTGTTTACGGGTGCAATTGTACTTGAATATCTGCAATACAAGTTTCTATGACAGCACAATGTGTTTATTCCGCTCATAGAGAAGCTAAAATTGCAAACTCAAGATGTACTAGCCAGATCTGTCTATGATGGTTGTTAACTTATTGGTATCTGTACGTGCCTTGGAGAGGATGTTGAGCTATTCCAGTCATTATAAAATATCTTTGGTAATCGTTAAATGTACTTGGATCCTAATATATTCTTACAACAATGAACAAAACCAATCAGAGCTGAGCGTGAAAAAAAGAGATGCACACGAGTTTTCTCCGGTCAGCTAATCATAAATAAGCTTTACGACAAAATTTAACAATGTAATTTCTAATTTACAGAACACAACGACAATACAAATGTACTTGAACCAAAGTTGTTAGTGTTGTACCCGAGCAATAGGTCAGTATCGACATCGACCATCGATACTGTCCAATGGTTATTCGACACCGCATAAATAAACCATGAACACCTGTACACCTGCCGTCGTACACGTAGAGGACAAATTGGATTGAAAGGTACATAATCATTTGTAACTTTTGTCATTCTCAGTAAATTCTCTAAGAATAGAACGGAATAGACAATTTTCTTGTCGCTAAAAGCACAGAATAGTACCAGTACAGAAGACTCACTCCGAAAAGTAAATTAAAGAAATAGGGACCCTTGGTGTCATTACATTAAGTTCAATTCATATCGCACAGCGCCGAAGCACCTACGATTATATTTACCTACAATTGCGTCTCTTTCTATCGTGTAAATCATATCTGTTCTGACGTAATCAGGCATATCTTCTTTTAAAAATAATTTTAATATAGGTATAATAACTACTTTTTCTCTAGCACTTTACTTTAGTGAAAAAATAACTGTAGGCACTTTTGTCAACAAATGACGTTTTAAATAATATCACATCGAAATATCTGTTTGTTTCGTATGTATTCACATATGAAACGAACAGATTAGTTCCTACCTAACACCAAAAATCTTTAATTCAGACATCCGTAAACAGAACTTTAGCTTTTACATGAATATGTGGGTGGGTATCGAAAAGTATAAAAAAAAAATGCGCGAGAGCGACGCGGTGACGAACGTGACGCGTATCGTGCGTAAGCGACAACCCACCGGAATGGCCTGCGCGGTAAGCAGGCGGCTGACTATACCTAAAGTGCGGAGTGACACCCCCCTGCTAAAAGTAACCGAAGTCATTCATCAACAACCCATACGCCCTTGGGTCTCCTGTCAGTAGGAGGTTAAGGTCATATGGCCATATGGCAGATTGAGAACTGGCAGGACAATGTTATGGGTCAGGAATCTTGTTGTTGGATGTTTTTAAACAGGCCTCCAACTAAACTTCACGACTGTTATCTTATGATAACAACTGATACTGACTGCTTAACGGGACTGCTGAACGGAACTGCTTAGAATCACGAAAACGCTCATGGCACTAAGGGTCACTGGTCATCTGGTACTGACCGCGCCGTCGCTGATTACCCTCGGTGATTGATTCTAATTATCCAGAGCAACTTGACTATGAACCAAAGTTTTTTTTTTGTTGCACAAAGAGCAAATGAAAGGACCGGTAATAAAAAATAACATTTTGGACAACAAAGAAAGTAAATAAAAATAACAATGGATGGTAAGTGACTACCGTCCACTACCGAAAGCTGGAACTGAAGAACCAGGAAAACGCCTTTGAGTCCTTTTGAAACGAAGTGTATTTGGGATAAGTGTCTTTGGAATAAATAAGTAAAAACTTTATTCCTTCCTTTTTTTTTACTGCAGAAGATTAAAGGAGAAAATACCTCCCTTATTCTGAGGGAGAGGAGGAGGGTATTAACTTACGGCTTTTGAGCAATAGGTGATCAGTCATCCCGTTTGCCCTACTGTATCTTTTTTTTAATAGTTTTAGAAAACTAAGATCCAGTATTGCCGCCACGTGTACACCAATCGATCGTCTGATTACGAGCTCATCAGGTAACAGCATACACTTATCTATACACATCTACATATAAATACAATAGTGAACATCGCTAATGTTGTGTATTTAAAGGGTAGGCAGGACTAAAAGCAATAGACTAAAAGCAAGGATTAAAAGCAATAGCCAGGAATATATTATATGTACTAGCTGTGCCCCGCGGTGTTACCCGCGTATTTTCGGGAAACTATAATTATGGTTGCTATGCAAGTGTGTTATGCCCAGCAACCTGTGAAGTTTTGACAGGAGATAAACAGTGATACATTTTGACATCTACGATTTATGTAATTTTATAATCACTTAGCTTTCGCCCGTGTATCTCGATTATTGCAGTAAAAAGTAGCCTATGTATTATCCTGATATATAAGCTATATTATTGTACAGTTTCATCGAAATCCGTTCAGTAGTTTTAGCGTGAAAGAGCAACAAACATACACACATACATACTCACAAACTTTCGCGTTTATAATATTATTAGGATATAGTAGGATTAATTTAGCAACCGTCATCATCTTAGTGCACAGGTGGCCCTGTGGCTTAAGCGGATGCCACACCGCTTTCTAATGCGACAAGTGTTGTGGGTTCAAATCTCAAATGGGACGTGATCCACAAATTATTGTTTTGCCTGGGTGTTTTTAATGTGAGTTTCATACGTGTTTCTAAACTCACACCTTAGGTATATATTTTTTTTTAATTTGGTGCCTACCAATGTGACTCTACTCTGCCTGATGGTAAGCATGAACAGAATCCAAGAGTGTGGGCCACCAGACTGACTGCGATGCAGGAAGTATAGCGGTGCCGACCAAAACTAAGGAAGGCTTTGTGAGATGCTTTTTCACACTCCTCTCGAAGGACCCGAGATCGTAATGAGAAGGAAACACATGAGCTGGTAGTGAGTTCTAGTTTTAACCGCTCGGCACAGGAAGTAAGAGCTAAAGTTGTCCTGTAAAGGAAGGGAGAAGGTGGGATCAGTTGAAAGAGCTCATCAGAACACTCCCCGTGGTAAAAGCGATAGAGGACTGCCATAGTAGCGATATCTCTTCGAAGCTGCAAAGGCTCTAGGAACTCGGTGGCATACCCAAAGTACCCAAAATTCTAACGTGGGAAGTGTTTTTTAAAAAAAAGACGTCCTCTACTGGGCACAGGTATCCCGAGATGTTCTCCACAACTACTGATCTGGTGCTGTTCGCAACCATCGAATTGTCGCAACCTTCGTTCATGGTTGAACGACAGGTGAAGGCCGCGTCAAGGTTTTCTGAGGAAGCCATCGTTGGTCCATCCTTCCTCAGGGCTTCCGTTTGCCTAATTGCGGACTCCACATTTTAACTTTACGACTTAAGCGACCATCAATCGGCCTGGAGCTATGACCGGCCCGCTTCCACTTCAGCTTACAAATTTTCCACCGAATCCAGGAGTAGGGGTCACCATCCTCACTGTGAGTGTAGGCAATTCAGCATGGTGACCCATACCATGGCGTCCTGGTCAGATATTTCTGCGGAGGACGGAAGAATGATGAAGAATGATTGAGCCTCCGGTTCCACACTCATTAACGAAATACGACAGCAAGAATGCTGTCATCATCAGGATCGTGGCTCTCTTACCTCGCTGCATTCATGTAAAAGATACACAAGACGACTTCCTAACTTCATAAATTGAAAAGTAGCTATATCTACAGCCAGAAAGCAAATTGTCAGATACAGTTCAGTATTGTCATTTCTTTCAAAGTTATTAAGAGACTGGAAAACAAATTCAACCTCTGTAAAGTATGCGAAAAAATATTCAACAATTTCCAGTCTATTCATAATAAAATATATTATTCCGCTTCCATTCCAATCAAAAGTAATACATTTGAATAAGAATTACACAATAACAAATTCGTACAAAAGAAATGTCTTCACAACAACTTTGCAAGTGAATGTTCAATGGCGGGCGTAACAAAGGATTCAATACATTCATATAATAATTAGGAATTGATTGGAATATCAAGAAGCACCTGCCGCTTTGTATCCTTATTACATACATCATCCTTATTTTTTTTATTACACAGCTGAGTCCCGCAGTGTGATTGTTGTAAATGGCGAGTAATGCTGTAGGACGAAGCGAGTCTAAAAAATTTTTCGTAAGTTAATCCTTAAGTTATCACCAATCTGCTAGTGAAAGTTTCGTCAAAATATGTCCAGACGTTCTAGAGATTAGCTAGAACAAACAGACGGACAAAATTTTAAAAATTGCTTTTTTTGATGTACATACATACTGTCATATGCATTTAGTAAAAAATGTTCATTTGATACTTCAATTTAATGTATTTGTATAGATATAGACATATAAATAGACTCAGGTTCGCTTGTGGGTGGAGTACTGTTCACATCTTTGCAATGAATCCGTTCAGTATTTGATTAACGCTCTAGACCGGTTTCAGCAGCGAGCCTCCAAGTTTCTCGAGCATCCGCAGTTGCGAAGAGTTGTCGACTCTATGGCAATCCTTTTTCACCCTTACCATTGGGAGTGTTTTGATGAGCTCCTCTAACTGATCCCACTTTCTCCCTTCTTATACAGAACAACACGAGCTGAGCTAGGAAGTCACCAATTTTGAGTGGAAGAAATACGCACTAAATCTAAACGGTTCGGCTCTTCCTGTGCCGAGTAATTGAAAACTAACAAAAAAAACACAATCTAGATAGTATACCTATATATACTCGTAATATCATATAGCTATTTATTTTTCCCATATTATTATTTCAGGGACTTCTCTGGAACCCCAACTAATTATAAATACCTCGAAAATATACCCTTGAAAGGAAGTCTTTTCGAGGATATACCTGGTTGTTCAACTCATAGTACTCGAGACGGCAAGCGGTTTTAGTAGGTTCGAGTCCGACATAGCCACCAACGTGTGGCATCCGTGGGGATTTCCGCACGATGACAAAAGGGTATTCATAGTACTATAGCCTCCTTTATACGGAGAGATTTATATCCTGCAACAAACCGTAAAAGACTGTTGATATGGTGTGATTACAGGAATTTCCCCACCCCTCCTCCCTCATTCTGTGAGAACTCCGAGGAAATTATTTAACAGTAGTTTTCTGTAAAACCGTAACATAACAACCAGTTGTGCTGAAGCATATCTCTCCTATAAAATCCAATTTAACACAATTTTTAAAATAAAATCAAATCGTATATCTTTTTCATTCCCATTTCTAAATTAATAAACGCGATTACAGCGATCGATCAAATTCGTTGCCAGGGTTGTCACGTCACATAATTTGTAATTTAAAACTAAAAAAAGTAGAAAATAATTTTAATGTAACAAAGCGTGGGGCGACGTTATAGATATATTTTCAGAAAGCACCCCACGCTTTGTAGTTGTTTTCTAGACTAAAAAATACTAATTTGTTGTATTGTCAATATACTGTCATTGAAATCTGGCTGTACAAAGTGGGTCAACATCGCACCCAAAGGAGTCCGTTACAAACAAACATACAGGAGAAGCTAATATAAACCGTGTAAAAAGGATTAGTAGGAGAGTAATGTTTGATCAAATATGGGCTCCCTCTATAGTATTGAGAATTAGTCTTCGGTGCAATAATTGGACCTGTAGTCTCCACCTTTATCTTTTGTATGCTTACATCATCATCACAAGCATTGCCATTCATACTCTTTTCACTAGCCACTCACCTCATTTTCATTACTTCATAAAATTAAATACGGAACTGTTGTGTCACCCATGCTACTTTGTCTACCCATCTTCCATTTTTTCATTGCCAGCTTTCCGTTGTTCTCTTCCCCCACACCCGTTGCCTCGCATCCTCAGTTCCATCCTATCCTATCTCTCTTACACGCTAGTTAAGTTTTATTTTAAACTAATAAAAAATAGTTTTTTTTTCTCTATATTTCTTTTATTTAGTCAAAATTGACAAGTTCGTAATAATAGAACCTCATGTGAATGACAGCAGTTTGAAAAAAAAATAATTAAAAAAAAATGTTTGACTACTACGGCTTATAACTCTCCGCTCCATTCCTTCATCTATTTGGTAAAGCGTGTAAATAGTTATAAAAAAATTAAAAATCAGTACATTACAAACCCTATACCATAATACTTTTATATGCATTTGATCGCTAAAAACTAAGGTATTCTAAGTATTTTAGAAGTTAATTTTTATTCACAACGGCAAACAGGGAAATTTTAAGATTACTCTGTATACCGTTAGTTTTTTTAATTTATATTTAGGTATAAATCATACATACTCGCGGGTATTAATCCGCGACTACCCTCGCGTCTTAGGGGTATAATAAATAGTTAACAACCTATTCTTAGAATAAAATACCTACCTACCTACTAAATAAACACATTTTTTTTTTCATAAGAATCGATCAAAGTATTTCGGAGGAGAATGATAGATGGCAGCTTACATTATGACACCAGAATTTACATTTTTTTTTAAACTTGATACTGACAACCCTAGCCAGCCTACCGTACATCGAACCCCCATAAAATTGTGCGCCATATAGAGATTTCCTATAAAATAATACCAAATGCACAGGTGAAGTATTAGGCTGGGCCCACACCTGCGACCGACGCTGACGTCAGCGAGCTCGTACGATTTATGAAATCCATTGTGGAGCTGCCTTTTGTGGAATTGTCACACGTGTATTAGAAAAAAAGAGATTACATATTTAATATATTCCACGAATTGTTTACGGCAATCGTAATGTACCCGTTCTTTGTATATATTTTTACTCTATATAATATACAGATCTCACACACATAACATTTATGTTTCATTTTACGCTATATTTTTTTATATATGAGCCTTCCAAAGTGACTCTGCTCTGCCTGATGGAAAGCATGAGCAGTATCCACTGCAGCATGGTGACCCACTTTATGGCGGCCTAGTGAGATGCTTTTGAATGCTTGAGCCTCCCATCTCACACTCACCAACGAAATCCGACGACAAAAATGCTGTCATTATTAGGTTGGACTTCTGTGTGAGGGTAGTGCCGCCCCGGTCTACCCCGGCTCTACTACCTCCTCTTTCTGCTGCTGCTGCATTGTATGCACTCACAATGGGGACGGTAGCTCTACTCTTGGATTTCACTCATGGTTTCCATTAGGCAAATAGAGTCACTTTGGTAGGATTCAATATAAAAACTGAAACGTATTTTTACCACTCTAAAGCGGTGACATCCAAGGCAGGCACGTTTTGTCCCATAGAGGATGGGAGAAGTTGGGACTAGTTGCAAGAGCTTTTCAGAACACTTCCCATGGTAAAGACAGTAGAGGGCTGCCATAGAGGCGAAATTTCTTTGTAAATGTATAAGCTCATAGGCAAATCGATATAAACGACATCATCATCACCATCGCATCAGCCTATCGCAGTCCCATGCTGGACATATACATCTCCCATTGCACACCACTCTAATCGATTTTGGGCTTCTCGCATCCAGCTCCTGCCAGCCATCCTGAGCAAGTCGTCGCTCCACCTAGCCTGAGGGCATCCTACACTATATTTGCCGAGACGCAGTCTCCACTCCAGAACTCTTCTACCCCAACGGGCATTAGTTCTACAGCTAATATGGCTAGCCCACTTCAGCTTGCTAATCTTGTATAAATATAAATTTTTGCTCCGCAGTTAAGGTAAAAATATCTTAGATTGAAGCCATCTTTTTGCAGCTATCTTCGAATCCAAACCTGAATTTATTTTTTCTTCAATCACAATATATTGTTACTTTCTCATTATCGAACTAAACAAGATCTACAAACAAAACACATTCATATAATAAACTCTCCTGAATTAAGATAATCCCATTCCACAGAATTACTTTCTTGACCTCACAAAACATACATAAACCTAAATCCCAAAATAACTACGGTAGCAAAACAGTGTGCAATAACACTCCGACTGCTAGTACAATTAGCAGTTAACACGTAACACGGCCCCGGAGTGACGAGAGGGTTAACGAGTCGTGATGGACTTCACGTTGGGCTGTTTACTGAACACTGACCTGGTGGTATGTCAATGTTTTCCTCAGTTGTGACTCTGATTGAATATTAATAAGTAGTTTCTGCGTCTATTGACCGTTTTCAGCAGACGAGCAAGGAGTAATACTTAAAACGTCTCCGTACTAGAATACATACATACATATTTCGGATATTTCACACACAACGTCATCTAGTCACAAACTAAGCAGAGCTTGTTTTATGCGTAGAAGTCCCTGTCGTAGTAGCCTTATAATTTTGAGAGAAAACGAAAATTTCTCTAACGGTTACTCAACTTCGACTGTGAACTTCGAAATGTTTGTGTGATCCGCATATATTTGTTTCGGAGTTTGGGTGTTTATTATGTATAATATGTATGTTTTTATACCTGAAAAAAGTATGTTTATGTAATTATACCAGTTGTCTAGTACCCATAATAATAAATACAAGCTCTGCTTAGTTTGGGACTAGATGGCGTTGTGTAAGATGTCCGAAATATTTGTTTATTTAATAACTCCCACTAAGTGACCTCTTAAATTTAGGGGATGTTTAAACGGCCATATGTCGCATGTCGCGATGAAAAAAAGCCTGTATCCTTCTTCAAGAATTAATGAATCTCCATGCCAAATCCATACTAAAATCATTTCCATTATGCTTTCACGACTAAAGCGCTGTCCGATTTTATTTTTCTGAGGAGCCGCGTATAAAAGGTAGCTATATAAAAAGTCACTGTAAATCGTACGTTACTACTTACAGGGATGAACCAGTGAAGTAATGACTCTTAAAAAAATGGAGTACGCGGCCTCATAAATATTAAATTCGCGCTATTAGATGTTCAATTACGCGTGTTAAACCAAAAATTATGATAAAACAATAGCATTACATCATAAAAATATGTTTTCACTTTTAAATATAAGCAAAAACATTTTAATAATGAGATACATCAGAAGCTGTGGAGTCGGTCACGTAATCTCTCTCGTTGAGAGATAAAAAGTTTGTTCGTTTTAATCTTAATCTTAGCGACGTCGCCCTGGGCCCTGATTTATGAGGTGAAAGCCAACAAACGAGCTAACAACGAGCAACTGTTAATTCTGAAAATTGTTTTGTAATATTTTTAGGTGTTTATAACGAGATTAAATCAGATTGTTTGGTGAAGTGGGTTGGTAAAATGACCCTCTCTTTTCGCTCTTCACCCGTATCCTTGACAAGAAGTAATTTAATGTAATGAGGTTCATCAAGACCATTTTCCAAGCTCTATTATTCTCAATATTATTTGAGGTCGGCTACTAGTTTACCCGGTTTTATCCGAATATCAGTTTTTCTATGAAGCAACTGTCATTGGACCTCCGCTATCCTGAGGGCGAACTGAAATAGGTTGAACTTGTTGTGAGAATATTTAAGGGCACTGACTTCCCAATAACGGTTGCAATAGAAGTTCATGACAACCGGAACCGACGGCTTAACGTGCTCTCCGGGGGACTGGAGTGGAGACCGCGTTATGGGAAACGTAGTGTTTGACGACCTCGGGCCAAGGCCCGAGTCTACTACCTGCGTACGCAAGCGTAAGAGGGTTGGTAGCGTCCGAATGCAAGAAGCAGCAGACCAGGCTCTGTGGTGTACCTCGGAAGACTATGTCCAGCTGTGTACTGCAGGTCACAGTAATCCCCTTGCAGTCCACAGTCCAGTGGACCAATACTTAAATAAATAAATAATTTGGACATCTTACACACAACATCATCTAGTCCCAAAGTAAGCAGAGCTTGTGTTATGGGTACTAAACAACTGATATAAATACATAAACATACTTTTTTTTGTAAATACATACATATTGTACATAGAAAGACACCCAGACTCCGAAACAAATATTTGTGGATCACACAAATATTTGGTCTGACCCGGGAATCGAACCCGAGACCCCTTGATCAGCAGCCGCATACGCTAACCACTAGACCAACAAGGCAGTCAATACTTATTCGAAGGATTGTTCGCCTACGGTAGAAAATAATGTTATCGGTTTTCTTTCTTAAAAATTAGTATGCAACGTTGCCAATGAATAGACAACGATTTTTTTTCTTTGCAACGCAACTATTAACATTTTTAAAGTTCGTTTTAGAAGTATTCTTATTACAGTAGTGAGACGATCCCTATAATCCACCGATGGGTATATAAGATACGGGTATATTTACGGACTAGGTCATAAATACGGTCACCACACGGTCTGAATAGTGGTGGACATTCCTAAGTCAAGTCGTCAAGTCGTCAATGTTTGTCGTCAAGTAGTCAAGTCAACTATGATTACTTGACGACAAACATATGAAGGAAGATTTAATGAGAAAGAAAACGTAAAAAAATCTAAAAATTTCTTCAAATTGTGTACGTATTAAAAACTAAATTAACTCCCAATTTAACAGAGACGTGTTTAGTTAGCATGCTTATTTCTTATTTTATAAAACTACGACGTATTTTATTCCTAAGAAAATTTCAACTTAACATAACTTTTTTCAATACGCATCGTCACTAGCCTATCAACTAAGGAAAGAAGGCCTCCCTATTTTATTTCTTCCTTATAATAATCTACAGTAGGCGTCCTTTATTAAATTTACGAATGAAATTAATTCAAAGACCTATCCTAAAATCAGATTCTCTCGTTGGGACCCTATACATTAATGGTGTTGGAGGGCCCCGGGGGACGATAGACGGGGCCCTTACGTTTTATACGGACGATATTTGGACCTGAATTGTGGTATTTATGAAAGGATGGTGGCATGTGTGGTTTGCTATCAAGTTTATAGCAGTTTTTAACTAGGGATTAATAAGATGGGATCAGAGATAACCGTGATGTAGGCTTTATTGTTTCGAAAGTGAGCACTGAAGATTTTTGCTCAATTTACAAACGTTTTATCTTTTATCTTTAGGTGTGGTGTGACCTGTGACCGGAAAAAAATGAATTATATTTCCGTGAACATAGCTTAACCATGTAACGTAATATTAAAATTTATAGTTGCTTTATCTCACGGATCCCTAAGTGCGTTAGACAGATACAAACATTTTCAATGCCAAAAGTAACACTCCATTAAAATATAAACATTAAAAATTATTCTCAACTTATATTTTAATTCTACATCTCAACCTCTCACGTTTTTTTCTCCTTCCTATTTCTCACATAGTCCTACAAATCCCACCTGAAAATCTAAAACCAATAAGTTTTTGTTCCCAAACACAAAACCAATATTAAGATAAACTGATGCCTGCAATATTGCCTTTCTAAATTTTTTTACGACTTCAAAAGTTGGCGATACCTTGATTAAATATAAAAATTTATGAGCTGAGACTTTAAGGGCTAAAGTTTGATCATTTCGTAAGTCGGCCCACTCTCAAGGCAACATATTTCATTATTTTTTCAAGTGTACCGATCTCTCGAGTGATCGATAGCTTATTGATGCTCAACATTTAAATATTTGTCAACGAAGACAAATTGTAGTCAGCCAAAAGTACGGTTAAGCGGTACTAGGGATGAAAGCAAACAGATTTTATTGATATCTATAATCGCTTTATTCACAAAAGGATTATTCTCAGAAATGTTATTAGCCTAATCACCTTAACAGTCATAAGTGCCCCTACGGCCACGTAAACCAGACGGGCTAGTACAAAGTTTTTTTAACTTTGTTTTAAACTTATCTTCTCTTTCTCATAGCTCACCTTAGTCGCCACTTACGACGAATACCCACGTGACGAATAGACGATGGTGATACTTCATATACACAATCTTAAATATATTTTTTTAATTTAATTAGAATACATATTCCACATATTTCATCTTAGCAAAAAACGGTAAGAAATAAACAGAATTCAGAAGCAAAAGGTAGAAAATATTTAATAATTTTAATACTAGACACCGCGTCGTAGTCACGTTTATAGTTGCATTTATTAAATTAACTGGCGAGGTCTTTGAAACTAGCTTCTTCAATAATTAGTTTCGCAGTATAAAACGTGCTCTCATAATAGTAAATACTAAAAATGTGGCTAGTTTATTTCAATAGTGCAATTTATACAGTCTTAAATTAAAAAAAATACGCATTTCATAAACTACATATACATGACGGCGCGTGATTATGTACCATAAATTATATTACTGTTAATAATGATTTATTGAAATCATAACTCAATGTATTAGTTTTATTTTAGTTTTAGTCGATTCTGTAATCTACACTTATTTTGAAATTCCTGCCGTTGCACCGCCCACGGATACCTACAACTAAGACCGCTGTGAGGCCTCCCCTGATGCTCCGACATATATATTTTTCATATATTAACTTTATGTACGTACTAAAGTTTTACATCAGTGAATTCGATTCCTGTGGCATTCTCTTCTAGTCAAACTTAGAGTAATGTAGATACCTTATAAACTAGGTGTACAGAGGTTACATTTGAACAGACAATTGAAAATTTACACAGTCGACAACATATTTAAACTTTTAAGCCTTTACTTTTTTTATCTTACTAAGATCTCCCGCAAGCTATAGTTCCATTACTCTTCAGTCAGACAATCGGAAGATTAATACCCACTAAGTCAGCATTTTCCTCTCCTTTTAAATTTAAGGTAGGACAATTATATGATGATAACTTACATGTATTTCTTGAATTGTACGTAGCCATGGATGGCGAGAGTCGCTTACCTTCAGGTAAACTAGGTATTCAATAAAATAAAGTTAGAAGGATATCATAGAGCGTTAACGACCCTGACATATTCTATTTATACTTACGTAATCACACTGACCTTAATTAGTTCACTCAATCAGTGAATGATAAATGACTACATGTCATTCAATTCGTTAGAGGCTGATTCTGTGTACGTGAAGTTTTGTATGTACACTATCTTATAAATTATTAATTTTGGTTATTTTCTCTCCTGCTTTTTAAATCATTTACATTAAGGCCGTATTTTTAAGAGGAACTCAATGTACATGTATAATTTTAATCAGTTCATAAATAAGACGGATTTTAGTTTTCAGGTGTTTTCTACCAAAGAACTGTACGTTTTTAGAGATAAAATTCATGTAATTATGGAACTAAATTACAAAACATATTTGTGTTAGATCAGGTCTAATTCTGTTTATATTACAGTATATTATTTCAAAAAAAATTTAGTCTTATCCTCATATCTATGTAAATTTTGTAAACTACAGATAAAAAAAAATCATAATAAGTTATCAAAGTGACGCATCAGTTATGTAGAAGATGAAAATGAACATTTGGATGTTTTATCGATAATTTAAAATAATTGAAATATATGTGTCACATCACTATTACTTCCCGAACCAATCCATTTGATCTGTTGTTCTCAATATGAGAGATTACCGACTGTTTTATTCTTATTTGTTTATTTTGTAATAGATTATTTTATTGAATGAAAGCCTGTTTCAATGTTTATCCTATAGGCACTGTTATGAAAATAATATTGTTTGCGCAATTTACTGAATTTTTGGGGATTTATGAGGCGACTTTCCTCGAGCCGAATCAAACTCCGGTTAGCGTTACACGACGTGTATTAATGGTAGCAGTAGCAAGTATATATAGGATTACGTGGTCACGTACAAGTGACTTTTTAATGTCGACGCTTATCTTCGATGAGTTTTGTGTATAAGATATTCACAATCGAAAAGAATACGGGAAGCGTTGTTGGTATGGCGCCAAAAAAAGTGTCTAAAAGGAAAACTGTCAAAGTCAGATTTTGACAGCTATGTTCGGAAATCAAATTCTTCGAACGCCACAAATTCACTGTTATTAATGCACAGTGGTTTGAGCTATCGCCACACCGTTTTTTGTGTAGGTTGACGGTAGTTACCAGTCCGTCCGTCTGTCTGTTTGTTACGGCTAATCTATGGAATAGCTCCACCGATTTTGCAGGGACTTAGATGGGTAGGTAACCGAAGAAATATGGAGTAACTTTAACAATTTTTTTTGACTAGCTTCGTTCCGCGGCGTTACTAGCGATTTACAAGCTAGTGCTATAAAACAGAAAAGGTCTTGGTTTCTGGTGAATGTCTAAAATAATATATTTTTTTAATAATAATATATCTTTTGTAAAATAATATATCTTTTTGTTCCCATCGGTAAAATTATTGTTCCCTACCCCCTACTTTCCTCGAATGATGTACAATTAATTTATTCTCAATACAGACTTCGACTTACCTTTCTACTGAACACTTGTTTTTTCAGCACATGGGCTACCAAGAACCCAATAAACTTAATTCAAGTACCGACACAAGCCGGTACAAGATGCTTGTGTCTAGCGGCTTACACGATTTTAACGGTATTTTCACTGGTAGAAATCTGAAAGATGGTAAATATATAAATAAATATTTTGGACAATAAAATTACACACAACGTCATCTAGTCCGAAACTAGCAGAGCTAAACAATTGATATAAATACATAAACATACTTTTTTTTGTAAATACATACATTTCATACATAGAAAACACCCAGACTCCGAAACAAATATTAGATAATTAGGCAAGTTTTTTTTGACTAGTTTCGCTTTGCGGCGTTACTTGCGATTTAAAACAACAACGGAACTCAGCAAGTCCATAATAAAAACAACCTTAAGTAAATAATCAACATCGTCTATTTACCCTTTTTGTCAAACTTTGTTGTTAGAAAGAAATTGAACGAGCAAACGTTTCTAAGTATTATAATTAAGTTCTCAGTCATCAATCATTCTCAGCGCCATCTGTTGGCGAGCGGCGGAAACTAAAATGGGCCGTATGTATAGTAGAGTATTCTAATAAAATGTTTAATACTTTTTTGTAATATTTTATGACAAGCTACGAGCATGTTTTCATCCGGTTCAAAACCCAGGTCTGGCCAAAAGTTCTGTTGGGTTTTTCTAACAGGAAATTCTTAATGGAATTATGAAAGTTTGGCGGTAATTCACACCGTTGGACCCGGTTGTCGTGAACATATATATGACATTCTTTATTAAGAAGTCAGTGCCTTGAAAAATACTGACAACTAGTTCAACCTTCGAATTTCAGTTCTCTCTCAGGGTTGAGCAGGTCCGATGCCAGTCGCTCCGTGGCAAAACTGATACTCCGAAAAGAAATACAATTTGAGGATCACACAAAGTAATATCCCGTGTTAGATTTGAACTCACAAAACTTGGTATGAAGCTGCGTGGCTACCACTTAAACCACTAGACCAACCGTGCAGTAAAATGACACATTCACCTATTAAAATATATGTATATTATTTATCAAGCTACTGACCTGTCGTACTATAGTTACAGCACTTCCGTAACACAAACAGACAATTTAACTCTAATAAATTGACCCGTGTATTTCGCAAACTGTTTATTCTCATATCACATTCAGGTAAGCCAACCTCGCCTGTACATGGTGTTCCTACTTGTGTTCCGTGTTCCTCGCCTGTACATGTTGTTCCGAACAATTCTCTGGCATGCTAAACATCCCGGTAAACGACAAAAGGCTCTACACCTATAACATGTGGTCCAAGAAGTTGTGGCACACAGAGAGGAGCAAATAGGAGTGATAACAGCGACAGCAGAGAATAGGAGAACGTCGCCGAACTCTCTGTTATGTGACGTCATGCCCCAGAAAGGCGGGAGTGTACAATGGATGGGGACAGAACTACAGAAACTATCCTCTCCCGGATTCGGCCCGTCGTAAGCGAGAGGTTGTTAGTCCAGTAGTGGACTGGGAAAGGCTACGTGTGACGACAGAATGTAACTTAACATATTCATATTAATGTTTTTGTTTTTACACGGTTTTTAGTAGCTTCACCTGTATGTTTGTGTGTTTGTAACCGACTCCTTTGGGTGCGATTTTGACCCACATTAAACGGCCAGATTTCGTTCAAACTTTGTAGATTTATCAAGGATCGATGACAATAAACTAATTAAAAAAAAAAAAATGTGATGTCTTTTTTAGTCGTTCTAAAAAAATAGTTATAAAAAACTAAACAAACACGCTTTTAAAATAAAAAGTAGAAAATAATTTTAATGTAACAAAGCGTGGGGTGCTTTCTAAAAATATTTCAATAACGTCGCCTCACGCTTTTTACATTAAAATTATTTTTTACTCTTCTGGACCGATTTCACGGGACTTTCGCTTGCAGACAGTTGATGATTTAAAAAGTAACTTAGATTAGACTACTTTTTCTATCTTCGCCCCATGGCGTTACCTGCGGTTAGCGTTAACCGCGGGTTACACTGAGGGGCTCGAGCCCGAGCTTTACAAGGTTTTTTGCAGGTGACGGTTGAGCTACAATTGCAGGTGACAGTTGAGCTACAATTGCAAGTGACGGTTGAGCTACAATTGCAGGTGACGGTTGAGCTACAATTGCAGGTGACAGTTGAGCTACAATTGCAAGTGACGGTTGAGCTACAATTGCAGGTGACAGTTGAGCTACAATTGCAAGTGACGGTTGAGCTACAATTGCAAGTGACGGTTGAGCTACAATTGCAAGTGACGGTTGAGCTACAATTGCAGGTGACAGTTGAGCTACAATTGCAAGTGACGGTTGAGCTACAATTGCAAGTGACGGTTGAGCTACAATTGCAGGTGACGGTTGAGCTACAATTGCAGGTGACAGTTGAGCTACAATTGCAAGTGACGGTTGAGCTACAATTGCAAGTGACGGTTGAGCTACAATTGCAGGTGACGGTTGAGCTACAATTGCAGGTGACGGTTGAGCTACAATTGCAAGTGACGGTTGAGCTACAATTGCAGGTGACGGTTGAGCTACAATTGCAGGTGACAGTTGAGCTACAATTGCAAGTGACGGTTGAGCTACAATTGCAAGTGACGGTTGAGCTACAATTGCAGGTGACGGTTGAGCTACAATTGCAGGTGACAGTTGAGCTACAATTGCAAGTGACGGTTGAGCTACAATTGCAAGTGACGGTTGAGCTACAATTGCAGGTGACAGTTGAGCTACAATTGCAAGTGACGGTTGAGCTACAATTGCAAGTGACGGTTGAGCTACAATTGCAGGTGACAGTTGAGCTACAATTGCAGGTGACAGTTGAGCTACAATTGCAAGTGACGGTTGAGCTACAATTGCAAGTGACGGTTGAGCTACAATTGCAGGTGACGGTTGAGCTACAATTGCAGGTGACGGTTGAGCTACAATTGCAAGTGACGGTTGAGCTACAATTGCAAGTGACGGTTGAGCTACAATTGCAGGTGACGGTTGAGCTACAATTGCAGGTGACAGTTGAGCTACAATTGCAAGTGACGGTTGAGCTACAATTGCAGGTGACGGTTGAGCTACAATTGCAGGTGACAGTTGAGCTACAATTGCCGGTGACGGTTGAACTACAATTGCTGGTGACACATAAGGTGACCTATATGTTCGTGCACCTTTATATAAAAAAAGCAATCTGCGCGAGCTTACACCTACCAAAAGAAAATAAACATTAATTCAGTAATAACATATACAGCTTTTATGAGCTTTTCGTGAAGGTTAAATGGCTCAGAGTGTGAGGTTTTTAGAACACGAAATAACACTCTAAATCTACAAAATAACATAAGATATATTTTAATCTTTTCACATTTACAAAAAAACCAAATATGACAAAACATGAAAGAAGAAATCATTTGACATCTTCGGTGCAAAGAGGATGCTACTGCGAATCGATGCAGGTTTTCACACTCCTCCTCGCAGGAAATACTCGTGCTTGTCATCTGCTGTGATGTTATCACTCCAATAGTCCAAGACAACGACGAAGTGTTTTTAGTCGTGGTCCTGGTACACCTTTCGTGAGAAGATCGGCTTCATTTTCTTCTGTTCCCACATATGATAGTTCAATCTTCTGCCTGAATGCTGATTAAAACCACATGCCACTGATCTGACTTTTCGTGTTATTTTATTATCAGTTCCTAATTTGTTTCGTAAAACCATTTTGTAATCTATTGCTTTCCTATCATCTTCCTTCTGTATTTTCCACGTTCCATTCTTAACATGTGCTTTTATTTCAGTTTTTATTGCTTCATGCCAGTATGGGTCTTTTTCATTTTCGTTTGATAGAAAAGATGTTTCATCAGCATACATAGATGAACATAGATTTATCTCCTCCATTTCATTATCATTTTCATTTAGTATGTAATCTTTTGTCCACGCGGGCTTTTGCTTTTTTCTTTGAGATCGTCTGGTAGTTTCTTCAGATTCACTTCTATCCCCAGATTGTTCAGGCTCATTAACTGGATTAACATTTTCATTGCTAATATCAGTCTTATTGAAATCTATTTCAAGGATATTTGGTGGACATTGGAGGGGGTTTTTGGCTTTTTGTGCTTCTTCAAAATATATTTTATTAATAAACTTTACATCTCTGCTAATCACAATATTATTTTCTTCAGGAATATATATTCTGTATCCTTTGAAGTTTTGAGCATAACCAACAAAACTTCCCTCTTTAGTTTTATTGGATAATTTACCTTTCCTGTTCTTTTTGAGTACGAAAGCT
Source organism: Phragmatobia fuliginosa (assembly GCA_932526445.1). NCBI lineage: Eukaryota > Metazoa > Arthropoda > Insecta > Lepidoptera > Erebidae > Phragmatobia > Phragmatobia fuliginosa. The sequence goes on along the minus strand of OW052078.1, from coordinate 2,358,890 downwards.
TTTGTACCAAATATATGTAGGTGATTTGCAGAGGGTGTACGCCCTGTCCATTTTCTGTAAGGTGTATCACCTTTTAGTGCCTTTGTTGGACTTCTATTAATGAGATAGTTTGCTGTTGCGACAGCTTCTGCCCATAAAACTTTGGGTAGATTTCCATCTATCATGAGACATCTAGCTTTATCTAAAAGAGATCTATTTTTCCGCTCACTGATACCGTTTTGTTGTGGTGTATACACTGTGCTTAATCGCCTTCTAATACCATGCAGCTTGAGAAATTCGTCGAATTCTTTATTCCTATATTCACCGCCATTATCAGATTGCAAATTTTGTATTTTGGTTTTGTGAAATAGTTCGACTTCAGCTTTATATTGCTTGAAATATTTTAATGTCTCGCTCTTGGTTTTTAGAAAGTATACATAACAGTATCTCGTATAATCGTCTATAAATATCACATAATACTTAGATCCTCCTAGACTTTCTGTCTCAAATGGTCCACATACATCAGTATGGACTATTTGTAAGGGTTCTGATGTATATATATCATCATGCCTTGTAAAGGGTAACCGAGACATTTTTCCCTTAATGCAGGTTTCACAGGTGTCCATATCTTCTTCGGTCAACTGCATACCATACATAAGTTCCTCTTTAGCCATCCTCTTTAAATCTTTTATATTTAGGTGACCAAGTTTACGGTGCATTTGCATTATCAAACTTTCCTTCTTTTTAGGTGCAAAGTTTGTTACCTCATTTGTATTAAAATCCATATAATATAGGCCATCTTTTTTACTTGCTGTCATAATCATATTACCATTTTTCTCGATAACATAGGCCTTATCTTTTTCAAAAATGACTTTATTGCCTTTGTCTGTTATCTTTCCAATTGAGATCAGGTTTGTTGAAAGGTCAGGAACATACAGTGTATCGTAGAAATTGATGAAATATCTATTAGTTTCAACAGTCACAGTTCCTTTACCTTGAATATTACTCATATGGTTTTCAGAAGCTAGTTTTAATGTTCCTTGTTCAGGCTTTATGTTTTTAAACATTGTTTTATCTCCACATAAATGGGAAGTGCATCCTGAATCTAAACAAAACATTGTAGTGTCTGGATTTCCTATAGTAGATAAGCAAACATTTAAACCTTTTTGATGGTTCTTATTTTCTTTCTTTTTAGTACTCCAGCACTGTTCGGTAGAATGGTTTTTCTTTCTACATGTTTTGCAGAACAATTTTCTTTTGTTTTTCTTTGCGAAATATGCATCTGAAGTCTCTGGTTCTTTATTGTCAATATCTTGGATACCACTTTTTCTAGCCTGGAACTCTTCAAAAATTTTAATTTTCAGATCCTCTGGACTAGGTAGTTTATCTCTAGATTCAATTGCAATGCGAAAATTTTCATATGATGCTGGTAAACTATACAATAACATTATACTCAATAATTCGTCTGGAATTATGATATTCATGTCACTTAGTTTGTCAACTACGTCCATAAAGTCATTTAAATGATCAGAGATATCCTCATGTTTCGACATTCGTTTTAGTACTAGTTGTTTTAACAACGTTGCTTTACGTGCTGGGCCTGTACTTTGGTATGTGGCCTTCAGCTTGTCCCATACGCTTTTTGATGTCGGACAACCTTTTATCTGTTTAAGTTCAGATGGAGATATTAACAATAAGATTTCAGCTCTTGCCTTTAAGTCCTCCTTGTTAAAAGCTTCCTTGGTTGCTGCATCTGCTGATGGTTTCAAAGTCTTGGTACCTTGTACGATGTCCCAGTAATCATTCTTTATTAAGACTGCCTGCGCCTGGAGGCTCCAGGTATCGTAGTTGTTCTTATTCAGCGCTTCGATATTTCGATAATTTGATATCGAAGTCATCTTGAGATTTTTGTGTTTTTTTTTTCGTATTCCGTTTTAAATCTTTTGAAGATTAAATTAACCACGCTCTGCTACCATTTTGTGAGGTTTTTAGAACACGAAATAACACTCTAAATCTACAAAATAACATAAGATATATTTTAATCTTTTCACATTTACAAAAAAACCAAATATGACAAAACATGAAAGAAGAAATCATTTGACATCTTCGGTGCAAAGAGGATGCTACTGCGAATCGATGCAGGTTTTCACACAGAGATCCCTAGAAGTTAATATTTTAGCTTTATATAAAAGTGAAATATTAAATAACCGGTTATTTCTTATTCACGCGGGAATAAATGAAACAAATAAAAATTTTAAACGGCCTCATAATTCTTATGTAAGCGAGTGAGCGAAATGAAGATGGACGCCGATTTCAGGACTTTAGGATCGGTGTCTACTAGAAGCGATATTTTTTTACTATATATATTTACGCCTACCATAGTGATTTACCACAGGCGAGGTGGAGTGACGACCTGCGTAAGATTGCTGGCAGGAGCTGGATGCGAGAAGCCCAAAATCGATCAGAGTGGTGTGCAATGGGAGAGGTCTATGTCCAGCAGTGGACTGCGATAGGCTGATGATGATGATGATAGTGACTTTACTCTGTCTGATGGAAAGCAGGAGTAGAGTCCGGGAGTAGGGGCTACCATCCTCATTGTGGATGCTCACAATGCAGTATGGTGACATACACCTTGGCGGCTTAGAGAGACGTTTTTGCATCATTCTCCTAGCCTCTGGTGACCGGGAAAATGATGAGAAGAAACGATAGAATGATTGGGCCTCCGGTCTCGTACTCACCAACGAAATACGTCATGACAAATGCTGTCATTTTGAGGTTGGTCTTCTGTATGATGGTATTACAGCCACTGTTGAGCCGAAAAATTCGTGCTAAAATCAACGTGACTCTACTACTTCAGAAAATGGCTTTGCTTAGTTTGGGACTAAATGGTGCCATGTGTAAGATGTCCGAAATATTTATTATGAAATATTTATTAAGCTACTGTATAGCTTTTATCGCGGGCTTTGGGCGCGGCGACCGAATCAAGAAATTCCGTAACGAAAAACCCTAACACCCTAAAAAAGAATAGAGAATATGATTGTAACTGCAGTGCGACAAGGATGTAGCGGCTCCGTGCTCTAAAGGCAGATTAGCGCATGCGTGCTGCCGCTACCGGCCGGTATTTATGTATTTCACAGATTAAATACATTTTCAGCTATGACTGACCTGTTGACCAGAAACGCTTATAAAATTCCTACTTCTCTGGCCATCATACAATTTTTAACTACTTGTCATATCTAGTACTCGTATGTACATTATAGTACTAGCTGAGTCCTACGGTTTCACCCGCGGTTGTTGTTCACCCCAGATAACGCCACGGGGTGAAGCTAGTCTAAAAATGTTGCCGAAGTTATTTCTTATAACATCAGCTATCTACCAGTGAAAGTCCTGTTAAAATCGATCAATCGGTTCAAGTGATTTGACGCAACAAACATACAGACAGATATTGCGAAAGATCTAAGACCAACGAAAGAAGAAAGAAATAAAAAAAGTTTATAAGTAACACACATAATTTAAACATAAAATAATTAACAATAGATAAAAAAAACACTTTATAGAAAACCAAATTTTAGTAAGTTGGAAAATAAATTTTAATTTATAATGATGTAGAAAATTTTAATACATTAGTCATAGTGTAAATAAGAAAAAAGATGTATTTTAATTGTAAAAGAAAGTGTGGGTTGCTTTCTATGATATCGAAATGACAATCCTTCTCCTCGTAATGTCTGTCAATAAAATATTAATAATTATTGACACCATGCAACCCGCGCTTTTTTTACAGTAAAATTCATTTTTTCTTAATCAGACAAGAAGACCAACAAGGCATTAATATTATTGCAATATCAGCAATTAATTACATGAAAGAAATTCAGAATTTCGTTCACAAATTGTATTATTTTGTACGGAATTTTACTCACAGGTGAAGGTTAACGATTTTCCAGCACAGGAAATTTTTCAAAGACCCTGAACTGTATACACAAATCATTTTTTTTTAAATTTACCGTAACAAACCGGTAACCATATTTTTGTTTGACGCGTTAACCCTTTCGCTGCTCGCGACTGTTTCGTCAGACCCTTTAATGATAATTTATGTCGACGTTCCGTTCAGAAATTCGAAACAAAGCTTCATTGAGTATGAAATTCGTCAAGATTTTAGAGTAAGAACTACCTTTGTTACGCATTTTTCCTCAGAGTATATTGATAATAAGAATTTTTTGGTTGTCGAGGTTTTTTGTGATGAAAAGTACTGTTTGATGACGTCAAAATAATTGCGGACAGGACTTTTTGAGACATTGAATGTAATGAGTTTGGGAATGTTTATTTTGTAGGTACTATTTTTAATTTTTACGTCAGGGTTTTTTTGACAGTTGATGATTCGTATCTAAATTAGTTTTAGGATGTTGTTGTGACGGGTAGAACTAATTTAAATGTATTTTTACATTTTTGTTTACACTAAAATTGATTGTGCTAATAATGTTTCATCGTAAATGTTTTCACTCAGTATCCATAGATATTTGTGGACTAGAAAATTGTTGTTAGAAACTTGCAGAGAATACCATTACACTTAAATTATCTATACTACAAATAAATTAAATTGGAGTGTCTGTTTGTAATATTAAAATAACTGCTTTTTACTAAATGCATATGTATGTATTCACAGTAACAAAATTTTTTTTTTACAATTTTTGTGTCTGTCTGTTTGTTCCACGTAATCTCTGAAAGGCCGGACCGATTTCGACGGGACTTTCACCACAGAATACATAATAGTACCAGTACAGAAGACTCACTCCGAAAAGTAAATTAAAGTTATAGATACCCTCGGTGTCAAAAGATTAAGTTCAATTCAGATCGCACAGCGCCGAATCACTACGATTATATTTACCTACAATTGCGTCTCTTTCTATCGTATAACTCTGAACTGTTCTGACGATGTCTGTTCGACCGGCGTGTCTGACCCGGCAGGCAGCCGGCCGACTATACGTAAACTGCGGAGTGACACCCCCCTTGCTTTCACTGGCAGATGGTTAACTTAAGCTACTTTTTTAGACTAGCTTCGCCCCGCTTCGTTGCCCGCGGTTACAACAACAAAAGCGGGTAACATAGCGGGGCTCAGCTACTGCTAAATAAGGATAGTTAATAGTGACTGCATGGTTGTCAAGTGGTCACGGAGTCCGCAACAGGAGTAGGCAGGCGCTGGGAGGAGACCAGAAGGAGTCGTCGAGTCCGACACACCGCCCCGCCGAAGAAAACCCCGGCTCGGTGACGGTCCATGATGATTTTCAACACAAAAAAAAGTGGTTGAAGTGGTCACCAAGCCGGTTTCTACTGCATTATGTGTCGTGGGTTCAAATCCCACGATGGACAATACTTTGTGTGATTCATACATTGTTGTGCTAAGTCTGGGAGTTCTTTGTGTCCGTTCCATGTATCTTTGTAAAGTCCCCCGCGACACAGGCTTACGGGAATAAAGACTAATACGGGAGTCGTCTGTTAATAAGAAAAAAAAATCGGCACCATTTTTTTGTTGATTGAATATGTAGCTAACGCAAGACAGTTTTTATAAGTTTGCTTTTAATAATAATATTATCACGGGGGCGCAATGCTTTCATAACGTCTTGCGTCTTTCTTTACTGGTCTCCAAGAGGATTGGCTTTAACCAAGTCTAGCCTAAGCTCCCCCTCCCACTTACCCACCTTCTTGAGAGTAGTCAAAGAGAGGCGACATATTTGTGTCTTTAGAGCTACATATGTAGGTAGCGGTAATCACAATCAGATCATCTGCACCGTTTTCCACGATTCAATGAAATATAAATTATTTGTTACAAGTTATAGTATACATACGCATTCCAATACATATTGGGTTTTATTTTCAGCGTGATAATAGATGGAGTAAGCCTCTAAATATTACATAAATTAATGTCAGTCACAAAACCTCCGTGTCTTGAGGTTCCGAATTGCCTGCCCAATGACCTTTCTCATACAAAGTGTGGCCATGCACTTGCGGAATGCGGAACTCTTGATTTATAGGTCCATAGCTGGTGTTAGCAACCTACCATTGAGTCGTCTGTTCATCTACCTCTTATTTCATAGAATTAAACACTACATTTCAGATAAGTTTACGTTCACTAGAGGCTACCACATGCTTAATTTAATGACGGTTTATTTGAATGGGATCTATATGGTTCAAATAGGGATAGGGATCATAATTATATTGATTACACCCAGAAAAAATGATCATGGAATCCACTCCACGACCTTTCTTATTACTAAAATACTCTCTCTGGACTACAAAATCTGAATCAGTCTTCACTAGCTAGGGTAGGCTATGCAATACCATCAAATATCAAATACTATTTAGTAACTTCTTTTATTACAAAATAAAAATGATTTCATTCATGGTAGGCTTTTTCAGACATTTTAGAAAGTTTACATTAATGACTCATGTCATTCCTATGGAGAAGAACTGACAAGAAACTCCATAGGTGACTTTTTACATATCTGAGCTTAAAATATAAAAATATATGAATAGATTTATGACGTAGTACAAGCTGTTAACAAACCGACTTAATCAACGCACAGATTGATAAAAACACGAAAACTGTATAAAATAAGCAATTTCTCTCCGAAAACGTTAGCCATTAAAATACAATTACGTCGGTACATTACTAAGTAGGTGCTTAAAGAACTCGACTTAAAACCATTTCGGGGTCAAGAGTGAACTTTTTTTTAATAAAACAAGAAAATTTGAATAGCCGAACGCCATCTGGCAGGGGCAGCTTGTTTAAGCCGCCCGCAGCGGGGGAGGGTTAAAAGTTACATTTTTTTGGTAAAAAAAATTATGACCTTATAGGTGAAGTTGTGATGTTGTAATGAGATTTGGAATGAGACGGAGAGAGAGAAAGAGAGAAGGAATGAACGACTGCATCTTTTGTATTTACTCTGTGCCTTTAATTCAACATTAGAGTAATACTCTATGAGTGGAAATATCGAGACCCTCACTCAGAATTATTGGGGGAGCAGGTTAGCAGATGAGTCAGCACCTTACAATTATCTATTTGAACAAGCCGTACAAAAATAGTAGAATCACCTGATTGCTAGTTTCATCACGAATGGGCCGGCTCGACCGAGGCAGTACTACTCACACACAAAAGACCAACCTCATATGACTGCATTCACGCTGTTTTCGTTGGTGAGTTCGAGACCGGAGGCCCAACGGCGCAGTAGCATCTCACTTAGCCACCATAGTGTCACCATTTTGTAATGAGGACTAGCTGAGCTACGCGGTTATACCTACGCGTGTTGTGGTAACCGCGGGCAACGCCGCGGGGCGAAGCTAGTCTAAGAAAGTAGCCTTAGTGACTCCTTATATCATCAGCTTTCTGCCAGTGAAAGTCCCGTCGAAATCGATCCAGCCGTTCCAGAGATTACCCGGAACAGGGAGACAGACAAAAATTGTAAAACCAAATATTTTGGCATTTATACCGGATATTTTAATATTACAAACAGACACACCAATTTTACATCAGGCGCAGTGAACTCATATTTACTGCCTTAATTATTAAAAAAAACGTGATTATTAAACTATCTCAAAGACAAACAGCAAATTGAGATTAAATATATAAATATTCATCTAGTTTTTTATTCCGATAGAGCGAAAACCGATATCCGTACTCAAATCCACCTTATTCTTATCCTCCCTGAGGGTAACGTAACGATTGGACCAAGGATTAACAGCAGTAGGGCTCGCGAAAATAATTAACAATTCAGACGACAGTCGCGCAATAAACGTTTAAGCTTTCGTTCGCGGACCTTTCCCAAATACTACCTCTCTACAAAGCCTATTATGTTTAAAGGGCGACGTTCACAGATCTTTATTTTATTTTTTTGCTAATAAATTATAGTGTGAAAAGGGACCGAAGTATGTAGTATTATGGGTTTATGAACGCGATGAGTTTTAATATACGTGCTAAATAAAATGTCAATTCTGACAAATCAGTTGCGGCTATTGTAAGGCTTATTAAAACTGCCATACTGTCATCATCATCATCATCATCAACAGCCTTTAACAGTCCACTGCTGGACATAGGCCTCTCCTTTGAAAGGAGGGTTTGGCCTACTATACCACGCTGGCCAGACGGGTTGGTAAAGGGTTTGTTTCAAGTTTTCCTTCTCTTGGCAATGATGTTAGCTGCTTAATTTGTTCCTTTAGTCGCCTCTTACGACACCCATGGAATGAATAGGGGTGGTGACACTTTGTATTCTTAATCCGTCACCACACGGACATACTGTATACTAATAATAAATATTTCGTACATTTTTACACACAACGCCATTGAGTCCCCAAACTAAGTAGAGCTTGTATTATGGGTAGACAACTGATATAAATACATAAACATACTTTTAACAAAGTATTATCCCCGCCTTTATAAAGTGTTCACATATGTACATGCGCTTGTAAAACATAAGTCTCCTTCTGGCGCAATCGGGTAAAAAAACAATTTTTAAAGGTAGTTCAGCCTTAAGAAATCCTGTAAGACTTTCTACAGAACTTCTGTTTCACCTAGTACTAGGGTTGTCTAATGTATAAATTGAAGTTCAGCTATTCCGGAGTATTTGGACTACAAGCTGTGGACTAAACCGACCTAGAAAAAAGGCTCAGAGGAAGAGTAAGTTTTTTCGTGTACATTGGCCTTATATGAGGCACCGCTCCATGTATGACTCTTGAACCGCCACTTACGTAGGTACTTAAGAGGCAGTTACGTGTGCGTCCCTCCTTACAAACGCTCTTAATAATTAAATTCACTTTGTGAGAAAAAATTTTTAGTTCGTACATACAATTAGTTAGACGAGGCATTAAACTGGCTGAAGATGGGTTTTAGTGTTTGGAAGTAATAAAGTTGAGAAAATTTGTATAAAAAAACAGAGTAATTTGTAAGGATGTTGGGTGTATAATTTTGTTTTAGGGCCACAGCACACTAGCTACTTTTAGCATCGGCGATCGGCGATTTGACGACTGCATCGATGCTGCATCGCGTTTTAGCGACATCCTGCGTTTGATCGCGGTATCGGACACGCGCGTTTTGGCGACTGCTCAGATGCCACATCGATGCTACCGGCATCCGAATGTGTGCGAAGAGTAGCGTTCAGCTGCTGTGTCGCGCTTCTAAAAAGCGACTCAATCTCCGCGTTTGGCGTTTTTAAGTGTGCGGTGTAGAGCGTTCGGTCGCCGTATTTAGCTTCTAAAAAGCGACTAGTTGCCGATCGCTAAAAGTAGCTAGTGTGCTGTGGCCCTTATAGTAGACAAAGGACTGCCTCGTTGGTCCAGTGGTTAGCGTATGAGACTGCTGATTAAAAGGTCTCGGGTTCAAATCCCGGGTAGGACCAAAAGTGTTTTTCTTGTAGGAAATTCTTAATAACAGCCCGGAGTACGGAAGTGATTCAAACCGTGACACGGAGAGCACGTTAAGTCCTCGGTCCCTGTTGTCATGAACATCTATGGCAATCGTTATTGGAAAGTCGGTGCCCTCAAATATTTAAGAACTAGTTCAACCACCGAATTTCAGTTCTCCCTCTGAGTTGCGGAGGGCCAATGCCAGTCGCTCCGTGGAAAAATTGATATTCAGGTAAATTCGGCTGATCTAGCAGCTGACCCCCAAATAATCTTGAGAATAAAGGCTAGGAACAAGAAGAAGAAGTTGGAAAAGGACAGTAGAAAATAACCTTGCACGTAAATACTGGCGTCTAGAACTCAAAAGAAGGAAGAAATGCGTGGTCATAATTTGATACGCTCTTCCCTTAATGGTGTTGAAGTCGTGTTGGTCTTTAAACTTCTTAGATGACAATTTGTTCTGGACTTTTGTGATTCAAATAAGATAGAGGTCAGTGATATTATTATCTAAATATATAAAAATGAATCCCTATTTCCCTTGGTCACGCCATTACGCGTGAACGGCTGGACCGATGTCAGTATTTTTTTGTTTGTTGTGTTTGTTATTGTCAGGAGAAAGTTCTTATGACAGATTTTTTTTTTTTAATTGCGTTGAAAATTAAGACAAGACAACGTCTGTCGGGTCAGCTATTATTAACTAATTTATTTATTTCATGCACAAAACAAGTTTCACTTCTATATATTGAACAATTAATCTTATGGATATTTTAAACCTAAATTTTAACTCAATACATGTGCATACAGAAAAAACAATTTCCGCATGAAGAAATGATGATGAAAAAAAACAAATAACAGAAAAAAACAATAAATTCAACAAAAATATACATTCAGGCATCCCCAGCATGTACTCCGTCTTGAGAGAGGGCTGCGAGGGTTGTGATGGAGAATATTTTTCACAAGTTTTGAGTATGTTGCGAGTGATGAATTAAAAATATCCAAGTTTACTGACAGCAATAAACCACTGTCCTAATTAGATACAATAGAAATATATTATATGTTTTTAATTTCATATCAACAGCTTTTCGCTAAAGGCGTGTTTACGGTTACTTGCATCAAGTTACTTGTCAAAACTCGACTAACTACTCATTTATTAAAATTGGTTTAGTGGTTTAAACGCTTCTGTGGAACTTAAAAAACATATTACTTTTCGTTTGGCTTTGCCAAATATCAAAAATAGAGAGAAACAATTTTTGAAGCTGTGTGTATTTCGTGTCAAAGAGTAAAGAGTGTTCAGCTCAATAACGACAGCCAATTAGTTTTTTTTTATTATTGTCATGACTATGTTCTTACTGGTGTGTACCTAATTAAGGCGATGTTAAGTAAATCGAAAGTATTATAATTTATAGTCCACGATTGAATATTACCTGTAGGAAGTTAGGGCGTAACTTAAGATTTTTTTCGTAAAATTAGAAAATATTTTTCAATTATCAGCTAGTACACAATCTTTCGCCAAACAAATACTCTAAACTGGGACCGCTCTCGTAAACATATTCTGAAGTTATTATCACTAAAAACTATTGTATCATTTTGTACACTATGTATTTAAATAAAACACCATCCAAATCAATGTAAGAAACTTAACTACAATCCCGAATAAACCAATATCAGAAGTGGGAATAAAAAATTAAAAATTCAAACCCGCACACACCTTACAGGATATTTTACACACGCATCATAAACCTAATGTTATTTATTGTGGCAATAAACGGGGGTAAAGTGAAAATAACGAGTACACCCCCACACCCCCGTTCCATTCCAACACCACGCTATTTTTCGTCTAAATCTACTAAGTTTCATAAGTGAATTTAAAGTTTGCCGATGATAACTGTATATGTAAGTTTTGTGGTGGTGTAATAGCGTTAAGTTATAACTTTAAGGAATAATGTTATTTTAATAATGTTACATTTGAAAATAAACTTTCGATTAACTCGTAAGAAATATTATATCAAAAATTTAACGTACAACGCCATCTAGCGAAGGCCACTTGAACTATTTTATTTTGTAAAAACTCAAATGTATGAGGACAACTGATGGTAAACAATTATCGTATCCCATGAATATCTACACTTTAAAAATGACAAATGCAATGAGACCCTTTTTACCTTTTCTTGTTGACGGACACATCCTTTCCTTTCGGATCCTCTAACAAACGTAGGAGCCAAGACCGAGTGAATTTCCAAAAAAGGAACATCCTCGATCCTCATCGCCCGGTTTCAAATAGCTGAAGACAAACTGGTCCATGTGATTTCAGCTACCCTTGATACCTTACCACCTATTAAGAGAGACTTTTTAATAGTCCCTATCCCGAGAGACTTGTAAATAAGCCCTATACCATCTTCCTAGCCTTCATTATTAACTAGATTATTTAGAGTCGGCTACTAGTCCTACCGGTTTTACCTGAATATCAGATTTTCAAGGAGCGATTGGTATCAGACCTCCGCAAACGTGAGGACGAACTCAATTTGAACGTTGAACTAGTTGTCAATAGGCCTTCAGCCGCGTTCAGGTGGCGACATCCGCATGTGCTGTAGCTTGCCTAAATAGAGAATTTTAGTCGAGATGGAATCCGCGACACTGCAGTCATACGCTAGAAGAAGTCCAGATAATCCTGGACCTATCCTATTTCATGCGCTGAGTAGCACACCGAGTGGTTTTAGTCAGTCCGATACCAACACACCACCCCACCGCAAATCCTTGTTTGGTGATAGCGCGTGAGGGTTTCCACACGTAAAAAAAAAGATGTAAAGTAGGCCCTATCCCGACAAACGACGACTGCACGGTTGGCCTGGTGGTTTATGCGGTCGACACGCCGCATTCTACTTCGCCAAGTGTTTCTTTCTGTGATTCGCAAATGGTTGTTCTGAGGTAGGTTCTGAGTCTGGATTTTCTTTATGTCGGTTTCATGTATGTTTGTAAAGTCCCACGCGACACAGGATTTATATTCATAATGTGTGAGTTGCCTTTAAAAAAAAGTTGAGATTTGATAACTAATGCTATGACGTTGTAAGACAAATAAATAAACTCTTTTTCAAACATAAATTGGATTGAAATAATAACGTTTGTTTAAGGTAAATGATAATTTGACGTCAGTTCCAAACTCTCAACATACAACATCAATCAAGCTGCAAATAGGCTTCTTGGTAAAACTTTTGTTTACTTAATTTGTTCTTGAGTTCTAAACTCTGGGAAGTATTTCTTTGAAGTTGATATATTTCAGAACGAAATATTGACGGCGCTTATCCGTCAGTTGAAAACACTTAATAACTATTGAAATTATGAAATTATTTGAGATTGTAAGGTAATGGAAGTAAATTTGTACGTGGCATACACGCTTACGCGCGCACACACACACACATACACACACACACACATGCACGCACGTACGCACACACGCACGCACGCACGCTCGCACACACATACACACATACACAAACACACAGTGTGTGTGTGTGTGTGTGTGTGTGTATTCTACACAAATAAATAAATAAAATTGATCTATTCAATGTCACTTAGTCACCTGATCATCAACAACCCGTAATGTCCAACTGCTGGGCTAGGGTCTCTTCTCAGGATACGATTAAGGCCATACGTCCCCACGCTGGCCGAGTGCGGGTTCGGGGCTGGCAAGACAGAAAAACATCAAAACAATGAAACATATACCGGATAGGACCAAACATGTGGTCCGACCCAAGAATCGAACTTAAGACCTTTTGATTAGCAGCCGCAAACGCTAACCACTAGACCAACAAGGCAGCAATACTTTATAAATATTCCATAAAGAATCAAGAATTTAACGGCTATCTAATCACTGTTAAATTTTAAATGAAAGCCACAAAATCTTTACACCTTGGTTCCGTAGACATATCTGAAAGCGATAACCTGGTAAATTTTATCTCAAATTATCTCTCCTAAACCTCTGTCGCTGAAAACAGTAAATTCTCTAAGTTATAACTGAGTTATATTGTAATGCCTCCGGGAAAAATATTAGCATGTATTTATTAATGATACACTAGTTTAGTCCCGCGGTGTTACCCGCAATAATATTTAGTTAATAACTGATAGTGGCACGGATGGAGCTTCCATCGCTTGGCACACTGTTTACTAGCTGGAAAGAAAACGTTACACACACGAACACACTAAACAACTGATATAAATACATAGAACTACTTTTTTTTTTAAATACATACGTATTATACATAGAAAACACCCAGGCTCCGAAATAAATATATTTGGTCCGACCCGGGAATCGAACCCGAGACCTCTTGATCAGCAGCCGCATATACGTTGACCACTGGACCAATAAGGCAGTCTAAATTTCCTATATGTTTTTAGAAATCCCTTTGTATAAACCATAAAATGTTCCATAATAAGAAGCCTCATCCCAAATTCTATCCAGAAAACTGAGAAAATCATTTTACAAAGAGAATGCTATTAAGGTTAAATTACTTAATACAACGATTATATTTCAACCAAAACATATTTCATTCAATCTCATTCTTATCGATCTTTAGAATAAAGCTTATTTTCGCTTGTATATAAAAAGATTTTAACCTTGTAGGACCTTTTTAATTGTCTCTTATAATTAAGTGGAAGTCTAAAATAAGCGAAGTTAAGGTCCCAGATGCGTAAAATTATCTCATTATAAAAAGGAATAATGATATTTTCGACTTATCCAATACTTGACGAGAGTTCTTTGCAAAGATGCTTCAAGATTACTGGGTTTTTAACGGCCATATAATTTTGTTTGAATGCGTCAATGATTTCTTGAAACGATTATCCTATATATCCATACAATAAATTAAAATTGTCTGTTGGTATACATGTAACAGTATTTTACTAAATGCATTTGGAGGTATATTGTACTTCAATCATCATTTTTAATATATAAAAGTCATATCATTGATCAATATGTTAGAAACTATCAAAATCGAAAGCCAATATCAAAAGTTATTTTAAACAAAAGCTTTTAAGAACTCGTTGACACCTCTCGTTGTGAACAAATTGTTGCGATATTAATTTACGAGTGTATAACTCAACGAGAGAAGCCTGATTCTTTGAAAATTGAAAACCTTTTAAGATGTTTAGTGTCAATTTTAAATCTGCCACAAGTACTTAGCAGCTTTTAAAGTGACAGTTGCTGCGTAAAACGAATTTCGTCAGCGCCATTTTGATTAAGGCCATCTGCCAAAATTGGCGCGCTTTCGCTAATTACTAACGACATCTTTGGACTTAGTTTGTAAACATTAGAAATGCTGTCAAAGACTTTAAATACAAGCGGATTACTAAATGGAGCTAGTTTGTTTTAGTTATTTAAACAAAAGTTTATTTTCAAGAACTTTTTACGACGGTAGACTTTGGTAACAAACCGTAAGGCTACATGCGTTTTAGTATTTATTTTTATTTACTAAAGATTTTATTGACACTACTACAATTATATTTTTACTTGAAAAACATTATATCACAACAACGCCATTTACTACTTTAATAAGCCAGTAATCCAGTTAGTACTTCACTGCTTGACATAGGCATCTCCTAAGGCGATTCACACACTGCACCGCGCTCCGTCGCGTAGCGCGGAGTGGCAGATTTTAATATTGTATGCAAGTACATCGATTAGTATAGAAAACACGCCAGGTCCAACACACTGAACACGCGCTACGACGCGTGAGCGCGTGCGGCTAGCAGATTCGGGATAGGCTGCAATGGCTGCCCCGCGCCTACGCGCGTATTCACGTCGTAAGTATGTGAATCGCCTTAGAAACATAGGCCAGACGGTTCGGTGCATGATTTGTTACAAATTTTCTTTCTCATTGCAGTGTTGTGGTGATACGTAACTTGTTCTCAGAGTTGATTCTTACGGGGGGTGATGATATTCCGCATTCTTAATCTGTATACACGGAATACTGAAAAATAAGCCATTATTATAGCCAGACAAAATTTCTACGAACTCAAAAGTTCCCTTGGAGCCTTTTTGAATGTCTGTCGGTGAAAGGTGATGGAAACTTGTAAAGTAGCTACGGGTATTATCTCGCAGACTTCTTTAGACATCAGAATATCATAAATACAATGGATCAGGAACACAAAGTTTGTAATTTTCTCTCG
Organism: Phragmatobia fuliginosa; assembly: GCA_932526445.1. NCBI lineage: Eukaryota > Metazoa > Arthropoda > Insecta > Lepidoptera > Erebidae > Phragmatobia > Phragmatobia fuliginosa. The sequence continues at coordinate 2,343,362 of OW052078.1, read as the reverse complement.
AAACTACTGCTTATCAGTTTTGTATTGACGGTTCTTAAGTTTCGCATCGTACTCATGTAATCAAAGTTAGTTACGTCTTATAAAAACTAAGTTGTTTTATTGCAAGATACATTAAATTTATATAGAGACTAGCCTCCCGCCCCGGCTCCGCACGGAAACATACCCGTATAGTATTGGTTTTTCGGGTTAATTATATAGCCTATGTCACTCAGAAATTTTCGAAATCGGTTCAGATCCAGAGATTACCCCTTACAACGCCACAAACTCACGAAATTTACCGCTTTATATAATATGTAGTATAGAAATAGAAGTATAGTTAAAGATAGATTTTAGACTAGCTGAAACCCCGCGGTGTTACCCTTGTTTGTTGTTTTAGCCGCGGGCAACGCCGCGGGGCGAAGTCTGTCTAAAAAAAGTAGTCTAAGTTACTCCTTATATCATCAGCTATCTGCCAGTGAAAGTCCCGTCGAAATCGGTCCAGCTGTTCCAGAGATAGCCCGGAACAAACAGACGGACAAGAATTGTAATAAAAATTATTTTGGCACAAATACTCCAATTTTATTAATTTCTATAGATAACTAACTGAAACTCGCAAATCGTCTGTTTTTTTAAAAAGATTTTTTTTTACATGCAACTTTTTTGCTGATCATCATAATCACCAGTCCATTACAGTCCACTGCTGGACATATGCCTCTCTCATTGCACACCATTCTGATCGATTTTGGACCTCTCGCATCCAGATCCAGCTACTTTTTTGCTGATGCTGCACTCTTATTGGTAATGAAATAACTGTTCTTAAGCCTCTCTCAATAAATAAAACACTAAAATTTATAAAATTTTAAACAAAAAAATTACTGCCTCGTTGGCCTAGTGGTTAGCGTATTCGGCTGCTGATCTAGAATAATTATATTTATCATTTAATCTGAAATAAAACTATTTTTTACGCAAATGATTCGTCTTGACAAAACGCCAACATCTTCAAGGAATGCTACAGAAACTGAAAACAACACAAATGAAAGATTACAATCGATATGTAATGTAATATGTAATGTAATTCCGGCTTTTAAGACTTGTGAGAATTACTATAGCATTGAAAATAATAAGTTTTTATTGTTTAGTCAAATTAAAGCATGTTTATTTTTTTAGGTTAATGATAATTCACTTTTCACAAAAAAAAAAACAAATATATTAAATATAAACATTATACAATTAAATTGCTTTATTATTAACTTTGTCCGGTCCACTTAATTCATAACATCGTCCACTCTGCTGTCATAGCAGACATTGCAGCAAGCACATCGACAAGACACTGCTGTTGTTTTGAATTAAAACCAATCAGAAATAATGTCTATTTCTAAGCTCGGTTGTGATTGGTTTTTGTTTCATACGTCGTTTTGGTTTCAAGACGGACCACTTTTTGTGTGAAATTTGTACTTCCTGACTTATTATTTACTAGCTTTCCGCCCGCGGCTTCGCCCGCGTGGAATTCGTCTTACATGATTTTATGTTTAATAATAAGGAACTTCGACACAAATTTTCATCCCCTACTTCAAACCCTTCTACCTTTATTTTCGCGATAAAAAGTATCCTATGTCCTTTCCCAAGTTCAGTTCTATCTTCATACCAAATTACATCAAAATCGGTTCAGTGGCTTAGGTGAAAGCGTAACAGACAGACAGACAGACAGAGTTACTTTCGCATTTATAATATTAGTAGGGATTACACCATCGGAAAGTAGAGATTTCATCAAACAGAAAACACCCCAATTTTTCGAAAAAAGTCAAAATAGAGTGAAATAATTAAATATTTCAAATCAAAAAAATTACAGTGTATTCGGCACATAAAAAGGTAAGTTTTCACTAAACTTCGTTTAAAAATTATTTTATTTGTAAAAGATAAAAATGGAAAACCAAAAACTTTTTTTAATTTTTCACTTATAATTTGAGGTTATGTGAAAAAAAGTGTAAATAAAAAATCGGCCAAGTGCGTGTCAGGCCACGCACAGGAAAGGGTTCCTCAGTCACCCATAATGGTACGTGGATAAGAAATTGTATCCAATGGATAATTGTTATGTTTACGTATTAATGCGTTAATTTTGTACGACGTTTTCCAAGTAAGCACATTGTAGAAGTTAAGCCTCTGTAACTGCTGAACTAACAAAGTCATCTAATTCTTTATAATTTTTATTTAAAGTTCATTATATGGACCACTATCACGAAATTTCCCACATTTTTTGAGCCGGCCGTTTAGCTTTTAGAGGGGGAGGATGCCCGGTTTTACAAAAAACTGGCCTTTAAAGTGGAATTTCTCGCAAACGGATTTCTAAACCAAGAAATCGTCTTAACAACCCTGTAATGTTTTTAAAAGACCTATATAATGATACCCCACATGATGGGGTAGCCGCGAGAAAAAAAAAAACATCCACATTTTACGTGTCGGGGAGGTACGCTAAATAAAAATAATTTTCAAAGTTTTATTGTAGCACTTAGTCGACGTAATTACAATACATATTCATGCAAAGTTGAATCTTTCTAGCACTTACTGTTTGGATGGTAAGTGGAGGATGGACGGACAGACGGACATGACGAATCTATAAGGGTTCGAAGTCATAAACTTCGGAACCCTAAAAAGTTGTAGATCTTTTAATTACCTACAACTTTGCCATTTAACTTTTTTCCAAAGGACTTGTAGTTTTGCCGGAAATTGAGATAAACCGTTTTTTACCCTTTCATCTTCCTAGCCTTATTCCCAATTTACCCTTTGTTTTATATATTTAGCCATTCAAAGTGACTCTACCCTGCCTGATGGAAAGCATGAGTAGAATCCAAGAGTCAGGGCTACCACACTTGCTGCGAATGCAGACAATAATGTATGGCGGCCCACACTATGGCAGCTTAGTGAGATGCTTTTTCACGCCCCGTCCGAGGAAGACCCGAACCCCCCCCCCCCTACCCGACCCCCCTCAGATCGCAGATCGCCCGTAAATTATTTTTCCTTTCATTTTTAGAATATTCTTCTCCTTTTCCAATGGGTTTCATCGTACTATAAATTTGTTTTCAAAAATTATCTACCCTGCTCTACTGGTCTTTATGTCATTTACAAACTATCATTATGGTTACCATGCAAGTGTGTTATGCCTAGCAACCTGTGAAGTTTTGACAGGAGATAAACAGTGATACCTTTTGACATCTAAGATTTATGTATTTTTATAATCACCTAGGTAAAAAGGTAAAAACCTTTGTATCTCGATTATTGCAGTAAAAAATAGCCTATGTCCTTTCCCAAGTTCAGTTCTATCTTCATAGAAAATTTCATTAAAATCGGTTCCGTGGTTTAGGCGTGAAAGCGTAACAGACAGACAGACAGAGTTACTTTCGCATTTATAATATTAGTATGGATTTGTAGGTACTAACCAACTGCCGTTGCCATGACAACCTATGACAAACAACCGCAATAGGTGGTCTTCTAGTATTTTGTTTTTTAATAAATATGGTGTTGTAATCACCTCCTTTCTACTTCTAGAAAGGTCTCTGGCAAAGGTCTCTTGGTTAAAGGAATCATGTCGAAACATAAAACAGGTTCCGTTTGGGAAGATCGGGAAGTTCTTTTCGATTTACCATTTGCGTAAGTAGATTTATAAATCTAGTATCAATTGTTAATTTGAAAAGTAGTTAAAATGTTATTGTTTTTACCCAACTGTCTGTGCTGGATGTCTATCTATGTTTGTATGTCAAAACATAGCCTGATTAGCTATTGAACTGATTTTATTTAATTAGATGTCAATAGATTTGTAATTGTCCCCAACCCGCACCCCCAAGCTAAAAAAGTGACTGTACAATGCTTGATGGAAAGCATGAGTAGAATCCAGGAATAGGGGCACCATTCTCATTGCGAGTGCATACAATGCATCATGGTGAATCTCACCACAGCGGTTTAGTGAGATGTTTCTGCATCATTATCTCGGAATTTGGATGCGGAATGATTGGGCATTCGGTCTCACACTCACCAACGAAAGACAACAGCTCCATTGCTGTAATTTCAGGTTAGTCTTCTGTGTGAGGATAGTGCTGGCCCAGACGAACCGGTCCATTCGTGGTGAAATCAGCATGGCTCTCCTGCCTATATATGATGCAGTATGACCTTTAACAGCACAGTTTCTTTTTCTAAATTGTATTTTTTGTTTGGAAGATTGTCAATTATTCACGCCCGTGCCTCGGAGAGCACGTAAAGCCGTCGGTCCCGGTTCTCATGAACATCTATGGCAATCGTTATTGGGAAGTCAGTGCCCTCAAATATACTGACAACTAGTTCAATCTTCGAATTTCAATCCTCCCTTAGGGTTACGGGGGTCCGATGCCAGTCGCTCCGTGGAAAAACTGAAATTCAGGTAAAACCGGTTGAACTAGTAGCCGACCCCAAACAAACTTGGGAATAAAGGCTAGGAAGATCATGTTTCCTATATCTGGTGTATCACTCTTCAACGCTGTAGGTCTACTATTTTCTACAGCATCTACCTTCTCTATTCCAGTTACTTGAAGTTAAGACCTGGTGAGAAGATTTTCGACAGGATAGAACCCATCGAAGACACGAAGGGTAACAGTGGAACCAGAGGAAGGATGGTTGTGACCAACTTGAGGATTATATGGCATTCAATTTCTTCACCTAGGATCAATTTATGTAAAGAAACTTTAATTTATTACAGGATAGGACACAACAGAACGAAACGGACAGACGAGACATTGATGATCCTTTACTCAAGAGGGAGGAGAGTTCTGAACTTCTTGTTGCGAGGTCACTCAAAGGGTGTCTTTAGAATATCACCAATTTGATCTACGAATGTTTTAGGTTTTAGGGTTTCGTACCCAAATGGTAAAACGGTACCATATTACTAAGACTTCGCTGTCTGTCTGTCACCAGGCTGTTTTTCATGAACCGTAATAGTTAAACAGTCGTAGTTGCTTCTATAAAAAGAAATACTAAAAAATAGAATAAAATAAATGTATAAGGAGGTTCCCTTAAAACAAACGTTTTTTTACTCCTTTTTGCTCTATTTTGATCACGGCAACAGGTAGGCGCTAGAAATTTATAAATAATGGTACGAAACCATAACTGAGCGAGTCCGACTCGCACTTGGCCGATTTTTATTTTAAACCAAACCAAGACGGAGAGCCTCGCAAGAGAAGGAAAACTTGAAACCAACCCGTCTGGCCAACGTGGTATAGTAGGCCAATACCTCCTTTCTAAGGAGAGGCCTTGTCCAGCAGTGGACTGTTAAAGGCTGTTGATGATGATGATGATGTATAGAATACTATAAGTATGTTTCAGCTATCGGTCTGAACTGCATCATATCTACAAGCACGAAGGTGGTTAACTCTGGTCTCCGAGGCACCACACAAGCGCTGTACCTGCTAGCTGTGTTCAAAAACAACCGATATGAATTCATCTTCACCAACTTGTCCCCAAACTGTGTCAGACATTACACTTCAGTAGCTGGAGTGCATAAGTAAGTAAAGATTTATGAGTTTGATTTCTTATATTTGAGCCTGCCACAGTGACGAGTTAATCTACCTGACGATGGAAAGCATTAGCAGAATCCAAGAATAGTAGTTACCATATTTATTACGAATAATGGAGCATAGCTTCCCAGACTATGGTGACCTATTGAGATGGTCCTACATCATTGGGCCTCCGTAAGTCCGTAACCGTACAATAAAAGGCGCAACACCGACCTTAGATGACAACACCCCCTGGCCTATCACGCCTATCTCGGGTCGTTTGCAGTGGTCACATTTCCGCAAGATGTGACCGCAGCGACCCTTACGCAACGATTTGGGAACTAACGACCTCTACCACGTCCATTTTGGCGTCTCCTTCGAGATTGGCATTTTCCCGATCCCGCTCTGCGGACTCCGTTATAACATTCTCACAGAATGAGACCGTGGCTTTCCATCCTTCGCTACTCGCCAGCATTGCCGCGATCAATGCTCTCGGTGACAGGTTTCATCCGATGTATCCGACCAGGACTCGACGCTCGGACTCCTACGCAAGGCAGTCTTCCAGCGTATGCTGGGCGGAGTCTCGGTGAGACCCTCAGTGGTGGCATTGTGCTGTAGCCTCCCGTCCTATTCGATTTAGATACTCACCGAAGCAACCTTGCCCGGTGAGTATCTGAGTCAATCGGTAAGTGACACAGTCGATCCTCGCTATCCAAGCTTCGAAGCTTGGCAGAGCGGTTCTGACAGCGCGCTGACTAGCACAGCCCTGGATTTCGAGCCGTGACCGCCAACCCCGCAGAGCGCAGGTGCGTTCCACAGTAGCATTCCGGGCTCATGATCCGGCATAGTTTTCATTTTTGGGCTAAAGAACTGTGTATTCAAAAAAAAAAGCAATTTTTGAATTCGAACCAGTTCTTTTCAAGATTGCCACGTTAAGGCAAAAAAAAAAAACTTAAGAATTCAGTTTAAAATTGTTTAGTTTTATAAACTACTAGCTTTCCGCCCGCGGCTTCGCCCGCGTGGAATTCGTCTTACATGATTTTATGTTTGATAGGAACTTCGACACAAATTTTCGTCCCCTATTTCAAACCCTTCTACCTTTATTTTGGCGATAAAAAGTATCCTATGTCCTTTCCCAAGTTCAGTTCTATCTTATTATCAAACTAGCTTTCCGCCCGCGGCTTCGCCCGCGTGGAATTCGTCTTACATGATTTTATGTTTAATAATAAGGAACTTCGACACAAATTTTCATCCCCTACTTCAAACCCTTCTACCTTTATTTTCGCGATAAAAAGTATCCTATGTCCTTTCCCAAGTTCAGTTCTATCTTCATACCAAATTACATCAAAATCGGTTCAGTGGCTTAGGTGAAAGCGTAACAGACAGACAGACAGACAGAGTTACTTTCGCATTTATAATATTAGTAGGGATTACACCATCGGAAAGTAGAGATTTCATCAAACAGAAAACACCCCAATTTTTCGAAAAAAGTCAAAATAGAGTGAAATAATTAAATATTTCAAATCAAAAAAATTACAGTGTATTCGGCACATAAAAAGGTAAGTTTTCACTAAACTTCGTTTAAAAATTATTTTATTTGTAAAAGATAAAAATGGAAAACCAAAAACTTTTTTTAATTTTTCACTTATAATTTGAGGTTATGTGAAAAAAAGTGTAAATAAAAAATCGGCCAAGTGCGTGTCAGGCCACGCACAGGAAAGGGTTCCTCAGTCACCCATAATGGTACGTGGATAAGAAATTGTATCCAATGGATAATTGTTATGTTTACGTATTAATGCGTTAATTTTGTACGACGTTTTCCAAGTAAGCACATTGTAGAAGTTAAGCCTCTGTAACTGCTGAACTAACAAAGTCATCTAATTCTTTATAATTTTTATTTAAAGTTCATTATATGGACCACTATCACGAAATTTCCCACATTTTTTGAGCCGGCCGTTTAGCTTTTAGAGGGGGAGGATGCCCGGTTTTACAAAAAACTGGCCTTTAAAGTGGAATTTCTCGCAAACGGATTTCTAAACCAAGAAATCGTCTTAACAACCCTGTAATGTTTTTAAAAGACCTATATAATGATACCCCACATGATGGGGTAGCCGCGAGAAAAAAAAAAACATCCACATTTTACGTGTCGGGGAGGTACGCTAAATAAAAATAATTTTCAAAGTTTTATTGTAGCACTTAGTCGACGTAATTACAATACATATTCATGCAAAGTTGAATCTTTCTAGCACTTACTGTTTGGATGGTAAGTGGAGGATGGACGGACAGACGGACATGACGAATCTATAAGGGTTCGAAGTCATAAACTTCGGAACCCTAAAAAGTTGTAGATCTTTTAATTACCTACAACTTTGCCATTTAACTTTTTTCCAAAGGACTTGTAGTTTTGCCGGAAATTGAGATAAACCGTTTTTTACCCTTTCATCTTCCTAGCCTTATTCCCAATTTACCCTTTGTTTTATATATTTAGCCATTCAAAGTGACTCTACCCTGCCTGATGGAAAGCATGAGTAGAATCCAAGAGTCAGGGCTACCACACTTGCTGCGAATGCAGACAATAATGTATGGCGGCCCACACTATGGCAGCTTAGTGAGATGCTTTTTCACGCCCCGTCCGAGGAAGACCCGAACCCCCCCCCCCCTACCCGACCCCCCTCAGATCGCAGATCGCCCGTAAATTATTTTTCCTTTCATTTTTAGAATATTCTTCTCCTTTTCCAATGGGTTTCATCGTACTATAAATTTGTTTTCAAAAATTATCTACCCTGCTCTACTGGTCTTTATGTCATTTACAAACTATCATTATGGTTACCATGCAAGTGTGTTATGCCTAGCAACCTGTGAAGTTTTGACAGGAGATAAACAGTGATACCTTTTGACATCTAAGATTTATGTATTTTTATAATCACCTAGGTAAAAAGGTAAAAACCTTTGTATCTCGATTATTGCAGTAAAAAATAGCCTATGTCCTTTCCCAAGTTCAGTTCTATCTTCATAGAAAATTTCATTAAAATCGGTTCCGTGGTTTAGGCGTGAAAGCGTAACAGACAGACAGACAGAGTTACTTTCGCATTTATAATATTAGTATGGATTACATTAAAATCGGTTCAGTGGTTTATGTGAAAGCATAACAGACAGACAGACAGACAGAGTTACTTTCGCATTTATGATATTAGTAGGGATTACACCATCGGAAAGTAGAGATTTCATCAAACAGAAAACACCCCAATTTTTTGAAAAAAGTCGAAATAGGGTGAAAAAATTAAATATTTCAAATCAAAAAAATTACAGGTAAGTTTTCACTAAACTTCATTTAAAAATTATTTTATTTGTAAAAGATAAAAATAGAAAACCAAAAACTTTTTTTAATTTTTCACTTATAATTTGAGGTTATGTGAAAAAAAGTGTAAATAATAAATCAGCCAAGTGCGTGTCAGGCCACGCACAGGAAAGGGTTCCTCAGTCACCCATAATGGTACGTGGAATAGAAATTGTATCCAATGGATAATTGTTATGTTTACGTATTAATGCGTTAATTTTGTATGACATTTTCCAAGTAAGCACATTGTAGAAGTTAAGCCTCTGTAACTCCTGAACTAACAAAGTCATCTAATTCGTTATAGTTTTCATTTAAAGTTCATTATATGGACCACTATCACGAATTTTCCCAGATTTTTTGAGCCGGCCGTTTAGCTTTTAGAGGGGGAGGATGCCCGGTATTACAAAAAAGTGGCCTTTAAAGTGGAATTTCTCGCAAACGGATTTCTAAATCAAGAAATCGTCTTAACAACCCGGTAATGTTTTTAAAAGACCTATATAAGGATACCCCACATGATGGGGTAGCCGCGAGAAAAAAAAAACATCCACATTTTACGTGTCGGGGAGGTACCCTAAATAAAAATATTTTTCATAATTTTATTGTAGCATTTTGTTGACGTAATTACAATACATATTCATGCAAAGTTGCATCTTTCTAGCATATATTGTTTGGATGGTAAGTCGAGGACGGACGGACGGACAGACGGACATGACGAATCTATAAGGGTTCGAAGTCATAAACTTCGGAACCCTAAAAAGTTGTAGATCTTTTAATTACCTACAACTTTGCCATTTATTTAACTTTTTCCCATAGGACTTGTATGTAGTTTTGCCGGAAATTGAGATAAACCGTTTTTTACCCTTTCATCTTCCTAGCCTTATTCATTAGCCTTATTTTATATATTTAGCCATTCAAAGTGACTCTACCCTGCCTGATGGAAAGCATGAGCAAAATCTAAGAGTCGGGGCTACCACACTTGCTGCGAATGCAGACAATAATGTATGGCGGCCCACACTATGGCGGCTTAGTGAGATGCTTTTTCACGCCCCGCTTAAAGGACCCGAAAACCTCCCCCCCTACCCGACCCCCGTCAGATCGCAGATCGCCCGTAAATTATTTTTCCTTTCATTTTTATAACATTCTCCTCCTTTTCCAATGGGTTTCATCGTACTATAATTTTGTTTTCAAAAATTATCTACCCTGCTCTACTGGTCATTATGGTTGCCATGCAAGTGTGTTATGCCTAGCAATGTGTGAAGTTTTGACAGGAGATAAACAGTGATACATTTTGACATCTACGATTTATGTATTTTTATAATCACCTAGGTAAAAAGGTAAAAACCTTTGTATCTCGATTATTGCAGTAAAAAGTAGCCTATGTCCTTTCCCAAGTTCAGTTCTATCTTCAAACCAAATTTCATCAAAATCGGCCCGTGGTTTAGGCGTGTAAGCGTAACAGACAGACAGACAGAGTTACTTTCGCATTTATAATATTAGTATGGATTTATTGTTTACTAGATAATACTTGCGGCTTCGCTGGCGTAAACTATGTTTTTCCTCGAGAATCAAAATATCTTCATGATTAACTATAATCGATGCAGCGGTTTAGCCGTGAATCCAGACAGATAGACAGAGGTACTATCGAATTTATAACACTAAGTATGACTTTGAAAGCTATACAAACAGTATGTTCACGCGTATAACCAACCCCGTAAACACCACGAAATCTTGTATCCAATCAGACCAACAGGGAATGACGTGATACAGCGTCGTTCCCATTGGTCGAATTAATGTTCCCTACCTCCCTACTTTCCTCGAATAATGTAAAAATATTCATTTCGCAATACAGACTTCATCTTACCTTTCTACTGAACACTTGTTTTATTTAGCACCGAAATACGCAAACCTAAGTTCAGCACACGGGCTACCAAGAACCCAACAAACTTAATTCAAGTGCCGACACAAGCCGGTACATGTGGTCCTTCTACGCCAAATCATACGAATCAGCATCCTGTGGATCTCCTGGTTGTACCTGCTGTTGCTGAACCAAAACGCATACATCTAGAGCGAAGGCAACTGGAGGCTAAGCGCGCATTGGACGAGAGCTGGATTGGCTGTTCATCGCAAGTCATACGCAATTTGGTGAGACCAACCATCCTCTCTTCCCCAATCACCTCCTAGTTCTCTTTGTGATACCTGTACCTAACCTGATTTCAGTTAGATTTGCCGCATCGGAGTCTCGAACTGCTTAAATCATCTAGTCACGTGGCTGGTGATATTACGGCTACACGTCGTTCAAGCTTTCCAACTGTAAGTACTCCTATTCTTACTACCCACCAAAATGACGACGGAAAGTGCTAAGTTAGGCGATAAATCTCCTCTCGTGTTAGATATCAACAATGCTACAAGTAAGTCACGCGATAGGTCTCCTAATATTGGGTGTGCCGATCCTACGGCACTTCGTGACCTAGTGAGAAAACGCGGCGTCATAAAAGGTAGGCTTACCAAGTTTTCCAACTACTTAGATACGTTGGAAGACAGTGGTAATTCAATCTCGTCTCGAGATCGCATAGACTTAAAATTACGCATCAAAGGCGTCACTAGTTTGTGTAACGAATTTAACGCGATTCAAACCAAAATTGAAGAAATCGTTTCCGATAGTGAGATACCTGACCAACTAGATAACAGAGAATCATTCGAAACCTCATACTACAGCCTCATAGCCCGCGCGGAAGACATGCTAACCGATGACGAGGTCACTGACGGTACCAGCAACTATCTCTGTAGCGAACAATCGCAGTCGGTTAAACTTCCAACAATTTCACTACCCACTTTTGACGGATCGTATGATCACTGGCTGGAGTTTAGGGACACTTTTTTATCCCTAGTACATAATTCTAAACGCATCAGTAATATACAAAAGTTCCACTATTTAAAATCGTCTCTAAAAGGCACCGCCGAATTAGTCATTAATTCTGTAGAATTCTCTTCTGATAATTATCAAGTCGCATGGGAATTATTGCTAAATAGATTTAATAATAATAGACTTTTAGTGCACAATCACGTAAAGGCTTTGTTTAATATAAACGCATTAACAAAAGAATCGCCGTCTAGCATTAGAAATCTTATTGACGTTATATTAAAAAACTTACGCGCATTGAATTTACTTGGCGAACCTACCGACTCGTGGGATACGCTTGTGAATTATTTAATCGTTTTGAAGTTAGATAGGACAACGGAACGCGAATGGGAGACGCGTAAATGCACACTAACATCGGGCGAGAATAATTCTAAACGCATAATCAAAGTACACGAATTGATTAGCTTCCTTAAAGACAGGGCGGATGTGTTGGAATCGTTGCATCTGTCACATAATAAACCACAAATACAAATTGAAAATAAAAAACACTATTCACACAACACATCTACCTGTAATGTGTCGACACATAAGTCTAACGATAGCCGTTCGTCTCGCTACAAAAGAACGTGCTTAAAATGTAACGCGAATCACCAACTTTATTCTTGTCAGAAGTTCATTGATAGTGACTTAAGTTCAAAGCTAAATTTAATTCGCGAGAACAAACTATGTGAGAATTGTTTACGTTCGGGTCACACTCCTAATAAATGCGCGTTTGGGCCGTGTCGTAAATGTAATCGCAAACATAATTCATTAATTCATAATGAAAGCGGCGAGAGTTTAGTTACGTTGCATTCCAATATTACGACTGGCGGCCTAGCGAGGAGTGAAGTCGTGGGCGCATCGATGACACCCTCCGGCCCCGCCGCCTCAACCGTCGCGGACTCACGCCCTATTCAAGTAAGCAACGCACAAATGCATAATAATTCTATAGATATGCACTCAGTTCTATTATCCACAGCTATCGTAGAAGTGCCTGACGATCACGGTGTTTATCATCGGGCACACGCACTACTTGATAGTGGCAGTCAGCGGTGTTTTATAACAAAATCCTTTTGTAAATTAATTAACGTTCCTGTGATAAATTCTTCTTATGTAATTAAGGGGGTAGGCGATTCGGTGATACAATGTTCGGAGACTTGTGACATCGAAATTAAATCGCGATTTGATAATACGTTCCGAACACGCATTAATTGTTTTGTATTATCACAGATAACGTCTATATTGCCGGCCTTATGTCCACTAAACGCACAATTCTTGATTCCAAACAATGTAAGTCTTGCGGATCCACAGTTTTTGGAATTAAAAAATATAGACATTTTAATAGGCGCAGATAGGTTTTGGGACTTATTATTAGAAGGCAGAATGAGACTGTCCAGCGGTCCCTACCTACAAAATACTAAGCTGGGCTGGATTATCTCTGGCTTAGTTAGTAATAATACGCAAAATGAGAGGCGCGTTCATTGTAACTTTAGTAGTTCTATAGATTCGCAACTTCACTTGTTTTGGGAGGTCGAAGAGCTTCCTAAGGTTAGGGATACGCGGACTCAGGAAGAGCGTGCATGTGAAGATCATTTTCTTCGTACTACTACGCGCAATAGTGAAGGAAGGTTTTGTGTACGCATTCCATTTAAGGAGTCACCTGATCTTCTAGGCGAATCATATACGCAAGCTGAACGACGCTTCCTTGCATTGGAGAAACGTTTACAACGTTCTCCTGACTATAAATTATTATACACGCAATTTATGCAGGAATACCTGTACTTAGGTCATATGAGTCCGGTGGACTCTTATAGTCATCCGTGCTACTTCATGCCGCATCACGGCGTATTTAGAGAACATAGCACTACAACTAAGCTGCGTGTCGTCTTCGACGCAAGCGCAGCATCGTCTTCCGGCATGTCTCTCAACAACCTACAACTTGTCGGACCTCCTATACAAGGTGATTTAATAGCCATTCTTCTCCGCTTTAGACAGCACAAATTTGTTGCCTGCGCTGACGTCGAAAAAATGTTTCGAAATTGTTTAGTAGCCGAAGATCAGCGCCGGTTTCAAATGATTTTATGGCGTGAGGATCCATCGAAACCTCTGCGGATGTATCAGTTAAACACCGTTACATATGGTACCGCGTCCGCGCCTTTCCTTAGTGTGAGATGCTTAAAACAGTTGGGAGTTGAGTCTTCCAACCCTGAGGTTCAACGAGCTGTTTTAGAGGACATATATGTCGACGATTTTTGTCTGGTAGTAACGATAAAACGATATTAATACAGCTATGCACTGATATAAAAAATACATTACAGTCTGGTTGTTTTTCCCTTCGAAAATGGGTTTACAATTTTCCATATAATAATGACCAAACCGACTATTCAAAAGAAATTAAATCCAACGAAAATATCAGCTCTAAAACGTTAGGACTAGGCTGGAACAATGTTCGCGACGTATTTTATTTTAATACACAGTGTCATAATAACAATGCGTTGGTAACAAAAAGGGTTATTTTGTCTACCATTTCACAAATTTTCGACCCTCTGGGCTTGCTAAGCCCTACGATTATTACCGCGAAGGTGTTGTTACAACAATTATGGCTTCTTAAAATAGGTTGGGATGACACGGTTCCATCTGGCGTCGCGCGAACCTGGAACCGGTTTGTTATCTCTCTACAAGCGCTCAAAACAATAAACGTTCCTCGGCACGTTATAGGTAGCGAACCTATGTATATGGAGTTGCATGTTTTTAGTGACGCATCGCAGACGGCGTACGGCGCTTGCATTTATGTGCGTACTATAAATATAGATAATACAATCACCGTAAGATTGTTGTTTTCTAAGTCTCGCGTCGCTCCATTGAAACCACTAAGCATACCGAGACTAGAACTTTGCGGTGCACTGCTGGGTGCCAGGGTACTCGAGAAGGTACGCAGTTCTTTACGTTGTGAGTTCAGAAACACAGTATTTTGGACTGACTCAACCATCGTGTTAGGCTGGTTGCGCATGTCTCCAAACAAACTTAAAACGTTTGTTCAAAACAGGACGGTGGAGATTCATGAGCTCACACAAGATGTACTTTGGCGCCACGTGAGTGGCAAAGATAATCCTGCTGACCTCGTTTCGCGGGGCGTCTGCTTGGAAGAGCTGTCTTCCTGTAAGTTATGGTGGGAAGGCCCAGATTTTTTGAGCACTCCTAGTTTTACACTGGACAATTATTATACGGACATAGAAACAGATGTAGAACTTCCCGAAGTTAAATCAGCTATTTGTTCTTTCGTAACTCATTCGCGCGATTTATCTCCTCTTTTATTTCACCGTTTTTCACAATATAATCGTATGAAGCGTGCCGTCGCATATATGTTACGTTTCATACACAATATTCGCAATAAAAATAAAAATAATAAACAGTTTGGTGTTCTTACTGTTGAAGAGTTGAGCGAGTCTCAGATGATTTTAACTCGGTGGTGCCAAATGGAAAGCTTTCCTAATGAATACAACCTTTTAAATAATAACGCACAAATTAAGGGTAAAAATAATTTAAAACGATTGAATTTATATTTAGACAGCAATAAAATTATTCGCGTGGGAGGCCGATTAGGTAATTCAAACGAATTTGGTTATGATAAAATGCATCCTATATTACTTTCTAGTACACATCATTTTACTGAATTGTTGTTCCGTCATGAGCATCTACAGCTCCTTCACGCTGGACCTCAGGCATTACTTTACCATATACGCGAAACCTGGTGGCCTTTAGGGGGCAGGAGTCTGTCTAGGCGCGTAGTGAACGCCTGTGTTAAATGTACACGCAATAAGGGTAACACTTTAACTCCACAAATGGGTAATTTACCGAAGGAAAGGATCACTCCTGCTTTCCCATTCATAAAATGCGGAGTAGATTACTGCGGGCCAGTCTTCATACTGAATCGTAAGGGTAGGGGGGCTAAAACATCGAAAGCGTACATTTGTTTGTTTGTATGCTTTGTGACGCGTGCAATACATTTGGAACTCGTCAGTGATCTCACTAGTGAAGCATATTTATTGGCACTTAAACGTTTTATTTCTCGGCGCGGTAAACCTAAAGAAATATATTCCGACAATGAGCGTAATTTTGTAGGGTTGATGAACGATTTCTCTGACTTTTTACGTAGGTGCAATTCTGAAATCAAAGATTACGCGATTAGTCAACGAATTGACTTTAAATTCATTCCGCCCTATTCGCCTCATTTTGGTGGTTTGTGGGAGGCAGGAGTAAAATCTTGCAAGTTCCATCTTCGCAGAGTGGTAGGAAATGCACACCTTACCTTTGAGGAGTTTGGTACAGTGCTATCACAAATAGAAGCAGTTCTAAATTCCCGACCACTTTCTCCGCTTTCTTCGGACCCCCGAGACCTTTCTCCCCTCACTCCCGCTCACTTCCTGGTTGGTCGATCGCTGACTGCACCAGTTTGTGACGACGTCAGCAACATTCCCGAGCATACGCTGAAGAGATATCAAAAGGTGGAGCAAATTCGCCAACATTTTTGGGCTCGTTGGTCCAAGGAATATGTGTCTGAGTTGCAGGTGCGAACAAAGTGGACGGAGAACAAAACGGAGTTGAAGGACAACTCACTTGTCCTTATTAAGGACAGCAACCTTCCGCCTTTGAAATGGTCAATGGGTCGAGTACTTCGTTCCATCCCAGGAAAGGATGGAATTTCAAGAGTCGCAGACATCAGGACGGCTTCAGGTGTTGTTCGACGGGCCTTTGCCAAGATCTGTCCTCTCTTCGATGATGACCACGAGGGGAAGTGAAGCTGCTGCACGCTTTATTTTGAAAGCGCCTGCTTTCAAGGCCGGGGGCATGTTCACGCGTATAACCAACCCCGTAAACACCACGAAATCTTGTATCCAATCAGACCAACAGGGAATGACGTGATACAGCGTCGTTCCCATTGGTCGAATTAATGTTCCCTACCTCCCTACTTTCCTCGAATAATGTAAAAATATTCATTTCGCAATACAGACTTCATCTTACCTTTCTACTGAACACTTGTTTTATTTAGCACCGAAATACGCAAACCTAAGTTCAGCACACGGGCTACCAAGAACCCAACAAACTTAATTCAAGTGCCGACACAAGCCGGTACACAGTATGTATAAAGCTTTGGGTTATAGGGACTATGTTTTGTTTTTTTATTATGTATTTTTTTTATTAAATAATGTTAACATTGAATATTGGGAATTTAATACCATTATTTGCTGTGTAATACATCCCGTAATGTAACAGTGGAATGGTAATATCCCATGGGAACTTTATGGGAGGCTTTCGACATACTTTGCAAGAAATTTTGGTATCTTGGCGAAAAAAAAATATGCCATTAAATTTGTTCGAGTACAAGTCTTAAGTTTTTTAGGGTTCCGAAGTTTATGACTCGGAACCCTTATAGATTCGTCATGTCCGTCCGTCCTCGACTTATCGTCCAAACGGTAAGTGCTAGAAAGATGGAAAATTGCATGAATACGTGTTGTTATTTCGTCAACAAAGTGCTACAATAAAATGATGATAATTTACACACATCAAAAGTGTCTAGGGATCAACATATATTTTTGCAATAACTTTTCTCCTGATTGATATTAATTAAAAATTTCTTTAAGGATTCATCAAATAAAGTGTTTTCGTTTGTCACAGTAACGATAAACCAAGTCGCCTTTGCATTAGTAAAGAAATTTGCCATTTTCCTAATAAAGGGATTTTTGACATTTGAACCACTAACATTAAAGTTCGAAAAAAAGACTGAAATAACAGTTTTCTTTAAAATTTTATTAGGTAACTTAAACAATTAATAATCCGTGTTTCTACCGCGAACACTAACAACACAAGAACATCGGTTTGGCATACTCAAAATGAGTTCATCCAAATCACGCTGTGGAATGGCCGCCCATGTTCGTTGCAACAACAAAAAAAGGTCTTCTTGCGACTGGATACCCTCCATATTCGGCAGAGCTCTTCTCTGTAGCATATCCCATGCATGCTCAATCGGGTTCAAGTCTGGCGACTGAGCAGGCCAGGGCAGGACATTGATGTTAGCTGCGGCGAGAGTCTGTCTTACAACTCTTGCGGTGTGCGGTCGTGCATTATCATGCATTAACTGAAATAAGGGACCGATTTGCACTTGTAGAGGAACGATGACGTCTGATACAATCGTCTCAGCATAAATTTGAGCGTTGAGGTTGCCTCTGATCCAAATCAACTCAGTTTTTTTTTTCTAAACTGAATAGTTTACTCGAGAGACGCTTCCAAAGTGGCAAAATGTGTCCCCCCCCCCCTGTAACTTCTAAAATAAGAGAGTGATGAAACTAAAAAAAATATATGTTGTACATTACCATGTAAACTACCAACGAAAATTGGTTTCAACGAGATCTAGTGAGTAGTTTTTTTTTAATACGTCATAAAGCTCAAACCGCAATTTACCTTTCATTCAATCAATACACTATTAATAAAACATTGGTCAAAGTTACAACGAACTACAAGAACTTTTATATGATGTTACTTGCTGCTATGGAACCCTTCATGGGCGAGTCCGACTCGCACTTGGCTGCTTTTTTTACATTAGCTTTGCTCCTCGACATTGCTCGCGTTTTACAACAATAACCGCGGGCAACACCGCGGGACTCAGCTAATAACCAACATATACACGAACAGAGCCGCCTGTAATACTATTCTTTTATACTCATTATTTTCACAAAAAAAAATCAACGTTCCGTATATGCCAGAAGTTTTTCACGGCCCAATTTTTTTTCATTACAGCGTAGTTACAGTAGATCAACTGTAAACAACTTAGACCGTCATAATTTTATCTATAATGACTTTCGCTAGATCTCATAGAGGTTATATTTTCTGTTTTTCAGAGCCTACACGGGTTCCCGTATGTACAGGGACATTAAACTGAGAGGCGCCATCATACATAACAAACATTTGAAAATACTGCCGCTAGAAACGGTAAGTTTTTGAAACTTTTACTTATTTTTGACCACATATAAATTTTGTACTTGCTTTTGCACTTGTAAATAGACGATACCCACATGTCGTGAAATTATTAATTACAAGCATTTATGTCTGTTTTCGCGGTAAAAAGCAGCCTATGTTCTTTCTCAGGCTCTAGTTCATTCAAATCGTTCCGGTAGTTTTGGCATGAAAGCGTGACAATCAGACGGTTACATTCACATTTAAAATAAAAGTAAGGATCATGTTGGTTAACTTTGACCTGGAAGAACTTTTTGTTTTGTGTTCTGTTTTTTTGCTGCCCAGCTGGTCTAGTCTAGTCCGGTCTAGTGGTTAGCGTATGCGACTCCTAATCAAGAGGTCTCGGGATCAAATCCCGGGTCGGGCCAAAAACTGTTTTTGGGTTTTTCTTAGGAAATTCCTAATAGCAGCCCGGAGTTTGGAAGTTTGGCGGTGATTCACGTCCATTGCCTCGGAGAGCACGTAAAGTCGTCGGTCCCGGTTGTCATGAACATCTATGGCAATCGTTATTGGGAAGTCAGTGCCCTCAAATATACTGACAACTAGTTAGTTAGGGTTGCGGAGGTCAGATGCCAGTCGCTCCGTGGAAAAACTGAAATTCAGGAAAAACCGGTTAACCTAGTAGCCGACCCCAAATAAACTTGGGAATAAAGGCTCGGAAGATGATGTTCTGTTTTTTTAACCAGCCAATTTATTTATTTATTCAATTTATTGAATGTACAGTTTATTGAATACCTATAGAAGATAAATGGAATCTGACGTTTCTTTTCTTTTTCGCTGCACGGCATTTTTCCATAATAAACAAATGTTGCCAACAATTTTTAATTAAATTTACCACAAGAACAGTGACCAAACTATTTATTAAATTGTTTTCCAGATATGCCTCAACGAACACAGTATCTGGAATTTGTCCAGCGACTCTGGAAACTTGGGTACGCTGGTGGTGACCAATGTCAGAGTGGTTTGGTATGCCGACATTAACGACGCGTTTAATGTCTCCATGCCTTATATTACCATTGAAAGTGTAAGTTCAGGAAACAGAGTACTACTTAACTGACGCACTTGGAATATGCACTCGTTATAATAACTGCGCAACCCAAAGCCAATATTGCAATAGTTTTTAAATCATTACTCTCATAGCTTCGTTGCCCTAGGCGATTAGAAACAATTACCGAGGGTAAGTAACGATCGCGCGGTCAGTAACTGGATGGGCGACCGCTATTGGCATGATACCATAAGAGTCTCTGTAATTCGGAGATTGCGTTAAGCAGCCGGTCCCAGTTGTTATCATAGGGTAACAGTCGTGAAGCTTAGTTGGAAACTTTCGGGCGGTTAAAATCATCCAACTCTTTACTGAGATGAGACCCAAACCCATTAGTGGGACATCATGGGTTGTTGATTTTAGATCACCATGGTTGGTGCCCACTCTTCTTTTATGACCATAATATTTTTTAGGGATAAAAAACAGACTATAATTTTTTCGAGTTCTTTCTCCTAAACTAAATTTTATTGGGTACGACCAAAATACAATATCCTAACAATCATGAGGGTCACAATAAATACATAAACAGAAAATACTCTAGTTAAAAGTATAGAAAAATTCGGCACGACATATTCAACTTCACTAAAGTTTAGCCTTAATAATGTTTTTATTGTAATGTTACAGATTTCTGTCCGAGATTCAAAGTTCGGCGAAGCTCTAGTATTCGTAGTTCGTCCAAGTTCAGGCGGTTATGTGTTAGGTTTCAGAGCAGACCCGCGTGAGAGACTCCGCCCGTTACTCACTGAGTTGCAAGCATTACACCGAGCATATACAGAAAAACCTATCTTTGGTATTGAATTGAATTGGAATAACGAGGTAGGTAATGATTTAACATAGTTTTTGATAAACTGGTTATAAGTTATAACACAATTTATAGATAATGTGTTCGTTGTAGGCAGTATTCTTTAAAAAAACAATGTTTATTATGAATGAAACTTTAGAATCAAAGTATTCTTCGTGGTAAATTTTATGGAAATCGGTGCTGCGGTTTACCGTGAAAGCGTAACAAACAGAGAGACAGAGTTACTTTCGAGCTTATAATTTTGGTTAAAGATATTCGTTTCGTCGGTAAAACAGAACTTTCAAAAATCTTTAAGTAGGCTTCACTGAATTCTTTCTTATTACAGAATCCAAAGTCTGAATCAGATGATATCGAAGAACTGGAAGAAATAGGTGAGCCACGTGGAGAAATGGGACCCAACTTATATTTGGCGTCACAATTAGCTCAAAACAAGGGAGAAGCTGAAAGTCAACCAGTGTATAGCCCTTATTTAGGGTTAGCAATAGAACCACTGAAAGAAGGGTTCACATTGAAGAGCCTCTTTGAAGTTCAAACTTCATCATAATATTCCTTTGTATTCAACGAAAAATAAATCATTTTAATTTAGTCTTTTATTTTTACATATTTTAGACACATTCACCCAGATGTGTTGCCGAAATATAGAATAAATTATTTTTTATTTTTATTTTAAGTATCTGCGTGACTACAAAGTCAATCTACACTTCCTGAAAAACTTCTAATTGAAATGTAAAACTGCAACATGGCAGCACTAACTTGACATTTGCATTTGAGTGAATATTTTGACATTGACATTTGACGTTGTCTAAACAAAACATGTTGTGACATGATTTCTTCATTATTTAATATTGTTTGATTTGTGCTATTTATTATTTGTTTTTGTAATGAACTCGTATACAAATCGTATACTAAATTGTTTTTGATATTTTTACTATACAAGTATTTAATGTTTTTCATGAATTGCATACGTTTCTTGTTTTTAATTGACTGTTAACGAGTTAAATTCAACTTAAAAACACTTGAAATTATGAATAAAGAAAACAACAGAGGTGCTGCTGGTTTGGTAAGTAGATTATACAATAAAAAAAAGGTTAATACACTGCGAAACCTTCTTTAATACACAAAAGGGCGCCAAAATGTGACACTGAAAGTGTGACATATGTTTTATATTTGACATAAACAAACTCACACCTGAATGTTGTCTAAGTGGTAATTATTACGGCACACGAGAGGAACCTAAGATTTTAAAACATTTGCATTAACAGGTCTAATATTAGATACTTTTAGCCCATAGGTACTTATGACTTACTGACTAAGTATAGCTTTAACATTCAACATACAGCTGACTTACTGAGCCAGCATAGGGACTTATGGCCTTAGCTCTCTCCTAAGAGGAGACTCGAACTCAGCAGTGAGATATTGTGGGTTTTTGATGATGATATCTCGTCATTATCTCTAAAGAGCCTTTACTATGGAACCAGACTGGTGATAAAATACTCATATATTAAAAAAAGATTAAAGGTTAGATATTGCCAATTCACGAAAACCTCTTAGGGCTTATCAGAGTATAAGTAAGATGTTTACATGCTTAGTAAGTGCACCCAATACATCACTACTGTATAAACAATATACATCCAATATTTTTGTTAGGTTGGTAGTCTTAAATATCAAAAAGAAAGAGGAAATCTTCCTAGCCTGAATATTTGCTACTTTATTCGGGGTTGAGACTAGTTTAACTGATTTCATCTGAATAATTTTTCCATTCATTGACTGGCAATGGACCCTGAAGGCAAACTGAATTTGAAAGTTGAATTTGTTGTCAGTATATTTGAGTGCAGTGACCTCCCAATAATGATTGACATACAAATGAAATAGGGATGGTGGCACTGTATAGTATTTGTCTGTCACCATCATCATTCTCCTAGCCATTATTCCCAAGTTTATTTGGGGTCGGCTACTAGTTCAACCGGTTTTACCTGAATTTCAGTTTTTCCACGGAGCGACTGGCATCGGACCTCCGAAACCCTAAGGGAGAACTGAAATTCGAAGATTGAACTAGTTGTCAGTATATTTGAGGGCACTGACTTCCCAATAACGATTGCCATAGATGTTCATGACAACGGGGACCGACGGCTTTACGTGCTCTCCGAGGCACGGGCGTGAATCACCGCCAAATTTCCAAACTCCGGGGAGGTATTAGGAATTTCCTAAGAAAATCCCAATAACACTTTTTGGCCCGACCCGGGATTTGAACCCGAGACCTCTTGATTAGCAGTCGCATATGCTAACCACTAGACCAACGAGACAGTATTTGTCTGTCACCATGCAGACAATATCTGTATCTATACAAACAAATAAATTTAAGTACAACTATGCATAACTTACAAAAAGAATCAAATTTAAAAAAAACTGTCTGTTTTTTTATTCCAGATAGTCTGGAATGGCAGGATCAATTTGGACAGGACTTCTACTGTCAAACTCGCTTGTAAATAAATAAAAATGTACTCTTCAGAAATATCTAAGAGGTAGTTTAAAAAATTATCTGTTTCTAATTCCAGCGCCGCTCAGCAATAGCAGAGAGGATTAGATTAAGAGAAGAATGGTCTGCACTGAAGGAAGTTGATGAACCAGCAACATCACAGAATGTTCTAAAGAAGAAAACCGTAAACTCTAGATGTATACCCAGTACTTCTAGTAAGAAGAAACCAATGAAGACCCCTAATAACAATCAAGTAATTATATTTAAAAAAAATACTAGCTTATTAGCTTATATTATATAGCTTATTAGCTACCGGTAGCTCCGCTCGCGTCCTAGAGGTATCAAAAATAGATGTTGGCTGATTCTCACACCTACCCGATATGCATACAAAATTTCATCCAAATCGGTTCAGCCATTTCGGAGGAGTATGGTAACTAACACTGTGACACCAGAATTTTATATATAAGATTTTATTGTGTATTTTATGGCTACTTTCATCTTTATTACTAAGTTTAAGAGGTCACTTATGTAATCCTTAGTGACATTTTCGTTTTCACCAAACTTTAGGCTACACCTGAGTACGTAGATTTCACTTGAAATTTAGCCCCTACCTATGTTAGGGGGTCCTTATCTATTATCAATCGTTTCCCTTGATCTCTAGCTTTCAAGCATTCAAATTATTTTCATAATATTTCACATTTTAAAGAACAAAAGTAATTGTGTCAAGATTCTTGAAGATGTTTTACTATAGTATACCCAAATTTTTGTTTAGTCATGTACACCTATCTGATTTAATCCAGTCTCAATGTAGATCAGCCAACAACACAGAAGATGTAAAAATTATTTCGGACATCTGACACACAATGTAATCTAGTCCCAAACTAAGCAGAGCTTGTATTATGGTAATAGTCAATTTTTGTAAATGCATACATTTTATACATAGAAAACACCCAAAGCTCCGAAACCAATATTTGCAGACCATACAAAACATGTGGTTCAACCTAGCAATTAAACCCAAGGCAGTCTTCAATATTACAGTGCACAAGTGTAGGTGGAAATGCAGGTGCACTCTCTGTTCCCTTAAACCGATGAAGAGATCTAAGGCCGACGGCTTAACGTACTCTCCGAGACATGATGGTCAAGACCTTTTTTTTTATATATTTATTTTTTCGTGCGGAAATCCCTCCGGATGCCACATAATTGTGGCTATGTCGGACTCGAACCGACCAAAACCGCACGCCTTCTAAGGCACTAGAAGTCGGGGAACCAGGTGCACCCTCAGAAGGAAAAACCCTGGGACCCCGACGTACCTCGGGCCAATGGTCAAGACCCGACTTCTAAAAAACTTTGATTTCGTAAAAAATAATGAATACACATTTAATTGGTCCTATTTATATGACTGCCTCGATGGCACACTGGTACCATGTGAGACTATTGTGCTTGAGCTCTTGTGTTCGATTTCCGATCCAGCCCATATGTTTAATATGGTCTGAAAATACAGGCTTCTTGGGTGGTATTTTTGGTGCAAATTTAAATAGTGTACATATTTAAATTTTATTTGACTGCCTAGTTGGTCTAGTGGTTAGTGTATGCGGTTACTGATCAAGAGCTCTCGGGTTCGATTCCCGGGTCGCACCACAAATATTTGTGTGATCCACAAATATTTGTTTCGGAGTCTGGGTGTATAATATGTATGTATTTACAAAAAAAAGTATTTTTATGCATTTATATCAGTTGTCTAGTTACCCATAACACAAGCTCGGCATAATTTGGGACTAGATGATGTTGTGTGTAAGATTTCAGAAATATTATCTTTATATCAGTTTTCTAGTACCCATAGAATAAGCTGTGCTTAGCTTGCGACCACAGGGCGTTGTGTGAGAGATTTCCGAAATATTATTATTATTTACAATGCTATCCCTATCTTCCAGACCAATCAACCGATGCAGGTAACCAGTGATGCGTTGACAGGAGTTGTAGCACTAGTGGAAGTAGGTTCTGAATCTCGAGCACTGCCTCTGCGTGCTGCACTAACTGCACTCGGAGCTACTGTTACCCTAGCTTGGAGCCCACTGATCACCCATCTTATTTGGACTGAAGGTAAGTTTTATTTTATAATTTGGTAGCATATGCGAGTGCTGTGCTTAAGGTCTCTACAATTCCCAATGTTTGGGTGATCTGCAAATATATTTTTTTGGAGTTTGGGTGTTTTCTATGTATAATATGAATGTATTTACAAAAAAAAATATGTTTATATATTTATACGACTACAAAGTAACGTACGTATCAAATCGAGTAAAAATTAAATCATTAATGTTTATTATGCCCCATTTTTGTATACTAACTAACTAAAATGTAAACATGTACGGGGGGGAGATCTGGTGTCCTGAAACGCAAACCTCGAGCTTAGCTTAGGCACCAGTCTTCCACAATATTAAGCAAATTATAATATGTGTATTTTTAAACATAATGTTCTTATATGTATAATATGTAATGTTCCTATTTTTAATGTAATGTTCCTATACTATATTGTTTTAAGAAAATAAACGATTATTATTATTTATATCAGATGTCTAGTACCGATAATTTAAGCTCTACTTAGTTTGGGACAAGATGGCGTTGCGTGTCAGATGTCCGAAATATGTATAAATTTACTTATGATTCCAATAATCTAATATTCTATCCCTTATCTCACCGTAATATAAATTGCCAAAAATTCTAATTGGGGCCATTAATCACAAACCTCAGTATTAAAGTTTAGTATATTCATTTGAGTCAGTATGGGCAAATATTTTATAAGTAATTGACAAGTGGCCTAACGAACCTTATGTAGTGTGCGTCACACTCCATCTTTATTGGTTCAAGTGGTTGATACGCCGCTTTCCACGTCGCCAAGTGACGTGAGTTCAAATCCCACGTCGGACAACATTTTGTGTGATCCACAGATTGTGGTCCTATCTGAGTGTTCTTTGTGTCCGTTTCATGTGTGTTTGTGAGGTCTCCCGTGACCAATAATTAAATTCCTAATATGGGAGTTGTCTTTCAAACATTAAATATTCATATTAATTTAGGCCCTAAAAATATTCACTGAAATTAGTTTAAACTGTTCCAAAACATTTATTACCTTTTCAATAATAATATTGTATTTCCATTCCATTAACATCTAAATTTTAGTTTTTGTAAAAAGTAAATAATTCAAAATAAATTAATTGTTAAACACAATTGTTAAACTGAGGGTAGTCGGCACCGACGCGCTAAGACAGTGCGCTATATACCGAGTTAAAAGCTATTGCGTTGTGAATTTTTTTTTTTTTTTTTAAATTAAAAGACAACTCCCGCACTAGGAATATAAATTCCTGTGTCGCGGGGGACTTTTCAAACATACATGAAACAGACACAAAGGACACCCAGACTCAGAACAACAAATTGTGAATCACACAAAGTGTTGTCCTACGTGGGATTTGAACCCACGACACTTGGCGTAGTTGGCAGCGGCGTGGCGACCGCTTAAGCCACTAGGCCAACCGTGCAGTCAAAATTGTGTTGATAATTATTACAAATTGACAATTATACTGTTCTATTACGATAAACTACCTAGCTGTTAGTTAGTTGCCTGGAAGAAATTGCTTTTAGCGATAAGGCCGCCAATTGTACATGGTCAATATAAAAAAAATCCTGTATGTAAACTGTATTACTGGTGTACAATAAATTTTATTCTATTCTACGTAAAAGTTGTCAGTGGTAGTGTCAATTTGACTGGTACAATTTTTTTAATATATATAATCGAGCCTACCAAAGTGACTCTTCTCTGCCTGATGGAAAGCATGAATAGAATCCAAGAGTAGGGTTCACCATCCTCATTGCCAGGTTGAGCAACGCAAGATGGTGACCCATACCATGGCGGCCTAGTCAGCATCATTCTCCCAGCCTCTTGGAGCGGGGAGAATGATGCAGAAAGATTGGGCCTCCGGTCTCACACTATATTAGTAAATTGGACTTTCCCCCTTTTGTCCGTAGGTGGTAGTCGTGCATTGCGTGCACGTGCACGTGCGTTGGCGTGCAAGGTTGTGTCCCCGCTGTGGGTGGAGGCCTGTGCAGCGGCCGCTCGCAAGTTGCGAGAGAACATGTTCCCCGTCGCCTCCAGACAGTCTGACCTACCGTCTCCAAGAACACTGAGGGTGCTGCTTGTAAGTATTCTCATCATCATCATCAGCTTATCGCAGTCCACTGCTGCATATAGCCTATCCAACTGCACGCCACTTGGTTCGATCCTCGGCTTCTCGCATCTTCAGCTCCTGCCAGCCGCCTTGCGCAAATCGTCACTCCACCTGGCCTGTGGACGTCCTACACTTCGTTTGCCGAGACGCGGTCTCCACTCAAGAACCAGTTTACCCCAACGGTTATCGGTTCAACGGCATATATGGCCAGCCCACTACCAACTCAGCTTACATAACCTGTGTGCTATAAATATAATATAATAGATTTTGTCTTATGTTGGTTATCGCGGTATACAATACTCTTTGTCGTTCTTCAACAATCTAAGTATCCCCATGCCAGATTTTATTGAAATCATTACAGCGTTTTAGCCTTAGGGGCCATCCCTAAATTACGTCACACGTTAAGGGGGAGGGAGGGGGTCTACGAAGTGTGACATTGTGTGACAAGAGGGTGGGAGGGGTCCTAAATTTTGTGTCGTCACATTTCAAAATCTAAGAGTTAAAACACGAAACAAGTTTAAAAGAGCAAAAAAAGTTATTTAAGTAATCTTTACCTTTTTTGGGAATTCGCAAAATATGTGATGTCACACTAGGGAGGAGGGGAGTCTCACAAATATGACCAGCTGTGACAAGGACGGGGGGAAGGGCAAAAATTCATGAAATTCGTGTGATGTTATTTATGGATGACCCCTTAATAAATATGGGGTTCGTTTGAAATTTTTAGTATCAGTATAGATTTTGATGTGAGAATAATTAGCTTGTTCAGACAGTGATCTTCGTGGAATAAACTCCTCACAGAATATTATGATTAGTATGATGCACCATACCACAGGAATGACATCTTTTGCCAGAAATGAGTGTGATGCCACAGTCAAACTCATAAATCACATAACTATTCACTACTGGACATAGGCCTCTCTCCATGTATTCACCATGTGGTTTGATCCTCAGCTTCTCACATTCAACTCCTGCCAGTCGTCTTGGGTGATATAGCTACCTACCCCTCTGGCCAGTGTGGTATGGCAGACCAAGACCTCCTTTCCTAAGATGCCTATGTCCAGCAGTGGACTAGTAAAGGCCGTTGATGTTGTTTGATGTATAGCCTAGCGTCACGATTTATGAGCGCTCGCTTTACCTGCGCAGAACGCATTTTTAGGTCTGATTGGTAACAGGGTTGAGGCGGGGAGGCAGGGAAGCATGCGCCGAGCTTGCACTCGCACGCGACTGGACAGTTAGAGCTGCTTTGACTCCCGCGCATAGCACACGTTGGTCGAGTTCGGAAAGTACAATCACGTCAATAATTGTTATCGTTCGTGTCAATATATTGAATTGTGATTAAATTAAAAATGCCAAAGAGTCAAGTATTAAAAAGTTCAGATAGTGAGTATGAGTATGAAGA
Organism: Phragmatobia fuliginosa; assembly: GCA_932526445.1. NCBI lineage: Eukaryota > Metazoa > Arthropoda > Insecta > Lepidoptera > Erebidae > Phragmatobia > Phragmatobia fuliginosa. The sequence continues at coordinate 2,314,684 of OW052078.1, read as the reverse complement.
TAGCGAAAACTCTGAAGTCGATGAAGAGCCTTTATGTTCATACTCAGCTTCTCATGAAGACCCAATGGAAGGAATATCACCTATTCCTGATGAATTAATCTCATATTATTATAATATTCTGTCGTTATGTTTAATTGCAAATATAAATAACAATAATAAATATAACAAGTTTTTAATTTATTATAATATTATGCATTAGTACACTAGTATTTCACCCGCGGCTTCGCTCCTGTAAACTTCACGGGAAAGGATAGCAAAACCGCAATCAGAAACTGTGAAATATTGCAGACACATAGTCTCAAACTATCTCTCTACAAAATTTCATGATTATAAGTCGAGTATCTACATTTAAAGTATAAAGTAACAAATAAATAAACTCACTTTCGCATTTATTATATTACGGTAATTTTAAATTGATTATATCATTATTTTAAATGTCTAACATTAAGTTATTGTAGGTGAGTGTACGACATGCGCAGATCCCCACCACTAAAACAGAGCGCTCATAACTGGTGACGGTACCTATACCAATTAAAAAAGTTTCATTTTCTTACATAAAAAAAATGTTTCTTCCAGAAAAAAGCGGAAAATGAGAACATACCATTAGTAGACCTCCTCTCCGACAGCAAGGAAGAAGAGAAAGAGATGCCTCGTTTGAGGTTAAGGATATCTTCAGGAACGGACACCAGCCGGGACAAGACCACAGACTCTTCTAACACCAGCATCGGTAAATATGAACTTTAGATAAAAATAAATTTTGTAATAGCTGCCATAATGACTGTACCTGATGGAAAGCAAGAGTAGAATCCAATAGTGGTGGTCATTATTCTCATTAGTCCGATCGACATCATTATCATCATTAATTACAGTCCAATGCTCGACATAGGCCTCAGAAAACAGTCTGAAATTGAACTGTTCAGTATGGTCTTGAAGAAATTCGGAATCTTTTAGAGGTTTTGTAATAATAGACCTAAGATACCATTCTGGTAGAAATGAGTCGGATTTATTAGAACAAATCAGAGCATTAGGTATTTTACTTTTTTACTTTCCTTTTGTTTTAGGAATAGGCAGATTGAGATTGCTTGCTAAGTAATGCTTGTGAACGAGATTAGGAAGATTATGTAAATTAGGTATCTGGATTAGGTATTCCTTAAGATTAGGAATAGGTGGATCTAGTATCAGATCAGAGGTAACACTGACACCAGCAGTTTGTGAACATGACTGCCTCGGTGGTCTCGGGTTCAATTTCCGGGGCTTAACAAATGTTTGTTTGATCCACAAATATTTGTTTCAGAGTTTGGATGTTTTCTATGTATATTTTTTTATGTATTTATAAAAGAAAAAGTATGTTTATTAATTTATATTAGTTGTCTAGTACTCACAATACAAGCTCTGCTTTTCTTTTAAGTAAGCCTACCAAAATGACTCTACTCGGCCTGATGGAAAGCATGAGTAGAATCCAGGAGTAGGGGCCACCATCCCCATTGTGAGTGTAGGCAATGCAGCATGGTGACCCATACCATTGCGGCCTGGTCAAAAAATTCTGCATCATTCTCCCGGCCTCCTAAGGCCGGTTGAATGATGCAGAATTATTGGCCCTCCGGTCTCACACTCACCAACGACATACGACAGCAAGAATACTGTCATTATTAGGATGGTCTTCTGTGTGAGGGTAGTACTGCCCCGGTCGAGCTGGCCCATTCGTGCGTTGTGTGGAAGATGTCCGAAATATTATTTTATTCTATTTATTTGTTCATAGATATAGAGTCTCGAGTCAACACAGCACCACGTCGTGGTATGACTACAGAGCCGTCCTCTCGCCCGCTGGCCGCATCATCATCCAACAAACAACCCACCAAGTCTAGAAGAAAACTCTTCACACACAAAGAGGCACAAGATTTGAGCTCTGATGAAACTTCAGGTAAGAAGTTATGTTCTTCCTAGCCTTATTCCCAATATTATTTGAGGTCGGCTACTAGTTAAACCGGTTTAACCTGAATATCAGTTTTTCTACGGAGCGACTGGCATCGGACCTCCGCAACCCTAAGGGAGAACTGTAATTCGAAGGTTGAACTAGTTGTCAGTAAATTTGACGGCACTGACATCCCAATAACTATTGCCATAGATGTTCATGACAACTGGGACCGACCGAGTCACTTTATTTATACACTAAGTGAGTCCTGCAGTGTTGCCCGCCTTGAAAATCGCGAGTAATAAATGCATATGATAGTATATATGGTACTCACATTAATAAAGCATTTTTTTGTCTTTGTCGTCTGTTTCTTTTCGGCTAATCTTTAAAACGACTGGACCGATTTTGATAAAACTTTCACTGATAGATAGCTGATGGCATAAGGAGGAACTTAGGCTATATTTTTTTTAGACAGCGTTACTCGCGATTTATGATAATAAGGACTAAGCTGGTTTATAATATTAGTATGTGTTCTTCACAGACACGACAATTCGCAGGAAACAACAGCAACACAAGCTAACACAAAATGAGAAAAGAGATTTGGCGCGCGCGGAACGTATGGCGAAGAAGATTTTAGCTTCGTGCAACATACAACCTGCTAATAATAATAATGTTGTCACTAAACAACATGGACTTAACCCTAGAATTGTAAGTCACATTTAATAAACACAAAAAGACGCTAGGCTAGACATAGGACAGGGACTCCGCCCAGCACACGCTGGAGGACTGTCCCGCGTGGGCTTCTGAACGCGAAGTCCTAGTCGGACAAATCGGACGAGACCTGTCCCCGCCAGCAATAATTTCGTTACGTCACATGAGTTTTATGATATTTTGCCCCTCCCCTCGTCCTTGTCACAACTGGTCACATTTGTGAGACTCCCCCTCCCTAGTGTAACATCACATATTTTGCAAATATCAAAAAAGGTAAAGATTACCTAATCTACTTAGATTATAATAGATTTTGAAATGTGACGTCACGAAATTTAGAACCCCTCCCACCCCTTTGTCACACAATGTCACACTTCGTCGATCTGCCACCCCCTTAACGTGTGCAATATTTATGGATAGCCTCAAAGAGACCGCTGAACGGGATCGGGAGAGGGCCGATCCCGAGCGTAGAGAACGTGGCAGAGAATGATCCTCATGCGTGCTGGTGTCTGGTCACGCAGCCCACGATGCAAGATGGAACATTGTTTCAATTGCATCGTGCAAACAGCTGAGATCATCACTGTCTGAGCATCCCCACCTAAACAGGTCCTCCTTGTTTCAGCCAACTTGGGTCCGTAGTCTATTTAAGGACCTCCAGACTTGCCACGGTAATTTATGTCCGGGCTACTAGTTCAACCGGTTTTACCTGAATATCAGTTTTTCCACGGAACGACTGGCATCGGACTGCAGCCCTAAGAGAGAACTGAAATTCGAAGGTTGAACTAGTTGTCAGTAAATTTGAGGGCACTGACTTCCTAATAACGATAGCCATAGAGGTTCATGACAACCGGGACCGACGGCTGTACGTGCTCTCCTAGGCACGGGCCTGAATCACTGCCAAACTTCCAAACCCCGATTTGAACCCGAGACCTCTTGATTAGCAGTCGCATACGCTATTCACTAGACCAACGAGGCAGAATATCTAATCTATCTTTTTATACATACAGGTTCTAACAGGCATGTCTCGTTTAGAAAGGCGGGCAGTGACAAGGTGGATTCAGCAACTCGGCGGCGTTATACAAAATGGCGTCAATAAGAAAACGACTCATGTTCTTTTGGGCTCTTGTTCTGAGAATATACAGTGTGATAACCACGCTTCGAACATAACAGGTGAGATTTTAGCTTTTTTATCTATGATTATGCCGGACCTCTTACACACAACATCATCTAGTCCCAAAATAGCAGAGCTTGTATTATGGTTACTAAATAACTGATATAAATATTATAAGGCGAAAATACCCAGACTCCGCAACAAAATTTGTGGATCATACAAATATTTGGTCCGACCTGGAAAGCGAACCCGAGACCTCTTGATCAGCAGCCGCATATGCTAACCAATAGACCAACAAGGTAGACTAGTCTAGTACTGTGTCTGATGGAAAGCATCAGTACAATTCGAATAGTGGTCACCATTCTCGTTGAGTTGTTTTTTATATTTAAGCCTACCAAAGTGACTCCACTCCGCTTGATGGAAAGAATGAGTAGAATCCAGGAGTACGGGTCACCACCCTCAATGCGAGTGTACGCAATGGAGTATGGTGACCTATATAAATGCGGCATGGTCAGATAGTCGATGATGATAAATAATGAGGCCTCCGGTCTCACACTCACTAACGAAATACGACAGCAAGAGTGCTGTCATTATTAGCGTGGTCTTCTTCTTCTTTCTTCTTCTGTGTGTGGGTAGACTGCCCTGGTCGAACCCGCCTATTTGTGATGACGTCAGCATGACTCTACTACCTTCAATTGCACATGTGACTCGTACAATGAACGGTTTTATGCTTCTCCATTTCTCATTGGGTTTCTCCATTCTCACTCACAAACTTAGTACAACATAAATGCTGTCATTTTATATATGTCAATCAACATGCTGCATTGTCTGTACTCACAATGAGGATGGTGACCCATACTCCTGGATTCTACAATATGCTTTCCATCAGGCAGATTAGAGTCACTTTGGTATGCTTAGAATTAAATAAATACGATACTAAGACTTGCTCAGGATGGCTGGCATGACCTGGATGCGACAAGCCCAAAATCCATCAGAGTAGTGTGCACTGGGAGAGGCCAATGTCCAGCTGTGGACTGCGATAGTGACTGAAGATGATGATGAAATATAAAAAAAATACAGTAAAGTGCCATGTTAATATGTAAAACTTTCCTCGCCAGGTATATCGTCCCACTGCGACTTAACCAAGTCGTCTTGCTGGAGCGCCCCCCCTCCCCGCTCAGCGCGGACCCTGAACGCGCTGGAGGGGGCGGCGAGGGGGGCAAGGGTGCTGATCCCGCGCTGGGCAGCAGACAGCGCAACCCTGGGACATTGGGCTCACCATCACGGGTACGAGGTACAACACTTGAGGAAGATCACACAGGTACTTAACTGGAACGACTTTTATTGCATACTGACTGAAATGCGAATGTTGAGATGGATGTGAGGTGTGACTAGAAGCGATAACCAACCATCGAATGTAAAATTGATGTGTTCTAAATTCACGCATTTATAAGAGGCCATCATATTAATATATTATGTTCTTTTCACAGAAAGCACGCGTCGAACGTTCAGCGTTAGGCCTTCTGAACTCCGAATATGCATACGACGTATTCAACGGTATACGGGTTCAAATCTCACAAGACGCAGACAACAGAGACGCTGCCATACAACTCTTAAAGTTATGCGGCGCTGTTGTACAAGATGGTGGACAAAATGGCGGCCAAACTGTTTTACAAAATGGCCGAGACGTTGATGGAGAAAACGACATTGTGTTAGGGAATAATGTAGGTGAAGTAAATTCTAAATGGGTATTTGATAGTGTTGCTGTAGCTAGAATGAGAACGACAAGAAGATATGTTAATATGAACAGTTTTAATGAGTTTGAAAGAGAAAACAGATGATGAATATTTATGTTAGGGATTAAGCGCCATCTACCGAACTAACACTGAACCACGTAGAAACATGGAGTGAACTATACGGAGTAACTACTAATCCTGAATCGCGATAGAGAAATTCTCACGTCGATTAGCATTTATACAACATCAACCGTTGTGCCGTGGCCCGCCAGGCATCATACCCGTTCCTCCACAAAGAGCACCTCTTTTCCAAAGATACATAGGGCTATATAGGTCCCATTTCCAGCAATGGCGTATTAAAGTGATTATCGTGATTGTCTATGTTAGCATAACACATACAAGGATTTACTAAGTGTTTTGCGATGTTGCGACTGTTGTGCTTGAGATCTCGAGTTCGATTCCCGGGTCGGATGAAATGTTTGTATGATCCGCAAAAATATTTGTTTCGGAGTCTGGGTGTTTTCTTTGTATAATATTTATATATTTACAAAAAAAAGTATGTTTATGTATTACATCAGTTGTTTAGTATCCATAATACAAGCTCTGCTTAGTTGGCATTGTGTGTATATCCGAAATATTTATTTAGGCCTACCAAAGTGACTCTACTCTGCCTGATGGAAAGCATGAGTAGAATCCAGGACCGGGGGTCACCATCCTCATATTAAATATAGACCAATGCAGCATGGTGACCCATACCATGGCGGCCTAGTGAGATGTTTCTGCTAGATCTCCTACCACCTACATATTTCAGTAGATAAATATCTTTTGTAAATGAATTAATTTTTGAATGAATTTAGAGTTGCCAAGTTACAACAATAAACGCCAGCAATAATTGCCTTATCAATGCGTATGTGACTGCTATGCTGAGGTCTCGGGTTCGAATCAAAGGGTTACACCAAATATCTGCCAAAATTGAGGTATTTGTTTATATGAAATGTATAGATGTATTAAACATAAAAAATCAATCAGAAAATTCATTTTTCATAGGATAAGCTCTGCTTTGTTTGACACTAGATAGCGTTGTGTCAGACGTTAAATTAAGGAATAAAACACTGTTATATATTTTGTTATGTTTTATTTTTGAACTTAAGTACATTTTTTTAATAAAAATTTTGTTTTCATTATTACCCTTTTTTGATAGTTTCCCTGATGAAAAGCATGATCCAGGAGTGGTGGTTTCTATCCATCCTCTTGCAATGCAGACCTGGCAACATGGTGACCTACTCTATCGAGTTGCTTATGCATCATTGAGCTTCCAGTCTCAATCACCAACGAAACGCGATAGCGCGAATGTTCATCATCATCATCAACAGCCTTTAACAGTCCACTGCTGGACATAGGCCACTCCTTGAAAAGGAGGTTTTGGCCTACTATACCACGCTGGCCAGACGGGTTGGTATAAGGGAAAGATTTCCTTCTCTTTGCATTGATGTTGTCTTCCGTAGTTTATCCCTTAGTCGCCTTTACGACACCCGCGGGATGAATAGGGGTGGTGACATACTGTATTCTTAATCCGTCACCACACGGACATGTTGCATTTTAGGAGTCTTGAGAGGGTACCAATACCCGCCCCGGTTGAGCCAGCCGATTCGTGTTAAAATCAGCATTTCTCTTCTACATTTTTTATCATTAACTAGTTAAATCCTGCGGTGTGACCTACGTTTATTGATGTAAATCGCGAGTAACGCTACGGAGCTAAGCTAGTCTAAAAATAACCTAAGTTACTCCTTGTGTCGTCAGCTTTCTGCCAGTGAAAGTTCCGTCAAAACCGATCCAGCCGTTTCGAAGATTAGCCTGAACAGATAGACAAAATTTTAAAAATAGTTTTTTTGATGTTAGTTTCGTTTAAGGTTTGATATACATTGAGTAAAAAAAATTAATATTACATACAGACACTCCAATTTTAATTATTTTTATAGATTAATGAGGAAAAAAGCTAATTGTAGCACACTTGTGCTTTCGCTAGTAATTAACATCTCACCCGAAAGACTTTCATTACTAGGCATAACCTAGTTCTAACGCTAACCATTTGGACGGTAAGTAAAGGATCGACGAAAGGACGTATGGACATGATGAAGCTACAAGGTTTCCAAGACATGAACTACGAAACAGTGAAAAAGGAAAGTATTAGTGTGTAATAATAGTAAAAAATCTCTGTATATCGCGCACAAGATTGATATGGGTGTAGATTTGTGCGAAACGACATCGTTTGCCGCCCGTATACACTACCATACAAAGGTTCTTCCTAGGTAATACAACGCAGCGCAACTGTTAAACAATTCACCATTCAACTACCATTACGCACCGCAGTAATTTCATTAATTTAGTAAATCGATTGAAATTAGTCTATCTATATATATATATAACAACGGGCAAACCATAGATTAATACGTATAGCATTTACATTAATCTATAATGTATAGTCAAGTTAAACCAACGTAAAGCTGGAAAGACATTATCGGACGCGGCTGACAGCCGCGACTGATAAGTGTGCTGTGCACAGTCTCGTCAGTCGGTCTTGTGCCAGATTTCTGTCGGACGTCCGAACGCTCAAGGTCAGGTCGAAGGTCTCGTCCACGACTTACGTCCGATAGTTTGCACAGCTCAGTGTATGTTTCTACTCTAGATCACGGCTATCAGCCGCGTCCGATAATGTGTCTCCAGATTTACGTACGCTTCGCTTGAGCGGGAGTGATGTGTCTACCGACCGGGCGCCGGGCGAGTAGATAGTTTACTCGAATTGAAAATCTGTAACTCAATTTGAATTCGATATTTTATATTTCATTCAGCTACGACTATCAGCGGAATATCAATGAAACACGTTTAAAAAACAAGTGGAAATTATTTCTTGCGAGAGATTGCATTGCAGTTGCGTGCGCTGCGTAAAATGGTTTAATATTCGTGAAAACCGTGTACCTATCTACCTATGAAAGATGAGCACTTAGAAGTTAGCACCCCATCATGGAATATTGTAAAAAAACTTATATTAATCGATTGCTAGTTGAATTCTGCTTCGATTGGTTTTATTTTTGGGATAGCTAGTGGCTTAGATTTTTTATTAATAATAATAATGTGAGGGGTGCTGGAAAAAATAAAAACTTCAACTAGCAATGTTTAAATAAAGATTTTTCAAAAATCTGAGTTACTAATATAATGTACCTTTCTACTAGCAATCAGCACCACCCCTTTTTTCATACAAAGCTCGATTATTGATCGAATTATAATCAATTTCAATCATCCGAACTATCGACTCCCCCGCGCATGCGCGCCACACAGCAGTCCGGTCGTCGGCTCGTCGGCCAGTTCAGTTTCACCTTGAACGAATTGGGTCTAGCAAAAGTGTAGCTATTCTTTTCTTCTTTGAAAGTCAAAAAAATTTAAACAAATCCTCGCTAATTCCTAAGAAATTTGAAATAATTATAAAAATGAAACAAGAAAAAAGAAGAGTCGATTTTGCATATTAGATACTGCTTGATGCCTCCCTTGTTGTTTTATTTAATTAGATGCTGTTTCTTAGGCCCGTATTAGGCCCGTATTACACTGTAAAATATTTGATAAAAGATCTTTTATAAAAGTTCTTTGACAAAGACCTTTGATAGTGTAATAGGCCATATTTTATAAAATATTTCTTTTATAAAATTTCTTTTATCAAAGTTAACGGTTTGGCATTACATTTTATAAAAGAATTTTGAAGAAGTTAACTACTAAATGGTGTTACCACCTTACAAAAAATAAAACTAAATTGTGCAATAATATGGTAGAATTAGGGAAGCCTAATTCTACCTATTTCTACCATATTATTAATTCAAACATAAATAAATATTTCGAACAACTTACACACAACGTCATCTAGTCTCAAACTAACAGAGCTTGTATTATGGGTACTAAACAACTGATATAAATACATAAACATACTTTTTTTTAGGGTTCCGTTGCCAAATGGCAAAAAACGGAACCCTTATAGATTCGTCATGTCTGTCTGTCTGTCTGTCCGTCCGTATGTCACAGCCACTTTTTTCCGAAACTATAAGAGCTATTCTGTTGAAACTTGGTCAGTAGATGTATTCTGTGAACCACATAAATATTTTTACACAAAAATAGAAAAAAAAAGCAATATATTTTGGGGGTCCCCATACTTAGAACTGAAACTCAAAAAAAATTTTTTAATCAAAACCATACTTGTGGGTTATCTATGGATAGGTCTTCAAAAATGATATTGAGGTTTCTAATATCATTTTTTTCTAAACTGAATAGTTTGCACGAGAGATACTTCAAAAGTGGTGAAATGTGTGTCCCCGCTGTAACTTCTAAAATAAGAGAATGATATAACTAAAAAAAATATATGATGTATATTACCATGCAAACTTCCAACGAAAATTGGTTTGAACGAGATCTAGTCAGTAGTTTTTTTTTAATACGTCGTAAATCATAAAACGCAATTTACATTTCTTTCAATCAAAACACTATTATTAAAACATCAATACAAGTTACAACGAATTATAAAAAATGTATGATGTTACTTGCTGCTACGGAACCCTTAATGGGCGAGTCCGACTCGCACTTGGCTGCTTTTTGTAAATACATATGTACATATTAAACATAGAAAAACACCCAGACTCCGAAACAAATTTTTGTGAATCACACAAATATTTTGTCTGACCCGGGAACCGAATTTTGTCGTAATGTAGCAAGAATAAACTTTTCTTCGTCCCTTTTTCTGTTCGAGACACCACGGTGGAGGTTTCATTAACCTATCAAGCAAGAAATGGCAACAAATAAGTTCAGTTGGACTGTTGAAACAACAAAATTATTGATTTCCGAGTACGAATGCCACATTTGACAAAGATCTTTGATAGTGTAATAGGCCATATTTTATAAAATATTTCTTTTATAAAATATTTCTTTTATCATATTTAATAGGTTGGCATTACATTTTATAAAAGATTTGGATTGCATCGGCACCTATTTCTACCATATTATTGCACAATTTAGCATTATTTTTTGTAAGGTGGCAACACCATTTAGTAGTTAATTTTGTCATGTAGTAGCAAGAATTAACTCAGAGTGCCCAACTTAGGGGTTTTCCCCCTAAATTTAGGGGGGAAAAGTGTAGGATGGAGTTTTTTTAGGGTTGTCATATTTTTAGGGGGATTTTTATAATGTCAATTTTTTTTTATTTCAAAATAAGCAAAATAAAGGTGTATGGCCCTGAGAGATTACAATCTAGCAAATCATATTCATTTTTTTACACACCGCCTTAGCGACATCTAGTGCGATTGATTGTTACTAAGAGAGCAGAGCCAGAGAGAACACAATTATCAATATAAACATATTCTTATGAATTCGTGGATAATTAAACTGCGCTTATATTTACTACAAATACGTTGATTGTTATTGTTATTAGTTATTTGATTGTTCAATTCGTAGGTACGTTTATCAGCAAGTCATTCGTTAAAATGCCTATAGTTAATTGAAGAAAAAAAAATTTATGTCAAAAATATACAAAGACCTGGGAAACAATCCGCAAAAATGTTGTAATTATTTAATGTCAATAATGTGTGATTTAAAAAAGTCAGAAAAAGTTTAAAGAAGACAATGATTTGTTACTAGAAGTTTTCGATAATACATGAACAAAGCATTATAAAAAATAGTGTTGCATAATGAAATTATGTATTGATTATTAGAAATATTATATATTTGTTTACTAATATTTTATTAGGTATTTATTAATTATTTTTATTACAATATTTATTTAATATATTTACGAATGCCACGAAACGCTGAACAACACAAAACACGAAGACTACAAAAATAGAAACAAACGGCAGGGTATTTATAAAACAACTTGTCTTCACTTAATAATTCTTTTATTAGGTTTGATGAATCCCTATAACGCCACGCCTTGCAATCCATAGTTTAACCCAAACACGCTTGCGTCGGCGACATTGCCTTTTCTTCAATAAAGCAGTCAATATTATAGCACTCAATGTACTTAAACAAGCATAGAATGCTACATCATCCATGAAAATGTTGATTACAAGTGCTAGACCAACAGTTTCAATGACGTTTTAATACTCAAGTATAATAACCGAACTAAAACAATATTTGATCAACAATGACATTTGACGTGTATCTTTTACGTAGTGTAAACTCTAGCCACACATCTTTTATAAAAGATCCATTCGTCAAATATTTTATCATATATTTTATAAAAGATCTTTTATCAAATATTTTACAGTGTAATACGGGCCTTATATTGTATAGCAGCTGTACAATGTGAACTAATTATTAAGTTACATTACCACCACAAAAAAATTTTTAGAATAAAAATTACCTGTTAGTACTACTTTTCCACTAACAAAAAGCGGTCAAGTGCGAGTCGGACTCGCCCATGAAGGGTTCCGTACCAGCAAGTAACATCATATAAAAGTTCTTGTCCTTATACTAGTGTATTGATTGGATGAAAGGTAAATTGCGTGTTACGATTTATGACGTATTAAAAAAAAACTACTCACTAGATCTCGTTCAAACCAATTTTCGTTGGTAGTTTACATGGTAATGTACAACATATATTTTTTTTAGTTTTATCACTCTCTTATTTTAGAAGTTAGAGGGGGGGGGGGACACATTTCACCACTTTGGAAGTGTCTCTCGCGCAAACTATTCAGTTTAGAAAAAAATGATATCAGAAACCTCAACATCATTTTTGAAGACCTATCCATAGAAGGTTTGATGAAAAAAAAAATTTTTAGTTTCAGTTCTAAGTATGGGGACCCCCAAAATGTATCGTTTGTTTTCTATTTTTATGTAAAAATCTTAATGCGGTTCACAGAATACATCGACTGACCAAATTTCAACAGTATAGCTCTTATAGTTTCGGAAATAATTGGCTGTGACAGACAGACTTGACGAATCTATAAGGGTTCCGTTTTTTGCCATTTGGCTACGGAACCCTAAAAATGAGTAGGACTATACGTGGCTTCACCATTTGATAAATTAGCTCAGGAAATAGGTCTGGCTCATAAGATGAAAACTAGCCATGAGTAAGCACCAGACCTTCTAATCTGATTTGGAATTTGACATCACAACTTCCAACCATATTTTGCACCTTAAAATCTAAAAACTTAGCCTGTGTTTTGTAGAAATGAAAGGTTGAAATTAGATTACATTGTATATATTGGATTTACATTAAATATCAATACTCTTTATTATTTGTTTTGAGCTTACCGGAAAACCTTATTTTTGAATGATATGTGCATATTTCCTCGCAGCAAGTCGAGAATCTTCTTCACTTTTAGCACCTGTGCATACCATCTTTCCACTGAATATAAGAGCAGTTGTTCGAGGTTCTCTGATTCTCATTATCACAGCTGCAAATCGTTTAGAATTGTACTCTGCATTTTGAGCATGCAATGCTATTTTCTTCAAATCTAATTTGCAGTTTAGATTTACTGTGGAAACAATATTCCTGAAACAAATAAAAAGTTGAATGTTTTGTTTTCAATCAACTTTTTATTTGTTTCAGTATTCAGTATTCAATTCGTTCAAGGCGAAACTGAACTGGCCGACGAGCCGACGACCGGACTGCTGTGTGGCGCACATGCGCGGGGGAGTCGATAGTTCGGATGATTGAAATTGATTATAATTCGATAAATAATCGAGCTTTGTATGGAAAAAGGGGTGGTGCTGATTGCTAGTAGAAAGGTACAATAAATTAGTTACTCAGATTTTTGAAAAATCTTTATTTAAACATTGCTAGTTGAAGTTTTTATTTTTTCCAGCACCCCTCACATTATTATTATTAATAAAAAATCTAAGCCACTAGCTATCCCAAAAATAAAACCAATCGAAGCAGAATTCAACTAGCAATCGATTAATATAAGTTTTTTTACAATATTCCATGATGGGGTGCTAACTTCCAACTGCTTGAAAGATGATTGTAAACTAAACTAAAAAACCTTTTTTTTTTTTGGGATTTAATGACCTGGTAACTAAGACCTTTAAGTCAAGTCTTATTTTATTTAAACAAACATAGCACTTTCACTTTGCTTCATTTTTAAATTGTTTTGATAGTATTTTTTATATATTTATATATAGGTTTGTAAGTGTTTTTGTCTTTTAATAACTGTTCTATTTGCGGCGGGCGCGATGAAGAATCACACTTAATTTTCACATCACCGAGTTCACTTTAAGTCAAGTCTTGTTTTAAACTTTCATGGTCAGTAACATTTAAATATAAATCTGCGGGATTGCTACCATGTACCTGAAATATCGGATACTCACAAACAATAAGGTACATGGTAGCAATCCCGCAGATTTATATTTAAAAGTCAAGTCTTATTTTATTTAAACAAACATAGCACTTTCACTTTGCTTCATTTATTTTCTTTCTCAATTACAGCATTGGAGAGGCATAGTTTTAGCACACATTTCATATTGTATCAGCAAACATGTAAAGCATTGGCGCTTTTGCGGCCATTATACGAGTCAAACGTTTCACAGTTTTCCCGCGGTAACGAAATTTATTTTCAAAATGATGGTTTAACTTGTCAGACATTCATGTTATTACTTAACTACGCTTTATTTTATTTATACTAAACACTTAAATTACTAATCTCTTCAATTTGCACTCGCGCGCTTTTTGATAGTGCCCGCCCGCCGCCACTCCACTCACTAAAAAACCTAAAACTTGAAATCTTCATTTTTGTGACCAGTGCAGTGAATTAAAAAAAGTTTGATAATGTCGACAAACTTAACTTAGCGTCTTCGTCGTGTCAGTCTCATTCGAACAATTCAATTCAAGTTAAATCGAATTAAGAATTAAGTACATCTCTACTACCCTGCCGGTGATTCACGGATTCACCGCAGGGGGGGGACACTGTCGTACTTGATGTAGGTCTCCACTTTTCTGCTTAGACAGTACCGCCATCTCGTATAAGATCCGCTTAAACTTACAAGCAACTAGTGTCTAAAAATATCATAGATGACGCTTAGGTCAATATCAATAAACTTGCAATATAATTTTAATTTCAAAAAGACCTGCTTCATAAATCGTTAAAAAAATTACTCTCTAAATATATGTAACACATTTATTTTCAACATTTTTAATTAATTTAGACAATATTTTAAATTAATTTCGACAGTATTTTAAATTTCTAAATTCTTTTATACTTTTTTTTTGGGTATGGCAATAATCCGGTAAAAAATCAAAATGGTTTCTACTTTCAGTGTACCTATATGCGTATTTGTAGTTTTTTTCTATTTTGTGTGATTATCAGTGATTATTGTGGTGTAAAGCTTTTGATAAAGCTTCAGAAAGAAGAAACAGTAATAGAAATCTTTGTAGATTACCCTTTTAAATGTGAAATGCATAAAGAAAAATTGAAAACATAGTTCACAGATGTGACAATAAACATAAACATTATAATAAATTTATAGTTGGTGTAAGTCAATAAATCGGATTTTATCAGGGAAGCTTACCTACGATGGTGAGGATGAAATGAAGATATGTGCATAAAATTATTTAAATAAGCTTAAACATAAAACATACAAGTGAATAAATGACTTTAATATTTACATTATAATTTTATTTTGTTTGTATTATAAAATTTTCGGTTTTACAAACATTCAGGTTATTTTTCCACATGAAATTTCATTTTACTTATTTCATTGTCATCAAGAATCAAGCGCTAACTACTGCACAAACATGGGCGTACCCAGCTTCTGGCCTAGGGGGGGGCAAGTCAATTTTTTTAGGTTGGATCGTCCGCGGCTGTTTTGTCATACACACTACACAAACACATCTACATGAAACATTAGGTATATGTAGTATTCGGGCGATTAGTCTCCCGAGTACGAGGGATAGCAGGAGCACTACATCGCCTCCTGCCCAATCTTGGGGGACCACGGGAAGGGGGCGCCCGTCTGGTCTGACAACCTGACGGGCTCCTCCCGCTGCCAGGCTCAACTCAGAAGTTTGCAGCAGCTGATGTGCATACGGATCGTACGGGGCTACCGTACGTTTTCGTACGAGGCAGCGACGGTCCTGGCGCGATCTCCACCCTTCGACATTCTGGCCGACATGGACGCTACTGTCTACGACCAAATTCGTTCAGTCGGTCGGAGTTCTGGGGAGGCCGCGCCAGACCATGAGCCTGGAATGCTACGGTGAAACGCGCATAAGCGAGCTCTGGAGACTTGACTGAAATTCAGGGCTATGCTAGCCAACGGGCTATCGGAGCCGTTCTGCCGAACTTTGAGGTGTCGGTAGAGAGGACCGACTGTGTCACCTATTGATTGACTCAGATACTCACCGAGCAGGTTGCTTCGGTGAGTATCTGAATCGAAAAGGACGGGAGGCTACAGCACACGCTGGTGGATTTCCCTGCTTGGGCGTCCGAACGTCGAGTCCTGGTTGGACAGATCGAACAAAACCTGTCACCGGGGGTATTAATTGCGGCAATGCTGGCGAGTTGCGAGGGATGGGAATCCGCGGTCCCCTTCTGTGAGAACATTATGCTCCAAAAGGAGTCCGCAGTTCGGGATCGGGAAAGGACCGATTCCGCTCGAAGGAGGCGGCGAAGGAGACGCGGCAATGTCGCCTAGCACCCCAATCGTCGTCTAAGGGTCGTTGCGGTTACAATCCGGGGAGATGTGACCGCTGCAAATGTCCCGAGACAGGTGACATCCCGGTGCGGCCGGGGGTGCCGTCTAAGGCGGGTTGATGTTCCGCCTCTTACTGTGCAGAGCGGTGAGAGACGCAGCAGCATTCTGCCTCGGGAGTGAGTCCAGTCACCCCGAGATGTACCCAAGTTGAGGGCTAAGGCAGGGGGGCAGAAGCCGCTGATGCGATCCTAGTGTTCCTCCCGACTGCCGAGGTAGGCCGCCGCGGGGTTGAGTGGGATTTAAGTTGGGTTTAAACCGATACCCGGGAGTCCCATACACGCCCTTCGCTCACCCCACGAAGGGTATGGTGCCAGAAGCATTACACGCGTAATAAAAAAACGTCTTCCGTGAAAGAATTGCTGATACTGTTTATAAGTTTTTTATGTACACTGAGACAACGAAGTCCATTGAATCTGTCTTCAATATTTTTGATCTCAGCCACGTTTTTACACGTCTGAATGTACTGAATGATCTTTCAATTATAGTCGTGGAATAAGGCATTGCAAGAAACCTTTCTAGGGCTGTTTCAATTTCGGATAAAAACATTCTGCTTGTTGAATTAATTCCGTTATCTCCGAATCTTCGAAGTTCTTTAGATGTGATCCCTTCTAATTCATAAAATTGGGATACTTCGTCCATACATTTTCTAAATTTTGGAGCTGTAATTTTTATTATTTCAGCAGGGTGTAACAATGGAAGAGCAAACGCTGGTGAATGTTCTTTACCGAATCTCGCCTCTAATGAGGATAATAAACAAATAATGCGTCCTATTTCCGGCGAAACTTGTACGTGGTGTACAGGGATCTCTAATTGTCAGACCGTTCACTAAATATAATGATATACACAATGGAAAGAATCAAGTGCAGCTGTCAATTTTTTTGGCAACGTAAAAACAAATGTACAGGTTGCGTTGCAAACAGGCCAAGCAAAACTTATTGAAGAGGACAGAAATACGTTACAACCTATAGTTAACACAATAAATATTTGCCATTCTGAGGAAGAAAACGATGAAGGCGATTTTCGAGATTTGTTGAAACTGAAAATTGATTCTGGTGATGAAATTATTCGAAAACCGAAAAAGGCCTTAAAAATGCTCAATATACGTCCCTAAAATTCAAAATAAGATTTTAAATATAAGCGAAGTTCTAATTAGAGAAAAATTTATTGATGATGTTAAACATCGATGTTAACGAATGCGTGGGACAGGGCTACGACGGTGGTGCTACGATGGCGAAAAAAGATGGCAGTGTCCAAAAAATGTATAGAGAAACGTTTAAAAAGAGTTTATATTTTCACTGCGCCTGCCACTAGCTAAACCAATACGAACGACTTAAATAATATTCCTAAGATCCGAAACTGGAAAAATATTTGATTAAAAAATTTCAGGGAATCAGTTTTGCGTCGAAAATGTGCACCAAAAAATACCACTGCTTTGTGAAACAAGAAGGTCGCATAAATACAAAAGTATTTCGACGTTTAAAAACCATATTGTGGAAATGGTGGAAGGTTTGGAAAAGCTTTCGCAGGAAGGTAATTCTGGGACAAGAAAAGTAGCTTCCCAATTGTTATCCGCAGTTGGACAAACCAAACATATTCATATTGTTTTTAAGCATTATAGACAAATACAATTCGCTGTTGCAACCCGTCACAATCTAAAATCACATTGCAGTCTAAAACCTTAGACGTAAGTAAGTGTGCAGAGCACATTCAAACCATAAAACAGCAATTAAGGAACATAGGCTTTCTGCCCAAGAAGGCACTGAAGAGTTATTAATATCAGTTAATGAAATTATAAGGTTTTGAATCTTAAACTGCGTCTTCCAAGGACAGCAAGCTGCCAACAATATAGGGCAAATCATCCAGCTGGTTCGTTAGCCGAATATTTTCGCCTATATTTGTATGTGTTATTTAGATTTAGATTCATTTTCATCCTCATTAGAGGCGAGATTCGGTAAAGAACAGTCACCAGCGTTTGCTCTTTCATTGTTACACCCTGCTCAAATAATAAAAATTACAGCTTCAAAATTTACCGTAACTGTACGTCTCGTATAAATGTTATTGTCCTTATGTCACATCCACTTTTTTCTGAAACTATAAGAACTATACTTTTGAAACTTGGTAAGTAGATGTATTGTGTGAATCGCATTTATATTTTCACACAAATATAGAAAAAAAAACAATACATTTTGGGGGTTCCAACTTATAACTGAAACTTATAAAAATTCTTGCCCCCCCCCCCCCTGTAACTTCTAAAATAAGAGTGATAATCTAAAATAGTGTCAAATAAAATGCAACCTCAACTCGCATCTCCTTGCCGAAGATTACCAAATAATACAGCCGAGCGTTCTAACGCACCGTGCATTTTGCCAGTACTTTCTACTATATATCTCAATGAGTACTTTCTGCGCGGTTTATTTAAAAGTTAAGGCATAAAGCCCCTTTACATTTTGATTAGTAATTAGGCAAGTTCATGTATGAACTTGCCTAATTACTAATCATAACATGCGAGATTTCCAGGGGGGGGCAGCTGCCCCTACCTGCCCCCCCCTGGGTACGCCCATGTGCACAAACAAATACAAAATGTTTGCAAAACTGATTTGTTTTTATAATGCATGTACTAAATTACCTACTTCCTACTACTACATATAAACCCTATAGCTATACCTATAATAAATAAATACGTAGGTATATATACATATAGCTATTGCCGTTAGTTCGGCGGATATGATACCAGGTGGCGACACTTCAAATATAGGTGTCAAAAATTCTCGTGAGTGGGCTCTCTATTCCACCTATATTACTATACTCTATGATTCACCGGTACTCAGTTGCGCCGGTGCAAACTTCTAATTGCGTTCGATAATAATAAACGACACGAGTACCATATTAAAGCAGTTCTTTAATTTGATTATCGTGGATACTGTATATTAGTGATTTATAAAGATGGCTATAACTAACTACAAAGGTTATTTCCCGATTGATAGCATACAAACAGTGTGCGACATATTTAACGAACAACTGAGCTGTGGAGAAGAACCAGATTTGGCATTTTTCTCAATAATTTTCGGCGCAGTTGAGAGTAATCTCACAAATATTAAGAACTGTGATAAAGAATCACATCTCACCAATAAGATTGTGAAGATGAACTTTCCAGCTGTGGAATGGGAGGAAGTACGCACTCTTCATGAACGTTTTGTTACATTGATGCGTGGAGGCGTCGATGCCAAATTACTAAGTGGCCCGTTTGCATCGCGAGAGCTAGTAAAAAGAGTCGCAGACATTGTTTGGAACTCACTTACTAGAGGATATTACCAAGATAAGGCGCATTTGCAGTCTATTTACAGCTTTTTAACAGACAACAAACTTGATTGTTTTGGTGTAGCTTTTGCAGTGACTGCAGGTTGTCAGGTACTTGGCAAACATGATGTGCATCTTGCTATAACGGAAGATCACGCTTGGGTAGTATTTGGTAAAGATGGCACTGAAACAGCTGAGGTGTGTACATTTTTTTTTTTTATTAATTCTTTAATAACTTACCACTTCGTTAGTTTATCATAATTTTTTTTTTAGATAACTTGGCATGGAAAAGGAAATGAAGATAAAAGAGGAGAGCCTGTCGGTGAGGGCATTGAGTCTCTATCTTGGCTATATCTGGCTGGTAAGCCAGTTATATGTGACCGGAACATGGAGCTAGCTGCTCTTGTAGCTTCTATCAACTCTTCTTTAACTCCTACAATTGATGTCCATGAAATATCACTAATGCAGCACCAACTCTTGTGGCTACTCTATGATAAGGGTAAGTAGTGACATTGTGACTTCCAAGAGTGTTATGCTGATTACACTTACAAGGTTTACTCTTAAAGGATGTCTAAATTAAAACAAATCAAATCATTTTTATTTCAAATAAACCAATACAACGGCCCTTTTGAAACGTCAAGTAGTCAGTTGTGAAGCTAATTGTCTGTTCCAATTCGTAGATCCTATGAAGAAGAACAGACGAGAAACTCCATGGACACTCCATTAACACTCAGTAGTTTTACCTGTATGTGTAAATATCAGCTTTGTTACATTGTCCTCACATTTAATAAAATGCCATAAACAATGTAACCAAAAATTGTAAAAACAATGTTGAAAAAGAGTGTCCCTGGAGTTTCTTGTCTGTTCTCCATAGAATTTACGAATTGGAATAGACGATTAGCTTCACGACTGACTACTGACTGACTACTTGACGTTTCAAAAGTGCAGTTGTATAGTTTATTTGAAATAAAATGGTTTGATTTGATTTGATTATGTTTATTTCTTTGTAACCAACTCTCAATTTTGACATATAATGGTTGTAGACTCCTCCAGAACCATTCATCTGCCTTGTTGGTCTAGTGGTTAGTGTTTGAGGCTGATCTAGAGCTCTCGAGTTCAATTACCTGTTCGGACCAAATGTTTGTGTTATCTGTAAATATTTATTTTGGAGTTTTGGTGCTTTCTATGTAAAATATGTATGTATTTACAATAACAAAGTATACATGTATTTATCTCAGTTGTCTAGTATCTATAATACAAGCTCTGCTTAGTTTGGTACTAGATGATGTTGTGTGTTAGACATCCAAAATATTTATTTATTTATTTAATCAAAAGAAAATAAATAGTGTTTAAGAACAATGAATTTTTTTTTAAATGATCTAGTAGTAACTAGCTAATGACTTCAAATAAAATCCGAAAAGAAAAAAACCAAGTTGAGCAGTGGCCCACCAGCCATGATCAGCTCGCCTGGTCGGAGGATCCTCTCCTTGTGTTGGAATGACATGATACCCGTTTCTCCACAATTAATTTTTTGTTGTTTTTCCTAAATGATATGAATAACTTGTGTTATCAATAGGTTACTTGGATGCATACCCAATGGCAATAGGAAATCTCGCAGATTTGGATGAATATATGAAGATATCTAATTGTTCTGATGACAACATGGAAGACATACTTGTTGCTAGTGACACAAATGCCACTCAGGGTGAAGGCAAATGCAGACCAGATGCTGGGAGCCTGTACAACCAAGCTATCCGATCAGCTCGAACAAATTATGACGATCGGCATGTATACCCATACACTTTCCAAGGAGGTTATTATAATCGACATAAGATGTTTAAGGAAGCTTTTCATGCTTGGGCATCAGCCGGAGACGTCATTAGACAGTGAGTATTAGTTTGTAGATGTCTATACATGTTGTAATAATCTTCTTCTTCCTAACCTTATTCCCAATATTATTATGGGGTTGGCTATTAGTTCAACTGGCATCGGACCTCCGCAACACTACTGAACTGAAATTCGAAGGTTGAACTAGTTGTCAGTAAATTTGAGGGCATTGACTTCCCAATAACGTTTGCCATAGAAGTTCATGACAACCGGGGCCAACGGCTTTACGTGCTCTCCGAGGCACGGGCGTGAATCACCACCAAACTTCCAAACTCCAGGCTGCTATCAGGAATTTCCTAAGAAAAATCCAAAAACACTTTGGCCTGACCCGGGATTTGAATCTGCAACCTCTACATATTACAATACCTTCAAATATGAATAAAGATATTGACCGGCACAAACAGACAGACATTTCAAATAGTTTTTTTTTATTATAGCACCTACTGCAAATACTTTCATAAGTATTTGGTAAAAAACTGTTCATTGTTACAAACAGACTTCATCACAATTTTTTTAAAAATAATTGTATGATGGGAGGTCCAAAAGTCTCAGTCCCGGTTGTCATGAACACCTATGGCAATCGTTATTGGGAAGTCAGTGCCCTCAAATATACTGACAACTAGTTCAATCTTCGAATTTCTGTTCTCCCTTAGGGTTGCGGAGGTCCGATACCAGTCGCTCCGTGGAAAAACTGAAATTCAGGTAAAACCGGTTGAACTAGTAGCCGACCCCAAATAAACTTGGGAATAAGGCTAGGAGAATGGGAGGTCAGAAAGTCTGCTGAATGGTATTGAAGGAATGAACCTAAAAATATTTTTAGTACTTTGTAAAACTTTTTGTGTCAATCTGCGATCAGTAGTGATACTATAAGCAGGTGAGCTGGAGGTATAATTTGCAGGATGAACTCCAGCGAGCCATCTACTCCATTTCCTTAAAATAATCCCCTCAAGTTGGTGTTGGCAAACTATATGATGTTATTTCCTTTTTAGCCGCTTTGCGTAGCTTCTGGTCTTTAGCACTGCCGCTAAGTTATTAGGGTGCTTTACCAGTCTCTCTTGTTATCTTTTTGTTACGTACGTTTTGGATTTCCTCCATGACAGTAGACATCTTTAGCTCCTTATGGATTTCCGAGTTTGTGACGAGAACAGGAGCGTCACTGATTGAGCCCAAGATAGTATTCTGCATCCGCTGTATTGTATTTATGCTTGAATTGCATGCGCTACCCCTGAGTTGAATTCCATAAAGCCACTAGGTTCTTATATCGTAAATTGAGTTCCTGCCTTTTGGTTGTAATGTGTTGTTTCCACGTTAGATGGCGGTCCAGGTGTAGTGCAAGGTATCCAACATGGATACCTTGCACTCACTTTATGAGGAAGCGTGGCATTCTCAAGTCTGACAGGCGGGCAATCACCCTTCCGTAGCGTGAATGTGACCTGTACGGATTTGCTTGCACTTGCTTTTATCCGCCATTTTTGCAGCCAAGCGAGTTATCAAGGCCCTCTTGCAGTATGCGCAATGCTATTTTATTATATTTTATATATTTATTTGACAATCCTTCCATTATTCGGACTTTTGGACCTGCCCTAGTATATTAAATAAAATAGTTTATGACTTTATTTTGAACTTTACAGTTATAATTATTCTCGCGATGATGAGGAGATCTATAAGGAATTCTCGGAGATAGCAAACGAAGTAATTCCACAACTGATGAAGGCGGAGAGCTCAGGACATTCTGCTAGATCTATTCTTAAAGATCCCGAGTGCTTTGCTTCACTTCTGAGGTATATCATATTGCATTTTAAGATTTTCTTTTTCCTCATAGACATATGTTGTATTTATTACATTTTTAATTCCAGATTTTATGATGGTATTTGCAAGTGGGAAGAAGGGAGTCAGACTCCGGTACTGCATATTGGGTGGGCCAAATCTCTTGTGAGTACTATCTCGAAATTTGAGGCTGAAGTACGAGCCCAAGTCAATATAATTTGTAAACCAGATACCGATGATAAAGATGCTATCAAAGCTGAGAGTGAAAATAATTCAGCCGTTGGTGAACATAGCCAATGGAATAATAACTCTGAAAATACAGAGTTGAGTGTACGTGAACAACTAACGGCTGCAGTTAACAGCCGGCCATGGGTGACATTATACAGCCATAAAATGGCTGCTCTGAAACCTCTGCTCCTATCTGAAAGGGTAAACACCCATGCTCTTCAACTTCAGTTGACTGCACAGAGCCAGCTTCAACGGCCACATACGTCTTTAAAGAAACGACAAGAGGATAGCTCCAAAAAACCCAAACCGACAGCACGCGCTAAACGTGCTCGTCGAGAACGTTGAAAACTAGATATTGAATCACCGAATACGCTTCTTCTACATTTATACTTTCATAGGTAGTGGAAGAAACTCCTGAAGAACAAAGGAAAATCGGATTTGACTTTGTTCCCAACCGAACCGGATTTGAATTTTTGGCGCAGTTGAAAGTAATCTGACAAACATGAAAACATTTCACCAAAAAGAAGATGAAGTTTTCAGATGTAGAATTGGAGGAACTACGCACTTCGCATGAACGTTTTGTCTCGTTTATGCATAAAGGGGTCGATACCTAACTATTGCGTGGCACATTTGCTTCTCGAGAGTTAATAAAAAGAGTCACAGATATAGTTTGGAATTCACCGACTCTTAGCTACTACCAAGATAGGCGCACTTACCGTATATTACAGATTTATGAAGATAGCTATAATGAACAACAAAGATTACTTTCCTGTTTTAGCAAAAGAAGCGGATTTAGCATTATTTTCAATAATTTTTGGCGCATTTGAAAGTGATCTGACAAACATAAAAAGTTGTGATAAAGAATCACATCACACTAACATTTTGTAAAATGTTAAAAAATGTCCAAAAAAACTATGCTCTCAATAATTTTTGGCGCAGTTAAAAGTAATGGGGTCGATACCTAACTATTGAGTGGCACATTTGCTTCTCGAGAGTTAATAAAAAGAGTCACAGATATAGTTTGGAATTCACCGACTCATAGCTACTACCAAGATAGGCGCACTTACAGTTTATTACAGATTTAGGAAGACGTTATGTAGATGAATAACGAACAACAAAGATTACTTTCCTGTTTTAGCGAAAGAAGCGGATTCATCATTATTCTCAATATTTTTTGGCGCAGTTGAAAGTGATCTGACAAACATGAAAAGTTGTGATAAGGATTCACATCTCACTAACAAGTTTGCTAAAACAAACTGCTGAGTGGCAGGTTTGCTTATCGAGAGTTAATAAAAAGACTCGCAGATATAGTTTGGAACCCACTGACTCATAAGGCGCAATTCGAGTCCACTGTAGCTTTTTGACAGAAAACAATTGATTTTGTGATAAAAGTACTTTTGTGGTGATATTAGTATTCGTATATTTATATTTTCCTTGTGAGTGGATAAACCACCTGAAGAACAAAGGGAAGAACCAGATTTGGCTTTGTTCTCAATAATTTTTGGCGCATTTGACAGTAATCTGACAAATATGAAAACATTTCACCGATAACTTGGTTAAGATGAAGTTGCCAGCTATAGAGTGGGAGGAACTATGCACTTTGCAAGAACATTTTGTCTCCTTGATGAGTGGAGACGTCCATCCAGCAGTACTGAGTGACAGTTTTGCCAAGAGTTAATAAAAAGAGTCATAGCTGGGAACTCACTGACTCATAAGATGTACTTAGTCTATTTACAGCTTTTTGTCAGAAAACGTTTTATTTTGTCATAAATGTACTTTGTGATGATAGTAGTGTTCGTAGTACATTTATACTTTCCTTCTAAGTGTAAGAACCTCCTGAAGTACAAAGGAAAAGAACCGGATTTGGCTTTGTTCTCAATAATTATTGGCGCAATTGACACTAATCTGACAAATATGAAAACATTTCACCGATAAGTTGGTTAAGATGAAGTTTCCAGCTATTGAGTGGGAGGAACTATGCTCTGCAAGAACATTTTGTCTCCTTGATGAGTGAAGACGTCCATCCAGCAGTACTGAGTGACAGTTTTGCTTCTCAAGAGTTAATAAAAAGAGTCATAGCTGGGAACTCACTGACTCATAAGATGTACTTAGTCTATTTACAGCTTTTTGTCAGAAAACGTTTTATTTTGTCATAAATGTACTTTGTGATGATAGTAGTGTTCATATTACATTTATACTTTCCTTCTAAGTGTAAGAACCTCCTGAAGTACAAAGGAAAAGAACCGGATTTGGCTTTGTTCTCAATATTTTTTGGCGCATTTGACAGTAATCTGACAAATATGAAAACATTTCACCAATAAGTTGGTTAAGATGAAGTTTCCAGCTGTAGAGTGGGAGGAACTACGCACTCTGCAAGAAGATTTTTTCTCACTGATGCGTGGAGACATCCATCCAGCAGTACTGAGTGGCACATTTGCTTTTCGGGAGTGAATAACAAGAGTCGCAGATATAGTTTGGAACTGACTGACTCGAAGCTACTACCAAGATAAGGCGCATTTACAGCTTTTAACCGAAAATAAGCTTGATCTTTGTAGCTTTAGCAGTGGCTGCAGGTTGTCAGTTTCTTGGCGAACATCTTGCCTTAACAGATAGTAATCGGTAAAGAAGGCAATGAAACAGCTGAGGTGTGTACATATTTTTTGAATTAGTACTTTAATTA
Organism: Phragmatobia fuliginosa; assembly: GCA_932526445.1. Lineage (NCBI taxonomy): Eukaryota > Metazoa > Arthropoda > Insecta > Lepidoptera > Erebidae > Phragmatobia > Phragmatobia fuliginosa. Next base: position 2,288,633 of record OW052078.1, on the reverse strand, counting down.
CTGTTTATTAAGAGGGATAATCACCTGTCATAGTTATCATCTTTTCTTTTTAGATAATTTGGCATGGTAAAGTAAATGAAGATAAAGGAGGCGAGCTTGCCCGTGAGTGCATTTCATCTCTATCTTGGCTATGTCTGGCTGGTAAACCAGTTATATGTGAGCCAGCAGCTTCTATCAACTCCTCTTTACCGAATTAATATCACAACTAATGAAGGTGGAGAGCTCAGGACATTCTGCTAGATCTATTCTTAAAGATCCCGAGTACTCTGCTTCACTTCCAAGGTATGTCATCTTGCATTTTAAGATTTTCTTTTTCCTCATATACTATTATTACATAGTTGTATTTATTACATTTTTAATTACAGATTTTATGATGGTATTTGCAAGTGGGAAGAAGGGAGTCAGACTCCGGTACTGCATATTGGGTGGGCCAAATCTCTTGTGAGATGTTGAAGAAAAGTTTTGATGTTGAAGTACGAGCCCAAGTCAATATAATTTGTAAACCAGATACAGATGATAAAGATGCGATCAAAGCTGAGAGTGATAATAATTCATCCGTTGGTGAACATAGCCAATGGAATAATAACTACGAAAATACAGGACTACTCTATTCCTATTACGAAGTCCCTTTAAATTTTCACGTTTCACATAATTTCAAATAATTATCAATTTGTAACTGCCTCGTTGGTCTAGTGGTTAGCGTATGCGACTGCCAATCAAGAGGTCTCGGGTTCAAAACCCGGGTCGGGCCAAAAAGTGTTTTTCTTAGGAAATTCCTAATAGCAGTCCTTAGTTTGAAAGTTTGGCGGTGATTCATGCCAGTGCCTCGGAGAGCACGTAAAGCCCTCGGTCCCGGTTGTCATGAACATCTATGGCAATCGTTATTGGGAAGTCAGTACCCTCAAATATACTGACAACTAGTTCAATCTTCGAATTTCAGTTCTCCTTTAGGGTTGTGGAGGTGGAAAAACTGAAATTCAGGTAAAACCGGTTGAACTAGTAGCCGACCCCAAATAAACTTGGGAATTAAGGCTAGGAAGATGAATTACCAATTTGTACATAGTCGTAAATCACAATTTAAAAAATACACAATCAATTTAAATCTTTATATATATAATTCTTGTGAGTGTGTATGTCACTGAACTTCTCTCAAACGACTGGACCGATTTTGATGAAATTTTTTGTGTGTGTTCAAGGGGATCTGGAAATGGTTTAGATTCGCAATTGGACCCGGTAGGTGGTGCTGCGATCAAGTTCTGGAATTTTAAAGTTGGGCGGCACGAAGTTCGCTGGGTCAACTAGTCATTTATAAAATTAATTCACACACACAATTAACATATCTGTCAAATGGGACTTCTAATTAGAATAGAGTATAGCGAGGGTCACCATTGTCTGCATTAACAATGAGGATCGTGATCCCTACTCCTGGTTTCTACTCATGCTTTCCATCAGAAAGAGTAGAGTCACTTTGGTAGGCCTAAATATATGTTAAAAAAGTATCAACCTGCTTATTACTAGGGCTCGGAATAGGTAGTTTAATTTTATGTACTTGCAGAAATAAAGTCAACGTAAGCATAACATGGATAAACCATAACATAAAATTTGCAATACTGATTATTCCAAAATGTTCTTCAATAAAGGTTAGATCACGTCGAAGGTTAGGATTTTGCAATACTTCTTTTACTTTCTTTATAGATTGTACTTCTTCATCATGAAATAAAGAAAGAATATGTGATATTTCATTAAAATATTTTATATGGTAAAAAGCAGCTTCTAGCCATGTACCCCACCGAGTTATAACTGGCTCTGGAGGCAAGGGCATATAGTTTTTACAATCTCTGAAAATAGTAAGTTCCCCGGGATTTCACAGGCATATCCATACTATTGATGTCACAAAATCGCAAGTACATAAAATTAAACTACCTATTCCGACCTATACTTATTACAAAGGCAACACAGCATGGAAAGCCGACCGTCTCTTCTCCGTGGTAATGTCAATTTTTTTTATGTCTACCAAAGTGAACACTTTCTGATGGAAAGCATGAGTAGAATACAGAAGTAGGGGGCCACCACACACCTCATTGTGAGGGTAAGCAATGCTCCATGGCGGCCTGGTCGGATGTGTCTACATCGTTCTCCCTGCCCCTGGAAGCCGGGAGAATGATGTTGATTGATTGATTGGCGAAAAATATAAAAAAAATGAATTATAGTTTTTAATTTATTGATGAAAATTATAGTAATGTTAAAGTATTATATAGTTATTTTTTACAATACATATTGATCAAGTACAACTAAATAGGTATAATCTATAGGAAATAAATAAAATTGATGTGCCTGTTTTTAATATCAAAATAACAGTTTATATTAAATACATACTTAAATTGCTTCTACCAAAAATGCATCTTTTAACATTTTTGACTGTATTTCTGTTTGTTCTACCGATTTTAACACAGAAAGCTGATGACCTAAGTACTAATTTAGGTAGACTCGCTTCGCTCCCGGCGTTACTCGCTATTTACAAACCACGGGTAACACCACGGGACTCAATAGTTTAAATAAGTTTTTCCATCAAGATTTCTGTAACTCTTAGTAGAAAGTATTTTTAAGTCTCAGTATTAATTTAAACATTCAATTCTGTTGTGTTAGATATATATTTTACAAATATAAAAACAATTTTAAATAATAATAATAATAATAGTTTTATTCATTTCTCTCATTCACAAAGATAAGTACAATTTTAGTATCAGCACAATACAGGTTGAGTTATTGTCGTTCCTTTGTGAGAGGCTGGTGTCTGTAGTAGGAAAACCCTGTGTCACAGATCACCAGGCTCCACCTCTTGGACGATTATTATTAACAATTTCACAATTAGATTACTAATTACTTAACACTATAATACCATATATGTACAGTATGTACAGTAGGTGTAAGACTGTGCATGTAAATGTATATTTGTGTGTTAGTGTGTGTGTGTGTGTGTGTGTGTGTGTGTGTGTGTGTGTGTGTGTGTGTGTGTGTGTGTGTGTGGATGTTTTGTGTTTTGAGTGTTTATATCTTTACGTGAATTCTAGTGAAGATATGATTATTACCCATGTGTTGATTAGTTTCTGTTTGCATTTATTATGATAATGGTACCAGTAGGTTTTCAGTATCAGAGTAAGTTAAAGTTTGCAACCATGACGTCAATTTTGCTTTTATTTCATATTTGTTCAGAGAGTATATAGAAAGGAGGTGGTTAATTTTATTGTACAGGTATGGACCTAGAAAACAGTAAAATCTATGAGACGAGGCTGTTTTATAAATTGTGTCTGCTTGGTAAATTTTGTGTTTGCGTCGCTTAGTAGCGTTAAGCAATGAATCGTAATTCGATTGCATATGTGACTTAACAACTATTCGAAGAATAAATAGCTGTCTAACGGTAAGCACATTAAACCTCGCATATAGATCGGCTGTTGGATGCAAGAAGGGCAGGAATAGTGCCACTTTAATAACAGCTCTTTGGGCTCGTTCTAGCTTCATCAAAGTGGTTTTAGCGGCACCGCCCCAGGATGAAATGCAGTACGTTATTATGGATTGGCATAAAGCTAGGTAAGTAATTTTTAGAATTTTATTGTCTGAGACATGTCGTAGGTTTTTAAATATGTAGATCAATTTTCTAATCCTAGAAGTTAATAGATCTATGTGAGCTTGAAAATTTAAGTTTTTATCTATGATGATTCCAAGATATCGAACTGTGTCCACCGATTGCAACTCCTTACAAGTACATTGTGTTGTGCTTTTTTGGTATGGACATGAATGTGCTAATATTGGGATAGGGTCTGTGTGTGGTTTATTATTTTTTAGAGCGAATGTTATGTATTTTGATTTTTCTATATTTAGTGTAAGAAGATTGGCGTTTAACCACTTAGTGACTTGGTCCATACCACTCTGTGCAAATCTATACGTCTCTTCCCAAGAATCACTTTGGAAAACAAGTGTAGTGTCATCTGCAAAGGTGATGACCCTCCCATTTATCAAGTTTAGTTCGCAAAGGTCGTTAATAAATATAAGGAATAAGGTTGGGCCCAGTATACTGCCTTGTGGAACACCTGTGTTGATGACAAGGTCATCACCCCGCACTCCACCTAGCTGAACGCACTGGGTTCGATTGGCAAGGTAGCTTGAAAAAAATTGCAGTTGCGTACCGCGAACACCTAACCGCTCCATTTTATCAAGGAGTAGTGGAACAGAGACCGTGTCAAACGCCTTGGCCAAATCCAGAAATATCGCCATCACTTTTTTCTTTTCATCCATACCGGTAACTATGGTGTTTGTCAATTCATGTACTGCATCGTCAGTTGATAAGTTTTTTCTGAAACCGAATTGCGATTTGGATATAAGGTTTTTCTTTTCTAGATAATTTACAAGTCTCTTATTGACGGTCTTTTCAATTATCTTCGATAAAGCAGGTAAGAGAGATATCGGCCTATAGTTGCTGACACAGTCTCTGTTGCCACTTTTGTGTATCGGGTGAATAAGAGCTCGTTTGAATGCATTTGGGAAGATACCTGATGTGAATGCCAAATTGCAGATGTATGCCAGCGGCTCCGCCAGAATGCTTCTATATCTTTTTATCAAGTAGTTAGAAATACCGTCCAGGCCAACAGCACAATCGTTCCTAAGTTTATGAATGATCAGATTAATTTCGTCTGTATCTGTAGGGAAAAGGACAAATGAATATGGTTGATTTATTCCATATGTGAGTTTAGAGGTTTTAGGTGTGGGTACATTCGTAGCCAGGATCCCGCCGATATTAACAAAATATTCGTTAACTGAATTAGCTGATGACACAGGGTTATTATTAGTTATTAAGCCACACGGTGAGTTTTGAATTTTATTTGTGTGAGTAATGTTTTTAATAACCTTCCAAAGCTTTTTGGTGTTGTGCTTAGCATTGTTCACTTCACTCTTTTCATATTCTCTTTTAGCTTTTTTTATTATCGAATTACAGAAATTGCGATAACGACTGTAGGTTAGTTGGTAAATTTCATTATTAGGGTATTTTTTTGCTTTTAAATATAAATTATTTCTGTTTCGAATACATCTCAACATACCCTTTGTAATCCAGGGCTTAAGGATGTTTTGGCGTCTTGGGGTATGTATAATTTTCGTGCAACTATCTATCTTACTATTTAGGGTGAAGATGAGATAGTCAACAGCTTCGTTAACATCGGCCATCGTTAGTATCGGATCCATATCCAATTTAGTGAGGCACTTGTCAAGAGAGACATAGTCTATAGTCTTTTTCACCCCATTAAGTCTAAGACTCTTAGGTAACATGTCAAGGCTAAGTATGGTGCTGAAGTGGTCAGTTATGGTAGTATGCGCCACATAACATTTCGCGGGTAAGTTTGTCTTAAGGATGACGTGATCAAGACAAGTATGTGTATGAGTGGGAATATTATGTGCGGGTAACATACCATGTGAGGCTAAGAGATTCAGGTAGTTTTCCGATCTGCTGTCCTTCGACGCAAATGAAATATCAAGGTTTATATCCCCGGTTATAATTATATTATGGAACGATGCTAGTTCAATCAACATATTATTTAAAGATTCTAAGAATTGAGTTACATCTTTTACTCCGGGGCGACGATATATAGCGAGAATTACGGTTGTACTACTTACTTTTATCATTAGGCAATTAGCATCCGCCACTGGCGGTTCAGTTATACTGTAGTTATGAATAGGGTTGTAATATACTACAACACCCTCATTTTGGGTCTTGTTATCAGTGGTAGATGCGTGGATATAACCATCTAACTGTGGAATATAGTTGTTATTCTGTAGCCAACATTCAGTCAATACAAGTAAATCCCAATGGATGTTTGAGCTTTGTAATAGTGTTTGGAAGTGTGTAATGTTGCAACGAATACTTCTGATGTTTTGAACAATTAAATTTAGAGACTTATTGACTGGATAAAGCATGTTAGCACAAATGTGTTCTATGTCACAGGTAGTACTATTCGCCAGTGTCATGCTATCCAGTTCCGAGTCAATAAAAGTAGTATTCTGATCGAATGTTAATGTGCCTTGTTTTTAACGTTGTATCAATATTAGCCAGTACACATTTCAATACACAATACACTCTGATAATAATGATCATGTCTAGTGTATAAATTGCGAAGTAATGAAATAAATTAGAGATTAAATATTTATAAGTTGGAACAAGAATATTTAAATTGATGTAATTTTGGTGTAAATTTGTTTTACTACATTGAAAGTATGTTTGGTGTATTGTTTTGGGTAATATTAAGTGTTGATTTTTTTGTTTGTTGTGACATTGTTTATATGTGTAGTTTGTAGTATGTGAAAGTTTGGGTAAATACATGCAGACACTTAGAATAATAATATAAATAATACAAATTATGACTCGTTTCAGTCATTGTTGCGCACCTAGGTTATCAATATCCTCTTCCGTAGCCAAACGTATTGAAGGCTGTCCATCCTTGAGCCGGATAAAGACCTTCCCGAACGCAGTCCAACAACTAGCTTGCTGGTGGGTCTTTATATACTCCCGGGCTAAGTAGAACAGACGTCTGCTTTTGGTGGTTAAATTGTCAGTCACATAGATCGGAACCGGATTACCATGAATCTTCAGGTGGCTTGTATTAATTTTGCCGTCTTTCCCCTTGTTTTTATTAAAGCTAATTACAGATTTAACTAAATTTTCTTTTTTTAAGGTTGTAGTAAATTCCACAATTACAGGTCCCGGTTCTTTCTTAGTTTTTATTCTGTAAATGTCACGAATTTCCGACTCCTGTAAAGGTTGATTGACAGTTTCACTGAGTCGCAAGACGTGCGTCGTTAAGTTCTCTTTCGTTTCCGGTTTTACTAAGGGAATGTTACGGACCTCAATAGAAGAAGACTTCATGCTTCGTTCTAGTTGTTCTACTTTCGTTTCTAGTGCTTTTATATGACGTTTGTATGATAAATTTTCTTTTTCAATTATTTCAAATTTTTGTAATAACGAATCATACATGTTAGAGAGAAATTCCAATGATTTCTGGGACTCAATGTTTTGTTTTTTGATGGCTTCCATGTCCTGCTTGATATTTCGAAATTCTGTATTTTGTTTCTTCTGCAAGTCACAAAGCAGTTCCTTAAGTTCGGCGTTAGCCACATCATCATGTTTACGCTTAGGCCTCCTTGAAATACTAGGGAGTCTCTTTTCAATATCGGACAACACTTTATCGGAGGCGGTGTCCGAGTCTTGAGTTATAATAATTTCATTAGGCGCGATTGATAGTGTTGAAGTCGTAGGTGGTGATCGATTGCTAGGCATGTCTCTTGAAATATTTAAATAATTTTTTATTAAATATATAGTAGAAATTAACCACTTTTTGTAGTTAAATTATGGGTTTTGTAGATGTTTATTAAGTTTATAACAACAAAAAGAGTCTTGGCAGCCCGGACTCGAACTTGAGCTTCGCTGACTTACTATCGCTAATCTAAGCTTTCACGTCAGCGAAAAGACTACGAGTGCTGTCAAAATAGCGCTTCTGTACTGTTGCGACAAAAATTTTGATTAGTTCTGTTATCCTGGTACTTTCGAAACAAATTAATGATAGTGAATGGGGTTGTCTCTCTCACCCGTGGGCGGAGCTTCACTGGAGCTTGCGCAGGCGGCGGCACGCTCGGCGGTCGGAATTTATAAAAGTGTCGCACGGTGATCTCTTCAGTAATTCTGCACTCCTATTATTTTCTAAGTATTTTTGTCGATTTATATTAAATTTTGAATATTTAAATTAAAATTTGCGTAGTTTGCACACGTCCACTCGATATCGAGGTCCTTGTTTTTCTTTATTCTACCTAATTTACAATATTAAATGTATGCGACGTCTGTGCTTGATATCCCGAGTTTGCGGCCGTGTGCAATCAGTACTTTAGCGCCTTTTGTTACATTTACCTACTTTAATTATTACCTACTGAAACATAATTCCTAATTCCTTTCAAACATTTCTTTCTTCTTAAATGACGGTATAGTGGAGCCCTAGAACTCAAAGTACACCTCACGTATGAACTTGTCTTTACGTGGGGTGGAATTGTAACACCCAGCATCATAACACGGGCGCATGTTCGTTGAAATTGAAAGGTGAAGTGCGCCGCGGCGCCCCTAAAGCTTCTGCGCCCGTGTGCAGTGCACACCCTGCATTATAGGTAAAGACGCCCCTGCTCCTAGCCAAATTGCAATTACCTTGTTTCATTGGTTAATGTATCTCAGTCACGTGATCAAAACAAAATATTAGCCAATACAAAAGAACAGAAAACGAAAAACGTTTGCTACTTGGCTAGTGGGGCTGGGTCGAATGTTTGTATATTTGTTTAGAGTTTCGGTGTTTGGAAGTGTTATTTAAATAACATATATGTATTCACAAATAAATAGTTCCCCTTCAATAAAATTCAAGTCAAAACTAAATGATTTATTTTGATTTGATTTAATGAGTGCCTTGTTAGTCTAGTTTTGGTCTGGTTAGGGTATGCGGCTGCTGATCTAGAGGTTTCAGATTCGATTCCCGGGTCTGACCAAATATTTGTGTGATCCACAAATATTTGTTTCGGAGTCTGGGTGTTTTTCTATGTATAATATGTATGTATTTAGAAAAAAGTATGTTTATGTATTCAGCTTTCGCCCCCGTTTCCGCCCGCGGACATAGGCTACTTTTTACCGCGATAACCGACATATACGGTTATCGCGGTAAAAAGTAGCCTGTGTCCTTCCTCAGACTCTAGACTCTGCTTTGTTTGGGACTAGATGACGTTGTGTGTAGGATGTCCGAAATATTTATTATTTAAATACTAAATAACATCATTAACAACCCATAACGTCCCACTGCTGGGCTCGGGTCTCCTCTCAGGAGAGGGTTAAAACCATGCGTCCCCACTACACAATGTTATGGCTACGTAATCTTGTCGTTGGATGATGTTTTCAGGCGTCCAAAAGTCTGCAACTAAGAACGTCTGTTATCCTATGATAACAATCGAGAGCGACTGCTTAACGTGACCTCCGAATCATGGAGAGACTTAAAGTATACCGCTAACGGTCACCCACCTCGGGCAACTTGTCTATGAAGGTCTCCTGTGAACATATCTAATATATAAAATTCTCGTGTCACAGTTTTCGTTGCCATACTCCTCCGAAACGGCTTGACCGATCGTTATGAAACTTTATATGCATATTCAGTAGGTCTCAAAATCGGCTAACATCTATTTTTGATACCCCTCGGACGCGAGCGGAGCCGCGGGCATCAGCTAGTTTTACTTTAAAAATATGTAGATAACTAGCTTACTGAAGCACAATCCTGTGAAAGCCTGTGCTTCCCCTGCCTATCGCCACAAACATGATGTGTTATGGCCTGACCGCTATTTGTGGCCAGGCCACCCTCCTATCACCGACCAGTATTTAGTCAGCTACCAGAGGTCCCCACACAACACGATACGATAGACGATAGCGGTAGTGGTGGCACGCTGATTTAAGTACTAATATGAGCTTGACGGCTCGGGGCAGTAGGTACCGGCCAAAACTATATTGTCACCGCATGCGGTACCATAAAGTGCTTAGTAAGCTTACAAAACAATGCATTAGTCAGTCCAAATTCATATAGAAATTGTGACACTTGATTTTCTCTTTTTAGTTCATTACCTACTTTGAAGCAGTCGCTTTTTTTGTATCATCACTACATAGTATAAAACAAAGTCGGTTTCTCTATCCCTATGTATGCTTAAATCTTTAAAACTACGCAACAAATTTTGATGCCATTTTTTGTAATATATAGAGTGTTTCAAGAGGAAGGTTTTTATGTATAATACATGCATAATACAGTAGATAATAATTTTAGAGGTTTCTGTGATGTCGTAAATAAAGCCATTTTTTACGCTTACATTGCAAACGCTGGCAGTACCCTACGAGATAGATCAAAATAATGTACTACAGTATTGTACAACATAAAAAGGTCTACAAAAAAGTCCGCGATGGTATGACTGAGCGATTTTAAGCAATACAATATGAATCCTTATCCAATTAAGTACCTTAAATACATTGTGTATTTAATATAGATTAATGTGGCCCTTTACAGTATGTTAATACTTTTGAAGATATTACAGATGGCGGTAGCGGCCGGGGCCCGTTAGTTGACGCTGCTGTCGATTTGTCACAATCAGTTAATAACTAAACACAATACTTTATTTTGAATTAATAATATTTTAAAGCAGTACGAAGTTAGCCGGGTCAGCTGGTCTAAAATAATTATTTTATTTCAGAGATTTTACTTTTATAAACCGACAACCCCTTTTTTAGGGTTCTGTAGTTGATGAATCGGAACCCTTATTGTTTCATCAACTCCGTCCGTCCCTCATAGATTTACCGCCCAAACAGTTAGTGCTAGAAAGATGAAACTTTGCATGGATATGTTTTTATCACGTCCATAAACTTACACTGATAAGCAGGCACCACACTTCGCTATTCGCTATTCGTTATGCGGGTTATTCGCGCGCAGACGGCGAAGTGTGGAGAGTATATTCGCCAATATTCGCTTTATTCGTTAAGCCGAATAGTGAATACGCATATCCGTCGACTTGTCGGTTTTTTGACACACTTCAAAGGACACGAATAAGGCGAATACGCGCATCGACTGCCCACACTTCGGACGGCTAGTGAAGTGCCCTGTGCATAGTGTGCATAACTAACAACCATAGACTATAAAACAGTTTTCGAAATAGATAAATCAATTAAACGGTTAAAATAATCTATCATATGATCAAAATCATTAGACTTCATTTAAGTATTGTTTCTCTCAATTTAATAAAATAAAAACTGAATTAAAATAATATGTTTCGTTCGTTCGTTGTGTTGATTATTAATCTCAGTTAAGTAACCTTTTTGTATTAGGTTACTGGCAGGTTTTTATATTTAAATTGTTATTTTTTTAAGTATTTGATTTTTAACGAGGAAATTTGTAATTCAAAATTTATTTATTCCGTTCTTAGTTCTAGAAGCTTAAACATGTCTCTGTAAATAATATTGAATTATACTCTGAAATATGGAATCTATTCATCAAAGTTTATCATTTCTTGAAGTATCCATTTAGTAACCAATAATGATTTAGCCACATCCACCGTTTCCAAGAGGTTATGGGCCCAGCACGATATCAGCACGATCCCAGGAAAAAGAATTTTTATTGAAGATGTAGAAAAGTGAAAAGCCCCCAGCAGAAAATTGTAAAATGAAATTACGAAATTGAGAAAATGAACAAAGTGAAGTAATGTGAGTAATGAAATGAAAATTTTTATTGAAGATATAGAAAAGAAAGGACTAAATTTTGGAAATAATTGTAAAATGTGACAAATGAGGATAATGGAGGTTATTGAAGGTTTTTGGTGAAGCTGATAAGCAAAGAGAATGAGACCAAGAGGATGTTTTCGTGAAGCTGATGAGAAATGAGGAGACGGAGTTTGTTGGTGTTTTTTAATGATCATGATGGAGGTGATCATGAAGATGTAGAAAGTGATGATGGATGTCACGATAGTGATGGTGGAGGTAATGGTGGAGGAGATGAAGATGAGATGTAGACTGTGATGTTGTTGAAGGTCATGATGGAGATAAAGATAAGTGATGATGGAGGTCACGATGGTGTTGATGGAGGTGATGAAGATTAAGTTAGTTGGTGTTATTCTCTCGTCATAATATATATGTATGTCATTAGGTCTTTTTAGGTATTTTTATTCTAAATATTTGTGTAAGTATGCTAGTTTAAGGGGGTGAGAGATAATAGCAGAGTCGCGCAGTGGAAGCGTGTGTGTGAAATTGTTGTAAAGGGAAAATTAATTTCATATTTTTGTTATTCAATTAATTTAAAAAGTAACGGAATATTTTAGATAAATTTTTCACATAATTTTTTTGACAGAATTTTTGACATTTAATTTTTTCCTTTATAGTGTATTCTTTTCTGTATTTTTTGTGGTTTGTTAATTATAAAAAGTTTTGGTTTCTGCTGAAAGAGTATATTACTGTTTGGTTTGGTGTTTAATAATTTCTAAATTGTGGTTGGTTATTATAAAAAAAATTTGGTTTTTGTTGAAAGAGTTGAGATGATATGATGAATGTTAATGTTATAAATGGTTGATTTGATTTGATGAGCTGTTTAGTGGAGCTGTTTAGTGGAGCTGTTTAGTGGAGCTGTTTAGTGGAGCTGTTTAGTGGAGCTGTTTAGTGGAGCTGTTTAGTGGAGCTGTTTGTTGAAGTAGGTGTTGAAGCTGGTGTTGAAGCTGGTGTTGAAGCTGGTGTTGAAGCTGGTGTTGAAGCTGGTGTTGAAGCTGGTGTTGAAGCTGGTGTTGAAGCTGGTGTTGAAGCTGGTGTTGAAGCTGGTGTTGAAGCTGGTGTTGAAGCTGGTGTTGAAGCTGGTGTTGAAGCTGGTGTTGAAGCTGGTGTTGAAGCTGGTGTTGAAGCTGGTGTTGAAGCTGGTGTTGAAGCTGGTGTTGAAGCTGGTGTTGAAGCTGGTGTTGAAGCTGGTGTTGAAGCTGGTGTTGAAGCAGGTGTTGGAGCTGGTGTTGAAGTAGGTGTTGAAGTAGGTGTTGTAGTTTTGTTGGAGTTGGTGTTGTAGTTTTGTTGGAGTTGGTGTTGTAGTTTTGTTGGAGTTGGTGTTGTAGTTTTGTTGGAGTTGGTGTTGTAGTTTTGTTGGAGTTGGTGTTGTAGTTTTGTTGGAGTTGGTGTTGTAGTTTTGTTGGAGTTGGTGTTGTAGTTTTGTTGGAGTTGGTGTTGTAGTTTTGTTGGAGTTGGTGTTGTAGTTTTGTTGGAGTTGGTGTTGTAGTTTTGTTGGAGTTGGTGTTGTAGTTTTGTTGGAGTTGGTGTTGTAGTTTTGTTGGAGTTGGTGTTGTAGTTTTGTTGGAGTTGGTGTTGTAGTTTTGTTGGAGTTGGTGTTGTAGTTTTGTTGGAGTTGGTGTTGTAGTTGGTGTTGTAGTTGGTGTTGTAGTTGGTGTTGTAGTTTATTGGAGTTGTTGGTGTTTGAGTTGTTGAAGTGGTGATTGGAGCTGCTCTTGTAGGAGTTTGTTGTTATAATTTCTAAATTGTTGTTGTTAGGATATAGGTGTTTGTAGTTGTGGAAGTAAGAATGTGCAAGAATGTGTGAAAATGTTTTACGGTACTTATCTGAGATTAAGGGGGTGTGTTGATTATTAATCTCAGTTAAGTAACCTTTTTGTATAAGGTTACTGGCAGGTTTTTATATTTAAATTGTTATTTTTTTAAGTATTTGATTTTTAACGAGGAAATTTGTAATTCAAAATTTATTTATTCCGTTCTTAGTTCTAGAACAATGATATTTTATGAAGCTTAAACATGTCTCTGTAAATAATATTGAATTATACTCTGAAATATGGAATCTATTCATCAAAGTTTATCATTTCTTGAAGTATCCATTTAGTAACCAATAAAGATTTAGCCACATCCACCGTTTCCAAGACGTTGACCAATAAAAATGACAATGTCCTGTGCTCATCTAACAGCCATAGACTATAAAACAGTTTTTGAAATAGAATAAATCGATTAAACGATTAAAATAATCTATCATATGATCAAATTAATTAGACTTCATTTAAGTATTGTTTCTGTAAATTTAATAAAATAAAAAGGAAATTAAAATAATATGTTTCTCTCGTTCGTATGGATTCGTTTCGTTCACCATAAAAATGACAGTGACACATCTCTACAACACTCATATATTTGCCTTATTTGACATACCAGTTCGAAGTGTGGTGGCGTGTTTGTTGTTTGCGTGCATAATAAATATTCGGGCGAATACGGCGTAGACACATAACGTATAGCGAATAACGAAGTGTGGTGCCTGCTATAGATTTATATTTCGTACATCTTACACACAACGCCATCTAGTCCCAAACTAAGCAGAGCTTGTATTATGGGTACTAAACAACTGATATAAATACATAACTGATATAAATATATAAATACATACTTTTTTTTGTAAATACATACATATTATATGTATATAGAAAAACACCCAGACTCCGAAACAAATATTTGTGGATCACACAAATATTTGGTCTGACCCGGAATCGAACCCGAGACCTCTTGATCAGCAGCCGCATACGCCAACCACTAGACCAACAAGGTAGTCATCAGATTAACCGAAAATACCAGAATTTATGCTATCGTGTTTTTTTTGGTGAGGTTCAGACCAGAGACCAAATGATGCATGAGCATCTCAATAGGCCTGCCGCCAGTGTAGGTCATCATGATGCATTGCCTACAACTCATCAGGCAAAGTGTAAGCAGGCAGGCGTAGAAATATAGTAAAATACTCTACTTACATTTATACATTACACAATGTAATAATTATCATAAACATTGTCGATGCCTAAATATAGAACAATGGTGGCAGTCAAAGTTTTCCATAGAATTTCGTATCAGGTGATAGGCAATTCTGCCTAATTCTTTGTTCTGAACGATGTTGCTTTTAAATTTGATACATATGTACTAGCTTTTGCCTTCAGCTGCGCTCGCGTATATATCGGTTAATATAACGATTACCAAGTATACTCATGTTTTTTGCTGTAAGCGGGATAAAATTAAAAGGCCGACATTTTAAGAAATCAACGCGATCAAATGCGGGTAGATATAACTTGCATATCACGAAGGCGTTAGGCCTCATTCGCACGAGAGTTTTTTTAACGGACGTTAAAAAAGCGTTCAAATACAACAAATGCATTCCCAAGTATATGTTCACACGACAGCGTTTTTAAAACGCGACGCTTTTTTATCGAGCGGTGTTGCATTTCCAATTTTGGGCGCTGGAAATAGACCATAATATTAGGCAACTTCATACTTGAACGCTTTTTTAACGTCCGTTAAAAAAACTCTCGTGTGATTGAGGCCTTAAACTCACATCAATCTACCCGTCACTACGAGTGGTATAATCCGTTCGACACGTCAGAAAGTAGAAGGTATCGTAATCTTTTTAATTTTATCGCGAATAAGTCCCGTTTACACAACACACACACAACAAAAAACAAGAATATAAGTCACGAAAGTCTGAAAACAGTGATTACCAAGTACTCATGACTTATGTTTCTCTGCTACCTTCTTTCACTATAATGGGAGTTTAGGAATCTTACAATAATTCATTAGTTTATAAGTGGTAAGTAGACAGAGTAGCGCCCACACATAGGCATAGGAGTGAGTCACAACTTGCTGTTCGTGGTCCCCCCCCCTCCCCCTTGGTGAGATACCATAAGATTTTCCTCAACTCCCTTCCCTAATTTCACGCGAGATTCTTCAAGACTTCTATTTGAGCTGTAAACGTGTTGGATTATTGAGAAAAAAACAAACACACAACCTGTTCTATTAAACCCTTTGAAACGGTTACCTGCACTCCTATTGTTCTTAGCGTGATGATATACAGCCTTCCTCGATAAATGGGCTATCAAACTGAAAGAGTTTTTCAAATCAGTAGTAGTTCCTGAGATTAGCGCCTTCAACCAAACAAACAAACTCTTCAGCGTTTTAAATTAGTATAGACTTTACAGTCATTCACACGCACTCAGAATAACAATTTGTGGAACACATGACGTGTTGTGCCATGTGGGTTTCGAACCAACAACACACAGTTCAATAGCAAGCGGCGAGGAAACTGCTTACACTACTGCACTGCGCAGTCAATACAGTCAAATCTTTGATTATATACATGTTTATAATCAAAGAGTCAAATATAACTCTCGTTATTATTTATTGTGATAGATTGCACTCTGTTTCATTTAATCGTAGTTTGTCACTGAGTAGGTTATTTAATAAATAATGAAATGATTTTTTTTCACTTCAAAATATTTATTATATGATATTTCAATATCTTCGCCCCCACATATTCAATATCTTCGCCATATTTAGGGTTACGTAGTTCGTGACTCGGAACCCTTATATATTCGTCATGTCCGTCCGCCTGTCCGTCCTCGGCCTACTGCCCAAACGGTTGGTGCTAGCAAGATGAAAGTTTGCATGAACATGTTTTGTAATTACGTCTACAAAGTGCTACAATAAAATAGGAAAAATATTTTTATTTGGGGGTACCTCCCAAGGTACTACCCGAACTTTCAAAGAAAACTATAGCGGTTTTGATAACATTTTTATTTTAGACGTTATACGGGCCTTAATTGTAAAATGCACTCACTAGGAAAACTTCGTACAAAATAAAGAAATAATAAGATATGTAAAATAACAAATGTCTATTGGACACGATTTAAAATCTACCTACCATAATGGGTGACTACGGAATAGTACGGAACTATTCTATGCGTGGCTTAACACGCACTTGGCTAATTTTTTATTTTTACTTATTAACGTTTACAGTAATAATTACAAGAGGTACACATTAACAGCAACTTAAAACCACCAAGGTTTATAAACACCGAATACCCGTGTTTCAAATATCACAGTTGGTATGTAATCTAGTTTGATTCAAAGTCTTACAAAATGTTATTCGTTTACTATAAAAATAATTATAGTATTTAAGATTTTTATTTTATTTTATAAAGCTATCTTTCTTGAGTCTGTCCATGTTAAACACAAGTAAAAACTATAAAAATCATAAGTAAATAAAATAAAACAGGTTTAAAAATAACAAAGTACCCACACAAAAAAGAAACAATCTCAGACTTACTACGTTCAGACAACACATCAGTGTTTAAGTGTAAAAGCAGAATGCATCAGTTCTAAACACAACTCAAGAAATAAAGTTTTAGTTTGACCTTTTTTTCTGTGATAATCCATTACATAAAACTGAGGGTAAGTCATTAATAAGTTGAGGTACAAACAAGGTATGCGCTAGTTCGCCCGCCGTACGTATTATTGACTCGCTGAGTATGAAGACGCTTTTCGGAGACCGCCCGGTTACGCACAGAATGCTCGATAACTTCTTGAAATATTCGTTAGTAAATTGTTCTTTAGCATTATGAGTAATGTACTTGACTGTGCATTGGCAAAACTTCACAGTATTTAAATAGATCACTGTCGTTGTCGTGCAATTGATTTAACATTTTTGATGACACTACATTCTTTATAATTTTGACCTGAAGTTTATTATTGTTATCAAGGTAGGTCTTATTTGAATGTCCGTAACTACTAAGTATACTGTACAGTAAAAGGTTCTTATTCCCGCTTCCTACATTCGCGTATTAAAAAATTATGTCTCAATTCCTAAATTCGCGGCTAAATATTTCTTAATTCGCGGATCTAGTTCAAATTTAACTGCAAACATTACTGATATTGCGGATGGAATACAATGTGTTTAATCATATAGAATCAAGAGAATTACAGGAATAGCTTCAATCACCAGATTAAAGGTTTAACTGATAACGACTGCTGAAAATTGTTAAATTCCCAGCCCAATGAAGAACAGCGTTCGACTTTGTTTACTGGAAACAACATTTATTTTGAAAAATCGGAGTGAATTTTTGAAAAAGGCGTATTAGCGTCGTTATCCAAGCAAGAAAAACTTACAAATAACCATTTCCCAAGCCTGACTATATTAATGGATCAATGTGGTCAAAAACTTCAATTATGTGTTTTTTTTATTTGTTTCTTATTGGAAGCTAGAAACGTATCCCCTATATTTCCATGTAAATTACCATTCTATATTACGGTTTCGGTATTGGCGGCAAAGGAGATGGGGACTTTTGGGCCCAAATGTAATAAGTTGAGGTATGGCTCAAAAAAAGGTTATATTTTTTTTATATCAAAATGTGATAAATCTCCTCAATTGACAATCTGGAAAATGAGAAATCCTAATTTACGGGTAACATAAAAACCCGCCTGACCAGCGTGGTTATTGAAGACCAATGCCTCTACTAAGGAGAAGTCTATGCCCAGCAGTGGACCAAGGATGTTAAGTCCGTTCAAATACACACAGTCTCACATACAGTAAAAGCTCTTTATTTGCGGGTATACGTTCCCTAATTTGGCGGTATTTCCCGCTCGTGCCTCAGAAAGCAACCAGAACCGACGGCTTAACGCGACCTGAACATGGAACAATCGTCAGGTATTGGGAAGTAAGTACCCTCAAATATACTGAAAACCTGTTAAACCTTCGAATTCAGTTTGCTCTCAGGATTAAGAAGGCCTGTTGCTTCTTGGAAAAGTTGATACTCAGGTAAAACCGTTTGAACTAGTAGACGATTCACACTAATGTGTGCAGAACAAAACAAGACGGTTCTAAAGCATCTGTGTTTTCTATGAGAACCAGGTTCGCTCCTGCGTGGAGTACTGTTCTCACCTTTGAGATGGAAGCGCACAGTATTTGCTCGACGCTCTCGACTAGGGATGTTATGGATATGATATTTCGGATCTGGATACGGAATGGATATAAGAATTAAATTATATCGGTTTCGGATACGGTTACGGATATCTAATTTTTTCGGATAGTTTCGGTACAGATATTAAATCGAAGTAAAACATAAACACAAACAGTATGTATTAATTTTAAATTAAGATAAACTTTCAGTGAAGTAGTGCCATTTTCGGAAAAAGTTTTTAACACACTGTTTACATTTTGCAGAATCTACATTAACTTACATAACTGTCGAAAAATGTTGTTTTATTTAGACTCCGCCCTGATACGAAACTATTCGAAACTTGAGAACCGGTTACGGATATATTTTTATTACGGATATCCGATAGTTTCGGTTACGGTTACGGAGCTCCTTATCATCCCTGCTCTCGACCAGTTACAGTGACGAGCTAAGCTGACCGCGTTATTAACAGTCTCGAAGTCACCGAGCTACCCTTGAGCATTTGTAGTTAAATCTATACAAATAAATAAAATCAGAGTGTCTGTTTGTAACATCAAATGAACAGTTTTATATTTACCATACTTAAAACAAATTTAAAAAATCTGTCTGTTTGTGCCGAGTAATCTCTGGAACGGCTGGACCGACTTTGATGGGAGTTTTACTGGCAGAAAGCTGAAGACCTAAGAAGTAATTAGGCTAATTTTTAAGAACTATAACCGCGGGTAACACTGCGGGACACGGCTAGTAAAAAAACAGGGAAGTATGTATTAAGATTTACCATAGAACATAGAAACTTTAGCAGGAGCTGGATGCGGGTAGTCGAGGATCGAACTAAGTGGCGTGCAATTGGAGAGGCCTATGTCCAGCAGTGGACTGCGATAGGCTGATGATGATGATGATAGAAACTTTTCCGTACTAAGCAACTTTCCTATTGTACTTCTAGTTCTATTTAACAATGACATCATTATTTGCAAGTTTTAGTAACTAAAACATAGCGATAACCGCTTAACAAAGCTTATCTGAAGACTTAGTTGCAAACAAAATGCATATAAGGTCATTGCTCATCAATTACTACGGTCAATTGTTTCAACAATCAGCTTTGTTTATTCTTAAGCACCACAATTATTATAAAAAATATATATTTGTACTGGTTTTTTATAAAGAAACCAGCTGATCAAAGCAGCCCTTGCGTCTTTGATTAAATAAATAAATATTTCGGACATCTTACACACAACATCATCTATCCCAAACTAAGCTGAGCTTGTATTATGGGTATTATACAACTGATATAAATACATAAACATACTTTTTTTTGTAAATATATACATATTATACATAGAAAACACCCAGACTCCGAAACAAATATTTGTGGATCACACTAATGTTTAGTCCGACCCGGGAATCGTACCCTAGACCTCTTGATCAGCAGCTACATACACTAACCACTAGAGAGACCAACAACTCAGTGGATATCACACAAAAAAAAAACATTAATATTTAAGATACATGTGGGTATATTACATATGTACGATGTTCAATGAACATTGTAAGCAAGCAACGTTATATTAGGGTAGGGAACCAAGGCCTTGACACAAAACCAGTAGACCGTTGCACACACGTTTAATTTAATAAACAACGTATACAAATTATCATAAAACATCTTAACGGATCAACTTGTAGCAAATTATACGCCTTATAAAACTTGAAAGCAATAAAAATTATGCTATAGTATTTATATTGAGTAAACACCAGGTATTTAGATGGTTTTAATAGTTTTTTTTTAGAGTATTTAGACACGGGTAATGTGACTCGACGGTTTGGCAGGGTTGTCAATACTTACTAATATTATAAATGTCTGTCTGTCTTGGTTTACGCCAAAAACAATTTCAATTTAAAGAAAGTCTAGTGCCTGAGAAAGGATGTAGGCTATTTTTTACCGTAATAACTGACAAACAAGTAGACTAAAGGTAGTTTATAATATTTTCTAATAACCTACGACTAGGGATGTAATGGATATGATATTTCGGATCTGGATACGCATATGGATATAAGAATAAAATTATATCGATTTCGGATATCTAATTATTTTGGATTATCCGTAGGTTTCGGATAGTTTCGGTTACGGATATTAAATTGAAGTAAAACATAAACAGTATGTAATAATTTTGATTTAAGATAAAGTTTAAGTGAAGAAGTGCCATTTTCGGGAAAAGTTTTTAACACACTGTTTACATTTTGCAGAATCTACATTAACTTACAAAACTGTCGAAAGATGTTGTTTTATTTAGACTCCGCACTAATATGAAACTATTCGAAACTTGAGCAACGGATACGGTTACGGATATATTTTTATTTCGGATATCCAATAGTTTCGGTTACGGTTAGGCAGCTTCTTAACATCCCTGCCTACGACTATACAATTTAATAAAATCAATGTGTCTGTCTGTAATTTCAAATTACCAGATTTTCAGTACTAAACGCATATAAAAGCCACAGCAAAAAAATATAATTTTTGTATTTGACCCTTTCTTCCGAATAATCCCTGGAACGGCTAGCCATGGGTTCCTAACCTGGGGGTAATTACCCCCTCGTGGATAAATTTGCTATTTTTTAAAGTACGTGAAACAAAACAAAATACAGAACAAAGTCACCGTGCACAGCCTAGTATCGCTCGTGTCAAATACATATAAAAATATATTTAATTTGTAAGTAAGGCTGTTTGTAATGCAATTTATGATTAACAAAGATGTTTAAATTGATTGTTATGGCGTTTTAAAGGCGGGGTAAAATCAGTTTACCTAATAACTCTAATAAGTCACAGAGGTAATAATATTGAAAAGATTAGGAACCACTGGGCTATACCAATTTTGAAAAGACTCTCTGACAGATATGTTGGCAAAGATATAAGAATTAACTAAGGCTACTAACGATAACCGCGGTGTTACAAGCGGTTATCGTTATAAAGGTGTAGTAAAGAACCGCAGGTGACAAAGCACATTTTTAGGGTTCCGTAATTCATGACCCATAGAACTTATTAGAGGTCAACTTGTGAAATATGCTTACTTGGAAAACTTCGTACAAAAATAACGAAAAAAGAAGTACACTTAGGTATCAATTATTATCTATTAGACATGATTTTAATTCCATTTGCCATTGTAAGTGACAACGGAACCTTATTCTATGCATCCCGACACGCCTTGCTCGATTTTTCACCTTCGGATTGCCATTACTTTGTACGAATCACTTCAAAAAACTTCTTTCCTTGCTTTTTACGAAGCGAACCTCCTCACTCAAAACCCTTCAACCTTGATCTGAAAGGCTCGAAGCATTTGTTAATTATTCTATATACCTGGCAAAAAAAAATTTGTTAAAAACATGAGACCAAGGGCGGATCCAGCTTTGGCGCCAGGGGGGGGTCACATAGCTGTGATCAAGTTAGGGTTGCCAACCTTGCGGCCTATAGGCCCATCGTGTTGCTGAACGAGGCGGGTAAGTTGTTTGAGATGGTTCTCTCTGCCCGCATCGTTCGGCACCTCTGCGAGGTGGACCCCGACTTGTTGGAAGCCCAATTTGGTTTCCGAGAGGGGCGTTCCACGGTCAATGCGGTGTTGCGCCTAAGGGCCGAGACCGAAGAGGCAGTGACCTGCAGCGGAGTGGTGTTGGCGGTGTCCTTGGACATCGCCAACGCCTTTAACCTTTAACTACCGACGTGGATTTTTTGTCACGCTAATACCGACGTAGGGCCTGAGAGGCCCTAAGTATAACATTAAATAGTGTGGAAAATATGTATCAAATTATAGTTCGTATTGTTAATTTGGGATGTTATAGCTAAAAAAAAGGTAAAAATAATCATCAACTTTACTAAACTTAGTAATTATATACCTTAACTCCTTTGGCTATGTATTTTAACTATAATATTACTACTAGACAAATTTTTGATTTCAAAAAAAAAATCACAACTTAGTAACTACAAAAAGTACTTTCCCTTATATTTTAGGTTTAAATCTACCACAAAAATAATAAACAGCATTAGAAAGCTTCAAATAAAAAAAATGACCAAGAACAAAGTTACACACAATCAGGACATGTTTGCTTAGCGCACTGTCATGTATGGATTTTCTATACAGCTATAGGTGAACAAGATGCACATATTTTTCTTGTTTTTTCTTCATTGGCTTAACCTTGAACTGTATCTGGCATATCAGAACCGAGTATTCTTCCCAAGCTCATACGAAACTATGTAGGTTGACTACCCTTCTCTGCGTAATCGTATTCTCCAATACTAATCGTTGAGATAATTGTTTTATAAATACACGATCAGTCTTTTGTTTCATATGCATATCATATAATATAACATATAATAATATAATATAAAATATAATATAATATAACACCTTGACTGAACTTATGACTAAAATTCTATAAAAAAGTGTCATAAGCCAATGTCTCGATCGGCGGCTAAATAATTTTCGCCTGTGCTTGGGGCTTATCTTCAGATATATCAGTATGCCAGTATAGATCAAATTCCTGTATCGTGATCGTTAATTTCTGGAATAAAATCGTTTCCGATGAGCTCTACTTCCGATCCGCTGGAGTCTTCTGCAATCAAGTTCTCAATCAGAGTTTCATTATTCGAATTCTAAAGATTTATGTCATAGTCTTTTGGAAAGGCGTGAATTATTTATACATAAACACTGTTTACCTTTTAAAGTCCCAGCTACATCAATTTTCTTTTGAGATTTCTGTAACAAGGCACTTTACGTTGCCCGTATCATAAACAAAAAAGTCACGTAACTACCGACGTTGGGCCTGTGAGGCCGCGTCGGAATTTAAATTTGAAATAACTTACTAAAATTATGTTCGCCGGCATTTCTACCACATTCAATGGCGTCGGTGCAACTATACTCGCAGCTACTGAAGAGTACAGAGGTCTCCTACACGGGGAAGGGTTAAATCTAACAAAGTGTCAACCTGCCGCGGCCTCACAGGCCCCACGTCGGTAGTTAAAGGTTAATAGTCTGCATCATATGCATGCAATACCTGCATCAGGGAAGCGTTCCGCTATCACGGAGTGCCAGAGTACCTGAGGCGGCTTGTGGCAGACTATTTAGAGGGGCGTACCGTCATGTTCGAGGACCGAGATGGTGCCTTGAGACACAGGGCCATGTCGTGCGGTGTTCTGCAGGGGTCTGTCCTAGGACCACTCCTATAACATGGGATACGACTGGGCCCTACGAGGGCGTCTTCCACCGGGCTGGGCGTAATTTGCTAAGCCGATGCCACTTTGGTCACGGCCCGGAGGGCTAACTTCCAGGAGGCGGCCCGCCTGCCCACCACAGGGCTCTCTCTAGTGGTCGGGCGCATTGAGGCGCTGGGTTTACGGGTGGCCGTGGATAAGACGGGGCCCCTTTTGTTTCATGGGTTCCGTCGTGGTTCACCCGTCGGCGCCTCCATCGAGGTCAACTCGGTCCTCGTACCGGTCCGGGCCCAGATGAGGTTTCTGGGCTGGTCCTAGACGGTAGGTGGCTCTTCGACAAGCACTTCGCCCTAGGGTTACTATTGTCCATTTGGGCGGGGCCAGTTTGGGGGCCACGGGGGTTGTCCGGTCAATGGCACAGTATGGTGCACCGGTGTGGGTTGCGGCTCTGACCCTCTGCACCCTCATAGGATATTGGCGGTAAGAGCCTTACGTGGATACCGCACGGTGTCCACAGAGGCGGCATGCGACTTGACCGGAACACCCCCGTAGGATTTGGAGGCGGAAGTGTTCCCCGAAGTTTATCGGCGAGTGGCTGACTTCCGGGCGGAGAACGGTTTTCGCCCACCGCCCGAGGACTTACGCGAGTGGCGTGAAGCCGCTCGCCGAGCCACCATGGTCAGATAATCGTTCCGGCTGGAGACTCCACGCGCTGGCTTCCGACTGACGCAGGTGCTTTCCGGGCACAGTAGCTTCGGAAAGTACCTGCACTCGTTCGCTAGGAGGGGATCGAGTCCCGCCTGCCACCACTGCGACTGCAGTGAGACATCGGGCCTGCACACGTTGGCGGTTTGCCCCGCATAGGCAGTGCAGCGTCGGGACCTCACTGTAGTCATCGGAGAGGATCTCTCGCTACCGGCCGTCATAAGCTCGATGGCCGGTAGCGACAGTTGTTTTAACGCGGTCGCAACCTTTGGCGAGGACGTGATCTCTCCCTGGACTCCTCCTAAAATTGAGGCGCAATGAGGTCACACCGTGTGGTTTTAGTTGGTACGAGTCCAACACGTAAAAAAAAAACAAGGGTTGCCAACTTTACTAAATAGATAGTATTGTACTATATTTCAGGTCGGCGTACTATATATTTTAGAAAAAATTTAAGTACGCAAAAGTCCTTTATTTTCACGAAAACCTAAGGGCTGGTTCCCACTACGCCGGACCGGCAGATTTACCGGGCCGGTAAAACTGCCGGAAGGACTAGTGGCTTTACAAGTTATATGAAGCTATTCACATTATCCCGGGTCCTGCATTTTTACCGTGCGTTTTGTCACTACGATCGTCCGGTAAAAACACCGGACCGGAGTAATGTGAATGAGTTTGTGCCGGTATCTGTCTCCTGCTCGCAGCGCCCGCGCTCCTCTCGCCCCGCTCGCGCTCCCCTCACATCATTTGGATCGCATTTTCATCCGCAAATCTTCAAAAGTGGTTGCTGTCATTCGAAAATAGAATGTACCCAATGTTTTCTTTTATTTTGCCTTCTATTAACATACCACCACAACAACAATTTCGTCGTCCATTGTGTTCATAGGTACAAATTTAACTGAGCTGAGTACTTGACTGTCCGAGGCTCCGGTGTAATGTGAACACTCTGTCCGGTTTCCGGCAGATTTGCCGGTCCGGCGTAGTGGGAACCAGCACTTACTGCTTTGTCTCTGGCTACGAACTTTAGATTAAACATTGTTAAAATTGCAAGGATTGCAAAAATATATAGTTTTTATAAACAGGTAACAAATATATACAAATTCGGTTCGGTTTTGTTAGACGTTAGACGTTCTTCAACCATTGAAGCTCTTAGCGTAACGTAGAGAAAGATCTTTCCGCTGTCGCTACTAATACTAACAAGTAGCCAGTCATCATTTGGGGTCTACTAGTTCAACCAGTTTACCTGAATCCAGTTTTTCCACGGAGTGACTGGCATCGGACCTCCGCAACCCCGAGGGAGAACAGTACATTTGAGGGCACTGACTTCCCAATAAGATAACCATAGATGTTCATGACAACCGGGACCGATGGCTTAACGTGCACTCCGACCTATGGGCGTGGATCATCGCCAAACTTCCATACTCGGGCTGTTAATAAGAAATTGCTGTGAGAAAAATCAATAACACTTTTGGCCTGTCTTTAGAACTCCCAGGACTTGACCTCATGATCAGCAGTAACGGGTAATGTGGCCATAATACACGCCACTGTCGCTATCGTATTGGACTCTACAGTCATGCTAAACATTGCCACAGAGATGCTGTTTGAATCATCTGACAGGATGTTATGGATAGGATTTTTTTGCTGTATTAGAGCCATAATACCATACGGGTCGTACGAGGCTACCGCACGATTTTGTACGAGGCGGCGACGGTCCTGGCACGATCTCCACCCTTCGACATTCTGGCCGACATGGACACGATATTCTACGACCAAAATTCGTTCTATCGGTCGGAAAGGCGAAGAGTCAGTGTTGGATCACGAGCCCGGAATGCTACTGCGGAACGCGTATAGGCAAGCTGCGGGCTTGGCAGGCACGGCTCGTAACTCAGAGCTGTGCTTGCTAACGCGCTGTTGGAGTCGTTCTGCCGTTCTGAGTAGGAGACAGATCGGACGAAACATATCACCGTCAGCATTGATCGCCGCAATGCTGGCGAGTGACGAGGAATGGGAAGTGTAGGAAGAGTCAGGACGTTATGCTCCAGAATGAGTCCGCTGAGAGGGATCGGGAAAGGGTCGATCCTGCTCGAAGGAGGCGGTGAAGGGGACGCGGTAACCTCTACCGCTAGTCCCTCAACCGTCTCTTAAGGGTCGCTGCAGCCACATATTGGGGAGATGTGACCGATGCAAACGACCCGAGACAAGTGACACCCCTGGTGCGGCCGGAGGGTGTCGTCTAAGGTAGATCGGTGTTGCGGCTCTTACTGCGTAGAGCGGTGATAGGCGCGACAGCATCTTGCCCCGGGGGTGAGACTAGTCCGGCAGGAGGACTCCAAAAGCCGCTGATGCGTTCCTAGAGTTCCTCCGAGCTGCCGAGGTAGGCCGCCGTGGGGTTTAGTGGGTAGACCGGTTCACCCGGTAGTCCTACACACGCCCTTCTTTTACCCCACGAAGGGTATGGTGCAAAAAGATTTCCGCGCGTAAAAAACAAAAAAGATACAGCTCAATATCGCAATTTAAAATTATATTAGAAA
Organism: Phragmatobia fuliginosa; assembly: GCA_932526445.1. Classification (NCBI taxonomy): domain Eukaryota; kingdom Metazoa; phylum Arthropoda; class Insecta; order Lepidoptera; family Erebidae; genus Phragmatobia; species Phragmatobia fuliginosa. Next base: position 2,261,879 of record OW052078.1, on the reverse strand, counting down.
TCGACTGTGGTATGGACCAACACAGCTGCCACTTCACCATCCACAGCCGATATTCATTTACAATGACAGAAACTGGAGTAGTATCTACAAAGTAACAATGTATAAGGTTGCTAGTTGTTTCACAGTGTCAATGTTTAAATAATATTCTGATAAAAAATCGAAAATTATGTTTTAATTAGTTTTACACCTAAATCCCGGACCGCACCCAGGGGGGGGTCATGACCCCCATGACCACCCCCCTGGATCCGCGCTTGCATGAGACGACCCTAGTTTAAGCGGAAGCGTCGAGTATAAACGGAAGCTCCATTCATCTACTTAGGTATTAATAATTGTTGAGTATTTCTTGTGCCGAGGTTTGATTTACTTGCAATATGTAGAAGTTATGGCTTATCAAGAAAAATAGAACTATTTGATGCATTTCATAGTTCCGGAGTACATCGCGAGCATCAATGAGCCGAGAGAACTATATGTGTAAGTTTCAAGACCCCCTTCCTTCCCTAAATAAGAAAATATAAGAATAGGTCGATTCCCCTTTAATATTTACTATGTACCTAAGAATCTAAAAAAAAAAAATTGCGAAAGGAATACCTAAATCAAAAAATTGTCTTGTCAACCTCTGATTGTTTTTAAAAGATTCGAACACACGATGGTGTAGCTGCGAGAAAAAAAGACAACCTCACTTTACGTGTAGGGGAGGTACCCAAACAAAAATATTTTCCGTGATTTTATCGTAGCACTTTGTCGACGTAATAGAAACACATATCCATGCAAAGTTTCATCTTTCTAACACTAACCGTTTGGGCGGTAAATCCAAGATGGACGAACGGATGGACATGACTAAACTATAAGGGTTCCGAGTCATGAACTTCGACCGTTCTTACATAAGTTCACAAAGTTACGAATAGTGATTATGTCCAAATGATTAAAAGATAAACTTTGCAAAAAATTGTTACTTTTAAAAACATCAAAATAAATAAACAATAAATATTTCGGACATCTTACACACAGCGTCATCTAGTCCCAAACTGAGCAGAGCTTGTATTATTGGTAATAAACAACTGATATAAATACATAAACATACTTTTTTTTTGTAAATACATACATATTACACAGAGAAAAACACCCAAACTACGAAACACAAATATTTGTTTCGGAAATCGAACCCGAGACCTCTTTATCAGCAACCTCATACGCTAACCACTAGACCAACAAGGCAGTCAAAAAATAAATGAAAGGAAAAGTATAGTTCATTCATTTCTTTAAATTTAAAGTAAATAATAAATATTAAAGAGGGGGAGGGCTCTATTTGTAAGGGAAAGGAGACTCAGAAACTAGTAAAATCGACTTACATAATTAATTAATGACCCCCCTAAATAATGTATTGTACTTAAAGATTTTCATGAATCGTAGTCCGATTTATTCATCCGAGATCGTAGCTTGAACAAATTATTTAAAACGAAAAAAAGTACAAAAAAATCAATTAATCTATATATTTATGATTATGAGTCGTGGTGACAAATTACAACATTATCGTCACGTTTACATTCACGTCGCTTAAAAATTAACAATATTTATATCAGTAATTCACAAAAAAAACACAGCACATTGTATAAAATGTAATTAAGTATAATTTCGAGTTAACTTTGCATAATTACTCAAATTACTAAAAACTCAAAGTGTATACCCGTGCTCATTTTAGTTATTATCTCTAACGCTCACAAAACTGTGAAGCTGTCACTTTCCATAAATATAAATAAATAATAATAAATTTACAATTCTTTAAAATAGAATTCTTCTTAAGCTCCGTTTGTCATAAACATCTATGGCAATCGTTATTATAATATTTTTTTCGGACACAACGTCATCTAGTCCCAAACTAAGCAGAGCTTGTATTAAAGGTGCTAAACAACTAATAAGTATAAATAAATACAAAATAACTTTTTTTTGTAAATACATACATATTATACATAGAAAACACCCATACTCCGAAACAAATATTTGGTCTGACCAATCGAACCCGAGACCTCTTGATTAGCAGCCGTATACGCCAACCACTAGACCAACAAGGCGGTCGAATTATGAAGTCCCTACCCTCAAATATACTGACAATTAATTCAATGTTCGAATTCAGTTCTCCCTGAAGATTGGGGAGATCCGATGCCAGTCACTCCGTTTTAAAAACTGATATTCAAGTAAAAAAGGATAAACTAGTAGCCGACCTATTTGGACCTGTCCGGACGGATTAAGAATATAAAGTGTCACCACCCCTATTCATCCCGCGGGTGTCGTAAAAGGCTACTAAGGGATAAACTACGCAAGACAACATCGATGCAAAGAGAAGGAAAACTTGAAACCAACCCTATACCAACCCGTCTGGCCAGCGTGGTATAGTAGGCCAAAACCTCCTTTCTAAGGAGTATGTCCTATGTCCAGCAGTGGACTGTTAAAGGCGGGATGATGATGATGATGATGACAACCTATTTGAAATATGTACTAGGAAGAATATTTCGGCGCTGTTGCAAGCGCCATGATCACAAATCCGTTCAGTAGTTTTTGCGTAAAAGAGCAAGAAACATACATAGGCTAACTTTCGCGTTTAAAATATTAAGTAAGGATACATATCCTTACTAACTACATATCCTTAATAACTACATAGTTATAAGTATAACTTTTAAACCATGCCTTTTATCATGACTAAATCCTCTGCTAGTAGTAAAAATAAAGCACTTACCTTCCCTCGGCAGTTGAGTTCTCCTGAGTTAACAAAGTTAGGTCATAAAATAAATAAACAAAGCACATTGAGTTGGGTCTAATATTAAAATAGTTTTATTTCAAATTAAAATCCATATCAAGAGTCAGCCTTAAATAAACAAACATGTTTGAATACATTAAATAAAAGCACACGGAATAAATATAAACAATAATAAATTAAAAGAAAATTAACCTGAGATGTTGCCTACACTACAATAATGGCCTACCTATCATTTTCTTTTTCATAATAAATGTCACTAAATAAACATACAACAATTATAAAATCGTACCGAAAATAGGCCGTAACTGTAACTTTTTAATATAGTATTAGCTAGTCTTAAAAAAAATCGTACGCTGCAACCGGAAATTTAAAAAGAAAAAAAGGAATCATTTAACACCAATAAAATAATTATAAAGACAGATATAAAGATAACATTGACGTTTATCGACGAAAAAAAAAAAAAAAAAAGTAGTTAGGTTTCTTTTTTATTTAAACATTTCCATATCTTGAATTTATTGATTCTAGATTAATAAAATCTAAATATTTTAATCGGTATATTATTATGTTGAAAGTGATTTTCTGAAAATATGTGAGAAAAGTAACGTATAAATAAATTTTCATACAAGTACAGCGATAATTTTTGTCCCAGTATTATTAGCTTGGATTTATAATAATTATGGTTTAATTATTATTTTGTAATTTTTGACGAAGTTTTCTAAATAATCGCCTTTTACAAGTTATAACTCCTGAACTAACAAAGTAATTTGAACGAATACCTAAATCAATTATTCGTCTTAGAAATGTTCCTGAAATACTTATCGTCCCCACTTAACGTATAGGACCAACTTAAATAAAAATTTATTTAATGATTTTAGTGTAGCACTTTGTCGACGTTGCCTCGTTGGTCTAATGGCTAGCGTATGCGACTGCTAATCAAGAGGTCTCGGGTTCAAATCCCGGGTCGGGCCAAAAAGTGTTTTTGGGATTTGCTTAGGAAATTCCTAATAGCAGCCCGGATTTAAGAAGTTTGGCGGTAATTCACGCCCGTGCCTCGGAGAGCACGTAAAGCCGTTCGTCCCGGTTGTCATGAACATCTATGGCAATCGTTATTGGGAAGTCAGTGCCCTCAAATATACTGACAACTAGTGCAATCTTTGAATTTCAGTTCTCCCTTAGGGTTGCGGAGGTCCGATGCCAGTCGCTCGGTGGAAAAACTGAAATTTAGGTAAAACCGGTTGAATTAGTAGCCGACCCCAAATAAACTTGGGAATAATAGCTACGAGGATGACTTTGTCGACGTTGCATGCAAAGTTTCATCTTTCTAGCACTAACCGTTTGGGCGGTAAGTCGAGGACGGACGTACGGACGAACATGATGTAAATAGGTTTATAAGTCATAAACCCTATATTTCTTCCTAGCCTTATTCCCAATAGTATTTGGGGTCGGATACTAGTTCAACCGGTTTTACCTGAATATCAGTTTTTCCACGGAGCAACTGGCATCGGACCTCCGCAACCCTAAGAGAGAACTGAAATTCGAAGGTTGAACTAGTCGTTAGTAAATTTGAGGGCTTTGACTGCCCAATAACGATTGGCATAGAAGTTCACTACAACCTGGACCGACGGCTGTACGTGCTCTCCGAGGCACGGGCGTGAATCACCGCCAAACTTCTTAACTCCGGGCTTCTATTAGGAATTTCCTTAGAAAAACACAAAACCACATTTTGACCCGACCCGAGATTTGAACCCGACACCTTTTGATTAACAGTCGCATACGCTACCCACTAGACCGACGAGACATGAACCCTATATAGAGGTAAGAGCTGATAAAGCTTTTTTTAAAGCGTGTTTCAAGTAGGTATTTCGTAGTGAATAACAGTTTGTTTTGAGACACTTAAAACCAACTTAAATCGTTGAAATCTTTGGGATAGTTCTAAAACAAGTCATATTTAAAATACCAGCCGAGCCCCTCGGGTATTGTTGTAAATCGCGGGTAATGCCGTGAAGCAAGGCTAGTCTGACAAAAAATTCCAAGTTAATCCTTATGTCATCAGCTATCTGCCAGTGAAAGTTCCATTAAAATCGGTCCATCCGTTCGAGAGATTAACCGGAACAAACATACAGACAAAACATTTAAATATTTGTACGCAGTACTCTAGAGATTGGCACAGTGTGCTATTTAGGAAGAAAAGAAAGAAAAAGTCTGTTTTCGATGTTTTATATAACATAGCTGAGCCCCGCGGTGTTACCCGCGTTTGTTGTTGTAACCGCGTGGCGAAGGTAATTTTATAAAAAGTAGCCGAAGTTACTCCTTATATCATTAACAACCTGTCAGTGAAAGTCCCGTCGAAATCGGCCCAGCCGTTCCAGAGATTAGAGCAAACAGACAGACAGACATAAAAAAATAAAAAAAAAATTGGCATATGTACCGTGTATACATACATAATGCATTTAGTAATAAAATCTGCCAAGTGCATGTCAGGCCACGCACAGTAAAGGGTTCCTCAGTCATTTGGATTTAAAATCGTATCCAATAGATAATTATTATACTCCAAGATCCCAGAGCCGCCGGACCTACGTCATTTGTGCAAAGCTGAAATTTTCAGGATTATTAGTACAATGTCTTGTTAAGATGTATGCGTACCCATTAGCTTGAAAGCAGGGCCGTTGTATTTGTAACCAACTCCTTTGGTTGCGATTATGACCCCACTTTAAGGGGATCGTTTCCATAACTGCTCGAAAAAGCACTTACGGTTATGACAAGAGAAACAAATTCATTCATTATTTGACAGTAAAAAAAATATTTCAGTTCCTTAATAAAGCAATCTATAGAGAAACCGAGTAAAATTACTAATACGATTATTTATTTTCGAGAAAAAAATCATCAACAGTGACTAAAATCACCGAAATTGACCTTTTCTGTTTGGAATCAATCTAGTATTATGTTGCTTTATTTGAAATAAATATTTTATTAGTTGCAAGAAAAAAGTACAAAAAAGAGATTAAGCATTTAAGGTTTCTATTAATTCTCACCAGAAAGTCATAATTTAATCTTAAACATCATTAATTTTTGGCGGCAAAAGTTCCATACATTTTAGTATGGAGAAATAATTTGCAATAAAACAGAGTTCACGCGATCCAAAAATTCAGTGTTCTCCGAATATTCAAGGCGAGCGCACGCTCGTTTTTAGCTCCACACGCACTGTCACGCACACAGAGATTTGATTGTTTACATACGACGACGTGACTGTGTGTAACTTTTGATAATATTTGGTAGGTCTGAGAATAGACACACCAATCTTTATATTTTAAATTATTATTAACCAACTTCAAAAAAGGAGTATTATTTATGTTTAACTAAATGATTTTTTTTATTGTACATTCATTGATTACTCTGTCAATTGTGGACCGATTATTAAAATTCATTTTATATGACTGCCTCGGTGGCGCTATGGTAGCATATGCGATTGAGGCCTCGGGTTCGATTCACGGGTCGGACCAAATGTTTATGAGATCCACAAAATTTTTTTTTTTAGGTGTTGGCTGTTTTCAGTGTTAGTTTATAGGGAAACCCTAAAATTTTATAAGCACGTTATAAATAGTTATTATATATTTTTTTATTTTGTAATGCTATTCCAGACGCAATATCTGAGCTGGTAGCCATCATTTCATAATGATGAGGGCAGTAGTAGCGCATGCGACTACTTTGCTTGAGTAAGGATTCAGGTTCGATTCCCGTGTAGGACCAAATATTTGTGTGATCCGTAAATATTTATTTCGGGGTCTGGGTGTATTCTATAGCTAAGCAACAAAAAAAGTATGTTTATGTATTTATATCAGTCGAATCAATAATATAAGCTCTGCTTAGTTTGGGACTGGATGATGTCGTGTGTAAGATGTTCGAAATAGTTGTTTATTTATTATTGTAATATATCATACTGCCTTGTTGGTCTTGTGGTCAGCGTATGCAACTGCTAACCAAGAGGTCTAGGGTTCGATTCCCGGGTCGGACCAAATTTTTGTATGATCTGCAAATATTTGTTTCGGAGTTTGGGTGTTTTCTATGTATAATATGTATGTATTTATAACAAAAAAGTATGTTTATGTATTATAAACTGCGAAATAAATATTTGCGGATCACACGAATATTTGGTAGATGATATTCTGTGTCATTCGTCTGAAATATTTATTTATTGTTATTTATTATAAACTAGCTTTCTGCCCGCGGCTTCGCCCGCGTGGAATTCGTTGATATCACACGACATGGTAAGGGTAGATTAAACAATCTTACCTGATTTTATGTTTGATAATAAGGAACTTCGACACAGACTTTCGTCCCCTATTTCAAACACTTCTACCTTTATTTTCGCGATAAAAAGTACCCTATGTCCTTTCCCAAGTTCAGTTCTATCTTCATACCAAATTTCATCAAAATCGGTTCAGTGGTTTTGACGTGAAAGCGTAACAGACAGACAGACAGACAGAGTTACTTTCGTATATGTGTGTTACCTTTAGTCGTATCTTTCAAGATGTTCAGCTGATGATGGAAAGTAATACTACTCAATGGTTTGGTCTTGGATGATTAGTATTTCACTTTTATACGTATGTATAAACCGCTAGTCGTATTTATGTTTTACTAGCTTTTGCCCATGGCTCCGCCCGCGAGTGTGTCGATTTTCGTGGTAAAAAGTAGCCATGTCCTTTCTCGGGGTCCCATATATCTCTATACTGAAATTGATCAAAATCGGTTCAGCGTTTTAGGCGTGAAAAGGTAACAGACAAACAGACAGACAGAGTTACTTTCACATTTATTTTAGTAACATTATTGCGTAAATAAGCCGTTTGCATTAAATATATTTAAAAAAAAACACAGTCCTCTGCCTCTTCAACCTCTCTATTAAACTCAAAACATAACGTAACTTAAAAAATACTGCACCGATTTTCATGATGTTTGCAGCAATGGATAGATTGGTTTTAAAGGAGGGTATAATTTGTCAAATTTTAAATGTTTTTTAAATGCCTATAAGACCATGTATCGTTAATCACACATTATTGACATAATAAAATCTTACACTGAGAGTCACTAGTGTAAGATTACGGCCAATTACGGGTGCGACCTGGATGAACGCTCTGACGTATTATAAAATATTTATTTAAATAATATTGTGTAATAAACAATTTTATTCTACATATTTCATGTAGAATAAAATTGTTTTAAATGTCTACAGTATTTATTATGATAAGGATTAATATTACATTGTTCCAAATTACTTTGAAATTATTATTCACAAATAAAATAATAAAGAAATATTAAAAAAGTATAATTAAAAAAGTATTACTGTAGGTTATTCCTAATTTATGTAACTCGTAAACTTTTGTCAATATTGGCTTTATTTATGTGTTCCTTTAAAATAATAAAATAACATTAATAAATCTTCTTTAAAAGGTAACCTTAATTATGATGAAAACCGTATTTAAATACCTTGCGTATTTAAAACGATCTGAGTTGGCAGACAATGCACGCGAGCGAATTTATTTTATACTGTGTAAAATTATTTTATAATCTTTGACCATTCGATTGGTATACAGAAAGTATTATGACTTTCTGTACTGAATGAATCCTACGGGCTTTACGTTATGGCAAGATACATTGCGTGCGTTGTAAGACATTAAAATACGTTCTACAAAGGCGAACAGTTGATGGATATTTAACATAAGCAAAAAACCGAAAGTCGGTGATTACTTGCTACGGTATGTATGCGACAGTGCGCGATGCGTCTGTGTGCATGTAAAATATGTATGTGGGTGTTCAATCACAAATTCTCACGCTTGGTGTCGCGGGCCTTAAACGGCCAGATTTCGTTGATGTTGTGAATAGCTACAAGTATATACAAGTATACGAAATCTGGCCGTTTAAAGTGGATCAAAATCGCACCCATAGGAGTTGGTTACAAACAAACAAACATACAGGTGAAGCTAATAAATGAGCGTGTAAAAACCATTTAATAATTTACAATTCTATTCTTGAAATAATACCAAAGATGATATACCTCAGCTTCCTAATTACTACAAATATTTAAAGGTATCTGGGGGGATGATTGGCCCTTCGGACTGGTCTTGCCGTATACAAAGGGTCTTAAAATAGTACCTACCTTAGATAATATGTATACATTTTTTAGTTATAAAATATAGTTATATAATATAGTTATAAAATTTAGGTTTGCTACTATAACGTAGTTTAGTAATTTTTTCATAACTTTCAAGACGTCTGGCAGAAGTAATGGCCCACGGAATGTATCTGGCAGTAATGAATTTTAATTTTAAATAATATTCTTAAAAAAATTGTAAATACTAACTTTGCACCTTTAACGTAGGTAAGTAAGGATTTTTACCATCTGTACTTCGCGCTATCTCAGAAACGGCCCCGCTTTCAAGCTAATGGGTACGCATACATCTTAACAAGACATTGTACTAATAATCCTGAAAATTTCAGCTTTGCACAAATGACGTAGGTCCGGCGGCTCTGGGATCTTGCTCTATTATGTTCACGTATTAATGTGTTAATTTTGTATGACGTTTTCCAAGTGAGCGCATTTTACAAGTTAAGTCTCCATAACTCCTGAATTAATAAAGTCATCTAATCCGTTATAGTTTTCCTTGAAAGTTCATTATGTGGACCACCATCACGAATTTTTCCAGATTTTTTGATCCAGCCGTTTAGCTTTTAGAGGGGGGGGGACGTCCTGTTTTTACAAAAAAGTGCCCTTTAAAGTGGAATTTCTCGCAAACGGATACCTGAATCAAAAAATCGTCTTAGAAACCCTGTATTATTTTTAAAATACCAATCTAATGATACCCCACACGATGGGGTAGCCGCGAGAAAAAATTTACATCCCCACTTTACGTGTAGGGGAGGTACCCCAAATAAAAATATTTTTCAAAATTTTATTATAGCACTTTGTCGGCGTAATAACAATACATATTCATGCAAAGTTTCATCTTTCTACCACTTACCGTTTGGACGGTAAGTCGAGGACGGACGGACGGACGGACGGACGGACGGACGGACGGACAGACGGACATGACGAATCTATAAGGGTTCCGAGTGATATACTTCGGAACCCTAAAAAGCAGTTATTTTAATATTACAAACAGACACTCCGATTTTATTTATTTGTATAGATTGAAGCGGAGGTACCCAATTGCAAAACATTTCTTGTCACTAAAATAAAGAACCTTTTTTGACAGATGATTTTCCCTCCTTACATCGCCGACGTTTCATTTGTACCTACAATAAGTTTCTAATAATTAGGTCACGTGATCAATACACAATATTAGCCAATGAAACAAGACAATAGAAAACTAAGTTTGTCTATGGGAGCTGATTAGAAAACAAAAAAATATAGTTTTAAAAAACTAAACAAACACGCTTATTACTAAAAAGGAGAAAATAATTTTAATGTAAAAGTATAAAATAATTTTAATGTAACAAAGCGTGGGGGTGCTTTCTGAAAATATTTCAATAACGTCGGCCCACGCTGTGTTACATTAAAATTATTTTCTACTTTTTAGTTTAAAAGCATGTTTGTTTAATTTTTAAAAACTATTTTTTTTCTAGACTAAAAACACTAATTTAAAAAAAAAAATTGTGTGTGTCAAAATCGCGCAACAAATGGGTCGGTTACAAACATAGACACATACATGTGAAGCTAATTTAAAGCGTGTAAAAAGGTTTTTACACTACCCGAAATTTGAAAATGGAAGAGAATGCATTGGGCAATAGGTCTGCTTGTAAATATGTAAATAAAGCTTATAGATAAATAATAATTAAGTTATTTTTAAAATAGTTTATGCAATTATTGAATTGTGCTTTAAGTTAGAATATTATTGAAATTTAATTATATTAACAACGCGTTTTAATATCCATGTGTCAATATACCGTTTTTGATTATTTATTTTTAATTGAGCCACTCCAAAGTTTGTAAACATACTTATCTTTTAGAGTAAGTATGACCTTATCTATGGTCTTAAATAGGATTTAAAAACTTAAAATTATTTTGCACGATTTTCGCAAAATTTAGGGTAGAAATTCGCTTAAATTTTTATTTACATAGATGTTTCTAGAAACCCTATGTTTTTAGTTAAGAAGTAGGTATTACAAGTAACCTCTAATTTATCAAAGACAATAATTCAACAAATACTTCAAGTTTCAACCGACTACAGCGAAGCAAAGAGGAAGGCTGGCAGTATGTGTATGTTTGTATTTTCACCTTAGCTCCTAAACTAATGAGGTTTTTAATAGATTCGTAACGATAAAGGTGGTGACAAAGGCAAAATTATATGAAAAATTTTTAATTAGGTAGGTAGTTATATATATTTTTTTACTTTTTCGAAAACTGAAAATGTGGTCTGTGTATGTTTGTATTTTCACCATAGCGCTTAAACTACTGAACAGATTAAAATGAGGTATCAATAGATTTCAACCGATAGCCTTGGTGACAAATACAAAATTATATGATTTTTTAAATTAAGTAGGTAGTCGGTTTATATTTTTACTTTTTCGGAAACTGAAAATGTGCTTAAATATTTTTTTCAAACGTAAAAAATATAATGAACGTCACTTAAAACGACTGCATCGCGCCACACCAGGCTAAGTAAAGCCGTGTACGCGATAAGTTTTTTGTTAATACAACCAAGGTATGAAGTACCGCAATTCGTGAATGCCCCATGACAGCTGTTGCAATTTAAATCATAACGGTTGCAAGACTTCTCAACTTGCTGAGTGAATCATCTTTCCGCTTGATTCACGGCGGGTTCATATAATGGTACATAACTTGAAATAACTTCTAACTCAAGAATAAGTAAGCGATAAACTCTTTGTTTTGCATAAAAATGTCGCCGGTTAAAATCTGTTACTTGATAAACACGTTCGGAAATGTTAATTGAATAAAAATTTAGTTAAAGATGTCGGTTTAATGGTATAATATAAAACTAACACTTGTAACCGGAAATTACCGCCAAATAAATAAGTATTGAACCAGTTTAGTGTTTAAAAACTTTAAAATTTTCGAATAACACTTTATAATGAAGACGATTTATCATCTGTACTACTTTAGAAAACCTACTTTCTTAACTTGTACCAAAATCGTGTAGACACCTATCGTCATTAGAAATAACTGTCTAAGCGTAGCCCATAATTTACCGTAGGTTCCACACGATTTAGCAGACAGCCTCATGTTAGATTTATTTGACCGATGGCTCGAACTTTTCTCTACTCTACGTAAAAAAAGTGTGGGAAAAATAAAAAAAAAAGCTAATGGCTACGATTTTTAATGTAGGTAAGTATATATGAACCGTACAGGCGACCTACCACATCTTACTTTTAAAAAACTTTAGACTTTTTAAATCAATGAAAACGGTACATTAACTATGCAAACAACATGAATAAAATATGAATGAAGAAATCAGCTGTTCCTGAATCAGTTAACGCAGCCTAGTTTTAAAACAATCTCTGTGAAATGCCCTTCATTTTGGCAGTCTCTATAACACAAGCATACTTTACAACATAGCATATTACGATTTACGGCAAAACCGGTCTGCTGCCTGCATCGACCGGTGTCTACTTTATCAATTCAGTCACCTCGGCATGAATAACTTTCTTGCAATATGAATCACTTACCTCGGAAACTTTCTACAATCAAAAATATGTAAAAGATACACCTTGTCACTTGTGAACATAGAAGTGTTATAAATTAAAAAAAATACCAATAAAAAAAAAACACAAAATACATGAAAGATTCAAAGGTAAATGGCCGAGCTTTAGAGCTGACCTAGTGGCAACTAATTACACAAGACATTACACATTTTCCCATGCAAGGGTAATCCGCATAATACCTACTCCATTTCCACCACGTGTGATCCTTAGTGAGGTCGTTCTCTGAAGCGGTGACCACAGGCAGGCCGGGTTAGGTGCAATTTGTTAATATAAAGACACAAATATTACACCAAATCGCGTCCTAAGCGTGGCCACCGCAGTGAACGACCGACCGGCCGGGTAACGGGACTGCGCGCCGCGGATGCTGAGTGCCTGTATAGCGGTCTTCGATGGTCGGGCCCGCTTAGCTAGGCCGGGACTGGTGCAATATTGTTCTTAACCGAATATAGCCCCAGTCACCGCCTAGCCACACGGGCCTCCCGGACAAAGGATGCCGACGGCCGCTCCTGCGCCGCGCCCGACTCGCGTCCTTCGATGGTTCGTCGCCTCTGTACTAACAAGCTCCTCTAGATACGGAAATATGTACTTCATCATTTATAACTTTAAAGTTAGAAATCACGCACTCGGGATAAACGGAATGTTACGCGCGTATTTTCCGAAGTAAATGATGCGAACGTATGCATCTCGCGGCGATCTGCGACGGAATGACTGGCTGTGCGGCGGGGTGAGCGACGCGCGCGCAGCTGTCGCGCCGTCTTCCCCCCCGCGCACCGCTACACTCCACCGGCCCTTTATCGTTCTGGGAAGTGGTTCCTGAACTTCCCGACTGTGTTGTCAACATAAAAAATTCTCACAGATTATAGGGAAAATGTATTTACTAATTCTTAACATTTGAAAGTTGTGATCCTTGACACATTCTGCTCTTGCAACGTGTCGGCGGACGCAATGACGCATAACCAAGCTTTTCGCGTGGTTCGAATCAAAGTTCATTGGTCAAATAGAGAATTTAGGTAATATTCTGTAGTGCTTGTTTACAATATTCCTCTATTTGTTTTCACAAATTAAAGACACATTATAAAAAATAATCTTTTGATCTTTGATATGTTTATGCCAATCATGCCTGTACTGTGTATGGTTTTTATATACATATATGTGAGGTTAAACTTTAATAACACCTATTACTTTGTATGTCAGTTTTATACACGTGCATGTGACATAATCATATTCACAAAATACCTAGAAATTACACACTATCATACACAACACACAAACACACACCGCATGGGCAAAAAATTTGATTTTTAGTATTATTTTTTATATTTAGTCTAAGTTTGATTTTTTAAGTGAGTTAAATATTAATACTTATATTTACGCAGCCAATGTTACCTTGTATAACACAAGTTATATCTTATCATGGGTACCAGAGTTCCATTTCCACTTGTGCCCAAAAATTTTCTATTTTTGTAAGCTGAAATTTTTATTTTAAGGTTTTTCTAACTAAATAAAAATAAAATTGTGTAACCTATGTATTAACATAGCTCTAGTAAGTCTATTGTATACTAACACATTATGGAATTGCGGAAATAAAAGTTTTATCATTTTACCTTTTTATTTTTGACTGCCTTATGGTTCTAGTGGTTGGCGTATGCGACTGCTGATCAAGAGGTCTCGGGTTCGATGCACGGACGGCCCAAATGTTTGGATGATCTGCTAATATTTGTTTTAGAGTTTGGGTGTTTTCCATAATATATATGTATTTAAAAAAAATATCTAGTAATACTAAATGATGTTATGTGTCTGAGATCTAAATTATTTATTATTATTTATACCAAAAACTATAGTACTCTTTGATTTATTTGTTTTTTATTACTTAATTTGAAAATAGACAAGAATCTAAACAACTTTATAATTTATGTAATTCCGTGTATAAATTATACGAAATCAGTTTTATTAACATGAAAGGTGCTAATTTGTGACCGAAATTTATTCAAAGACAACACCTAAAAGTCTATGCTGTTCGTGAATGGACAATGATTTATGGGGAATTTTTTTTTTGGTCTTGCATCCCCGATATTCGACTTTCAAACCGTCCATCCCGCGCTACCTGCGCCTCGCCGCAATTGCTATAGATTACGTACCAAAACAGAGGAACATAAAAATGGCCACAACTTAACTACATACCACGTTCAAGCCACGTGGTGATGATAAAAATATTATGTGTGACATGATGACGTCACCTTTCGGTCATTGATCAGCTCTCAATGTCACGACAAAATTCGCTTTACTATTTTTTTTTTTTTTTTTCATGAATATTGTAACCCACCTGTGTTATTATATTTGAAACTAAGTTCTTTTGCTGTTTATGTTCAATAAAAAAAAAAACAATAAGATGATGTTAATTCTTAAATAAATGTAATATATTACATAACCCAAAACATATTTTTTTCTAGTCTAGTCATTTTCATTTGTGTTTTAATAAATACTTTTTCTTAAATTACCTATTTCTTGTCGCGGTGATCTACACTTTATAAAGCTACTAGCGCAAAACATAGTAGGTAATTATCTACTTGTGTCGTATAAAATATATGTACCTACATAGTTTTAAGAATATTAAAATTCACTTATGTTAAATTCAAAAATATTGTTTTAAGTATTATCACCGAATTCAATGTGTCTAATCTAAGTACATACAAAACAGAATTCTTCTTTCTTTAACGTTGTACCGTAAAATCGTACCCATACCTTCTATAGCAGATAAATTAATTTTCCAAAAAAGTAGATATTATTAAATTGCGCAGTCATAAAGTCATAAGATGATAAAATTCGAAAATATATAAAATTTATTAAAAAAATTATAAAACACGACGCTAAAACCTTTCTATTTCATTTGCGCCATTCTTTCGAATCTAATGACTGCCTTGTTGGTCTAGTGGTTAGCGTATGCTGCTGCTGATCCGGAGGTCTCGAGTTCTATAACCGGGTCGGACCAAATGCTCGTATGATTCGCAATACGAAAAGCAAAAACATAAAAATTTCAAGTTTGTATCTCGTATTTAGGTTCTGCGTTGATGAATGAATAGTAAGGTAGTAGGCCCCGCTGATATCAGCACGAATATGACGGCTCAACCGGGGTGGTACTACCCTCTCACGGAAGACCAAGGCCGCCATAGTGTGGGTCACCATGCTGCATTGGGTATACTCGTTCTCAATATGAGGATGGTGATTACTACTTTGAATTCTACTCAGAGCCGGATCTAAAGGTGTGGGATTTAAAGGTAGGTAAACGAACAACGCAAAAAAAAAATTATAAAAGGAAAAGTTGTTTACTAGTGTTTACTAGTCTGAATTTGTATTTTTTTTCCGAAGTCTCTATTGTGGGGCCCCTCTTTTGTGGAGGCCCCGGGGCTGTTGCCCTGGTTGCCCTCCCCTAAATCCGGCCCTGATTCTACTCATCCTTTCCATTAAGTGCACTGTTGGCCTAGTGGGCTAAGCTTTCTACTGCTCCAAGTGTTGTGGGTCAAATCCTACACTTTGTGTGATCCACAAATTGTTATTCTGAGTCTTTGTGTCCATTTCTTGTATGTTTGTAAAGTCCCCGCCAAATTTATTCTTTATTATTAGAAGTCACTTTGGGCTTTTAGATTAAAAAAATCACTCAGTCAAGGCATGTATGTAATACAATAGATAATTATTATTATTTATTGATTTACTTGTAGGTTTAATATAATTAATAATTATGTACCTACACTAAACTTGTTTTACATACAAGTCAAATAATATGTTTTTTAATTTAAGCTAGCATTGGTCATCGGCTGCGGCCGCGTGTATGTCGGTTATCGCGTAAATGTTACTTATTTTTAAAAATAAATAATTAATTATAGAACCTAATTAAATTTACATACCTAAACAAATTGGTAATAAGTATAATAATTATATTATTTTCACACATGATTTCTCTAACAAGCAATCAAAACTAAATCGAAGATGGTCATAAATTATAAATAATTAAATTCAAGATGGAGTATATTTTTTTACAATTTGATAAACTACATTAAATACATCACTTTATAGTTATTAGTTTAAATTAATCACTTCCGGTATTAAAAAAAAAGTGTATCACGAATATATAGAACAACTGGTATTTGTAATAGCTTTTAAAAATAACATAAATATGTAAGTTTTAGAAGAATGAGATAGAAAGTAAAAAATGGCTTCCTTTCGATAAAGCGCGTGTAGATACATCTTCTTCTTTTGACGAGATTGCAATCAGCTGATTAATAACAGCTATTTCTGCCAATGTCAAGTATTTAACGAAATTAATTATTAAAAATGTGGATGAGATGAAATGAGGACCGACTTTCGAAAAAACAAAAAAGCGGTTACTTTTTGTGCACTAAAGTTTTTTTGTTCAGAAGCAAGGGAAACCCAAACTTTTGATTGTACTTACATCAGTTACGTTTAAATCTTTGTTTAAAGATATTAAAAATACTTTTTAATTTCAGTTTGGAAATTTGTAGGTAAGATATTATTATTCTTTATTTTTAATCGTCTTTTTTATAATATGGTTTTAAAGTAAAAAAGGGATCGATGAATCAATAAGTTTAGAAATATTTTAATAATATGTATTAAAAGTTCGAAATAATATGAGATTGCGTTTCATCATCATCATCAGCCTATTGCAGTTCACTGTTGGACACAAGTCCCTCCGTTCAGTGTTAAAAATTATATATTTTTTGAATTTATAAAATAGGCACTCAAAAATATTTTAGGAATTTATCTCTCAGAAAACAAATACATATTTGTATAATAAAAATATGTATAAGAATTAGACAGAGAGTAAATTATAAACTAATTCAAAATTCAAACTACGATTTAATATACTCAAAATTTTTAATTATCTCTGTTGCCTAACGAATCTTATAGAAATTACGAAAAACAAAAAAAATATGCAAAATCTCAAAACTCGTTGGCCAACACAACATAATTTGTCTCATAAATACTTATACGCGGCACAAATTTCCAAAAGTTCAAAGTGAATAATAAAAAGACTGTAAAAGAATAAACTTTAAGTCTTATTAATGGTGTTCTATTGAACTAAATTAAAAAAAAGAAACAAAAACTTGTTTTGTTTATACTTTCTCTGGCTTTTCGAATCTGTCTTATGTTCATAAAATTTTTTTAAATATTCGTGAAGTCATAACAAATTTCTATTATTTCATTGTGCTTGTTTAGTTTTAGACGTTTTGCTAACAAACTTAACTTTTTACAGAGTCAACAAATCCATGCTGAATATAATAAATTCTAGCAACATTGTCAATTTAAAGTTTGGACTATGGAGAAGAACATAATTAAAAATTACTGAAAACTAGTGGACTTTATAAATTTATTAGCATTAAACTAAATAAAAATTACAACATTATTACAGTGGTATAGTGTATTGTACAAGTAATCTATATAAATAAATAAAATTAAAGTGACCATCATCTTTTCATTAGCTATGTTTGAGCTGTTTGAGATGAAACTACCGCGCCGTGTTGTGACTTAATATAAAAAAAATTAAATAAAACTTATTATTAAAAAAAGGGTAAGAAAATGCCAAAATAGTTCTAGTTTATTAAACTAAAATTGTATATATTTTCTTAAATATTTTTGATGTGAAACATCTATAGGCGCACGTAAAATAGATTTCTGGCCTGGCGACTGGCGACGCGTCGCCACGGCACGCTATACGATGGTATATATATACAGTCTATATGCAGTAGTGTGTACGGTGGGGCGACTACTATTTTAATAATTAGTAATATTTTATTTTATCATTATGACATATTTAGTTCCTATTACAATATGTTCTTTTCTGCATATTACTTTTACAAAATAATGGCGATGTTTCACATCTGCCAGGCGTCCCGTGACGGCTCACATTTTTTTGGATCTATTTTATAGCAAACAAGTTTTAAAACTTTTCACAAAAAGTAAAAACCTTTGCTTGTTATGTTCCTAAGACGATTTTAGTTAATAGACAAAATCAAATCTGATACATCATGTACTCGTATTCGCAAAATCTCACATTTAAACAAACCAGTTATTATTATTTATTGCTTATATAATACACGTAAAACTTTCAAAATAATTTTTACAGCGGAACTTTCAAACGCAATAAATACTTTATTGACATGGTCTATGGTCTATTATCAGCGCTAGCAACACTTCATTGTTCACAAAAATTTCGATCCTCCAAAACGCACATTTTTATATTTTCCAAGAATCGCTTCGCAGCCGAGGCCGAAGTTATACAACATTTATTTTTTCTAATACCTAAAGAAAATTGAACATTATGGCATAGAAAATAAGGTTGACAACTTACCGTATAAGAATATGTTACTATTTGGTTTTGACGGAGCTGTTTCCTTTTGTTCTAAAATGAACAAAATACGCATTAGGAATCATGTATTAGGAAAAAATTATGTTTTTTTATATGGATGGAATAGAAATGGCGAAAATAATGTGAGCTTTGTATTACTATTGCAGTTTTAGACAAATAATTTTGTTGAAACGGTTGATCGTTTTTCGATATGAATGTTATTGTACATCTTGCTGTAATCCTGAGACATCGTTTCTCAAAGTTTAGGGATGTTACAACTGTTAATTATGATACAGTATAAAATCGCATTTCGTTCGTAGTATTGCACGCTTGACCTAGTGGCTTAAGCAGTGGTCACGCCGCGTTCTATTGCGCTAAGTGTTGTGGGTTCAAATCCTACATGGGATAAAACTTCGTGTGATACACTAATTGTTATTCTGAGTCAGGGTGTTCTTTGTGTCTTTGTGAGTAGTTTGAAACTATTTAAGATAATTTCTAGTCTTAAATATTAAAGCTTATTTTGTAGTAGTTAAATAGGTATTTGATATTAGTTTACTATTCGATATACCAAAAGTCGTCAGTTCGATACCCACCAAAGACAATTAATAGTGTGATGGGAACGGTCATTGGTTTGGTGGGTTGTTATGTATTACTTATTGAGCCCAGCTTTGTTATCCATGGCTGTTGTGTGCCCGGGACGAACTAGTCGAAAAAAAGTAGGCTAAGTTACACCTTAAGTTATCAGTTATATCTCAGTGATAGTTCAAGAGATTCGTCAAAATGGGACCAGCAGTTTCAGAGATTAACAGGAACAAACAGACGGACCAACATACAGATCTATTGACTTACAGACAGACAAATGCGTTGCAATGCTGTTTCCTGCGTAGTATTATTGGTGTGTATTCATCAACAGCCTTTAACAGTCCGCTGCTGGACATAGGCCTCTCCTTAGAAAGGCTCTGGCCTACTATACCCCGCTGGCCAGACGGGTTGGTATAGGGTTTGTTTCAAGTTTTCCTTCTCTTGCATTGATGTTGTCTTGCGTAGTTTATTCCTTATTCGCCTTTTACGACACCCGCGGGATTAATAGGGGTGGTGACACTCTGTATTCTTATTCCATCACCACACGGACAATTGGACACATGGACATTGGACAATTGGTGTGTATTAATAAATAATATTGAAGTGAGTGCATGTAAATCAAATTAACAGTTACTTCTTTATATTTAAAGTATTAACGTTACTTACACATGCAATTTGTCTGTTTGTTTCGGTTAATCTCTGGAACGAGTAACACCGGTGGCTGGGCTAGTCCTTATTATATTAATATTGGAATGTAACTCGGTCAGATTATCTGTCAGTCGCGCTTTGACACCAAAACTCCTGAAACGATTCACATGAAATTTGGTAGACGAAAGCTATATAAAGTATAATAATATATCCCTACTAATATTATAAATGCGAAAGTAACTCTGTCTGTCTGTCTATCTGTTACGCTTTTACACCTAAACCATTGAACCGATTTTGATGAAATTTGGTATGAAGATAGAACTAAACTTGGGAAAGGACATAGGCTACGTTTTACCGCGATAACCGACATACACGCGGGCGGAGCCGCGGGCATAAGGTAGTTAAAAGTAAAGGCAAAACATAAGGCTACTAGTTATAGTGGCTTGAGACACTAGCCTTAACAAAAATATTTTCTTGAAAAGATTTATTGAATTATTTCATAACGAAAAATAATTGAGACAATTAGAGTTAAAAAATTCCACGGACGAAATATCACCAAAATGATTCTTTTTAGGCACAAAAAAATCACTTTCAAAGTAAACTTTTAAGAACCTTTGTAACCATAATGTGTCTTTATTTTTGTGCTTGGCTTTTGGGAGGTATGACCCCCATGTTGAGAACCAGCGGGTCTTCATCCAAATAGACAACAGAAAAAGATACAAAAGATGGATTTGTTTCGAAATTTTTCCGTCACAAGAGACCTTTTTGACACAAAAACTTTTGAATTCCATTTGTATTTCCGTACTTTTAAACTCATTGTAACCGACAAATACAAAAGTATTCAGCCTAAAGATTGTTTTACAAAGGAACCTATTGCTTGGTGTTATAATCATCACCCTCACCTCAGTTTACAGCTAGACATAGGCCTGTACTCACGCTACTCTTATTGGGGTTCTCGTATCCAGTACCTTCCAGCCATCTTGCTCAAGTGGTTACTCCACAAGACCCTTGGGCGTTTTATTTATGTTTCATCATCGCAGCACACTGCCTCTCTAATTGCACGCCACTTAATTCGATCCTAAGCGTCTCGCATCCAGTTCCTGCTAGCTGCCTTGCGCAATCATCAGTCCACCTGACCTGTGGACGTCCTACACTACGTTTGCCGAGTCGCGGTCTCCACTCAAGAATACGTTTACCCCAACGGTTATCGGTTCTACGGCATATATGGCCAGCCCACTGTCACTTCAGCTTGCAAATCCTGCGGGCTATGTCAATGACTTTGGTTCTCTGTTTATGTTTAAGCCTCCAGAAAGGACAGTACTCAGCCCAATAAAAAGCATGAAGAGAATCCAAGAGCAGAGGTCATTAGGCATCTTCATTAACAATTGTGTCCGTGTGGTGACGGATTACTCCGTGTGGTGACGGGTTAAGAATACAAAGTGTCACCACCCCTATTCATTCCATGGGTGTCGTAAGAGGCGACTAAAGGAACAAAATAATCAGCTAACATCACTGCCAAGAGAAGGAAAACTTGAAACAAACCCTTTACCAACCCGTCTGGCCAGCGTGGTATAGCAGGCCAAAACCTCCTTTCAAAGGAGAGGCCTATGTCCAGCAGTGGACTGTTAAAGGCTGTTGATGATGATGATGATTGACAATGATACACAATGTAGCATGGCGTGTGACCTAAACTATGGAGGCCTAGTGAGATGCTCATTAGGCCTCCGGTCTCACTCACAGACGAATAACAACAGTACGAACGGTGTCATTTAGCTGTTATTTCCTTTTTGTGGTTAGCGTATGCGGCTGCCGATCAAGGGGTCTCGGGTTCGATTCTCGTGTCGGATCAAATGTTTGTATGATCTGCAAATATTTATAACTAGCTTTTGCCCGCGGCTCCGCCCGCGAGTGTGTTGATTTTCGCGGTAAAAAGTAGCCTATGTCCTTTCCCGAAGTCCCATATATCTCTGTACCAAAATTCATCAAAATCGATTCAGCGGTTTAGGCGTGAAATCGTAAAAGACAGACAGAGTTACTTTCGCATTTATAATATACTAGCTGACCCGGCGAACTTCGTACCGCCTTAGAATATTAATTCAAAATAAAGTATTGTGTTTAAGTTTAAATACTGATAGTGACAAATCGACAGCAGCGCCAACTAACACGCCCCGGCCGGTACCGCCAGAATTGCTTTGTTCCTGCATTTTAAATCTGTAATATCTTCAAAAGTATTAATTTAAATTACATACTGTAAAAGGCCATATTAATCTATATTAAATACACAATTTATTTAAGGTACTTAATTGGATAAGGATCAATACTGTGTTGCCTATTATCGCTTCGTAAATAAACCATTATTTCTCGTAAAAAGAAAAAATAAAAAAATATTTATTGTGGGTTATCCGTAAGAGATAGACATATACCATTGTGGACTTTTCTGTAGACCTTTTTAAGATGTACAATACTGTAGTACACTATTTTGATCTATCTCATAGGGTACAGCCAGCGTTTGCAATATAAACGTAAAAAACATCACATTAGAAACCTCTAAAATTATTATCTACTATATTATGCATGTATTATACATAAAAACCTTCCTTTTGAATCACTCTACCTATTAAAGAAAATTTCATAAAAATCCGTTGCGTAGTTTTAAAGATTTAAGCATACAAAGGGACAGAGAAAGCGACTTTGTTTTATACTATGTAGTGATTAATAGGGATAATGTATGTTTTTATAAAAGAAAATGTTTCAATGTATTTATATCAGTTGACCAGTACAGATAGTACAAGCTCTGCTTAGCTTGGGACTGGATTACGTTGTGTGTTATTTGTCCGAAATATTAATATATATATGTTCTTATGCCCAGGGCTGTATTGCGTAGGCTGGCTTCAAGCCTAAGAGTCGGTGGTCGCCGACTCAGCCGAATTCATAGTCTAAACATCCTGGTAACATGTCCGCTCTCGCAGAGGTTTGATAAGAAAGAGTTTGTCAGCAAATTCTACAATGATTACATTATCGATGTAAATAATGTATGAAGGAAATAACCGACACTAATATTAGATATTCTCTGTCTGTCTGTCTGTTACACTTCGACAATATATACAAATAAATAAAATTGAAGAGCCTGCATGTAATATCAAAATAAAACACTTGTCTGTCCGTCTGTTTGTTTCGGCTAGTCTCTGGAATGGCTGGACCAATTATGATAAGATTTTCACTGGCATATAGCTGATAACATAAAGAGTAACTTAGGGTGTAACACCGCGGGACTCAGCTAGTCTAGAAATAGAAAAACAGTTTTTAAAAGACTAAAATATACTAATTTGTTTAAACATTTTTTGTTTTTTTTTTTAGTTTTTTTTTTTCAAATTAATGTATTGTCATCGATCCTCGATAAATCTACAAAGTTTGAACGAAATCTGGCCGTTTAAAGTGGGTCAAAATCGCAAGTTTAGTCTGTCTGTCTGTCTGATTGTTGGTTACGCTTATTAAAAGCTTCATCCATCACTTCTATACAAATAAATAAAATTAGAATGTATGTAATTACTAATTTTTATTTTTATTTATTTATTTTATTTTATTTATTTGTTAAAAACTGTTAATTTGATATTTCAAATTAACAGTTTTTTTACTAAATACATATCAAAGTTGATACGGTACTAACATCAAAAACCCAAGTTTTAAAATTCATGTCTGTCTCTCTGTCTGTTTATTTCGACTAATCTTTGGAACGGCTGAACCGATTTTGAAATGAATTTCACTAGTAGAAAGCTAATAACATAAAGAGTAACTTTAGACTAGCTGCGTTAACCGGCGTTACTCGTTAATGTACAATTCCAAACTATAAATCTATTCTTGTGAAAAATCTCATCCGTTTAGTCAGCGAAACATAACAGTACTTACTTAAAGACGATGGATCACCATGTGTCAAAGTGACCCAATAAAGGACCAAGATGGTCCAGGATGTCCACCGCTGGGGTCTGAGGAGGGGGGCGGCCGGCAGATGTTCCGGCAGCTGTGCAGCACGCGCCCATGCACCTTTACGCACCTTTTGTAAGCACATCTCTTTCCGTTTGTATTTTACTAGCTGTGCATCTCAACAAGGTCGTAGCGTGGTGTTATAATATTTTGGGTTCGATTCCCGGGTCGGACCAAATGTTTGTGTGATCCACAAATATTTGTTTCGGAGTCTGGACGTTTTCTATGTATAATATGTATGTATTTAAAAAAAAAAGTATGTTTATGTATTTATATTAGTTGGCTACCCATAGTACAAGTTCTGCTTTTGGGCTAGATAACGTTGTTGTGTGTAAGATGTCTGGAATATTTATTTATTTATATATATACGAGTAGATTTTACAGTCTTTACATACTAAAGATTATTCTACAAGAATCATAGAAAAAAAATTGAACGGAAGATTTTCGATCAAATTAGGGCCAACTTAGTACCTTGTTTTTGTTTTTCTATGGTTCAGTCTGCCTGAACACGATAGTCTGAATAGATAGAGTGATTCATGGGGAATGTTTGTGTATAAATCATGAAGATTATTTATTTTCTTGTCTATGCACAAAACTATAAAAGTAAAAGTGACAGTTGACACCAATTCTAAACAAGGCGAGGTTTTTTCATTTGTTTACTAGTGTTTGGCTGCGGTTCCACCCGAGTTACCCTATGACTGCATACTTGGCCTAGTGGCTTAAGGGTTCGCTACACCGTTTTCTACTGCGCCAAGTGTCGTGGTTCAAATCCCACCAGAGACAACACTTTGTGTGAATCAAAAATTGTTGTTTTGAGTCTGGGTGTTCTTTGTGTCCTTTTCATGTATAATAAATAATAAATAAATATTTTGGACATCTTACACACAACATCATCTAGTCCCAAAGTAAGCAGAGCTTGTGTTATGGGTACTAAACAACTGATATAAATACATAAACATACTTTTTTTTTGTAAATACATACATATTATACATAGAAAACACCCAGACTCCGAAACAAATATTTGTGGATCACACAAATATTTGGTCTGACCCGGGAATCGAACCCGAGACCTCTTGATCAGCAGCCGCATACGCTAACCACTAGACCAACAAGGCAGTCATGTATGTTTGTAAAGTCCCCCGCGTTACAGGATATATATCCCTAATGCGGGAGTTGTATTTTCTAAAAATCTTCTTGCTAATCACTTTTAGAAGAAAACTATATCTCTAGAAACTTTATCTGGGTTTAGAGTCCGTAGAAATACGCACTAGAACTAAACGTTTCGGTTGTTCCTTCCTGTGTCGAGCAGTTCAAAACTTGAACTCACTACCAGTTCACGTGTTTCCTTCCCTTTACGATCCCGGGTCCTAAAGCGGGGCGTGAAAAAGCATCTCATTAGGCCGCCATAGTGTGGGCCGCCATACTGCTTGCATTCGAAGCGAGTGTAGTGGCCCCCTCTTTGCCGCTGAACCGATTTTGATGAATTTTGGTATAGAGACAGATGGAACCTTGGGAAAAGACATAGGCTACTTTTTACCGCGATAACCAACACACACGTGGACGGAGTGACGGGCAAAAACTTGTTATATATATTTACGCTTCTTAGTTTCTAAGGGATTGACTGCACAGTTGGCCAAGTGGCGCTACGACGCTTCCTACTGCGCCAAGTGTTGTGTGTTCAAATCCCAAATCGGACACTTATATTATATGATCCGGAAATTATTGTTCTTTCTTTGTGTCCATTTAATGTATGTTTATAAAACTCCCCCGCAGGCCGCAGCATAAGATGTATATTTCTAATACACGAGATTATTTTTTTCAACAAAACAATATAATAAAACAAATGACCCACGTGACTAACTGAAAAGAAAAACTCAAGCAATAGTGCGTGACACGTAAAAAAAGTTCAAAGTGCAAATAGCTGTTTATGTTATCGCCGTGTCGTAACTAAATACAGACATAAAACACTATGATTAATAGACCACTTTCAAAAGCGTCGCCATCTTTCTTTCTGCAGCTAATAAATAATGCGCGACTTATTTAACTCAAGATATAATAACTTAAGGCGTACTCAAGTAAGATTGAACATTATTTCATAACTAAATAACTTCATATCTCGAAAACGTGTCATTCGTCACCTTGCAGCGTCTAAACGTGCTTGAGTTTTGGTACCAATCAATGGAACCAAAATAATGTATAGTACTACTTAAAGTTCATAATTATCTTGAGAAATAATTCTCATTTCGCCTCTATTTGTAACCATCTTTTGCCCGCAGGTTCGTCCGCATATTTATCGGTTATCTTGACAAAAAGTAGCCTACGAGTATGTCCTTTTCCAAAGTCCCATCTGTTTCTATATCGAAATCCATCCAAATCCAGACAGACGGATAAAGTTCTTTTACAATTGAGGTTTATGACTAAATTGAGATAAGTAACGTGCAATTGGCCAGCGTGGTATAGTAGGCCAAACCCTCCTTTGTAAGGAGAGGCCTATGTCCAACAGTGGACTGTTGAAGGCTGTTGATGAACGTGCAATTGTTCAGCTGTGGACTACGATTGGCTGTCGATGAGGCACAAATTAGTTTGTCCGTGTGGTGACGGATGGTCTAGTGGTTAGCGTAATGCGACTGCTAATCAAGAGGTCTCGGGTTTAAATCCCGGGTCGGGCAAAAAAGTGTTTTTGGGATTTTCTTAGGAAATTCCTAATAGCAGCCCGGAGTTTGGAAGTTTGGTGGTGATTCACGCCCGTGCCTTGGAGAGCCGTCGGTCCCGGTTGTCATGAACATCTATGGCAATCGTTATTGGGAAGTCAGTGCTCTCAAATATACTGACAACTAGTTCAATCTTCGAATTTCAGTTCTGCCTTAGGGTTGCGGAGGTCCGATGCCAGTCGCTCCGTGGAAAAACTGAAATTCAGGTAAAACCGGTTGAACTAGTAGCTGACCCCAAATAAACTTGGGAATAATGGCTAGGAGGATGATGCTAGGAGGATGGTGACGGATTAATAAACGAAGAGTCTCCATCCCTATTCATCCCGTGGGTGTTAGGAGGCAACTTAAGGATCAAACTTCGCAAGAAAACAGCACTGCAATGAGATTTATTAAAATTTCACTCCTTAAATGATCACTTTTCTGCCAGTGAAAGTAACGTCAAGATCTAACTTTTAGCGTATACTCAGCGCACACAATGGAAACTATCAAAACGAATAACTGTTCCATGTATTTGCATTATTTTTCATTAATAGCCTTCTCTGGTGGTATCGTGATGATACATAACCTTCCTCGTTAACTGCGCTATCTAACACTGAGAGAATTGTTCAAATCTGCCCAGCAGTTCCTCAGATAAGCGCGTTCAAACAAACAAACTATTCGGCTTTACAATATTATAACGAGTTTAAACCTGATCTATGGCAATTTAACTCCAACTTGCTGCTACTGGAAGATATTACGACAGAAACTAAAGGTGATATCAAATGTTATAGAACCAACATTTACCTGACAATAGTAGATAAATAAAAATAAATAAAACTGAACTCATCACAGTTCGACGCCGATGCACGACAGGTCGACAATCTGCGTTCGCAGCTGCGACAACAGCTGCGCGGGCGCATGCGCTCGACATACACACATACCCACACACACACGCACGTATGTACGTAGTATGGAGCTGTGATAGATACACTCATTTGTATGGGCAAATACATATATGTTATGAGATGGTTCTTTTCCCCATTTCTTTGCAACCAAGAGATTTAAAAGAAACAAAATCCTTTCTTCTGACATTCACAGGACAATACATGGTTAATATAACATATTAACATATGTTAAAGTACCCTATGCAGTGTCAGAAAGGTGCCTTTCTCAGCATATTGACTGACTGTCTCGGTGGCGCAGGGGTAGCATATGCTACAGCTGTGCTTGAGGTCTCGGATTCAATTCCCGGGTCGGTACAAATATTTGTGTGATTCGTAAATATTTAATTCGGAATTTGGGTGTTTTCTATGTATAATGTGTATGCTTCTAAGTGTGTATGTATATTTACAAAAAAAATGTATGTTTATGTATTTATATCAGTTGTCTAGTACCCTTAATACAAGCTCTGCTTAGTTTGGGACTAGATGACGTTGAATGTAAGATGACCGCAATATTTGTTGTCAATCACGTCATGTCACGTCCGCGTCGTCTGCCAGTGAAAGTCCCGTCAAAATCGTAGAAGTTCTAGAGATTACCCGGAAGAAACAGACAGACAGACAGACAAAAATTAAAGGTTTAAGTAACGTATATTATTTACTTTAATTTGCATTTAACAAATAACTGTTATTTTGATATTACATAGACAGACATATCAATATTATTTATTAGTATAGATGATATGATGATACATAAGTATTATTATTCGCACATACACTTCAAATATCGTTATTTTCCTTACAACCTTCTGCAGGTTTTTGAATTTTAATATATTTTGAAACTTAAGTATTCGTTTCAAAGGTCTACATTAGGATGCCTTGGAATCACGCCTCGAAGTCCAGCTGTTGTGCCAGTGACCTTGTCAGCTTGCATTCTGCACCCCTAGTGTGGGGTTGAGTCAATCTGTCGGGCTTTTATCAAGGCTAATTCCTATTGTGTCAGTTTCGTTATAAAACTGATGTTTATCTCTCTACATATATATCTGAATATCATTTAGAAACCATAAAAAACAATAGCAATACTAACTCACTGTACCAGCCCCCAGCCCGAGATTTCATCATCATCAACAGCCTTTAACAGTCCACTGCTGGACATAGGCCTCTCCTTGAAAAGGAAGTATTGGAAGCCCGAGATTTAAGGGGGGTCAAACCGGGGCACTTGCCCCGGGCGGCAGTTTTATGGGGGCGCCAAATTCTTGACACAAGAATTCGTAATATCGAACAAATGAAGCCTCTTTTCCTACAATCTCATAGATTTATATCAAGTAATGGAATCTTATATTTAAAAAACAAACTTTTCTGTTTCAATACACCCAGTTAGTTTTTCAACACATTGCTACACTACACTAAGTGATTTATGAACGCATAACTAAGTAGTATCACAAAAATGCTACTCATTGGCAGTTTATATTTATTTATTTATTTATACTTACATCATGCACATTGGTACATTGGCGGACTTAATGCCTAAGGCAGTCTCTATCAGTCAACCATTGGGTGATGCAGAGAAAAATGGTAGTAGGTGCATTTTGGTGAAAATTAAAATTAGTGGCGCCCCCTACCTTTAGTGTTTTTCTCAAACACTAAAGGTAGGGGGCGCCACTTTCAAGGTTTTGGCCCGGTTCGAAACAATCGTAGATCAGGGACTTCCAGCCCCCTAGCCTTTAATTGGCTTGGCTAATAGATTGTTTTGTTCATAACAAATTATAAGACAATCAAACAAGAGAATAGGTCGTCAGTGATTGCAGAAAGAAAGACGTTTGCAACTTAGCTAGGGGGGCTGGTTCTAAATACGATAGATAAGTCGTTCACTGTACAGGCTGTCCGATTATGGAATGCTTTGCCAATGGCTACAAGGGGCTCGTCCATTTATTACGTAAGACGACGTAAGACGATTTAGGGGAGGGGTGTTAACCTTGTCTTATTTTTTCTTACAAGAGGATGGGAGGGAGTCTTGATAGTTCTTTAGTAAGATCACAAAAACACGCAAAGTAAAAAGTAGTGATTATATCCAAATGATTCAATTCAACATAATTAAAAACTATGCTAAATATACTTTAAACTAAGTACTTTTAAAAATAAACATCAAAACTAGCCATAGTTCTATTATTTTTTTACTTTAGATTCTTAGATAATATAGGAGAGTAAATATTATATATTAAATATATTCTTATTTTTTCTTATGACAGGAAGGAGGTCCTTATCAACAACCCATGAGGTTCCATTGTTGAGCTCGGTCTCCTCTCAGGAGAGGGTTAAGGCCATTTGTCCCCTTGCTGGTCGAGTGCGGGTTGGGGACTGGCAAGACACGTTGGGGTGAGATCTTACCGTCGTTGGATGTTTCTAGGCCGCCCGAAGGCCTCCAACAAAGTTTCACGACTGTTATCTTATGATAACAACAACCGGCTGCCGAATCACGGAAACGCTCATAGCATATCATGTCACAAACGGCCACCCATCTAGATACTGACCGCGCCGTCGTTGCTTACCCTCTTTGATTATTTCCAATCACCTAATGCCACTGGGCTAAGTACGCTTCATGGGAGGAAGTCAAAAACTAATAAAATAATCTTCGTAATAAATTAATGGCGAAGTGCTTAATTAAATGAAATTTGACATGAAGTAGGTAACTATAAACATGGAGATTAAGATGGATCTAGGTAAGCTACGAACCCTGAAATCCGACATAAACACGAACAAAGCCGCGGGCAAAAACTACTATATTAAAATGATACTCCGCAAAACTTGCAAACAAATTATAACGTCAATCGCCATCTTTGATATTTAAACTGTCACCTCGTGAGCCAGACGGTATGACGATTATCTTCCATAAACAGGTGCAGGCATGTTAAAGTCAGATTATTACCATACTAGTTGAACCGCGCGACTTCGTTTGCGTCTACATTTCACCTTGTTTTCGCAACTATTAAACCCTTAAACGCAATAATCATTATCTTCAAGCTCTTCTGTTTGAGGGTGTAGAGATATAGTAATATCTATCTTTTAATGTTACCTTTTTTAGGGTTCCGAAGTTTATGACTCAGAACCCTATTCGTCTAGTCCGTTCGTCCTCGACTTACTGTTCTAACGGTAAGTGCTAGAAAGATGAAACTTTGCATGAATATGTGTTGTAATTACGTCGACAAAGTGCTACAATAAAATTATGAAAAATATTTGTAAATTTATTGTAACCCATGACGACGATTTTTTTCTCGGTGCTACCCCATAGTGTGGGGTACCATTAGATAGGTCTTTTAAAAACATTGCGAGGTTGCATTTTTAGATTTAGGTATCCGTTTGCGAGCTATTCAACTTTTAAGCCCATTTTTTTGTAAAAACAAGGCGTCACCCCCATCTAAAAGCTAAGCGGCTGGCTCCAAAAATCTCAAAAAATTCATGATTGTAGTCCATATATTAAACTTTAAAGGAAATCTATAGCGGATTAGATAACTTACATTCTTCAGGAGTTATAGGGGCTTAACTTGTAAAATGCACTCACTTGGAAAACTTCGTACAAAAATATCAAGTACACGATTTTAAATCCACCTACCATTATGGGTGACAACGGAACTCTTTTCTATGCATGGCCTGGCACGCACTTGGCGGCATTTTTACTAAATGCTTATGAAAGTACATACGGTATCAACACCAAAGAAGCAATATTTATTTATTTTTTTTAACTTTCTGTTAGTGCCGGGTAATCCTCTGGCTGAACCTATTTTGATGAGGCTATCATTCCCAGAAAACTGATGACCTAAGGAGCAACTTAGCTTTTTTTAGACAAAACTATAACCGGACACAACTAGTCCCACTAATATTATAAACGCGAAAGTTTGTGAGTATGTATGTATCACGCAATAACTACTGAACGAATTTGGATGAAAGTTTACAGTAATATAGCTTATACATCAGAATAACACATAGGGTACTTTTTAATTCAATAATCGAGATACACGGGCGAAAGCTAGGTGATTATAAAAATACATAAATCGTAGATGTCAAAATATATCACTGTTTACCTCCTTTCAAAACTTCACAGGTTGCCAGGCATAACATACTTGCATAGCAACCATAGTGATAGTTTGTAAATGGCCAAAATACGCGGGTAATACCGCGGGGCGCAGCTAGTTTTTAATATAAGTAACAATTAAGTAAATTATTTTAAGTTATAAGCATCTAATGTACCATTTATTACTATTGTATGTATTTATATCTAACTGTAAATACCAAAAGCAATCGGCGTGGTGATACCAATTGCGTACTCTGTTGGGTCGCGGGCAGCCGATGCGCCGACAGACCGGTCCCATTCGGGCCGACCGTTATGTTACCTACCCACACACTACCACGATACTGTAACCACATACATGGGAAATGTTGGAAAAAATTCCAATGTGGAATTTTGTGATAATTTTCTCATATATCGTCCCTGTTGTTGGAAAATTAAATAAGTTTTGGTGAAATTGACTTTTCCCTATTTTCAAAACACCTAAAACATGCCACATATTTGAGCCGTACAGGCATTTTCTTATCGTATTCCGTTCTAAAATATAGCCATTTTAATCGCACAGATGGAATAATAAATATCTTCAGACTAAAACTATTTTTTTGAAGTAAAAATAAATAACTCAGTAAATAAATCAATAACTGTGGTCAACGATAAGTTAAATGTCTAATAATGTAAATAACATGAGTTGTTGAATTTTATCTCAACTTAAAAATTCTCTAACAAACCCTAAATCGCGTTTATCTCAGAACCACAAAATCAGAGTTATTTAATTTTCCAACTACGGGGACGATATTTGTGTTTTTCTTTCTGAAGATATGATTATTTGGGAGGCAAGCTGAGTCCCTCGTTTATTGGTGTAAATTGCGAGTAACGCCGCGGAGCGAAGTTAGTCTTTAAAAATTTGTCTTAGGTCATCAGCTTTTTGAAAGAGGAAGTATCGTTAAAATCTGTCCAGTCGTTCCAGAGAATAGCCGGAACAGACAGACAGACATACATAAAAATTGTCATTTGTATGTTAGTACCAACTTTGATATGCATTTAGTTAATAGAAATTGGCCAAGTGCGTGCCAGGCCACGCAAAGAATAGAGTTCCGTAGTCCCCCCATAATGTTAATTAGATTTAAAATCACGTCCAATAGATAAATTGTTAAGTTTACTTTTTATTTCTTTACTTTTGTACGAAGATTTCCAAGTCAGTGCATTTTATGGGATAGGCCCCTACAACTCTTGAATTAAAAAAGTTATCAAAACCGCTATAGTTTTCCTTGAAAGTTCAATATATGGACTACTATCATTATTTTTTTTCAGGTTTTTTGAGCCTGACGTTTGGCTTTTAGAGGGGGGGGGGGGGGAGTACGTCCTGTTTTTCAAAAAATGCGCTTTAAATTTGAATAACTCGCAAACGGATACCTATATCGAAAAATGGTTTTAGCATAGCGGCAGGTCCAGGACGGACGGACGGACATTACGAATCTATAAGGGTTCCGAATCATAAACTACGGAACCCTAAAAAGCAAGTAGTACCTACCCATAATACAAGCTCTACTTAGTATGGGACTAGATGGCGTTGTGTGGAAGATGTTCAAAATGTTTATTTATATAATGAGTAAATTAGGCCACTTTTTTTTGTTTAGCTTTTAGCCCACGGCGTTACCTGTACATTTGTACCTTTACTACTACAACCGCGAGTAAAACCGTGGGCTCAGCTAGTGCATGATAACATTAATAGTTGACCTACCCGAACGTGTCCTATATAATTATCTTGCTATGTAGGACTCGTATTCAGGATCTTATCTTCGTACACCTGATGATAAGCGAACAATAAGCACCCCTTCATATAATTTAAGCATCATAATGTCGTCACTTCCGTTTCCTACTGAATCCTACAATTTCAAACTATTTCATACCATCTGTACTAAAATCCTTATCCCACTAATATTATAAACATGAAAGTATGTACATATGTATGTATGTTTGTTGATCTTTCACGCAAAAACTACTCAACGGATTTCGATAAAACTTCATAATAATATAGCTTACATATCAGAATTATTTTAACATATAGGCTAATTTACCGCATTTATAGACAAATACGCGGGCGGAGTTGCGGGCAAAAGCTTGTAATATCATAAATGCCAAAGTAACTCTGTCTGTCTGTTACGTTTTCACCTCTAAACCGCTGAATTTCATAGTGTATTTAAATATTTCGGACATCTGACACATTACATCATCTAGTCCCAAACTAATCAGAACGTGTACTATGGGTAAAAATATTCCATACTAGCACAGCCCCGCGGTGTTACCCGCGTTTAGTGTTCTAAAACGCCCCGGAAATACATGTTACTCCTTAGGTCATCAGCCTACTGCATACTTATGCAGTAGGCTGATGCCGTCAAAAACGGGATAGCCGATCCAGAGATTACTAGTAACAAACAGAAAACAAACTGGCAAAAATTTCAAAAACTGCTTTTTTTCTAAGAACCGTATATACTTTCAAATTTATTTATTACAAAACAGTTAATTTGAGACATATAGACAAATTTTAATTTAATGGAATAGTTTTATAGATGTAGATATTAATACTAACCAAGATTAAGATTAATACTACGCAAGAAAATAATGCGTTAATTTTGTATGATGTTTTCAAAGTGAGCGCATTTTACAAGTTAAGCCTCTGTAACTCCTGAACTAACAAAGTCATCTAATCTGTTATAGTTCTTTTTTAAAGTTCATTATATGGACCACTATCATGAATTTTCCCAGATATTTTGAGCCAGCCTTTTAGCTTTTAGAGGGGGGGACGGGGGGTATGCCGAGGACGGACATGACCAATCTTTAAGGGTTCCGAGTCATAAACTTCGGAACCCTGAAAAACAGTTAATTTGATACTAAATACAGATTCTCCAATTTTATTTATTTGTGTAGATTAGGTAACACTAGGTAGGCTACTTGCTCTTTTTAAATGTATCAAATTGACCGATTAATGTCATCATTATGCAAATGATATTTATTATTAGAAAGCAGGATGTATGTATATGTATATTAAGTTGTTTTTGCATTAAAAACAGAAGTTAATGATGCCCAAGAAAGTAAATTACAAATAAAACTGTTTCGGAAACTGGATGACCGGATATATCATGCGGCACCTTGGGAATTTTCATATCAGTTGTAGGCCGTTTTTTAATTAAACTAGTTACGAAATTGAGGTACGCTCAGGGTTGTCACGTAGTTTGGATGTTGACTTATTTTTCATAGATTTGGTTTATCTAAAATGACTCTGCTCCGCTTGATAGATTGTGGAGAGCTGCCCATTCTGCACATGCTTTTTATTTTGAATGTTTAAATTTATGTTGATGTGACGATAATTTATAAAAAATTTACATTATATGTTCAACAAATTTATTTTAAAGTGTTGCTTTTGTTGAAATTTTTTAAATTATTATTCATTTATTATCTTTAATTATTATAGTTGTGACTCAAATTGTAATTATCACTTTTATATATGTTTTTTGCATTTAACAATATTGTCTGGACTTTAAAAGAGACTGTGATCCCTGAGTTTGTTTCGACCTATCTTCTCAGAGCTAGTCTAGTTAGGAAAGGCCGAACTCATCTGCTCAAAAAAAATAGTTTAGCTTGCAAATGTGTTCATGGAACCTAATTGCAGAATAAATGATTTGATTTGATTTGAATCTAGGAATAGGGGTCACCATACTCATTGTTAATTCAGCATGGTGACCCACACTATGGCGGTCTAGGGAGATGCTTCTGTACCTTTGGGCCTCTCACACTCACCAACGAAATATGACACCACGAATGCTGTCATTACTATCCTCACTCAGAAGACCAACCTAAAAATGACAGAATTTTTTTTTTTTCTTTTTTTTTTTTTTTAATACTAGCACCTCCAATGTTCTTTGGAGCCTATTTCCTACTGTTTCCTTTCATACCAGTTCTCGCTTTAATGCTTCTCGCACTTTCATGCCGCATACTAGTTCTTTCTTTCATTCGGTCATTCATACTTTCCAGGTGGGATTCCTGTTTCCTACTCTATTCTCTCTATTGCTATTTCTTATTTTCTATTTCGGGGGTAAATAAAATGTAGACAACTTTTATTACTAATTTTCATCTGTACCCTACTGATTTACACATTATCCTAAAACTAAATTATGACTAATAAATTAAAACTAAATACAATATAATGCTAAATTATTGTGCAAATTGCTACTAGTTTTTTTACATTTATTTACATTATGATTTACATTAATAAATAACATTATTAAGGAATCATAATTTTAGTCTACTTTATTAATTATTACGCTTATTTACTAATTTTATTATATTTGTACAATATTCTATAAACTTTTTTCTATGTTTGCTTAAAACTATTTCACTTTAATTTACAGTCACAATTTTGATGCCTATTTCACTTTCCACATCATATCTCTGCCTGCCATATATTGGGCATTCTGTGATCAAGTGTGGGACGGTCTCCGCAACACTCGGGTCACAAATGCATGATGGGTTCTCCTTACACTTGAAACGCGTCAAGTATTCGGAGAACCCACCATGCCCCGTAAACAATTGTGTAGTGGTGCCGGCGATGTCTATTTTGCGGACAATGCTGTAAGCAGTCAGCGCGCAGGGGAAGAAGAGCTTGGTAACGGAGGCGGTCTCGCCCTCTATGTACCTTCTGTTCCATTCGCCAAGCGAGGCCTGTCGAAGACTTCGCTTGACGAACGAAACAGGGCACAGATCGTAGTCCGGTGCTCTCTTCAGTCCCAGAGCCGCCTCCTTGGCCAGCTGGTCGGCCCGCTCATTACCAATCAACCCTGCGTGGGCCTTGACCCAGAATAAGGAGATATCCTTACCCTGGATCATGCCTTTTTGAATGGCAACTCTGGCCTCCACCGCGAGGGGATGTAAAATGTGAGGATTAGTCACTGTTTGGAGTGCGGCTCTGCTGTCACTGAAGATGCCAAAAGTGGTCTCGCCTCGCCTGAGAATCTCACTGGCCGCTTTGCATAGTGCCAAGAGTTCAGCCTGGTAGACGGTACAGTAGGACGACAACGCAAGTTTGAGGGCCTTGGTTTCGGTTTCGTTATTCCATACGGATAACGCCGCGCCGACCCGGCCCTCAATCTTGCTCCCGTCCGTAAAAATTCGTACCTGGATGTTATTTGTACTCTGAATTTGCTCCTCGTCTACCAGACTCTCGAACTTCAAGGTTGTATGCTCCGCGGGGTGAGGTGTCTCAATAGCCGGAGCCATTCGTTCAACCTCCCTGTCTCCCAACCATGGCTGGCCCACCCCTCTCTTGGCCTCGTATAGCGAGGCCACCTCGCGAACTCTGAGGTCCAGAGGGAGCAAACCAGCCAAGATCAGCGCTGAGTGCAGGGAGACCGTCCGATAGCTCTTGCACATCTTTTGGGCGAATCCGCGCTGTACCACATTCAGCTGCTTTCGGACACCAAGCCCTCCTGCCGCCGCACCCCAACTGCTAGCACAGTACAAAATGGTGGGCTCCACAGCAGCAACGTAGATGGTCCGGATCACCTCAGGGTGTAGACCCCAGCTGATCCGGGCCATCCTCGCGAGCTTATTGTAGATCCCGATCGCCTTTCTGCAAATGTTTGTTACGTGTGTGTTGAAAGTGAGTTTGTGGTCGATGGTGAGCCCCAGGATTTTGATTTTGGTGGACAATCCTATGTCTATCCCGCCCATGCTGAGGCGTGGGAGATCGTATTTCAGCCTCCGCGTGATTACCATCGCACATGTTTTGTGCGGTGCGAATTTCAGCTTCATCCCGATCCCCCACTCCCGCACATTCTCGAGAGAGGCATTGGCTTGTCTTTCAATCTCTAGAGCAGTATCCCCATCGAACACCAACACCACGTCGTCCGCGAATGCCTGAACGTAAACCGCCCTGCGTTCCAATTCGTGCAGCAATGGATCTAACAATAAATTCCACAACAGGGGTCCGCCTATAGACCCCTGGACGCAACCCTTCTCCGTTGAACGGCTACATTCTTCTCCCGCATACCTGAGCCTGATCTTTCTATCTTGGAGATAGCTGCCGATCACTCGTCTCAAATTTACCGGACACTTTTCCTCAGCCAGACGTAGCTTAATAGCCGGCCACCAGGCGCTATCGAAGGCGCCCTCTATGTCCAAGGAGATCATAGTGACTATCCTCTTTTCACCGAGTTTAGTCCTTATGTGCCCCATCAGGTCATAGAGGGCGTCCTCGGTGCTTTTCTGGGGCATAAAGCCGTACTGACGAGTACTCATCCTCGGCAATAGATAATATTTGAGGCGAGCGATCAGCATCCTCTCGTAGATCTTCCCCAGTACAGGCAAAAGCCCAATCGGCCTGTATGATTTGGGGACTTCATATGTATCTTTTCCCGGCTTTTTCAATACCACCACCACTGCTTCCTTCCATATCTTGGGAAAGTAGCCGTGGTGGAGGCATTGATTTAGTAAATCTAGAAACAGTTTGGGGTCGGCCTCTATGGCGTGGGAGCAGATATCGGCTGTGAAACCATCCACTCCTGGTGCCTTTTTGGGGTTAAATTTTTTCAGTGCATCGACCAACTCGCCTATTCGAAAAGGTGGGTCATCGTTATGATGACCCGTTAGCTCGTCCTCCTTTCGTGCCGCGATGCGTATACATCGATGCACTTCCCCATCCTCTTCCACCAAGTCTTCCGGGTAAAATGTTCTCGCGAGTAGCTCAGCCGAACCTCTTGCGTCTAAATATGTTCCGTTGTCCTATAACATCCCATCCTCTTCCCGCACGGTTGCTCTACCCAAGATCCTATACACTCCCTCCCAGACTCCCTCCCTATCCTGCTTTCCGCAGAAGTCTTTCCAACTTTCGACCTGTGCTTTTCTTACCTCTGACTCGTAGATTTCCTTCTGTTCCAGGTACTGCGAGACCACCCACTCTCTACGGATCGGCGCTG
Organism: Phragmatobia fuliginosa; assembly: GCA_932526445.1. Classification (NCBI taxonomy): domain Eukaryota; kingdom Metazoa; phylum Arthropoda; class Insecta; order Lepidoptera; family Erebidae; genus Phragmatobia; species Phragmatobia fuliginosa. The sequence continues at coordinate 2,223,178 of OW052078.1, read as the reverse complement.
CACTCCTAATTCGATGTCTGCTGGTCTTGACGTTCTTCTTCAGTCGTGCTAGTTTCTCCGACCACCACGGCACAGTGAGTAATTCCGTCTTCTTTTTCTTTGGGATACTCCCCGCGCAGGCATCCCCGACCAATCTACTGTACTCTTGGATGGTGTTTTCCAGTTGATATGTATCTGTTGCACCGTTACCGGTGATATTGTTAAAAGAGATTAGTCGGGTCAGCCGCGACCCAAAGTCATTCCAATTTGCCCGTCTGGTGTTATACATACGCGTAGTACGCATTACTTTCGTGCCTTTAGCCCTATTTAGACGGATATCAAACACTATGCCGTTGTGGTCGGAGCTCACCAATCCCTCGTCCACCTTCCAGCCGTCGATCCATGCGAGCATATCGCTCGTACAGGCGGTGATGTCTATGTGGCTGCAGTACCGTCTTCCACCTCGCACAGTGTCGAAAGTCGGAATGTTTCCACTATGGCCTAGTGGTTTAAGGGGACGCCACGCCGCTCTCTACTGCGTCAAGTGACATAGGTTCAAATCCCACGTGGTACCTACTACACTTTGTGTGATCCAGAAAATGTTGTTATGAGTCTGGGTGTTCATTGTGTTTGTAAAGTCCCCCGCGACACAGGATGTATATTCCTAATGCGGGTGTTGCAACTATTATAAAAAATTATCATGGAAAACCAAAATAAAAGTTTTTTATTTATTCTTCTGTTTTTGACAACCCTAGCTTCTTGTAGATCTATATTTAGCTTTAATATCCGTAGGTCATGTCTAATGACAGTCGATTTACTGAGAAACTATATCCAACCTTTTCTAGTTCCATTAGCAGCCGAAGTTAGGCCTGAATACATCTTAAGAAGAACTGGATTCTAAATTACCAGGTCACATATTTGTTATGAGTTTGTTGAATGTTTTGTAAATAATTAAATGATGATGATAATTGCTATTTTTTTAAATTTTAGCCTACCAAAGTGACTCTACTCGGCCTGATGGAAAGCATGAGTAGAATCCAGAAGTAGGGGCCACCATTCTCATTGTGAGTGCATACAATGCAGCATGGTTACCCACATACAGGGCTATCTTTAACTATGCGGGGGCCCTAGGCACACTAGAGTTTGGGGGCTCCAAATTATTGTGCCTAATCAAAATACTATTCATAGTAATACTATGTAATTTCGTATTGAACTGTAACTTATTTGTGAAAAGAAATGTAATGTGCCTAACAATATTTTTCGAGACTAAATGTGTGAGGGTAACAAATTGTCGGTTCATTGGAGGGCTCCCTGACGTTAGTAGGTCCTGGGCTCTGGCCCCGTGTGCCCTTAGGGTAAAGACGGTAATGCCCACACTTTGGCGGTTTAGTAAGATGTTCCTGCATCATTCTCTTCCAGAGGCTGTATTATGCCTACCTGTATTTTACTATTATTTAAAAAAAAATACATAGTGATATGGGGGGGTGTAGTCTTAAGCTTCACCATGTATCACCAAGGGGGAGGGGATGTTATTAATAGTCAAAGCTTCGCAACCATAAAGGGCTATGGGCCAAATGTAGCATTGCAGTAGACGAGTGCGCAGGGGAATACTGAGGTTGCGACTGGAAAGTATTGATCTCATTTTGTTAAACGCATTCCGGGAGAACTCTTTCACCTCGCCAGGGACAAAGCGAGGTTTTCAGCGCTGATGTCCAACCTCCAGTAATTGGAGAGGAACAACAAGAAGAAGGTGTTATTAATGGACCCCTACCTATTAGAATCAATAAATAAATAAATATTTGGACAAGTTACACACAACATCATCTAGTCCCAAAGTAAGCAGAGCTTGTGTTATGGGTACTAAACAACTGATATAAATACATAAACATACTTTTTTTTTGTAAATACATACATATTATACATAGAAAAACACCCAGACTCCGAAACAAATATTTGTGGATCACACAAATATTTGGTCTGACCCGGGAATCGAACCCGAGACCTCTTGATCAGCAGCCGCATACGCTAACCACTAGACCAACGAGGCAGTTATATTATATACCTCTTTATTGACTGCTAATCAAGAGGTCTCGGAGTTTGGAAGTTTGGCGGTGATTCACGCCCGTACCTTGGAGAGCACGTCAAGCCGTCGGTCCCGGTTGTCATGAACATCTGTGGCAGACGTTATTGGGAAGTCAGTGCCCTTAAATTTACTGACAAACTAGTTCTACCTTCGAATTTCAGTTCTCCCTAAGGGTTGCGGAGGTCCGATGCCAGTCGCTCCGAGAAAAACTGATATTCAGATAAAACCGGTTGAAATAGTAGCCAACCCCAAATAATATTGGGAATAAGGCTAGGAAGAAGAAAGAGGTATATAATAAAGGTGTATGTGTGTGTGTAGGACTAAATTAATAATATATGAGTTTAAACAATGTTATATAGCGCACTTTATACATTTCTTGAACGGTGGGTCCGTTTCTATATACCATGTCACTTGAGTGAGTTGAGTAACGGCTGGAGGTCAAATATCACAGTTAATGATGATGCCGACGAGCCACAGTGCAAGTAACGCAGTAAGTTAGATGCAGGACGTCTTTCCAAAGTTATCATTGAGTTAAATTTTGTCGGTTTGTTCCGGCCAATGTATAGTACGGTTGGACCGATTTTGACGCGTTTTCACTGGTTGATTGTAGACAAGGAGTAACTAAGACAAATTTGTTTTTTAGAGAATAATCGCGGGCAACACCGCAGGACTCAACCAGTCTACGCAAATAAGTAAAATTGAAGTGTCAGTTAGTAATATCAAATTAAGAGTTTTTTTTATTAAATACATATGAAAGTATAACAAGTTACGCAAAAATTGAATTTTTAAATTTTTTGTCTATTTTCCGCCTGTCTGTCTGTACGTTCCGGTAATCTCCTGAACGCCTGAATCGATTTTGACGGGACTTTAACTGCTTCACAGAAGACTAACTTCGCTCCACGGCGTTATTCGCTAATTACAATAATAACTGCGGGTAACACCGCGGGACAAAGCTAGTATTAAAAAAATAACTTATTTGTTACTTTATGCTACTTGGATACACGAAGAGCCCTCAAATCAAATCTGTGGTTAATTCTTAGTTGGCACTTGACCTACTGCCGATGGGCGTTGTCGTGAACTCCAATTAAAGAGTTATTCAAACGTAACTGTAAACATTCATCCTAAAGTGTAAACACATGAGAGCAAAGTCGCCGAAATACTTCGTATACATACCTTGTATATAATAATATGTACCTACCTAGTAGATATAAAATAAGATTAATTTAATGGTAAACAAGTGACAAAGCGTTCATAGAAAAGTTGTTCTCTTTTATTTTCTCTCGGAATCCGGAAATCCCTCCGGTCACAGTTTCTGGTTTTGCCGGACATGAACAGACCTAAAACTGCACGCCGTTACAGGTACCAGTAGCCGGGAAACCAGGTGAACCCTAGAAAGGAAATCCCTGGTACCCCGACGACCCCACGGCTCCCATTTCTGGCTCCCAGAAGGGCGCGCGGACTCAGTAGAGCATCGCGCATCCACTCCGGCCTGCTTCTGCTAGGGTGACAGGCTAGCGCTTATGGAGGGCGGAGGTCGTTCTGTGATCTCCGGCACCTGAGTCGTCTGCGGTACCGGGCCCATTCGCGGACCTGGCGGACGTGGCGGACGGATGTGTACTACTTATACAACTGATATAAATACAGAGAAAACACCCAGACTCCGAAACAAACATTTCTGGATCACACAAATATTTGGTCCTACCCAGGAATCCAACCCGATACTTCTTGATCAGCAGCCGCATACGCTAACCACTAGACCAACAAGGCAGTCATAGGCAGGTTCTAAACCTTTCCCGGTCAAGCTCTGCCATCTCCTTCGCAAGCATCTTGTCATAATTTGTTCGCAGAAAGAAACGGTGAAGTTCCACACGCTGTAGCTCCGCACCATGGCCGTAATCATGTTGCCATAAACGTGCCGATTACATAGCCACAACATTGACTTGCCAGTCCCCAACCCGAACTCGGCCAGCATGATGACGTATGGCCTTAATACTCTCCTGATAGGGAACTAGAGGCCAGGAGTGGGACGTGATGGGTTGATGATGATTAATGATGACATATTTTTTTTTAATAGGCTCATCATCATCATCATCATCAGCCTATCGCAGTCCACTGCTGGACATAGGCCTCTCCCATTGCACACCACTGTGATCGATTTTGGGCTTCTCGCATCCAGCTCCTGCCAGCCATCTTGCGCAGGTCGTCACTCCACCTCGCCTGTGGGCGTCCTACACTACGTTTACCGAGACGCGGTCTCCACTCCAGAACTCTTCTGCCCCAACGGCCATCAGTTCTGCGGCTAATATGGCCAGCCCACTGCCACTTCAGCTTGCTAATCCGGTGGGCTATGTCGATGACCTTAGTTCTCTGACGGATCACCTCATTTCTGATACGATCTCTCAGAGAAACGCCGAGCATAGCCCTTTCCATAGCACGCTGAGCAACTTTAAGCTTATGGACCAACCGTACCGTAAGTGTCCAGGTCTCGGCTCCGTATGTCATGACAGGTAGGACGCACTGATTGAAAACTTTCGTTTTTAGACATTGTGGGATCGACGACAAAAAGACTCGACGTAGCTTTCCAAACGCTGCCCAACCCAACTGAATTCCTCTATTCACCTCATCCTCGAGGTTGTTTCTACCCAACTGCAATGTCTGCCCAAGGTAGACATATTTTTGAACAACCTCGAGAACGGTATCGTGTACTGCAACCGGTTCCGGTAGAACATGTTCATTGAACATGACCTTGGTTTTGTCCAAGTTCATCCGTAGGCCGATGCGCATAGAAGAATCAGCCAGGTCATTCAGCATCTGTTGCAGGTCCTGCAGTGTCTCTGCCATTATGACGATGTCGTCCGCAAATCGCAAGTGAGAGATGTATTCGCCATTAATGTTGATGCCACGTCCTTTCCAGTTTAGCGTCTTGAACATATCCTCCATTGCATTTGTGAACAATTTCGGGGAAATAACGTCCCCTTGTCTCACTCCTCGATGCAATGGTATGGACCTTGTTAGCTGATTCTGTACTTGGACGGACATGGTGGCGGTATCGTAGAGACATCTCAGCACTTGGATGTATCGCCAATATTGGCTCATACACCTATATTAAAAATACTATAAAATTGACTCTACTCCGCCTGATGGAAGGCATAAAACAATTGTACTAACCTTCAGAGAAGACATTGCTGCCGCATTTTTATTGGAAATTTTCATCATCAACAACTCAGGCTCAGGTCTCCTCTCAAGAGAGGGTTAAGGCCATACGGATTGGAACTTTTAATGTGTAACAATTCTTTCATTCATTATTTTTGCGAATCTTTAACCGTTTACGCAGCAAACGTAATAAAAGCGCTCAAGAGAGTAATTCTTCCACCTTTTTTAATACATTGGTACTCCTCTCCTTTTAGTCGCAGCGTGATGATATACAGCCTATATATACAGCCTTCCTCGACAAATGCACTATCTAACAGTGAAATATTTTTTCAAATCGGACCGGGACAGGACTCAAAATACCTGAGATTATTTTCAGCCAAAGAAATTCTTCAGCTTTCAGCATATAAGTATAGATTGTAGATGCGTTTACTGAAATGCTTTTAATTTGAAATTACAAACAGACAGATTAATTTCATTTATTTATATACACAAACATTAGTCTAAAAACTGTCATTTTATCAACATTACAAACTTGATTGGGCGGTAGGCATACAATTTGAACCAGTTATGGATATTTCAAGTTTATCTTGATTAAATCCTATACAAACAAATACGTTTTAGTAATTTCTAAGAAATGACAAACAACGGTATTTTTTTAGGTTTCCGCCTAATATATTACTGTGGTTTTCCGTGTGGTGACGTATTAAGAACTACACTCGGTTCCAAAAATAACGGGTCAGTCACATAAACCCGAATATCTCCCGAACTACGTATGCCATCCTAATGAAACGAAGACTGTTCAATTGAGAATTTAATTATACAGATAAAAAATAAAATAAAACTTAGTTACACCCACAATATTAATCTTAAATTTAAAAAAAACTAAAGTAGTCATATTTTTCTTAAGATTACATTTTTTTTATGATTGTTTTTTTGCTGTTTTTCATCACTTTCTTCATTTAATACTTTGTATTGCCTCCACGTGATGAAGCCTCCAGTGCATATGAGCCTGAAGCCTCATACATAAGTCATATAATGACAGTATTCTTGCTGTCGTATTTCGTTGGTGAGTGTGAGACCGGAGGCCCAATAATTCTGCATCATTCAACCGGCCTTAGGAGGCCGGGAGAATGGTGCGGAATTATCTGACCAGGCCCCAGGTATGAGTCCCCATACTGCATTGCCTACCCTCACAATGAGAATGGTGACACCTACTCCTGGATTCTACTCCTGCTTTCCATCAGGGAGAGTGGAGTCATTTTGGTAGGCTAAAAGAAATAAAAATAAAATAAAAACTGGACACAAAATCTATATCAACTTGTCTGGCCAGCGTGTGGTATAGTAGGCCAAAACCTCCTTTTTAAGGAGAGGCCTATGTCCAGCAGTGGACTGTTAAAGGCTGTTGATGATGATTTAAAAAATATATGTTATAATAGTGTAATGTGTTGGGCTTATACTTAGGCCATTTGGGCTTTTACTTTGACAGGCTTGATTAGGCCTGAGTTACCTTATCATTTTAATTAGATCGACATCGAAAACTTTAATTAAACAGGTATTTAATATAAATGTGATTATAATTTAAATATTTGTAACTGTTGTATCTCAAAGCAGTTTTAATGTGTACTAAATGAACCATAATTATACTGGTCGGCTATATTTACAACTTCTTATTCTATAATTAGAATCAATTATGTCTATAAATGTTTATTTATTTTTAAATACTTAATAGGTAGTAGAGCCGCGCTGATTTCAGCACGAATGGGCCGGCTCGACCGGGGCAGAACTACCCTCACACAGAAGACCACCCTAGTCACAGTGTTGTCATCTTCCTACAGTGAGTGAGAGAGCGAAGGCCTAATAATCCAGTAGTTATAGTTATCGCGGTATGTGTTTGATAAATTGTGGGGGAGACGTGGGTCGAACCGTCGGCCAGGGAGACTTGTAGAAGAGGTGGTGTCGCTGGCCGCCCGCAGCTTAGAGAGAGGTCCAACCGCTGCTAAACACCCTGGGAAGCTGCCCCGTCATGTCGCGCATAGTCTGGGAGACCTTAACGCCCACCACGATTCCTGATTGGGATCTCCCAGAGCTTACCACGTGGTTCGAACCGCCCACATATTCACTCTCACACATGACCTCACCCAGCTGGTACACCAGCCCACCATATACCAGAATATACCGAGTCAAGCGCCCTCTTGGCTAGACCTTCTGGGATTTTCTGATCACTGCCTGGTGTCCACCATGGTGCGTCTTGCAGCTCCGCCAAGGCCTGTGACTGTAAGACGACGACTACGGCACACTTCGTCAGCAGATTGTGGCCTTGCATCAAAAGGCCACCATGGTGTAGGTCGCCATGCTGATATTGTCTGGACTCACAATGATATTGGTGACCCCCACTCCTGGATTCTACTCATACTTTCCATCAGACAGGGTAGAGTCACTCTGATAGGCTTAAATAAAAAAAAAGAACATGCACGTAATCAGATTTAACTGTGTGTTATTAGAACTATCTGAGTCCGCGGTTGCTATTGTACCTAAAGGTTTTAAACCTGTCGGCCGCGTGTGAGGAGTGTCAAGTTATTTTATTATTATTATAATACTACGAATTGATGATGAATGATTTAAAAGGCGGAACACGTTTATTATAATAATTTTACATAATGGTGTCTATTTCATGCATAACTCACACTATTGAGAAAAGCTTTCGTTAAGGTTTTGTGCACATCTGTCGGTTGGCGGGTGGAACGCAGCGTGCAGTTGCTTGACAGTGTGAAAACAGATGCAAGTGTGTAAAGGTACAGCAACCGCGGGCAGGGCCGGATTTAGGGGAGGGCAACCAGGGCAACAGCCCCGGGCCTCAACAAAAGAGGGGCCCCCACGATAGAGAATTCGGAAAAAATATATTTAAATTCAGACTAGTAAACACTAGTAAACTTTTCCTTTCATATTTTTTCTTGTATTGTACCTTTACCTATAGTACTTTGTACAAACATGATTACATTCTCTCAGCTCGGAAAGTTCCGTTCGTTAACGCTAAATTTTAATTTTAGATAATTCTTGTTTCCGATTATATTTATATTTTCGTTAAATAATAAAATAGTCTATACTTGGTTTCACAATAAATTAATAATTGGAAAACTAGATTTAAAAAAAAACATTTTATTTGTAATATAATTTGGGACCAAGGGGCCTCCACTCCTTTGTTGCCCTGAGGCCTCCACACACGTTTAAATCCGGCCCTGACCGCGGGTAACACCACGAGGCGATCTTGTTCTAAAAAGTAGCCTAGGTTACTCCTTATAACATCAGCTATATGCCAATGAGAGTCCAAAAGTGATCCAACTGTTCCTGAGATTAAAAAAAATTGGCAGACAGATAATTTAAAAAAAAAACATGTATGTAAGTATATACTGTTCTATGCCTTTAGTGAAAAGCTTTGAAATCACAAACTGTCACTTCAATTTTATTATTTGTATAGTTCTCAACGGAGACTGCGTTCAGCGTTGTGTTTGGTGAATATTTCAATGCGGGCCAATCGCAACGGCGAACGATATCATCGTGATATTGACGCACACTACTTTATTTGACCAATGAGCGCGCGTGGTGCATTTCGCATCACATGGAACTATTGTGAGACATAATACTCTTTCTTGCATAGAATACGATAGCTGTACCAAGGATAAAATTGCAGTTTTTTATGTTAAGTACACATTTTGTATACAAGATCTCGTATGATGGGTGTCCTTTTTTTATTGGTTGTTTCGAAGGCAAAGCATGGTCGATATCACGGATGGGCTAGTAATGTTTACTTTGCTTTACTATTAACTAATGATTTTAAAAACTGATATTTATATACATAGTTTTTTTTTAAATTCAACTATTAGTGTTGGCCACGGTTGACATGTTGACAAGACCGCTCAAAATATATAGAGCCGTTCCAGCTGGAACAAGCCCGAACGAAAAATAAAAAAATTGATTTCTTGGTGTACGTACCGTATATAATTTTATATACATACTAGCTGTGTCCCGCGGCGTTATCCGCGGTTATTGCTGAAAATCGCGAGTAACTAGTCGGATAAAAGTTATTCCATATGTCATCGGCTAACTGTCAGTTAAAGTGCCTTCAAAATCAGTCCATCTGTTCAAGACATTTAGCCGGAAAAAACATCCATAATAATAACTTAAGCTATGAAAATAACAGTCCGAGTAGTCCGATTTCTATAGTCATGTTTTTACATTGAACCACGTCGTCCGATTGATCAGTCAGACATGTTCCGCCTTGTTGGACAGAGTGATCGGACTATTGGACCACGTGGTCATAGCGATACTATTCCATCAGTCGCGTTCGCGCGCCAAATACACATTTAGCCTTATATGTCGAAGAAAATAAATAAATTCTTCAACTTTCCATTTACGACTTTTGAAATGATTTTTTGAATTAAGAACGTATTTTATGTTTTGTATTATTTCATTGACGAGTCAATTTGAATTTTCTTTGTATAGGCTTTTGTTCCGTAAGATGTCCGAGTAAATTCCTTAAAGTTTCAGGATGTTCCTGCATCATACGATATTGCATTGTAATTATCGCGTTCCAGCAAATATTTCACTAGCTTTCGCCCGCGGCTCCACCCGCGTGTATGTCGGTTATCGCGGTAAAAAGTAGCCTATGTCCTTTCCCAAGTTCAGTTTTATCTTCATACCAAATCATCAAAATCGGTTCAGTGGTTTGGGCGTGAAAGCGTAACAGACAGACAGAGTTACTTTCGCATTTATAATATTAGTAGGGATAATTATTGTGGATTTTTTCTATACAAACAAGAACATTTTACAAATTTTTAAAGGGACTCGGTCTGAGTTCTACCTAAAAGACATTTTTTTGTAGTTATAAAAAAAGAACTGAACAAAGCGTACCTATAAAAAAAGCTTACTTAGAACTAAAAAAGCCATAGGATTTTATAATAAACATTAATATATTTAGCAGTAAAATATTAAATTTGAGTTTTATATTTTTATTAGATGTCAATCTCTAATAAACGAGCAAAAACAGGAAAGTTTATAGGAGTCTCGTAGAACTTCGGTCTTTCATTAGAAAAACTCGTTTGTGAGTCTTAGATTTGGCACGAGGCGTCTGTAAAAAGCTCGCTAAAATTATTTAGTTAAACCTGTGTAATTATCTACTGAAGCTGTTAGCTGAAGCTGAATATAATGGATTTAAGAGAGACTTTAATACTTTTTAAAGAATAGTTAATGGCTGTTATAATAATTTTAGGTACTAAAAGTGTTAGAGATATATGTCGGCGGGAGAATTTTACACTTTTACAGCTGTCAATCTTAACATTTTTTTTAACATTTAGAGGCACAAGAAACAATCAGTCCACAGACTGCTTTTACGGTTGTAAAAGCAGTCTGTGGACTGATTGTTCCTCACTTTACTGGAATTTTAAAATTTATCTATTCAATTTTTGTCACCGAAAAATGCAATACACTAAACAAATAATTTCAAAACTAACATTAGCATTTTTGTTTCCAAATGTTTTTGTCGAATAACACCTCCTTGCTCCCCGGAAACCGAGGACAAAAGACACGAATTTACTTTTTTTTTAGTTCTTAAAAGGGCCAGGTACTTGTTCATTGTACTTACGTAGGTAAAAATATTAACTATCAGTGTCGGGTTTGCTTCGTCCTTTTTCTATGGTATTTATGATTTACGTTACTTTAACTGTCTATAGAAATCGGTTGGACAAAGATGGAGAAAGTTTGTAGAGGTCTTTGGTCAGTGGTTCTCAAAAAGTTTTTTTTTTATATTTTGATGGCTCATATCATGTGCGAGGCTTTTTCATAGAGCAATACAAGCCCGCGCCGAGAGGAATAGCCATAGTATCTTTTTTCGATACAAAACAGTCTATAATTTTTTACGAGGGCAAATCTTCATACATACACATTTTAGACTTACATACAAAAATAATCGCCGATTACTATGAACTTATACGTAACTAATAAAACAAAAAACTAAATTTCACACACATGTAAACACATTATGTCATAACAGTGTAATGCATGTGACCCTTTGGGCTTATAATTGGAAAGACAGAAGCGAACACGTACATATGGCTACTGCCTACCATGATGTTCTATGAGTTTTCTTATGTCCTTGACAGCGATGTAGTTAGATGACACGCAAGACACAATTCCTACAAAAACGTAGGCAAAGATTTATTCTAAAAAAGTAACATGTTTGAACGGATAATCTAATAGTAGTAGTATTTTAATTGATTTTTTGGTAGAGATGATAGAAATGTAGCTGTTACATTAAGCTGTATCGACCGATTATGTTATCATTCATTTTCTTTTCGATATCGTATACGTAGATTAGAGATGTGGTAGCAAATAATAGAGAATTTTGGACTGCAAATCAGCAGAACTAAACAGAATACATGTTCTGCGATTTCCGCGGTCTCATTAAATGGAACATTTATTCCGGTGTGCGTCGATTTCAAGTATCTTGGTTCCATGTTTCAAAACAATCGTGAAATAGATAGGTCCGTACAGCATCGAATCAATGCAGGATGGATGAAGTGGCGGCAGGTAACAGGAACTATCTGCGACCTTAAGTTCATTTTAACGCTAAAGGGACAAATATATAAAGCGATGATCAGACCTGCCGTCCTGCATGGATCCGAGGGTTGGCCAACAAAGAAAACGAATGAGAGACGCCTGCATGTGGCCGAAATGTGAATGTTGAGATGTATGTGTGGTGTGACTAGAATGGATAAGGTGAAGAATGAGTATATTAGAGGAAGAATGCAAGTAGCATTATTAGATGAAAAGTTGGGAAGCAAGAGATTATCCTGGTATGGACATGTGATGCGTAGAGCGGAGCAAAATGTTGTGAAGGTAGGTAGAGTAGAGGGCAACCAGAGAAAAAAATGGATGGACTGTTTGAAAGAGTATATGGCTAGAGGGGAATAAACACACATGATTCATAAACACTTGAAATGAGTTTTAAATCGACACACATAAATTGGTATAGCACGGCGTAAGTGATGATGATGTCCTCCCAGACGTATCCGTCGACGGCGGCACCCTGTCAATTTTGAGAGCATGACTAGTAAAACCGAATTTTGTTTTGAATGCGCGGTCACAGGAGGCACAGTGCAGGTCGCCCCGCGTGTTGTAGGTATAGTTGTAGGAGGGCTTGGGACGAGTTTTTCGATGATGCCGTTTTGCTTCAAGGCTTTCCTTTCAAGGAGAGTAGGTAAGTATGTACCCTTGACTACTTGCGAGCATTATATCAAAGCATTATATTCTTATATACGTTTTATATTATATTTTTTAGACATAAATATGAGGTGCTTATAGCCAAGTAGTTCTAGATGATGAGAAACAATCAATCGATTATTTCACTAAATTCGATTGAATTTGACAACGACGGTGCGGTCAGTACCCGGGAGAGTAACCGTTTGTGGTATGATAGTCTCATGAGCGTTTCCGTGATTCGGAGGTCATGATAAGTAGTCGGTCCCGTTTGTAATCATAGCATAACAGTCGTTAAGCTTAATTGGAAGCCTTAATCATCATCATCAGCCTATCGCAGTCCACTGCTGGACATAGGCCTCTCCCATTGCACACCACTCTGATTGATTTTGGGCTTCTCGCATCCAGCTCCTGACAGCCATTTTACGGTCCCCAACGGTCATCAGTTCTGCGGCTAATGGCCTCTACACACAGAGCTCTACGGCAGAGCCGCCGGCTTTATGCCGAGCGGCTGTACCGCCGGCATTACATGCCGCGCAAAACCGCCAAGCATCATTCCGGTCGTGTAGAACGCTAGTGAAGTGCATATTTTAACCTTGGTTACAATGAATAAAGCAATCATCAGCACTGCCGTCGCAGTTGTAATTTTAATTTTAATCAGGAAAAAAAGTATAAGGAGTTACTCTGGGGTTCCATAAAATATCATTTTCATAAAAATTTTCAATTAATAGCAATACAGCTTCGTCGTCCCAATTAAAGGACATTTTAATTTGTTTAAAAACTTATTAAGCAACCGCACAACACTAACGCTAGAATGCCAGGTACGAACTGCCGCCAGCATCCCGTGCAACCTGCCGGCACACCCCGGCGGCCTAGCCGGCGGGTTGTTTGTGCGGCAAGTCCAGCGTCATGAATACCCGTGTATAGGAGCCATAATATGGCCAGCCCACTGCCACTTCAGCTTGCTGATCCTTCGGGCGACTTAAAAACATACAACGGTAAGATTATAGCCACAATGTAGTTTTGCCAGTCCTTAACCAAACTCGGCCAGTGTGGGGACGTAAGGTCTTATCTCTCCTTAGAGGAGACCAGAGACATTAAGGGCGGGTTGACGATGATTGATGATTTTATTCTTTTCACATATCACTGTAAAAATTTGAGAAACGTTGACTGTAAGATCTATTCCAATTTCAAAATGGTACAAAATCTTTTTGCTCCGACCGTTCCTTGCGATAATAATAATACAATTGAGTTTTTTTTTGAAATTTAGACAGTGTATTTTTTGCATGTACTGTAATTGAATTTTACTTTGGGCGGCTACGAGCAAGACTCGAAAAGGATGAAGTCTTCAGAATTTTTTACCAAAAGTAAGTAAAAACTTTTCTAGAGACAAATAATTTATTACAACAAACACCATTCTCTCTCTAATATTACAAATAGGAATGGTTTGTAAAGCTTTTAAGCTTCATAGTCTCAAAAACTGCTGCATATAAGGCCCTCATTCCTCGAAGTGTTATGGGTTCGAATCCCACATGAGACAACACTTTGCGTGATTTACAAAGTTTTGAGTCTGGTTGTTCGGTCCGGGTGTTCTTTGTGTCCGTTTCATGTATGTTATGGTATATTTGTAAAATCTCTCGCGACACGTGGTGTAAATATAATGTGAGACTGTCCTTTCTAAAAGTTTAAAAAAAACCGTGCTCTTGCCACAATTATTGGTCCTGAGTGGGAATCGAGCCTCGACCTCTGCCCCTCTTGCTAAGTTGCCAATGTTATTTAGTTTTCTGTTTTATTCTCTAGTTTCATTGGCTAATGTCACTCAGTCACGTGATCAAAACAAAATATTAGCCAATGAAACAACAGAATAGAAACATAGAGAAAGATAAAGGTTTGCAGTTTGGCTAGGGGGGCAGGTTAGAGAATAGAAATTGTTGCACTGACTAAAGACGTAAATCTGCGATCAGCACAGAAATTAATACATTTCTGTGGCGATCGTTATCAGTCCAAAACAATTTGTCGCGTCTATTAAAAACGAAAATTCTTATAAATCATTTTGAGGTCATCTACCCTATTGATCGGTTATTATAAAGTGCGTAGGCGCACTTGTACGTCACATACGCGAAAAACGAGTTCCAAAATCTGCGTAGTGATTATATTTTTTTTTGTAAAATATGTCAATGTGTTTCAGAATGTTGGTTTACGATGAATATTAAAAAGATAGCATGGTTGTCAATGGTTTTAAATTTTGGAAGTGTGTGTTCTTAAAACCAAATTGTCGTTGACCTATTCTGGTTTTTAGACGGAATGATTTATAGATATTTCGTTCAACAAACAACAAGTACCTAGCATTGAAATAAATATGTATATACAAAAAAATTAAATTGAAATGTCTGTATGTAACATCAAATGAGAGGTTTCTTTAGAAATGCATATGAAAGTATATGCGTTACTTACACCAGAAAAATAAAATAAAATTGTTTTCGGTCTTTCTGTCCGTCTGTTTGTTCTAGGTAGTCTCTGGAGCTGCTGGACCGATTTAGACGGAACTTTCACTGGCAGAAAACTGATGATCAGATGAATCTCAGGAATTACTGTTCCCATCTGAATAATTATTTCAGTGTTAGATAGCCCAGTTATCGTGGAATGTTAGAAGCTATGTATAGTATGTATCATCACACGAATTGAAGTTTCGGTAACATCGTGGGGCGAAGCTAGCTAGAAAAAGTTGTTTACTCCTTATATTTTCCAGTGAAAGCCTATCAAAATCAGACCAGTCGTACCAGATATTATAGCCATACAAACAGACAGACAGGTAATATTTTTTTTTATTTTTTTTGTTTGTATTTTTTTTACATCAGTAGACAATAACGTTAGTTAGAGAAAGAGAGTACGTAATAAAAATATAATCGTTACTAGTATTAGTTTATGGTAATAACTTTGGCAGGAAAGTTTATGATAACAACATACCATCCCTAAAGAATAATAAGACATCAATACATTGAGCCTAGTTGGTTCACAAAAGCAAAGGAGTCTGGTTAGCATTTTTTGCTTGAGGGGTATCGCAAAACTCTTTATGCTATATCACTGATTGTTGTATTCATACCGTACCGGGATAAGTGAACTTTTGTGTGCCACACAAGGGCTACCAATTCAGAAATAATAATATTATTCCATAGATTTCCTTAAAATGAAAGGCGCGTAAATCTTGAAAAAATGTTATCTGTGCTTTGACAAACAAAAAGTTAGAAAGAGACTTAAATATTACCTACCTAGTTTTATTATTCATTTCTTCTATTCGTAACTATAATGAACATATCACGTAATATGCATTGAAATCTAGTTCGACTATATAAAAGTAAACCCCTTGGTTTTTATTGCTACTTGACAGGAGTATAAATTAAAAATATTTAAATGACATGCAATGTCCGAATTTTTAATGACGGATCATCGACCATTGCAAAAACCTAATTAATTTTAAATTAGTTTAATGGCACTAAATATACTTTAATTGTAATATTTTTATTAGTCTTTTGGTTGCTTTGTATAGTCTGAATATAAGGAATCTATTTTAAATTCGGAAGCTAAATCTATGAGTCCATTGACATTTTGTGATTATAATCTATGGAATGTTCTATTAATGTTTTATTGATTCATCAATCAATCAATCAATTTGTTGTTAGAATAAAGAATTTGGAGAATGGAATCTATAATTTCGTATTCACCTGAGATCTTGCTATTAGTAGGTACAAAGTAGTACAAACTTATAAATCCATTAAAAAGTAACAAGTCATTGAACTGTCATCTAACATAAAAAAATATTTTTGAAAAGATTTTACCAAAAAGTTTTATCTACGACCATTGATGTATTAAAAAATGTTTTTACGAGGGGTTATCAATAAGTAATGTTAATCGAGTATTTCTATAACGCACAAAAACCCAAATTATTTTTTTTCTGCTTGCTTATATATCCACTACTTCAGCTTCAAAAAAATTTATAAATAGGACACCATTACTGCGAGATACATTCATTTGAATACGAACTGTCGAAGAGAAAACATCAAAATGGAGAAAAATGAAATAAGAGCTGTCATCAAGTACCTCTGCCTGAAAACAATATCTACCAAAGACATACACAGCGACTTAGAGGAAACATTGGGGGAGTCTGTTCCTCCATATTCCACAGTCGCACGCTGGGCAAAGGAATTTAAGCTGGGCAGAATATCCACTGAACATGAACATCGCGAGGGACGCCCTTCCACGTCCCTTACTGGAGAAAACGTCAAAAAAGTGGAAGATATCGTGTTGGCCGAACGAAGGGTAACCGTAAGGCATGTAGCTGAGGTCACAGGGATCTCCTATGGCAGCGTTCAAAAAATCATTGTCAACAAAATGCATATGAAAAAGGTCTCTGCGCGTTGGGTACCGAGAATGTTAACCGACGAGCAAAAAAAGAAGAGTCGACATTTCGAGGGTGAATCTTCAAAAGTTCCAGGCCGATAAACAAAATTTTTTGTTGCGTTTTGTGACCATGGACGTGACCTGGATCCACCACTTTGATACCGAAACCAAACAACAACAACCTACCTCTTTCCTCGGCTCAAAGAACACCTCCGGGGCAACAAATTTGCGGACAATAGTGAAGTGATGGCCGCAGTAGAGGCATTTTGGGAGGGTCAAGACAAAGAATTTTTTTTCTATGGGAATCACGGGCTTAGAAAAAAGTTACACTAAATGTATTAACTTGCAAGGAGACTATGTTGAAAAATAAAATACTTTTTTTATACTAATAGTTCAGTTTCATATTGATTATTATTACTTATTGATCACCCCTCGTATATATCAATGCCTACGACATACTTTATAAGTCTATTCTGAAGTTTATTCGTAGTTAATTTATACATAAAAAACAAAAATCGTAGGCTCTACAAATAAATAGGAGACATGATTAACATACAATTAATATGTCATGAATCATGATCATGAAGTAGTTTTATTAAAAATAATAATATGACTAATTAGCAATCCTGCAACTTCTGACAACCCTTGCTCACATAACGTAGGTAAAATGGCGCAGGTGTGCGTCCTTTTGACGAGATCTCAGCCTTTTTCTACATCGCTTCCTACAGCACAGCTGCTTGGCTTAACCAATAAAGTTTGCATTTATAAGGATTAGTTAATACATCAGTTCCGTAGTCACCCATAATGGTAGGTGGATTTAAAATCGTGTCCGATAGACAATTGTTATTGTTAACTTATTATTTATTTATTTTTGTACGAAGCTTTCCAAGTGCATTTTACTAATTAGGCCCCTATAACTCCTAAAATAAAAGTTAGCAAAACCGCTACAGTTTTCCTTCAAAATTCAATATCATTTGTGCTATTATCATAATTTTTTTTAGACTTTTTGGGAAGCCGTGTAGGTTTTAGAGGGTAGGGGGGGGGGGGGGATGACCTGTTTTTAAAAAAAAATGCGCTTTCAAGTTGACTAACTCATAAACGGATACCTAAATCGAAAATTATTTTAAAAGACCTATGAACCTATCTAATGATACCCCACAAAATGGGGTAGATGCGAGAAAAAAAAAATCCCCACTTTACATGTATGGGAGCTGGGAGGTACCCTGAATTAAAATATTTTTCATAATTTTGTTGTAGAACTGTGTCCACGTAATAACAACACATATTTATGCAAAGTTTCATCTTTCTAGCACCAACGGTTTGGACGGTAGTATAGGTTGAGTACGGACGGACGGAAGGACGGACGAGGCGAATCTATAAATGATCCGAATCATGAATTCACAGTTGAAAAGTCATTCGGCCTATTTCAAATACTTTCCAGCAATAATTTAGAGTTCCAAAATAAGAAAACAAAAATGCAAATTTAGAGAAATGAGTTGTTTTAATAGATAATTAAATCAAAGTAATTCATATTCATTGGCCACTTTGTAACACATTAATAATAAAACAGTTAGGAAAATGGCGGTTTCGTGGTAAAACATCACAGCTTTGTACCACCACGTGCTGTGCCATTGTGGTGACAATTTGTCATGATGATAAGACAATAGAGACTACCTCTTGCATTATTAATTTGAACACTAGCAGAAAGTTCAATCATTGTAAATTAATTAAAAATAATAAGATAACTAATAAATGTAATATAATAGAGGCAACCTCTAACTTAAATATACCATATAGAATGGTATCAGAAACACCTAAAAGGACCACTTTTACTCTGGTGCATCAAAATATTCAAGGAATGTCTAGTAAGCACCTAGAGATTGAGTTGTTCATGAGCTGTGACAAAATTGATATTTTTTGTGTTACAGAACACTGGCTTAAAAGTCATCAGCTCATGTTCAATTTCAGTAATCACACATTAGGTAGTTCGTTCTGCAGGGAGCATGCTGTACATGGCGGTTCATTGATTTTGCTTAGAAAGGATTTTAGTTTTAAGAACCGTACTGATATTGTGGGCTTCTCTGTTGAACGGACAATAGAGATAGCATGTGTGGAGTTAGAGCAACTTATTGTATTGAGTGTATACAGGCCTCCATCCTCATCGTATGTTAGTTTTGAAAAAACTTTGAATGAAGTCTTGCAGAAAGTATGTAAATCAAACAAAAATGTAGTTGTGTGTGGTGATTTTAATGTAAACATATTGGAAGATACATCCTTGAGTTCAAGGTTTAAAAACCTATTTAGATCATACAACCTTGATAACATCTTTCTGGAGCCTACCAGGATCACTGCCACCACAGCCAGGTGTTTAGATAATATATTTACTGACCTATTGCCACACACTAAAGGAATAATAAATAAACTACATTCTGATCACTGTGGACAGATGTGTGCGTTTGATATAAAAAATAAAATAGTGGTAACACGAGATATTACTGTGGTACCTAAAACTGTAACTCGTATGGAAATTTTTAAAAATAAACTGCTTAGTAAACTGCCGTGCTTGGGTTATAATGATGATCCTAATCAATTATATAATGCTTTTTTTAACATGTATTGTTCAGAATTTGAGTCAACTTTTACTCCTAAGAAGTTAACAGTTAGGGGTACTACAACCTTCAGTGAATGGGCCACGGTTGGAATATTTAAAAGTAGAACACGGCTTTATGAGCTTTATGAAGAACGAAATTATAACACTAGTGTAGAATTTCGAGAATATGTTAAACAATATTCCAATTTATTTAAAAAAATATGTCATCTCGCAAAGGTTAATTACTTAAAATCTAAAATTAGTAATAGTTCAAATAAAATTAGAATGACATGGGAAATAATTAATGCCGAAACTGGAAAAGTAAAGAACAAAGGTAATAATTACAGTCTTTTAATTGATAATAAGGAAATAAATTCCGATTCAGACGTTGCCACAGCTTTTGAAAAATTTTTCACAGACATTCCAGTTTCGACCACAGAGTCATTGAATTCGTCCCCCACTATTGCAGAATCATTATTGAAAGAAAATATTAACATTTGTAATACTGAGTTTAGATTTAGTTGTATCACCGATAGAGATATTGTTAAAACGTTCAGTGCTCTTAGTGTAAAGAGAACCTCTGACCTTTGGGGTAATTCTGTACAAATAACCAAATCAATTATTAACGTAGTTGCATCAGATTTGGCCTTAATTTTCAATAAGTGCATTGAGTGTGGTGTATTTCCTGACTTAATGAAACACAGTAAGATCATTCCTTTATTCAAGGCGGGTAGCACGTCCGATCCTTCAAATTATAGACCCATTTCGGTGTTACCTACTTTCAGTAAAATTTTTGAAAAAATTATACTGGATCAGTTACAAACTCACTTTAGCGCAAACAATATTCTACACAAGAAACAGTTTGGCTTCAGAAGAGGACGCTCGACAAGTGACGCTGGTGTTGAACTATTGGAAAATATATTTAGTGCCTGGGAGGATAAACAGGATGCGCTGGGTGTTTTTTGTGACTTATCCAAGGCATTCGATTGCGTTTCTCATGAAACATTGATCAGGAAATTGCATCACTATGGAATAAGGAATACTGCTTTGGATCTTCTTATCTCTTATTTGGGTAATAGGACCCAAAGAGTGGAAGTTAATGGACAGAGGTCCCTCGGGTCTCTGGTCACTATGGGGGTTCCGCAGGGCTCAATTCTCGGCCCATTTTTGTTTCTCGTTTATATAAATGACCTACCTAATCTGATAAAAGATAATCAGGAGATAGTGCTATTTGCGGATGACACCTCACTTTTATTTAGACTAAAACGACAGCAATTAGTTACTGACGATGTGAATAACACTCTCTCCAAGGTCGTGAACTGGTTCAACGTTAATAACTTGCTCTTAAACGAGAAAAAAACTAAATGTATTAGATTTTTTACACCTAATGTTAAGCAGGTAAAAACTAATGTTCTGATAAATGGAAAGGAGTTGGATCTTGTGGACACCACTAAGTTTTTGGGTATAACTCTAGATTCTAAATTGCAGTGGGGCCCACACATTGATGGCTTGTCGAATAGACTCAGTTCTGCAGCATACGCGGTTTATAAAATTCGCCAATTAACTGATGTAGACACCGCAAGACTGGTGTATTTTAGCTATTTTCATAGTGTAATGTCATACGGTATTTTGTTGTGGGGAAATGCTGCTGACATTCAAAGTATCTTTGTGTTGCAAAAGAGAGCTATTCGCGCAATTTATAATCTCAGTTATAGGCAGTCACTGAGGGATAAGTTTAAAGAAATTGGTATTATGACAGTCGCATCTCAATATGTATATGAAAATCTAGTGTATGTTAAGAAAAATATACATTCATTCACAAAGTTTAGCGACATTCATAATATAAACACTAGAAATAAAGATAAACTCGTGTTGCCAACGACTAGACTACAAAAAGTAAGCAAGTCTTTTCGATGTCAGGGTGTGAGATTCTACAATAAGATTCCAAGCAAATTTCATGAATTAAGTATTAACAAATTTAAGTCCTTGGTTAAACATAAACTGTGTGATAAAGCTTACTACACAGTTACTGATTTTTTAAATGATAAATTTGCTTGGGACTGATGCTGCTCGCTCCCACAAGTGATGAACATTTTTTTTTTTTTATTTGTATTTCATTTATTCTAATTTGTTTAGTTTTTCGTTGAAATTGAATTGTATAGTATTTTTCATTTATTTTTTGTTTTTTTTTGTGTAAGTTTGTAAATGTGAGTATAGTGTAGGCTTGTAATGTTAGTTTATATTTTAGTAATTTTCTGGTGGTTTTGAGTGTTTCCACGGCCTACTCAAGTGTCCTGCTGGCGGCAGTGTCGTGTTCCGGGTTGTGGATCCTGACTACATCGGTTAGGCTACACGATGGCTGGGGCCCGTGTGCCGTCTGTATGGACAGGTCGACTCAAAACTATGGTTCTTTCTTCAAAAGGCCAACCCAGACCCTATACTGCACTCACATAGTTCTCTTTAATATTGTACACGGACTTAAAAAAAAAAAAGAAAAAAAGACACCTCTGTGGTTTGTTTCGGCGTTTCTTCCCAGAGTGAGTCGTAGGAAATGCCGGCGCCTTCTAGCTATAAGTCCGACTTGTAAAAATGTCTGAAAAGATTTACTTACAGAAATAAATATCATTTATCATTTATCATTTATCATTTATCATTTATCATTTATCATTTATCATTTATCATTTATCATGTTTTAGTTGAATATTCCATATCTCTACGAAAGCGGTTTTAAGCACTCAGGATTGAGATTGGTGTACGAGAATCGTCTGTGCTTGTTGATCAGGAATGCACATGCTTGCTTAGTCTAATAATTCACAAACCGATCTTTAATAATTGCTCTCGAGTGTGTGTGGAGTGCAAACTTGAATGTAAATTATCCGCGTGGCGTTCTTCGTCCTCAAAGACCTGCCCCTTGCCAAGTTGCAATAGTTTTTCAATTTCTATTCTATTCTCTATTCTATTGTTTCATTGGCTAATGTCACTAAGACACGTGATAGAAACAAAATATAGGCCTTTGAAATAAGAGAATAGAGAAATCTTTATATATATAATTCTTGTGTGAATGTGTATGTCACTGAACTTCTCTCAAACGACTGGACCGATTTTGATGAAATTTTTTGTGTATGTTCAAGGGGATCTGGGAATGGTTTAGATTCGCAATTGGACCCGGTAGGTGGCGCTGCGATCAAGTTCTGGAATTTAAAGTTGGGCGGTACGAAGTTCGCTGGGTCAACTAGTATTATATAAAACGAAAAACGTGTGCAAACTTGGCCAAGTTCGCAAATTTCTTTCTACAATCGCTAACGACTCTATGACTCTATTCTCTTTTATTGTCAGCTAATTTTTTGTTATGACTACGTGACATAGTGTTACAAGAATTAATTCTCATACCTTTGTTAATTTTCTATTAACGTTTACGCTTGTAGAATGCAATTTGGCTAAGAGTGCTGAATTACATACAATGATGGTCGGCGGAAGTCACTCTTCATCAGAAGATCTTGCTGCTCGTCTCTATTCTATCATAAAATAAATGTAATCTCCATCTTTGTCGAAACACCTATGTATCTAGATAATAATCATAATTGACTCAATTAATCATGACATGTCTACTGATTAATGTTAAATTTATTTAAATTTAACTTTCTACTTCAATTATATTCAAACAAATGTTGATACTTCATTTGAAATACTTCACATACGTATCATCCGTTTAATAACACTACTCGAAGCCTCTTGTTATATTAGAATCAAGATACATTACAGTGTGTCTTTATAACTTAATTCGTTTATCATTTGATGAAAACAATTTACTATTATTTACTCTATTATTGCTTTACACACAAAAGCGCGGCAACAAAAATAGACAAACTTAAACGTGCCATTTCGAAATTTAAATAAACAATTAATCATTCGTTTTTTAAATCTTACAAAGGTTATCCGAATATGGACCTATACAATTCATCATCAAAGGGTCAAACACAAAACATGTAATAATATTTAATGTTTGAACCGTTACCACACGTGTTTCTAGCTTTTGACATCACCTGATGTGACCTTGAAGTGGCGGGCCCCGCTGTCCTTGAGCGTTGGCCGCGAGGGGCTAAACAAAACGATCGTCGGGACAATGTTGAGGCCGTTAAACAAGTCCATGAATGCTCCGGAAGGTTGCCTCCCCTAGCTTTATTCGATATTCAAAATCATCTGAATGACACAATGCAAAATAATCACAGAATAATTTGGCATACTTTATTCTCTAATCATGTTATGGAAATGAAAAGCTTACTAAAAGATCCAGTTTGTAACCCCTAGCCCCGGTAAAGGGGGGTTTATAGTTGGCCCTAGCCCTACCAGGGGGAATTACTCACCGACGGCACAGTCAGTAGAACAAGAGATGCTCAGGGCGCCGTTCAAAAAGTAGAATTTAAATTCGAAGCAAAACAAAGAGAAGAAAGATGTGGGTGTGCAAGTGTGCAGATGGGCGGTCAGGTTACTCTTCAAGGAAAAGACATTTCTAGTTCACACACATATCTATAATTCACTTAAATCCAAAACAGTAACAAGTATCTTAATTCTATCCTTATAGCTAATTTAGATTCTCTTATCTAACATTCTTATATCTAACATTCTTATATCTAATTTCTTATATTTAATATAGAGGGTTGTCCATAAAAAGTTTATCCCTTAAGCCTCCCTGGGTTTAAGGGGGCTCGACCGGGACGTGCAGGCGTCTGTCGATAGAACACGGCTACCCCGCTGTGGTCCCTGGGGTCCCTCATTGTATGGTCGCGGAGTAAGCGTAGGTACCGGTGAACAAATAAATAAGATATTATCCAGAGGTATGTCAAATAGATTATAAAACCATACGTGATCCTCTTTGGCAGGAGATGCGCTATCGCAGAATAGGCGGCACTCGAGACTGCCACACTGTAGGCCCAGTAAGGAAACCGAAGCACCAATCCTTAGAAGGATATGTGACAAAACCTTGGTCAAAACCTTGGATAAAATCTTGGATGAAATCTTGGACCCACTTCAACAGCGGGACAGATCAGCAGAGATTTCTTCACAACTTTTAATTACGACGGGCAGGATCACAATATGTTCACAGCGAGACACAGAATAGTCCTTTGAGGAACCAATACTGGCTTTTATATTCTATTTCAAGGACTTTTCTGGAATAAAAATCCCACCCTCTTACAAAATAAAATAACATCATACGATTTCCAAAGACAAACCAGACCACAGATTAAATACGCACCATAGACCTAAAAATCTTTTTGGTCAAAACTTGTTTAACGAATGACATGAACGCCACCTCTCGCTTCGTTAGTGAAAACAAATCTAACATGCAGTTGGCAGACAGAGGAGAAAAAGTCACGGTTTGCCAAAGGTGGCGCTATAGGAACATAAAATCTATTCTGAATACTTGGTTATCCACTCGTAGAATTAAGGTTAAAAAAAGATGTTACAGTACCCCCTCCCCCGTGAAATTTCCTGAGCAGGGTGCGAAGGAAATTAAAAGATTGCCTATGTAACTAAAGAACAAAAATCTAAAAAAATTACAAAACAGTAAGGCTAAGTTAGTAACATCCAATAAGACAGAGATTCTCTTCCTAAGTCCCAACGAATCTAAATTTAATTACTACCAAGAGCTACAAAAAAATTAAGTGACAACAGGTAATTACCAAAGCTAGTACTAATACAAATTTCAACAAGAGTTCAAGCAGAATAATATCTAAGTTTTAAGTGTTCAAAAAAAGAGGCCTGACCTAAACATAAGGACAGGAGTTAGCGGTGAGGTATCAAATTAATGTAATCTACCAGCAGGCGAGATGTCTCGGGCGATGAGTGCGTGTTGTCTTTGGCGAACTTGTTACAGTCACGACCCGCTGTAACTAGGATATAAGACGGGTAGACTAGAGCCTTAGGCCAGTCATACCCCGGTACAAAGTGAAGAGAAGTGCAACATGCAGAGAAGGATGTGTGTAAGCCAAGTAGGGCATTACCCCACATAAAAGAAAGACTGCAACTTGCAGACACAGTTGTGTGCAGGACTAGCATGGTCCTGCCACATCAACCCACAAAGCTCCCAACCATCATCATCAACAGCTGTGTCAGGTGACAAGGGACCTGACACAACAGCGTGTAGGCTTGTTTTAATTCGTCAAAGACACACACAGTCACCAACCACAAAACATCCAACCATTACTGGAGACACACCAATTGACACTCACCACTAGCAGAAATGTGAGAGGGAACAACAAAATACTAGTCACCAGACAATAGGCGTCTATGCTCAAGTTGACTAAGTACAAGTTCCCTAGTGTACAGCATAAAGACACAGACAGTTCAGTAAGTACATAGTAAACTCAATCAGTTAGGTACAGAGAGAAAAAAAAATTTTTTTTTTTTCTAAGACAGAATAGGTGACCGCTGACCGCAGACACAGACAGAGTTACTCATAACCGGTCACGGACACCTACCAGTGCGGGGTAATCGAAACCACCACCTATCAACAGAGATATCTCAGAAGACACCTAAGCACTCATTGACAACCTAAGGTGACTAGATTCTAATAATAAGATGAAATTTCAAAAAAAATAGATTCAAAAAGATCACCTGAATACCGAACCATATACAGCTCATTCAAACCATACGTTCATAGAAACAGCTTCGTATCAGCAAAAGCAGGGACAGAGAGGCGCTGGCACTAGAGCTGCCACGCCGGAGAAGACACAATGCAGTTCGCAGCTCACTCCTTAGACTGTCACTGCGCCAACAGGAAACTGAAAACCCCATAGCAGACAAATCGTTAATAAACTCATTCAAAGAAATCTATGTGTCTTGAAGTTAACTAAAAAAATCTAAACTAAAAGTTCCAAACTAGAGTTCAAAATGAATAGTTAAATAGTAGACCATTCGTTAATAATTCATCCTTTTTCAGGTAATTATTACACCTAACCAACTGGGCCATGATGAAGAAAAAAAAAATTGAAGTTCTAAGTTAACGATCCAAATTATAAGATTATAATATTGATTCAAAGTTAAGGTACAGAGTTAAAATACCAAGTTGAGATACTAAGCTGAGATACTAAGTTAAGATACCAAGTTAAGATACCAAGTTGTGATTCACAATTATAATTTAAAGTCTAAGGTTATTTAGTGTCATGAACACAACCTAAGCCTGCAAAAGAAAATCTAGGTTGATTACAACAATGTATATATTAATTTATGTGCAGATATTACAGTTCAAACAAACAAGTAACCAATATGTTGGAAGTATTTATATTGGTAAATGAGTTTAAATGTAATTCACAAGTCTATGTTCTACAAAAACAATTCTATTAAACTAATTTATATTAGTTGGTTTAAAGTTCTTCAAAGAAGATTCAAAATGCTAATTTTCAAATAAAAAATTAATTGCAGGTACTTATTCCTGCTATATAATGCAGATAACAATAAAGTTTCTAAATTCCACACAGAGATTCTAAATGATAATGTTAAAGTTTAAAATTAATTGCAGGTACTTATTCCTGCTTCTTTATGCAGTTAACAACAAAGTTTCTTAGTTCTCTAGAAAATTCTTATTTATAAACAAAAGAAGGGTAAGTTTTATTCGAATTTAAGTTCTGAAATAAATTTAAATTATTTTACAAGATATTAGGCACACAATACACCCAATATAATCAAGTACTATCGTAATAAAAGGTTTCACTGATTG
This sequence comes from Phragmatobia fuliginosa, assembly GCA_932526445.1. Taxonomy (NCBI): domain Eukaryota; kingdom Metazoa; phylum Arthropoda; class Insecta; order Lepidoptera; family Erebidae; genus Phragmatobia; species Phragmatobia fuliginosa. The sequence goes on along the minus strand of OW052078.1, from coordinate 2,196,007 downwards.
CTACAAAGTTTTATAGTTAAAATTTCAATATATTAAGAATTTAAATTGTTCAACACAATATAAGGAATACAATATCCTTATTAAAACTAGGTAATATTGTATTTGAATTGAGTGCTTGCTATATAGATAACAAGCTCACAGGACACTCACTTATTTTGTAAGTAGGTACTCTAAAAAAGTGATGAAAAAAAAGTTTTCATCAGATATTAACAATATCCATAGAAAAGATATAAGTCTAGATATAAGGAAACTATGTCCTTGTTCTAATTAAGTTTTAAAATAATAACCCAAGTGATAACTTGGTGTGCACTGCTAGCACAACTTATTTCTACAAGTAGGTACACCTAGAATGTGGTGAAAAAAAATTACCCTCACTTATGTGACTTTTCTTCAACACACTAGAAGGGACACAAAAGATATATAATTGTGTGAAACTGAACAAGACAAAACAGACAAAACACAGAAACACAAAACACAAAGTACCAAATTAAAAAGCCAGACTTACCAAATAATTTGCAGTAATAAAATTTATGTTAATTTTGAATTTAGTGTTTGCATGCCGCATAAGAGGTGGTAAGATGCGCTGAAAAAATGCAAACAAATGTTAATTATATGCGTACTGCAAACGCAAAACCAATTAGCGTCCTGGGACGTATCGGACGGAAGGTTTCCTTGAAGTTCAACCCGAACACCCACGCACAGCACACACACAGAGAGGTTCGGTTTATAAGCCAAACGTTGGTGCGCCAATTTGTAACCCCTAGCCCCGGTAAAGGGGGGTTTATAGTTGGCCCTAGCCCTACCAGGGGGAATTACTCACCGACGGCACAGTCAGTAGAACAAGAGATGCTCAGGGCGCCGTTCAAAAAGTAGAATTTAAATTCGAAGCAAAACAAAGAGAAGAAAGATGTGGGTGTGCAAGTGTGCAGATGGGCGGTCAGGTTACTCTTCAAGGAAAAGACATTTCTAGTTCACACACATATCTATAATTCACTTAAATCCAAAACAGTAACAAGTATCTTAATTCTATCCTTATAGCTAATTTAGATTCTCTTATCTAACATTCTTATATCTAACATTCTTATATCTAATTTCTTATATTTAATATAGAGGGTTGTCCATAAAAAGTTTATCCCTTAAGCCTCCCTGGGTTTAAGGGGGCTCGACCGGGACGTGCAGGCGTCTGTCGATAGAACACGGCTACCCCGCTGTGGTCCCTGGGGTCCCTCATTGTATGGTCGCGGAGTAAGCGTAGGTACCGGTGAACAAATAAATAAGATATTATCCAGAGGTATGTCAAATAGATTATAAAACCATACGTGATCCTCTTTGGCAGGAGATGCGCTATCGCAGAATAGGCGGCACTCGAGACTGCCACACTGTAGGCCCAGTAAGGAAACCGAAGCACCAATCCTTAGAAGGATATGTGACAAAACCTTGGTCAAAACCTTGGATAAAATCTTGGATGAAATCTTGGACCCACTTCAACAGCGGGACAGATCAGCAGAGATTTCTTCACAACTTTTAATTACGACGGGCAGGATCACAATATGTTCACAGCGAGACACAGAATAGTCCTTTGAGGAACCAATACTGGCTTTTATATTCTATTTCAAGGACTTTTCTGGAATAAAAATCCCACCCTCTTACAAAATAAAATAACATCATACGATTTCCAAAGACAAACCAGACCACAGATTAAATACGCACCATAGACCTAAAAATCTTTTTGGTCAAAACTTGTTTAACGAATGACATGAACGCCACCTCTCGCTTCGTTAGTGAAAACAAATCTAACATGCAGTTGGCAGACAGAGGAGAAAAAGTCACGGTTTGCCAAAGGTGGCGCTATAGGAACATAAAATCTATTCTGAATACTTGGTTATCCACTCGTAGAATTAAGGTTAAAAAAAGATGTTACAAGTTTATTTACGCATTTTAAATTATGAGAAACAGATTTATTTGCTATAAAAGAAAGATTTCATCACATATTAGATAGACTTTACAGATCTACGGCAGAGATATCTTCTTTTGTATGGTCAAGGGTCACAGTGTCAGCCTATAGTTTACAGCCATCAGCCTATAGTTTACAGCCATCAGCCTATAGTTTACAGCCATCAGCCTATAGTTTACAGCTACTGCTGGACATAGTCCTCTGAATTGAAAACCGTTGGGGTTTCTACCCCAAAAAGTTTTATAGTGGGAAGTTGTTTGTAACTCATAATCTCTTCGACTGCCTTGTTGGTCTAGTGTTGGGCATATGCGGCTGTTGATCAAGAGTTCTCGGGTTCAATTCCCGGGTCTGACTAAATATTTGTTTGATCCACACATTACGAGATCTCGCGAGATCAGATTTGCATTCCCAACTACTTCGTCTCTGAGGGCTGTACCCTGTAGAATTGTACCTGCCTACGGCTTGAAGTAAAGTCTGACATAAAATTTTTGTTTGAAAATATCGGTTGTGTGCCGATGTAACACGCAATTATTATGTACTATGTACAGGTATTATGTCAGCTAGTTAGCAGCTAGTACTAAGTCAAAATGACGAAATCTATAATCTCGTTCTTAAGACCTATATTTTTCTTAAATGCCTACTCGTATAAATTACTATCAAAAGAATATGATTAAGTTACAGATTTGTGAGCACTACCGGTTTCCAATTCAAAAAGCATTCATAAAAGTACCTAGGGCCTTTAGAATTACTTTTAACAAATAAAATATTCAGGTTTCTCTAGCAGCCATAAGCGAGGGGACGGTCTATTATTTAGACTCAAATTGGTAATAAAGCAGATGTACTTTATAATAAAATTTGACTGGTTATTTGTCAGCTGTTCCTCCAGTAGACCTTGAACTCTCCCCTCGGCGATTATTGCGAAAATGTCTGGGACAAAACCTTCCCGTACCTATATGTGTTATGTTTGTAACGCGCTGCTGTTGTCTAAAACGTGAATACAGTGTTCTTACTATAACTTTTGTACTGATTCAGCTGCAGAATCTGAAGGTCGAATGTTAAATAAGGGTCCAAATCTTGAATCCGTTTTAAAAGACTCTCTACATAACATTATTTTGTATTAGCTGTGCCCGCGAATTCGTCCGCGTGGAATAGTGCCTTTGGAATAATAATTAATTAATTGCTCGACGTGAGTCTTTAAATTGACATAACTTTATTATTTATGATATGATTGACACTGTGAAGCTTACCACAAAATATTTGTGACAACTAATCTCAATCGGATAAGCCGTTTCTAAGGTTATCGTGCACAAACGCACAGACGAAAATTCTAACAATCGTTGTTTTGGGTTGAGTATATTTTTTTCTCAAATATCTTCCATGTACAGACAGCGATCCGTTACATTTTTATTATATGTATAGATATTTGGTTTATATAAAAGGCAAACAAAAGTACTTTTTCTCATTAACATTATAATGAATTTTTTAATGTGACTCGGCATTGTAACGTTGTTGTTTGACAGTTGAAACTGCCACGATGGGGTAGTGGCAACTCTGTACAAGTATTATTTATGAAGATCTATTTGAATTCCCTATGTACCTACTGATCTGTTCTTTCCTTTGATATTCTAAAAACGATTACAATTCCCCCGGAAGGTTGACCTCAGACAGCCAGAGTGTCAGCACGTCTCTGGGCAACTGGTCTTGGAAAAAACCCTTTATACCGGCTTTAGCTTAGCTTTATGAAAGTAATACGGTACTAACATACAAAATGCTTTTTTTTGTTTGCCTCTTTGTTCCGGCTGATCTGTGGAAGTCTAGTGGAAGGCTAGTCCGTGTGGTGACGGATTATGAATACAAGTGTCAACACTCCTATTCATCCCGCGGGTGTCGTAAAGGTGTGACTAAGGGATAAACTACGCAAGACAACATCTATGCAAAGAGAAGAAAAACTTGAAACCAACCCGTCTGGCCAGCGTGGTATAGTAGGCCAAAACCTATGTCCAGCAGTGGACTGATAAAGGCTGTTGATGATGATGATAGATTTATCGTATAGGTAGCTCCGTATTGGTTACCTCATATTATAATAATAATGATACATTTCATTATACCTAATGCATTCCGTAAATAAATAGCTTAATAAAAATCAACAAAAAAGAAGTGTTAGCCACGCCGCTTTCTACTGCACCAAGTGTCGTGGGTTTAAATCCACATTGTACAATACTGGTCCACTGAAATTGTTGTTCCGAGTCTGGGTGTTCATTGTGTCCGTTTCATGTATCTGTGTAAATTCCCCATACATAGGATATATATTCCTAATACAAGAGTTTTCTTTGTGAAGAAAAAAATAAAATTAAACGATGTTTCGTTAAAATACTGTTTTATTATAAATAAGTGTAACTACTGTCATTTCAACTGATGACTGCTTGTACAGCAAGGTACTGAGTATTGTGGAAACTTCCAGAATATAATGCAATTTACATTTTACAGCGCCATCTATCGACTATCAAATACACACTGAACTACGGAGTAACTGGTAATTCTGTATCACGACATACAAATTCTCATGCCAATTAGCTTAAAGGTATGTATACAATTTACCTAGATTTCCTGCTGGGGCCATAGCTTTGAGGGACTTTACACGTCACATACGTTTCTCCATAATACTATCAACTGTTAGTTCTTGCCGTGGTGTCACTGACAAGTATATAATTTTTATATAAATTATCTGCCAAAATGACTAACCCTAATGGCAAGCATAGGTAAGCAGAATCTAGGATTGATGGTGACCGTCCTCGCTGTTAATGACTGTTAATGACAATGACAAAATATATCAGAATTACCGACCCAAGTTATAAGGTAAGATCTGTCTCCATTATTTTCTTTCACAATTTGGGCGTTAATAAGAAAGGATTGTGGCAGATTCTATACCGCTAGTACTATTATAACGGATAGTTATAAGATATGTGCCTTCTAAAGTGTGAATGCAGTCCGGGATCTAAGGGGTAGCAAACCGGCACTTTCATGGGGCCAAATCCTAGAGACAAGAGTTCGAAATATCGAACAAAAGTAGCGTCTTTTCCTACAACCTCGTAGGTTTGTATCAAGTAGGTTATTGAATCATAATAACATATTATGTATGAAAAACAAACTTTTCTATTTCCATACGCCCAGTTAGTTTTTGAACTAAGTGATTTATGAACGCAAAACGTAGTAGTATCACAAAAAGTTACTCTTAGGCAGTTTTTTTCAAATACTGAAGGGAGGGAGCGCCACTATCAAGGTTTTGACCCGGTTCAAAAAAATCGTAGATCCGGGGCTGTGTGAATGAATAACTACCACTACTCAGGCAATTGCCATCCCATGTTGAACGAAGGTCTTACCCAAAAAAAGCACTAACCATCAGTCTTGGGTAGTTCTCAGGTAGTAGAGAGACGCTGATTTCAACAGCCGGCCCGACCGGGGCAGTACTACCCGCACACCAAAAATGATAGCATTCTTGCCGTCGTATTTTGTTGGGGAGTGTGAGACCGGAGGCCCAAACATTCTGAATAATTCTCCCACTCTCCAGTAGTTCGGACAAAGATGCAGTAACAACACACTTGTGGGTCACCATTCTGTTTTATATGCACTCACTGAGGATGGTGGACCCTACTCATGGATTCTACTCCTGCTTACTACTATTTCCTATAATTGTCATACAGACCTTTGCTAAAAATAATTGTTCTAGAATTGTTGCAACTGTACTAAACGCATTTCTACGTTTTCTAACCTTGCAGTGCACATCTTTCCCTAAGTGATTTAATATGTAATTGAACACTTAAATTGCCTTAAAGTACCTATCTAACATTTAGTATTTAAGAATGAATACGAAGAAAATTTGTAACCTTTATTAACAAATATATCGCGTGAAAGGATATTGCTTCCATACTAGTACCTATTTCAAATCTATCTGATACGCTTTCACGGCTTAACCCCAGCACAGGTTTAAATATTCAGCATGGTAATACTTTGATTGACATAGGTAGGCTACTTTTACCGCGATAACAGACACGTGAGCGAAGTAAGTTAAACCAATTTGTATAGAAAACTGGTGCTACGACCTTTATTCAATTATGTAAAATGACTATAATATTTTATTTATATTTTGACTTATGATATAAAACTCAATGGTTAAGTAGCTAGTTTTTTTATTTTGGATGATTGGGTATCCCTACTTAGCTTTTGATGAGATCTTGAAGAATTCATGGATTGGATATCATTCCTGCATGTGGTCAACTATTACAATGCAATATTATTTTCTAAGGAGAGCCAATGTCCAGCAATATACAAACCGGATAATGGTTTTAATACTGTTTTGGACCAGATATCCATTAAGAGCCTACAGGAGCGAATGAGTTCACAAAAGTTACAGTCCACAATAAAACAACAAGTGGTTTCCACCATTTATTTGAATTTTACTAAAAAAATTGAATAAAAAATATGGTATTTCATCAACATGTTATTTAGAAATGAATAATATACAGTTTGTAGAAAACATTGTCCCGTATTGTGTCGCCCTAATATTATCAGCATGATTGCTATATATGTATGGAAAAGTTGTGTGGTGTAGTGGTGGGGGGTGGGGGGGGTGACGGGCGGGAGGGGCGCCGTCCCGTGCTGTCGGTGGAGGGGGGAAGGGCTGGGGGCAGTAGGGGGGGATGATTATGCTGAGTGTGGGACGGCGCGGCTTGTTGTCAGTCTCACTCGCTGCTCTTAATCTAATCTTCTTCTTCACCACTCTCGGACTCTGAAAATTACAATAATTTTATATTATTGTCATTCGATGTTTATGATATAAAAACTGTATAGAAAGTAAAAATCAGAGTGCCATATCGACAAGGTACAAAAAGTTAACGATCTAAACATAGGAGGTGCCGAAAGACTCAGTCCCTCCGAGTTCAAATCGCCTGCAACTTGTACTCCGACTCGTCATCGAGTATCATCATGTAGTCAAAGTAAATTACAGTTAGTCTACTATTCATTTCTAACCGAAGATAAGATAGTTCTTCTCCTTATATTAAAATTAAGGAAAAAAATGTGAGCAGTCACGGGACGCCTGGCAGATGTGAAACATCGCCATTATTTTGTAAAAGTAATATGCAGAAAAGAACATATTGTAATAGGAACTAAATATGTCATAATGATAAAATAAAATATTATTAATTATTAAAATAGTAGTCTATATGCAGTAGTGTGTACACCGTACACCATCGTATATATATATATACTGTATATATATACCATCGTATAGCGTGCCGCGGCGACGCGTCGCCAGTCGCAAGGCCAGAAATCTATTTTACGTGCGCCTATAGATGTTTCACATCAAAAATCAATAGTTTCAGTAAAAGTCCTGAACACTATTTGTAACATTCAGATGTAATTAACAGTATAAACCAAACCAAAAGCATGGAAGTGCATTGTCACAGTATGATTAGAAAAGATAATATCATCTATATAAGGCTAGTATAAGCAGTAAATATATGTAGTTACCTTCTTCGGCACTTTGTAGCCACTCTACAAACTTCTTCATCTGGTCAAGGAACATCATCTTGCCCTTGCTGGAGTTGGTCTCGCGGTACCACTTGAGGATCACCTCCTCGGACAACACATTCGTCTTGTACAACATCACCACCAGCTTGCTGAACGCGCGCATGAAGTTCATGTTCTCGTAACAGTACTCTTGCACCTATCATAGTCAATATTACAATATTAGTTTTTACCGAAGCAATATTACTACAGCGCCATCTGTCGAAGGCACACCGTAATCTTATATCTAGACAATTCTCACGCTGATTAGCAGCATATAGACCTACAGGCATGATCACCTCGCCTGGTTGTACTAAAGGCCTGTTTTACCTAGTAATCATAATAATTCGACCGAATATGGCCATGGGGACCACTTCGACCGCTTATAGGGCTTGGCGCCGATGCGCCCAGAGATGGCTTATATAGCCGATTTTAGCAGCATAAAGTGGGCAAGTAAGCTTACCGCTAAATGAGCTTTCCGTGTGGTGACGGATTAAGAATACAAAGTCTCACCACCCCTATTCATTCCATGGGTGTCGTAAGAGGCGACTAAAGGAACAAAATAAGCAGCCAAAATCACTGCCAAGAGAAGGAAAACTTGAAGGAAACCCTTTACCAACCCGTCTGGCCAGCGTGGTATAGTAGGCCTCTCCTTTGAAAGGAGGTTTTGGCCTATGTCCAGCTGTGGACTGTTAAAGGCTGTTGATGATGAAGCTTACCGCTCTCATAATTATAGTGAATGGCGGCGAGTAGACGAGCTTTAAGCTCATCGCGCTTGGCGTCGAGGTCAGCTAAACGCTGTTCCTCAAATTCACGGATTCGCTTCTACACAATCTCGCGTCATTCCGGTCGCTGTGCTGCCACTCTCCCAGCGTGAGGGCTCTATATACCAAGTAGACTACTAAAGGCGGTTGACGATTGATGACCGCTTACCTTAACGAGTAGTGCGCTCTCAGCCTTGGCAGACTGCGCGAAAGCAGCCAGTAGCGGTGTGTAGTGACGAAGGTGCTTCGCTGCCTGCTCAGCCAGCAATTCTTCCTTCTTGTTCCACTCACCGCGGGACATCACACATTGCCAGATCTACGACAACAAAAACCATGAATGTTATTCAATGTTCTACCTCGTTAGGATTTTTAGTTAAATTTTGTAAATGATCAGAGTGCCATATCGACAAGGTACAAACAAAGCTAACGATCCAAACATAGGAGTTTGCCGAAAGACTCGGTTCCTCCGAGTTCAGATCGTCTGCTAGTTATACTCCGACTCGTCATCGAGTATCATCATATAAAAGTTATATCACACTTTCAACCTTTTTAACTTACATTGCATTTTATTTATTATCTGTTCTTGGCGCCGATGACATATTTAGATACCTCATATCAAAATTGACCAAAATTTTTGTAAGATCTTGTAACAATTGTGTGTGAAAATACCTTTAAAATTTACGATGTGGATGTTTTCACGTACAATAAATAATTTAATAACTGAAGCAAGTAACATAATTTTATAGAATATCTAAACTTAACTTTAGATAGTATTTTAGCAGTGGGCGCAACTGGGCTGTGGATTATATCCTCCTCTAACTTTAATTAGTTCATTATTGGAATCGCTCAATAGTTTACCTAAACTATTGAGCAATTCTCTAGTTTTCGCTTCTTCAAATTCAAACGCTATGAAAATAGCAAAATAATCATTCCACAGATCACGAGGTTGTGGATTCCAAATATTTTCTTCAATATTCTTTTCTTTTTTTAGATTTTCTTTTAGTATTTTTAAAAAAATCAACTCAACGTATACACGGCTAGTCAATTAAAATCACTGTCTTGAAATTTTATCATTTTACTTGGATGACGTTTTATAAACAGTAGAGTAGAAAGGGTTCGTGGTGGAGCGACAAATAGATTTTTCGAAATTGCTTCATTTAGTACCTTCTACTTATATGTGGTACTTCATAAAACAAATTTCAATGCACAGGTTCACATCACATTCCAGACACTTCCACACAGTCCTGGAATCAACTTTTCTTTGTGTGCACATCCAACAGCGACTGCGTTTGAAACCGGATCGAACCGGAAAATGTCGGTGTTCAAGTTGAGGTCTAGATCTGTAGGTGCCAGGTTTTGGTCGAGGTCTCTGCAGCACGGGTTCTAATTTTGTAAGTAGCGGTCCTACGCTTAGAGGATCTACAAAAGAAAAGCGTCATGAATAGCAATTCTAAATTGTAGAGTATACAACATTATTCTTACAATGGAACGATTACAATAGTTTTTAAACCATATTATTTATATTATATCCAAAGGAGAAACCCAAAATCCTTACAAACTTGGGCCTGGCGTTACAGTGCTAGCATTTGGGCATAAATTACAATACCTAAGAATGTTTCACGAGCCCAATTTTCAGGTCTCCCAGCAATGACCAAATTAGTAAAATCAGGTAATGTTTACATTTTAGGTTATGCTTATTATTTGAGTTATTTTAATAAAAATTGGCAAAGTGGGTGTCAGACCACGCATAAAATAGGGTTCCGAAGTCACCCATAATGTTAGGTAGATTTAAAATATTTCTCTAATGGATAATGGTTATATTTGCTTATTATTTCTTTATTTTATACTAAGTTTTCCAAGTCAGCGTATTCCACAATTTAGATCTTTATAACTTCTGAAATAAAAAGTAATCAAAACCAATATAGTTTTCCTGAAAATTCAATACATGGACTACTACCAAGATTTTTTTCCGATTTATTGAGCTAGCCGCTTAGCGCTTAGAGGGGGGGCGGGGGGACGCCTTGTTTGTTACAAAAAAAAGCGGCTTAAAATTAAATACCCATACAAACAGGTACCTAAATCGAAAAATAGTTTTAGCAACGTTTTTAAAAGACCTATCTAATGATACCCCACACGATAGGGTAGGCGTGAGAAAAAAAATCACCGCTTTACGTGTAGAGGAGGTACGTCAACTAAAAATATTTTCATGTTATATTTAAGATTGCCAGTAATCATCATCTTATGAGCCTTTGGTTCCCAAGTTTATTTGGGGTCGGCTACTAGTTCAACCGGTTATACCTGAATTTCAGTTTTTCCACAGAACGACTGGCATCGGACCTCTGCAACCCTAAGGGAGAACTGAAATTCGAAGATAAAACTAGTTGTCAGTATATTTGAGGGCACTGACTGAATAGCGATTGCCATAGATGTTCATGACAACCAGGACCAACGGCTTTTGGTGCAAAAATCGTTGTCGATATAACTGCACAGTTCGATGGTGCGTGTGGACGGAAGTCGGTCCAATCGCTCAGTTCGTTCACAAATCTTGCTGTAAGCGGACGTGCCCGCGCACGTCCGCTTACAGCAAGATTTGTGAACGAACGAACAAATGGAGATTGCTACATTTGCTTTTATATGACTCATATATGTGTTTTTCTATAGCATTATTATAAAAATAAAAAACTACAATTTAATGCTATATTTAATGCTGCCAGTTGAAGATACTTTGAATTGCCGCCATTGTAATTATTTGCTGGCTAGACTAAATTAACATTGATTAAAATACCTATAAAAATAATAATTTATACTAAAGCAAAAGTTTTATTTATTTATAACACCATCGATTTCCACTAAATCGATCCTATTTTAGAAATTCTCTAATTCTAGTGCATACGTTTGTGGAGCTAATAAGACGATTTTTTTGGTACAAATCCCATTCGTGTAACGAATGTAAACGTGTAAGTGTAACCCAGAATTGGGTTTCTCCTTTCTTTAACTTTTTTATAAATATCAATATTAAAATTATAATATCTTCTTCCTAGCCTTTTCTCCAATATTATTTGGGGTTGGCTCCTATTAAAATTAAAGTAAATTAGATCTCTATCACATAGATTTGTGATATGTAATAAAAGCGCATGGTTTATTATGATATTTAACAAAAAACATGTATACTTCGTCCATTCCTTTAATATCTTTTTGACAGTTCGAGAAATTTCAAAATTACAGAAACAATACTTAAATGAAGTCAAATTATTTTGATCGTATGAAAGATTATTATAATCATTTAATCGATTTATCGTATTTCAAAAACTGTTTTATAGTCTGTGGTTGTTAGTTATGCACAAGGCACTTCACTCCCCGTCCGTAAAGTCCGACATTACTGTATTACATTATTTCAAAGAAAAAAAAACGAGAATTTATAGGCGTGACCTGTCAAAAAGACAATAAACGAGAATATACACGACTAATTTTTAATGTCCAGAGAAAAAAATATGTGGTATTCAGGTTTCGATACTGAACATATTTATGTAATTAAAACAAAAAAAAATACATGTTAATATTTTCCCGAAAACTACCAAATTTTTGTTCATAACACATGATATAATTCACGACATGATATTACGTAACAAGAAAGTGTCAATGTCCTAGCCTGCGGGTTGCGGGTGCGAGCGGGGTACCTAATACCTACGATGCGCCGCGTGCGCCTAATGGCGGCATGCTTTGAACTTTGAACTGATTTGAAATTATTGGGCGATGCGTCGCACACATAGAAACAGAAAATGTTATTCATTGATAATTAAAATACGCGTGTGTAAAATATTTGGGTGACAATAAATTATGGGCGTATTTTAACATTTTAAAAACCATAATAACTCAGTTATTTTTGTTTTTTGGGTATTTGTTCTATGGTGTTTTATGTTAATATATAAGTTCTGTATCTGCCCCTAGTTTTTCTTTGGTAATTAAAAACTAACCGTGTATAATAGACGACAATAAAAGTATAGTAAATACTTACGAACATCATTGCTGACACTCGACTAAAAACACTTCACACACAACACATTCGTAAAACGAGTCAATAAAAGTAAAAAAAAAATTATAGTTTAACACCGCCATTAATGTAAGATGGACGTATGGTAAAGATATGAAGAGCATGGACGTATACCACTACTTATTTGGATACTTTGGTATCTATGGATGCTCGAGTGGATCAGTAAAAAGGTTGACATTGTATTTATTGTACATGAAAGAATCCTTGGCTCATAACAGTTGCATTCTTTGTTTTTTTATTATTATATAACATGTTAATTGTAGATAGTAAGGAGTTGAAGTACTTACAATGGCAACAACTTCATGCTCAGGAATGGAGTGTTTGACGGCCATGTCGCGCAGCTCCTGGATCAGGTCCCGCACCGGCTTGTCTTCCGCCAGCTCGTCCAGCAGCGCCTGCGTCAGCTCGCGACGGGCTTCCTGCAAGATACCAATATATACTTATTTATTTCAGTTACATTACCCTCACTATCATTACAGGTAGACCCAATGTGATAGAAAGGTTAGCTTATACATTTGTCTTAAACTACTAATTTAAGTGTATAAAAAACATACATCTTACTTACAATAACAAAAAGAAAAACAAAGACAATAATCCTTATTAAAAATAATAATAATAATACAAAGTAGTATACAAGTATACAAAGTAAACAAAACAAAAATGTTGCAATTATTTTAGTCCTTGTAACATATTATATTTAAAAGACACTTTGTGAGTACACTCAATTGACTCGAAAAAATATCTAGTCAGACCATAACTTGATCAGACCATACTTGTGTTTCATTCACTAACTCGACAAATTTTGTTATTTTTAGGGAAATAATAATAAGATACAGAAATTACAAAAAATAAGGAGGAAAAATTATTTGGATTTATTTTGTTACAAGTTTTTTTAATGTATCTAAATATTATCTTTTCTATAACATAAAAACCGTGTAAAAACTAAAATAGATTAGTTTTGATTAGGGTAAAAACATATCACACTTTACTGTTTAATTAATTTTATATGATATTTTTGTATTTATATTTAAATCTTTCTTATGTTTGTGTGTCATCAGTGTAACAATAAATTAATAACACATAATGTCACCATTAAATTATGACAAATAGTCTAAAGAAAACAATCAAACTAGAGGAAAAACCGATGGACTATATAAATGAATATGTGTACCTAGGTAAATTAGTATCCTTTGATGCAAATAGCAACGAAAACGAAGTAGACAAAAGATGTACCGCTTGGAAAAAATATTGGGCCCAAAAAGAAATTCTAAAAGGGAACTACAGCCTCGATGTAAAAAAGACCATAATGGATTCTTGTATTCTCCCAAGCTTAACTTACACCAGCCCGACATGGGTCTTCACTAGGGTTGCCACCTTTTGGGAAAACAAAATCGGGACGGTACTTATTATATGGACAGTCGGTCAAATTTCAGTCTAATTCAGATCATGATAAAAAAGCAGTTTTTTTGGAAATGATAAAATAAAAAGTTTTGTATAGACATTTACGTATTTATTTTTCAAATATTTATTTATTGCTAGGGGGGGGGGGTTCACTAATTTTATCTCATTTTTAGGGTTCCATAGCTTATTAGTCGGAACCCTTATAGATTCGTCACGTCCGTTTGTCCGTCCTCGAATTAAAAACCGTCAAAACGGTTGGTGCTAAAAAGCTGAAACTGCATGGACATGTTTTTATTACGTCGACAAGGTGCTGAAGTAAAATACTGAAAAAAAAATTTTTTTGGGGTACCTCCCTACACGTAAAGTGGGGGCGATTTTTTTATCGTTAGGACTATCATTGAATCCGTCACTTCTCAACATTAAGAAAGTTGCTTAGACAATTTTTTGATTTCGATATCCGTTTGAGAGTTATTCAACTTTATAGGGCATTTTTTTATAAAACTCCTGCCAAGGTGACTTTACTATGCCTGATGGAAAGCATGAGTAAAATCCACAAGTGGGGGTCGCCATACTCACTGCAAATGCAACCGTCCTATAGCTGTCACCTCCATACTCTGCATGGTGCTTGAACGAATAATTAACAAGCAATTGGTTAATTACCTGGAAGATCACTCTGTTAAGTGATCGGCAATATGGCTTCAGACCGAACCGATCCACGGGTGATCTTCTAACGTACCTCATGCACCTGTGGGGTGAGGCTTTGGATAGGTAAGGAGAGAACCTGTCCATCAGTCTAGACATGACCAAGGCCTTTGATAGGGTTTGGCACCGCTCGCTTCTCTCTAAGCTTCCGGCATACGGCCTGCCTACTAAATTGTGCAGCTGGATTGCCACCTTCCTGCGCCAGCGCCGCAATAGAGTCCTTTATGACGGCGCGGCGTCTGATTTCCAGCAGGTAAATGCAGGCGTACCCCAGGGCTCTGTCTTGTCGCTCACGCTGTTCCTTCTACATATCAATGACATGTTGTCGTCCTCGATCGGTTGCAGAGGCGAGCAGTTCGCATCATAGACAGTCCCGAAGCCACCGAGTTCCTGGAACCTTTGCAGTTTCAAAGAGATGTCGCCTCTATGGCAGTCCTCTATCGCTTTTACCATGGGGAGTGTTCTAAAGAGCTCCTCCAACTCATCCCACCCTCTCCTTTCCTAGTCATGTTTTTCCTTCCTACTATGATCTCGGGTCCTTTAAGTGGGGCGCGTAAAGAAGCATCTCTTTAAACCGCCATACTGCCTCCATTCGCAGTGAGTATGGCGCCCTCCAATTTTAGATTCCACTCATACTTTCCATCAGGTCACCTTGGCTGGCGTATGTCTATACTTAGTGAAATTTGCAATTCTGCTTGTAATAAATCTACCGAGCAACCATTTCTGATCTTGGACCGTTTTATTATCATTACTGAAAATACACACTTAATATAAACATTTAAAGGAGGTATGCTCTCAGCACGAGATACAAGACACAATTATATGTTTAACTTCTGTGCTTTTCCAGTTTTAAATACTTTAACTCATTTTTATCACAACCTATGACTGAATACAACAAATAAAGATTTTGGTAAAAAGGTTGTCATTTAGTTCCATATGGCACCCAATAGCTGTTTCTTTTTATTTACACTGCGCGAAAAAGGGATGAAGCTGAATTCAAATTGAGCAATGTTACATTTGTGAAAAATCGGGACAAAATCAATAGGCTGTCGGGACGCGGGACGATATCATCAAATTCGGGACTGTCCCGGGAAATTCGGGACGGGTGGCAACTCTGGTCTTCACAGAAAAAGTAAAGAACAAAATTTCATCATGCCAACATGCAATGGAACGAAGTTTACTGAAACTGAGAAAAATACATAAAACGAGAAACGTAGACATTCGCATGAAAACTAAATTAACAGATGCACTTCATTTTAGTTTGAAACAAAAATGGAAATGGGCAGGGCACCTGTCAAGATACAAGGATAACAGATGGACTTACCGAACAACGAGATGGCAGGACCCAAAAGGCAAAAGGAAAGTGGGAAGACAGAAAAAAAGATGGGCGGATGACATAACAAACATAGCTGGAAAAAGTTGGATGCATATGGCCAAGGACAGGGAAAGGTGGAAAAGATTGGAGGAGACTTTTACCCATAGGGGGCCACATAACAAAGAAACGGAAATTAATTTATTATAATTGCATGTATATTTGTAAAGTGTTACGTGGAAATAAATAAAGCTATAATAAATAATAATAATGTCACCATCCCTATTCATTAACCTCACTGCCAAGAAAATGGATAACTTGAAACAAACCCCATACCAATCAGTCTAGTCAGTGTAGTATAATAGGTCAAAACCTTTCAAGGAGAGGCTGTATTATGTCCAGCAGTAGAGAGTAAGTAGAGTGTAGAGTGTACCTGTGAAGCCTGAGCGCGATGCAGCTTCAGTAGCTCGGCCAGGCCGCGCGACGCGAACGACGTGGCCAGCGCTTCTTCGCTGCGACGGTTCAACGGCAGGAACTCCAGGAGTCTGTTGGTACAACCACTTCTGTTAATATCTAACTAATGGCGCATTATTTACCAAATTAATTCTTTAGGGCTACAGCAGCTTGTCGATTTAGCGTTTTTTATATTATTGTAATTGTCTGGTTTTGTGTTTTCGTAAGTCATGTTTGGGTCTGGATGCCTTTGACAACAGAGAGCCTAATGTGACTGTTTTACATAAATTCAATAATGGTGATTGGAGTGACATGTAATTCATGGTGATCACATTGATTTACTTTTCAGAAATGATCAATTGAAATGAATGTGATTGAAGTGAAAACTTACAATAGATATGAATATTAACAATTGTAGAACCATGTATTCAATGCCGAAACAACAGAAAACTGCCAGTGATTTAATACAATATTGCACACTATATAACTATGTTAGCGATAATTGTAGCGACATTAATGACTGCATCGCAATAAATACGACAAGCCAGTACAATGACGCCTCTGCTGTAACCTCGCGTGGTGTAAGCAAACTTAACAAAGTCTGTTACCTTCATACTTTGCGAGGATAACTTGTACTTGACACTTCCCTCGTGGACTTTATAAACAGACACGAAACAGACAGACAGACTCAGAACAACAATCTGTGGGTCACCCAAAGCCCTATTCCACGTGGGATTCGAACCCACAACTCAGGCAGGAAACAGCGCAGCGATCGCTTTAACCGCTCTTGTTTCTCTTAGTCTATCGTTACCCTTCGGTAAAAAACACTACCTATTTAACTAAATTACAAAAAAATATTAATAAGATGTATTGTAGTTTGGCCACTTAGAGAAGATGGATGATGAAAGAGTTACGAAAATAATTTATAGAGAATGTGTGGAAGAAGTCGTCCAGGGCGAACATTTACCGACCAAATTGGAGACGCGCTAAATAAAGGCATTACTCAGCCTTTATATAGCACCAGAACAGACGAGTTTGTATGGATGAATGTGGAAGAACCAAAAGAGATGTGTCAGGATTGCATGCAAGTGGAAAATAAATTCAAATTAATTTGCTCCGTCTACCACTATTGGTCAAGGGTCCGTAACTGTAAAGGAAACCAGTGTTGATGGTGAGCCGGTCTGTCCCTGTCAACTTAACTAAACGTGCATACAAAGCAGAAATAGACTTAAGCCTACCAAAGTGACTATTCCACCTGATGGTAAGCATGAGTAGCATAGGTCACCATCCACACTGTGAGGGTAAGCAATGCAGCATGGTAAACATACCATGGCGGCTTCCAGAGGCCGGCACGAGTGGGCCTCCGGTCTCACACTCACCAACGACATACGACGGCAAGAATGCTGTCATTCTTAGGATGGTCTTCTGTGTGAGCCGGCCGATACGTGGCTCTACAACCTATTATTATGTTTGTAAGTGATAGTTATGAGTGTGTACAAACCTGCCCTCGAGTTGTCCTCTCTTGAGCGCGGTGACCAATGTGTTGACCCCACGCTCTTGTTTGACGGTCGAGAACACTTCGAGCACGAAGTCCAGCGCGAGGTTGTCTTTTACCAAGTGTTCGTTCACCAACACCAGCAGGACCGACGGCGGCACGCAACCGTTGCCTGAACAACGAACAAAAAAAAACAGTTTTATTTATGGAATTCTTAAAGTTTAATAAATACAGTAAGCTTATATTACTATTTTACTGTTTTTTTAAAAAGTGGTATTCAAAATGTATTTTAATTAAGTTGTATTGTTGTCAATTTTAACAAGATTTCTGCATATATTGTAATTTTAATGGACGAAATACAAACATAATCATGAGCAAAGATAATTTTCCGCAAAAGAATTATATATTCTTTATTTTGAACTAAAAATAACTTCATTATTTACTTTAAATGGATCACTATTTTGCCTACAAACAAGGTTCAAGTTTATTAACATACACAGTAGCTTAAGAATGCGGTTCTATAGCTGTTAACATGAAAAAGAGTATTCTTTTTCCTTCCTCAAGAATCAATGTCTACGCCAAATTTCCTCAAAATATATTCAGCGTTTATCCGTGAATGCGTAACAGACGGTTACTTTCAAATTTATAACATTACTGTAATTAAAATAATTGGCTGTGACATACGGACGGACAGACAGACTTGACGAATCTATAAGGGTTCCGTTTTTTGCCATTTGGCTACGGAACCCTAAAAACTACATAATTAAAAAAAAAACTAAAATACAACTAAAAGAATTCTATTTTTTATATTTATTAAAATATAAAAAACAATAAAAATGTCGCACAGCCAGTGTGATCAGACAACACAAGTAATGTTGTCCGAGGATGATCCGCGCTTCGCTCTAGCACTACTTCGACACCGCGCAGCGCAATACACGCTACACGGCTCTAATCGTGTGCATACATTCGGAAAAAGCTCTTCAATGTCGACCGGGGTTCGAACCCACGACCACTGCGGTTGGCAGCCGATGTACGTTCCCATCGAACCAAATTGGCTTATGAACAGTGTTTCAAATTAAGTGTTTACTACGTAGGTTGTCAGATTTTTTTATTATACTACCCCTTACCACTGCAGGTAGCGGTTTTAGTTCTCTTCAGGTAAAAATTGTGTGGAAAGGGAAATCATTTGCTATTTTATCTGCGTAAAGTTCTGATTTGCCAACTAGTTGACTCACGCAGCCCCGTGTTTTCTATTGCCCGTTGCTGATGTTATGTTGCGGAAACAAATTCGATGACCATAAAAAAGGTTATTGTGAGCCAAACTTATGACATGAGGTCTGGCGGGATTTTTAAAACTTTTAAGGGGACTTTTAAACTCTTTTTATATATTGTTTTAGCGAAACTTTAACAATTTACAAGGGATGCTCTTAAAAATAATATTTTTCCATAATAAATAGCCCATCATCAACCGCCTTTAACAGTCCACTGCTGGACATAGGCCTCTCCTTGAAAAGGAGGTATTGGCCTATTGGATTAATAGCCCATAGCCTTACTTAATAACTGAGCCAGCAAACACAAAGAATTATTCAAATCGGCTTAAAACTTTCCGAGATTAGCATGTTCAACCAAAAAAGCTCTTCAGCTATATAATTAGTACAAATTATAATGTAAGTATTGATAGATCAAAATGTATCTAGATATACCTTCTGACTGATTTGGGATAAGCTAATTGTGACACTGTGCTTATTTATTTATTTATACATCACATACGTAGATTGGCGGACTTAATGCCTATGGCATTATCTACCTACCAGTCAACCATTCTCTCAACTGTAAATATGATAATATAGCTACACTTCTACACTTTTAAAAATACTATGTAAATAAGTTAAATAGTTCACTCACCGATCCATAACGCAGTCATACGTGCAAGTTTAATGCGCTGTAGTGGCTCGAAACCTTTCAGGTACACAAGCACCTGAAATCGTATTGCATCATTCAATTACATATTTTACCAATGACAGTATTATGATATTCCACTTGGCTATTCACCAAGTGGAAATAATTTTTCGTTTTCTGTTATATTCTCTATTCTACTTTTCTATTTTCTTGTTTATAGGCTATTATGTCACTCGGTATAGAAATGAGAATAGAATAGAGAAAGAAAAACCATTTGCATCTTGGCTAGGGGGGCAATTTCCTAGAAGATAATAAGGGTGAAGACAGACGATTGTAAATATGAAGTAAACAAAAACGAAACGAGTACTTTTCACAGTCTAAAAGAGCTGTACTTGAAACTATAAACAAAACCTACTAAAGAACTTATATTATCATCTGTTAAAGCCTACAGGAAATAGAATATTTGTAATGTATGACAGTAACGTCTTTTGGTACAATGATAAAACACACGTAAAGACAACAGGTATATTTCCTGTGTGTAAAATAAAATAATAATGTTAGTTACACCAACGTCATCTAAATTTAAGATGCCACTTGTAGATAATTAGTTAACCCATAGTGATATTTTCTTAGATTACGCTTAGATTCTAAGAATTTATAGATAGGTTGGGGACTGGCAAGACACGTAATGGTTACGTTATCTTTCCGTTTTTAAACCGCCTAAAGGCCTCCAACTATGCTTCACGACATTCTATAACAACCGGGACCGACCTCCGAATCACGGAAACGCTCATTACCGCGCCATATTTGCTTACCCTCGGTGATTGTTTCCAATCACCTAAGGCCACTCGGCTATGAGCACTCCTTGTAAGGAGGCGGTTTAAATATAGTAGAAAACATATCAAATTAAAAACGAGGGTTATGCCAAACAGTGGAGTGTTAATGATTTAAAATAGAGTTTACCTTTTTCATCTCTTCCTCAAACATCTTTTCCAGATATTTGTAACGTCGCATCAACTTCACAAATACCTGCAAACAATATTGGTGTGGTTAGCGTAGCCAAGTTAATTTGACATTTCAATAGTATACTATATGTTGTTACATCAGAGGTAAATGAACGAGAAAAGGTTTCTCAACATTAAGTTTCAGGACTCTAGCCATGTTTTTCATCATTATATGTGGCAATGGAAAAAGACCATATAAAAACATTCAGACATTACAACTCATAACAAGCCGCTTTAAGACTTAGCATTTTGTAATACATTTGTAAAATTTTAAATAATAATGAACAATTTTTTTTTCTGTGTGGTCTTTCGAGCCAGATATTTATGGTCTTTTAACCAAGTGCTTACTCTAACGGTGAATGTCATATAATACACAAAAAATTGTTACCTGTTCGAAGTTTCGCATGGTCTCCATGTCCTCGCTCGCGTTAAAGATGCAGGTGTTCGTCTTCGGGGTATCGCCGTCCATCGACACCCCTCCACCGGGAACTGAAGTGTCAAACATAAAATTCGATATAAGATAAAGTCAGAAATATAGTTTCGTAGGTTATGTGTCTGTAAAATGTCAGCAAATACGAACGAACAGGTTTTGTCATCAATTGTCAGGACTCTAGCCAGATATTTCATCATTTAAGACTTGCCTTTGAAACAAGACGCAGCTTAGCTAGAACTAGTTTCTACTAATAAATAATGCAACTACCGTCCTAGATTAGATTATTAGAAGAAATACACCATTGCGATAACAGTGGTCTTCTAAAATATGGTATTACGTATTTCATTGTAGTGGTGGTACTTTAGGCACTAGGTAGGCAGGTTTTAGGGATACTGTTCAAGAACATTGAAGACGTAAATACTGGATAAAGGCATGATTACTTACGCAACAGCCCCCCGGCGATAAGCACGTCGAATATGACTTCGCCATACCGCCGATAATCAAGTTTCGAGCCGGCAGAGTCTAAGAACTTATAGGCCGCGTCGAGGTCGCCGCCGGCGCGCTCGAGACCTTGCACGAGCGCGTCGCGGAAACCGTTAGGATCGTACTTCTCTTTCTCATCTGAAATAGAAGATAATAAGAATATGTAAGAGAGGTCTCTTGAAATCTGCTAGTTATGGTTTAATGGGTATGTTGTCAGAGATAAGTGAACGAGAAAGGGTTTCTCAACATTGTAGTTTCAGGACTCTAGCCATTGTTTTCATCATTCTAAATTATTGCGTCAGTCATAAGATAAATGAAAGTCGTGTTAAGTTAGCTTAAATATACCTCCGTTTATTAATTGCGAAGGATTTTTAAAAGTTTATTTTCATATACCAATAGACTTGAAGTAGCATCACCAAAACTTAATGGAATTAAATAAAGGAAAAAAGTACACGATACTAGATTTACTTTGTTTTCTACATAGAGTTCCATCGACTTTTCTTTAGAGGCCTAAAAGTGATTATACTCTCGTCATTCATCAACTACCTTCATTTTAATAATATTCATATATATACATCAGTCTATTTTTATAGTAAAACTTTGCTAAGTTTAAAACTGGATGACATTGTGACTGTCTGAAGATCTTATTAACCTCTATATATAAACAAATAACTTTTAAAATGGGCGTTTTATCATAGCGATAATTTAGGACGAGACAGTGTGTGGGTGTTAAGTGTCGGGCACGTGGGTTTGCAGGTCAACGGGTCACGCGAATCAAAGGTTAAGTATTATTTGCTTTCACTGAACTTTATAATTTGTTTAATAAATATGTTATGAATAATCGTAGGCCTATGTAGGTCAGCTTAGATTAGTTTCGACTGGCAAATATGCACAATTCTATGTATAAATGTATGTATTAAAAAAAAAGTATGTTTATTATGTATTTATATCAGTTGTTTAGTACCCATAATACAAGCTCTGCTTAGTTTGGGACTAGATGGCGTTGTGTGTAAGATGTCCGAAATATTTATTTATTTATTTCAAATAAATCGGCCTAACTTGTCTACGTTTCTCAAAAATTATTGGGTTTTATTATCCGATGATATTTTGAACTTTCCCATTTATTCTGTATTTTTTTACACCTGCTGCATTAGGTATGTATATTCCCAAGTCGCGATGGGCTTGACAAACCTAAGCTATTAGAGTACCAGAAATCATCAGTCTCTTCTATACTCCCTAATCATCGATATTTGTTCTACAAGAAAAAAAAAACTAAGTTTAGTGAATATTACAATTTTACACGTGACAACCCTATTTTGATATAAAAAGCAAGCAGTAATCAAAGCAAACGACAAAACGACTTTTGTCGTACATTCACATCGTCAAAGAATGGAAGAACAAATAAGAAAATTACTGAATCTGGGGCGCAGGGACGAAAACATCATTAGGCAAAATACAAGCCAATAATTTGACTCTGTTATTCGTATTTTTACTCGATTGCGCCAAAATGTGGGTTGTTTAACGTGTGATTCTTTGTCACGCTTTGTATTTTAGAGCTGCCCCCCTGGTTAAGTTGCAAGCGTTTTTCGTTTTCTATTCTATTTCTTTATTAACTTATTTCATAGGCTGATGTTTCTGAGTCACGTGATCAAAATTAAATATTGGCCAATGAAACGAGAGAATAGAGAAATGGAATGTTGTAACTTGTGTGTAACTAAACCAATCTCAACTGAAATATGAAAATGTCGGTTCGTAAATTGGAAGTCTTTTTATATCTTATCTTATTATCCTACAATTATTAGAAATGTAAAAGTTTGTGAGGTTAGATGGATGTATGTTATTCTTTCACGCATAAAAACTATGAACGGACTTTACAGTAATATAGCTTATTTAAAAGAATAACATTTATGCTACTGTTTTAATGCGATACCAAGAAACACGATGGCGGAGCCGCGGGCGAAAGCTAGTATTTTTAAATATGAGGCTGTCGAAGTGACTACCATGAAAAGCACGAGCAGATACCAAGAATAGTCACTACAAACCTTGCGAATGCAACATGGTAACCCACACCACACTATGGAGGTCTATCGAGATGGTCTGCAATTAGTAGAGTTCTTTTTCTGTGTTTATCTATCGGTAAGGTAATAGCTGTATACTGCTATAGTCATGGCACATTGTGGTTGGAAATCAATAAAAACCATTTTTGAGGCGTGCTATCGTCCCTACGTTCTTACGTAAACATACAAGGAAGTCAGTGGACCTAATTAGAACAATCGCGCGCAAACCAAATAGTGAACCGACAATGTATTGTTAAACACACTGAAGGTCATACCAGTTTGTGTAGTTTTTATTTATATTTTAGAGATTTCTATGTATGTATACTATTATTGTACTACTTTTACTTTACAGAGTTGTTTTATTGGATGACTAGCTCAGCCCCGCGGTGATACCCCTGGATGTTATAAAGATACAACATTGACCGAGAGTAAAGAGGGTCGAAGCTAGTCTAAAATAAAGTTAACAAAAACGTTAATAAAAACGAACCAACTTCAATGAAAAACTATTCCGAGTACCCAAATCGCGACAATTGTGCCTATGATATTTGTGGAGTTCCCTCGATTTACTTGGGATCCCATCATCAGATCTCGATATGGTGACGATCGGACCACCTGTAAGCTACGCTCATTCCAATGCAAAAATAATTTTTGAAATCAGTTCATAAACGACGAAATTATCGCTGAACATACATTAAAAAAAAAAAAAAAGGTACCGACGAATTGAGAACCTCCTTTTTTTGAAGTCGGTTAAAAAGAAATGTTTTTTGATGAAGTCTCGTATGTCCATCATTTGTAATTACAAACAAATACTTTATTCGTTTTTATAGCTTAAAATGAATTAGAATTTAACCTTGTCCGGTTGGCGTAGAATGGGACTATATTAACATACAAAAAATCTTCAATGACATTGAAGGTACTACGTCGTACACTTCCTAATTATCTGGGATAACGGTTGATAAACGCAAATGTAGATAACAAATACCTTTCAAACGCCACATGAAACATAGAAATATCTATACATTAGCGAAGAAAATTCCGTATACGGCCCTTTGAATAAACACGGAAACATGTTTCATCTTCAACAACCCATAACGTCCCACTGCTAGGCTCGGGTCTTTTCTCAGAAGATGGTTAAGGCCAGTACATTTGGTATATGACTTCTTAGTGTATACGTAAGTAGGTGTATTATGTAGAAACGTTGAATTCTCAGAAATCCATCTTTTAAAAACTGAATGATTTAAAATAAAACAATACAAAACTTCAGTATTTGAAGGTCAAAATTCTATAATGAGGTGATTTTTAGGTATTATTATACCGTAAGGTAATATGAGGGTGAGCAACGAGGGCGCGGTCAGTACCTGGATGGGTGACCATTTGTGGCATAATATGTTATGAGCGTTTCCGTGATTCACGAAAACGCTCATGGTATCATACCACTAACGGTCACCCATTCACGACTGACCGTGTGGTCATTGCTTACCCTCGGAGATTGTTTCCAATCACCGAGGGTAACTTGAATATTAACGCTTCCGTGTTATACAAATGGGGTCGGAAAATCCAAATACCATTTTCCCGATAATATGACGCAATAATTTTTCGTTACGCGTGAATATGTTGGTAAAAATATGTTTCTTGAACCTGGTAATCTCCGACTCAATTTTTACCGTTACATTTGGTGCCTCTGAATGTTTAAGGCGTATAGTATATCACTGAATTTATATCCACGTTGAATATTTGAATAACGACTTTTGATGCCCCATGACAAACTGTGCATAAATTTGCGTGTTGAAATTTAAATGAGTTTACAAATGATAAATATTACAAAAACGGGGGAAAAATTATTCCTTAAGTTTCCATTGTGTGTGCTTAAAGTATGAAGCTTGTAGTTTCATTAAAAGAAATGTTACCCATTGAAAGTTCTATAAAAAAGTACGTGGGAGCATATTTTTATTAATATTTAAGTTTGGCATACAATAACCTTTTTTATGGTTAACAAAATTTATTTCCGTTGCATAACATTACGCTACAGGCAATGGAAGACGCAACCGAACCCGTGTGGGTCATCAGCCAGTTACTAAATAATTACAGCAAGATTCAATGATTGTTATATTTATTATCAAATTAAGACTGCTAATAATTTTGTACTTAAACAGTAGAATACCAAACAATCAACAGTTATAACCTTTAAAGTAAAGAAGAGATAACGAAACAAATGCAGTTACCGTTACCAAATAAGCATAACCCCGTTACAATAACGTATAACATTTCTATAGCGTTGAATACCGCCTAACAGATACAGTTATTAAATTCTCAATACTATATCCATGCGTAAATAAATAAATATTTCGGACATCTTACAACGTCATCTAGTCCCAAACTACGAAGAACTTTTATTATGGGTACTAAACAACTGATATAAATACATAAACATACTTTTTTTTTGTAAATAGGTACATATCTTACAGAGAAAACACCCAGACGCCGAAACAAAATAAGAACAGCTCAATGTTTTTTAAGGTCTCGGTTTCTGCAGGCAATAAAATAGTGATAGTTCAGTTTTCTCCAATTATACTTAAACCGTCTCCTTACTAAGAATCCTCTAATTTTTAAAAACATCATTATAAGCAATCTAATTCTTCTCATTGGTCTCACGACCGCTCTGTCAAGAGCGTGACAGAGCGGTCGTGGTCACGTCGAGGCTGAACCAGCTCTGAACGATCTCACGCCATAGCTGTCAATTGGCAGACATTCTCGCGCAGTCATACACGCGATTACCAACTGCGGACTTCACTTGGTCAGTCCAGGGCATAGCCGTCCTGCCTCGCGGTCTGGGTCTCTCTAGATTTCCCTGCACTACTAGCCGCTCTATGGAGTCTCGCTTAGACATGCCATGACAAGCATTTAAGGGAGCGTTGAAAATAATCTCAGATTGTCAATGGACTAAAAGCACACATGGGCAAAGTGCACACGAACAAAAGCACACATGTGCAAAGTGTACATGGGAAAAAGCGCATATGGGTAAAGTGCACGTCAAAAGCTCACAATAACCAGTGTTTATGTATAGTGACGCGTAAAGATATTTCATTTCAGGTATTTCTGCATTTACACAGATAGCGACATTTAAATATTACGGTACATTTTATTGCGTCGTAACTTTTAATAACAATTCAAAAACGATTACTTACGGAGTAGGGATACAACATTTATTCAAATATGTGTATAATATGGCCATAATGTATTTATTATGGCTATAGGTATCCACTGGTAAGGGGGAAAAACAACATTATACTTAATATTTAAGGTAAATGAGAATAGTGTTTATTTGTTATATAAATACGTGAGTCTGCGCGCGCTATATGTGCGTGTCAGGCCACGCATAGAATAGGATTCCGTAGTCACCCATAATGGTAGCTGGATTTAAAATCGTGTCCAATAGGCAATTGTCATGTTAACTTATTATTTCTTTATTTTTGTACGAAGTTTTCCAAGTGAGTGCATTTTACAAGTTAGGCGCTGATAACTCCTAAAATGCTTTCAAGTTGAAGAGCTTTCTAAACGGATACCTAAATCGAAAAATAGTTTTAGAAATCTCACAATGTTTTTACCCCACACGATGGGGTAGACGCGAGAAAAAAAAACCATCCCCACTTTACATGTAAAAAATATTTTTCATAATTTTATTGTAGCACTGTGCACTGCACAGTTTTCTAGCACCAACCGTTAAGGCGGTAGGTCGAGTATGGACGGACATGGCGAATCTATAAGGGTTCCGAGTCGTAAGTAAGCCCCCATAATAATAAATAAATATTCCGGACACTTAACACACAACCGCCATAATATGGGATCACTGCTAAATTGTCTGTGTTCACAATGAGAATGGTGACCTGAACTGTTGGATTCTACTCATGATGCGCGTGCGAACGCTGAATGGAATAAATCCGAAAAAAAAACTAGGCTCACTTACCGCATTACGTTATCATTCATATCAACACTGCTTTATACATACTTCTTCCTACTTTTAAACATATTAAGATAACGCTACTGATTATGCCTTTACAGGGCTCAACAGGCTACAAAACGTCAACAAGCAACTTTTTCAATACATATATTCTCCGAGTATATTCTAGCTGAGGCCAGCGGTCATTGTTGTAAATCGCGAGTAACGCCGGGGAACGAAGCTAGTCTAAAAAAAATGTCCTAAGTTATTGTCATCAGCTTGCCAGTGAAAGTAACATCAAAATTGGTCCAGCCGTTCCACAGATTAGACGGAAAAAACACACGCAAAAGGATTTAAAAAAATTGTCTTTGATGCAAGTACTGTATGAGAAGATGTAAAAATGTTTATTTGATATTACACACTCAATTTTATTAACTTGTATTACCAATGTCACCTCCTCGTGAGTCTACTTAACACTATCTAGGCTATTTTACAAGAATTTATACAAATTACAAGGTCCGTGTTTTAAATTCAAATGCCTACAATGTAAATTACCACACAAGTCAACCATTTAAGTACTCTTGATAATGTACTTTGAGAGAGATCAGTAGATATTTACCTGAGACATTTATTTAGTATATTAATCGTTAAAGCTAATAGTGGGGTGTCCTCTAAAAGTGTACATTTTAATATTCAGTGAATTTTATACATACTGCTTGGGGAAAGATTCTCTTGTTCCATTGGCTAATATTCTGTTTTGACGACATGTCAGTAACATTGGCCAATGAAACAAGAGAAAGAGTTGGCTTGAAATTATGCTACAAACGTACACTTATTTTATTTTTTAGTATAGATATCTCTGTCTGTTTTTCATGTTATACAAGGCCGAATTGGAAATTCGCTAAACAATACATTCGAGAAATCCTGTTGTGCCCTTGTTATTATTATTATGGCCGGTAGAATATAGTATTAACCTGAAAGTATCAAATCCAATAAATATATCTACAATTATACTCATTTAATTATTATTATTTTTTAGTCTCGGCAGGCGTAGTTTAAGACGCATAAGTATAAGGGGACAATTAAGTACTTAAACGTCTTCGGGGGGGGGGGGGGGGGGGCTACTAGTAAAAAGACGATTTAGGTATAGTTTCTGTAAACCAGCATTATGCTTTCTAACTTCACGCTTATGACATGCGAGATCCCGCGAGTTTTTGAATAAAAATACTGCGAGATAACGCGAGATTGAAAAAACAATGAAAATTATAAGTATCAGGAAGTTTTTCAATAAACTTTTATTCATGAAACATTGTTTGATGAAGGTATGTTTTAACAAATGAAAACAAGAACCAGTCTTCTCTTATAATATCCTAACAATGCATTCCCTACTTATGTATGACCCTTATGGACAGACCCATGATATTAGGAGTTGCTACAACCATACTCCTACACTCTCTATTGCTTTCAAAGCCAAACTATTTACCACAAGGGCCACTTAATAACAATTGAATTGTTATTGCAACAACAATAGTCTCAATTAAACTATTTAAAGATCTTTGTTTGCGAATTTTATAAAACAAAATTGTTTAGATTTCATCACGAATTCTTTGCTTGGCTAGAGCTGCAAATACATTCGGTCTAAACTAGAGTTCTGGTCATGAACAACCCATAACGTCCCACTTGGGGTCGGGTCTCCGCTCACGGGAGGGTTAAGTCCCCACGCTGGCCTAGTGCGGGTTGGGGACTGGCCAGACAAAGTTGTGACAGATTAATAGAAATAACAATAGGATTTTTGTCAATTAAAATTTGTCAACAATGTATAAACAGAGTTGAATGGTTCTCTGCAGCACATATCATTCCAGAAAGATCTAATCTAAATGAATAAATAAAATAGAAATGTTTCTATTATGATATGAACAGATTTTTACTAAATACATATGAAAGTCCTATACTACATCAAAAAAGTAATTTTTTATATTTTAATCTGTCTGTCGGTTCCATCTCTAGAACCAATTTTGATGGGGTTTTCACTGGCAGACATAGTACTTTGAGCTAAAGACAAAATGTCTATGTTAATATAGTATGAATAAATATAAGAGAACTATATTTGTTGTTGAAATTATCATTCTAGATCAAAACAAAGCAATGTTGGTTGCCTTGATGCATAAGAAAATGGTGCACATGTGTAAACTTGTTATATTTCAGTATAGTTATGATGTAAATATTTATTGTGTATGTATACAGGTAGTTTATTTATAAATTCAAAACATTACCTTCCTTCTGATGCAGTGAGGTAAAAATATTAGTAATGTTATCATACTTTGGTTCAATAAATCATAAATGATATTTATCTTTATATATATAAGATATATTATGGAGGATTTTCACATTAGATAACAAATTGTTTCTCTGAAAATACAAAGATTTATTTTATTTTTTAACGCCTTTACAATCTTATCAACTATTGTTTAGCTATGACAATATTATTCATAAATCTCACCTGAAAATACAAAGAAACGACATTTTAGGTTTACTAATATCGCTTCCTCAATAATATCCTATAAATCTATCTTTCTATAAGTTTTTCTATTACAATTTATTGTGCACAAAATATTCTCAATGTCATCCGCCATTCAATGACCCGTCACTCCGGTGCGCCACCTACCAGCTTTCACCGACAACTTAGAAAAGCGAGAAGCGCTCCAAATTTAAATTAATGAAATGTCATTTCATTACATCTCCCCCCCTAAGAAGGAAAATTCTAAATAATATATCTATACACTGCACCTATTAGTTATCTTCGTTTTCTTCTACTTCATCTTCTTCAGCTTCTGTTGTGACAGGTTGTAATTTTGTTATGTGGAATAAAGTTGATTCTGTTTTTCTGTTGCCAGTGTCAATTCTGTAAATGGAGTTCGATATTTTCTCTACTATCTTATAAGGGCCTATTTTTAATTCGTCTAATTTCTTTCTATTCAGTCTATTTCCATTTTCTACATATACACTGTCTCCTATATTAAACTCTTGTATTTTTCTATTTCTATCAAATATTTTTTTATTGTACTTGTGGGATTTTATTGTATTCTCTAATGCCAATCTTTTATCAGCAATCCACTTGTCTTCTCTTTCTATTGTTTTTAATTCGTTTGGTAGAATGCTGACATTCGTACCATCCAATAAATATTTTGGTGCAAAACCTGTAACGGAGTGCTCTGTTTCATTATATTTCTGTATACATTCTCTTGCCACTGTTGTCCATGATCTCTTATTATTTTTCTCATTTATTTTACATCTTATTTTATTAACTATTGTTTGATTTAATCTTTCATTCAAGCCATTCGAGAATGGTGTATTCACAGCTGTAAAAATTAATTTAATATTATTTTCTTGCAAATGTTGCTTAAATTCTCTTGAATTGATGCCCGGATATTGATCTGACAGAACTATTCCAATTTCGTCTGTTTCTAGTACATTCTTTGTTAGTTTTATAAAATCACTTGCATTCTGTGTTTTAGAAGTCGCAATGAATGCATATCTTGTGTAGTGGTCTACTAAAAGGTGTAGGTATTTTTTTGTTGATCTAGACCCTCCAAAGCCACCAATAGTATCTATAGACATTATCTCAAATGGTTTTGTTGCTGGTCCCAGTTGTGACATTAATCCAAATTTTCCTTGACCTCTTGATTTATTTCTTATGCATATTTCACATGTTTTACAAGTATTTATGATATTCTTTGTTAGGTTTTTAGCTGTGTATATTGGACTTATTTTTTTCTGCAATTGTCTGATCCCAATATGGCATAAATCTTCATGCACCTTTTTTATAAAATTTTTACTAAATTCTTCTGAGAGTATAATCTTTTCATGTTTCTTTATTTTCTTATAATAGATTCTATTTTTGTGTATTAGATTTTGTTTCTTTTCTTTTATTTTTTCATTTTTCTCTTGGTCTTCGACTATATCTTTTATTTGTATTACATTAACTATTTTTAATAGTTCCTCTTTGTTATCTTCTGGTTCTAATACAGGATTTCGACTTAAACAGTCTGCTTCTACGTTTTCTTTACCGGGTATATATTTTACTGTAAAGTCATATTGAGACAGGTAGTATGTGAGATCACCCAATTCTTCGTCTGTCCTGCATTTAATGTTCATGTTCTCTAAAGGTTTGTGGTCTGAGTATATAGTGAATTGTTTTCCAATGAGCCAATGTTGCCAGTATTTAACAGCTTCTTTCATAGCAAAACATTCCAAGTATATAGCTTTTTTTCGTTTTTGAGATTCATTTAATTTTTTTGAGAAATATGCCACTGGTTTGTCTTTACCGTCTAATTGTGTTTGTTTTAATATTGCCCCAATGCCCTCTAAGGATGCATCTGTAAAGATTTTTATTGGTAAGTCTTTGTCATATATTTCCAACGCCGGTTGAGAACATAAATATCTTTTTATTTGATTAAATGATTCTTCACACTCCTCTGACCACACAAACTTTTCGTTTTTTCTTAATAATCTATGTAATGGATCTAAGATAATTGCGCTCCTTGGTATGTATTCATGGTAAAAATTGATTTTTCCCAAAAATTGTCTGATATTCTTTTGCGTTTTTGGAGTTGGAAAATGTCTTATTGAAATCAAATTGTCTTTGAGTGGTCTTACCGAATTGTTTTGAATTACGTGGCCAAGATACTTTACTGAGTCTGAAGCAAAGGTACATTTCGTAAACTTCAATCTAAAGCCTTCTTTTATTATTGCCTCTAATACATTTTTTATGTGTCTTATATGTTCTTCAAAGGTGGACGAGTATATCAAAATATCATCAATATAGTTTACGGAGTATCCTGTAAGATTGTGCCTTCTTAGAATATTGCTTAAAATTCTCTGGAAGATTGCTGGTGATGTTTTTAAGCCAAAAGGAAGGCAGGTCCACTGAAAGTGGCCATCTTGTGTGACAAATCCTGTTTTATGTCTATCTTCCACCCGTAGTGGTATTGCCCAAAATGCTGAGTTTATATCCAGTGTAGTAAAATATTTACAATTTCTAGTTTTAATAATCAAATCATCTATTAGTGGGAAAGGTTGAGCTTGTGGTATCACGATTTTGTTTAGTTCTCTGAAATCTACACATAAGCGGGATTTTCTATTTTCACCTTTTTTAAATGCCAATGTCACTGGCGCAGCAAAAGGACTGTAAGATTCTTCTATTAAATTATTCTTTAGTAACATGGATATTTGCGTTTCAATTTCTAATTTATCTTCTATTGTACATCTGTATGGTCTTTTACTACAGTATCTACTTACTAGTAAATCTATGTGAGCTTCATAATCTTTAACTGATCCTATATCATACTTGTCCTTAGCAAATATTGTTTTATATTCATTTATAATTTCTTCTATCTTAATTTTCTTTTCATTATCTAAATGGTCTGTATTACTTACAAAATCCTCTGTTTCTATGTGTTCATTGAAATTTATTGCATATGCATTGATATTCTTATCTTGATTTCTGTTATCTCTAGACATCTTGTCTATTTTACTTGTTATTTTCTTTTGTTCTATCTGCAAGTCCTCATTTTGGGTTAATTTGAATTTTTTTATCATATCCAATCCGATTATAAAATCATCAAAATCTTCATTTTCCACTATATAAATATCCACCTCTTCTTCTAAATCAAAGATTTTTATTTTTATTGTTATCAAGCCTGCTGTCTTCTTCACACCATTAACCGTTTTCATATATGCTATATTCACATTGTCTTTTTTTTCTTTTACTTTAATTAGTCTTGAATTTATTAACGAGATCTGTGAGCCTGAATCATAGATGCCGCTCACTTCTAGTTTATTTTCTAATAAAAGCTTGATTTTGATTAATGGTGTACTTACTCGTTTTTTGTTTCAGTATTCATATCTACTTCAATAATGGAGTTATTATTTACATTTTTGGCTTTAAAGACCTTTTCAGATTCATTTTTATTTTTCTTGAACCAACATGACTCCTCCGGATGATATCTAATTCCTTTGTCCAATTTAGCGATATTAGTAAACCTAAAATGTCGTTTTATAAGATATATTATGGAGGATTTTCACATTAGATAACAAATTGTTTCTCTGAAAATACAAAGATTTATTTTATTTTTTAACGCCTTTACAATCTTATCAACTATTGTTTAGCTATGACAATATTATTCATAAATCTCACCTGAAAATACAAAGAAACGACATTTTAGGTTTACTAATATCGCTTCCTCAATAATATCCTATAAATCTATCTTTCTATAAGTTTTTCTATTACAATTTATTGTGCACAAAATATTCTCAATGTCATCCGCCATTCAATGACCCGTCACTCCGGTGCGCCACCTACCAGCTTTCACCGACAACTTAGAAAAGCGAGAAGCGCTCCAAATTTAAATTAATGAAATGTCATTTCATTACATATATATAATTCTTCTGTGAGTGTGTATGTCACTGAACTTCTCTCAAATGACTGGACCGATTTTGATGAAATTTTTTGTGTGTGTTCAAGGGGATCTGGGAATGGTTTAGATTCGCAATTGGACCCGGTAGGTGGCGCTGCGATCAAGTTCTGGAATTTTGAAGTTGGGCGGTACGAAGTTCGCTGGGTCAACTAGTTTCTGTATATATATCAATATACAGAAATAAATATCAATGTATGCATACAACACTTTATATATATCAATATATAAAGTGTTGTATGCATACTAATTTTAGAGGCCTTGGGTTCAAATCCCGGGTCAGGCCTAAAAGGCAGCCTGGAGTTTGAAAGTTTGGCGGTGATTCACGCCCGTGCCTCGGAGGGCACGTAAAGTCGTCGGTCCCAGTTGCCATGAACAGCTATGGCTATCGTTATTGGGAAGTCAGTGCCCTCAAATTTACTGATAACTAGTTCAACCTACGCAAATCTCCGTTCTCCCTTAGGGTTGCTTAGGTCTGATGACAGTCACTTCGTGGAAAAACTGATTTTCAGGTGAAACCAGTTGAACTAGTAGCCGACCCCAAATAATATTGGGAATAAGGCTACGAAGAAGATTATATGCACACTAATTTTATTCAAAAGAAAATCAGTCTTTCTTTTATGTTTTCATAGCTAAACCTCTAAACCAATAATTTGTTTGGCCTAGTGGTTTAAGTGATCACCACAAAACTATCAAGTGTTGCGGATTCAAATTGTTATTCTGAGTCTGGGTGTGTGTCTGTTTCTTGATTGTTTGTAAAGTTCCCTGCGACACAGAAGTATATTCCCAATGCGGGTGTATTCTTTACAAAAAAGTTTGGATGACTTACAACGAAGATCTTTGTTTATGAAGAACATAAGTTACCCTAGCCCTTAGCTATAAGTCTGACCTTTGTACACTACATATCTGACATTTAATGTAGTCTATAGTAACTCTGTAATATGGTGTACAATTAGAGACTTCTATATATCGTCGGCTTATTGCAAGAAGTCATTAAGTGCAAAAAATCAATAAATACTTTTTTTATCTATAATGGTCTCACAATTATAGATTATATAATTGTGAGACCATTAAAGATAAAAAAATATTTAGTGATTTTTTGCAGTTAATGACTTCTTGCAATAAGCCGACGATATATAAGTTACAAATTTACAACATATACATGGGCATAAAAGTATTAATATGAAACAAAGTAATATATAGTTAGAAATGAAATTAAATTTATAATAACATGTTAAAGACAAATTGTTTGTTTAAACTAATCTCTGGAACTTTCTATCAGATTTGAATGAGATTTACTGTTAGATTCGACGATTGAGATTAAGTAATAATTTATGAATAAACAGAAGACTAAAACATCACATCAATTCTTTGAACCTTGGAAGCAACTAGTATACAACTTTACTAGTCTTCATATGTAAATATTGACTACAATGCAATTACCTTTTGTATTAAGTACCTTTGGTTTTTTACTTGCAACTACGTAAAGTAAATCTTATATATAAAATTTCTCGTGTCACAGTGTTAGTTACCATACTCCAAAACGGCTCGACCAATTTGTATTAAATTTTGTGTGCATATCGGGTAGGTCTGAGAATCAGCCAACATCTATTTTTCATATCACTGGAATGCGAGCGGAGCCACAGGCATCAGCTAGTAATAATATGTAATTGTGGACTAAAATCAATTAGGTAATACCTGAGTACCATATTGACTAATATTCAACTCAAACACTTAAATAACATTGAAGGGTCTGATTCTAATATTGAATGATCAGCTACTTTCATAAAAAAAGTATTTTATCCGTCAGTATGTTCAGGGTAATATCTGGCACGACTGCTTTCACTGGTAGACAGCTGATGACATAAGCTACTTAACTTCTGGGTAATTTCTTTAAAGACTAACTTTGCTCCGCTGCGTTGCTCGCGATTTACAATAACAGAGCGTAAATTTGATCTAGTGACACAATAATGAGTGATAAATCTAGGCTACAGTTAGGAAGCCAAGATTGTTGCACAATTTGTTTGTTTTATATCACTTGATGATTCAGCTATCTCGAGTATGTAAATATGTGTGATAATATTGAAACACAATGAATAACAGCTACATCTCAACTTCAAAGTAAGATTGTGGGTTGAAAATGGTACTTCAAAATTAGAGGTAAATACACGCCTTATTGGTGCTATGGTGAGGAAATTAACTCTTCTAGATCTCTCGTGAGCCAAAAAGGAAATTGTTCACTTAAAGTCGATTTACTTACGACTAAAACGTAAGAAGCTAACTTAACACAACCATTGAAAACTAAAGTCATCATTGACCTTAATTTTAACATAAATCTCATTAAATTTTCGCAAGTTGCATATAAGTAATAGACAAATAATACATACCTCTTTTTCTGGTCTTGATCCGTTGACCCGATAATATTGGTTTTTCTACCTTCTGACTCATACAATATATTGCTGAAAAGAAAAACACGTGGCAATTAGTAAGGTACGTTCCGTTATAAGGTCATCGGCCGGTATATGTGCTACGCGACCCTGGCTCGGCCCTTCGTCCTACCGCTATGGCGTCCGAACGCGTCCCACTTACTTAAAGTGTAGCGGAACCGCCGAATTTAAAGTCCAAAAGGAATATTCCAAGCTTCCCTAGCTGGATCCAAGATCACCTGGCTGACTATGACTCAGCGGAGCTCCGAGGAGTTTCGAAACACTATTCAATACTACGAACAAAGTAACGACGCGCTATATTATATACTGATGTGTGCACTGGTACTTACATATAGACAGGTTATGTAGGAGCCTTTAACTCCTTTTGCGAGTTCTCTAGGACTGCGCCTGTTCAGAAAAGAAAGAAACGCTGCGACGGTCTCTCTATTCCTTTGTGCTAGAGACAACGTGTATGGACTATGGAGTAGCCGGATTTCCGGTTTAGCTACGACGATCGATTCAAATGTGCTGGAGCGTTTTAAGCTCTAGTTTATTTCTTAGATAATTTAAAAACACAATCTCGAGAAGAAATGTGGCAATTTACTTATATTTACGATTTATTTAAAAATATATCACTTGCAAGGCTCCTGTTAGGCGGAAATGCTTCAAGAGACAAATCAGTAAAAAAAATCTATTTTGAGTTTATACAAGAAATCAAAAATTAAATAAGCATAAAAATATTTAATAAGACGACACAATAAATTTGATGAATTTTGTATCACTTAAATAGAAAAATCACAATTTGAATGGAAAGTATTTGACTAAAAATGGCAGAAAAAACAAAACACCATAGACATTTTTTAATTTTAAACATATGACTTTTGTAAGCACAGGAAACAAATTGTAAATACAAAATTTAGAAATCAAAAAACTGTTGTCCTTTATATGTTTTAGTGAATCAATAATTTAAAGTGATATGAGGTCACTCTGCGTGTAACAAATATATAATTTTAGACTTATTAAAATATGCAAGAAAAAAAAAGAAGTGGCTTGGAGGAAGACACTATAATGGCCGTCACCAGTTTTCTATTCTGTAATAGATAACTTAAGTTGCATTCTATCGACATCGGCAATGACTTTGTGAAGCAAAATAATAAATTTTCATCTCATCGTTTTTTTTCATTTATATTTAAGCTTACCAAAGTGGCTCTCCTCTGCCTGATGGAAGGCATGAGTAGAATCCAAGCTGGCAGGGATAGTAAGTTGATGGCCACCATTTTCATAGTGAGTGCATACAATGCAGCATGGTGACTCAAACCACGGAGGCTTGGAGAGATGTTCACTGCATCATTCTCCTGGTCTCCAGCCTGAGAGTGATTGGGCCTTCAAAAAGAGGGCCTTACCTCGCTTCAACGTAAGATGACAGCACGAATATTTTCATTTTAGGTTGGTCTTTTGTACTATGGTAGTACTGCCCAGTCGAGCCGAATACAGCGTGACTCTACTACATAAGCATTCTTGTGTGTTCTTGGGATTTAGAACTTAAATAAATATTGTGAAAAGTAAGACAATTCTTTCAACTGAATACTAACAAGATATTCTTTCAAGTTAATGTATTAGAATTGTGGTCAACTCAGTGTAAATTGGATTGGCCAAGTTTCCTACTTAGAAATTATATTCATGAAGTTAAATTGACTGCCTTGTTGGTCTAGTGGTTAGCGTATGCGGCTGCTGATCAAGAGGTCTCGGTGTGATCCACAAATATTTGTTTCGGAGTCTAGGTGTTTTTTCTATGTATAATATTTTTTTTTTTTTATATTTAAGCCTGCCTATTATTATTTATGAGCTAGCTTCAGTGACTCTACTCTGCCTGATGGAAAGCATGAGTAGAATCCAGGAGTAGGGGTCACCATGCTCATTGTGAGGGTAGACAATGTAGCATGGTGACCCTTATACCCTTAGTATAAGTATATATTTATGTATTTGTTTCTTGA
This sequence comes from Phragmatobia fuliginosa, assembly GCA_932526445.1. NCBI lineage: Eukaryota > Metazoa > Arthropoda > Insecta > Lepidoptera > Erebidae > Phragmatobia > Phragmatobia fuliginosa. The sequence goes on along the minus strand of OW052078.1, from coordinate 2,157,604 downwards.
AATATTTATGTATGTTTATAAATGTCAAATGCATAGTCCATTTATACCGTCAAGGTATGGACACTTGTGCGGTAAATCAGTATTAGTTAGACATATATAGGGATATTCGTGTGAAGCTTTCGGGTGGTTTAAAATTATTATAGATGTATTTGTAAAACTATGTGGCTTTAAGTTCTATGTGTGAGTACTCGCTTAGTAAAAATGTATTATATATTTACGATATCTAGTATTTCTATGTGTTTACGACATGTAAGGGCCGGTTGTTGTGCGTGAGTCACTTTAGGGCCTAGTTGAAAACCAGCGTCAGGCTTCGTCTGGCATTTGCTGAACTTGGTCCTATTCTGACACGTTCACGAGGCAATCATCGCTCGGTTGTTTTGTTGTTATTTTTTTTTAAAAGTGTATTATATCTTTATGTGATGTTGTGTCTTGTCGTGTATGTGTCAAAATAAAGATTATTTTCTTTCTTTCTTTCTTACCATGGCAGCCTGGTTTGATTATTCTGCATCATTCTCCCGGCCTTCGAAGGGCGGGAGAATGATGCAGAATGATTGGGCCTCCGTTCTCACACTCACATACGAAATACGACAGCAAGAATGCTGTCATTATTAGGATGGTCTTCTGTGTGAGGGTAGTACTGGCCGGGTCGAGCCGGCCCATTCGTGCTGAAATCAGCGTGGCTCTACTACCTACTTATGTATTTACAAAAAAAGTATGTTTATGTATATATATCAGTTGTTTAGTACCTGGGCGTTTTTCAAAATTTTGCTCCGTTACGTAGGTACAGGATGTCCATTTATTTTCATAACAAAATTTTAAATAAACGATGAAATGTAGACATTTACAATGAACTAAGGTTTAAGAAAAACCATAATCAAACAATGTTAAATGAGTATAATTTCTATTTAATGTATTATTATAGTGAGGGTTGCCAATACAGGGGTCTTGTACGTTACATTTTCATTCAAAGTAAATAATAACTCAATCATATCAAAGTTAATCAGCTTTATTTATAATTAATCAACAACATAAAAATCTTCTAAAATTTAATACCACTTTGTGATATCTTGCCTCTTAGTGCTGTTTAAAATATAAAATATGTCTTGTACGTAACTAAATGGCACTCTGGACTATCAAACTTTGTGAATAAATAACTATTCTGAAAGACTAACATTATAGGTAAGTTTTTTTAAATACAAAAAATAACAAAAAGACATTTAATATATATTAACAAAAACATAACTCCCAAAGGTTTTTTCATAAAAAAATAAAAACTATAACAGCCAAAACAGGACAGTTACGTATGTGGACAACAGTCGTTACGTTTAGGAACTCTAAAGCTATTTTTACAACGAGCACAATTTCTAGTCATTTCACAATATTATTCAACATTTCAAAAACGTCGTGATGTGACATATTTTTTAAGTCACATCACTTACTGTACTTATTTCTATAAAATTAGTCAATATCACAGACTGTTTTAAAAATATATTTTACAAAAAACTTAGGGGATTCAAGTCTATCTCAGTTTCATTTTCACATTAAGTAGGTAACAATACTTCTTAACTTACAAAAAAATCCAACAGATACAAAAAAATGTCAAATAAGTAGTAACAAAAATAAAATAGGGAACCAATAAGTAGGTAATTCTGCGTGATTGTTTGGTCTTCTTTTAGAGTAACTTTTTCAGTTTCCAATAGCTCAATCACCTTTTAGTGTTTAGTCTCTAGGCGAAATCTATTTTTACTTAAACTACTAATAACTTTCTTAACCTTTCACAAGTTTTTAATGTCCTTTGATATCTTTTATAATTTCGGTAATTCAATCTCTGTTTTTTCTTCAATTTTGTATTATCTTGCATCTCTGGCACTGTCACTGGAACAGCTGGCTTAGTATTATTTACTTTTTTATTTTCCATTTTATTCCTTTTTTGTTATCTCCAAAATTTCCGTCTTTTATCCTTTTCTTCCTTATTTAGTTCACTTACCTTGAGTTTATGTTTTTCAGTCTTTCGACTTCTTTCTTTTTATATTTGTTGTATTTTTCTTCATTTTCTTTGTTTTTGTCCATATCGCCGTTGTTTTTGTCTCTCTCGGCACCAGTCAACGGCATAATTTACCTGAGTAGGAATAAATTAATTTGTAAGGAAGTGCCGAGGATGTGAGGAATGTTAGGGTTCACCCTCTTTATCGCTACTCTAAATAGGATATTTATAACATAATAAGGAAACCTGCTCACCATGAGGTGACTAGATCCTATAAAGGTAATGAGTTTACCTCTCTGGGTGGATTATATTTTTAATTTTATATTAAATTGCACAAGACAGTATGAACGCATCTTTACGAGTCTAGTACGTAACGTTTTTAGTCCACCTAATACATCACGTCACGTCCTGGACGTTACGTATAACGCGGACTTGTCATTATATGTTTTTTTGGTATAAAATAAGTTGATTATAGTAGTTTACTAGTACACATCCATTATCTACAACATATTTAATTATAATTTAACACGAGTAGTATATAAAATTTGTGGGTCTTACCTTTCAAAATCAATGTTCGTACCGGACAAACAAAACAGACCCGTCACGCACGTCACGGACCGCAAGTGTTTACGATTGAATTTCTTCAGTTTTAATTCAAAGGAAAAGAACGAAGGAATTATAAAAACATCGTCAATATGGCATTGCTTAAAAATAGTTAAGAGCCAAAGAGAATATTATTGTTATTCTTTATAAAATCATACCGATACGTACAGGACTGTCCGCTGTGGCCAGTTTTTTAAATCCGATAATTTCAGTATTTAAATTAGAAAAATATACTACAACCTTATTATATTTTATTTAAAAACAAATATAATGAGTTATTTCATTCGAGTAATACTAAAGATATCCAAATATAGCTTATATATTCTCCAAAATACGTAATCAAAATCCAGGATATGATGAAGGACACATAAAAAAGTAGGATAATATTTGGTATTTTATTAAATATTTAAATATGTTTTCCGTTTAAGTCTTATGTTTATCCTTTTTTTTACAGTTAGTTAAACATTTTACCCTAACGTAAAATAATTTGATACTCACTTCCTACATTTTTGCCTTTTAATCAATGGTCAAACTCGTAGGACACGGCAAAATAGCCCTGAGCAAAATTTTGAAAACCGCCCACCTATAACACAAGCTCTGCTTACTTTGGGACTAGATGATGTTGTGTGTAAGATGTCCAAATTTCGTTATAATAGAACGGTCACTTGAGATATGATCTAAAGAACAAGTACAAGATTATTAAAATTTATTTTGAAATCGCTGTATGATTGACGATTGTATGATTAAAGCGATTTGTACCATTTTTTTGACTTGAAAAGTTAACAATAATATTATGTCATTTGATTATTTTTGATCATTAGCCCGTGTCAAGTGTCAAACTGTCAAAATTGTCAAAAATAGTACATCTACATTTTGTTCTGCTGTTTTAAATTCTAGGTTATTTTGCAAGTTAAAGAAAGTAATAAATTAAAATTGTAAATTGACAAATATTTTTGCATATTTAATTTACAAAATAAATAATGGCGACCAATATATTATCAAAGGTTTGTTTTTCGCGGTGCAAAATGTTATTTATAATCTAATAAGCATTTGACTTTATTAATACTGAGGATTTGTTTACAGATTGGCTTTTTTAGAACAGGCTCAATATTCAGCCAGCCTTCTCGTACAACTACTACTAAACATTGGAATCCAAAGTTTAAAAAATTGCGCGCCCAAAAAGTTCTCAAAGTCGATCTTCCTGACCCTAATGAAGATATTGAGGGAATGGCTCCAGAGAAAATGCGACAGAAAATGAAAGAGAGGGGAATAGTACCCCCTAGACCTTGGATGGAGAGGCCTTTCTACATTTCTGCTACAGGTTTGTCAATGTCAATTTTGTCAATAAATTCTAGAGATATAAACAGCATTCAACATACTATTTCTGACCACAATTGGTATACGAAATATATTAATTAATCTATATGTATCCCGGAGCAATAATGTGATAATAAACCAAGTGGCATGAAATTGCAGCCTTGGATGGTGATAGGCTAATTGTTATGATGATTTATCTGTCTGGTCCTAGTACAAAATACAAAAACATCGAGCCCTGCAGTCTTAATATTTTTCTGCTTGTGTTGAATCACATGACTTGCTTAATAACTAGATTAGTAAGAATAATCCTTACTAATATTATAAATGCCAAAGTTTGTATGTATGTATGTTTGTTGCTCTTTCACACAAAAACTACTGGACATGTTTGGATGAAACTTTACAGTAACATAGCTTATATATCAGAATAACACATTGGCTACTTTTTACTGCAATAATCAAGATAAACGTGAAAGATAAAGAAGCCAGTAGTAATTATTTCTAACATGTGACACACGACACCATCTAGTCCCTACCTATGCAAAACTTGTACTATGGGTATTATACAACTGATATAATTACATATTATACATAGAAAACACCTGAACTCTAAAACAAGAATTTACAGATAATTGAACCATTTAGTCTGACCGAATTAAACCTGAGCATGTTAGTTGCATAAGATCCCACTACACAGATGAGGCAGTCAATTAAATGTCTAACATAATGACATTCTAAATAAATCTGCACTATTTCCTATTTTCAGGGGGAGTGTTTGAGGCCTATGTACCACCAGAAGGTGATGGCAAAGCCTCCATTGTGACCGCCACACGTGCCAAACAGACTGTACAACTATTAGAGAAAAAATCAAAGTCAATGATGGCAATACGTAAAATAAAATCTTTTGAAGAAGATTTTGATCAAAGTATATTTGTACAGAGGGCCCAGGAAATGTATATTAAAGCCCACGAGAGCCTGGCTAATGATGATAAGAGAGCTTTGAGATTGTATGTGACAGAGAAGGCATATCCTGAGTTTAGACACAACAGCAGCATGAAGACTATTAGGTGGAAGTTTATTGAATCTTTGGAACCCCCCAGAATTGTACATGCAAGATGTACTAATGTTGTCAGTAAGGAAAATATATTTGGACAGGTAAGTCAGTTAAATAGTGTCCGTAGGCTTGCACACAGATCTAGTTATATTTATATTATACTAGCTGTGCCCGCAGCTCTGCTCGCGTCCTAGGGGTATGAAAAATAGATGTTGTCCGATTCTCAGAACCACCCACACAAAATTTCATGAGAATTGTTCAAGACGGCTAGAACATTTGACAAGTGGGACGCTGGTGCGATTGAAGGTGACATACCTTAGCGAATGGCCTTTACTATGGTGATAAAATAAATGTAGAAAAGAAGCATATAGCTTGATATTTTGCCATGAAGTATCCTTTTGTCTTCATTTTCTAGACAATGGGGTGAAATGGGGTAATCCTATGAATGGGACTTTAGATCATAGAAATAAAGAGATAATATGGCAAGAGGATGCATCCCTTGCCTCAATATCGCCTCAGTCTGTTGACTTATATTGACTGGCATTAAAATGTGTGGCATTAAATGAAAAAAAAAAGAGTGGCATTAAAATGCCACTCTTTCATGCTTTTGCTGTTTGAAAACTTGATGGCAAATATTTAAAATTAGTGTGTCGTGTCACCTCTCTAGTGGCAAAGATTACCTATTGAAATTTGAAGTAGACCGCTCGCAAGTGTGAACGCGGAACGTAGAACTCGGAACGTAGAACTCGGAGCGTAGAAATCGGAACGTAGAACTAGGAACGTAGAACTCGGAACGTAGAACTCGGAACGTAGAACTCGGAACGTAGAACTAGGAACGTAGAACTTGGAACCTAGAACTCGGAACGCTGACCGCTAGAGCGCGCGCAGTGGTGTCGCGCCTTAAGGGTTGGTCAGCAGAGTGACATGTGTCAAATATTTACTGTAAACGTTTTAGCAGTAGCTATTTAACTACTATGAGCGTTGATAACATTGTCTAAAATATTTCAAACTACCCACATAATTTTAAATGTTTTGCAACAATTAATTTTAACCCTTTTTACAGATCACAGTTCGATTCCACACTCGCCAACAATTAGCCGTATATGACCGCTTTGGACGCCTCATCCATGGAAGTGAAATCCTGGCCAAAGATGTCTTGGAGTACATAGTATTTGAAAAGCATTTATCAAACTTATATGGGACCTGGCGCATTCATGAAAAGATTGTACCCGACTGGACACCCCCCAAGGAACCCTCGAAGTTGACCAGGATCATGCCAGAACCAGAACCTGAGATTGTGAAGGTGGAGGTAGAAGAACCACAAGCAGCCATTGCCGACAAGTGATTGTAGATATGTTAATAAATAAGTAGTGTTTAACGTTTCTTTTGGATTTTCATTAAAAACGTTTATGGACGTTACTGTAAGAGCTGCCTTGATGATTAAGCGGTCAGTGTGTGCGACTATCGGCAGACGCACACACACAAGAGGTCTCGAATTCAATTGCCGTGCCTGAGCAAGAAATTTATTGAAATTTTCTGATTATGCAAATGCCTTTAAACAGTTAGGAGTTTAGAATTTGGGTCTTAACCCCCGTAACCCTCGGAGAGCACTTAAAGCTGACAGTCCTGCGCCTGATCTCTCCGCGGTCGTGGCGGATAGCCGTCCCACCGGATTGTAAGAGAGAGAGAGAGAACAGACGAACTCGTGCACTATGATATCTCCATTGAGACTGGCCGCCGTGGTTGAAGTCGGCTAGGTGAACATCAAAGCCGTACTCTTCAATATATCGATTAACTGTGAGCTGGCTCGTACGGAGTTTTTTTTAATTATCGCCTGACTGCTGAAGGAAAGCTTGAGTAGAATCTTAAAGTGGGGGCCACTCTGCTTACTGCGAATGCAGGTAGTTTGGCGACCCACACTGGCGGCTTAGTGAAATGCTTTTTCGCGCCCTGCTTAAAAGACCCGGATTCACAGTAGGTAGTAGATACACAAGACAAGTTTCCCTCCACTTAATCTAGTTAAAGGGCCTCAACGCTTGTATCTCTCTAAAGTCGCTAGTTAGGGACAGTATTCACCAATAATCACTTGACCCGACTCGCTTCCCTATCTGCCATCATCTGCTAAAGTTTAAAGTATATGATCAGACAATAAAATTGATCAACTGGAGATCACTGATTTCCGTGTTCTGTGTCGTGTGTGTGGTGTCAGTGTGCGCCAAGTGATCGAAATTCGACCATAACCGAATTATAAGTGGCAACATTATTAAGGTTCTATTTTCAAAGAATATAATTTCTATAATCACGGATTTCGTCAAGGCTACGCTACAATGCTAATTTGACGAGAGTGTGTTGTGTCAAAAACATGGTAGTGTGTGTAATGTTTTAGTGTTTTATAAGCATAATAAAAATATATTAGAATTCTGCACCCCTTCTCTATATAAATTAATAGTGTGCGATATTTCACTCCTCCGTCCGCCTAATTTTCGTAAAAAGGAGTTCAAAGTCTTTGCTTGACGTATTAATATATAGACAAGTAATATAAGTTAGGGTCAATAATATCCCAGCCATGCCATCTACGGTCAAGTATCATAAGTGTAATCCGTTTGTTTGTAATAACTGGAATAATGCAGTGGGACCAGGATCTTTGTGTGTGTGTGTGCGTGTGATGTTACACTTATGTGTACACTTATTGTAATCTTCAAGCTTAACCAAGGATATTTGATTATCACTGACTTTAATATTTATTAACAGATTTCCCGAATGTATTGTTATTTCATCGAGGGCCGTTATCGGATATTAACCACCCCCCCCTTGATTCTAGGACTCCCAAGCCGACAATGCGCTTGCAATTATTATGTTGTCAGAAATAGTCACCAGTGACCAGTCTCCTCATTGGGATTCTTATATCATTAAAAAACTCAATTTCTCTGTTTTAATATACAGTTCTGTTCTTCAGGGTAACATACATAAAAAAAACAACAATAATTCTTATATTACATTTTATTTAATAAATTCTATCTTCTGCGAGAATCCTTCCAATTCATTTATAAATAATTTACCTACCGACTATTTGGAAACTTAAAAAGTACAAATACCGTTTCATTAAAATTAAGTTTTGACTCCACAATTATTATAGGACCTGAGGCCTATCAGCCATCCAGCCAGCATCCTATCAGCCATTTCCCTAACTGGAACGAATGACAGAGATAGGTATATATGTTTATAAGTGAGAGGAACTGAGACAACAAATATATCAAATGAAATACTATTACACTGAAATTCAGGTTCGAATTTCGGTTATTTTTTGTCTTTTAATAAGTAATATCTTGGCGATTTGTGTACCCATTTCAATAATTCGTTCGTTGTGAATTGTTTCTTAATAATTTAAGAAACAATTCACAACGAACGAATTATTGAAAATTGTAATTGTAATCCTAAATAAAAAAAATGGATCTTATTCGGCAAATTACAATTTATAATGCAGTACTTTAGAGTTAATTGTTACATTAGAAAAACTGTCAACAATTTAAAATGGCTGCTGATATATATTATTGAATTGAGATTTAGTACTATCAGACTATGTTTGACAAAAATGTCTTCTCTAGTCCACTTCTGGGCAAAATTATTGGTACCTATTTTTATGATAAACTATCAAAAATATAGATCTATATACGATTTGATTAAACACATTAATTAATTTTAAGCAATGTTTCTGTGTTATTTTGAACTTTAACGCTGTAAGTTTAAATTTGAAAATAACATAGAACCATTGCTTAATATTAAATAATGTTTTTTATAAGGGTTTTTATACATTATAATGATGAGCATTCCTATAATTGCAACTAAGTTTTATAATTCCTTCTAGATATGAATACAGATCCTGTGGGACAGTTAAATTCAAAGATTGGTATAGCAATTTGTGGTCTGAATAATCTCTTTACTATAACAATGCAAATTGACAACTATTTTATAAAATCCAAAACAATTATTTTTTTCACAATTGAATTTAATGTATTCACTTCTAGATATAATTTACAAAACTGAATTTCTATTTTACATTTGAGATATTTAATATAAAACTTTTAAACGATATTTCCTATAGAAATTAATAAAACATCAATTCAAAATATCAGTAAATGCAAGATGTTTTAATGTATTGATATATAAATATTAAAGACGATTTTAGATTCAGCGCAAACGAAATATTTTTGTCAATGAAAGTAATTTTATAATCTGTAGTCGGTCATTCTTCGTTTAGTTTACAGATGTACTTACACCTGGCATTCCCTGGCATTTTAATAAAATTTATTATCATTACCATTTACAAAAATATTTTGCTTGCGTGCCGCAAATGACATTGGCAACAATTTTTCATAACTTCTATAAAACAGAATTTGGTGCTGAACAATTCCTTAGATATCCTATTTATCGTGTGGATGTTTGTTACTCAATGCCGTCAGAACGGCTAAGCAGATCTAGATGAAGTTTGTCACAAAAGTGATTTATAGGTTAGTGTCACACATAGAGATAGGCTACTTTATACCGAAGATGCGAGCAAAGCCGCAAGTAAACCTAGTAATCTATATATCTATTGTAACATTTGTAGGCTTATATAGACTACGCATCTTTCTGTACAGAAAGTCAGTTAAATATCTTGTAAACCATTATCAATATACAAATACCAAATATTTTACAAAAAATATAGATTTTTATATTCAATTAAGTGTATAACTTTATTCGTGATATGGACATACTAGTGCAGTCTTAAACATATATGGAAGGCACCACAATTTAGTTACAAATATTGTATTTACAAAACATTATCAATTATACACATTAACACAACTAGAATTGTTGTTTGTAAAACTTCAAGTACACATCGGATAAAATTTACTTCCAAGTTTCATTACTACCCTCTTTTTTTCTGATTATGAGGGTAGTCACAAATTCGACGTGTACTATCGTGATACAGAATTAATACACAATGGCTACCAGTTTGTACATTACACTATGAGATTGTCGTCATTTTATACAGAATTTATCTATAATTATCCAACGTCTTCATTAATTAAGACACTTAAAATTACATCCGCAGAACTATTCGAGACACACTCTCGTTCCTGCCGAGTATCTATCCTGACCTCGACCGGTCGAAGTCGCACAAGGACTTCGACGACTCCAGTCGAAGTTAGAACCCGACTTCGATCCATCGAAGGGTACGGACTCGATCTACGACCGAGTTAATTTGAGCGCCGTGAATAGCGTGTGGGGTTCAGACGACGGTGGGCGCTTGCCTATGCGCGGGCTTGGGCGGCAGGGGCGGCGGGGTGCGGGGCGGCGGGGGCGGGTCGCGGGTCGGGCCGGGCGAGAGGGGGGAGGCGGGGGGAGACGACTCCGACTTCTGCAGCCGACGTTGTTGTGTCTCGCGAAGGTTCTCCAGAAAATCTGTTGGCAAAAAAGTTACAATTAATTTTCTCTGAAAAGAAAATCAGCTCGTGACGTCATAAAATGGTATTGCCAAATTCTTTATTTCTGATTTGTGGTTATAAAAATAAAATAACACTTTTGTTTAATAACCATATAAAAATAACCATGGTTGTAAGTCCCTATGATCTACATTTATATCCTATATACGAACAACCTAGTCTAATTATTGTACTAACCAGGGGGGTGATGATGTAGGGGAGGGCCCGGTCTCAGCGCAGCTCGCACTCTCGACCCACGATTACTAGCGCCACCTACACTCTATAACAATACATACAACAATGTTTACATTTTATATAGAAATGTAATTATAGCAATTATTGGTTGATGACACATTTATGAAATATGTCAGATATTTTTAAACTACTAAAAAAAGAAACAAAAGTTTTCTTATACATCAACTTGAGTGTATAGGGATTTTTTTTTAAGGTGACAACATTATAAGTGTTGCCATCAATACTTTTTTTATACTTACTATGTTAATTTCAATAAAAATAGAACAAATAAGAAAAGAGATGGAAGACAAAGAGGAAAATTTGAAACAAACCATTTCGTTTTATCATCATCAACAGCCTTTAACAGTCCACTGCTTTACAAAGGCGTCTCTTTAGAAAGGAGGTATTGGCCTACTATTAATACCTCAAATTGACGATCGCAGTAGTGGATGAAGCATACCAGCCCCCTAGCCAAGTCGCAAATGTTTTCGGTTTTCTATTCTATTTCTCTATTCTCTTGTTTCATTGGCTAATGTCACTCAGTCACGTGATAAAACAAAATTGTAGCCAATGAAACAAGAGAATAGAATAGAAAACGAAAAATTGGCTAGGGGGGCTGACAACGATGAAATGTCGTTCTTTGTGTTTGCACCTAGTTTTATTATTAATGTTTATATTACCTGGGTGTCTTGGTCTCTGAGCGAGTCGTCCTGTATCCTCACAGCCACATCGCTGAGGGAGTCGGCATCGTCGTCGCGTTCAGTGGTCGGCCGATAGTCGCCGCTCTCCGACACTTCCACTATTTGGAGACGAGTGCCGTCCAACTCCTGGTGAACAAACGATCATTTCTTTATAAGTATCAGTTGTCAGGATTTGAAAGGCTAATAAAATATGGATTTAGAAAAAAATATAGATTTTAGTATAGAAATTATTGTCATGGAAATTTATTTATTATTATAATATATTTTTTGGTATTTAAGCCTACCAAAGTGACTATACTAAATCAATCGAAAGCACGAGTAGAATCCTGGAGTAAAGACCCTCAGTATGTCAGTCTAGTGAGATATCCTTCATTTCTTCCTTCCTATGCCGAGCAGTCAAAAATTGGAACTCCCTGCCAACTCATGTGTTTCCTTTCTATTATCATCCTGGGTCCTTCTGGATCTGACTAGGCCGCGATGGTAACTGTGGGTCACCATGTTGCATTGTCCACATTGGCAAAGAGGACGGTGGCCACCACTCTTGGATTCTGCTCATGCTTTCCATCAGGCTGAGCAGAGTCGTTTTGGCAGCACTATGTAAAAATATAAAAAAAATAGTACGATGTGTTACCTGCATGAGCGTGTCTGGGTGTACGAGTTCTCCGCGCGGGTCTCTGACGCGCGTGAGGTGCGGCGCAGTGTGCGGGGCGTAGCGCGCGAGCACGGGCCGTAGCACGTGCCGTAGCCGACGGCCCGCACGACACCGAACCGCTACGCAACGGCCGCGAACTTCTAGACGTACCTACATATTGAACAAAAAAAAATTTTAGCGCTCAATTTTAAGATTATGTGTTTCATTTAAAAATGGTTTCATAAAATGCTAGTTCTAAGATTGAATGAAGCTAAGGTTCTCTTCGAAAATCTTTTGACCTTTTTGGAAGATTAATATTGTAATTAGAGTCCATCTAATGTAAGAGGTACTGCATGAGAGTTTGATAGATAGAAGAATCGAGAACGTGTCAAAAAAATCGTTCATTATAATATACGAGTCTTGATCTTGATCGTTATATTTATTAGAAATCGATTTCAATTTTACAGATTTATGTACAGACATGTAGGACATACAATTAAAAAAATAGTATTACACAAATTAAATAATATATTATTAGTATGATCCTTACCACGCATCGTCTCTCCACGCCTGCCTCCCTGCCGCCCAGCACGGCGGAGGGCGCGGTCAGTTCGACGGGCCCGCCCTCCTTCAGCACCACGTCGTAGGCGCTGCACGTGAGGTTCCGCCGCTGCAGCAGCCGCTCCACCAGCCGCCCCACGCTCACGCCCGGGTCCACGCCCACCACTGACGTGGCGCCGTCTGGCAACACCACGCGGCAGAGCGAACACTGGCCTGGTGCCGCACCACTAGTCTTCACCACCTACAGATGCAAAGTTCAATAATTAATATTTCTGACATCTTACTCACAACGCCATCTAGTCCCAAACTAAGCAGAGCTTGTATTATGGGTAATAGAAAACTGAATAAATACGTAAACATACTTTTTTTTAGTTCATACATATCTACTCTCCATGTGATGAAAGATTTAGAATACAGAGTGTGACCAACATTATTCATCCCGTGGATGGCGTATGAGTCAACTTAGGGTCAACTTGAAACAATATCTATTGGAACCCGTCTGGTATGGTAAACCAAAACCTCCTTGCTAAGGAAAGGTCTATATCCAGCATTCGACTGTTAGGTGTTGCCGTGTGTGCTGTGATGTGACTAACATACATAATGTTACGCTTATTTCCCAGAGAGGTGACACACCTCTTCTAAGTTAAATTTTAAAAAAATAGTTTTGCAATTAAATTTTATTTGTGAATCATATATTTACGAGTATTAGTATTCATATCTAGATACTTGATTGTACTCTTCAATAAATAAGTGTTATATCCAATTTGCACACGTTGTTCGTAACTAATAAATATCTGTATTATAAAAATATTAAAGTTCCACAGGGTAAATAAATGTTCACTAAATCGATATTATTAACAACAAAAACTGAGATCTAAAAATTCGTTCTGTTCTTATTTTCATTACGATTCACTCTCAATTTCATTGACACTCGTCAAAAAAAAAAAAAACTTTATGACACTCACAGACTCGCTTTGAATTGCTAATAAAGAAATGGTCAGTGTTTCCCGAGATGACCCTCTAAAACCTCACAAGCTACACAGCCACACAGTGAACCATGACTATATCTAGCTATAAATTAAAGATAAAGATGTATAAAGACGGATGTATAATAAAGTAGTAAAGCCGCGGGCAGAAGTTAATCAATACATAAAATCTGGAACGAACTGGTTTTAGCAACGTATGTGTTTGTGTACAGTCTTGTCGAGACGTGAGGTACACATTACTGAGCTGTGTGAAATTATTGTGACACACACGCAAACATCTCACTAACATTAGTATAATTCACACCGTTGAGGTGTGACTTTTCAATAAATATTGTTGCGTTACAATATCTATGAAGATTTCATAGTTTTTTTTTATTTAAATAGTTTCAATTCACTGAATAAATTCTGTATAGCGGAAGACTTTACAAACATTAATGAAACGGACGCAAAGTGTTGCCCCACGTGGGGATCGGTCACAAAACACTGTGGAAAGTGGTGAGGCGACCGTTTAACCTATTTAAAGTCAACAAAGTCAGTAATAATTACGAAATCTAATAATGAATATTTTTTGACCTTTTTTCTTTTAAGGAAATAAGTCCAGCACTATTTTATTTCTATTTATTATCCACCAGTAATTGTAATTTTTTAATTGCACGAACGGGTCGGTTTAAACGAGGCGGTACTACGATCTCACAGAAGAGCACTTTAAATGACATTATTCGTTTGTGAGTGAGTGCGAGACTATCTTCTATCGACTTCTGCATCATTATGCCTCTGGCATAATGATGCAGAAGTATCTCACTAGACCGCCATAGTGTGAACGACCATGTTGCATTGTCGGTATTCACAATGAGGATGGTGATCCCTTCCTTTTTTTATATTGAAGCCTACCAAAGTGACTCTACTCTGTCTGATGGAAAGCATGAGTAGAATCCAGGAGCGGGGGTCACCATCCTCATATTAAATGCAGACAGCATGGTGACCCAAACCAAGGCGTCCTGGTTGGATGTTTCTGCATCATTCTCCCGGCCTCTAGAAGCCGGGAGAATGGTGCAGAATGATTTGGCCTCCGGTCTCACACTCACCAACGAAATTCGACAGCAAGTGACCTGTCATTATTAGAATGGTCTTCTCTATGAGGGTAGTACTGCCCCGGTCGAGCCGGTCCATGCATATAGGCCTAAATATATATAAACAATTAATTAAATAACACAGAATGCTAAATTAACAAATCATTGTATAGTTATAATTACATTAATAAATGACATGAAACAATTTTTTAAGATAAGGGTTCAGATTATAAGGTGATTGTATTGTTTTTATCTTTGATAATAAATTCTTTATTGTTTATATGTATGACAGATACAAAACATTATCATATAATAAAAAAAAAATGACACAATGTGCCGATATATTCTGATAATTAAAAAAATATGTTTTAATATAATGAAAGAGTTTTGTTTATGTTTGTATATCCCACTGTACCGCCCTAAACTACTGACCCGATTTTATTACCGATGTGTCCAAAGATTTATACAAACATTTTATGATCTAAATATGTAGAAACTTACATCAATAGTTGGTTGTGGATCGTTCTGCTGCGTGCTGTTGGAGCGTTCCCTGCCTCCAGCTCGCAACTTCCAGGGCAAGAGTGACCCGCCCCCGCTGCGACGACGTTCTGATGCGTTCGACGCTGATTTCTTTAACTGTCGAGTTATTTAGTAGAATTAGTATTACAATCATCAGCAACCCATAATGTCCCACTGCTGGGTTCGAGTCTTCTCTTAGGAGAGGGTTAAGGCCATACGTCCCCACTCTAGCCGAGTGCGGGTCGGGGACTGGCAAGACACGTTGTGGCTACGTAATCTTGCCATTAGATTCTTAGCCGCCCGAAGGCCTTCTACTCAGCTTATGTATGTGGCGACTACCATATATCGCGTAAGGGAAAACATACAATAGCGCCATCTACTGAAGAACCACCGGAGTAACTAATCCTGAATCGCGATATAGAAATTCTCGCAGCGATTAGCATATACACAACTGCCTAACATCATTCGTTAGGCTGTGTCCTGCCAGGCACGATTACCTCGCCTGGTCGGAGGCTCCTTCCTTTGCGTTGGAGGGACACAATACCCGTATATAAGAAAGTTTGGTTATAAAATAATAAATTTTCAAGTCAGAGTGAAGTGTAGGTACCTTAGAGCTTTCGTTATGTTGTTGCGTTTCGTACGGGAGGGGCATGCCGCGCAGGTCTGCTCGAGCGCACTCCGCGTGCTCGCCCGAGCGTAGAAAGCGCGGGTAGCTGTCAAACTTTAGCATGTTGAAGATCTGCTTCTGGGCCTATAACAATTATATCCCTACTAATATTATAAATGCGAAAGTAACTCTGTCTGTCTGTCTGTCTGTTACGCTTTCACGCCTAAACCACTGATCCGATTTTAATGAAATTTGGTATGAAGATAGAACTGAACTTGGGAAAGGACATAGGCTACTTTTTACTGCAATAATCGAGATACAAAGGCCAAAGCTAGGTGATTAAAAATACATAAATCGTAGATGATAAAATGTATCACTGTTTATCTCCTGTCAAAACTTCACAGGTTGCTAGGCATAACACACTTGCATGGCAACCATATTGATAGTTTGTAAATGTCATGTAGACCAGTAGACCAGGGTAGATAATTTTTGAAAACAAATAAAATTATAGTAGGATGAAACCTATTGGAAAAGGAGGAGAATATTATAAAATGAAAGGAAAAATAATTTACGGGCCATCTGAGGTCGGGAAAGGGTAGGGGGAGGTTTTCGGGTTCCTTTAGGCGGGGCGTGAAAAAGCATCTCACTAAGTTGCCATAGTGGGCCGCCATACATTATTGTCTGCATGCGAATGCAGTGCAAGTGTGGTAGCCCCGACTCTTAGATTCTCCTCATGTTTTCCATCAGGCAGGGTAGAGTCACTTTGGATGGCTAAATATATAAAACAGGGTAAAAAACGGCTTATCTCGATTTCTGGCAAAACTACAAGTCCTATGGAAAAAAGTCAAATGGCAAAGTTGTAGGTAATTAAAAAATCTACAACTTTTAAGGGTTTCGAAGTTTATGACTTCGAACGCTTATAGATTAGTCATGTCCGTCTGTCCGTCCGTCCGTCCGTCCAAACGGTAATTGCTGGAAAGATGAAACTTTGCATGAATATGTATTGTAATTACGTCGACAAAGTGCTACAATAAAATTATAAAAAAAAAAATATTTAGGGTACCTCCCCTACACGTAAAGTGGGGATGTTTTTTTTTCTCGCGGCTACCCCATCATGTGGGGTATCATTATATAGGTCTTATAAAAATTTATCATTAAAGGGTTGTTAAGACGATTTTTTTGATTTAGGTATCCGTGTGAGAGAAATTCCACGTTAAATGCCACTTTTTTGTAAAAACAGGGCGTCCCCCCTCCCCCTCTAAAAGATAAACGGCCTGCTCAAAAAATCTGGAAAAAATCGTGATAGTGGTCCATATAATGAACTTTAAATGAAAACTATTATGAATTAGATGACTTTGATAGTTCAGGAGTTATAGAGGCTTAACTTCTACAATGTGCTTACTTGGAAAACGTCATACAAAATTAGCGCATTAATACGTAAACATAACAATTATCCATTGGATACAATTTCTAATCCACGTACCATTATGGGTGACTGAGCAACCCTTTCCTGTGCGTGGCCTGACACGCACTTGGCCAATTTTTTTTAACATTTCTTCACATAACCTCAAATTATATGTTCCTTTCATAGACATCGACAGTGCGACAAGACGCAAACCAAGTGTTTTGTTTTTTATTTTTATCTTTCACAAATAAAATTATATTTAAAAACTTACCTTTTTATGTCCCGAATACACTCTAATTTATTTGACTTGAAATATTTATTTTTTCACCCTATTTTGACTAAATATCGAAAATTCACCCTTCAAAATATCAACTATTTCCAAAAAATTGGGGTGTTTTCTGTTTGATGGTGTAATCCCTACTATAATATTATAAATGCGAAAGTAACTCTGTCTGTCTGTCAGTCTGTTACGCTTTCACGCCTAAACCACGAAACCGATTTTGATAAAATTATGTTTGAAGATAGAACTGAACTTGGGAAAGGACATAGGATACTTTTATCGCGAAAATAAAGGTAGAAGGGTTTGAAATAGGGGACGACAGTTTGTGTCGAAGTTCCTTATTATCAAACACAAAATCATGTAAGATTGTTTAATCAACCCTTACCGTGTCGCGCGATATAATCGAATTCCACGCGGGCGAAGCCGCGGGCGGAAAGCTAGTTCTTCATATATCTTTCAGTTCTTTAGGGTGGTATAAGTTACAGATAGTAAATTACATGTTTTGACACAGTTCCGCGGGTTAGTCATTCTAGCCGTTTAACCAAAGTTTGTGGGCCCACATAGGACCAATAATTGTGTACCTAATGCGAGGTTTATTCTGTTTTTTTTAAAAGACATCGTGTGTCTAAAGAGACTTTACAAACATATAAGTAACGGACAAGAATAATCTATAGCCTCAGAACAACAATTGATGGATTACACAAATTGTTGTCCCATGTTGGAATTGAACCCAAAACACTTAGCACGGTAGAAAGCGACGTGGTGAGCTTATGCCACTTTTTTTTTTTTTTAACGTGTGGAAATCCCCGCGGACCGTCACCCCGTCGGGGGTTACGGCGGGGTGGTGTGTCGGACTCGAACCGACTAAAACCACACGGTGTGACCCTCTCTGCGCCTGTGTATTGGAAGGAGTCCAGGGAGGGGATTTCCTTCTGGACTGAGCTTATGCCACTAGGCCAACCGTGTAGTCTTGTAGTGTTGAGAACATGATCTGCCAAGTTTATCATCAGACGGCGATAGGCGAGTTTTCCAAGTTTATACTACTAATATTTTAGTGGAATAGACTGACAAATAATAATTGAATGGCAGAGTAGTACGTGTATCAAAACCGATTCATTGTAATGTTATGCGAATAGTACTTCAAATAGAAAACCTGAAGTGTTAATCTACTTGAAAGATAGCATTCATTAATGGCCTCAATGGTAATTAATTAAATACGAGTTATTCACTCAATTACTACCATTTTAAAAGCGAGTGTTAATATAAACTTATCTAGGTATTTGTTATTTGTGGAACGGCTGGACCTACAGACACTTCAAATTTATTCATTTGTTTTTAACCTATCCGAAGGCCTCCAACTATGTTTCACGATAGTTATCTTACGATAACAACCGGGACTTGCTTAACGTGACCGAATCCATCTACATCACATCTAAGCCTGACCGCGCACTCGACCAGTCGGCTATGAGGCTTCTCATATAATTATAAGATGTTTTATACAATTTAAAATCCAATTACCTTTAAAATACAATTTAAAATCGAAAGTAAATCTTTATGGCTGTCCTATCTCAATGAAATTTAGTTTTTGTACTTTGGTTTTTGAGGATACTCTTTAATGCGATAACCGACATAGACCATTTTCAAACAGCTTCACTTGTAAATAGTAATTCAGTTTTCACTCATTTCGATATTCATTAATAAATACATAAAATAAATATTTCGGACATCGTACACACAACGTCATCTGGTCCCAAACTAAGCACAGCTTGTATGGGTACTAAACAACTGATATAAATACATAAACATACATTGTTTTTTATAAATACATACATATTATACATAGAAAAACACCCAGACTCCGAAACAAATATTTGTGGATCACACAAATATTTAGTCTGACCCGGTCATCGAACCCGAGACCTCTTGATCAGTAGCCGCATAAGCTAACCACTAGACCAACAAGGCAGTCAATCAATCATTTATTTGTGGAAACATAGTCTAGTTTGAGGTCTTAAAGGTACACTATGTCCTACCACAAATTATGGTGTACAAATATTTATATATACTACAGAAAATTGTATAGGGTTTATTTTAAATAGTGTTTATATCAATCCTCCATCTTGGTTACATGCTCAAAGTCAATTAAAGCTTTCACGGATTAACCTTTTGAATATTTAGTAACAGTTAAGTACGAGTATGTATTGCTGGATGGTTCTACGGCAATTATCTTTTAAAATACAACTTGTAGCATGCAACATGCAAGCATTTTGCTTTTTCTAGAATACAGGTTATCAGTTAAAATATTAAATTTGCAGAAATCTTTGAATACTATACCGATTTTTGATTTATTTATCAACCTTTCTTACATAATAAGTATTAAATGTAGTGTTTTTTAATATTTTATAACACTTTTCAGAATAATATAATTAATTACTATGTTTCACGATAATTTCGCCAATTTCTAACAAAATACCTAATAAGATTCTTATTACTTTCTAAAAAGAAAGACTATGCCCAGCAGTGAACTAGCAAAGCCGTTGATATGGCGTAAAGATTGCTATTAAGCCCACAACTTTCAATACACTAACCAAACCCGCTAACCACCAAAATAACCGTCATAACTTATAACATATGTATGCAAGTAAATAATCTAAACAAGCCAGTCATTTACCTGTTGAAATAGCTCAGGCGGTGGTGGATCCTGGTTGAGGAGTAGCTCCGTGGCCCGCTTCGCAGGTGCGTCCACATTCACTAGATCAGGAGCTTTGTCTTCTAGGTGGCGCTGCCAGATCTCAGTCGCGAGGGCTCGGCGACGTTCTGGGTCTGTTGTCGCGTTGTACTGCTCACAAGACCACCAGAACCTGAGATAAGGTGGAATTTATATTACCTAGATTATAAAGGTACAACAGTTATGAGAAGCCAGACAGCAGCCAAATGACGACGTGACGTATTTCGTTAGTGAGTGTGAGATTGGAGAGAACTAAAGTTATCGACATAGCCCACAGGATTAGCAAGCTGAAGTGGCAATGGGCTGGCCATATTAGCCGCAGAACCGATAACCGTTGGGGTAAACGTGTTCTTGAGTGGAGACCGCGTCTCGGCAAACATAGTGTAGGACGTCCACAGGCCAGGTGGAGTGATGATTTGCGCAAGATGGCTGACAGGAGCTGGATGCGAGTAGCCGAGGAATTAACTAAGTGGCGTGCAAATGGAGAGGCCTATGTCTAGCAGTGGACTGCGATAGGCTGATGATGATGATGTGAGACTGGAGGCCCAATAATGTAGAAGCATCTTACATCGTCTGCACTTACAATGAAGACCCCTACTCCTGGATTCTACTCATGCTTTCCATCAGGCAGAGTAGAGTCACCATAGTAAGCTTAAAAGCATACTCCGAGAATTCTTTACTTTTACAAAACATTGCCACCGATTGTTATTCATTCTAGTGGATCTTTTCTCCAAGTTTTGATGAATAAGTTAATATTTACCTAATATTCTCCGAAGCGAATTCTTTAGCAAGGAAGTGAGCAAAGGCTGCGGCGCCTGCAGGGTCCGCGAGGAGGTGTTCCAGACCAAGAGACCAGCGCGTCACGTTGGAGCCATTGCCAGGGTTTGACACTGGAGTTGATCCTTCACTCATTTGCTGTATAAAAAAAATAATTGTTTTAATAAATTTCTTATAATGTCGAAGTTCTCCTCCAATGAATGTTAAAATTGTGGATTATCTTTTTTAAACGGTATAAACGATCCATGGGTGTGGTTTCCGATTAAGAATACTGAGTGTCACTGCCGCTATTCATCTACTGGATGTCGCAAAGCCGAAAGGTGGTAAGGTGACAGGTGACAAAGGGGACAATCTACGCAGGACATTAACACTGCAAAGAAAGGTATAACTTGAAATAAATCCTTTACCGACTTGGTTCGGTCAGCGTGATATGTTCGGTCAAAAGCTTCTTTCTAAGTTGAGGATTATGTTCAGAAGTGGATTATTGTTGATGTGATGTGATACAAACCTTGTTATACATATTGCGATGGTCTTGGTGGCGGTATGAGCTGCCAGCGCCGCTGCCCGTCGTCCAACGTCGAAACGGGGACGACTGTTCGCTCTGTAACAATAAACATACGGACTGTTAAGAGCCAGGCTGATGTAATGGTCGGCTTAATCGGGGCGGTAATGCCTTCGCAAAGAAGAACGACCTAAAGAAGACAGCATTCATGCTGTTATATTTCGTTGGTGAGTGCGAGACCGAAGGCTCAAGGATGAAGAAGCATCTCACAGGCCGCTTTGGTATGTCTCACGTTGCTGCATTGTGTGCACTCACAGTGACCTCTAGGATTCTGCTTATGCATTCCATCAGGCAGAATAGAGTCACATTGGCAGGCTTATGTATAGATAAGAGAAGCAAACTAACTCAAACTCTAATCCGAGGAGAACAAAGATGTGTATATCTTCTAAATAACGATACTTTAATAACATATTTCATCAGATTTTTTGCTTATTTAGTACAATTTTTATTATATAAGATTTCATTAGTTGAATGGGTGATAAATAAACTTTAAAACGAGCGAAATATGTCACAAGATAATGGTCTTATTTACAATTTAAACATTCGTACGTAACCGTTATACTCTCTTCAAAATACGTGGCATAAAGTATTAACATAAGAAATTCACACATTCTTCGGTTACGATATATTCTTTAAACTTTAACACATACAAGAGAAATTATGAAATATACTTTTTCCTTTTCATTAATTGTGTGAGAATGTCATCAGGTTTGTTTCATAATTATGAGTTAATAAAGAATGGGCGGTTACCCTCTAATGCATATAATATGTTGTAAAGTTCCTTTCTCTTATGATTCTTCTTTTGATTACTTTCATTTTGACACTTTCTACTTGTGTGATAAACTTTTTGATGATTCGACGTCACTCACTCAAAATTTCGAGATGTTAGCACGAATTTTTGTAATGTATCATTAAATATAGACATTGTGTATGTATGACATGTGTACAAAATATATGTAAATGCTTGTCAAGTTTGTCAATTTAAATTACATCTTAAATAAGAAATTCGACATTAAAAACTTTCTCCTAAGAGGGTCTGCCATTGAGCGGATTTGATGTAATAATGGTTTGATGTAAAAATGCCTAAGACCAGACATCTATAAATGACCTCAGTATTTCCTGCGAGACTCACTGTGTACCGGCAAGGTCACTTCACAATGATATGTGGTCAAGGTTTATAGGGGGTTTCAGGGTTCTCAGAGGTCAATGGAATATTTTAAGACTTGGGCATTATGTCCGCGATGTTCTTGGCACTCTTCAATTAGAACTTCCAAGAACAGTCATGTAAAAATCCAAAAGCACACAACTCATAACCACAGCCTATTTAAACCAGTTGGCAAAAAATTAAAACCTATATAGCAACTCACAAATCTTGTTCTAACAAACAACACAGTGGGACATTTACCGTAAAATCGCACTGGAAAAAAACACTGGCGACGAAAACGACGATAAGTACACATGTCATGTAGCACATCATAATTACACTAAAACATTTCCATCGCACTAAATTTTCGGTTGTTTAAAATTTGTTTTATCAACGTCTTAGGGTTGGCAGAAAGTTGGCAATCACGAGGTTGCCAAATGATGTAAAATATATTATATAGTTTTACCGAGGGAGAGCTACGACCAGAGTGATGATCAAGGCCTCACGAAAAGGAGAATAAGACTCAAGGAGGCTTGATATGCAGAAGGTTGGATATTAATTAACTAGAGTAACTAGACGTTTAATAACTGAGATAAATGAATGAATGCACACAATGTGTCAACGTCAAATTAAGCTTACAACAGTGTAGGATATTCATGATTCTTTCGACTGCTATAGTTAATTCAATCGAAACATTATCATAAATTCGCAATCTCTGAACACCGACAGCTTGGCTTGAACTGATATGCACATGTGTATAGAATTAATATTAATACCTTTAATCAGTTATTCGATATGCCAACGAACTGCTTGACGGCTGGTGATAGAATTGATAACAAGCTCAATAAGATAAACCGGTAAAAAGCAATTTTACAAACTGAAAGAAATGACTGAAATAATCTGAAATCGAAGAAAGTTGATTAAAGATGGGCAACTAGTACATCTTTAATTAAACTTTCAAAAACCTATATTCTTAGTGAAGTAGCTGATCTTGTGATAAAGTTTCAAGGTATTTTTAGACACATGCCTTTTTTATTCGGGGAATGCTTTTCGCACCATACTTTTCGCGGGGAGATAAAGCTGTAGGATCTCATTGGTCTTAGAAAGGAAGTTATTTCTTCCATAATTAGGTTCAATCACACAGTCCAGTATATAGGACGAGAGAGAACGAAAATTATAATCACTTTAGTAGGCCACTAAGTATTTTCCCTCATACATTTACCTAAAATTACACAATTCTAACCACAAAATATTTATATTACCTACAAGTGAACTCCCGCTCAGACCTCCGTCATCCACGAATAAGAAAGTCCCACAAACGAAATACCATCGTTTCTTAACCTCGAACTAATTCAGGATGTACATGAATCACGCCATTCAGAAGCGAGGATGAGTGAGGAAAACATGCGGTCACGCCACATGTAGCTACAATATGTGGGCAGTAGTAATGGGGGAACTAAATTGATGACAATTGAATCCACTGCCGAGCACCCACTGGCCAATCAAACGAGATTGCACATCAATTCCTATATTGTACATGTATGTGTGTGCTGTTGACGACAGATGATGAAAGAATCTCAGGAATAAGGGATAACTGTTTATTTCTTTCCACAAACAGAAATGTACTTAAAAACAGTACAAAATAAATAAGTTGGATAAGACAGTTTTGTGTCAGTAGATTTTGTTTTTTTAGTAACCACTCTCGCCTAGAAACTAAGTCCAATCTCTGGGATTTAGGGGGAAGACGAGTTTGTGTTCCAGTAACCTTTCAGTTTATTAAAAGTGAGAATTCCTTAATTTCACTTTAGGGGCGTATAGCGCAGGTAGAACCCAGTTGAACAGTGGTGATTTCCTGACTTGTAAAATACAAATTACTTTTCAGATTCTACTAAAGAATGTCAGCCCTATTTATATTAAAACGTAAGCAGAATACATATTTGAACATTTCTGATAGTAGATACACAAACTGACTGACATCTTATTTGCTGTGAACACCCCGGTCCCCGAGGCATATGACCGGAACCGAGTGTAGCAGACGACAATCACCGTCATACTGTAAAAGCCCAGTGTGAGTTTGTCTCAAATTGTCTCAATTATGACGTTGGTCACGTTCGGCGTTGCGATTGGTTAGCACTCACACTCTTCGCCAATCGCAACGCCGAACGCGATCGCCGTCGATGGTGAGGTGATTGAAAAAAATTCACACAAGGCCCGCTGTAGTGCCACTCAGGTAAACCGTGCTTGGTATGAAACCGTACATTCTTGGTAAGTGTAACTAAGAGTGACTCTGCAGATATTGTAAAGAAAATATTAGATTAATAAACATTGGTACTACTCGTAGTGTTAGTATTTATTTAGTGGTCATATGTTTTTTGAACAAGCGAATATTACCTAAACATGTGTGTTATTTACATTTCGTCTGTTTGTAGTTCGAAAATTACCTACTTATAAGAATTTATTTTTAAATTTGAAGGTAAGGCTTCCAATTACAATTTCAAAAAAAACATAGTCTTATCTCAGTAATCAAAAAAGTTTGATAACTTAGTTTTTAAACTAATTACGAACAGTGCACGATATTATGTATCTAATCCTACCATTAATATTATGAATGTTAAAGCTTGTAAGGATGTATGGATGTCTGTAATTCTTTCACGCAAAAACTGTGGGAAGGATTCAAAAGAAACGTTACAGTAATGTAGCATATATCAGAATCACATAATAGGCTATTTTCGCCAAAATATATGCTGCAAAAAATGAGCAATTTAAGATGTTTAGTTCGCCGTTCATACACGTATATCTCTGAAACTTCCCGTCACTTTTGAAAAAATCTTTCAGCCTTTTGACAAAAAACCCAAATGTCTAAGAAAAATAAAAGCCTATTCAATGTTACGCTACGATCTTTAGGAGTAGAGCAGTCACCGTGAACGCGGTTATGCATTAATCATTTCAGGATTATTTAAGTAATATCCTCATTACGGCTCTCAAAATAACAGAGGTATTTATTATTTCCTAATGTTACAGTACAATGATATTAAGGTAAATAACTATTTTGACACAGAGACTTATAAACCTGTTGCTCATAGTGGCCTTGAACATAGAGATAGGAATTTCCCAAAGGAATTCTTCTCGTAGTTCAAAGGAAATAACATAATGGTTACATGTATTAAGACGTCACTACAGTTGTTTTATTATTATTTATGAGCTAGCTACAGTGACTCCATTCTAACTGATGGCGAGCATGAGTAGAATCCAGGCCCTTGTAGGTCACCTTACTTGTAATGTGCATGTGATATTGCAGCATGGTAACCTATGCTATCGCTACTTGAAGAGATGTTTCTCTATTGGCTTCTGGTTCCTAAAGAAAGACGATAGTCCGAATGCTATAAGATTAGGTTGGTCTTTTGTGAGCGGGTTATTCGTGAATTCAGTACTATATACTGTTTTAGAGGTTTTCTGCTTTATTAAAAAGCCTCATTAAGTTTTATCTGTCGGTCTACTAGTAAGCGATTTTGATTACTAAGTTGAAAGTCGAGGATTTGATGCTCAGCCGTGACATATGATTTTAAATTAAATTAAATATTTCGGTCAAATTTACACACAACGCCATCTAGTCCTCAAACTAAGCAGATCTTGTATTATGGGTACTAAATAACTGATATAAATACATACATACTTTTGTTAAATTCATACATGTTAGATATAATAAACATAGAAAACACCTAAACAAATATTTGCGGATCACACAAACATTTGAGCCGACCCGGGAATCGAACCTGAGACCTCTTGATCAGCAGTCGCATACGCTAACCACTAGACCAATGACGCAGTCAGTTATATGATATTTTTGGGTTTAAATGTATTTATTAGTCTATTAGTAATGTATTAATAGTCTGGTTATTACAATAAAGGTTCTACCTGGTTTGCGATCAAGAGGAAGCTTTTATGTTCGATTTGACACAAATAATAAAATACATAATGTACATTATACATACAGTATGCAGTTCATGATATATTGTTTAAAATAACTATATCTAAATATAGTCTTTTATACCTATATATATATGAATACAACAGGATGCAGATAGTACCTATACATACAATTTTTGTATTATGTTATACAATCTGGCGGTTCTGATAACTATTACTGTTCGGCTAATTTAAAAGAATAAATATCAGCATTATTAGAATTTTATTGTCTTATTGTGCAAATATTCAAATATGAAAATATAAAAATAAATTCTATTCGGTTGTGAGAGACGCGCTGGACAGAAGGAGGATGATCATCCGCTGCAGATGCAACCCTGAAGCTGACCACGCTTCTCAGACATAGGGACCGACTTGAGAGACTGAGAATGCAAAGTTAAGGTTCGAGCACATTATGCCGGGCCGCAGCGTGCCGGGGCGGAGCGCAAAAATCCGCTCAAATCGCTTCAATACAAATTGTATGAAGTATCGCACACTGTGTCGGGCCGCAGCGGCTCGCATTATTGCGACGCGGATTTGCGTCCGTGCGATGCGACGCGCCCCGCCCCGCTGCGCCCCGTCACAGTGTGCTATAGCAAGCGGATTGGTGTGCACGCGCGTACGTGTTTATTTACCGTACACTCTACTCAAAATCCGTCAATGCGCTGCGACCCGGCCCGTCACAATGTGCTAAGTTAGCATTTTGCGCTGCGCTGCGACCCGCCCCGACACGCTGCGGCCCGGCATAATGTGCTCGAACCTTTGAGAAACAATACAGCATAATTTGTCACTCGTAGATGTGGTAATTAATGTTTTTGGATAACAAACTGACACTACTCTGCCTGATGGAAGGCAAGTGCAGAAGAAAAGTAGTGGTCACCATCCTCATTGAGAGGACACCATGACGGCCTAGTGCCTTCTGCCTCATTGGATCTCCGGTTTTGCATTCACCAACGAAATAGTCTAGAATAGCACTTATCTAGTTTTTAGTATTATTCTAGTATTATTCTACGGACTGCTGGTCAAAGATCTTGTAAATAATTTACTAACATTTTTAATTTCTTTAAATAACTTTCAAATTAATCATGACATTTATTCCGAAAATCAATAAGTAAAATATATGAAATAAAAAAAAATACCTCGTCTTTAGCGTCTGTTGTGTACCATACAACCATAATGAAAAGTATTCAACTATTAATAATTATCACACACTCCACTATACCAACAACTCTTAATATACCATCTAATCAATAACACTACACAAGTAAATTATCAAATATATCTTCAACAATGGATCAGTCATTTAATCCAATAATATAAACACACAGACACACGTTCGTTCCCGGTCCTGTCCGGCGAGTCACTGAGTGTGGAACTGTGTAGTGTTGAGGAGTGCGAGGGCTTGTAACCATGCCATCCTCATTGGCGACACACAATGCTGAATTACAATAACAATACATATACTAAACAAAACAGTTTCCGGAGACAATTGAGGTGCAAGTCATACACTGAAGAGGCTAGCGGGAAGTCATAAATGGCAGTTTTAGTAGGATGTGCCTTGTTTGAGGCCTAAATGTATAAAAGGCTTGACCTCACGGTTGGCCATCACGACGTGTTAAGGGTATTTAGACGTATGACTGCAATTTCCGATCATTGAACGAAAGTTCATATGATATGAAATCGAGAAGTACTCTGAATTTGATGATTGTATTACAAAATCCTCAATTACCGAAGGAATATAGAAATTATAATTAGTTAT
This sequence comes from Phragmatobia fuliginosa, assembly GCA_932526445.1. Lineage (NCBI taxonomy): Eukaryota > Metazoa > Arthropoda > Insecta > Lepidoptera > Erebidae > Phragmatobia > Phragmatobia fuliginosa. Next base: position 2,129,257 of record OW052078.1, on the reverse strand, counting down.
CTTGGGCTCAGTGCCGTGCATGTCCTCAATTTTATACGGTCACATTTAAATAAATTTTTTCCTAAATATTTTTAAGCGAAGTTCATGTTTTAAGTCTGTTAAAATTAAGAATAAGAATATTTTTTTAGGAAGAATAGGCTGGAAGAAAGTTTATATCCCTAAAAAACAATATTCTTGATACTATAAAAGTTTATTTTGCTAGTATAGTTTACTTTTAACTTTATCAGTGAGGCATCAATTAATTTAATATATAAAGGTCTGAAATCATGAAATCGCTGTCGCCGTTCACTTGTGTGCTTATGCACAGGAAAGCACCGGCGACATGGTATTGTATTAGTAATCCATAGGAGGATAGTTTTATCACTTGTGGCAGTCTGCCACGCCATTCTACAAACAGTACAGAAGCCTTTCAATGTCCCTACCATCGACATTAAGCGATGTTTTCACAAGATGAATCGTATACATTTCATGAGTCATTGTTTGTCAAAATTATGTCAACAATTCATCTAAACGAATGATGTCAGTCGATATAGAGAACCTTTTTTTTCGATTGTATCTGTATATCGTGAAAAATGTTTAAAAAAATAATTACTCAAATCACATTTATAAGGAAATAATAGTGATGTCAGAGGCATTGGTATATTCAAATGGCCAGTATTTAAAATAAAATATTACATTAGTAAAATAAACAAAAGTGTAAGAAGTACAGGCGAAGTGGAGTGACGACCTGCGTAAGATGGCTGGCAGGAGCTGGATGCGAGAAGCCCAAAATCGATCAGAGTGGTGTGCAATGGGAGCGGCCTATGTCCAGCAGTGGCTGATGATGATGATGATGAAGAAGTACACAACATTACATAGTACAAGAACAACACTATTATATAAAGCAGTATACATAAATAATATACATATATACAACTACGAGTATATCTTGTTACCGAGTGTTGATATCTAAATAGTATTTTCATTTCATTATCATCAGCATATCGCAGTCCACTTCTAGACATAGGACGTGTTCTTCTTGTACTTTGACATATTAAGAATACCGAGTGTCATCATGCCTATTCATCCCGTGGGCGTTGCAAGAGGCGACTAATAGAGCTAACTATGCAGGTCAACTTAACTACAACGACGAAAAAAGAAAAGATGGGAAATTAATACAAATCCTATACACCCCCGTTTGGTCAGTCTCGTACGCCAAAGAGTCCGATTTTACCAAAAGCTGAGATACTGCTTATATCTACATTTCTATATACCAATTGTAATAGTATAAGGTTTTTTATGGCTTTATTATATATAATTTTAAATTTCCCATCTGCTACCTGGATAGAATGAGTAGTAAATAATTATAGTTAGCAAACTGATTGTGTTTATTACGTCTCTGTCCACCCTTTTAACATACAAGCGTGTGTGTATACGTGTAAACAATTATACACTTACTTTGATACTATTTTTAATCTTCTACTCAATTTATGCGTAATATATAATTCAAGATTCATCAACATTCCTCTACAACAATTTCTGCTGTATAAATGTAATAAAATACCAAGTCAAAACAGAATAATATGTGAACATACTTGAATTAAACCATTCAACAAACCTTTTAAATTTTGTAGAAAACAGATGTACTGATCTCATCGTATAAATAAACACGCGAGATGGATTTACCGACGGACATATCCGATCTATAAACATATAAAACTCCCTACATTTTAGTTGGGATGCTTTAGAGCCGGTCGACTAGTGAGTAAGTTTCCTAACGCCAATTCATGGTGAGTTCAGGTACAGTCTGACGAACGTCACAAGCCCTAATATGTGGCAATGAATGGCTTTGACGGTACGTTTGCATGTGGTCACGTACATTGAAATGTTGTGTATTGATTATCATGACAGTACCTCTTTAATAGATATTGATTAAAATATTGATAAACATTGTTTTTATATCACGTTGAATTTCAAAACAAGAAAATTCGAAGGGAAAGATTGTAATGAGAAGTAAATAATAGGGAAAGGGATATTTATACCGATCACCATCATCATCATCATCAACAGCCTTTAACAGTCCACTGTTGGACATAGGCCTCTCCTTAGAAAGGCCTGGTTTCAAGTTTTCCTTCTCTTTGCATCGATGTTGTCTTGCGTAGTTTATCCCTTAGTCGCCTTTTACGACACCCGCGGGATGAATAGGAGTGGTGACAAACTGTATTCTTAATCCGTCATCATCATCATCATCATCATCATCATTAGCCTATCGCAGTCCACTGCTGGACATAGGCCTCTCCAATTGCACGCCACTTAGTTCGATCCTCGGCTACTCGCATCCAGCTCCTCCTCATTCTTAATCCGTCACCACACGGCAATTTATACTGATATTATAAACTAAAGAGGAACAAACTCTATAAGTTAGTTGGATTAGTTTTTTTTATAAATTTATATAAGGCTCCAAAGTGACTCTGCTCTGCCCGATAGAAAGCATGAGTAGAATCAAAGAGTAGGGGCGATAATCCTTACTGTCAGTGCATACAATACACACCATGGTATACCTATAGTGAGATGATTGGGTGGAAGACTTAGGTCGGTCTTCTGTAAGGTCATTCTATACCAACATTTGTATTGAAATGAAATGAAATCATTTATTCTGCAATTATGTTACACGAACACTTTTGCAAGTTAAACTTTTTTTTTTGAGCAGATGAGTTCGGCCTTTCCTAACTAGACTAGCCCTGAGAAGAAAGGACGAAACAAACTCAGGGATCACAGTCTCTTTTAAAGTCATGAAAATGTTCTTAAATGCAAAAGATATTACTTCAATTAAGAAACGATAATTACACTTTGAGTCACAATTATAATAATTAAAGATAATAATTTAAAAAATGGCAAAATTTAAAAATTGTAGGTTGGAGATCATTATTGTCACTTGGAGTATTATAGAAGTTGAACTCATCTCATTTATAAAATTAATTTGTTTACATAACATGTGGTAGTGCATTGTTCCACAATCTGTTACATGACAAATACATAACTAATCATTAGTTTTGCTACCTACATGTAATTCATGGAATACATTTATTTTGTTTACAATGGCGTATAGGGATGAAGGATAATTAATAACATATCAATATATGATTACAACTAAAATGAGTTGACTCATTAATACAAAGTAGGTCAGAACGAAGGACAGATCTTTCCTATTAGACAAGTTTCGTTTACGAAATGTATTAAATTTATCTACAAAAGTATTTAGCTGCGCAGAAAAATTAATACCGCGAATTATATAGTACGTTAATCCAGCTTGATGTTTAATTACGCAAAAAAACCCAAAGATAGTGGTTTTGGTTGTTTTTTTTTTTTGCATTTAGCCCACTAAAGTACTATTACTCTACCCTGCCTGATGGAAATCACGAGCTGAATCCAAGTGTGGAAGAAACCACACTCCACTGCTGCGAATGCAGACAATAAAATATGGCAGCCTACACTATGGCGACTTAGTGAGATGCAGATTCTTTGACACTTAGGGTCAAAAGGTAGCAATTGTTCCACCGCATGGTCTACACTACTAATGAATGAGGTGTAGGGGTACGACCTCAGTGACATAGGCTATATGAACTTTATGTAAAGTTTTTACGTAAAGTGTTATAATTTAGGGTTGTTATTTAGGTTATTACCAGGTTGGGTAACTGTTGGAAGACCGTACGATAGAGTTTAATGCATCTACTGGAATAATTTTCTTAATTTTGTAATTTCCCAATATTAGTGTTAGAATGTTGTTTTCTTCAAATGTTACCTTGAGTATAGTCAATAAGTTAAAACGAATTAATAAATAATTATTATAATCTGTTTACTAATGGCGAACATAATTATATCTATAAATACATAAAGAAAATTCAACACTTACATTGACTTAGGTTAAAAAAGTCATACATTACTGGAATCCAAACTAATATTCTCCTCCGTCTGTCTATCTGTCTGTAACGCTCTCACGGTAAAACAGCTGAACCGATTTGAAATATATTTAGCATTATGGACAATCATGTAAGGAAGATCCAATTACCTGACCCGACAACCCAGGACAGACTATCCTGGCGCAGAAAGATAAGGAGAGCCTACCCCACCTAACGTGGGAAGGGGCAAAGGAAAAGAAGAAAAAGGAAAAACATAGGTATATCATACGCATACATAATCTTTACTACTATAACCGACATAGGCGCGGGCGGTGGAGGCGCGGACCATACATGGTTCTTACATAAAACTATTTCAACTGTCTAAAACTAAGATAAATGTGCACATTTCCCTTCATCGGTATCAAGAATAACGGTCCATCGCGATATATTTATACACATTATCAGTGAGATAAACATCAGATGTGTTATACCAAAAATAAACTTACATAACATTAGGGGGCCATTTTTCACCAGTTTTTGACCCCCTACCTCCGATAAATAAGAAAAAATAAGAATAGGAGGATCGCTCCCCCCTGATTTATATTTATTACGTATGAATCTAAAAGAAAAAATGAACAAATCTTTGTCTGTTTTTTTTTTTTTATCATAAAAGTAAACATTTTTAGCTTCGTTTCTAAGTATGTTGAATTAAATCATTTGGATGTAATCACTACTCTTAACTTTGTGTAATTTTGTCATCTTACGTAAGATCTATGAAGACCCTTCCATTCATTTGTAAAAAAAATAAGACACGGTCGACCTCCCTCCCCCGTAAATAATGTTACGTAATTAATGGATTAAGTACATCCACGTTTTAAAAGACTACTTATTTCTAAGAAATAACAATAACTATTGATGGTTTAGTTATTTTTAATGTTTGTGGTTGAAATTAATTCATTGAATGGCCGCATTTCGTAAGACGGGGAAAATAATTGGCAAAATATTTATATTGTTATTCAGTTTTCATTGAATTATAGTTATTTTTATTAGGTATATTGACTGTGTCATACGATCCCATTACTTAGTATAACATACATACATACCTATATTTGTATTAAAGATGTTTTCTCCAATTAAAACTATTAAGGGCGCGTCCATTGGCACGCGCCGGACGCACCGCACGCAACGGAGTTTATTTTGCTTTCTATGATTCAGATAGTGTGTCCACTATCCGCGCCGCCCGCACCGAACGCCGGCATTTCTGAGCAAGGCAAATCCGTTCAATCCATTGCGTGTCGTGCGTGCGGTGCGTCCGGAGCGGGCCAATGGACGCGCACCTTTACAGTCAGGTTTGTTAAAGCCTAATCTGTTTTTATTCTTAAGTCATATTCTTTACTTGAATATCACTTACTAGGAACCCCCTAGCGTAGGTCCCTAAATTTTATGAGACATCTATACACTTGGTTGTCCAACAAAGGTTTGTAAAACGAAAATATCTAGGGTTACCTAACTCTTACTAAGTGGCCCCTTAGATTTAGGGAACGTTGGTGAAAACGGTCAATAATGAAATAAGAGGGTGTTTAGCAATAATATGATGTAAAAAAAAATTACGTAATACATTAAAAAAAAAAAGTATTCAGGTCAACTACAATTTTTGATGTTTAAAGCCGGACGTCTTTTTTCTTTTTTTTTTCTACAACTCCCGCATTAGTAATATAAATTCCTGTGTCGCGGGGACTTAACAAACATAAACGAAACGGACACAAAGAACACCCAGACTCAGAACAACAAATTGTGAATCACACAAAGTGTTATATTTGGTGGGATTTGAACCCACGACACTTGGCGAAGTAGGAAGCGGCGTTGCGACTGCTTAAGCCACTAAGCCCGTGCAGTCTATTGTCGAACTAGAAAGACCCTGCACTTGTCAAATACGATACAATGACAATGATATATTGGGTCACTCGCAACGGAGACCAGTCACCTACGCAGGAGATATTATAGTGGACGAGTGCGCAAAAATAGGTGCACTCTTTGTTCCCTCAGTCTCATAATCTGATAGGACAGCTATCCAACAAGACCGGGAATAGACAGAGCTTTACCTACTCTCTGAGGCACTTGTAAAATACACAGATATGAAGAAATTATTGCATTTGTCCCAGGTGGGAATTTTAAAATCTCCAACTTTTAGCTCAGCCGACTAATTTACTAACCACCAAAGGCAAAACAAGATGTATGGAAAAATACACGTGATGTCATACAAGCAATAATTTTGTTGAATCTTCGAGGTATTATATACATAAGGAAGGAAGTCCTATACGCAAATAGTAAAGAATAAGGAAATCATTTTCAAAGTAAAGCGACTGAAGTAGGGCATAAAGATACAGATTATGTCGTTCCAAAACAACACCTAAGTCCTAGACATTAGAATTGATTAATGTATGTATGTTTGCAATAGTGTCACTCGCTATAAACACTGAATATGTAACATGTTCAGGAATTGTTTTCTCGATGGGTCTCGAGAACTTATTAATTTCAAGGTTATTTCTTTGAATACTGTTCTAGAAACCTTTGTGTTTGTATATTTCTAACTATCTTTCGCCTGCGGTTCCGTCCACTTGTATGTCAGTTATCGCGGTAAAAAGTAGCCTTTATCCTTTCTTAATTAAACTTTAGATACACCATTTGTGTAACTAAATCTCATTTAAAAAGGTTCAGTAGTGCGACTTACAGAGTTACTGTCGCATTAATAATATTATGTAATCTAAGTAAAGATTTGAGTTTGGAATGCTATACAAACTCATCTGGCTTGTTGATGAAAACCTCTTTTCTAAGGATGTTGATGATGATGATTTGACGAGACACATTAACACTAATTAACTATACCGACTCGTTACAAGAACAATAAATATTGTCCGACAAAAACTTTAATATAATGATATAATTTGACAGGTATCCGGCTATTTCTGTGCAGAATAAAAATCATATATAATTATATTGAAACTACGTTTAATAGCACACATTAACGTACAACAGACGTCAGACATGTTCGATCATGTATTTATCTAAAAAAAGTTTGTTGCTATTTAGAGTCGGTTAACATCTTTTATGTACTAGATTTCCGTTTGGATCCGATGAACTGCGTCAAATGAAATTTGATAGAACTACAAAACTACATTTACATTACAAAATTTATGGATACATTCATACAATGTACTATTTGGTAGGCGCCAACTGAGGAGATGGCGGGATGACTTGTTTCAGAGGGCTGGCAGCGACTGGATATGAATAAGCAGACAGAGTGCTTTGAGGAATAAGTCCAACAGTGGACTGCAACGCGCTGATGATTGACTTGATATTTTACAATGGGTGTAGTTAGGTTTCGAATAGCAATTAGGGATGAAACGAACAGCTTCTCCGGATACCGGATATCCGGCCAAACTAGCAGCCAAGTCGGATATTCTCGATCATTTTCTCGATTTTTATAGCATGACAAGTTTTGATTACATATTTTTTTTAAAAAGATTTATGTCAAGACGATCTATTGCTATACTTCTGCAAGAATATTAGCAATGTGGGACATTAACCCTTTCAACTTGGGTCAGCTTCTGTTGTGTGATGGGATTCAGATGGGGTTCAAACCCTCGACTATATCACAAGACCGCCGCTTATCAATTAACATTCTTTACGCTTTCGAAGCTTTACATTCCGTGAGTGTTTCGCACTTAATTTCTTATCACGCCGTTATTATCTATAAGCCAGACTCAATAACCTCAATATCAAGGAGTACAAAAATGCACAGAAGATTCACTGGCTTGTTTATTTCTTAGCTGTAAATGGATCAGTGACTGAGTCACTCTCGGCGAGAAATATTTTTACAGGTTAAATTGTAGGATTACTGTGATTTTTTTACTGGGAACTAGATGCCGTGTAATAGTCGATTGGATCATAATTCATTTTAATTAATTTTTTGACGCTTATATATAAATATTCTTTAAGTTCCCTGCTAATATTTTATACGCAAAAGTATTTGAGTATGTATGTGAATGTATGTTTGTTGCTATTTGACGCAAAAACTACTGAACGGATATGGATGAAAGTTTACAGTAATATAGCTTATATATCAGAATAACACATATACTACTATTCACTTCAATAATCTATATACACGAGGGCGGAGCCGCGGGCGAAAGCTGGCTGTAAATGAATTTTATTTAATTGTTATTCGATATACGGACATTAAAAAAGGATTTTTATTGTTTACAGTGCATCAAAAATTTTGTATTGTTATTATTATATTTAATTACTGTTTCCATCAGCAAGCCATGCAAGAACAAAGATAGTCGATTTCTAAATATTGCTTTACATCTTCACAGTGTTAAATTTAAATTACATTCTCATTATTTAAATTATAAGAACGTTTTTTATTACCACATTTTTTTTGTTTTGTTTAACAGCAATGTATATATTAAGTTAAAGCCTATATTCAATATGTTGCGAACTTTACTTTCATGATTTTTTACATCTTTAATTTGATAACTACCATAGTAAAACCATGGAAAGCAATCTTTTGCACCGAAACCTATAACAACGCTACTGTTAATATGTCATCAGAAAAATACAATAAAACTACATAAAATACGCTAATAAAAAACCATAAATTCAGTCATTTTATTAATAGGAGGGATCCTAACCTAAGCCTATTTCAGTTAAAAATTGTTTCTCAAATTTTCACATTTCAATCACTAGATATTTATTTTATTAATATTTATTATCTAAATGCGACATCGGGGACAGGTTTATCTATAACCGTACACATAAAACATATTATACAAGATGCATTGTAGACTTGCTTTTCTTTACATAACGATAAGTTACACTTGGGTACATATAGCGCTAAAATGCACGGTACGACCTTTTGATATTTGCATTTAATCCCCATGGAAATTAAAATTTAGCCGCAATATAAGCTTAGCTTTATAATGTTAAAAAGATAAAACTTACAATTTTCTTGAATTTCATCATGAATCTTTCACAAACTTCAGTAGGCATCTCAAGACACACACTAACGATACTGAACGAAAATAGCACGAGTACTTGAATTTATATTTTCCGATGTTGTTGTACACGAGTGTTCTCAACGAGAACTCTGCGGGGACTGAGGCGTGTGTGGAACAATATGTAGGTGTCTTAATTATCCATTTTTATCAGTGCTGTGTTATCACGGATTGTGGAGTCTCGCGTCATTGACATCTCGACGGCCGTAGCTAAGAGATATGGAAATATAAAAATATAAATTTTATATGGAAATCCGGATTATATACCATAGATAGCGTATCTTTAATAAAATAATATTTAGAGAAGCGTATACCATGATGTTTATGGGATTAGAAATTAATTTGTAGAATTTCGACCTCTGTTATCATTGAACAAAGATAATTGCTTGAGTATCCATCAAATTGTAAGCAGTTTTAAATATTTGACTGCATTGTCGGCCTAATTGCCAAGTGACTTAAGAGGGAGCCGCGCCGTTTTCTACTACGCCAAGTGTTGTGGGTTCAAATCTAACACCGGATAACACTTAATGTGATACACAAAGTGATATCACAGAATACATAATAGTACCAGCACAGAAGACTCACTCCGAAAAGTAAATTAAAGTTATAGATACCCTCGGTGTCAAAAGATTAAGTTCAATTCAGATCGCACAGCGCCGAATCACTACGATTATATTTACCTACAATTGCGTCTCTTTCTATCGTGTAACTCTGAACTGTTCTGACGATGTCTGTTCGACCGGCGTGTCTGACCCGGCAGGCAGCCGGCCGACTATACCTAAACTGTGGAGTGACACCCCCCTGGTGATATTCCGAGTCTGGGTGTTCTTTGTCTGTGTTTATGTGTGTGTGTTCATATTCCTGAGAAATAAAATAGAAACAGGATCCTCTGTGGCTCCTAGAAATCTCCAAGAAACGCAATTGTAACGTAGCCTTGGATTAAATTAATAAGATTAAAAGATTAATAATAATTTAATTAGCTTTTAATCAACGGATTACTGCTGTGGTCCGTTGGTCGTTATATCAGTGGGCATTTCCAAAAGATTATGTGGAAGCAAAACAATGTAAAATACATTCCTTTATCTTCCTTTCAAAACACATTTTCATTAAGTATTAGATTTGCTTCATATTCGCTGCTGACGTCAATCAACTTACAAAAGGTAGAGCCCAACAATTGAAGATTATTTAAAACAATAATACTTTGTCCTGAATTATACAAAGAAAATCATTCGTTTTGTGCTCGTTTGAGGATAATCTTTACAAATAAATAAATTTGAGTGTCTGTTTGTAATATAAAATGAACAGTTTCAATATGCATCTAAAAATATATGTTTGTCTCGGTCTATCTGTTTGTATGCGCTAATATCTTGAACGGTAGGACCGATTTTGATGGGGATTTCACTGCCAGAAAGCTGATTATATAGAAAGTTATTTAAAAAATATATTTTTTTATGACTAACTTTGCTCCGTGGCTTTACTCGCGATTTACAACAATAACCGCGGGACTCAACTAGTATTCTATATTTATAGTTTTTTACTGTTACTTTTATGTCTATGCAATGGCACATTCAATAACATTTTATTACCGTAGATATAAAATGTCTTCCTACATTGGATACTAGCAATTTACTAGTTTATTAAGGAAGCTTATAACTTTTTTCTAATATAAATATATATTATTGAGTTATAAAATAATTAAACCATTGCTATGTTCGGCAGCAACACTTTTTTTTTTAAACATTAACTTTGGACAGCGCTTATTTCTGTTATCGTGGTAAAGAGTAGCATATGTCCTTCTTTAAAAATCAAAGTATCTCGACGACAAATTTCATTGAAATTTAAATTTAAATTTAAATTTCAGCGCAGCGTTTTAGCCGTAAAAAGCGTAATAGATAAACAGAACAAAGTTACTTTGGAATTTATGATATTAAGTTTGAATGAGGAATTAATTAATCAAGGTGAAAAATAGATAAAAACCATGCCTAAATTGAATTTTACACAATCACCAGTGTTGCGTGCCTTTAGAATACGTAATTAAAAATTTATTATAAATATCCCTCTGGCAGTCAAATTACTTTACATGAATTGTCATAGCTTGGATTTTACTGCCTCGTTGGTCTAGTGGTAAGCGTACGCGGCTGCTGATCAAGAGGTCTCGGGTTCGATTCCCGGGTCGGACCAAATATTATTTGTGTGATTCACAAATATTTGTTTCGGAGTCTGGGTGTTTTCTATGTATAATATGTATGTATTTACAAAAAAAAAAAAGTATGTTTATGTATTTATATCAGTTGTCTAGTACCCATAACACAAGCTCTGCTTAGCTTGGGACTAGATGATGTTGTGTGTCAAATGTCCAAAATATTTATTTTTTATTTATTTATGTACCATCGCAAGACAAAATATATCCTGAAAATTTGTATGTATGTATTTTTTACTTTCTAGCAAAGTAAAAAATCTTCTCTCTAATCTTTAAAAAATCTAAGTTCATGCACTTCTTCTGCACAAAAACATAGGGTATTCTAAATTACGAAATGTTATAGCAACATGTTTTATTTAAAAACTTAAATAAAAACAGATTTTCATTTCATCACTATTTAACGACACTCCATTCGATCTTGGGCTGCCTGTCGCCACTCAGATAGGCAGGTAAAATTTTGGTTAGAATCGGTTTTCCCACAGATTTTCCAGAAAATGCGAGTAACGAATAAAAAGCATCTGAATGAGAACAGCTTAGTCTTATTTCTACAACTTGTTAAATATAAACGCGTCGGTTTGCGGTATTGTGATTCATATCATAGAAATTCAGAGATTTCGTTAACCTTTTATTATGAAATGCAAGTAGCAAGGTAAGGTCGTCTTTCCTTGGTAAGTCCAGAAATATCTCGGCATGCGAATGTAGACCGGGCGGGAAAACCGCCAGTATAATGTAAACAGAGAAATACAATTTATTGCTGAACAAAGAGATCTTGTTAATTTATCTTTTTTTTAGGCAATATAAAATATGTTTGGACTTAATATTATAAGGGTTTGCTGTCCATTTATATCAGGATGAGGTGTATATCATTAAATCCAGTTAAATACATATGTCAAAATGATGAGAATGCAAGATCATATCTTTGAGGTTTTCAAGCTTGTGTAAAACTTTGCAGGTGCTTTCTGTGATATGTAGCTTTCAGAATTTTGTAACCTGTGGAAAGTAGTGCATTTTTATTCAACTAAATTACTAACATATTGGTGTATCCCTATTCAGGGTACGTATAAATTGCTTTGATTGCACTGAAAAATTAAGATAATAGTATGAAATGTTGCTTTTTCATCCCTACTAATATCTAAATGCGAAAGTAACTCTGTCTGTCTGTTACGCTTACATGCCTAAACCACTGAACCGATTTTGATGAAATTTGGTACGAAGATAGAACTGAACTTGGGAAAGGACATAGGCTTTTTACCGCGAAAACCGACAAACACGCGGGCGGAGCCGCGGGCGAAAGCTAGTATAAAATAAATATTTAAACAAACATTATATTATACTATTATAACCAGACAACAGGATAAGTGATTTACACGTAAATTTCAACGTCCAGTTTTAAATAATCTCGATGTCCGCGATGCCAAATGTTTGATAAAGCTCCCAGACCTAACAAAAAATTACTTAATCGCCATTCAGATAAGCTGTAATTTAACAACTTAATTCTTATAGATAGCCTACAATGCAGATAACTAGCAGACGTGGCTTGGAGAAGATAGGCGGTACTGTGGTCGGATGTGTGACGTCATGTTGAGCTGTAGTTTTGGGTGACATTTGTCGTAAAAGGTTAGGATTTTGCTTCAGTATGTCATAATAGGTTACGATTCCCCAGGTGAAGCGCTAATAGCCGAGCCAATAACAATCACCAATGGTAAGGAACAACAGCGCGGTCAGACCTAGATGGGTGACCGTTTGTGGCATGATATTGTTATGAGCGTTTCCGTGAATTAGGGACGTATGGTCTTAACCCTCTCCTGAGAGCCCTTTTTTTTTTTTTTTTTTTTTTTTTACGTGTGGAAATCCCCACGGACCGTCACCCCACCGGGGCTCTCGGCGGGGCGGTGTGTCGGACTCGAACCGACTAAAACCACACGGTGTGACCTCTCTGCGCCTGTATTTGGAAGGGATCCAGGTAACTGTTTTCTCCTGGATCCCTCCCGGCGCCTGCCCGCACTGTTGCGGGCGCCGTCTCTACATCCTCTCTAAATTGGGTGACGTCCGGTCACACGCGGACGCCGCCCCCTCGCGGCTGGCCACTACAGCGGATGGACGGGGAAACCCATCCCGTCCACCCGCGGCCACACTCAGGGCGGCATGAGGCGCAGATGGGCGCGCCTCCGCCGCCCGGTTCGCCGGCGGCGGATCGGGTCCGAGTGGAGGTCATCCTCCGGGGCCTTCTCCGCCGCCTCCTTCTGCGAGATTACGTCCTCGCAGAAGGTTGCGACCGCGGTAAAACAACTGTCGCTACCGGCCATGGAGCGAACTACGACCGGTAGCGAGAGTTCCTCTCCGATGACTGCAGTGAGGGCCCGGCGCTGCGCCGCCCATGCGGGGCAGACCGCCAGCGTGTGCTGGGCCGTGTCCTCACTGCAGTCGCAGTGGTGGCAGGCGGGACTCGGTTCCCTCCTAGCGACCGAGTGCAGATACTTTCCGAAGCAACCGTGCCCGGAAAGCACCTGCGTCAGCCGGAAGGAAAGGGTCCCGTGCTGCCGCCCTGCCCACTCGGCGATGACCGGCTGGAGAGCCTCCACGGTGGCGAAGCCAGCGCGTGGAGTCTCCAGCCGGAAAGACCATCTAGCTAAGGTGGCTCGACGAGCGGCTTCGCGCCACTCGCGTACGTCCTCGGGCGGAGGGCGAATGCCCCTCTCCGCCCGAAATTCAGCCACTCGTCGATAAACTTCGGCGAGCACTTCCGCCTCCAAATCCCACGGGGGTGTTCCAGCCAAGGCGCAGGCCGCTTCGGTCGACACCGTGCGGTATCCGCGTATGGCTCTGACCGCCAATATCCTCTGGGGGCGCCAGAGGCGTGTCCTATTCTGGGCGGACAGAGCCGCCGCCCACACCGGTGCACCGTACAGTGCCATCGACCTTACCACCCCCGTGTACAGCCGCCTAGTGGGAACACTGGCCCCGCCCAAATTGGGCAAAAGTCGCCCGAGGGCGGAGGCAGTGTCCACCAACTTTGGGTCTAGTTGTTTGAAGTGCTCGTCGAAGAGCCACCTTCCGTCTAGGACCAGACCCAGGTACCTCATCTGGGCCCGGACCGGTACGAGGACCGAGTTGACCTCGATCGAGGCGCCGGCGGGTGGACCACGACGGGGCCCATGAAAGAGTAGGGCCTCCGTCTTATCCAGGGCCACCCGCAGACCCAGCGCCTCGATGCGCCCGACCACCAGGGAGACTCCTGTGGTGGCCAGGCGCGCCGCCTCCTGAAAGTTTGCCCCCCGGGCCGTGACTAAAGTGTCGTCTGCGTAGCAGATTACACCCAGCCCGGGGGGGAGACGCCCTCGTAGGGCCTAGTCGTATCCCATGTTCCACAGGAGTGGTCCTAGGACAGACCCCTGTGGAACACCGCACGACATGGCCCTGCGTCTCAAGACGTCTCCTGAGAGCCCGAGCCAAGCAGTGAGACATTATGGGTTGTTGATGACCGATCCTCCAGTGTTAGGTATTTAAAAGGCGGTAATGTTGAGGTACACGATCAGAATGCAGATGACTGCAGATGACCTATCAAAACTCGGCGAGACGGTATTGACTCAATTGTTGATACATTAGTCAACGAGGTTAGTAAAACAAACTGTTTTCAATTACAAAAATGATAGTTCCTTATCTTGGGACGATATTAGTTTTGTTTAAACTATTAGCGATATAATCATTTGTTTGTTAGTTAGTATTTTGTAGTTTGAAACGGTATATTGTGTTTCTATAATCTATATATATATATAAATGAATCCCTATTTCCCTTGGTCACGCCATCACGCGTGAACGGCTGGATCGATTTAGCTAATTCTTTTTTTTATAATATACCTTAAAGTACAAGGTTGGTTCTTAGGAAAAAAAATATTAAAAAAATATTTGATAAGTTTTATTGGAGGGGTTCCGAGAATACAAAACAATTGAGTGAAATTGAATCGACTGTTAGGCGGTACGAAGTTCGCGGGGTCAGCTAGTGTAACAATAAAAAGCTGTTGTAATAATTGTAATTTCTATAAATACAAAATGAATGAATAAGTGATAAATGCTTCTACAATGGATATTAGGCAACTGATAAAAAACATATATATTTAAAAATACATTTTTTGTTAATTTATACATACAAAACACCCAAAGTTCAAATGAAATTTTTGCAGGTCGTACAAATATTTGGTCCGATCCGGAATCGAACCCGAGACCTTTCGATCAGCAGACGCATACGCCAACCACTAAATCAACAAGGCAATCAATCTATCATGCATTCATGCACTGATCACATTTTCAGATCTATTATTGACTTTCATTTTCAAGTTCCATAACAGAAATAATGTGTAGTGCAGTCAAAAGCTATTGTAGTTAGCTGCGACGACAGTTATGCATTTTACTACAATTTATACTCACTTTGGAAAGTTTCTCTAACGAACATATTTCTACCATTTGATAGTAAAGGCTGGTAAGTAAATTAGTTACGTTTTTACTCAAGAGGTTTTGGCATATCACTACTTGAGGTTTCTAATCATCTTTGAACTAAGTTCTTAGATAGTCTGACTGACAGCATTGGTGCACTTGCCCCTTTTGACTATACTATTCTCATGGGTGACTTTAATATCAATATGTTAGATGTGTCTGCCACAAACACCAGAAAACTCCAACACTTCTTACACTACACCAACATGCAGCAAATAGTAAATAGTCCCACACATTTTAAAGGAAACAGTAGCACACTTATAGATGTCATTTGTACGGATGCGACAGTGAGAAGTGTAGTGGTTAGTCATAATCCCGAATTAGGCCAACATTCCATAGTGACTTGTGAGTCAGTGTTTAGGAAAGAAAGGGTCAAACCTAGATGGATCACCTACAGACCACTCAAAGACATTGCACCCGTTCCATTTAATATCGATCTGGAGCATATTCCATGGCAGACGTTAACTCTGCAGGATGAAGTGGACAACATGGTGGAAGAATTATCAAGACAACTAATACAGTTGTTCGACCGCCATGCCCCTATAAGGCAAACATTATTTAAAGGCGAGTGCACACCATGGATTACCGATAACATTAAATTAATCTTTAGGCTAAGAGACAGGGCTAGGAGTGTGTATCAGAAAACAAAATTACCATCTAAAAAGAAATATTATCTGGACCTTAAGCATCAAGCTAAATTAGCATTACATAATGAAAAATCTGCTTACTTTACAATGAACATAAATAATAATATAAACAATCCAAGGTCTCTGTGGAAGAATCTAAAGAACAAAGTCTTTCCATCACAAAAACCCACTTTTTTGCCAGATCATTTTAATAATCCAGATGATATTAACAAAGATTTCTTAAATATACCAGGTGAATGCAGAGTAACCATTTCCAGGCTAACATACTACGAGTTTCATAGATACAAGCTAGACTTGTCTTTTAGGCTAAAACCTGTAGACCAGAGTACCATAATTGGTATTCTAAAGAATATAAAGACAAGTGCAATGGGTATAGATAAAATAAATATTGACATGTTAACACTCTCGTTACCAAATTCATTGGACACTATTACAAAAATTGTCAACACCTCAATTATGACACATACATTTCCAAGTGAGTGGAAACACTCTATTATCAGGCCTATTCCCAAAATAGATCTCCCAAACACCACAAAGGATCTGAGACCAATCAGTATGCTACCCTGCTTATCAAAGGTGTTGGAAAGAGTAGTTTATATACAGGTAATACAATACCTAGAGGACAATGGTATCCTCCCAGATAAACAGTCTGGTTTTAGGAAAGGACGTGGAACTGCTACGGCCCTGTGTGATGTGATAGGTAGCATACTAGAAGCTAGGGATCGTGGAGAAGGAACAATACTCGCCCTATTAGACTACTCCCGTGCTTTTGACGCCATTGACACATCCCTGCTCCTCTCCAAGTTGTCGTATTATGGATTTGCCCCAGAGTCCATACAGTGGTTTCACAGCTACCTCTCAAAGAGATCACAAAAGGTAGAAATAACCACAGAGAATGGATCGGTTATGTCTTCCTGCCCCCTGGCTGTAACCAGGGGAGTTCCGCAGGGCTCCATCCTGGGGCCTCTTTTATTTATATTATACACAGCTGACATAACCAACTGTTTTCAAAATTGTGGATACCACATGTATGCAGATGATACTCAACTGTTTTTATCATTTAAGCCAAATGAAACTAGATCTGCAGTGGATAGGATAAACGAAGACTTGGAGAGGGTGGTTAGATGGTCTGAGGAGCACTCCTTGGTCTTAAATCCTGTAAAGTCCAAATTCATAGTATTGGGTAGTAAAGGGCAGATCCAATCTGTTCTACAGAATGATCCTGTCATTACTATAAATGGACAAAGGATTGCTAGGGTAAATGAGGCATATAATCTGGGACTGTTGATGGACCCAGAACTGAGATTTGAAGCGCATATAAATAATATAGTCAGAAATTGTTTCTATAGACTCAAAATTTTGTACAACATCCGCGACTACCTCAGTATACCTTTAAGGATACAATTAGTAGACAGTCTAGTTTTGTCCAAATTTAATTATTGTGATGTAGTGTATGGTCCATGCTTACTGGCAAGAACAAAGAACTTAATACAAAGAGTACAAAATGCTTGTGCTCGGTACTGTTTCAACATTCCCAAACGTCACCACGTAACACCTTACATAAATGACCATGGAATCATAAAGATGGAAGCCAGAAGGAAGCTGCATTTGGCTGGCCTGCTTTTTGGTGTAGTCAAAAAAGGGAGTCCTACCTATTTACATGAGAGAATAGACTGGAGGCATAACCACTTTGCTTACTCTATCAGACCAACAGCTAGAGCTCTCAGCATGCCAGGACATAGAACAGCTGCATTTCGTGGCAGTTTTAAATTTGCAGCGACACGATGCTGGAACTCCATACCACCCCCCATTAGGGATCTGAAATCAATTTTTTCTTTTAAAACAAAATATAAAAAATATCTCTTAGAACAGCAAAAACTTGCTAACTAGATAGCTATGACCATAGTTACTTCTTACCTTTAGGTTTCTGATCCAAGAACAGTATTATACTGGCACGGGTGGGGTGGCATTTTCCATAGAATCCACATGCATTGGCGGCCCAACCTGGTATGTCCCGGTATGGCGGCAGTTTCAATTGTAATTTTAATTTTGGTTTCAAATTGTTTGTTTGTATATATTTCCTTTTTGTTTGTATTGGTGTGTATCTTTCTGTGATTATTTGTATTTAATTCACCCTGGCAGGAATAAAGGATTAATTTGTGAAAATATTGTACTAACACGGTTTAGTGTGTAGAGTAAAAAGAATAAATTAAAGAATCATTTATGATATCACTTAATGCACTTACCCGTTTATATATTTTTCAATATTGATGGCGGAATTTAGTAACCTGAGGCTATCAGCGTCAAATCAGCTGCTATGGTGGACGCTGAAAATCAGCTCTGTGATAGCATAAGGCCATTGCAGTGTATGCTGAGAGTCCACCTATTTGTTGGACACGACGTACAGCCCCCGTCACCAATATTACCAGCTCAGTATTGTATTTCAGAGGCTTATTTTTGTTTTGTATCACATATATATGTTAATGTAGACTTTATTATGTATAATTGTAACGTTTTCACAAAGTATAATGCATGCAAGTGCTAATACACATTATAAACCATAAATAACATAAAAGTAAAATTTTCAATTGCCACGTCAGCTTGTATCAAATTGATTGACATATTTGACATTAGCAAATGTCACAAGCCTCAAAATATTGTCAAATGTTATCTCTATCGACTGTGTTTGGATATTTGTCTTTTTGTCTATCTTTTGTATGTTGTGTCTTTCAAATAAAGTTTTTATTATTATTATTATTATTATTATTATTATAACTATAGATAGACCTTCTTTTCACAATTGGTTGTTACCCACTTATAATTTTTGTGATTGGCTGTAGTTGAAACGCGTATGACCAAGTTGTCCTAGGTGATTACAATTATCGAGGTAAAGGAACGTAAAGCCTTAATCCTCTCCTCAGATGAGACCCGAGGACATTGAGATGACTTTACCAACTATATACACTCATAGGAATAGTAAAGGGTCGAAGTAAAGTAATAAATTCTTGACAATGTTTGTCAATGACAATGTATTTGTCTGTCTATAATTGTTATCAACGGTAATTTCGTCCAATAAATTGTTTCCACTTTACCTACTTACAATTTATGATTGTTACATCTTATGGCATACTTTTCACATATTTCTCGCATTTTTTTTTGGATGCCAATGGAACAGGTAACAATGCAAATAGGGCTAAGAGTAGATATCTATGACTTGCCTTACTACATAAACTTTCTAGAATGAAATTGATTTCAGACAGGACCTAAAGTTGGTAAATTAGGGTAATAACTTTAGTTAAAAACTTATACAATGTTAATCGACATTGAACAAATGTATGGGAATTCAGTCTTTTAATGGAAGTAAAGTGGTAAAAACAAAATATTCGCCAATAATACAAGAGATTAAAGGCGTTCCGTGATATAGAATTGAACAGGAATACCGCCCTCATCTAACGAAATTTACGAGATCGACTAGCGTACTTATTACCCGTGTTTATTTTAATTCCAGACTTCTTATTTCTCCAAGACAATACAAATCGTAAATACAATGATTCATATTTTACTTTTTGTGTTTTTTGAAGCTTTGTTTTAGGAAATAAACATGCAAAAGTAACTGTGACAATAGACTGAATTTATTTCAAAGTATTTACTGATACTTGACTTTGTTACGATAGCGATAAGGAATTAAATCTTTATTTACTTCAATAGGCTCGCCGTCACGTGTGAAAGTTTTGATAAAAATACACTTGTAACACAGAAGAGTGCATTGGAGACAATGTGCACTTGATAAACCATACATGAGAAAAAAACAACCACATAATGAATTCAAAAGTTTAAATTGTAATTGTGTCAATGAACATGTAACTGTATTTCTATTGGTAACATTCGCCACTTCAGAGTGATAGAAAAACGCACTAAAAAGGTTTGTATCTTCTTCCCTGTGCTGAGTAATCAAAAAGTGGAACTCACTACCAGCTCACGTGTTTCCTTCCCACTATGATCCTGTGGATACTTTATGCGGGGCATAAAAGAGCATCTCATTAATCTGCCTCCAACTCTTGGATTCTACTCAGTCTTTTTATCTGGCAGTCACTTTGACAGGCTTTAAAGTAAAGTTTTTTTTTAAACCTATCCCTTGAGATGTCCCATCATGCATCATTATAAATTAAGTAATTATATTTTTTTAATGGTATAGGATAAAATGAGCTGACGGGTTATATGCGATCAAAATAGCAACTGAAGAGTCAGAATATGGCCGTATCAAAATAGCCTAGAATATGGAGGCAATGGCAATCTTACCTCTATCACTTAGTGAAATTAAAGGCAAGAAATTGTTAATCAAATTTTCGGTTGACCAAATCCATTGATGTATGTTGGAGCAAAAATATATCATGAGTATAGTTTTATCTCAATATAACATATATACGCGTGTGAAAATAAGTTAAAATGTTAAGAAGAGCAGGTATAACAAAGCTAACAACCACACATGATTTAAAGAACTAAATTAGATATAATAGTTATAAAGATAAAGTTTTATGATAACATAAACACTGAATTTTTATGCATTTATACTTTATTTGTACAAGATTCACTTGGATTTAGATTTGACAGATGTTGAAATTACGTGGAGATTGAGTGACGGCCTTGTAATTTTGTCTGATGCGAGAATATTCATATTTAAAATATAATCTACGCTTTTCCCCGCGGTTTTTCCGCGGGTATGTCGTGGTGAGATCAGCCTATATCCTTTCTCTTTAATTTCATCCACATTAATCCATCGCTGCATGCATGCGCATCGGTTTCTGGTGATTTTCACAATGCCCTCTTTCAGAACTTCACCAATTTGGTCGGTAAACTTTCGCCGTGGACGAACTCTTCCAACACTTCCACACACATTTGCTTTATAAATTAGAGTCTTTTATCATACATCCATCCTATCTAAGTGGCCAAACCATCGAACCATGCCCTTTTTAATCCTTGGTATAAATATCACAATTGAAGTTGAACTGTGTTCAGTAGATAAAAGTGTAGCTTGTATTTACCCCAAACCTTCACCTAGACGTCTGACCTCTTCTTAAATACAAAAATTCAGTCATAACAATTGTATGATCACGTTTTAGACATGTGTCTATGGCAATGAACTAGAAACTGTCTCTTAAGAGGCCGGCGTACGACACTCGAAACTGCAAGTTGAAATTTGTTCGTAAATATTGCTGTCACTGTTTGACAAAATACAACGTAGATACGAGTGCACCGCTGTATGTGTGTATGTGGATTGACATTCATTCGTAGTAATTCGGACTCTTTCGTAGAAGGTTCGCCTATCATTATTTGACTAACACGAATCACACACACATTGAAATATTTTTTGATGCGATAGCACTACAAATTGCTTGAAATTTGTGAAAATATATGAATGTGTTTCGTACTATCGAAAATCATGAATGAAAACTCAATATTTTTTCGATTTATTTTGTGTAAGTAGTAACATAATAATATGAGATATGTTATTGATGAAACAATATTAGAAATATTTTTGTTTTTAAGACAGAAAAAAACAAAATGAAAACATGACATTTACAATGTAAAATATGTAAAATTTAATTTGATTATATTTTATTCTAGATTAGTTTATTTTTAAAAATAAAGACGTTATAACCTAAATAAATACACTCTAAGTCCGAATATCAACATATCATCGTGGAAATATGTTTATACTGCAAATGATCTTGGTATACCGTTTGTATGGACAATTCAGCCTCCGGGGGCCCCTTAAGACGAAGTTTTTATAGCAAGTAGTAGCAAGCAGTTTACATAATATTTTTTTCTTTTTTTAAAAGACAAATACCGCATTAGGAATATAAATTCCTGTGTCGCGAGGGACTTTACAAACATACATGAAACGGACACAAAGAACACCCAAACTTAGAACAACAACTTATGAATCATACAAAGTGTTATCCCACGTGAGATTTGAACCCACGACACTTCACGTAGTAGAAAGCGGCGCGGCGACTGCTTATGCCATTAGGCAAACCGTACAGTCTTATGTTTAATATGTGACTAGTGGTGGCTCGTCGCTGCGTGGTCGATATTCGACAATACATTTTTTGTTATTTTAGTTATAATAGCCTCCTCCTTACAAACTTAACCTAAGCCTAATTTCATACTCCTTCGTTCACGTTTGAAAAGAGGTGCAACGTTTTTATTTCACGCAAATTATAATGCTATACAATAATACTTGCACATCTTCATAACTGATCAATAAATAAGCAAAATATTTGAGATCAAATCATGGCAGAACGGGTTTACATTTCTGGATGAAGTTTGAGCAGTCTGGAGTGGTTTAAAGACTGAACGCTCGTCAAACGTTAAATAAAAACTCCTTCAATAAGTTTTATGTTTCTATAAACATCGCCTTAACGTTAGGCCAATAATAGAAACAGGAAAAAATCTATATCTACGGTAGTCTATACAAAATACTAGATTACCTTGATAGTATCTTCGGGGGTCTTGATCTGTTAGCACAGAATACAACGCTACTAAACGTTATACATTTGCGATAATATCTTTAAGTCGAGACGTTCCCACGTTGAGATTCAACTATTGTTGTACAGTACCATTATGAGTTAGGAGATTACGAAAGTATTATAATTTTTGAGAGCTCTATGTATGTGTATATATGTAATATGTTCGGATGCTGAATTTAGAGACAGATGAGAGAAAACTGTTATAACGTGATGTAGATATAAATTTATATAAGAAAACAGTCGGTCTTCGTAGGATGATTTTTTAAGCACGTTTATTTTTATAACTCCTCCTTGTTTCGCTATCTTCAATTTTCAGTCGTGACCTCTTACTTGCGATTGTTCTGCGAGTGACAGGTCGCTACTTGTTCCTGTCTAGAGCGATTATGCAACGCAGCATGCATTTTACTGCTGAGATTTGCTGAGCCCAGCGCAATTATAGCTAATGAATCTAATATAATATATTTTGTTTTGTTTGATTCCGAGATCGGTATATAAATGTTCAGTGACTAATCAGTCACTTTGGCTTCGGCACTCAACTCTCTCTTATATACAGTTTTTTTATATAAAAAGACAACTCCCGCATTACGAATATAAATCCTGTGTCGCGGGGAACTTTACAAACATACGGACACAAAGAACATCCATACTTAGAACAACAATTTGTGAGTCACACAAAGTATAGTTTCACGCGGGATTTGAACCCACGGCACTTAGCGCAGCAGAACTTTTTTTATTGTAAAAATAACTCTAAAGTTGTGCTTATTGATTACTTGGTCACTTAATGGGTAAGTCACCACCGATATAAACATAAATATACGTAATACATACTAAATATTATTCTAGAATACATAATTAGATCGAGTTGTTTATACCTTGTGTAAATTAGATGCTGTATTATTTATAGCATTTCTGATATATTTGGCATTGCGTACTAAGAAGACTTGATAAGAAGAATCTTCCGCAAACACAACTGTTGTTGCTAAGTAGGCCTGGTTTGTTGAGGCTTTCAAACGTTTTATGAACTACCTAATTATGTTCTTTTTGATTTATGGGATGGCTACTTGTTGTTTTTGTTTAATTATTATTATTTTTATACAATTTTACAAACTAGCAGACAAGTAACTTGATGGTAAGTGCATACCGCCGATAATGGACGACTCAAGAAAACCAAACAATCTATAGCTGTTTATAGTATTTTATATAGTATATTTTGTATAGTATACATATTTGCTTTACAGTAAAAATAAACTTATTTACGATTAAATTTATGTCAACTAAAGAATTAAATCGATTTATCCTAAACCACAGACACCGCAAATTTATATTAAACACAATGGCATAAAAATTGTGTCATAAACAAAACCGTCCTATTTGTTAGTGGATTTCAGACTCTAAATATATCATGATTTATAATTTACAGACAAACAAACAAAAAATATCACTATCAAATGCATACTATAACTGCATATGTGGGAGATTGTTCCCTTCTAATTGTGTAAAAGTAGATATTGAGGAACACATTTACAGTTTATTAAAACATGTCGAATTTGCTTTTAAATAGGTGACAATATCATATCAAAAGGACAGTTTTTAGCTAAATGCACATTAAGGTAATATAATATCAAAGGAACAGTCTTTAGCTCAAGAGGTATCGGGTTCGATTCCCGGGTCGGACCAAATGTTTGTGTGATCCGCAAATACTTGTTTCGGACTGTGAGTGTTTTCTATGTATAATATGTATGTATTTACAAAAAAAATGTATGTTTATGTATTTATATCAGTTGTCTCGTTACCCATAATACAAGCTCTGCTTAGTTTGGGGACTAGATGGCGTTGTGTGTATAATGTCTGAAATATTTATTTATTTATTTTATTTATTTAGGTAAATGCACATTAAAGTATATACCGTACTTAAATCAAAAACTTATTAAAATTTATGTCAGTCTATCTGTCTGTTTGTCTGTTTATCTATCTGTTCCGGTTAGTCTCTGAAACGGCTGGACGATGACATAAGACGTAACTTATTTTTTTAAGCTAGTTGTTCCGTGGCGTGACTAACGATTTGATAAAATAACAACGGGTAAGTAATACCGCGACATTCATAAAATATAGAAAACACCAGTCAGTTCTTCACTTTATACATATTATATAATTAGTAAAGCGATTGCATAAACGTATTATATATAATGAAAGAGAAATAACAAAATTAACTTTGTAATAATACTAAGTAAGTTGCTATTTTATTATTTTTTCTTAAGCCAATTAAATTAACAACAAATAACGAATGTTTTTTTTACTAAGATATTAAAAGTTTGAAAACTTAGAATATATTTTTTTTCGTGACATCATGACATAAAAGGTAATATTGCCAGCATTAAATGTTATACAGAACTCGGAACCCAAATCTATTACAGTAAAAACACTAGTTGCTTAACTAGAGACAATGTTTTAATACTGAAATAAAGATATTTTGAATCTCGACTTGGTACCTCTGCTTAAGTAATATACCACAACATACCTTATTAATCACAATTTGCCACTAAAATCCAAATTATTCCATTGTTAGAATACTTTACACTTCATATATTTTCTTATAAATGTACACTTTCACTACACATTCAGAGGTCCAAAGCCCGTCTAAATCCAACGACGCGCTACTGCTGACTAAACAATGAAGCCAGATCTTCCCACACTCTAGACAAAGACCTGCTATAATTAAAATGAAATTGACATAATTGTAGTCGAAAAAAAAGTAAGAATATCAGAATGACTGAAGCGTTACATGTACGATCGTTAGTGGTACGGAACCTAGTTGAAGATCCCACGAGAAAATGTAGACGAGATTTTTTGTAGAAAATTCTATTCGAAGCGGCTAACGGATTTGAAATGAAGTCAGGACTTTAAAGTTCATGTTTGTAACAACTGATATGGTGAATTACTTTTCTTATTTAAGAGGGTATAGGTGCAGTTAGATGCCATTTAAATTACAAGAACATATACTATCCCTAAAAATGGAAAGTGAAGGAATAAGTAAGATTATCATGAACATCTATGGCAATCGTTATTAGTGAGTCAATGGCCTGAATATACTGACAACTAATTTAACGTTCAAATTCAGTTCGCCATTTAGGACTGTGAAGGTCCAACGACAGTCGTTACGTGGAAAAACTGATATTCAGGTAAAGCCGGTTGAACTTCTAGCCGACCCCCAATGATCTTGGCAATATTATATACTAGGATTAAGGAATACGTACTTAGATTAATGCAATTTATCGCACTGAAGTTTGAGGTACTATTTCAAAAGTCTGTAATTATCCAGGTAAGTGTAAACTGTAATATATAAATACCTAGAAACATCTGTTAATTAGAGCAGTTCTATTTATAAATGCAATCAACGGTAATTATGTATAATGAATAGTTTCCGCGTTAACTACTATTTACCGAGACTCAATTATTATATAACACGTTTATAACGTTACGTATGTATAACTTCATATACATTTCTTAAAGAAATATCAGTCACACAGTAAAAATCATTTTATCAAATTTTGTGGGGACTGGAGCAATGTGTTACTGGGTATTTTATTCTTGATCGACTTTCTGATGTCAATCCTCTTTGTGTAGCTATAATTATTGTCAAACGATTCAAATAAAGTAAGAATTTTAGGGTACGGATAGATCAAGTGAGAGTAAGGTAAGATATACCACAAATCTCAGATGGCAAATGGTACAGAGACCCTAAATAGCCGTTATAGTGTATGCCTATATGCTAATACCGTAGAGGTTTGTAGGATATCAGAAGTCATAAATGTTATTTAGTGTAGCACAGTTACTAGGCGACGATATAAGCCTACGACGCTACGAAGTGCTACACAATTTTCCCGTTCCTTTACAAGCCGTCTACGTTACATAATACCCTACAACTTAAAAGACAAAAGTTCAATACCGTACTTTGTGTTTTCATAGCCTGTTCAGGGATGGGTTAGTTTTTACGTAATCTCATTGACAGATTTTGGATTTGTAATTAATTTAAAATGTAATTTGTAAATTGTAGTGTTCAACTTTTGTAGTCGTCTCAATATTTAATACGCTTTTTGTCAATTTATGTTAAAATGGGATTATAAATGTAATATGATGTTTTAATATTTGAAATGGTTTTTTAAGACCTTTCAGTTAATACTCATTTTGCTAGGGTAAAATAAAAAAAGGCATTCTCAATGGAGATAACCACACAGAAGACATTATAGTGCACAAGTGTATGCGCAAACACAGCACTCTATGTTCCCTCACTCTAACAATCCTGTATGACGGATACAAACTCATGGTTGTTATTAAGCATATCCATAATAAACTTCTAAGAACACTTTTTCTTCGGGAATCGAAACAGAGACTTCTTGATCGGCTGATGTATACACGCAAGCTATAAAACTACAACTATTGACCTGAATTCTTAGTTTGGTAAACAATCTAAAAAAAATGTTAGGCATCTACAAAATTAAAAAAAGTTAAATAAACATTTACCATTAAATACGCACGCGTGTTTTCTACGTAAATACATATTTCTCGATAAGTTCTTTATTAGTACAAGTGTTTGAGGAACAGTTGCTATGGTACTGTTCAATTTTAGTTTCAGATGGAGAGCGTCTGGATGGTATAATAATATTGTTTAAGTTTATTTATTAGCACAAGTGCTTTCGCAGTAAGGAAACGTTTACATTAATATTTTCTTTGTAATTTTGGTCTATCATCAGCCTATCGCAGTCCACTGCTGGACATAGACCTCACCAATTGCACGCCACTTAGTTCGATCCTCGGATACTCGCATCCAGCTCCTGCCAGCCATCTTGCGCAAATCGTCACTCCACCTGGGCTGTGGGCGTCCTAAACTACGTTTGGCGAGACGCGGACTCCACTCCAGAACTCTTCTACCCCAACGGTCATCAGTTCTAGTATTTTCGGTTACATAATTAAAATCGCCACTCCTCTCGGTTACAACCCTCTCTTTCCTCTCACCTCGGTCACACTCAACTGGGAGGAATCGCGATTGCTCCAACGACAAGGGCCTTGCTTTTAAGTTGAGAGAGAGAGATAGTTAAAATCGGTTTTTATTATGAAATTAATGCTAGAATTTACAGCGCCTTTTCGTTCAGAATAATTTAGAGGGGAAAGAGGATGTTTGGAACTCCGTTCCGGATTTACATAATGCTTGTGCGTTTGTTCTCTGTGATACCTTGCTTGCCTCTCCCATGGTCAATTGAAATGCTACACGACATCGTGCACATATATTGTAGACTGCCCGGATGGCATAGTGCTTTTAGCGTTGGCCATGAGGCCTTCTATTCCACTGAGTGTTACGGGTTCAAACCCCAAATGCGACAAACTTTGTCTGATTCACAAATTATTAATAAACGTCTAAATGTTATTTGTGTCCGTTTCTTATATAAAGTCCCCCGCAACACAGGATATATTTCTAGAGCAGGTGTTGTCATTGCAAAAAAAAGGAAAAAATCCATTAATCCTGAAAAGACTACTGTTCCAGAGACACGAACGAACGACAGAGAACGGAACGGTTGGTCGATCATGTGAACGTAGTAAATCTCTCAAACACCATAATCCTAGTTGGCACAGAATCCTAATCCTTATTGATGTGTACGAGTTATCTCGATAATTCGTCTAGCATCGTGACTTGCGCACGCGCCGTTTACACGACAACATACACACTTGTGCAAATATGTACTGTATATACCAATTGGAGGATTCTTTTATGGAAAATAAGCGTTTAAGGCTGGTAGTACTGTTGACTAGCTGAAACCCGCGTTTATTGTTGTGGTCTAAAAATGTTTGCCTGCGTTACTCTTTATGTTATCAGCTTTCTGCCAGTGAAAGTATCGTCTAAATCGATATAAACAAACAAGATTCCTGTATTTTGATAATCTATAACTACGAGTAAGAGTCTATTTAAAACAAGACAAGATTTAAAATGATTAAAAAATGGGGTACAATGTGATAGAGACACTAACTTCTTAGCATTCCATGGATTCACCGTGCGGGTGCCGGGTCTATCGTTAGGCAGAGGGAGAAACCCAGAGCAGTTCCCAGGACTTGCGACCTAGGTGTAGGTTTAAGGAGGCCCCCTTTGAGATGCGCATCAACGCTCACCTTCACTGCTCGAATTTCCCGCCCTGCCTAGCCAAATTTGGTAGGAACCTGTTAGTGCAGCCTTAGATACTCGTTCTAAAATAGAACTTACTGCAGTTCTCGACAGGCCAAGGTCTTTCAGAAGGATATAGGGAGATTTTGGTGGTATACCTCTCCCTCTAACTTCTACCGTGTATAAATTAACGACATACCCATTTTTGTAATTTTGTACTTTTTTTTCGATAAAATATAATACTTAAGATACTTATCTGCATGAGTTGCCAACCCTGTCTTACCCTTTGGACAGGCAGATATGGTTTGAATCACGCAAGCAACACCACGCACATTACTTATAACCACTATGAATCATGTATTTGTTTACTTATTTTAAAAAGTAATATGCTCTTGGAAGTCAAGTCTCTTTGATGTTGTTGATTTCTTTTTAAAGACATCTGCTGCCAATGATGAAGTAGCATCTAACTAGGTCACCATATTGAGGGTCACCATGCTGTATTGTCTACTTCACAATGAGGATGGTGACCCCTACTCCTATTTTCTACTAATGCTTTTCATCAGGTCGAGTACAGTAACTTTGGTAGGTCTAAATATATTAAAAACAATATTTGGCACTGCGTCGCGGGATACTCTACAAACACAAAACAATCGGACACAATGAACACCTAGAATCGGTACAACAATTTGTGGATCGTTCAAAGTCTTTGTCCTATGTTGAGTTGAAACCTACAACACTGACCGCTCAAACCGTTCCGTTATTCTTGCAGTACTATAAAAACCTTTATGAAAAGGCATATCAATAGCAAAAATTATAACTACAAAACAGCTGAATTAAAGGAAATAGTTATTTATAGAAATAAATGATATTTTTTAGATCGTATCGTGGTTCAATGGTTTCAGTGCGTCACTATCATGATAGTAATGGTTGCAAACTAGGTTATTATAATATTTTTATAATGTAATATAATAAAAACGTCATGAAAACTACGTCAGAAAACATCGACCCCTACACAAATATCCCTATATTATATCTAGGGCAGGTACAGTTAGATAGAAAAGTCCTTATTTCTACACCGTTACCTATTATAAGAAAAATACGGAAACTGTGAGATATTAATCTTACTGACTGCCTTCTTGGTCTAGTGGTTAGTGTATGCGGCTGCTGATCAAGAGGTCTCGGGATCGATTCCTGGGTTGGACTAAATATTTGTGTGATCCAAAATATTTGTTTCGGAGTCTGGGTGTTTTCTATGTATAATATGTATGTATTTACAAAAAAAAGTATGTTTAGTATCCATAATATTAGCTCTGCTTAGTTTGGGACTAGATGACGTTGTTAGTAACATGTCCGAAAATATTATTTATATTTATTATTTTTTATAATGCACTAACTTTGGTCCGTAACTCCGCCCGTGTATGTCGGTTATCGCGGAAAAATTGAGCCTAAGTACTTTCTCTAACTTTAGTCTGTGTGTCTGTATCTACAGAGAGTTATCTTCGAATTTATTATATTAGTATGTATATACATTGTCTTATTGCCGAATGAAATTCATTCCAGGCAACTTTAAATATTTCACCAATGAAAAGCTACATTATTAACTAGTAAGACACACCCACAAGCACAAACTAGTAAATAAATTATAAACATACATTCTATTTCACTCATACACACAGCTAATGTGATAAGATAAAAGAGGAAAATAGACAAAAATAATGAGAAGAACGAAAAAGGTCGTTAACAAAGAATAGACATCTGTAGCTGCGAACGTGTCAACATAAGATTTAAAAATATTATTTGCATTGATTAATTAAATTTAAAAAAAAAGCTTTTCAATCTCAAACTAACAGACGTCCATTTCTTAGTTAAATCAGGACCTTCCTAGCTAATCTACAAAATAATCGTTTACAACTTGCCTCGTTGGCGTAGTGGTAGCATATGTGATTGCTATGCTGAGGTCTCGGTGTTCGATGCCAAGGTTGAACTAACGGTTTATATGACGTGCAAATATTTGTGTCTGAGTTTGGGTGTTTTCTATAATAATATAACATGTATGTATTTACACGAAAAAGTACGTAAATATTACAGGATTAAGTAGTCGGTCTCTACTCAACCCAGAAATACGAAACAAGCATGTTCAAACAACGGATATAATTTCTGTCCTAACGAAACGACATACTTGTAATGCCAGTCACGACAAAGTACAAAAATATTGACATATTTTATTTATAAACACAGATAATACAATTCTGTATATTTCTTCAGCTCAAGGTGATAACATTTATTAATTTATTCCGGTGCATTAAATTATATCTACACGCTTCACATAAAAATTCCTCGAAGCCCTAAATTTATAAACTTCAGGTGTGCCATATTGCAATTAAAAGCGTGTGAAAAATTGATTTATTTTTTTGTATACTAAGCTTTTTTACAAATCAGTGCTGAGTATTAGATTTTTTGAAGTGAATAAATATGTTGTATTACATTATACACTAAGGCATCATATCTTTAACCCACCTACCTCATAACTAATTATAATTAATTCTCCTATTTATTTCTTGATTGGCACTTTACTATGGGACACAAGCTGACAGAGAGTGGGACCATCGGTGACTGATCCATTATTAACGTCAACGGTTTCAATTTGGTTGCGAAATGCGATTGACAATAGACAGGGGGAAACCTCTGTGGCTATGATAGATGCCTCTGTGGTCTGACTAGTCACAGCGTTGAACCTGTGGAAACCTGAAATAACGACGTGTTCCTCAGAGCAGGGTGCCTGAGGTCGGCCGTCTTTAAGTGTTTTTAATTTGAGTACCACATTCTCCTATGGTTCGACTCCCCGAGAAGGTTTCCACCCTTTTTGAAAAAAAAAAGAGAATTTTGCTATAAAGCAATTTGGTTTAAACTTTGAGACTGAAAGGGAAGTAAATCCTCTAAAAGGAATTTTTCTAAACGACTTGTAAATAAGGGAGTTCTAAAGTAACAAACAAACATAAAAAAATCAACCGAATTAGAACCTCTATACTAGGAAGTTGATTGAGAGTGCGTAAACCTCGGACACTTCGAACAGGATCTTGAGACAAAAATCTATATATAACAAATGATTCAATATATTGTATACATTTTAGTATTATATAAATTAGCGAGTCTTCGAACGTGATAATTCGGAAGCAATCACGATTTAATCAGATGATCACGATGTGGTACACTGTCTGAAGGCCTAGTGTGAGTTCATCACATATGTATTAGTTTCTGTCCCCAGCTTCGAACGCGTGTATGTCGGCTATCGCGGTTAAGAGTAACCTTTGTCCTTCCTCAAGAAAAGGGCCGGATTTAAAGGTGTGGAGGCCTCGGGGCAACATAGGAGTGTGCCCTTTGGTCCCAAATTATATTCCAAATAAAATGATCAATTTTCAATCTAGTATTCCCATTAATGATTTATTGTGAAACCAAGTATAGACTATTTTATTATTTAACGAACATATAAATATAATCGGAAACAATAATCATCTAAAATTAAATTTTAGCGTTAACAAACGGAACTTTCCGAGCTGAGAGAATGTAATCATCTTTGTACAAAGTACTATAGGTAAAGGTAGAAAGCGAAAAAAAATATGAAAGGAAAAGTTGTTGACTAGTCTGAATTTGAAATATTTTTTTCCGAAGTCTCTATTGTGGGGGCCCCTCTTTTGTAGAGGCCCGGGGCTGTTGCCCTGCCCTAAATCCGGCCCTGCTCAAGAATCTAAAGTTATTGAAATCGGTGTATCGGCAGACGTGATAACGTAACATACTAAGTGACTTTGTGACTTTATAATATTAGTATGGATTAACTCGGTGTCGATGGCGAACGCTGAACTCTAAACCAATCACGCGTTAAGCGCTGAGTGCGAACGAACAAGTAATAAACTCACACTAGTCCGTGTAGTGAGCGTCACTTATTCACACATTGCACGTTCTTGGGGAGTACGTGTTACGTGATAGATAATAAAAGTGTAATATAATAATTAGGTAATCGTATTACGCCTTTCTTCAGTGTGATATTTCATTCAACGTCTGTTTCTAGGTAGATTACGATGCGATATTATATTGACAACTATGAGATTATATCTAATATTGTACATATAAAAGGGAGGTGTTTCAAGATTAACGATATCGCAGATTTTGCTTCAACAACTTGGGTAGTTGAAACTGATTTTATATAAACTGAATATTAAATAAAGAATGAGCGAGAACCTGAAACGCGGAAAAAAAACTTTATTAACCAAACACTCTGGAATGATTGTAATCACACCTTGATCATTTTGAGTTCACTTAATACCACAAATAAAATTAATTTACAATACCGTATAGTTTATGAAATAAAAAATCAAAATAGCGTCATCAAATTATTAATTGACAATTAGAAACGAATATATGAATTGTGGATCTCTTCTATTGTTCCATCTATCTATGTAATATACGCAAAGCAAGAACTTTGTACCTCTTTTTATGAAAATCATACGGAGGAGTATGAAATTTGGCATAGTTTAAGTTTATATGGAGGAGAAATGCAGACAGCTAAAAAAATTAATTAAAGTCGAATTTCGACCAACAGGCGACCAGTGGTCGCCGTAATAAGAAATAATAAAAAATAAGAAGTTAAGTTCGTAAAGTTGAAGAGGGTAATCTTCGGCTCTACTCCATTGAACAGATTATGAAAATTATTTTACCAAGAGAAAGCCTTATCATTTGTTAGTGTTATATATTAACCCGAATAATTTAAAGTTTTTTTTCGTGGTACATAGTCGGATTTGTTTGAATATATTCATTCAACAAAGTGGGCACCGATCAGTTGGTCTGTTATAAGTCTTAAATATTTACTAGAATAACCAAAACTTACAAACCAATAAACTTTAAATACACTCAACTTACTGAATTACAGAATAGAGATAAAATTAATTAAGTTATCTAAAAGTATATTATTATTGTTTATTATTGTTTTGAATGAGAGTGAGTCAATATACTAAAATGACAATCAAAATACACAACAAGGTTGTAATTTGAAGTGTGAAGATAATATTACATGATACATTACGACAATAAGTAATGTAGTGATAACGGTGCATGGAACAAAACATAGGTGCAAGAATGCACTTATTTTCTATTTTATCATCATCAACAACGTTTACTAATCTACTGCAGAACATAAGCCTCTCTATAGATCGCTTTAGCTTTCTGTTCTACTAGTGGCTAGATTAATTGTTGTCTGTTTCAATTTTTCTGCCTCTTGGCAGAGCGGTTGCGTAGTTTGTTCCCTACGTCGCATCTTACTACACCTACGGGATGAATACAGGTTATGACCAGGGATGTTAAGGAGCTCCGTAACCGTAACCGAAACTATCGGATATTCGACATAAAACATATATCCGTAACCGTAACCAAGTTTCGAATAGTTTCGGATAGTTTCATAACAGGGCGGAGTCTAAATAAAACGACATCTTTCGACAGTTTAGTAAGTTAATGTAATCTACATTAACTTACAAAACTGCAAAATGTAAACAGTGTGTTAAAAAGTTTTCCCGAAAATGGCATAATACTTCACTGAAACATTATCTTAAATAAAAATTATTACATACTTTTTGTATTTATGTTTTACTTCAATTTAATATCCGTAACCGAAACTATCCGAAACTTACGGATAATCCAAAATAATCAGATATCCGTAACCGTATTCGAAACCGATATAATTTTATTCTTATATCCATATCCGTATCCAGATCCGAAATATCATATCCATGACATCCCTAGTTGTGATTGTGACACTGTATTCTTAATAGAAGTATCCTTATTAGTTTCTCCTGAGACGAGACCCGAGCCCAAATTCTATAAATAAATAAATAAATATTTCGGACATCTTACACACAACATCATCTAGTCCCAAACTAAGCAGAGCTTGTGTTATGGGTACTAAACAACTGATATATATACATAAACATACTTCTTTTAGGAGTAACTTACTTTTTAGATTAGCTTCGCCCCGCAACTTTACCCGCGAGGCTCAGTCGTTAATAAGTACACATTGTAAAGTTCCATACGCCTAGAGGTACAACTGCTATTTAGCAAGTTAAACATCATTGGTATCTCGTGAGAAACTTTGACGAACAATAGATACTTTCTATTCCCATCGATTGAATATGCTCATTTTGGTATATTACAATATAAAAAAAACATGTAGTTATGTGATGAGAATACCTGTTGGAATGTTTATTGAGGTATGTGTAGTTAGTGAGGGAATGAGTGATTTCATATTCAGTAGTAAACGTAATAAAAGTAACACAATACATTTGATATTTGTTTTAAAAGTATCAAATTCAATATTCTATATATATATTCGGTATACTATGGTCATAGAGTTTTATATTCAGGATTGTAAAAAGCAAATGGCCAGTGGTCGCCTTACAAGCAAGTTTCGCAAGGGTGAGAACTATTGCTCGAGATATTGCAAGGAACAAAGTGTTTTTAGAATAAGTGCTTTTCTAATTTCATTGGCTAGTTTGCACCAAACGAGTGTTTCTTTTAGACATGTTTATTGGTCAACAATAGCCACTTACGAAGTTGTAAAGGACACGTTATGAAGTCCAGTGACACAACTTTAAGTCTCTGAAGGAACTTTTTCAGGTATTATATCACTAAAACACACAGAGAAGATTTTCTTAGGCAATGTCCCTTGTGGATTATAATATATACCGTATGTTTGTATTGCTACTGTACATGAATATGTAGTAGCTAGTAGCCGTATCAGTAGTTCTTTGCTAAATTGTTTGTATAAAATATATATAAATAGACATGTACCCTATACCTTTTAATCATTTAAGCTGTCAGTTTTGACGCAAATTTGTCACAAGACCAATGACTCTATTAGTTTCTGTAGACAAATATGGAAAATGGCGGACAGTTTGGTATAGATTAGGTTGATCGATTGTAAAATTATTCTATTTCTTTTGTTATTTATAAATATGATTATTTATGGTGTTACTACCGAAATATATAGAAAACCAGACTGCATATCAGTGGGATAGGTTGTGAAATTTAAATAAATGTACTAGGAATACATGTTTTTGTTGATGGCGTGGAAAATCTCATGGGATCTTCGGGTGATTGAGAAAACAATTTCAGAACTATGACTTCACCGAAAATCACCCCAACATCAGACATCAGTTAAGTTTCAGTTCAAGCGTATTAGTTTAAGCGGTTTACTACACCTATCTCTAGAGCGCATTGTGTTGTGGGTTCAAATCTCAGATAGAATAACACTTTGTGTGATCCATCAATTGTTGCTCTGAGGCTTCTCATTCATTTCGTCCATTTCATATATGTTTGTAAAGTCCCCACAGGGCTAACCTCGCACTAGGTACACAATCATTTCTCCTGGGTGAGTGGATGTTCTAAGTATTGGTATTCTTTATATCCGTTCCTCGTATAGTACCTCGCGAAAACGGATATATATTTCTAAGGCGTTGCCTTTTAAGACTAAAAAAAAAACTATACAACTACTGCTGGAAATACATTCTAACCCTCTCATCATGAGTGCGATGTTCTTGCAGATTTAAATGGCCGAATAAACATGTAAATATTTATTATTCTTATTTAACTCCTATAGATTATACTAAAATATTATATACATCATACTAATATCAATACATGTGTGCAATCATAATTACTTTATCTCCTGTACAGATAAGTGTTCCATCTAAATGTTCTCGTTAAATATTCAAAGACATGTCACTCAATGGTTGAAACGTGCTATTAGTTAACAATTCCATAAGCTATACAACTCGGTATGGTGAATTCATTGATACATTGATGATGGTACAGAGACTTCATTAAAATTTCTAAAGACTTGCCATAATTCATGCTGGTAATATTCAATGAAATATTTGTGGTACTTGAGTTTATAATAGTATGTCGTGCTATTTTTATTTATGTAAGGAGTTATTTCAGGAGGCGTGAATGTATATTCTTGGTATATTAACTGGTTAACTCATTAAAAATGTAATAGATCGTGGTGATGCATATGCAAACACATATGTTGTCGCTAGTGGTGAATGAATACTAAACAATTCAAAATTAATAACAGGACAACAAACTATGAAATCTACTTCTCTGTTTTGTCCTCACACCATTGCGGTTAAAGGTCAATTTAACCATATTGACCTTTAACCGACTAAAAATCGCACGCCGCCTCAGGTATTCACAGTTCGATCAATTAGATGATACCTAGAAAGAATATCTCGGGTACTCCGATGTACCTCAAGTCATGTATGTTACAAAAAAATATATATTTGTAACTGTTCTAATATTAGCTACAAATTTTCCTTCAGCAACTCATTAAGAAGTGTTTTATTACATTCAACATTCAGGCCGATGATATATACGATCGGTGTAAAGAGTTCTAAAACCTTTAAGACCATTCCGGAGACGTCTAAGGTTATCTCTTTATATTTTTCATTGTATGAAACTAAATAGTAACTAATTAATAAGACCTTGATCTTAAAACGGTATATGTTTTACACATCATATCTTTTGGTTAATTGCAGACTTCGTTCAAATGTACGATAATGAGGAACGTATCCTTTATTTGTTGTTTTAATACATTATCCCAGCCTTAAGCCCGATTTCCACCGCGAGCGGAACGGACCCATTAATGACTCCTTTTACCTCGCAATACAAAACTGCATACATGTGTTTCCACCAACAAAGAGTTGACAACGGGGGCGAAAAGAGTTAAAATGAGCTGCGGAGTCATTAATGAGTCCTTTCAACTCGCAATTGAATTTTAGTAGTGTTTCCACCGAAAAAGAGTTGAGCGGAGCGGACCGAGTAAAATGTGTCCGCTGTCTCGCTGACTAGTTTGAATTTCGAACGGACGCGCTCAACGCTACTGTTTCCATCACCCCCCGCGCGCCTCTCCCGCTGCCGCCGACGCCAATGCATTGTTGACATTGTTTGTGATAATAATTTGATTTAGATTTATAGAAGCTGTACGACAATATCCATGTTTATGGGACTTTCTCGAATGTGCAGACATAACCAAAATCTCCGTTTTGCAGGTTTTTTCTGAGCTTGAGATATAATAATATATTCTTTTTCTTTTGGTATACATAGTCACTGTCCTCACTTGATTCCGTATCACTTGATAACATAGCAATTTCACTCAGCAAAACACTACCGCACGTAACCAGTTCAAAACTCCAACTGAACTCGCTCGCTGTGGAAATTGATATTCATTTCTCATTTTCCGTTCGTCTCGCTCCGCCGAGTCTGTTCTGTCATTATCCGCTCGCAGTGGCAAAACTCTTTGTTGGTGGAAATGCAAACCTATTTTGTTTAAAAGGAGTCCGTTCCGCTTACCATTTCTCGCTCATTACCCTTTCGCGGTGGAAATCGGGCTTTAAAGCCCGGTTTCCACCGCGAAAGGGTCGCGGACAGCGGGAGAGTCAGGGAAAGGAGCGCGGGGGGTGGTGGAAACAGTAGCGTTGAGCGCGTCCGTTCCAAATTCAAACTAGTCGGCGAGACAGCGGACACATTTTACTCGGTCCGCTCCGCTCAACTCTTTTTCGGTGGAAACACTACTAAAATTCAATTGCGAGTTGAAAGGACTCATTAATGACTCCGCAGCTCATTTTAACTCTTTTCGCCCTCGTTGTCAACTCTTTGTTGGTGGAAACACATGTATGCAGTTTTGTATTGCGAGGTAAAAGGAGTCATAATGGGTCCGTTCCGCTCGCGGTGGAAATCGGGCTTTACTATTCCCTCATTGCTTTTAATTTTCTTTTAGCGTAACACAATTTTCCTTTCTCTAAAACATAAGAAGCATAAAATACTTCTTTCAACTTCATCTATCTATTAAATTGGGTCCAGGGGTTCCAGAGATTAGATGGTACAAAAAGAACGTCACAATTTTTTATATTTTGTCATTAGTAGTAAGTATCGTATATAGAGAAAAGCTTTTCCAATCAAACACCTCATTTTAAATACGTAGTGGTTCTTTATGAAGTAATTATAGTATAAAATACTCGTCTATGGCAATCCAACACATGGTAGGTCATTAAAAACCATATCCATCAAATCATCACCGCGTTGTGCAACCGATTACTGTTCTAATGCTGTTTACAACATTAACTCTTAATTAAATAAATAAACATTACGCTTTACTGTTAAAGTGAGAGCGAGAGTTAATATATGTATCTGCTTTTAAATTGTATCGATTTGATTAATTTATACAAATAAACAAAATTGTAGTGTCTGTTTGTAATATGAAATGAATAGTTTTTCAATAAATGCGTAATCGTGGTAGTAGAGCCACGCCCGTGGTAGTTGAGCCACGCTGATTTCAGCACGAATGGGCCGGCTCGACCCGGCCAGTACTACCCTCACACAGAAGACCATCCTAATAATGACAGCATTCTTGCTGTCGTATTTCGTTGGTGAGTGTGAGACCGGAGGCCCAATCATTCTGCATCATTCTCCCGCCCTTCGAAGGCCGGGAGAATGATGCAGAATAATCTAACCAGGCTGCCATGGTAGGGGTCACCATGCTACATTGCCTACCCTCACAATAAGCATGGTGACCCCTACTCCTGGATTCTACTCATGCTTTCCATCAGGCAGAGTGGAGTCACTTTGGCAGGCTTAAATATAAAAAAAAAAAAAAAAAAACATGTAAGTAAACACGTTATAAGGAGTTTACAATTCTTGGTGCAATGAAAAGTCAACCTAAAATTGTTATCCTAGACAAAGCAATAGATCTCGCTTGTTATCTTACGTCAAGTATTTACGGTCATCGAACCCCGTGCGGTAAGGCAAGCGGTTATTACTAAACTGCTCGAGATTATGGCATATAAGTGGTGGTGCCGTTTGTGTAGGCAGTAGGCAGTAGGCAGTATGGGAGGTGCTTTTCTGCTACTTAACCGCGATTAAATAATCGATATTTGTGTAGATAAGAGTTTGTATTATGTAAAACGGAAATGTTACATTGACGGTTTTTTATATAAAAAGGACAATTCCCGCATAAGGATATATTCCTGTGTCGCGGGGAACTTAACAAACATACAAGAAACGAACACAAAGAACACCCAGACACAGAATAACAATTTGAGAATCACATAAAGTGTTATCCCGTAGAGTATTTGAACCCACAATACTTGGCGCAGTAGAATACGGCGTGGCGACCGCTTGAACCACTAACCCAACCGTGCAGACTGTTATTTCCACGTGGCGATGGATTAACTGTATGTAACAATACAGAGTTTCACCACCCCTAAGTATCCTATGGGTGGGTAATAAGCGTCTAAAGGTTCAAACTACGAAGAGCAACAACACTGTAAAAGAAAAACTTGAAACCTTATTACCAACTCCTCTGGTCAGCCACGCCAAAACCACCCTTTTTTTTATATTTAAGCCTGCCAAAGTGACTCTACTCTGCCTGATGGAAAGCATGAGTAGAATCCAGGAGTAGGGGTCACCATGCTTATTGTGAGGGTAGCATGGTGACCCCTACCATGGCAGCCTGGTTAGATTATTCTGCATCATTCTCCCGGCCTTCGAAGGGCGGGAGAATGATGCAGAATGATTGGGCCTCCGGTCTCACACTCACCAACGAAATATGACTGCAAGAATGCTGTCATTATTAGGATGGTCTTCTTTATGAGGGTAGTACTGGCCGGGTCGAGTCGGCACATTCGTGCTGAAATCAGCATGGCTCTACTACCTTTACCTTTCTAAGGAGTATCCTTTTTCCAGCAGTGGACTGTTTACATGATGATGTTTTCATAATATGTAAAAGTATGTTTCAATTGGGTACAGCATAATATTTATGTCTTGGAATATAGTTAATATTATAATTATATTTCTTATTATTTGACTTTTGTGGTCAGTGGACAATTCCTCTAGTACTCTAATTATAGGAATACTTGGAATTGATCAAGTTAAGACATTACTCATTAAATTGGCTGTTCACATTGCGCAATTGTTAAAGTTATTGCTTCACCATTAAGCAGCGTTCCTGTGGGATTTCATTTTTAAAAGTGTATATATTTATTTACATATTTGTAATAAAAACACCCATATAAAATACTTCCTCTCTTTCTTTTATTTTCACACGGTTATAACAGTTACAAGTAACAAAGACCATTCAACCATATTTGTTTTTTTTAGAGAACTCATAGACAATATCGACTATCTTTTTTAATGCACTGAATAGACATTGATATCCAACAAAAAGGGACATTCATGTGTGTGATTCAGCCATATTCCTTCCAAGTCTTGGGTCATCATCATCATCATCAGCCTATCGCAGTCCACTGCTGGACATAGGCCTCTCCAATTGCACGCCACTTAGTTCGATCCTGGGCTACTCGCATCCAGCTCCTGCCAGCCCTCTTGCGCAAATCATCACTCCACCTGGCCTGTGGACGTCTTACACTACGTTTGCCTAGACGCGGTCTGAACTCAGTCTTGGGTCGCGACACAGAAATACTACAATACTAAACACTCCTATACTAATATTATGAAGTTGAAGAGTTTGTTTGAGCACACCAATCTCAAAAACTACTAGTCTGATTGGAAAAATTATTTCACTGTTCTTTCATCTAGTCATTA
The DNA here is from genome assembly GCA_932526445.1 of Phragmatobia fuliginosa. Lineage (NCBI taxonomy): Eukaryota > Metazoa > Arthropoda > Insecta > Lepidoptera > Erebidae > Phragmatobia > Phragmatobia fuliginosa. The sequence goes on along the minus strand of OW052078.1, from coordinate 2,087,661 downwards.
ATTAAAACAGAAACTCATCAAGTAAATCACGTTTTTATATTATTGCCAGCTATTTGTTTTACTCCATCTCCCAGTCCTCACTTACAGAGATAATAACAATAAGATTATCTTTAACAAGACAGAATTCTTTTTTGAGAAATATAATCTTAAAATCCACATTAAATTAAATGTAGCGTGCATAAAACACTCGACAATATTTATTTAACCACCTACATAATTATACAACAAGCCATTTTACTAACCAGATAACAGTTACTATACTTGGATGAAAGAATAACAAGTGCGAGTCGGACTCGTGCAGGAAGGGTTCCGTACTAATATTTTTTACACGTCTACCTGTTGCTGTTATTAATATCGAGCATAAAAAACGTGTATGTGACCTACTTAAATATTTATTTTATTCGGTTTTTAGTATTTGTTGTTCAAGCGGCAACAGAAATACGTCATTTGTGAAAAGATCGACTGTTTAAATATGACGGTTCATGAGATTCAGCCGACAGGCGGACGGACCGACTGAGAGACGGATAGCGAAGTCTTATGAATAGGGTTTTAACGGAACTCTAAAAATGACATTAATGTAATCTTTAAACAGATAACATTATAAGAACGATTAAATGATATGCATTCTGAGGTTACTACGCATCTATTTCACCTTCTCGCCTCAGCATTTAAATGATAATGTTGAAATTATGCATACATGTTGTCAGGGGTTAGTAAAGTGCATGAGATATCTATCATATAGAAAAAAGACAGTTTCCGGGGTATATAGATATATGTGTAAAATGTGCCTCGTAACAAAAAACTCGTCCTAGGTGCTCAGAAATGCACCTCCTCAACTTAGTACGTTTGTACTAATAAACAGTACTCCAATAATATAATTTATATAATATTAAGCGTTTTCCGTATGAATCCAAAAGGACGATTAAAAGTTTTGACAGTCTATAGATGTACACTTAAGCGCATAATTTAATATACTAAACCGATTTAAATTTACGTACTCAGGTTGTAGATTTTTCTTATTTCTAAAGCAAGATAGAATTGGCATAGACAGTATAATTAGTTCTACAAATAGCTTAAGCTTAACGAAACAAACGTATTGTAGGAAAAAAAATACCGTCACCTACTAAACACTGATAGCGTACAAAACAAAAAAACATAATTGAAAAGCGTTACAGAGTAAATTTACTGAACAAGCGAGAAAGTGGAGTGAGAAAGACCTTAGTCATGGCCGACATTGGAAAGAAGCACTCGATAAGAGAGCCTTGAGATAATTTCATCATAATAATGATGATAAGAATAAACATACAATCATCGAGGTTAAACAATTAAATGAAGTAAAAGACAAAGAGTGCAAAATTAATGTATTTAACGTAAATTAATTTCAGAAGACACAGAATAGTTAATGACATTATTTTGTAACTCTATCGCTCGCAGAAACGATGGCCGATTTTGGATAAGTCCTTGAGTGGTATCGCGGGCCAAAAGACGCAGCTTTGGTTAGTCATTGAATGCGGGCAGCACAGGAACGGTTGGGTTGTGGTTGTGGAGAAGAAGATTGGGAGAGGCCTATGTCTAGTACCAGACGATTTTTGGCTGAGATGGATTGGTTAAGGGTTTATTTCAAGTTTTCCTTCTTTTTGCAGTATATGTGGTCTGGCGTATTTTGCTATCTTAGTCGCCTTTTAGGACACCAACGGGAATTATACACGTGCTGACACTCCGTATTCTTAATACGTCATCCCACGGATATTCTTTACATAGCTTACATTTTAATTAATTTGTCCAGTCGCTAAGTGAAATTTGAGCATGTGTGCAAAGTTGACGAAACAATGTATCTCAATATCCTCTGTGTTGCAGTTCAGACGAAGTATGCGAGTTCGTGCTACCGTAAACTCGACACTTAGTGCCATAAACTTGTAACAACACTATTGAAGCTTCTGACACACAATGATAAAAGAGTTTGAGGAAAACAAAATCAAATATAGGACCTATAAATAAATCGCAGTTTCAAGACGGTAGGTAAATAACCGCAAGTCGAACGACGCAAATAATATACTCATACCGTAAAATTTTCCTCTTGCACCAGACTTTACGACTATGTTTTATTGAAATTTATTTTTGTAGCACCTATATTCTATATCTATAAATTTTAAATTGGCCTATTTACGCTTCTAAAGCTCAGAAATGGTTTTAACAATTTTCGTGTCAATTTTGTGCCTGACTTTTTATCTATGGAAAAGCAATGTGCCGCAGTAAAGGTTGATATGATAGAGCTACTATAAAATATATTTCTGTATCATCAACAACAGGAGTAACCAGCTCATTATTGGCCATAAGACTCATTAAAAGGAGGTTTTGGCTTACTAACTGGTTTTTCTCTCGTCAAGTTTTCTTTTGCAGTAATGTTATTCTACGTAGTTTGGTCCCCTATTAGGCTCTTATGACGCCCATGAATGAATAGGGGTGGTGATAATCCACATTTTTAATTCGCCACCACACTAACAGTCTCTGTTTCACTGTTATAAAAAGAACGAGAGTCTTACATTTAATGAGGGTTACACACTATCATCTACGTACGTGTAGAATAATTATAAATTTTTGAAATTATAATTTGTAATTTTATACATATTTAATATATGCCATTCAACTCCATCTATTGTCTGGAGTGGTTTCGCAGATGGATTAGATGTACAATGAGGTCAGATTTTTGGCGCTGCAACCGAGTCTAAAATTTGGGGGAAAATGTGTTTTTGAGTGTGTTTCTAAATGGTTCAGTTTATTGATTAGACCCTATATATTTTGCTTTAAGTTCTTCGACCACACGAATGGCCTAGTGGTTCAAGTGTTCAAAAAAACATAAATGTATCTATTTTTATTTGGACTAAATTGTTAGTTTTTCAAAATATTTACAGTCATACGTTAGCAATAATTGGTCATTCAAGTTTACTTTCGGTCTCCGCTAAAACCTGTTTTATTAATTATACAAATAATATATGCATTTCCTATCCTAAATATAATGGAATAGAAATAATTAAATGTTTAACCTGCTTGGAGGCCAGTTGCATTTTGTGAGGGTACAGCTCTTGGAGCCGTTGGCAAAGGTGAGCCGCCCCAGTCGCTATGCGGGCCATGATGCTCTTCACTCAGCCCTTACGTCCTCCGCATCAAACTGACACTAATCTCCGATTACACTGTCATCCTGAGCTTTGACGTACATAGTTTATCTGTTGTTATTATGATGTAAACGATATCACTTCAATAAAAATATCTTCAGAGACACTGAGATAAAAGTTTTGATAGCGGTTATACATTTGTTTTTTTTTTTAAGTTTGGTTTTAAGTGTAGTTGGAGCTAGGAACACGTGTGGTTCGGTTGCTTGTAAGCGATGGACTGTGTGCCGTTCGGCAGGTAGGTGGAAACGTCACCGTATGGATGCAAATTGAGTGTCAAGTGATAAGAACTACATTGGTATCGTAACGAGAAACTTGATACTTTACGCTTCGAACACTTTGACTGCATCCGATTCGATGATAGGAGAGGCAAGGTGAGAGATAAGTACAGTTTGTCGCCTATCAGGTTTTACCTGTTTATATTTATGCATTGTAATAATATCTGAGAGACATAAACATTGAATGGTTTCTATAGGAAATCTATTCGTCTGTACGTTTGTTAGATGCCTTTTAAAAGCATTGCTTTAATAATCGTGGCTTTCTTGCATTAAATTTATACATACAGAACATACTAGTTGATCATTTACGCAGTTTTTTTTTAATGTTGTCTGTCCGTCTGTTAGTTTGGTCGGGGTAAACACAGGAACGTCTGGGCCGACTTGGATATGCACTGGCAGAAAGCTGAATACCTAAGGAGTAGCTTCAACTAATTTTTATTAGACTAGCTTTCCTCCGCGGCGTTACTCGCGATTTAAGCACAGCGTGACTCAGGTAGTATATTGGATAAAACGCTGTATACTTTGCGATATATGAGGGACTCTGTTAGAAATATCATTATTTTCATGATCGGAAAGAAGAACATGGATCGTGGTATCCGGAGAGACTCCAGACAGATAAAAGGGCGTCGATAATGATTATGCTTACCCGATCGAGAAAGACCCTTAGGATGTCGCCCCCATAAATATGTACAATATGTACATTTATTTATATATAATGGACCTCCGACAAGGAATACACCTTACATGCTAGTTTTTAACAAACAGAAATAACAGTTTTAATGCTTGTGTTTCCTTAATTATGGGAGATCACAACATGGGCATTACAATTGTAAAAATACAAATAGTGTTGACAAATAGCTTATATAGAAAATGAAAAATAGGAACGAATTTGATAAAATATAATAATAAAGTTAGCGAATATCAGAACATTAGTAGCAGTTACATTTTTTTATTAATTCTTCCGAGCCTTATTCCCAAGTTTATTTGGGGTCGGCTACTAGTTCAACGAGTTTTACCTGAATTTCGATTTTTCCACGGAGCGACTGGCATCGGACCTCCGCAACCCTAAGGGAGAACTGAAATTCGAAGATTGAACTAGTTGTCAGTATATTTGAGGGCACTGACTTCCCAGTAACGATTGCCATATATGTTCATGACAACCGGGACCGACGGCTTAACGTGCTCTCCGAGGCACGGGCGTGAATCACCGCCAAACTTCCAAACTCCGGGCTGCTATTAGGAATTTCCTAAGAAAAACCCAAAAACACTTTTTGGCCCGACCCGGGGTTTGAACCCAAGACCTCTTGATTAGCAGTCGCGTACGCTAACCACTAGACCAACGAGGCAGTTACATATACAACACATACACATATTTATATTAAAACAGAAAGTAGCTACGTAAATATTTAAAGATTTGATTGAACTTTTAAAGAAACTAAAAAACCGCTAAAAGAAACTAGTGCAAGAATGAGTTATTTTTATACTACAGGTCGGATAAGGAGCATTAAAATTCTCAACAGAGTTTATGATATAGTGTTATTGACACGTACAAGTATATTAAAAGGACGCGATAACAGTTCTAAAAATTATTTCTAAGTATGTGCATTTTAACTAACTTCTAAAAGGTGGGAGGGTTTTTTGAATACTCGGTTATTGAAACGGTTATTTTTAACCGAATTCATAAAAGGAGGTGGTACTCAATTCGACTGTTTTAATGTTTATTATTTAAGAACTTTTTGATAACTCTTTTTTTATTTGAGAGCTGGTGCCTCCCATGTAGTCCCATGATCAGGAAACCAGGATATGATGATAGGATCCTAGAGAAATCGAGGGAACTCCCTAAATATCAAGTGCATACCTGTCGCAATTTGGGTTCAAGAATACTTTAACTTTGAAGTCGGTTTTTGTTTGTTAAAATTATTATTCTGGATCAGGAGATAGAGAAGACGCAGAAGGATTGATATGGGTCATGAGTCCTTGTATGTCTTTTCTCTAAACAGTTTCTGAAGACCTCAAGTTCTACTGGATGGTATTCTAGCTTTTGCTTGAAAAAAAAACAGTGTTTCATGGACATATTTTTACTCTTTCAACTTGCTCTATTAAAGTAAGTTGATGAAATCGATCTAAAAGACAACCAGTTACATTGTTAGTACAGGGTGGGCCAGAATGGCGTGCGAATTTCAAAATCGGATTGCTCGTGACAAGGACGCGGGAGCGGGGCGCGGGTAGTGGGAATAGGTAGCAGTGTTTCCACTTTTAGGGAATTCTCCCTATTTTAGGGACAAATAGCTGATATTTTGAATGGTTAAGGACAATTTTAAAAATTCAAGGATTTAGGGAATTTCGGGGAAAAATTAAAGCCTATACTGGTAACCCTGTAGTAAAGGAAATCATAGACTAAGCCACTGCTTTTTTCTTGGGGATTCCCCAGAATCCTAATAAATTTAATCCGTCTAATTTTTATTTACCTATTTTCGTTGATGTCACCAGAACTTAGTCGTATTGTAATGTTTTGATTTTATATGTTTGATGTTATTTCTGTATTGCGGAGCAGTAGTGGCACTAGTGGCATCAATTATTCAAGTTGTTACGACATTCAATGGAAGAAAATGACTATCAAGCATCATCTTCGACTCAAGATTGTTCAAGTGAAAAAAAAAAAATGTGCAGAAGTAAAAAACTTCTTGGTTGGAGCATCCCGATTTTAAGCCTTGGCTAAAAAGATCTGACATCTTGTAAAATCTGTGATTGCAATCTTGCATGTGAAATGTCCGAGTTATTGAAACACCAAAAAAGTATCAAACACTTCAAAAAAATGGGTGTTATATCACAATGTGCAAGCATGTCAACTTTCATAAACAAAAATCAGAATCATACAATTAAGGTAATGCAAATGGAATTTAAAAATTGCTAAATTTTAGAACCGAACAGTGTCATGTTGCGTGCAGCAAATGATTATAAAAGCAATGCGTCAACTTCCAAAAATTAAAATCCTGTTGATCTATGATCTGTGGGCGTTTTGATATTAAATATACCTACATTAAATAATATGCTGTGGTTTATTTTCTGTATTTTATTTATGCTCCCTAAATCAAGGAATTATGAAAGTAGTTTAGGGAATTTTAGGGAAAAATTCAAAAAAAACTAGGGAAAAATTGAAAATGAAAGTGGAAACACTGATAGGTAGCTTGGTTCTCGGAAATTTAGTCGCCATGGAGCGTTTCACCGGTGAGCAGCGTGCGTTCTGTGTAAAGGCTTATTACAAAAATGGCGATTCGTGCACTGTTGCGCGGCGTCTATTTCGCTCTGAGTTTAGTTTACATGATTTAAATCAATGTCCCAGTGAAAGTGTTATCAGATCGTGGGTCAATAAGTTCGAGACTACGGGTTCGACACTGAATCAAAAACCTGCGGGGCGTCCAAGGTCAATAAGAACGGAAGAAACTGTATGCAAAGTCGGGACGTCCGTACGGCGCGATCCCCAGTTATCAACTCGGAAGAGATCAGCTGAGCTCACTATATCAAGAACATCATTAAGGCGTATTTTGACAAAAGATCTTAAATTTCACCCGTATAAACTTCAATTAGTCCAGGAATTGAAACCAAATGACCACCATCTTCGCCGTGCTTTCGCTGAAAGAATGTTAGAGCGCTTTCGAAGTTTGAACAATATTCTCTTTTCGGATGAAGCTCACTTTCATTTAAGTAGATATGTCAATAAACAGAATTGTCGGTATTGGGCCGTAGAAAATCCCAAATTAAAACATCAAAGACCATTACATTCGCTTAAAGTTACAGTTTGGGCAGCCATGTCAGCTGAAGGAATCATCGGACCCCATTTCTTCGAAAATGAGCGAGGCCAAACCGTAACAGTAAATTCTGATCGCTATACAGTCATGTTACGTAACTTTTTCTTCCCACAACTGCATAATTTTGAAGCCTACAACAGCAGGACCTGGTTTCAACAGGACGGTGCGACATCTCATACATCCAATGACTCCTTAGCAGTTGTAAACGAAATGTTTACTGGAAAACTGATATCGCGTCGAGGAGACATTCCGTGGCCTCCTCGGAGCCCAGATCTCACGCCACTGGATTTTTTTCTCTGGGGGTACTTCAAGAGCCGCGTTTATGCCAATAAACCGACGACAATTGCCCAGCTCAAGAACAACATTTGCGAGGAAATGTCCGCTATCCCACGAACGATGTGCCAGCGAGTTTTCACGAATTTGAGGTCCAGATTCGAGGAGTGTGTACGTTTAGATGGTGCACATCTCAGAGATGTTATTTTTAAAAAATAAAATTCCCGTGTGTTTACTTTATTATAAATATAGATTATATTTTCTAAGCTTTGTAGTTTTTTTTCTATGATTTTATAAAATTTGGCCCACCTTGTATTTTAACGAAGTCAGGAATGACATATGAATACGTCATGACATAAATACTGCTCTGACGCGCACGAGTTTCGACTTAGTTATCGATTTTTTAATAACTGATGTAAATATAATATTTTACTTATAACTTTATAGTTGACAGTAATTTTGGGATTCTATTTAATTATATAATTCATTTCATTTTTCTTTTGTTTGTTTTTGTAATATATACTCATCCTTCATATGACATTCAACAACAATCCATATTGTCCCACTGCTGGGATTGGCTCTACTCTTAGGAGAGGTTTAAGACTATACGTCCCCAACCCTGGCCGAGTGTGGGTTAGGGACAGGCAAGACAGGTTGTGGCTACTTAATCTGGCCGTTGGATGCTTCTAACGGCCCATTCACGACCATTCCGCTGTGAGCGGCAGCGAAAAGCGAAACGCCGAGCGGTCATATCAAAAGTATAGAAATGTACGAGGCACGCCACGAGTCGCCGCTCATAGCGAAAAAGCTAGCGGTTTTGCCGAGCGAATTGCTACAGCGGCGGGCGGTATGGAGAGCGGCGGGAACAAAGGCACAAGTTCGTATGTGCGACGCCACGAAACAGAGCGGCGTGGACAGCGGTGCAGGAGTGACGGACTCAGCGGCGTTAAATAAAAACAAAAATTTTTAGACTTCTTCTTCTTCTTATCGTATCAATGGCAACACTTTACATGGTTTTGGCCTAGTGCTCGGCAACGCGGATTGCGTTTGGCCTTGTGTTGATCCATTGTGGTGAGAGGATTTGTCACCTAAAACACTGCGATACCGAGTGTTAGGTGTCCAGGGTGCGCCGGACGTCGGGACTCTTGTTCTCTTTTTTACGTCGCTCGGGGAGGCTCCTCTCGTGCACCCATTTTAGACGATTTTATGGCGGTAATGGATACCGAGGCTTTTATAACAGAAATTTAAATAGACCGCCTATATGGATGTCAAAATATCCCCAACATAAATATAAAAAGGTTGTGGGAAGAAATTAAACAATGTTTTCCGGAATATAATGGTACTTACGTTTAATTTAAATTGATAACACAAAAACATAGAACCTAGGTACCTACCAAACGAAGCCACTGATATGTTGACAAAACTACTGGTATGTTTACGTAATGTAGGTGGATAGTTGACAAGTTTTAAAAGTTAATTTTTTTCTCTGTCAGTAGGTACCTAATTAGCAAAACAGTTTACATATCAGTAGTTTTGTCTGTAGATATAACTACACACGAAACTACTAGTATGTCTTATACGCAATGTAAGTAGTTGACAAGTTTTTAAAGTTTTTTCTCTCTGTAAGTACCTACTTAGCAAAACACTTGGAAACATCAGTTACTTCTTATAGGTAGGACCTTCGTATAGGTCACTAAATTCACCATCTAAATACCGATCTTTATTTAGTTCGTGCACTCATTCTATCATATTTAAAAAAAAAATTGTTTCTAAACAGACAGGGGATAATTTTTATAACGCCATGATTTTTAACACGTTTCGACTACCTAAATACGTCCACCGTCGCCGCTGCAACTATTCGCTACTAGGGTTCGTGGCGTGCAAAACGCACCGCTCACCGACGCCGCTCCGCTTTTCGCTAAGACCAAAACTCGTGGCCAGGCCGTAAGTCGCCCGAAGGACTCCAACAATGCTTTACGACTGTTATGATAACAACCGGCACCGACTGATTAACGGTATTCTGAATCACGGAAACGGTCATAACATACTCTGCCACAAATGGTCACCCATCTAGGTACTGACCGCTCTGTCGTTGCATAACCTCGCTGATTGTTTCCAATCACATAAGGCCACTTGTCTATGAGCGCTTCTCTTAGCATACTTAATATTTAACTATGACAAATTTCATTCATCGGCATCGAGATATTATGTACTACGTAATCTCGATGTAAAAAGGAGTTTTTTTTACTTCACATATATAAAAATCTCTCGTGTCAAAATGTTATAGTTGCCATACTCCACCGAAAAGCTAACATCACGCCTAGACCATATGGAACCGATCATGAATGAAGAAACAAGCGAAACAGCTAGTCCTTACCTTACTAACATTATAAACGCGAAGGTTTCTGAGTATGTTTGGTGCTTTTTCACGCAAAAACTACTGCACGGATTTGGATGAAACTACTACAGTAATATAGCTTATATATCAGAATAACACAGTGGCTACATTTTACTGCAATAATCGAGATGCCCCATGCACGTTTTAATCGATCCACGAAATATAATATTTGAAATATTAATGGAATATGTAATCCCTTGCATTGGCTGTCTGCTGTCAATGGGAATAAAAGAGAAAGAAATGCTTTGCAAACTATTTGGTCACAATCTATTACGATCATATAATATCTACGTAATATATTATTAGTGTAAATATTCGTGATAAACCATTTTGTTCGGTCACTTTTAACCATATAATAGTTACGCAAGTAGTTCATAGCATTGCAGGCACAGCACACCTACACTATGTTTGTTGAGTCACGGTCTCCACTCCGACCCCTTATCATTGCACAAATCATTGGCTTCGATAACTAAAGAAAAGAAAGAAACGCGTGTGGTTAATGTCGCTAAACACATGTGTCTCTTAAATAATAGTCAATTTGTCATACCCCTTAAAATTTGAACCCACTGTGAACTGTGACAATATTTTTGTTCAGTGTCTTGAAATGAAAACTGTTGTTTTAGATCCCGCTAGCTTTTTAGCTAAATGTTTATTTTTTTATGAAAAGGAGGGCACAATAATTATTGTCTGGTGTCACCGTTTGAGCCGAGATCATCTTTGCATATTCACTCGAAGTAAATTGTGTAAAGTGGCAAGTCGTGAGGATGTATAAGAATTTGCACGATTTGACTAGTGTGGGATTGAATGAAAAAAACTTTTATATTTCATTATGTCAGAATGGTAGAACTGGCAAGCACAATCTTATATATAAAATTCTCGTGTCACAATGTTTGTTCCCACATACTCCTCCGAAACGGCCAACATTTATTTTACATACGCCTAGAACGCGAGTGGAGCCGCGAGCATCAGCTAGTAAAGGTATAATAAATACCTTCTTGTCATAAACTAAGCAGTACTTGTACTAGATAACTGAAACAAATACATATGTAACCCTTAAACTTTAAAGGACTTTTGAGCACGTAGGTTTTCCCTAAAGCTTGGCGAAAATATCACTAATGGTTACATATGTCTAAGTGGCTCCTTAAATTTAGGGGGTCGTTGGTGAAAACAACATTTATTCATCATTAGAGTTCCATAAAATAATTAAACAGGACATTATGAATCTATCAATATGACACGCACTTTAAAACATGGCAGACCTATTAGTACCTAGTATTAGAATGTAGGTACTTCAAAAGATTTTGTTAAATTCAGTCAAATAAATAATTTAAATATTGATAAATACTTTACGGCGTCGTGACAGACATCTTAACTATGTATATTCGCAAGTGCGCTCTAATTTAATGGGTATTTCGTTCGGTACATTACACGGTGGAAGAGTTTTAAATGTTCCGTAGATACGACACAAGTGCCAAGGAAATTTTTCAATGACAATTGTTTTTTAATTTCAGAGTATAAGCGGTCTTCGTATGATCTACAAATTGTTGTTCCGAGTCTGATTGTTCTTTGGGTCCATTTCATGTATTTTTGATAAATGCCCGACACAGCTACACACGTATACAATCTTTCACTTTTATTATATAAAAACATTAAAAAAAAATCTAGTCTTCATCTCTGGTCGACTAGCTCAATAATTATATTTGTTGTTTGACCACAACACTGCGTGAACTCGTGTTTATAACATTGTAAAAGTTTCCAGGAAATTTTAGGATGCTGATTCATTTCTGTAAACAAGTAAATCGTTACTTAATACATGTGTTAATGATATTATGTTGTGGTTCTTGTTTCAGAACGGAACTGGAAAAGAAACCGATGATTCTATGATAGTTTAACTTAATTTTTAACTTAATCATTTGGGAGATAAATCCTACGTGGGACAACACTTGGTGTAATTCGCAAATTGTTGTTCTGAGTCTGGATGTTCTATGTGTCCGTTTCATGTATGTTAGTAAATTCCCCCGCAACACAGGATTTATAATCCTAATGCGGTAGTTGTCTTTTGAAAAATAGAAATAAATAAATAATAACATCCTTTATTAAGTATTCGATGAAAACGATAGGACCATGTCTATCTATTAAAAACTATTATTAAAAAAACTGCACATTCCCAGATTGTTAGAACACAAACTAATTGCTCAAAAGTCGGGGCTTGGTCATTATCAATTGCCTTTTATAGTCTAAAGCTGAACATAAGTTTTTGCTTAAAAATGAGGATTTATTTTTTGTGCTGGCCAGACGAGTTTAATCGATAAATCATTAACATTTTATCTGGAAGAGACCAAAGGAAACATGTCACATTCGCACTTATATTACATACTTGTTAATCTCCTCTTCTTGAACTTTTTTTTACTTTTAACATTTATTCTTGTACCAATGTTGTCTCCAAATAATCCAGCATGTGTCTACGTGACTGTTGACACTTGTTCCTTGAGACTTCGCCTAAATAATGAGCAAATGTCCCATTGTATGGGTCCAATGACGTAAGCAGTGAGGCGGTACACAAAGGTAATTGGGTTAAGGATTTGTTGGAATCGTCGGACCGTTGACGTTGAGGCACCAACTTCTATATAAGTTTGGACACTTTTAAGGAGTGAGAACACTTTGATGTTGTGGAGGGATTGAATATTCTGTATTGTTAGTTTGATAAGTAATGAATATATTGTTTATATATAATTTGAAATGCTAAAAATGTTGAGAATTTATATGGATTTCTCGGTATAGCTGAATCATGTATAGGATTAGTATTTGAGGTTTTGTTTAATGTTTGTTTGTTTAGCATTTCACTGTCCTGTGCCAAAATATTTCACTTAAACCTCTTAATTTACTACTACTGCAACATTGTGTGAAATTTAGGGCCGCTTCTCCAACGTCCGCTATATTCAAGGGGCCACTTAAAGAGAGTTAGGAAACATCATCATCATCATTCATCATCAGCCTAACGCAGTCCTCTGCTGGACATAGGCTTCTCCCATTGCACACCACTCTGATCGATTTTGGGCTTCTCGCATCCAGCTCCTGCCAGTCATCTTACGCAGTTAGAAAACCTTTAGTAATATTTTCATGTTCACTAATCTTTAGGGTGCAAAAGTGCTTAGATGTCCTTATAAATTTAGGGGACTACTTTCGTTAAGGGGTTCCTAGTAGGGTGTAAATTGAATAAAAAATCTTGAAGATTTTAATTCAATTATATTTTATGACTCTTTCAATAACATTCATCACAATCGGGTGTCTAATCCAACACTAAGCAAAGGCGATCATACGGTATATTTGTATGCTCCCAATATTATAAGAAAAGAAATATTAAGAATCTAAACTCACACACAATATATCGTAAATTACATAGATACCGAGACACCTATTAAGTGAAGCAATGATTGTGACAAATTGCACGAAGATTAGGGTTTGTTCTCGGGAATTCTCGAGCCGAGAATTCCCGGGAAATCGTTGGGCTTTGTTCCCGGGAAATCTAGCTCGAGAAAAGTCGAGAACTCGAGAAATCATATACATATATAGAAATTAAATCGCCGTTTGTTATGTTGCTTGGAGGCGCGGGCTAAAGCGCAGCGGCACCCTTGATCTCGCTACAAGCGCTCTGCGGCGTCGTTTTTAAACGATAGTTTACGTAGTGAGTGCACGGTTGGCCTAGTGGCTTAAGCGGTCGCCACGCCGCTTCCTACTACGCCAAGTGTCGTGGGTTCAAATCCCACGTAGGACAACACTTTGTGTGATTCACAATTTGTTGTTCTGAGTCTGGGTGTTCTTTGTGTCCGTTTCATGTATGTTTGTAAATTCCCCCGCGACACAGGAATTTATATTCCTAATGCGGGAGTTGTCTTTTAAAAGAAAAAAAAAAAAAAAAAAAAGAAAAAAAGAGTGTTTCACAGATTACGTGATAAATTGAAATCAAACAGGTAAGTCTTTTTCCTTTTATTGACACATCATGGCTTTATTATTCATATTATTTTTATCAATAATATAATCTAAATATGATCTTAAATTTTACTAGGTACGAGTAGGTACCTATGTGTTCTTTTCTATTATTTTAGTTAAACTTTAATACATAAAATAACTAACGATACATTTATTACACTAATTAGTCTTATTACATTTCCTATTTTTGTAAAACAACAACACACAAGCTTAGTTTTTAATTATTCTGATATGTTTTTCTTGTAATTTGAATGTGTCATTTTAAATTTGTGAGACGAATATTGCCAGTTGTGTTGTATGTGTGTGTGTATCATATATTATTCCAAGGGCTTATTATTAATTTGATTTGCGTTTGTTATAGATTTTACTGAAATTTCCCTATAACAGTAAAGATGGAAGCATCAAAAGTATAGAAATATTAAAAAAAAAAGGAATCTGCAAATGTGCAATGCCTAAAGTGCCCAAAAATCATTGCTTGCAAAGGTTCAAATACTAGCGAGTTGATGAGACATTTAGCACATGTGCATAAATCAATATTACTAAATACGGGACCCAAAAAGAATCCGAATCTGAAGCAACTACAAGTTCAGGTGTAAGTGTACCGAAAAAAAACAGGCCTGGGTATGAAAGTATGCAGCAACAGAAACTAAACTTTAAAACTCCATATGGGCGAAGCCACAGCAAAATAGTAGTTTAGATCTTTACACGGTTACGTGATTAAATAATTGTTTTACTTAAGTTAACGTACGTGCTGGCAAACAATAGTAATATTATAAAATATTAATAAGGAAGTATAAACAACATATTGTCAATTAAGCAATTAAGTAAATAATATTTCATAGAACGCCCCACCTAAAACTGTCTACATATTACACTGTATATAAGCTATAGTTTAAGTTAAATTAGTCGGAGTCTTACAGAGATAACAGAGTCATTAATAAAACATTACAATCAACGTGTCGTCTAATTGACTCCCTAGGATAACACGCAATAATTGGTGACCCCGACGTGATCTATTGGTTTCTAGTGCTGATATAATACCGGGACGACCGGAACCCTATATGGTGTTCAGCAGTGAATCTAGAGAACAATAGCATTACGAAATTATCACATCCCAAAAAATGGCTCCAACAACAACTCCTTCAAGAGGCGACACGGGGTGCGAATCAGTTGCTGCTATCACGGTCACAGACAAACTACCTCAATTTTGGACAGACTCCCCACGTTTATGGTTCGCCCAGTTTGAAGCAATAATAGCACCACAAAAACAGGGCGAAGATTACAAATATAACATGGTAATATCCAAACTACCAAAAGAGGTCGTCCATCAAGTCAGTGACATATTAACTAACCCACCCAGCGAAAACAAGTACTCCACCATCAAGGAGCGTCTAATAAACTGCTACGAAGAGAGCGAACACCGACGTTTCCACAGACTACTAGCAGAAATGGACCTTGGAGACCAGAAGCCTTCCCAGCTCCTGAGAAAAATGAAAGAAGCTGGATGTGGAAAAATAAACGACGACACTATTCGCCTGCTGTGGCTAAGGCAACTCCCCACTTCGCTAACAGCGATATTATCGGTTACAAACAATATGTCGTTAGACAGCTTGAGCGGGTTAGCCGATAAAATATACGAGAACTTGACCTACAACAAAAGAAATATTCAAGAAACAGCGGTTGACATTAACCTAGTTACAAACATAACGTCACAACTTGAAGCCATGCGAATAGAAATAAATGCATTACGCAGCATACGCGAGCATCAACCGAGGCAACGCAGCAAATACCAAACACGACATACGCCACATTCACGGTCAAGGTCGCGCCACAGAAACTCACATAATGGGTTATGTTATTTCCATAATCGGTTCAAGCAGGATTCATATAGATGCAATAAGCCTTGTTCATGGAATACAATTAAAAATAACAGGCTATCGGAAAACTAAAATTAGCACAGAATACGACGGGCCTCTGTGCTATCCACCCAGCAAACCGTCTAACTATAACTGACTCAAACAGTGGTTATAGATTTTTAGTCGACACGGGTGCTAACATTTCGGTCATAAATAGCACAAATAAGGAGAGCCAAGCATGCGAATACCAATTATTCGCCGCAAACGGGACCCCTATAAATACATACGGGGAACGCACTTTAACGCTTAACCTAGGACTGCGCCGAAGCTTTAAATGGACATTTACCATTGCCGACGTCAAGATGCCAATCCTGGGAGCTGATTTTTTGAATCATTATCAGTTATTAGTGGATATACACGGAAAAAAACTGATCGATAAAAAAACAGGTCTGAAAACGCCTGCCAAAATAGTAAGAACAAAAATTGCATCCGTGCGATCTATAAACGCTTCTCTACAGGAACCAATAAAGGGATTATTAGAGAAATATGAAGATATTACAAAGCCTAGATCAATGAATCTACAGACTAAGCACCGAGTACAGCATCAAATAATAACAAAGGGTTTCCCAGTATTTACGCGAGCACGTCCATTACCTCCTGACAAATACAGGATTGCAAAACAAGAATTCCAAGATATGATGGACATGGGAATATGCCGTCCTTCAAGCAGTCAATGGGCATCGCCACTCCATTTAGTCAAGAAGAAGAATGGCGAATGGAGAGCATGCGGAGATTACCGCGCACTAAATAAAATAACAGTACCAGACAGGTACCCGCTGCCAAGGCTACTCGATTTCACGTATGTAGCAAGCGGAAAAGGAATATTCAGCAAGATAGACATAAAGAAAGCTTTTCACATACTGCCCGTTGCTGAACCAGAGAAAACAGCGATAATAACCCCTTTTGGACTTTTTGAATTCATCAGAATGCCATTCGGGTTGCGAAATGCAGCACAGTCCTTCCAAAAATTTATGGACTCTATATTTAGAGACTTGGACTACGTATTTGTATATGTGGACGACATATTTATCGCTGACAAGAAAAATAACCTTAAGGAACATTATGAACACTTAGAGGAGGTGTTTAAGCGCCTACATAAAAACGGCATAACAATAAATACAAGCAAATGTGAATTCGCCAAGTCGGAGATTGATTTCCTCGGTTATCATATAACGAGCCAAGGGTTGACTCCTACTATGGAAAAGATTCAAGCTATAAACAATTACCCTAAACCACAAACGGTAAATGAGTTACGACGTTTTTTGGGTATGATTAATTTCTACAGAAGCAGTATTCCACACGCAGCAAAGCATCAGGCACCGTTAAATAAATATTTAATTAATAGTAAGAAAAATGATAAGACGGTTATCCAGTGGAATACGGAATCAAACCACGCGTTTGAACGCTGCAAGCAGGACATTCGACAATTAACTACATTGGCATATCCGGACAGCAACGCACAAATAGCTTTAATGACAGATGCTAGTCTCAAATGCGCAGGCGCTGTACTACAGCAGCGAAGAAAAACAAAATGGGAACCAATAGCTTTTTTCTCCAAATCATTTAGTGAAGCCCAAACAAAATACTCTACCTACGATAGAGAGCTGCTAGGAATCTATATGGCTATAAAACACTTCAGAAGACTCATAGAAGGACGAGAATTTACAGTCTACACGGATCACAAACCACTATACATGCTTTCGACAAGAAGCCATCATTGGATGATACCCCTAGACGAATCAGATATCTGGATTATATATCACAATTCAGTACGGATATCCAGCACATCAGTGGCCACAAGAATGTGGTAGCCGATGCCTTATCTCGAGTTATCGAGACGATAACCTTACCCTCTGCAATCGATTGGCACGAAGTAGAAAAATATCAAAAGAATGATAGCGAGTTAAAACGACTAAAAGCCAATAAATCATTAGAAATAGAATTAATACACTTTCCAAATGAAAATATTAAGATTTATTGCGATATATCAACAGGAAAACAACGCCCTTTTATACCACTCAAATTCAGGAAAACTATTTTCGAAAGCTTTCATAACATTAGCCATTCTGGTAAGAATACTACGAGGAAACTTATTTCAGCTAACTATATATGGGAAAATATGAATAAAGACGTAAATGAGATGTCGGAGACATGTTTACAATGTCAACGAGCAAAAATACATCGTCATACAAAGTCACAATTCGGAGAATTCATGCCAGCGGGAAGATTTTCCCATCTGCATATTGATTTAGTAGGACCTCTACCCACTTCTCAAAACAAACGATACATACTCACAATGATAGATCGTTGTACTTCATGGCCAGAGGCATTCCCCATAGCTGATATAACTGCAGAAACCGTAGCCAGAACGGTATACGAAGGTTGGATAACCCGATTCGGATGCCCCGAATACATTACCACAGACCAGGGACGCCAATTTGAATCTGAAATATTCAAAAATTTAGCAAACTTAATGGGAGTTCAAAAAATTCGGACCACCCCATATCATCCACAGTCAAATTCTAAAGTAGAACGATTGCACAGAACATTAAAAACTGCATTGATAGCAAGAGGAAACACAATTAATTGGACAAAAGAGTTAGCTACCGTTTTATTTGGCATACGTACGAGTTTACGGCAAGACACAGGATTCTCGGCAGCTGAACTAGTATACGGTTCAACAATTAGACTGCCTGGAGCATTTTTCGAGACACAAAATAACTCAACGTACGCAGATTTTATCAGAGAAATTAAGGATAACTTAGAACACATGATTTCGCGTCCACAAAGACAAAGCAAGAACGACAAGATATTCGTACACCCACAGTTAGCGGAATGTAGGCACGTTTTCTTACGTTGTGACCGACTACGGCCCAGCCTCACACCACCGTACGAGGGGCCTTATCTTGTCATCAGTCGCAATGATAAGATCTTCACGATCTTGATAAACGGAAAACAAAAAAGTGTAGCTATCGATAGACTTAAACCAGCATTTATTTTAAACAATAGCAAGATAAGCGAACAAACAATCGGAGACAAGATAACAGAATCTTCACAAGCAGATAAGCAAACAGAAAAAAGGACACGTTCTGGTAGAGTCTCCCACCAGACGGTTAGATTCCAATTATAATATATAAACCAGAACTATACAACAATAGTATATAATAGTAATATATATAATAGTATAGTAATATAAGGATGTTTCTTCTCTTTAGAGGGGGAATATCTATGGGCGAAGCCACAGCAAAATAGTAGTTTAGATCTTTACACGGTTACGTGATTAAATAATTGTTTTACTTAAGTTAACGTACGTGCTGGCAAACAATAGTAATATTATAAAATATTAATAAGGAAGTATAAACAACATATTGTCAATTAAGCAATTAAGTAAATAATATTTCATAGAACGCCCCACCTAAAACTGTCTACATATTACACTGTATATAAGCTATAGTTTAAGTTAAATTAGTCGGAGTCTTACAGAGATAACAGAGTCATTAATAAAACATTACAATCAACGTGTCGTCTAATTGACTCCCTAGGATAACACGCAATAATTGGTGACCCCGACGTGATCTATTGGTTTCTAGTGCTGATATAATACCGGGACGACCGGAACCCTATATGGTGTTCAGCAGTGAATCTAGAGAACAATAGCATTACGAAATTATCACATCCCAAAAAATGGCTCCAACAACAACTCCTTCAAGAGGCGACACGGGGTGCGAATCAGTTGCTGCTATCACGGTCACAGACAAACTACCTCAATTTTGGACAGACTCCCCACGTTTATGGTTCGCCCAGTTTGAAGCAATAATAGCACCACAAAAACAGGGCGAAGATTACAAATATAACATGGTAATATCCAAACTACCAAAAGAGGTCGTCCATCAAGTCAGTGACATATTAACTAACCCACCCAGCGAAAACAAGTACTCCACCATCAAGGAGCGTCTAATAAACTGCTACGAAGAGAGCGAACACCGACGTTTCCACAGACTACTAGCAGAAATGGACCTTGGAGACCAGAAGCCTTCCCAGCTCCTGAGAAAAATGAAAGAAGCTGGATGTGGAAAAATAAACGACGACACTATTCGCCTGCTGTGGCTAAGGCAACTCCCCACTTCGCTAACAGCGATATTATCGGTTACAAACAATATGTCGTTAGACAGCTTGAGCGGGTTAGCCGATAAAATATACGAGAACTTGACCTACAACAAAAGAAATATTCAAGAAACAGCGGTTGACATTAACCTAGTTACAAACATAACGTCACAACTTGAAGCCATGCGAATAGAAATAAATGCATTACGCAGCATACGCGAGCATCAACCGAGGCAACGCAGCAAATACCAAACACGACATACGCCACATTCACGGTCAAGGTCGCGCCACAGAAACTCACATAATGGGTTATGTTATTTCCATAATCGGTTCAAGCAGGATTCATATAGATGCAATAAGCCTTGTTCATGGAATACAATTAAAAATAACAGGCTATCGGAAAACTAAAATTAGCACAGAATACGACGGGCCTCTGTGCTATCCACCCAGCAAACCGTCTAACTATAACTGACTCAAACAGTGGTTATAGATTTTTAGTCGACACGGGTGCTAACATTTCGGTCATAAATAGCACAAATAAGGAGAGCCAAGCATGCGAATACCAATTATTCGCCGCAAACGGGACCCCTATAAATACATACGGGGAACGCACTTTAACGCTTAACCTAGGACTGCGCCGAAGCTTTAAATGGACATTTACCATTGCCGACGTCAAGATGCCAATCCTGGGAGCTGATTTTTTGAATCATTATCAGTTATTAGTGGATATACACGGAAAAAAACTGATCGATAAAAAAACAGGTCTGAAAACGCCTGCCAAAATAGTAAGAACAAAAATTGCATCCGTGCGATCTATAAACGCTTCTCTACAGGAACCAATAAAGGGATTATTAGAGAAATATGAAGATATTACAAAGCCTAGATCAATGAATCTACAGACTAAGCACCGAGTACAGCATCAAATAATAACAAAGGGTTTCCCAGTATTTACGCGAGCACGTCCATTACCTCCTGACAAATACAGGATTGCAAAACAAGAATTCCAAGATATGATGGACATGGGAATATGCCGTCCTTCAAGCAGTCAATGGGCATCGCCACTCCATTTAGTCAAGAAGAAGAATGGCGAATGGAGAGCATGCGGAGATTACCGCGCACTAAATAAAATAACAGTACCAGACAGGTACCCGCTGCCAAGGCTACTCGATTTCACGTATGTAGCAAGCGGAAAAGGAATATTCAGCAAGATAGACATAAAGAAAGCTTTTCACATACTGCCCGTTGCTGAACCAGAGAAAACAGCGATAATAACCCCTTTTGGACTTTTTGAATTCATCAGAATGCCATTCGGGTTGCGAAATGCAGCACAGTCCTTCCAAAAATTTATGGACTCTATATTTAGAGACTTGGACTACGTATTTGTATATGTGGACGACATATTTATCGCTGACAAGAAAAATAACCTTAAGGAACATTATGAACACTTAGAGGAGGTGTTTAAGCGCCTACATAAAAACGGCATAACAATAAATACAAGCAAATGTGAATTCGCCAAGTCGGAGATTGATTTCCTCGGTTATCATATAACGAGCCAAGGGTTGACTCCTACTATGGAAAAGATTCAAGCTATAAACAATTACCCTAAACCACAAACGGTAAATGAGTTACGACGTTTTTTGGGTATGATTAATTTCTACAGAAGCAGTATTCCACACGCAGCAAAGCATCAGGCACCGTTAAATAAATATTTAATTAATAGTAAGAAAAATGATAAGACGGTTATCCAGTGGAATACGGAATCAAACCACGCGTTTGAACGCTGCAAGCAGGACATTCGACAATTAACTACATTGGCATATCCGGACAGCAACGCACAAATAGCTTTAATGACAGATGCTAGTCTCAAATGCGCAGGCGCTGTACTACAGCAGCGAAGAAAAACAAAATGGGAACCAATAGCTTTTTTCTCCAAATCATTTAGTGAAGCCCAAACAAAATACTCTACCTACGATAGAGAGCTGCTAGGAATCTATATGGCTATAAAACACTTCAGAAGACTCATAGAAGGACGAGAATTTACAGTCTACACGGATCACAAACCACTATACATGCTTTCGACAAGAAGCCATCATTGGATGATACCCCTAGACGAATCAGATATCTGGATTATATATCACAATTCAGTACGGATATCCAGCACATCAGTGGCCACAAGAATGTGGTAGCCGATGCCTTATCTCGAGTTATCGAGACGATAACCTTACCCTCTGCAATCGATTGGCACGAAGTAGAAAAATATCAAAAGAATGATAGCGAGTTAAAACGACTAAAAGCCAATAAATCATTAGAAATAGAATTAATACACTTTCCAAATGAAAATATTAAGATTTATTGCGATATATCAACAGGAAAACAACGCCCTTTTATACCACTCAAATTCAGGAAAACTATTTTCGAAAGCTTTCATAACATTAGCCATTCTGGTAAGAATACTACGAGGAAACTTATTTCAGCTAACTATATATGGGAAAATATGAATAAAGACGTAAATGAGATGTCGGAGACATGTTTACAATGTCAACGAGCAAAAATACATCGTCATACAAAGTCACAATTCGGAGAATTCATGCCAGCGGGAAGATTTTCCCATCTGCATATTGATTTAGTAGGACCTCTACCCACTTCTCAAAACAAACGATACATACTCACAATGATAGATCGTTGTACTTCATGGCCAGAGGCATTCCCCATAGCTGATATAACTGCAGAAACCGTAGCCAGAACGGTATACGAAGGTTGGATAACCCGATTCGGATGCCCCGAATACATTACCACAGACCAGGGACGCCAATTTGAATCTGAAATATTCAAAAATTTAGCAAACTTAATGGGAGTTCAAAAAATTCGGACCACCCCATATCATCCACAGTCAAATTCTAAAGTAGAACGATTGCACAGAACATTAAAAACTGCATTGATAGCAAGAGGAAACACAATTAATTGGACAAAAGAGTTAGCTACCGTTTTATTTGGCATACGTACGAGTTTACGGCAAGACACAGGATTCTCGGCAGCTGAACTAGTATACGGTTCAACAATTAGACTGCCTGGAGCATTTTTCGAGACACAAAATAACTCAACGTACGCAGATTTTATCAGAGAAATTAAGGATAACTTAGAACACATGATTTCGCGTCCACAAAGACAAAGCAAGAACGACAAGATATTCGTACACCCACAGTTAGCGGAATGTAGGCACGTTTTCTTACGTTGTGACCGACTACGGCCCAGCCTCACACCACCGTACGAGGGGCCTTATCTTGTCATCAGTCGCAATGATAAGATCTTCACGATCTTGATAAACGGAAAACAAAAAAGTGTAGCTATCGATAGACTTAAACCAGCATTTATTTTAAACAATAGCAAGATAAGCGAACAAACAATCGGAGACAAGATAACAGAATCTTCACAAGCAGATAAGCAAACAGAAAAAAGGACACGTTCTGGTAGAGTCTCCCACCAGACGGTTAGATTCCAATTATAATATATAAACCAGAACTATACAACAATAGTATATAATAGTAATATATATAATAGTATAGTAATATAAGGATGTTTCTTCTCTTTAGAGGGGGAATATCTATGGGCGAAGCCACAGCAAAATAGTAGTTTAGATCTTTACACGGTTACGTGATTAAATAATTGTTTTACTTAAGTTAACGTACGTGCTGGCAAACAATAGTAATATTATAAAATATTAATAAGGAAGTATAAACAACATATTGTCAATTAAGCAATTAAGTAAATAATATTTCATAGAACGCCCCACCTAAAACTGTCTACATATTACACTGTATATAAGCTATAGTTTAAGTTAAATTAGTCGGAGTCTTACAGAGATAACAGAGTCATTAATAAAACATTACAATCAACGTGTCGTCTAATTGACTCCCTAGGATAACACGCAATACTCCACTTATACAATCATTGGGTGAAATATTGGCGAGGCTGGCTGCAAAAGACGGCTTCACCATAAATGGAATCACAAAAGTGAATTCATTCATGATTCACTGTGTTGGTATGGTGCTGTGATTGTAATTTAATTATAATTTAAGATTTTTGTTTAGTTTAATAGAAGCTACTTTTGTTTATAAGTTATAAATAACCTGCCAAAAATGTTGCTGTCATTATAATTATGTGTATTTTTTTCTGAATAATGTGTCTGAAAAATATTATATGTATTTTTTTTAATTTAATTAGCTTATTTAGAAGATTTATGAATATAATCAATAAAAGTTTTGTAATTAAGATAATACTTTTATTTGTGAGGAAAACCACTGAATTTGTTGAAGTATTGCAACCAAATAATATAAGAAAACGTACGTAAATGTATATTTCTCGACAACCCGAGAAGACCCGAGAAATTAGCTTCGAGAATTCTCGAGACCCGAGAAATTGAAAAGCTCGAGAAATCATGAACCCTAACGAAGATGCACTATAAGTGCTTATGTGAAATGCGCAGAAAAAGTGTTCTTTTTAAATGTACTGCAATCGTAATTGTTCTCACGAGGATGAAAAAAATTGCGTTTTGAATGGTTAACAAAGAGAGTATATTTAATTTGAAGAGTGATTGATTTATCTGGACACAAATATTTTCTACATTTGGATTGATGTGTAAAACATAATTTATACTTTCGACTAGTTAGTGGTTGTGAATGTAGATAATGCAGTTTGGTGACCTACACTATAGCGACCTATTATGATGTTTCTGCATCGTTGGACACTTTCATCATGCAGAATAAATTAATACAAATATTAAAATATGTAAGCTTGTTTGTTGTTGTAACGGCGGGCAACAACGCGGGGAGAAGCTTGTCTAAAAAAGTAACCTAAGTTAATCCTTATATCATCAGCTATCTGCCAGGGAAAGTCCCGTCGAAATAAGTTCAGCCGTTCCAGAGATTACCCGGTATAAACAAACAGACAGACAAAAATTAAAAAAAAAATATTTTGGCATACGTGCCGTGTATAAATACATATGCAGTAAGTAAAAAACGGTTATTTTAATATTACAAACAGACAATAAACGCAGTAGAACTAAAACAAATGCATTATAGTGTAGTTGTATATAGTTGTGGTATTGTATTGTACTTTACCATTTCAGGCATGCTGAAAACAATATCATCTAAATTCTAACAGAAAGTATTGAAACAATAATGAAAGAACAACAAAGTCATTATCTGAAAATAGTGCCTCCATTATTGAGGAAAACTATTTTTAAAATGTTCTTTGTGTAACATAACTAAGTAACAATGTATGTAATTGCATTGTTTGAAATCACTACTGGCACAGTTCGGAATTTTTTAACCGACTTCAAGAAGAAGGAGGTTCTCAACTGTTTGTTTTTTCATTTTTGTATGTTTATGTATGTACACCGATTGCGTAAAAATTATAATTCGATTTACGAGATTCTTTTTTACTTTGATGCGGAATAGTTTTGTTGGTCTAGTGGTTAGCGTATGCGGCTGTGAGTGTGTGAGTCTAGGTGTTTTCTATGTATTTACAAAAAAAGAGTATGTTTATGTATTTATATCAGTTATTTAGTACTCATAATACAAGCTCTGCTTAGTTTGGGACTAGATGACGTATGTAAGATGACGGTCAGAAATACTTATTTATTTTTTAAATAGATGAATTTCGCCTTTAGGAACATACATCAAGTATTGCGGGGGACTTTACAAACATAGATGAAACGGACAAAATGAACACCCAGACTCGAAACAACAATTTATGGATCTCGTTAAGTGTTGTCCCATGTGGAATTTAACCCACAACACTTGGAGCAGTAGTAAACGCCGTGGCGCCTCATAGTTACTAAACAAAGTGTTAGTTTGTTACTAAGTATAGTTGACACGTTGACAATGTGATCATTATTATTATTGTCAATACATTTTTAGAACAAAGATGTCTTCTTTCACTAATACATATTATGTTAAATACGACTGTGTGTCATTCTCTCACGGAAGTCATAACTTTTATCACTGTTACCCAGACGTTCACGTTTCTCATATAGATAAATATTTAAAAAAAAACAATAAAAAATATAATGGACTGGGAGTTTCTAACACCGCTGATATTAATCAAATAAATAAAGTAATAAAAATTTAATAAGAGTTTTTTTAATAAATGCATGTTATATACGTTACTTACACAATTTAAAAAAATGTCTGTCTTTCCGTTTGTTCCGGGTAATATCTGGAATGGATGGACCTATTGTGACGGCACTTTCACTGGCAGAAAGTTGATGACCTAAGAAGTAACTTTGGCTATTTTTTTTTCAAACTAGCTTAGCTTTGCGGCATTACCCGCGGATGCAAGATAATCGCAAGTAATACCGTGTGGCACATCTAGTCTAGTAAATCATGAAATTCGAAGTAATTGTCGTGGTTTAATGATGGCGATCGATGCCATAGCACTATGGAGCGTGGACGTGCGTCATGACTCTTGCGATGGTTGTTGAATACTAAACGCATTAAGAACCTTTTACATTACATTGACGGTAACGCTACGACTGCTTAACTTTTGCAATGTGTTACCACTGAGCCTAAGAGCCTCGGGAGTTAATGCCGAAATCTCTATATAAATACTGCCTCGTATATTATGGGAATAGTAAGAATGAGTCAAAACCTAATATTTTTAGTACGATTATGTTAAATCTATATTCAGAAAGGCATTTTTCATCGCAATTCACTGGCCATGAAAAAGCTATTCCCAAACGTCTTTTCAAAAAACTTCACTTTGAGATTTTAGACGACGATAAGATGTAATTTAAAAAAAAAAAACTACGCAAGTACCAGTCCAAGTTGCAAATGTTTTTCGTTGTGCAATTACTGCCGCCTCTATTCTCTTGTTTGATTGGCTAATATTTTGTTTTGATCACTTTGATTTACGCTCATGTCACTCAGTCAAACAAAGTGTGTTTGACTGAGTGACATAAGCCAATTGATTGCAGAACGAAAAAAGTTTGCAATTTGATTGGGAGGTTTAATAGATTACCGTACCCTCTCATCATATAGCGAGCTATACATTTTTGTACGTATAAAAAAATCATCGGATCGCCAAATTACAATATCATTGAAAGGAAATAAAATCGATAAGACTGCTGGTGTCGCATAAATATTAAAAACGTTACTGCTAACCACAAATATATCAATAAAAATTACAAGGATTAGGTAAACGTGTGGCGGATTACGTTCTCATAAAACGACCGCAAGCACTTTTTACGCCAGTGTAAAGGGTGCTTTATAGTAGATACAAAGTATACAGTGTTGAATATAAAACAATTTGGTGACAATTTAGTACCTTAGACATTTAAATTGGAGCCAGTGAAGTTAGGTAGTGGAATGCAAAGAGGCTCTATATTTTTGGCTCACAAGAAATTTTTACTGCTAAATTATAAAAACTACTTGTGTAGATAAAAATAGATGTGTGATTTATTTAACTTTAAACCTGAAAATCAATTATTTGACACAGGAGCAGAAAAGTGCCTTTGTTGACAGATGATTTGACAGATGACTGCCTTGTTGGTCTAGTGGTTAGCGTATGCGGCTGCTATTCAAGAAGTCTCGGGTTCGATTCCCTGGTCGGACAAACAAATATTTGTTTCGGAGTCTGGGTCGTTTACAACGTATAATATGTATGTATTTACAAAAGAAAAATATGTTTATGTATTTATATCAGTTGTTTCGTACCCATAATACAAGCTCTGCTTAGTTTGGGACTAGGTGACGTTGTGTGTTAGATGTCCGAAATATTTATTATTATTATTTAAAGAGATTGCATGAGACCATTTAGATGTGTCAAGTGCGGAAAGGGTCACAAAACATCTGAATGCAACAAAAAGGATCGTAACTCTCCTGCTAAATGTGCCTTATGTTCATGTGATCATCCCGCAAACTACAAAGGTTGTCAAATATATAAAGAACTTGTGGCTCGACGGTTTAAGCACAGAGAAAGACAGTTTTCCCAACCAGTCACTGTACTCATTACTACAGCCGAGGCGCTTACTTCGTCTACTTACCCTCCTACAACCCCAAAAAAAAAACAAAAAACCTATGCACAAGTTCTGTCCTCAAAAAAAGAAAATGCAGAAATGACAATGTCAAAAGTAGCTAATTCCAACGCTCAAGCTAACCTGGAAATTATTCTCATGAGACAGTGCGAAAAAATAGATATTTTACTACAACAAATAAGCTCCATGTTGGGACTTATCACCACTCTTGTCTCAAAGTTATCCAAATGATTTCTCTACATGTGGCAACTTGGAACATCAACGGTCTTGCACCGAACTCTCAGGAATTGGAAACATTTCTTATCTCCAATAGACTGGACGTTTGCCTTATATCTGAGTCCCACACAACGTCAAAAAGCCGAATATGTATCCCCAGCTACTGCATATATTACACTCCGCACCCTGATGGTGGTTCACATGCTGGTTCTGCAATTGCCATCAAATCCTGTATTAAACATTACTTGCTGCAGCCATTCTCAACCGACTACTTGCAAGCCACCACAGTGAGAATAGAAGATCACTCGGGCTACATTAACCTCTCGGCAGTCTACTGCCCACCGCGTCACTCTATAAAAGCGCCAATGTTCACGGATTTTTTTAAAACCTTGGGCAGCCGGTTTATAGTGGGCGGGGACTGGAATGCAAAGCATACCTATTGGGGAGCAAGGACAACAGTTACCAGGGGACGAGAATTGAAGAAAAGTGTAGATGCAAATCGGTTAATGCCACTGTCAACTGGCGAGCCGACATACTGGCCCACTGATAGTAATAAGCTGCCGGATCTTCTGGATTTCTTCATTACTAAAAATATAAGTCACCTGTATACTCATATTCAATCGAGTCTCGATGGATCTTCGGATCATACGCCGGTTATACTGATACTAAGTACTACCATCATGCATAATGACAGAAATAAGGACAACCTGAGTAATAAGAAAACTGATTGGAAGAACTTCAGAGATTACCTCGAATCCAACATCAACTTGAATGTCTCAATGAAAAGTCCAGATGATATTGAAAAGGCTTGTCTTTATATTACCAATCTCATCCAGGTAGCAGCCTGGATAAACACCCCAGAGTTGACACAACCTTTACATAGTGTACCTATTCCTGTTGAGATCCGAAGGAAGATAGCTGAAAAACGACGACTACGCAGAGTCTGGCACCTCTCTCGCAATAAAGAGGATAAATGTAGACTTAACCGTGCAATCGTTGAGCTGAAAAATACCCTTTCCGATTTGAAAAGCGAAACCCTCCGCAGGAAACTAGAAATGTTGTCACCCAATAGTAGTAGCCACCATTCACTGTGGAGGGCTACAAAATCCTTAGCTCAACCTCAACAATGCCATCCTCCTATCAGAAGGAATAATTCTTGGGCCCGTACTGACTTGGAAAAGTCCGAAATGTTTGCAGCTCACCTGGCTGATGTGTTCAAACCAAACGAAACTGAAGACCCGGATGACCCGGAAATTGATGTCATCCTGAACCAAGACCTCCAGCTGAGTTTACCTATAAGACCGACATCTCCTCGAGAACTGGCTGGGGAGATTTCAAGGATGGCATTGAATAAGGCTCCAGGGTTCGATTTAATCTCACCAAAAATATTGAAAGAACTCCCTAGGAAGTGCGTCGTTTTCCTTGCGATTGTTTTTAATGCCATACTGCGGACCTCATACTTTCCTGCCCTGTGGAAGGTGTCTGAGTTAGTGATGATTCAAAAGCCTGGAAAACCAATTAATGAAGTGACATCTTATCGACCAATTAGTCTTACCCCAATACTGTCGAAGCTTTGGGAGAGGGTACTTCTGACAAGGCTAAAAAGGCATCTGGATGAGGATCATATCATTCCCGATCATCAATTTGGGTTTCGAAGGGACCACTCTACTCTGGAACAGGTTCATAGGGTTTGCAACTCAATACGAAATTGCCTCGAAAAGAAGGAATACTGCTCAGCGGCCTTTCTGGATGTTCAGCAGGCTTTTGACCGCGTCTGGCATAAGGGTCTGCTGTGCAAAATCAAACAAACACTCCCACACTCTTACTATCTTCTGTTGGTTTCGTATCTCGATGGAAGATTGTACCGGGTTAAGTTGGGCAATGCCAGATCATCCCTTCACACCTGCCGCGCTGGAGTACCTCAGGGATCGGTCCTCGGTCCTGTGCTATACAACATATTTACCTATGACCTCCCCCAGGCTCCAAATGTAACAGTTGCTACCTTTGCTGACGACACTGCGTTCCTCACATCGAGCTGCGACCCAATCGAGGCCAGTAGGACATTACAGACGCAACTTGACATGACCTCTGCCTGGTTTAACAAATGGCGCGTTAAAGCAAGCGCCAATAAGTCACAACACATAACCTTCACACTTAGGCAAAAACGATGCCCTACGGTTAACCTAGGCCAGGATCCCTTACCTCAAACTACTTGTGTTAAATACCTGGGATTCCATCTGGACCAACGTATGACATGGAAAGATCACATTAAACAAAAACGGGATGAAATTAACTATAGGTTCAGAAACCTCCTGTGGTTACTTGGAAGGCAGTCCACCCTCTCTCTGAGCAACAAACTCAGAGTTTATTGCTCGATCATCAAACCAATATGGACTTATGGTATCCAGCTCTGGTCGACAGCTAGCAAATCAAATATTCTTTGCCTAGAAAGAATGCAAAACAGCATCCTAAGGACCATTTGCGGTGCACCTTGGTTTACACGCACTTCCGAAATTTATGAATACCTCGAGATGAGAACTGTTACTCAGGAAGCTCAAAGATATTCTGGAAAGTACCTAGAACGACTGGAAGGTCATCCAAACCCCCTAACAAAAATGCTTTTGGTGCCAAATCAAATAAATAGACTGAAAAGAGCCAATGTGCTATTCCAGTAAGGGAAGTTTGTAGCAGTGGCCCAAACTACCCAAAACGTTCTCTCCTTTCAGCTCATCTGCTTATAGTTGCTTGACTGATCGCAGATAAAAAAAAAAAAAAAAAAAAAAAAAAAAAAAAAAAAAAAAAAAAAAAAATATATATATTTAAAGTCTTTTGTATTGTCATTTTATGTATGACTAGCTGAGTTACACGGTGTTACCCGCCGTTCTTGTTGATAACCGACGGTAACGTCACTTTGGCTTCTTCTAAAAAAAGTAGGCTAACTTATCCTGAAATCATTGCACAGGTGTGTTTAGAATCTTTTGTTGTAACCATAGAAGTTCATTTGACATGTCATTGGTTTATTACCATTGTTCATTCAACCAACCCTTTGAATCTTTGAGAAACCATTGATGAGGTTTTGTAAGAGAAACTTGATCTATTCAAGTTATACTTCCGTTAGTAACTTAGAATAGAAGGTGTATGTATTATGTTCTTTAGAAAATAAGGAAACTGGTATATAATTGAAGTTTTATGAAAAAATGTGGCTTTTGTTGGGTATTGTTGAGAAATTGGTTTTTTATTCGGCTAATAATAACAGAGGATACTCAGCTGAGCAGCCTACACTTCAATTCGAAAAAGTTATTCTGTCTATTGTTTTAAACTTTCATGGTCAGTTACATTTAAATATAAATCTGCGGGATTGCTACCATGTACCTTTTTGTTTGTGGGTATCCGATATTTCGGCGCTGTTGCAAGCGCCGTGATTCTGTCTGTCTGTCGCGATTTCACACCAAAACTAAAGAACCGACTTAAATGAAATTTGATACATACATAGTTTAGAGCTTGATAAAGGACATGGGCTACTTTTAAAAGCCTCCTACAGGTCGGAACCAACCGCTGACCAACCTATCCTTGGTCGGGTTGATATAAAAATGGATTCTGTAGAAATCGGTGGACCCGACCGATGGTTGGCCCCAACCGTCTTGAATGCTGTCGACGGACTCGAGTGGTTGGTTGGTCAGCGGTTGCTACCGACCGTATAGAAGGCCTTTTAACCACGATACCTGAGATACACACGGGTGAAGCTAAGCTAGTACTAGCTAGCTTACAAATCCACACACAACAGAGTTCATTTACACATACGAAGCACAAAATCAACTGTGTGTTTACAAAAACAATGTCGACAAATAACGCATGCTAGAAATAGTGTGGCAGCGCCTGTCGCTAAACGATGTGCAAACAGACTTCAGTGTTTGCTCTCTGAGATAAAACCGTCTTTAATATTATATCAATGTTAAGGACGTATTTCTAAGGCGTACTATCTTGATAATATGGTTTTAAATGCACGTTAATATAATACTAAAACATTGTTTTGTTTTTGTTTGTTTTTTAAAAAGACAACTCCCGCATTAGGAATATGAATTCCTGTGTCGCTTGGGACTTTACAAACATACATGAAACGGACACAAAGAACACCCAGACTCAGAACAACAATTTGTAAATCACACAAAGTGTTATCTCACGTGAGATTCGAACCCACGACACTTGGCGCAGTAGAGAGCGGCGTGGCGACCGCTTAAACCACTAGGCCAACCGTGCAGTCAACAACAACATTGCTAAAGCGTTCATATATGACTGGAAATAATCACTGACGGTAAGCAACGATGGCGCGGTCAGCACCTAGATAACCGCTTGTGACATGATATATTTATAACTAGCTTTCGCCCGCGACTCCGCCCGCGTTTATCTCGATTATTGCAGTAAAAATAACCCTATGTGTTTTTCTGATTTATAAGCTATATTACTGTAAAGTTTCATCCAAATCCGTTAGGTAGTTTTGCGTGAAAGATTAACAAACATATGTACACACACACAAACTTTCGCGTTTAGTAGGATGAGTTTCCATGATTCCCGTTAAACAGTCGGTGCTGATTGTTATCATAATATAATATAATTTATAGTCATAAGTATCATAAAAACGTTGACGTGTCGTCTTTTGGGTATCCTCTACATAGAAGGAGTGGGGAGTCCTGTAACCTAAACCAAAGGGTAAAAGACAACGATAGTCTCACTCTGGGTAAAGCAAGCCCATAGGTACCAAAGAATGTCTATCGAAAGGTTTGAGTTACTGCAGATGCAGTAATGTTTTCTATCAGAGACCAACAGATCTTACTACATTTCATACTATAGCTTTCTTTGGTCTTTCTCATCATCAACAACCCATGTTGTTCCACTGCTGGGCTCGTATCTCCTCTTAGGAGAGGGTTAAGGTCATACGTCCCCACGCTGGCCAAATGCGGTTTGGGGACTGACAACACGTTGTAGCTACGTAATCTTGCCGTTGGATAACCACCTAAGCTCGTTGGATTACCACCTAAGCTTCACGACTGCTATCTTATAATAACAACCGGAACCGACTGCATAACAAGACCTCCAAATCACGAAAACATTCATAACATATCTTGCCACAAACGGTCACCCATCTAGGTCTGACCGCGCCCTCGTTGCTTACCCTCAGTGATTGTTTCCAATCACCTAAGGTCACTCGGCTATGATCTCTTCCAAATAAAAGGAGAACTCCTCACATAATCCATATCAATCATCAACAGCCTCTAACAGTCCACTGCTGGACATAGGCCTCTCCTTGAAAAGGAGGTCTTGGCCTACTATACCACGCTGGCCAGACGGGTCGGTATAGGGTTGGTTTCAAGTTTTCCTTCTCTTTTCATTGATGTTGTCTTGCGTAGTTTATCCCTTAGTCGCCTTTTACGACACCCGTGGGATGAATAGGGGTTGTAACACTCTGTATTCTTAATCCGTCACCACACGGACGATAAGCAATCATCTGAAACTCTTAGCTATATTACATAAGGCGACGACCCCAAATAAACTATGATCAGAGCGGATAATGTATGACAAATATTATGAAAAACGCTAATCGCTTAAAGCCACGTCATTTCTTTATAACATCAAATAAAATGTTTTAAAAAGGCAACTAAAGTAATAAAAAGTGATTATAATTACCCAAATTACAGTGGGAAAACTGATTTCGTCATGTTTTATACATATATTATGTATATAAATAAATGAAATTAAAGCGTCTGTATGTAATAAGTGTTTTTAGCTGTTGTCATTAGGTCTGAGGAGAGAGCTATGCCCAGTGGACTATTTAAATCTATTGATGATGGAGGAAAACAAACATTTTTCTTCCTTTTTTAAAAGACAACTCCTGCATTAGAAACATATGCATACTGTGTTGTGGGGGTCTGTACAAACATACACGAAAACGGACACAAAGAATACCTTCACTCAGAACAACAAGTTGTGGATCATACAGTGTTGTTCCATTTGAACCCATAACACATAATCAAATAAACAGTTCTTCACTATAGTCGTCACAAAATAAGAAGCCCGTTTTAAAATTTGTCATTTGACATGCCGCATGTAAGAAATTGAAAAATCAAATTCATAATCCTATTTAATTACTATGTTACCCATACACTATCACAACGCATATCAAAATCAAAATCAAAGCATTTATTTCAAGTAGGCCAGTTACAGGCACTTTTGAATTGTCGAAACAAAAATGTAGCTACAGTCCCAGTCACAAGACATAAAAACTGTGAAAGTACTGTAGTTGCCCATTCCCTAGCGTAGATCTCTATGGAGAAGAACGGGCAAGAAACTCCATGGACACTCTTTTAAATCAAAATGTTTTTTACAAAATCTTGGTTACATCATTAATATTGAGATGGTACATTATGTGAGAACGATGTAGCAAGACGTGCACGTTAAAAGTGTCCATAGTACAACAAAAGTACAATTGAAAATTAAAATAATTAATTCAAATAAGCCGTGGCAACTAAGAGATGACCAGTCACAACTGACAGCGCCCGTTCACGAACATGACGCATGGATCCGCACCATTTAACTCAACCATTTTGAAGGGAATTAAATGATCCGACACACGCGCCACCATCAGCGTGACATTTGAGTGAGCATGACATACTCTCAACCGCCAGGGCAGATCAAGTCAAGAAAAGACGTAGGTTTTCAGTGAATGATAGCTTGAATAGCTTCCTAGTACATAGTACTCACACAATATGGGCTATGCGATTATATAATACTAAAGAGATTGAATCTATACAATGCAAAGAAAGTTGTACAATCTTCAGCAGCTCCAACAATACCATTTAATGCTATCAATTTATGCGCCCCTGTCCTTGTGAAGCAGGACCAGCATTGAGCCAAGCATTTTTATCAGCGATATAATCGCTCAACTTGTAATATGCTTGCTTACATAGTGTTCGTTTAATGCATGTTTTAAATTTTGTCTCATTCAGTTCAAGAATACTTTGTGGAATTTTATTATAGCATCTCAAACAGTACCCCATAAAAGAAGAGTCTACTTTAGCGAGTCTAAAGCCTGGCTGAACTAGTTGGTCCCTATTTCTAGTACTGTAATTATGTTTGTCACCTCTTTTGCCAAAAAAGATGAAGATTTTTCCTGACGTACATTATGTTTTCGTAGATGTATTGACTATGTACCGTCATGATGCCAATATTCTTAAACAGTTCCCTTAGAGAATCGCGCCTACGAAGATTATATATGGCTCTGATGGCTCTTTTTTGCAGAATAAATATAGACTCAATATCTGCAGCCCGTCCCCATAACAAGATGCCATAAGACATTATATTATGAAAGTAACTGAAATAGACCAGTCTAGCGGTATCTGCATCAGTAAATTGACGGATTTTTCTAATAGCATATGCTGCTGAACTTAGCCGCCCCGCAAGAGATGTTAAATGAGAACCCCATTGTAGCCCTGCATCAAGCGTAATCCCCAAGAAAACAGTTTTATCTACGAATTCAAGTTTCTCTTTATTCAATATTATATCACAATCACTACTCTTAACATTCGGTAAAGCAAATCTTATGCATTTGGTTTTTTTTTCATTTAATACCAAATTGTTTGCTGTGAACCAATTCTGGACTTGAACTAGGGCATTATTCACGTCATCTAGATTTTGGGCCCGTCTATTTATCTTAAAAATTAAGGAAGTGTCATCAGCAAATAACACCATATTTTGAGGTTGATTTTTTAATAAATATGGTAGATCATTTATATATACTAGAAAGAGGAAAGGACCCAATATTGAGCCTTGAGGAACCCCCATTTTTACTTTTAAACCCTGTGAATTAACACCATTTATTTGCACATATTGTTGTCTATCACTCAAATAAGATTTAACCAAATTCAGTGCAAGTTTTCCTAGTCCGTAATGCTCAAGTTTCAAAAGTAATGTGTCGTGATTTACGCAATCAAATGCTTTGGAGAGGTCACCAAAAATTCTTATGGCGTCTTGGGACTCTTCCCACGCAGTAAATATATGCTTTAATAAGGTTACACCGGCGTCAGTTGTACAACGTCCCTTGGTGAAACCATACTGTTGATCATGTATGATTCTGTTGGTGTTAAAATGATCGAGCATTTGATTAAGCATTACCTTTTCAAAAACTTTGCTAAAAACTGGTAACACGGATACAGGTCTATAATTATTAGTATCTTTACTGTCCCCGGATATCTTAAATAAGCATCAAGTTTAACTTGATATTGAAAAATTGCACTCAAAAACACGAATTAATCGTATTAGATGACAAATGTCAAACCGGGCTTCTTATTTTGTGACGACTATAAATGCATATATGAAAGTGTATACGGTACTTACATTAAAAAAAACATGTTTTTTATAATTTTTGTCTGTTTGTTTGTGCCGGGTAATATCTGGGACGGCTGTACCGATTCTGACGGATTCTCACGGAGTTAATTGATGACGTAAGGGTACTTATTCTATTTTTAAACTAGTTTCGTTCTTTTTTTATTTGATGCCTACCAATGTGACTCCACTCTGCCTGATGGTAAGCATGAATGGAATCCAAGAGTGGGGGCAACCACACTGCCCGCGATGCAGGAAGTATGGCGATGCTGACCCAAACTATGGCGGCTTTGTGAGATGCTTTTTCACACCCCTCTTAAAGGACCCGGGATCATAATGGGAAGGAAATACGT
Organism: Phragmatobia fuliginosa; assembly: GCA_932526445.1. NCBI lineage: Eukaryota > Metazoa > Arthropoda > Insecta > Lepidoptera > Erebidae > Phragmatobia > Phragmatobia fuliginosa. The sequence continues at coordinate 2,050,746 of OW052078.1, read as the reverse complement.
GGGATGGTAGCGAGTTCCAGTTTTTAACCGCTCGGCACAGGAAAGAAGAGCCAAACCGTTTAGTCCTAGTGCGTATTTCTACCACTCTAAAGCGGTGACTTCCAAGGCCAGCACGTGTGTTCCTGTAAAGGTAATACGTTTACCTGTACGATTAACAACAATAATTACGGGTAACACCGCGGGATTCAGCTATTAATAAATAAACACTACGTTATTACTTTAATACATAATTCAACAGCACTTCTATCGTCGGGAACTTCATATTTTCCCACACTTATGTGCAGTGTGCGTGACTATATAAATTAATAAATTCACCTAATTATGTGTGTACTGCGATAAAAATGACTTGTTTTTAGGCTGAGGTCAAATTTTCAACCTGTTATAATAATGTGAGCATATTTATTTATGATTAATATTTTATTTTTTACTCTGCGTGATGGAAAGCATGAGTAGAATTCGGGAGTGGGTTCACCACACTCTCTGCGAATGCATTGCCTAAAAATTAGCAAAGGGCAAATAAGAGTTTGGATTATAAGTTTAATTTTTGCTATAACAAAAAGTCAGATGGGTGTCTGAAGTTTAGTAGTAGATATTTATCAGATTCATTATACGAGTATTTAGAAAAGGGTTTGTGATAATATGGATTTTACATACGTGTTATTTTTAACTGTTGTCATTAGGTCTAAGGAGAGAGCTATGCCGAGCAGTGGACTATTTAAGGCTTATTGATGATGGAGGAAACAAATATTTTTCTTCCTTTTTTAAAAGACAACTCCTGCATAAGAAACAGGCGCATACTGTGTCGTGGGGGACTTTACAAACATACACGAAAACGGATATAAAGAATACCTTGACTCAGAACAACAACTTGTGGATCACACAGTGTTGTTTAATTTGAACCCACACAACACTTGACGCAGTAGAAAAAGGCTTGAAGATCACTTAAACCACCAGGTCAACTGTGCAGTCAAAACCAAAATTATTGTGACATTAAAACCTCTTAATATTACATCATCGTAGTGAATACACTTCGCAATGTCCTGAGGTTGTCTCTCGTTCTATCGTAGGCAGTAGGAAAGGGACAAAACACATCCTCGATAGTACCCTCCCTAATAGATATCCTTCGTGCAGTGATAGTGCAGGGGTGGTCACCTGCCGTGACTGGCAGGTGGGGAGTCACCTGTTTGAACAACACTGGCTATGCAACGGAACTTTTATGTTTCAATGGTTTTGGTAAATCGTGCATTCTAGAAACATTTAAAGTTTTAGTGATGCATAATGTTGGTGTATGCCTGTATTTGATCCGATAGATAGATGCAGTACTGAAGTTGCTAAGACAAGTAGATATTAGTGAAAATAATAAATCAATATTTCGGACATCTTACACACAACGTTATCTAGTTCCAAACTAAACAGAGCTTGTATTTTAGGTAACTGTTATAAATACAAAAATGTTTAAAGATCACACAAACATTTTGTCCGACCCGGGAATCATACCCGAGACCTCAAGCACACAAGTCACATACGATACCACTGTGACACCGAGGCAGTCAAAAGTTTTTTTTTTTATATTTTATCTTCTTTATTATTTATATTATTTTTATTATTCGGCCATCTATACAAATAAATAAAATAGAATTGTCTGTATGTAATATCAAATGAACAGTTTTTTTACTAAGTGTATATGAAAGTAGGTACATATATCTGGTATTTATATTAAAAAAGCAATTTTTAAAATTTTAACAATTGCATTTTAACATAGCAAAAGCATGAACAAATTTTACAGAACGTACCATTTTAATAGTTTAATTAGCCCTGCCAGCCAATTGGCGTAAAATAATAAAATGTAAAGTAAACAATAAAAATTTTGCTAAATCAGTTTTACACCTGAGCACATAGAAATTAAGTATACAATGATAGCATATGATGATCGATGGGTTGGGGCCCATGACAGAGATGGATCATCATCGTAAATGTTCCATTAACAACGTAAAAAGCAACTATAATAATTGCCTCTTAATCTGAAGATCAGCGCCGCACGGACACTGCGCAGTATTCAGCTGAGATTCTCATTATTTAGTAACTTTGTCTAGCCCATACTTTCGATACAGATTCTTGTGTTAGACACACAATCTGTGTATATATTATTATATTTATTGACCTCTAGGCGCTATTTTTTTTAAATTCTTGATACCCTCTCCAACTTCTAAAATTTTCTTTTTCTTATCGTGTCAATGTCAACACTTTACACGGTTTTGGCCCAATGTTCGGCGACGCGGATTGCGTTTGGCCTTGCTTGATGCAGGTCATCAAGCGTATACAAATCTGGGCTCACGGGGCATGTCAATAAATGGCCCATCTGTGGTGATGCGTCACAGTCGCATTTATTTGCGCTTGGGTCTAAAAATCCCCACCTTGTCTGATTGTCCCTAGATCTGCCAACCTGGGTACGCAGCGTATTAAGCGCCTTCCAGGTTGGCCAGTGAAGTTTATCTCCTGGAGGTCTTCTACTAAAGGGTGAACATATGTTTTCTCTGGCTTTGGGAGGGTTGTACTAAAATTAAAACTGTCTAATGAGATAAGACTATACTCAAGCCCTGTTGAAGGTATCACTATGTGAAATCTTACCGTTGGATATTTTTAAGCCGCCCAAATGCCTCTAACTAAGCTATAATGACGGTAAGATTACGTAACCAGTTGTCTTGCCAGTCCCCAACCCGTGGTTACCCGGCCCAGCAATGGGACGTTATGGGTTGTTGATGATTTATGTGAAATAGCCTCTTTCGAGAATAGTACTTCAAAAATTTAAGTCATTACTTTGACAAAAAACTTTAAGTACTTATTGTTGTTTCTGCATATTTAGAATAATGAACATTTTTAAAAAGCTAACAGTTTACAGAACTGAATAATATAAAGAAAACAATTAAAATTGCTCCGTAATCTCAAAACAGCAAGATAAAACGGACGGATTCTACTGGAACTCATAATCAAATAAACCTACAATCCAATATCAATGCTGCTCCACATTAATTTTTAAAAAATAAACTTGTACGTTTCAAGGAACATTCCCAATTACAGGAAACCAACCTTCTGCGAAACTAGCGCAAAATCATTGAATCTAAATAAATATTAAATCCCATTCATATCTCAATAATAATCAAAGTCGTACAATATCCGCTCAGGGTTGCCAAAAAAATTCCTTGAAATAATTCGGTTTAGTTAGAAAGTGTTCGTCATCTTGCACGTCTATATGTATAAGACTGAATAAATAAATCAGTGTTTAAAGTAAACATTTCCTTCTTAATCTGGGAATTGATATATGAAAACTTACCAATAAGTATAGTGTTAAAAATACGACGGTGTAATTGACATGAATCTGGTAGTATAATTAAAATTAAACCTCCTTTCTAAGAAACTATTGTCCAGATGAGGAGTATTAATAGCTTTTGATGATAATGAATCAACATAAATATGTCGTGTACTGTTTTTGTTAGATGATATCGCAAATGCCCCGTTATTTCATATGTCGCGTTTTGTTAAAACTCTTTTATGGAAAAAAATATTGTAATAAAATGCCTATAAAAACAAGATTTCAATACTGGCTTTAAAGAAACTAAGTACTTCTTAAAAAAAATCCATCTATTTTTTTTTTAAAAGTCTGTAAATATCACTATATCTGTCTGATGGAAAGCATGTAGAATAGTAGTGGTCACCATTCTCATTGCGAATGCAGACAATGCAGCTTGAGCGGCCGTTTGAGATGCTACTCCAGTACATTAGGCCTCCGTTCTTGCATTCACCTATAAAATACGATAAAATCTAGTCCCAAACTAAGCAGTGCTTGTATTATGGGTATTAAACAACTGATATAAATACATAAACATACACATATTTTTGAAAATGCATAGAAAACACCCAGACTCCGAAACAAATATTTGGGGATCACAAAAATATTTGGTCCGACCTGGGAATCGAACCCAAGACTTCTTGATCAGCAGCCGCATACGCTGACCACTAGACCAATAAGGCAGTCCATAGGGTAGTACCGCTCCGGTTGAGGTGGCCCGCGTTTCTCTACTACCTTGAAAGATGTTTAATATATTGTTTTTAGTGACAACCCTAACCGAATATACACAAACCATATTAAATACGTCGACAATAAATATTAGTATCCTTGTACGAGATATGAATGAGTCATGTTGTTTAATGTTTTGGCAATGCAACGTAACATTAAACATTGATCATAAACTTTCTTAGGAACGATTGAAGGGGCCGCTCCCTGCTTTATTGTTCTCGGTAATTTTGTTTCATTTTCACATCTTTTGAGACTGTTTTGTACGCATTGTATGTTTTGAGAGGTCGTTAAATATGAGTTATTGTTAAACATGTTTTTCGTACAATATGTTTAGGTAACTTACTCAGTTTGAATCACACGGGTTGTGAATTTTTAATATGTGCATACATACACATTTTTTTACATAGCCCTGACTAAGGAATGACTAACTGAGGTCATTTCACTAAATGTCATTCAAAACGGTTCAGTAGTTTTGGAGTTAAAGCGTGACAGAAAAACAGACAGAGTTATTTTTGCATTTATATTAGTAAGGCTAGCTTATTTATCGAGTAGAGCTATAAGCTATGTAACATCAGGCTATATAGGCTAAACCACCAATACTCATAAGCACCAATGTTCATTTGTGCTATTTCTGTTGTTGTTTCACTAAACTGAAATTTCTCTAAAATTATTATTAACGGTCCTTAGCATGCAATTCTTGAAACTTTTTTTTTTTATATTAAGCCATCCAAAGTGACTCTACCCTGCCTGATGGAAAGCATGAGCAGCATCAGCAACTAATACTTTTTAGATTATTTAAGCATCATCCTATAAGTATTTATTTGTTTGAAAATTTTACTCTTTAGCTAATAAAATAATTTATGTGTGGAAGCAGCGAGAAATGGTAGACGATAGTGATAATTATGTAAAATATCAGAGCAGGCCTGTTAGTCAGTAGCACAGCAGTAGTATGTAGCACCCGATTGCTACACTTGTGGTCGTGGCTTTGATTCCCATCCAGAGTATATAATAGAGTAAGAAAACAAGCTACATACTGGAAAATGTTTCTGCTCTCGTCACAATTGTAATAGAAGCAGCTAATTACCTGGAAACAAAAGATAAATAAAGGTTAAAATAAATCAATCTACCCTGAATTATTAAAAAATCGGCTAAGTGTAAATCGCGCAGGCAAAAAGTTCCGTACATTAAATCCATACATTTGAAGCATCTGCTTGTTGCCGTTATCACCTTTAAATATTTTTATTTTTCTGAGTTTTTAAATTTTTGTTGTAACATAGAAATACATCTTCCGTGAAAATTTCAACTACCTATCTAGGTTCATGAGATACAGTCTGGTGAGAGAGGGACGACGGAGTCTTGGTAATTGGGTCCCGTTGTACTCTTTTGGTACGGAACCCTAAAAACTAGGACTCTGTCGAACTAACAGTCCGACTCTTGACTAAGACATGTAACAACACCTTGAAAAAGGTTTTGTAACATCCAAAGCATGCTGAAATTAAAAACATTGAATAAACGTCAACCCTAAATCTAATAAAGGCGGCTATTCACGTGACGACCGGGCGACGAGTAATGACCTCGACATTAATATGTACTGTTAATATTTGTCGTTCATCGCACCTAAACAAGGTTAGGGGCTACCTCGTTCACGAGCGCCCGCCTCCGGAACAGTTTCAATTAGAGAGGTTCATTTAGACTTCCTAATATCGATGTATGTTTATGATAGTACACTAATGGATATGCGCAAATTCTTGTGCTTCTCTCAAAAGAACTAAAGTTTTACCGTGTTTAAGATTACGTAGCCACAACGGGTCTTGCCAGTCTCGTACCCGCACTCGCCCAGCAATATGACTTTCAGAGATTCACTACCTTTGTGAAGGAGGGAGATTAAGGTTCCTAGGTTCCAATTACCTTACTCACACTCGGCGATATGGAGCGAAATGCTTAACATTTGTATTCTGAGAGGTCAAAGTATCCCTCTGATCGTGCCAAAGCATTCCACCAAAGCTCTCCCTCTCCTCTGCTAGAGATATCTGTGGGGACGTATGGCTTTAACCCTCTCCTGAGAGGAGCTTAGTGAGTATGAAAAAAAAACCAAAATTTCAAAGATTTTGTTTTTTCATGCATCGATGTCCGTCGCTATTTATATTGGTATTTTATATACGAAAGTTGAAACAACAATTTAATGAGAAGTACATCGAAGAAGTAAGTACGTCTACTTATAAGGTAATCACTAAATAAGTCCAAGTGACATCAAAGCAATACCAAGAAGGCAAATTGAACTGCTGACTCACGCGCACCGGTGCAGTGGAACCTGACCATTTATTAGACACTGCGTCATGAAGGGGGTTGGGTACAGTCTGCGCGCATTAGTACACAACCTAACTTCGCCTGTTAATGAGCAGGAATAGATTTTCCTCTTGTTGCAAAGATGATGTTAGCATTAACAGAATTAGTGTTGTTCCAAAACATTCTAAATTAAACTAATAATCACTAATTGGATATTTTGTAGTAATTGGATATGTCACTTGGGGTTGTCTAAATACATACTTGAAAATTAGCATTTCCGAAATAATAAATAAATAAATATTTCGGACATCTTACACACAACGCCATCTAGTCCCAAACTAAACAGTGCAACATAAACATTTGTTTTTGTAAATACATACATATGTATTATACATAGAAAACACCCAAATTCTGAAACAAATATTTGCGGATCACACAAACATTTGGTCCGACCCAGGAATCGAACCCAAGACCTCTTCATCAGCAGTCAGACACGCCAACCACTGCGTCACTAATGTAGATAATAGAGTAGGTAGATATAATTTTAGATAAATTATTAATATTATTTTTACGGGAATTAACGCGATCACTTATTTAGGGTATTACATATGTACCTCTGATTTGCCTGACGTTTCGACCAGGTTACACCGGCCGTGGTCACAGGCTGACAGTGTCACAGGCTGACGGTGAAACCTGGTCGAAACGTCAGGCAAATGAGAGGTATGTAATACCCTAAATAAGTGATCGCGTTAATTCCCGTAAAAATAATATTAATTATCATGGAACGCGAAAGTTTAAAAATTTTAGATAAATTTTAGTTTGCTGAAACAACTAAAGAAATAGCACTAATGAACATTAGTTTTCGTTCATTTTGTTGTTATATAGCCTGATGTTACATAGCTTATAGCTCTACTCGATAAATAAGCTAGCCTTACTAATATTATAAATTCGAAAGTGACTATCTTTCTGTCGCGCTTTAACTCCAAAACAATTTAAATGAAACCTAGTACACAGTCTACAACCTGAGTCTGACATAGGCTACCACGATAACCGACGCGGGCGGAGCCGCGGGCGATAACTAGTAAACTATATTACTGTAATTAATGACCACAAATCAAGTACAAACAGAGACTCAAAAACATAATTTAAATAAACTATGGATATCCAATTTGCTTATATTACAAAAACTTCAAGTCTTAAGCACTTCAAGTTAACATTACAAAAAGTAACACGAACAAACAAGCGCAAGTCTCACGGTCCTATTTGGTAATCATAGTTACTTATGTTTAAGCCAAGGACAGACCTGTTATCACAATAATTATATTGATTACAAAACAGAAATGTAAATAAAACGTTGCAATAATATTCTAATTTAAATTTGAATAAGTATTTAATTGTAGACTACGAATATTCTAAATATTAGGCAACTTTACTTGGTTTTTTGAAAGGAATATTTATTTATATTTGATTAATACATTTATTTGTCTTTTTCAAAAATCCCCCATGGGGATTTGAACCTTCAACACCTTAGTGCAGTAGAAAGCGGTGTAGCTACTACTTAAATCACTACGTTATTCATGCAGTCATTAACTACTTTGTTGGTCTAGTAGTTAGCATATACGGCTGCTGAGCAAGAGGTCTCGCGTTCGATTCCCGGGTCGGACCAAATGTTTGCGTGAACCGCAAATATTTGTTTCGGAGTCTATATATAATGAGTATGTATTTCCAAAAAAGTATGTTTATGTATTTATATCAGTTGTCTAGTACCCATTATACCGGATTTTTGTTTTGGGACTAGATGGCGTTGTGTAAGATGTACATGTATTTAATTGATAAATATTTTGTTTTGACCATGCGTCTGAGTGACATTAGTCAAACAAAGACAAGAGAATATAGAAATAGAGTAGATAATAGAATAGAAAATGAAAAACGTTAGCAACTTGTCTAGGGGGCAGATTACCATACCTATCGATTACCATACCTATCGATCACGGCGGCTTAAAGTCGGTTCTTACGATATCAATCGTAAGAGTCGACTTGAAACTTGACAGCACTGAAGAGAAGGAAAACTTGACACAAACTCTAAACCAACTCGTCTGGCTAGCGTGGTGTAGTAGGCCACAATATCTGACCTAACAACAGGCCTGTGTAAAATAGTGGACCAGACCAGACAGTTTAGCAGTCATAAAGGCTTACCAATCAATTTAAGTAAGTTACTAGGACGATTTTTGTACAAAACTCTTTAAGTTTAATCCAAGAATCCGTTAGAATTTATTACAAAACGTTTTGTTTCTAACAATATTACTTATTGTCTAAGTATGAACTATTTCCAATGAATAATTTACATTGACTCAGTATATTGCGAAACGTATATTATTTCGGTCAAGTTAAGCAAAACGAATCATAACAGTACACGTATGGAAAGCTAAACATTAAATATTATGCTAATACCATAGACCATTCTCTATTTACAAAAAGAATACTTTGTCTATGGATGAGTAAGCGCTCGTCTATCGACAGTGTTCATTTTCTATAGACTTTATGGTTTTCACTACTTACATCTCTCTCTAGTATATTCTACCAGCAGAATGAACATGCCTTATTGCTTTTTGGGAAATTAAATAATTTATATCATGTACATAAAGTAGTTGTAGGTAGATATTTTAGATTTTCAAGAGAAATAGGTTTGAAGTCAAAATAAGGATAGATAAATAGGTCGTCCAATACACTGATCTTACGGAGAAGACCAGGTTTTTTCTACATTTGAGTTCATTTTGTTCGCAGCTCCGCCCGCGTATTTCAAGGTAATTCTTTTTTGAGGTTATCAGATTATTATGTAGCCCTCACAAATAATGTGGCTTTCTGTCGAAATTCTTTAGAAAATCAGTTCAGTAGATCTACAGATTACCCCCTACAACCATTATGGAGATATCTGCTTAAAGGTTGTAGGGGGTAATCTGTAGTTTAAAGTGAAAGTTAAAAGTTTAAATAATTCCTTTATAGGGAGTATTTAAACAGAGAACACTCAATACATGTTAACAAAACATGACCGTTAGTTTTTTATCTCTTGAAATATTGGATTAAGCTACTAAATAATGTTGCAAGGTAGCTTAACCCTAAGCTTCAAATAATTATATGAACTGACTTCTTTTCATTCAGATTTTAGCTTTAAAAAATAAGCTAAGCTTCAAATAATTATATGAACTGACTTCTTTTCATTCAGATTTTAGCTTTAAAAAATAAGCTAAGCTTCAAATAATTATATGAACTGACTTCTTTTCATTCAGATTTTTGCTTTAAAAAATTAGCTTATTATTTTATCGTACTTAGGTATGGATCTTCCTAGTCGTCTGTTAGAGATCGCATACAGTGATAAAATCCTAATATCGCCCGTTCATTGTACTGTTTCTAAATATGGTTTTAGAATAGATTTTCTTGTGCAATGAAGAACGTGTCAATCAACACCATCTATAGTTCTATACAAATACATTTATGTTCTAATGCACTGCGATCATTACCTATAACACTGTAAGATTAACGATAGAAATGAATTCCAATAATTATCACCTGCCTTAACGAGAAAAGAAATTTTTACTATGATGTCATTTTCCACAAAGAAAGTTTTTAAAACACTCGTCAATCTTTTCTATAAAACTCTTTCAAATAAATTACTATTTGTCTACCTTTAGATAAATAAACACAATAACAATTTTAACCGCGCTTTCAGATCAAACGTGACTCTAACTAACATTAATATGTAAAACAAACTAAATCAGTAAATCACCCATACAAATAAAACAAACCGTTTTCTTTGAAGGCGGCTTGCGCGCGCGCAGTGACATATACGCGCGATCCATAGCTGCCACAGCGCCGTTGGTTCCGCACAACATCGCATACAAAATTCACTAAATCACTTATATATCTCAACATTCAAGAATACTCTTTTCCGAAACTTTCAAATGATTGACAAATGTTGATATACATTGAAAATTGCATTTGTATTAGTATAATCGCGTGTATAATCTAATTCGAAATGTAACTGTACATAACAAAATGCGTCATTAAGCGCATGAGTATAGTTCGGCGCGTGAGTCGGCACTGCGCCTGCGCCGGGCCATGCTCCACCGCCCGCACACCCGCTACTATTTTCGGAGCCCCGTGGTTCCCCCCTTAAATGTAGAATATGTCAGTCCCAATGGTTTAATTATACGGAAGTTGGGTTCTGGATATAAAAATAATGTAATAAAGTTATTAATAACGATAAAATTTATCAATAGAACTTAGAACGGTAACATTGTTCTTGTAGAAAAGTATAAGTACATTTGAAACTTATTATATTAGTGTCAGTGATCATTTCATTGTTGATGTTCCGATTGTCCTGAAGAAGGGCCGTGTGAAAAGCACCAAAAACCGGCGAGCATGTATGCATGATGAATGATGAGGAAGTAAAAGAGGTCTGTCAGGATCATAGTAAGTGGAGATCAATCATCTCTGCCTATCCCTCTGGGACATGGGCGTTATGTATGTATATCATTCGAGGTATACTCACAAACATATCGAATCAACTTATGACTACTTTGTTGTAAATGTAGTAAAACGAGTTACAGTGGAATACACGTGTAATAACGTAGCTTAGCATGTATCATTTCGACTTAAAATAAACAGCACATAAACATACACACCCACATTTTGTTGACAATAGCCATTTGGTACCACTCTAGCAGTGGCCTGTTGATATACTAATTTGTCTTATTTTTGAGAGGGAACCCAATTATTGTCAGTGGAGTATTTGAGAAATTATTTTAAGGAGTACGTTTCATTTAAAGAATAGCTATATTGTTTGTTGTATGACGTAGTAAGCAGTGTAGACAAGTTTGAGCTGGTCAAGGTCACGTACCTGTTGCCGGTAAGTCCTAACCCTTTGACCTCAAAGGACAATACTCTACCAGCCTATCGATCTACTGGTTTTTTTTTTTTTTTTTTTTTTTTTTTTTTTTATGTTTAGGTCTGCCAAAGTGACCCTACTCTGCCTGATGGAAAGCATAAGTAGAATCCAGGAGTAGGGGTCACCATGCTTATTGTGAGGGTAGACAATGTAGCATGGTGACCCTTACCATGGCAGCCTGGTGTGATTATTCTGCATCATTCTCCCGGCCTTCGAAGGGCGGGAGAATGATGCAGAATGATTGGGCCTCCGGTCTCACACTCACCAACGAAATACGACAGCAAGAATGCTGTCATTATTAGGATGGTCTTCTGTGTGAGGGTAGTACTGGCCGGGTCGAGCCGGCCCATTCGTGCTGAAATCAGCGTGGCTCTACTACCTATCATATTTGTCTCATTTTTGAGAGGGAACCCTATTATTGTCAGTGGAGTATTTTAGAAAAAATATTTTAAAGAGTACGTTTTATTTAAAGAATGGCGATATTGTTTGTACGACGTAGTAAGCAATGTAGACAAGTTTGAGCTGGTCAAGGTCACGTACCTGTTGCCGGTAACTCTTAACCCTTTGACCTCAAAGGACAACATTTTGTATTTCAACGTTGTATTATAATGTCGGAATGCATACAACGGAAGTATGTACTTTTATTCTATCTTCAAGACATGTTATACCGATAGGTTTCCTGATAAATATTTGTGCCTAATCAGCGACTTTATAAGACTATGAAGACCAAGCAAAAAAACTCATAACATTTACAGTAGCACTGACTGGGCAGTTTACATGTCAATGATATGATGAGAAAGTGAAGTGTAGGCTAAGACATACGATCCACGTATGTATGAGGTTCTTTTAAAATAAAGTACCTACTTATCATCACAAAGTATTGCAATTATACGTGGTTGGTCTGAGAACTATGCGATCTAACGATAATACAATGTCTTAACATTCATTATTGATATTCTTTCTACGGTCTCGGGTCTTTTTGAACTCTATAGACTTCTCTCAGTTATGCACAACGCAAATTCAAATATGCCATAACTACATTCACTAGTTTTAATTAACGAGTGCTGCTACTTACGTTCACGTTGAGATTCTAGTACAAGGGTTTGAAAAATAATCGTAAAAAGTTTCTGTGTATTTCATGTTGATTAAATACACTTTACTGTTGTCTAGTATTGTTAAGTTATCAGTTATTAATAATTATAATCTGCTCGAGTGGAATAAAAGTAAATTTAGTAAGTAGTTGCCAGAAATATATTTTTTCTCGTAATTTAGTACACAACCTCGATAAGGCTAAGAATAAAACGATGTTAGTTGTAAGTGATTATAAGATTACTATCAAAATTCTTACTTATTCGTGGAAGTACATGATTTACTTATACGGAAGTGTATTTGTTAACTAGTTTCCAATTCATTCATTCATTCAACAAGAACAGTATTGATAAGTTATCGTGACGTCTTCATAAATACTATCAGTTAAAATATTAGCTTATCTTGCACAAGCTAAACTACCGCTGTAGTAGTAAACTAGTAATACTTTTATTGGCAAGTCAGTGCCCTTAAATTTACTGACAACTAGTTCCACCTTCGAATTTCAGTTCTCCCTTAGGGTTGCGGAGGTCCGATGCCAGTCGCCCCATGTAAAACTGATATTCAGGTAAAACCGGTTGAACTAGTAGCCGAACCCAAATAATATTGGGAATAAGGCTAGGAAGAAGAAGACTTTGTGGAAACAGATTAAGAACGTAGAGTGTCACCATCCCTAGTCATCCCATGGGTGTCCGGGAGCCGACTGATGAAGTAAACTACTCAGGACAATTTCACTGCAGAGAAGAAAAACTTGAAACAAAGCAACCCGTCTGGGCAATATGGTGTAGTAGGCCAGAGCCTCCTTTTCTAGGACCTATGTCCAGCAGTGGACTGTTAAAGGCTGTTGAAAACGATTCCTATAAAAGTACTCCTGTCGCTAAGAACTTCAATTGTTAAATCTATAAAATGTCTACTAAATTTTCTTTTTATTTAAGACGTGTCGTGACAGATTTAGAATACAGAGTGTCACCACCCCTATTCTCTCGTCGTAAAAAGGTTTACGATTAAGGGATAAACTACGCAAGACAACATCAATGCAAAGATAAGGAAAACTTGAAAGCAACCTTATACCAACCCGTCGGGCCAGGGTGGTATAGTAGGCCAAAAGCTCCTTTTAAGGAGAGGCCTATGTCCAGTGATGGACTGTTAAAGGCTGTTGATGATGATGATGAAGACTGTCAAACTGACTTTACTCTGTCTGATAGCAAGTTTGAATAAAATTCAAGAGTAATGGTGACCATTCTCATTGTGAATGTAGACAATGCAACATGGTGACCCTCACTGTGGCGCCCCAGTGAGATGCTTCTTCATCATTAGGCCTACAGTCTCGCATTCACAGCACGAATTCAGTCATTTTAGGTTGAACTTCTTGCGAAGGTGGTTCCGTCCCAGTCAAGTCACTCCGTTCGTGCTAATATCAGCGTTGCTCTACTACCACTTCAAAGATATAGATAATTTGGCTGTCTGTAGGTCAGGAAATAATAAAATACCAATTAAATTACGATGTTGCACAGCGGAAGTCTATTGAAACCAGTGAGTAAGGAGAGAAACCTACTGGAACGAATAATGTTTAATTGCAGAGCGTCCTGTAATAGAGGTTTCGAAATATATCACCTACATAGTACGTCACACATCAAAAACTAATAACAGAGGGTAGTTAACAAAAATTGACAATAATTCAGAAAGGAAGGGCTAATACATACAACGTATCTTCACAAGTTAAAAATCAAATTACCTATCAACTACTATTAACAGTCCTACATACAACAGTATTCATAGACACCTACCATGCTGGACAAATGGGTTTGTAAAGGGTCTATTTCAAGTCATACCATTCCTTACACTGCTGAATGCTTTGCTCCCTTGGTCAGTTCCCTAAATTCACCACAAAATACTACTAATCGATTAAAATGCATCTAAAAAGTTGTCTACTAATTATTTGCCAATTCAAGGAGGTTAATGTACTATAACACAGCATAAGTCAAAAGTATCCGGATCCTTACCAGTGTGGTGCAGTTCATGACCTTCCGCTATCGTAGATTTTAACAAAGTGCTGTTTTCTCTAGGATACTGAGTGCTGATCATGGCTTCTTTGTACCAGGTATTATTACCAGACTGTTGTCTAGTGTTACGTCATTGTACTTCGGAATTTCCTGATGATGACGCATTAACGATGTAAGTGACTAAGGGTTATTGCGTTACTGGTATTCAAATGCTTTGAATATGTTCAGTTCATGAGTTTAAACATGACAGAGTGTAAAATAAATTAGCCAATTCTGAAGCAAAAAAATAATTTAAAACAAAAGATTTTTAATATTGACACGGTCACTACAAAATATTGATAGGCTAACTAATCCTACTAATAATAAAAACGCGAAAGTTTGTGAGTATGTATGTGTGTATGTATGTATGTTTGTTCCTCTTTCACACAAAAACTACTGAACGGATTTGGATGAAACTTTACAGTAATATAGCTTATATATCAGAATAACACATAGGCTACTTTTTACTGCAATAATCGAGATACACGGGCGAAGAAGATTATAAAAATACATAAATCATAGATGTCAAAATGTATCACTGTTTATCTCCTGTCAAAACTTCACAGGTTGCTATGCATAACACACTTGCATAGCAACCATAATGATATACGCGGGTAATACCGCGGGGCGCAGCTAGTTACGTTATAACTTAAAACAGAAGGTCCCTTATGTAGGTACTGAATAACTTAACCATCTTGGTATTACATGGATCTCACAACTTTTTACGGTAGGTGAACTGAGTTGCGAAATTTAGTCATGTTTTTGATGGCAGAATATAATGATGGCAATAAACAAATAACCATTTTAAAAGTTAGAAAAGGTATACCTTCATCGCCATACGTATGTAATGACAATTAGGCCACAATACTGAAACTGACGCATAAGTTTTATATAACGTGAAATTCATAAATAAATAACTATTTTAGTAACAAAAAAAATCGGCCAAGTGCGTGTCAGGCCACGCACAGGAAAGGGTTCCTCAGTCACCCATAATGGTACGTGGATATAAAATCGTATCCAATAGATAATTGTTATGTTTACGTAATAATACGTTAATTTTGTGTGACGTTTTCAAAGTGAGCGCATTTTACCAGTTAAGCCTCTATAACTCCTGAACTAACAAGGTCATCTAATCCGTTATAGTTTTCCTTCAAAGTTCATTAGATGGACCACCATCACGAATTTTTTCAGATTTTTTGAGCCAGCCGTTTAGCTTTTAGAGGGGGGGTGGACGGACGGACTTGGTTTTACAAAAAACTGCCCTTTAAAGTGAAATATCTCGCAAACAAATACCTAAATCAAAAAATCGTCTTGGAAACCCTTTACTGTTTTTAAAAGACCTATCTAATGATACCCCACACGATGGGGTAGCCGCGAGAAAAAAAAAACAAACAATTTTATTTGGGGAGGTACCCCAAATAAAATTAATTTTCATAATTTTATTGTAGCACCTTGTCGACGTAATTACAACACGTATTCATGCAAAGTTTCATCTTTCTAGCACTTACAGTTTGAACGGTAAGTCGAGGACGGACGGACGGACATGACGAATCTATAAGGGTTCCGAGTTATGAACTTCGGAACCCTAAATAAACGACTTAAAAGAAAATTTGCATATTCCGAGTGTGCCTATGATATTTGAGGAGTTTGCTCGATTTCTCCAGGATCCTATCATTATACATTATCTACCATTATCGTTTCCTTATCATGGGAGGCACCACCTTTGAAATAAAAATAATTATCAAAAAAGGTTGCCCAATCGAAAGTTCTGAGGTAACAAACATAAAAAAATATACAGACGAATTGGGATCTCCTCCTTTTTTGAAGTAGGTTAAAAAGTAACATGCGTATGCATGTCGGTGTTTAGTCGGTCATTAGAAGGAATACAGAAGAATAAAATTAATATTCTTCATTTCTGAATGTTCCATCATCAATGTTATTGTTACGTGGCAAAATTAAATTTAAATTCCGAATCAGTCCACAAATGAGGCAAGGTAACACAAAACAAAATTCAACCGAATTGTTACCTCTTTTTTTGAAGACATTAAAAAACGGTGCACTTTCGAAACAGCCTTATAATTCAAATAACGAAAACCCCTCACAGTTACGACACAGCTGACTACCCATTGGTCCACTGAGCCATGACGACATATGGCCGTGCCCTTAAACTACTCGCATACTTCGTGTCTATGGCACTTTCATTCTGCATGTTATCGCACCTTTGTGGGCGAGTCTACTTTCTTTTTAGTTTTGCGTCACAACATACATATATGTAAAGGATAGAAAGAACATATTAATACTCAGAACAATCATATTTCTGTGTGGATCGCACAAAGCTTTTCAGAGAACGGTGACCGCTTAGCTAGCACTATGCTTTGTGAGCAGTTATTATATATCAAGAAAATAAAATGTTTTTTAACACGCCTTCTACGCATTTTATCAGTAGTAGTATCAGTTGTATAGTATGTTGACTAGTCCCAAACTAAGCAGAGCTTGTATAGTAAAAGCTCTGCTTAGTTTGGGACTAGATGACGTTGATTTCCGAAATATATATTATTTACAGATGATTATTTCGACCTCTTACAATTGTATCATACGCATAGAATGTTTATGTACTACAAACATATCGATTGGGTCAAGATTTACGTCTTCTGTTCTATTTTGGGCGAAGAATTTTGTTTTGCAGTACATTTACTCTCATGTATTTATTTAGGCATTCCAGTGTAACAGAAATATAACAAACTGAGTTTAAGTGGTAGTATTGTGAGCGTAAGGGGTCAGGCCGATGTGACCCCGGGCCCCGGGAAGGTGGCGATCAACGAGTGAAAATGCAAATAGATTTCTAATAATTTATTTTTGTGGAACTGAGGCAGCAAATTTTGTCACTATGAACTTGCACTACAATTAACACAAAACTTTACACAAACAAACACATTCCGTGTCATACATAACAGTGTAATGCATATGCCCATTAAGGCTTATGCGTTGACAAAGGGAAACACTTGCGTATGGCTAGGCAGGGGAATAGCTAGATGTCGCTCCTATATATGGTCTAAGATATAAATTAAATAACTTTTCTTGAATATTAAGAACTTTACTTTTTATCAAGTTTGGCAATTAATGTTGGTCTATTTTAGAACTATCCAGATTAACAAGTATAATCAGCGCTTCTCATCTTTAAAACAACTTCTCAGAACCACTTAGTCTGGCGACGGCGTTTAACGTTCTGATGTAATTGAGTTTTTCTTTAAATCATCTTCAATTACTCCTAAGTTATATACAAGACCATTGCGCAATTATTCAAGGGTAACAAGGCAAATTATTATGATCTGAATGACTGTTAGTATACTGTTGTAAGCAGCAGTAAGTAAGATGCATATCTCCAACTTTTTAGTGGCAAATAAACATTTCTTTTATTTTTAATCTCCACTTAAATTATTCTACTAGCTTCGCCCTGCGGTATTTATTACTTTTGAATCGAACATCAGCTAAATGTCAGTGAAAATACAGATTTTACGATATCAAGTAAAAAAATGTAACACCGCGAAAAATACTCAAAGATTAAGATTAACTTAACATAAGCAATAATCAAAAACCAGACTTACTAAAAATTATATTTTATAAAAAAAACATTCTCACATTTAACTTCGAAGTCTACTCGCAATTACAAAACATTACATACGTAGAGGGTATATTGCTGTATATTAATGTGCTAATTGTGGCACTATTATAGTATAAAACTATTTTCAAGGTTGTAAAGCCATGCTGATTATAAATCGAACGAGTGATACTACTCTCACATAGAAGACCAACCTACAATGTTACTCTGCTATCGTGTTTCGTTGGTGAGTACGAGACCGGAGGTCCAATGATGCAAAAGCATCTCACTAAGCCTCCATAGTGAGGGTCACCATGCTGCATTCAGAATGACAATGGTAAACATTCGCTTCTACTTATAATTGTCATCAGGCAAAGTAAAATAAAATAGTTAAATATAAAAAAAAAGTTTTTACACAGTAATAAATAAATAATTAGCTCAGTTTAACCTAAAACATTAGACTTTAAAACGATACACAAACATAATAAGTTTACATTCCAGTTGCGCAAGCGCTGATCGTGACTATTCGTGACTGATAGAATTGGGTCACTGCTCATTCATAAACACATATATCGGGACAGTTCGATAGTTTATTTGTTTACTTAGAATGTGCCCTAGTGACTTGGCGACCTACATTTACAAATTTAAAAAAAGTATTTCCAAGAAGTAAATAATATTATTAATGTTACTTTTTGCTGAATGCGAGAAGCTGAGGATCGAATTAACTAGTGTGCATGGTGATGAAATGTTTACTAGTAAATTTTACAGGAACTAACTACAAGCTCACGTGTTTCATTCTAACTATGATCGAGGGCTCAAGCGTGGAAGTATCACACTAGGCAGCAATAGTGTGGTGGCCCCCACTCTTGTATTCTACTGATGCCTTCGTTCAGGCAGAGTTGTCACATTGGCAGACTTTTAAGTAAAAAATATGTAAAACACATCTCATGGTACACATTGCAGTTTAGAATAGGGATTTTCAGTGTCGTTCAGTTACGTTTAAATCCTTAACAATCCAAATACATTACTCCTGAAGCGATCAAGGGTTCGAACGTGGCATGGTACACCACTTTGTGTGATATACAAAAAGTTGTTTTGAGTCTAGGTGTCATTTGTGTCTGTTGCACATGGGTTTGTGAAGTCCCCCGAAACATACGATATAGTCTCAGTGCGCAAACGTCTTTCAACAAATTGCAGTATACTGATTTCAGACATCTTACACACAACGCCATCTAGTTTCAAACTAAGCAGAGCTTGTACTATCAGTACTAGACAACTACATATTCAACTGTTTAATTTTGTCTTTGTAAAAAGTCCATAAATGCTTTTCATTGGTACGCTTTTCATTTATTTCGTCGTGCAGCACGGTGGGTTCTGTGCTAACAATTTCCCTAATAGTTATATCGTCCAATTAGGGCACGTTAATAAACTTTAATCGCCGGCAATTAACCAGTGCGCCTAACTGTGAGTCTCACTACGAATTCTCATTCGATTATCGCTCAAAATTTTTACATCTACAATATTATACCTTTCAAGTGGGTTGACCAAAGATACCGACTGCTTTTTATGGTTCCGAGGTGTATAGCTCGGAAGCCTTATAGATTCGTCATGTCCGTCTGACGTGACGGTCCTCGACTTACCGTCCAAACGGTAAGTACTAGAAAGATGAAACTGCATGAATATGTGTTATCATTACGTCGACTAAGTGCTACAATAAAATTATAAAAAATATTTTTATTTGAGGTACCTCCCCTAAACGTAAAGCGGGAATGTTTTTTTTCTCGCGGCTACCCCATCGTGTGGGGTATCATTAGATAGGTTTTTTTTTAAAAAAGGAGGGTTTCCAAGACGATTTTTTGATTGAGATATCCGTTTGCGAGATATTCCACTTAAAAATGCGCTAACTTGGAAAACGTCATACAAAATTAACGCTCTAATACGTAAACATAACAATTATCTATTGGATACGATTTCAACTCCACGTACCATTATGGGTGACTGAGGAACATTTTCCTGTGCGTGGCCTGACACGCACTTGGCCGATTTGTTACATTTAACAAAAATACGAGTACCTAATAATTATTTTAGGAAATGGTTACATAGTAATTATATGCACTTTAAATTTTGTAGATGTAAAAAATAAGATACTTCTAGTTTTGCGGTAACTTATAGAACGAGATGACAAACATTAGGAAGTTCATAAAAAAATTACTAATTCAACAAATCTAACGTGGCCGGCCTGACACGCACTTGGCCAATTTTTATTGATTTTACAGACGATTCAACACTAACTTTTGTGAATCGAATACGAATATAATGAAACCGGATATCAAACTGTCGCTCACATCACATGTCAAACTAAATGGTTCTCACTTAGTTATCACTTATCGAAAGTGAAATTAATTCGAGTTAGTAGACATTGATACCGGCACCGGACAGGACAAAATATCCGGATGTCGAGGACGCCGTCGATGTCCACTCTATGGTCAGCTGACCGTAACGATGTATTGTTTCTAGTTAGATATTAATTATCGCATATGTTAATTAATATCTAACTAAAAACAGTACAAATACCTAGTTCACGTTATAACTACCCACTAAAAGAATAAATTTATGTAGAAGGTATAGTCGATAGATAACTAATAATAACTAAATATTTCTGACATGTGAGGTACAACATCATCTAGTCCAGAACTAAGCAAAGCTTGTACTATTCTCTTGCTTCATTAGCTAATCCGTCCTATCAAAACATAATATTAGCAAATTTTATTTGCAGCTTCTCTAGGGGGGCAGGTTCGAATCCACAATACTCTGAGCTAAAGAGCGAAGTAACTGCTTTAACCACTTCGCCATACGCTTATACAATCACGAAAACATGGATTAACGTCTACATTTCAAACAACATTATTCCACAATCGTCATAGTAAAAAAAACAATTGATGTCAACAGGAAGTAATCACAGTATAAAAAACAATAAAGTTGAAAAAAAAATCCAATTTGTCTCGTTGTCCGGATGTTGTCCATTTGTGGGCGGGAGCGTGACTAAAACCTTAAATAGCAATTGTATTGATTAGGACAATTGGTAATGACTCGCAATTGTTCCGTCTGATGCGAGGCGAATACCTCCGTATTTGTGTTAAGCTTTGAAGTCTTAAACCGCTTAAATTTTCTAGGTGCTGTGAGGTCCAGGTAAATAATTTCACCATGTGCCAAACACGATAGCTGTAGGTATATGTATAAGAAAATACTGTTTTTAAATCATATGAAAGGGCCATCACGGATTTTTTTTTTATTGCATGGGCTAAAAGAAACAGATGGGTTACCTATTATTAATGGACTACCGTCACCTGGAACACCTGCAACTTGAAGAGGACTGGAAGGTTTGAGTTTCGATAATGTCACTTATTTAATGAAGAGCTGTATTTCTGAAAGTCTGTTGTATCAGGTCGATCGAGCCGGCTCATTTATATAGAAGTGTGGCTTCCTCACAGCTATGGATAAAGATTTTGCACATATTTTAATATATAACTTATTTACTGGGCCCCAACTTTTATATCCATGATTTACTTCTAGTCGATTTCGGCTACTGGCAGCTAGGCGCAGACCAGTCAACTATGCAGGATATATTATGTGCACAGGAGTGTGCGCAAAGACCGGTGCACTTTGTTTCCTTACTCTCACAATCCGATAGGACCGATGCGAGATCAGACGCAGAACCGTGCATCCCGGGGGGTTTAGATCCTGACTCTCAAACTCCTAACTGTTATTAAACATTACCATAAACAAAACACTTTTGTGCCGTATCTATATTAAATATACGTACGAAGTCTGACTATAGGGGCAGAGGCCATTGACCTGCTAACAAGATCGCGTCACCACGCAACATACCGCGATTGTTTTGATGATCCATTCGTTAACTCAATAGCACTGACTAGCATGAAAGTAAACCTCGGAGTTCGAGGGACACATGAAGGGGGCAATAACCTCAATTTCGGACATATCATTCGCAACTAGGTATTAATTCCTTTGAGAAACAACTCGGCAGAAAGCACACGTCTGATATGGTAAAAATAGGTTATTACTTTTTAAACCCAGTTTTTATAAACAAACTAATTACAAAAAATCGAGACTGCGAGAAAATATATATGCAATTTTAATTTCTATAATTCTCATATACTCGTTTCGACGAATTCGAATCAAATGACACCTGCTAAGCTAAATTGCATCAAACCATTTAGTTCGATGCGCTTTTCACAGAACCTACATTATGAAATTGAAATATTATTAGTCCTGGATAGCCCAGGTTAATCATAATCATACAACACAAGTATACATTTTGAGCTTCTTCTTGAACACTATTAAATTTTTGTCTCTCCTCTATGCCCCAAAATTGCACCCTGGCATTGTCTGTAACTAAATATTCCCCCAAATTAATTTCGCCAAGGCATTTCATATTTCTCTCTACAGCTCCTCTGCCTAATAGCATAGTGAAAAAGAATTTCAATTGATTATGTGCTTGCGATTCTCAAATCTTCATGTAATAAATGGAATTCTGATGCGTGCCTTGCAGATCAGTAAATGTGTGGGGGCAGACATCGAACTGCCAACGCAGAGGCAACGTGCTACTAAGTATTATGATATTGTGATATCGATAAAGCCCCGACACTCCCACCGATAACCACAAACACAAACATCACATAAACTGACGCAGTATATTCAACGCAAACAGTACTTCAATCCAGACTTTTTAGTCACACATCTTTTGAGGCCACTCTAATTCTCGAAAGTTCTCAAATTTTTTAGCTTGAAACTTCCCCTTTTTGGCCATTGATGAGGGGTAACAGTTTTCAAGGTTTTGAGGAAAATTGAAATAAAAATTCTTATTTTTTTAAATGTCGGTTGTCAATAAATGAACACTAAGTGAGGTACGTGAATTTTTATTCTTTTTTTTTCTTCGAAAGTCATTCTCAATGCCTCCGATAGTAGCGGAGAGTGCAAAGTCTGGGCATTTTTCCACAAGCCGCCTACTACTATTTATTGTTGATTTATTTATTGATAAATTGTTATGAAAATTTTCAAAATTGGTTTAGTAGATCCAGAAATTACCCCTTCCAACGTCCCAAGCTCACAAACTTCACCTCTGTATATAATATTGTATTGAGTATAGATTTATCAGTTTTTGACCGATTTTGACGAGACTTTCAAAGGCAGATAGCTGATGACATAAGAAGTAACTTAGGCAATATTTTTACTAGCTTCGCTCCGCGGCGTCATCTACGATTTACAACAATAAGTTCGGGTAGCACCGCAGGTCTCAGCTAGTACCTAAATAATACACCCAGAATTGTTCTCTTCTGAAATTGCAAGCCTTAAAAATAGTATTTCGAAAGCAGTACAAAAATTTATTCGTGTATCTTCCAGTCTATTAATTGACATGAGGGTGTGCGTTCCCACGGGCAGGTCAAAGACCTCGTGGCGTCATCACTGCCACACACTTCAGAACTATCTGAATTGTTATGTTACAACATTAAGATCATCACGGAGAGGATGTTTATTGAATACACCATTAGATTAAGTTGAAGATTGTAGTTGCAGCGGAAACGAACAATTTACTTTTGTTTACTGCTGTGGAGTAGATATTGTAACCGCCATGAGAAAAGAAAGACTGTGTTCGTAGTTACACTGACCGAAATATTGAAATATATTTTGACTGCACGTTTAGCCTAGTGGTTGAAGGGTTCGTCACGCCGGTTTCTTATCCCACGTGGGAGAACACTTTGTGTAATCCAAAAATTGAAATTCTGAGTCTGGGTGTTCTTTAAGTCCACTTCATGTATTTTTGGGATCTCTCCCGCGACAAAGAATGTATATTCCAAATACAGGAGTTTTCTTTAACAAAAAGAAAATTGTTTTAAATTTAATAACTTTAATACATTTCTAAATATTTTTATCCCAGTCGGTTCAACCGTCCCAGAGAGTAATTGGAACAACAGACAGTCAAAAATTTACAATATATGTACAGTATTATATACTTTTATAGCGCAGTGGTAGCGTATGCGACTGCTGCGCTTGAGGTACTCGGGTTCGATTGCCAGGTCGGACCAAATGTTTGTGTGATCCGCAAATATTTGTTCCGGAGTCTGGGTATTTTTCTTCTGTATATATATGCATGTATTTATAAAAAAAATATATTTATGTATTTATATCAGTTGTACCTATAATACAAGCTCTGCTTAGTATAGGACTAGTTGGCATTCGTACCATCGCAGTAGAAAATGAGTGCTAGGTCGACTTCAGGTTGTCAATAAAACAACATAACAATTTCTCAAATCGGATCAGTAGTTTCTCAGATTACCGAGTTCAACTCGGCAAACAAATTCTTCAACTTACCAACATCAGTATAGATAATATGTTACTAGGAGCAGTGACGTGTAGACTAGTTGTAACGTTCACTAGATTACAAGCAGAGTTACGTCATAATACATGTTTACATTCTTAAAAAAACAGTTATCGACGCTTACAACATTGTTACGCGTAAATCGTTAGAGGCATACATAAATACGTTTTTCTTACAAAAAGTGTTTTAATTGTTTTGATGTTTGTTTTGGTTAAGCAACTTATGAGAATGTATTAGAGAATGAATTATTCTGCTTGTTATTCAGGTTTCGTACTCTAAGGGTAAAACAGGACCCAATGAGGGCTACTGAACTACCGCTACTTTTAAGGTATATATATAATGGTACTGAACCTTTCTTGCCCAGTACGACTTGCACTTGTCTGATGTTTTCGATTACTTGGAGGACTTGGATGGAGTTTCTTGCCCGTTCTTCTCCATAGAGATCTACGCTAGGGAATGGGCAACTACAGTACTTTCACAGTTTTTATGTCTTGTGACTGGGACTGTAGCTACATTTTTGTTTCGACAATTCAAAAGTGCCTGTAACTGGCCTACTTGAAATAAATGCTTTGATTTTGATTTTGATTGACTTACGAGTACACCCAATTTAAAAAACAAACATTTGCAGATCATACAAAAATTTGTTTAGACCCGGAAATAGAACCCCAGACCTCAAATACAGCAGTCACTGCGCCACTGAGGCAGTAATTATAAATCTTTACCCTATGTTAGAAATTTACAGGAAAAGTCGTAGCACAAAGCCTGATTAATATAATATAAGCATTTATACCACTTTAACTGCTGTGAAAGCCTTTAAATAGGGACAACGACGTCTAGTTTTAATTTTGCCACTGGCGCCATCTAGTTTCAAGGTGGTTGTGTATAAAGTGAGTATGGCATAGCCATTCCAGAGATTAGCGTGAAAATGCATAAAGACATACAATTTTGAAATTCATATACATTTAGTAAAAAAAAACTGTAGCTTTTGGCACAATCAAAATTTTACAAACAGACACTTCTATTTATATATATAGATATATTTCTATAGATTCTATAGATAGTAAACGCTAAAAAGATAGTAATAAAGGAATCAAAAGAATGTATTAAAAGACACATTCATGTTCTAAGTGTTTTATAAAGTAAATTTTTAAAACCAAATTAGTATTTCTATGTATAGAGACTAGCTGAAGCCCGCAGCTCCACTCGCTACCTGGGGGTATGAAAAATAGATGTTAGCCTATTCTCAGACCTACCCGATATGCACACAAAATTTCATACAAATCGGTCCAGCCGTTTCGGAGGAGTATGGGAACGAACATTGTGACACGAGAATATTCTATATATAGAGATATCACATTTCTGTCAGTTTAGTATTGCAACAGGGCCAACAGGTCCAGTAACGGTCACAACTATCAAATGACAAACCGCCATGATGTAATGTCAATTGGCCTGTCACTCCCAGTTCCCACGAACATTATCATGTATTCAGCACTTAATGTTGACATTTGAAACTTTAAACGATATTTTGCTATCTATCAACTAAGTATTTATATGAAAGTAACAAGGTATAACACGAATAGTTGACTGGCTAGAATGTTGTAAAAAATAATTCACAGTGTTTGTAACCAAACTCCGAAACGGCTTGACTGATTTATATATATACTAGTTGACCCAGCGAACTTCGTACCGCCCAACTTTAAAATTCCAGAAATTGATCGCAGCGCCACCTACCGGGTCCAATTGCGAATCTAAACCCTTCCCAGATCCCCTTGAACACACACAAAAAATTTCATCAAAAACGGTCCAGTCGTTTGAGAGAAGTTCAGTGACATACACACTCACAGAAGAATTATATATATAAAGATATATTTAACCCTACCAAAGTGACTACTCCGCATGATGGAAAGCGTAAGCGGAATCCAGGAGTAGGGGTCACCATCCTCATTGTGAGAATAGGCAATTGGCTTATGAGTCACCATAGCGGCCTGGTCAGATGTTCCGGGCTTCCGTCCTACATTTTACCCCTAAGAGTTGAAGAGAGTTACCATCAGGGTGATTTGGGCTTGGCAGTGTTCAGTAAGTTGAACCACATACATATTTTCGTCGGATATATCACAGGACTTGAAGACGAATTTTGGTCGAAGGGGCCGCTTGAGCTAAATTTAACTGATTTGTTATTACAAGATTAGGAGTTGGTATTCAGTAAAGTGTTTTTAGAGTGTTTGTTTCCTTTAATTCTGTTGTCTTACCAGCCTTTTTGCCAGCACATATCTGAGTATGATACAGGAGTTTTATTTTTATTGTACTAGCTTCAAAACAAAAGGTACAGAACTGAAATATACAGAACTAATAGATAATAGATATTATACATATATTCAATTTATTCTGTGATTTTACTACTGTATAGATACCCTCACTGTTTATCACCTCACAGGGGTTCATAATGCTAAGTCGGAATCAAACCAACTAATACCACACACCGTTTCAAATAAATCAGATTAATCCTTTTTATTACCGCCGGAGTAAACGTAATCTGGAGTGGAGACCACGTTCTAGGAAATCTAATGTGGGGCGCCCCCTAGCCAGATGACGTGACTACTTGCATGGGAGTACCGACTGTGACTAGATTCAGAAAGCAATAGACTGGTCAAACGACAACGTTTGTCTTGGAAAGATCTATGTCCAGCAACGGGCAGACGATGATGATGAATCCTGTGATAGAAGTCCCTTAGAAAATTTTGTGGGCATTATGTAACTAGAACATCTTGTTTAGTGTATTAATTAAATAAAATGTGTTGTTTCTGGAATCAATATTGATTTCATACTCTCGGATAGTCCTTAGCATTCGAATGAAAACGTATGAAGTTATAGCCAGTATGATGTTAGGCTATCTGTAGAAGCGGATCTACCTCGCAAACCAAGTAGTAAACGTTATCGTTTTCAATTCTATTAAATATTCTAATATTTATATATTATTTATATATCTCTATATTATTTTGTTTGGATCAAGTGATAAATAAAAACAAAAAACGTTTGCAACATGGCGGAAAGTAGACGATAACATAAGTTTGAAAGCTGCAGTGACGCTTCATTAATAATCCCATATTTATCTAACCTTTACTCAGAAATCCTTCATCAACAAAACATTGCCAACCTCATACGATATATATTATGTATATACATATATACCTCGTATATTTTGTATGTTTCCATACAAAATACATAAGTTAGCTTAACATTGTGTGCTAAAATAATATTGTAATGTTTGCTTCTCAAAATAAACATTTTCACACGTTGTTTAACAAAACAATATTCGTCGATTTATTGCGCTGTTGCCCCCATTTTGTAAATATTTCGACACTCTCTATTTATTTAGTGGTGTTGAAATTAATTTCGACTAAGTGCAGAGTTTCTATTGTAAAATTAAAAATATTCGTAATGATTGAAAAATTTATTTGTATAAATTTTAAAGTAAAGTAGGTACAGTAAATACATTAAGGTCCAGACTTCATTTTATAAAATAAATAATAAATAAATAAATATTTCGGACATCTTGCACTCAATGCCATCTAGTCCCAAACTTAGCAGAGCTTGTATTATGGGTACTAAACAACTGATATAAATACATAAACAAACTTTTTTTTAGTAATAGTACATTGTTCACCGAGGGAGGAAAGGAACCGATTACTAGCGAGGGAGCAGTTTGTGGCCCGAAGGCGCAGCCTAGGGCCACAATACTCCCGAGGTAGGAATGGGACTTTCACCCGAGTGCTACACAGTGCTTTATACTACACCTGTGAGGAACATTTAAAGTATTTATAAAATAAAATCAAAACGTAAGACACCATGTAAGACACAATTTAGCTTAGAATTTGACATAATATTTATAAATCTTTCGCGCTTCTTTTGTTTTTTTTTATTCTTCACAAAAGGATGTCAGTGGCACGGAGATTCCATATTTAAATTATATGAAAACTCTTTGGGCAGGCGCGCGCCATAGATCAGATAACACATGAGAAATGAAAATTCATACAACTTTCTCTCCCGCTAAAACACGTTAGAAATGGATTTTCATACATTTTTTCCTCCCGCTTATTTAGGTCTAGGAAAAGACTAACTTTCTCTTTTCATTTTCAGGGAATAATGAATACTGTTCCGATCAGGTGTAGTATAAATACATACATATTATACATAGAAAACACCCAGACTCCGAAACAAATATTTGTGTATCACACAAACATTTGGACTCGGGAATCGGACCCGAGACCTCTTGATCAGCAGCGGCTTACGCTATCCGCTAGACCAACAGGGCAATCAAAGATTTACTTTGTACATATACTGAACTAGTTTAAGCCCGCGGCTACGCCCGTGTGTATATCGGTTATCGTAGTCAAACGTAGCCTATGTCCTTTCGCAGGCTCTATACTATATGTATACTAAATTACATTTAAATTGGGTTAATAGTTTTGGTTTCTCGAATGAGGAGGTTCTCCGACGTGTGCAAAGATCCCGTGAGCTACTTCCGACCATCAAAAAGCGTAAGATTGGCTACCTGGGACATATTTTCCCTCACCCACAGTACCGCCTTATCCGCCTAATTATGATGGGAAAAATATCCGGAAAACGCCACGTCGGAAGACGAAGAAAATCGTGGCTCAGAAATATCAGAGAATGGACTGGGATCACCAGCGTAGAAGAACTGTTTCGTCTGGCTAAGAACAGAAAGGAATATGCAGAGCTGACGGCCAACCGCCATTAATGGAGAGGCACCGTAAGGAAGGAATAGTTTTAGCGAAAAATGCACCAGACAGACAGATTTACTTTAGCATTTATAATATTAGTAAGGATTAAATTAATCTGCATATCATTGTCTCACAAAATCGTGATAAATTTGTTACGTTTCATAGTGGAATTGCTTTAGTGATTGAGATCTAAGAATACTATATTGATCACAAGACCCACTAATCAAAAACTGTTCAGGCATTTAGAAGTTATTGTGATATACACAAACTAACATAGATAAAAAAGAATCCTTAAAACGTTGCAGTTATAGTTCATTATCATCATCAACAACCTTCAACAGTCCACTGCTGGACATAGGCCTCTCCTTAGAAAGGAGGTTTTGGCCTACTATACCACGCTGGCCACATGCACACACGCTAGGAAATAGTTGTAAATTCCCGCATTAGAAATGTAAATTCCTGTGTCGTAGGGGACTTTACAAACATACATGAAACGGACACAAAGAACACCCAGACTCAGAACAACAAATTGTGAATCACACAAAGTGTTGTTCTACGTGGGATTTGAAGAACTGTTGTCTAACGACTGCCTAGTCTTATATAAACCTGAGTTCCTTCTCAAATTACTATTTGTATTATACCTCGCCTGCTAACGGCTGACCGTTAGAAAGTTGATGACACTACCATCCAAGACGGAGGTGCGTCACGTGACTTGTTTCCGATGTCCTCCCTTCTACAGACTAAATACGAAGTATGTGTGATTAACGCATTCCAGTTTAATGAGTGTACATTATTCCTAGTTGTTGTAAATTGAATGGGTTAGTGCGTACTGTTGGAGTGTTTTGTGTAGTGTGTGTGTTGTCCTTCTATGGTTGCTGTACTTATTAAATTATATGAGTAAATATTTCGGACTTCTAACACACCACGTTTCAAAACTAAGCAGAGCTCATTTATGAACGCCAGATTGACCGATATAGTTTTTTTGTAAATACATATTAAACATAGAATACACCCAAGCTCCGAAACAAATATCTGTAGATCATACAAACATTTTGTTTGACCCAGGATTTGAGTTACAAACGGAAAAGAAAACAAGAAAATATGAAACTCCAAATATTGAAAAAACATTAAAGAAGTTATAAAATGAAAAAAAAAATTATAGTTGTTCCTTATGTATAATAGTTATATTGTTATTTTTATAGTTAATAAAATATGGGATAAGATTCACAATTATTGCTTGTTGGTCTAGTGGTCAGCGTATGCAGGTTCAATTCTTTGTTTTTCGCAAATATTTGTTTCGGAGTTTGGGTGTTTTTTATGTATAATATGTAGATATATATGTACAAAAAAAGTATATTTATATCAGTTGCCTAGTATCTATAAAATTAAAGCTCTGCTTAGTTTGGGACTAGATGGCGTTGTGTGTAAAATGTCCGAAATATTAATATATTGGTGGATTTATTATATTGGTCCGGGAATTTAATAATACACTATAGTAGCTTTCAATAAGGATAGGAAAACTATAAAGTAAACGTCAGAAAATACTAAAGTTCTAAAGTTACACGATGTTAATTTATTAATGGATTTTCCTAATAAATCAATTTCCGTATAGTTTTCTGATACAACAAATGTTATACTCTTAATTTCCATGTATATATATTTTATTATTGATCCTAGACCAAGATTGCGTACATATTATTCATACCTGCATCGCAAGCTTTGTGTGAATCAATTGATTCGCAAACGAAGTCTAAACAGTATAATGTCTGCTTGAATTAGAAGCGCTCATAGCCGAGTGGCCTTAGGTGATTAGAAACAATTACCGAGGGTAAGCAACGACGGCGCGGTCAGACCTAGATGGGTGACCGTTTGTGACGTAATATGTTAGGAGGTCACGTAAAGCAAGGATCCTGGTTGCTGTCATAAGATAGCAGTCGTGAAGCTTTAAAAACATCCAACGGCAAGATTACGTAGCCAGTAGCCACACAGTGTCTTGCCAGTCACCAACCCGCACTCGGCCAGTGTGGGGACTTATTTATAGTGGGGACTTAGTTATAGGCTGATGATGTTGATTCATTAATTTTATTGACGAGTATTGAGTATTTCAGTTTTTAGTTCTGATGATCAGATTGAACACTTCTAATGATTGAGACTGTACCCATATATCCCTAAATACATAGCTAATACCTGAAAAGGCTGGACAGATTTTAAGGGGTTTAAAGGGACTTAAAACTGACTTAAGATGCGTGCCATCAATTATTACTGGTCCTGAAGTGAGGTGGTCATTATATCGCAAACATTTATATTTATTTGTATATATATATGGCTGTTAGTCTGACTTGACTGCTGCGCAACAGGATCTGGTTTCGATACCTACCCAGGCCAAATAATTGTAAGATTATTCTTTGTATTTGTTCATCAACACTCCTCACATACTGTTGACACAGAAGGCACGATTGGCCTAGTGGTTTAAGAACACTTTGTGTAATTCACAATTTATTGTTCTGAGTCTAGTATTCTTTGTGTTCGTTTCATGTGTGTTTGAAAATTCCCCAGCGGCAAAAAAACAGGCAGTTTAAGATCAGAATACTGGGCGATTTTATATATAGGCTACTCTTTACCACGATAAATCATACATACGGACGGAGCTACTGGCAATATAGAAATAATAGTCATGTATATATCAGTGTGTAGAGTTCGTCTGTAGGTATACACATAAGTTAGTTATTATGTAGTAGATTATAAAGTCAACGCGACATTGGGATTTCCCAGTAGGCAGATTTATCCGGTATTAAATTAAGTAGTTCTTTGATTGACTTGGTATTATTTTTCCGTACGCTTAACAGCTAATCCAGGCAAGAGTTGACATCAACAGAAGGCAAAAATTTATATGGAACAAAACCTAATGAAAACCTTTTCGAATTT
Organism: Phragmatobia fuliginosa; assembly: GCA_932526445.1. NCBI lineage: Eukaryota > Metazoa > Arthropoda > Insecta > Lepidoptera > Erebidae > Phragmatobia > Phragmatobia fuliginosa. The sequence goes on along the minus strand of OW052078.1, from coordinate 2,018,650 downwards.
TGAAATTATTCTGCATCGCGCAATGATAATTCGCGTAATGATTGGCCTAAAACACTTGTTTTCTGTAAGTTAAAAGAATTTCAATATTAATAATATAATAATATTTATTTATTATAAGTTATTTTTTATGTAGCTGTGGGTTCAAAGTCGTCTAAGGAAAACGTGACACTTTAACTCAAACAGAAAGTAGGTCGGTCAAACAACAATATTTATTAAATGTTATAAATAAATATCAGTTCTTAAGTGGCTATTGGATAACGCAGTATTGGTAGCCCTTCTCCCCAAAGATGATCTGAAGAACTAGGAAAGGTCGCAGTAAGCTACTAAATGCAGGCAGCACAAGACCAGAACTGGAGAACTTTGGGCTAAGTCTAGCAGTAGACGGTCTTTTAGGTGAGATTATGAAGATATTTCTCAGTCGTCTTTATATGGAACTCTGATCAAAATGCTAAGTAACCTATGTGATATGAAGTTAATAAATGTATTGAGTTTAAAGTTTACATTAGTTCAAATAAACTTACTTTTTTATGAAGATCACTTATTAAACAAATAAATAAAAATCATAAACACACACACAACTCAAAAACTGCACACAAATTCACCAAAAAGATACACAAAAATATCCTAAGGCACTATTTTCGAACACTATCAAAATCGTCCCGTTTATTCCGGACAGTAACTCGTAAATACTAACACACAATATCGTGATGCAGTGAACAGTGAGTCAGTCGACACAAATATGGCATTACGCGTCACTTGTAACGCTGTTTGTATTGACTAACGAGCTATAGGTAGTTTAGGAGAATTACTATTGATACGATGACAGAGGACGGGTATAGGGTATTCATTATGCGGCCATTATATTCTTGAGTTACGTAATCTTTCATAGAAAGGTGTGGTTTTATTCACGTGAGCAGTGCGGAGATGGCCTATGTGCACGCCTCCACTGGACGCGCGTTGGACATACGCCTCTCTATCGAAAGGACGTTTTTTAATTTTTGTATATTCAAATAAAGGGTCCAATTGTTTTTTGTACTTTATGGGCACCGACAGATAATTAATAAACAATAAACTTGAAGTTTCTTTTTATAACAGTTTTTTACTATATACAGTAGATACTTACATCAAAAAAGCGGCCAAGTGCGAGTCGGACTCGCCCATGAAGGGTTCCGTATCAGCAAGTAACATCATATAAAAGTTCTTGTAGTTCGTTGTAACTTACATCGATGTTTTTATACTAGTGTATTGACTGGATGAAAGGTAAATTGCTTGTTTCGATTTATGACGTATTTAAAAAAAACTACTCACTAAATCTTGTTCAAACCAATTTTCGTTGGTAGTTTGTATGGTAATGTATAACATATATTTTTTTTAGTTTTATCACTCTCTTATTTTAGAAGTTAGAGGAGGGGACACACACATTTTTCCACTTTGGAAGTGTCTCTCGCGCAAACTATTCAGTTTAGAAAAAAGCGGCCAAGTGCGAGTCGGACTCGCTCATGAAGGGTTCCGTATCAGCAGGTAACATCATATAAAATTTTTTGTAGTTAGTTGTAACTTTGATCGATGTTTTAATAATAGTGTTTTGATCAATGATATTATAAAAAATCGGCCAAGTGTGTGATAATTGTTATGTTTACGTATTAATGCGTTGATTTTGTATGACTTTTCCAAGTATATTGAGCGCATTGTAAAAGTTAAGCCTCTATAACTCCTGAACTAACAAAGTCATCTAATTCGTTATAGTTTTCATTTAAAGTTCATTATATGGACCACTATCACAAATTTTTCGGCGGGCGGGACGGCCTGTTTTTACAAAAAGTTTGCCTTTAAAGTGGAATTTCTCGCAAACGGATACCTAAATCAAAAAATCGTCTTAACAAACCTGTAATGTTTTTAAAAGACCTATATAATGATACCCTACATGATGGGGTAGCCGTGAGAAAAAAAACATCCCCAGTTTACGTGTAGGGGAGGTACCCTAAATAAAAATATTTTATGGTAGCACTTTGTCGACGTAATCACAATACATATTCATGCAAAGTTTCATCTTTCTAGCACTTACTGTTTGGACGACAAGTCGAGGACGGACGGACGGACGGACGGACGGATGGACAGACGGACATGACATATCTATAAGGGTTCGAAGTCATAAACTTCGGAACCTTAAAAAGTTGTAGCTCTTTTAATTACCTACAACTTTGCCATTTAACTATTTTCCTTGTAGTTTTGCTGGAAATCGAGATATACCGTTTTTTACCCTTTGTTGTATATATTTAGCCATCCAATCTGACTCTACCCTGCCTGATGGAAAGCATGAGCAAAATCCAAGGGTCGGGGCTACCACACTTGCTGCGAATGCGGACAATAATGTATGGCGGCCCACACTATGGCGGCTTAGTGAGATGCTTTTTCACGCCCCGGTTAAAGGACCCGAAAACCTCCCTCCCTACCCCTTCCCGACCTCAGATCGCCCGTAAATTATTTTTCCTTTCATTTTTATAATATTCTCCTCTTTTTCCAATAGGTTTCATCCTACTATAATTTTATTTGTTTTCAAAAATTATCTACTCTGGTCTACTGGTCTATATGTCATTTACAAACTATCATTATGGTTGCCATGCAAGTGTGTTATTCCTAGCAACCTGTGAAGTTTTGACAGGAGGTAAACAGTGATACATTTTGACATCTTCGATTTATGTATTTTTATAATCACCTAGCTTTGGTCTTTGTGTCTCGATTATTGCAGTAAAAAGTAGCCTATGTCCTTTCCCAAGTTCAGTTCTATCATCATACCGAATTTCATCAAAATCGATACAGTGGTTTAGGCGTGAAAGCGTAACAGACAGACAAACAGAGGTACTTTCGCATTTATAATATTAAGTAGGGATTAAAAAAAAAACTACTCACTAGATCTCGTTCAAACCAATTTTCGTTGGTAGTTTGCATGTTAATGTACAACATATATTTTTTTTAGTTTTATCACTCTCTTATTTTAGAAGTTAGAGGGGGGGGGACACACATTTTTCCACTTTGGAAGTGTCTCTCGCGCAAACTATTCAGTTTAGAAAAAAATGATATTAGAAACCTCAACATCATTTTTAAACACCTATCCATAGATACCCCACACGTATAGGTTTGATGAAAAAAAATTTTTGAGTTTCAGTTCCAAGTATGGAGACCCCCAAAATGTATTGTTTTTTTTCTTTTTTTATGTAAAAATCTTAATGCGGTTCACAGAATACATCGACTGATCAAATTTCAACAGTATAGCTCTTATAGTTTCGGAAATAATTGGCTGTGACATACGGACGGACAGACAGACAGACAGACTTGACGAATCTATAAGGGTTCCGTTTTTTGCCATTTGGCTACGGAACCCTAAAAAGCGGCCAAGTGCGTGTCGGGCCACGCACAGGAGAGGGTTCCTCAGTTACCCATAACCCATAATGGTACGTGGCTTAGAAATCGTATCCAATAAATAATTGTTATGTTTACTTAATAAAGCGTTAATTTTGTATGACGTTTTCCAAGGAAGCGCATTTTCCAAGTTAAGCCTCTATAACTCCTGAATTAACAAAGTCATCTAATCTATTATAGTTTTCCTTTAAAGCTCATTATATGGACCACCATCACGAGTTCTTCCAGATTTTTGAGCGAGCCGTTTAGCTTTTAGAAGGTGGGGACGACCTGTTTTTGCAAAAAAAGTGTCATATAAAGTGGAATGTCCCGCAAACGGATACCTAAATCAAATAATCTTCTTAGAAACCCTTTATTTAGTTTTTAAAAGAAAAAAAATTCATCCCCACTTTAAGTCTAGGATAGGTACCCCAAATAAAAATATTTTTCATAATTTTGTTGTAGCACTTTGTCGACGTAATTACAACACATATTCATGCAAAGTTTCATCTTGGACGGTAAGTCGAGGACGGACTGAAGGACATGACGAATCTATAAGGGTTCCGAGTCATAAACTTCGGAACCCTAAAAAGCAATTTACTATAATTTTGTATGTCTGTTTATTCCAGCTAATCTCTGGAACACCGATTGTGACACCTGATGACCTAGAAAGTAATTACGGCTAATTTTTTTGTTGGGATTCGCTCCGCTCTACGGCCTCACCAGCAATTTACAACAATGACCAAGTTAGACTACTAGTTTTGTTTGACTGTTTCGTTGGTCTGGTAGTTAACGTATGCGACTGTTGATCAAGAGGTCTCGGGTTCGATTCCCGGGTCGGACCAAATGTTGATCCGCAAATATTGGTTTCGGAGTCTGGGTGTTTTCTATATATATAGTATGTATGTATTTACAAACAAAAAGTATGTTTATGTATTTATATCAGTTGTTTAGTACCCATAATACAAGCTCTGCTTAGTTTGGGACTAGATGGCGTTGTGTGTAAGATAATTGTTTGTCTATATGTTATGAACTGCGGAATTCCTCATACAATGAAGAAAGCCTTGTTTGCAAACGCTTCCAAGATAACACCTGACATCTCTATCACACCTACGCGATTAGAAGAGTTTCATCTCGCTCACACACATGCACCGTTGCAGGGGCTTTGCCCTCGCACGTGCGCTACAGTTTCCTAGCGGTGTTCTCAATTTTCTAATAAAGTTGTGTTGTTACTACTAAAGTTGTACTTACACGATATTATTTATGACTGCCTCGTTGGTCTTGTGGTTAGCGTATGCGACTGCTAAACAAGAGGTCTCGGGTTCAGTTCCCGCGTCGGACCAAATATTTGTGTAATCCTCACTTTTTTTTTTTTTTTTTTTTTATATATATTTAAGCCTGCCAAAGTGACTCTACTCTGCCTGATGGAAAGCATGAGTAGAATCCAGGAGTAGGGGTCACCATGCTTATTGTGAGGGTAGGCAATGTAGCATGGTGACCCTTACCATGGCAGCCCGGTTAGATTATTCTGCATCATTCTCCCGGCCTTCGAAGGGCGGGAGAATGATGTAGAATGATTGGGCCTCCGGTCTCACACTCACCAACGAAATACGACAGCAAGAATGCTGTCATTATTAGGATGGTCTTCTGTGTGTGAGGGTAGTACTGGCCGGGTCGAGCCGGCCCATTCGTGCTGAAATCAGCGTGGCTCTACTACCTACAAGTTTTGTTTCGGAGTTTGGGTGTTTTCTATGTATAATATGTATGTATTTACAAAAAAAAATGATTATGTATTTATATCAGTTGTGTAGTTACCCATAATACAAGCTCTGCTTAGTTTGGGGACTAGATGGCGTTGTGTGTAAAAAATGCCCGAAAATGTTTATAAAAAATGTCCGAAATATTTATTACTAGCTTTTGCCCGCGGCTCCGCCCGCGTGTATGTTGGTTATCGCAGTAAATTGTAGCCTATGTCCTTTCCCAAGGTTCCGTCTATATCTATGCCAAAATTCATCAAAATCGGTTCAGCGATTTAGGCGTGAAAACGTAACAGACAGACAGAGTTACTTTCGCATTTATAATATTAGTAGGGATTTAAGTATATCGAAATAAATAAACTTGAAATGTCTGTATGTAATTAATAATAATAAATAAATATTTTTGGACATCTGACACACAACATCATCTAGTCCCAAACTAAGCAGAACTTGTGTTATGGGTACTAGACAACTGATATAAATACATAAACATACTTTTTTTTTTTTGTAAATACATACTTATTATACATAGAAAACACCCAATTTTAAATTAACAGCTTTATACTAAATGCATTTGAAAAAAAGTACTAGACTTACATCAAAAAAGGCAATTTTAAAAATGTTGGCTGTCTATCTGTTTGTTACGGCTAATCGCGGAACGGCTGTATCGATTTTGACGGGACTATCGCTGGTACATAGCTGAAGATATAAGGAGTAAGTTAAAGTAATTTTTGCGACAAGCTTTGTGTTGCGGCATTACTCGCGGTGGTGTATCAATAACCGGTAACACCGCGGTCACCGGGTCACAACAAAATGGCTCCATTGCAATTACTTTATACATCGAATATATATGTTTCACAATTAAGAATATTGATTGATCCATTGACCAATATTGTTTTAAATTATGTATAAAGGTTAAATTACATACCGACTCCCAAAATCTTAAGTCAAGTTGCGACAACTTCTTGTAATGAAACGAAAGAAAGCAATTTATTACCTGAAAACAAAAAGAAAATATATTATTAATATTTATTAATCATATAGAACAACTTCATTTATAGCTTGGTCTGTTGGTTTGTGACCTTGACTGCTACGCCAGGTCAGGATACAGGGAGGACCGTAGGGGAATCGTCATAGCGCCTTTTCTCAAAACTCTGTTTTTTTTATGTACACTCAGTTCCAAAAATAACGGGTCAGTCACATAAACCCGAATATCTCCCGAACTACGTATGCCATCCTAATGAAACGAAGACTGTTCAATTGAGAATTTAATTATACAGATAAAAAATAAAATAAAACTTAGTTACACCCACAATATTAATCTTAAATTAAAAAAAACTAAAGTAGTCATATTTTTCTTAAGATTACATTTTTTTTATGATTGTTTTTTTGCTGTTTTTCATCACTGGAGGCTTCATCACGTGGAGGCAATACAAAGTATTAAATGAAGAAACCTTTTTTTTTTAACGTGTGGAACAAGTGCCCCACTTGTTCCACACGTTAAAAAAAAATGGTTTTTTTTAACGTGTGGAAATTCCCACGGACCGTCACCCCATCGGGGGTTTACGGCTAAAACCATACGGTGTGACCTCTCTGCGCCTGTCTTTATGGAGGGGGCCAGGGTGTTCTCTCCTTCTGGACCCCTCCCGGCGCCTGACCGCACTGTTGCGGGCACCATCTCGATTCATACTCTCGATTTGGGCGGCGTCCGGTCACACGCAGACGCCGCCCCCTCGCGGCTGGCCACTACAGCAGATGTACCGGAAACCCGTTCCGTCCACTCGCGGCCACATTCAGGGCGGCATGAGGCGCAGGTGTGCGCGCCTCCTCCGCCCGGTTCGCCGGCGGCGGATCGGGTCCGAGTGGAGATCGTCCTCCCGGGCCTTCTACGCCGCCTCCTTCTGCGAGATTACGTCCTCGCAGGGGCACTTATTCTGCTTCAACTTCCATGTTCATCATTGACTTCAGCTAAATCATTGTCGAACAGTTCTCTTGAAGTTTGAAGTATGTCATATTAATTAATAATATATATGTTTTTCGGAAATCTGAATCTAATTTCCATCCTATTCAATTTTCAAGATAAAATTTCAACCTCAATTTAGGAATGAAGAATACTGTTTATTATTTTAACATGATTAAATTAATGGTGTTATTTAATGATTTAGAGTTTAATCGTAAACAGACACTTAAACTTTAATTATTATTTGTAAAGATATAAATTTTGTCAGAATAAATAAATAAATATTTCAGACATCTTACACACAACGCCAACTAGTCCCCAAACTAAGCAGAGCTTGTATTATAGGTACTAGACAACTAATATTAATACATATACATACTTTGTTTTGTAGATATTATTTATTATTATTTGCTGTCTTTCTTTGTGTTACTATGCTATTTATTAAGGCATATAAATATCTCAATAACGATTAAAAAAAATCGAATTCGAGTTTTTTCATTTTTGGCATTTTTTGAGAAAATTTACTATGGTAATATATATATTTATATTTACACCATCGGAAAGTAGAGATTTCATCGAACAGAAAACACCCTATTTTTTTTTAAAAAGTTGATATTTTGACGGACGAATTTTCGATTGAAAATTATGGATTTTTTTCGGTATTCAGTCAAAATGAGGTGAAAAAATAGATATTTCAAATCAAATAAATTACGGTGTATTCAGGACATGAAAAGCTAAATTTACACAAATTTTCGTTAAAAAATAATTTTATTTGTAAAAGAAAAAAATAAAAAACCAAAAACTTGTTTTTTTGAATTTTTCACATAAAATTAGAGGTTATGTGAAAAAAGTGTAAATGCAAAAGATGTAGATCTTTTTATTACCTACAACTTTGCCATTTAACTTTTTTCCATAGGACTTGTAGTTTTGCCGGAAATCGAGATAAGCCATTTTTTTCCCTTAAAACCCCCCCCTCTCCCCCTTCCCGACCTCAGATTGCCCGTAATTTATTTTTCCTTTAATTTTTGTACTATTCTCCTCCTTTTACAATGGGTTTCATCCTACTATAATTTATGTTCACTTTTTGTTATTTTAAGAGGTAAAAGCACTGAGGGTCTAAATAACCGTATCAGTATGTATAACGCGAGCCACCGAGAGTTCGGCGACTACCACTGGTTGATCGTGATTGTTAGAACAAGACGAACATATAAATACGGATCACGTACACATTTAATAACGAAGGAAGTTGATCAACACAAAGATCATGGCTATATATACATCATTCATAAACGCAGGTGTACGGCGGGGGTACAGCCAAATTGCTATTCAATATACCTCGGTGGCGCAGACGTAACGTGTGCGACTTCTGAGCTTGAGGTCATCATCATCATCAACAGCCTTTAAGAGCCAACTGCTGGACATAGGCCTCTCCTTAAAATGGAGTTTTTGGCCTACTATACCACGCTGGCCAAACGGGTTAGTAAAGGGTTTGTTTCAAGTTTTCCTTCTCTTGGCAGTGATGTTAGCTGCTTATTTTGTTCGTTTAGTCGCCTCTTACGACACCCATGGAATGAATAGGGGTGGTGACACTTGTATTCTTAATCTGTCACCACACGTTTGAGGTCTCAGGTTCAATTCCCGGGACGGACCAAATCTTTGTGTGATTCGTTTACAAAAAAAAAGTATATTTATATATGTATATCAGTCGTCTAGTACCCAAATACAAGCTCTGCTTAGTTTGGGACAAGATGGCTTTGTGTGTAATATGTCCGAAATAATAGTATTAAAATATGACATTAATTTATTACATTAGGTGATTTAGGGATGAGTCTCTTCAGGTCTACTTGTTTCTTACAAGGAGATGAGACTGCCTAGTCTTGAAAGTTCTTATAAGATCACAAAAATACGCAAAGCAGTGACTGTATCCAAATAATTTAGTTCAAAATGATGGTAAACGTTGCTAAAAATTGATAATTTTAAACATAAATATCAAAACCAGCTCCGTTATGTCTGTTTCTCGATAATTGCAGTAAAAAGTAGCCTATGTGTTATTCTGATATACAGGCTATATTACTGTAAAGTTTTATTTAAATCCGTTCAGTAGTTATGGCGTCAGAGAGCAACAAACATACATACCAAAAACTTTCGCGTTTATAATATTAGTAAGGACTGACGTCTCACAGTAGTCGTTAACTGAGAACGAAGTATTTTATGTTCATTCATTCTCGTATTCGTTTGCGAGCACTGTTTAGATATATTTTGGTACACGACCAATGTTGTTAAAATCTATTTTTGTACATCTTAAAGGTTTATTTTTAATTCTATAAGGTAATCAATGTATCTTTTTTTTTAAATAAGACTACCAAATTGACTCTACTCTGCCTGATGAAAGCACGAGTGAAATCTAGGAGTAGAGGCCACCGAACTCAATGTGAGTGCACACAATGCACATGGTGACCCACACCATGGAGGCCAAGAGAATGATGCAGAATGATGGCCCCCGGGCTCACAACTTACCAACGAAAGACGACCCATGCATGAATCTATAAGTTTTTGATGTGAAACATCTATAGGCGCACGTATGTGAAACGTCTATAGGCGCACGTAAAATAGATTTCTGGCCTGGCGATTGGCGACGCGTCGCCACGGCACGCTATACGATGGTATATATATACAGTCTATATGCAGTAGTGTGTACGGTGTACACACTACTGCATATAGACTACTATTTTAATAATTAGTAATATTTTATTTTATCATTATGACATATTTAGTTCCTATTACAATATGTTCTTTTCTGCATATGAATTTTACAAAATAATGGCGATGTTTCACATCTGCCAGGCGTCCCGTGACGGCTCACATTTTTTTTGTTTGTAATACAGTACTTTTAATATACTTTTTACCGTCCTTACTCGTTTAAAAGTTGTCTCACTTGGTCTAAAATTTAAAATAACTCCTAATATCAACAGTTATTTCCCAGTAAAAGTCCTATCAAAATCGGTCCAGCCGTTTAAGAGATTGCCCGGAACAAACAGACAGACGTTTCAAAAATGTTTTCTTAATGTTTCTTTCTTTACTTTCATATGTATTTAGTGAAAAGCTGTATTTTAAAATTAGACAGGACTATTTAAAAAAAAGCAATGTAATGCGAAACCAAACTGATGTAAATACAAAATTACATAATAGGTTACATGATTACATCAATGAACGAGTGCATGAATGAAAGCTATAAATGAATTGATATTATCACATCATATACATACATAAACAGTTGCGTGTTCTTTATCAGTAATGCGATAGTATATTAATCAATTTTATGCATTTTCTTGTTAAGTATCTGTGGGTGTTATCTATATCTATTGTTAATTGTTTTTGAACGTGAGTGTAAAATTTGTATGTGTGTCCCTGCGGTACGCGCGCCTGTGATGCCTTATGGGGTCAGCTAGTCGTCTATTCAATGGACAGATATCGTAATGTTTATTAGTAAAGTGTAATGGTTTAAACGTTCACCTCGCCGCTTTCTACAGCGCAGAATGTTGTAGGTTCAAACTCACATGGGACAACACTGTGTGATTTTGTAAGTCATGTATAGATTAACTAGCTTACGCCCGCGGCTCCGCCTCGATTATTGCAGAAAAAATTAGCCTATGAGTATATAAGGTATATTACAGTAAAGTTTTATTCAAATCCGTTTAGTAGTTATTGCGTGTAAGAGCAACAAACATACATACACACATACTTTCGTGTTTATAATGTTAGTAAGGATTAAATATATATTCATAGATAGATATAAACTCTTTCTTTGTATACCGTATTACAGATTTACATCGTATTAAATACATCGGTGAGTAAATGTTCGGCGGAATGAGAGGACCGACTGTTGAATTCAATGCACTTTTTGCTTTCCATAAAAAGCGTAATAGGCCCTGTACAATTAGCCAATCTCGTTCGGACTTTTGGTGGGGTTGATGTACTTGCTTATTTGAACATGTTATTCTTTAAGGACATAGTGGGCCAGATACGAGGAAAGACATCTACCTGTATCTGTATATGGTCTAAAGAGGGTGAGACTCAACGACTTTATTCAAAGGCGACTTGCGCGCAAGCATGATTTTAGGTTCTAGCTATTCAATAAAGTAATTTGTGACGAACAATACACAACCACCGAACTGACTAGAGCTAAAATCACGTAATTGCTATCGTCATAAAAAATAAATGAACAGAATTAAAAGAATTTCACAGTTAATTCAGTCGAAATGTATTTAGATGACGTCTAATGTAAATGCGATATGTCTACTTTTACGTTACTCGCTAAACGTTTAGAATAAGGATCGTTAAGATTTGAGATATCGTAAAATGGACAGTAAGCAAACGAGATTAAAGTATATAAACCAACAACAAATTTTAATGTATTTCAGTTTAGTGATTTTACCAAGAGAATCACCGCCATTGTCCCACCTAAAACTGTCCCGCTCCGATCATAGTCGATCATGGGAATTTCCCAGAAGCAGTAAGTTTGTTTTAAACAACAATAACTCATAATAAATAAAACCGAAGGCCGAGGTTAGTTTACTACACACTTGTTCGAACGACTATCTTTTATTTCAAAGCTTTTGATCGCCAGAAACGTGTAAACAATTTTAACACCAACGCAAAAGATGTAATAAATTGCTGTGTTTATTAACGTTTGTAAAGTTGTGGTTAGTTTATATCCGCATTGTATACACATTATTTCATAATTTCGCAGACAATTTCCATGAGACGGTTTTAATATGAGTTTTCAAATTTATCATCGTCCTTGTCCTAAAAGTTTGATGTAAGAGGGAATGGAATAGTTTATTTGCTATTAAATATTGTGTATATATAACTTGTTATAAACGATACAAATTCTCATAATTATTCATACTGACATGCATATATTCATATTTATTGATCCAAATTTATTGAAAAAAATGTAAGGCGTTTATGTATGCCGATGACACATGTTTAGTTTATAGTCATGAAAATATCTATGTCATACAAGAAGCCATGCAAAATGACTTTAACAGATTAGTATAATGGGCTCATGACAATGGTATCATAATAAATATAATATTAAAACAAAATACATGGTTGTGCACTCCCCGTATCATAAACACAAGGAGTTTCCAGTTGATGTGAGAGGCCATACTAATGAATGTATGCATAATCACATGAAAAACTGTGAACGCTTAAGTTTGGAAAAAGTCACCTCTTACAGATACCTAGGGTTGGTGGTAGATGACTCATTCACATGGGACCTTCACGTGGGTTATGTTTGCAATAGGCTTCGCTCCATATTGGGCAATTTGAGAAATTTGCAGAATGTTGTCAGTCGAAAATTAATGTATCTCCTGTATTATGCCTTAGCAGACTTGAATATCGAGTACGGTTTGGGTACATATGGACTTACGTTTCCAATACATTTGGATAGAATTTGTGACTTACAGAAAAGGATGCTTAAATTTCTGGTAGATAAAAACACAAAGAACATTTAAACGGTCATTACGAGAAATTGTTTAAATATGTAACTTACTTCCAGTTCATCATAAAGTTAAGCTGAATGTTTTAGTAGCGCAATTTGGTAACAAAGAGCACAAAATCCAACGAGAGCATATCGAAAAAAGGACAACTAGTAGGCCTATGTCCGAAAACCAGGAACTACTTCGGCAAACGAACGAGAAGACATACAGTGCCGTATCTGTTAAATGAGTTGTGCCCGGATTTGTTAAGGGGAGTGGACACAAATCCTCAATATAAAAGGCAACTCAAGGAACATTACTTGTCGTTGTGTCCATGACTGACCACTGGCGTCTCCTTTCTCTTTTATTTTTGTGTTGTTTAGATTTTTTTTTAAATCTATTTTTATTTTATGTAATATCTTTTCATGAAACCTGTTTGAGAGCGTTGAGGGAGAGTATTGGTTTTTGTATTTACATGGGGTTTTTGCATATCATTGCTGAGAGAACTTCTGCCGAAAAACTGTTTTGAAGTTTGGCAGACTTTATGTATGTAAAACGTGTTTTGAGTGTAAATTAAATTTTTAAGGAAAAATAAATTTTGATTCAAAAGTGTCAATAAAATTAAATAACTGAACACGCCCATAATACAATTACCACAAAAATAACTAAGCACTATCGAATAGTCCATTCCGTGGATTAAATAAATTAATGTATACTATACTATATTTAATTCCGTTTAATACTTGCTTATTCAACGATAAATCGTATCGATTAATCTGTGCAGACCGAATAATCAGCGATCAATGAAAATCTGCAACGATTTCTCATGCACACGTTCGATAATTCCGTGCAAAGCGGTCTGCGCCGATTATTAGCTACACACGAGCATAACCTGTCATATTTAGCCGACTACCCATCAGTACGTCGGACTTACGAAAATTTGCATGCTGTTAAAGTAGACAAGAGGGGACATGTATAAATAAAAATGTAACACCATTGTACATCTTTGATCAGCAAATATATGAATTATGATTACATACGAAGCTCTAACCTAATTGTTTATTTAACCAGTTAGATTAGCGTGTTATAGTTAGTTCCAGTTAGAGCGCTACAGAGCGGTTGTGTTCCAGTTAACTCCCAATTAAAACACCACGCAACATATCAATATATCAGCCTCAAAAACCTAATTAATGCATTGCGTATTTAAGATATATGTACCTATTATTCGTTACAAACAGGACATGTTTACTGTAGGATTTTATGTTGTGTTACCTTTTGCCTTCGTATTATTCTGATGAATCACTTTGATTGCCCTTTACACCCTCTTATAGGTGCAATTTTATAAAATCCTCTCTTAGTGCTTGCCTACGCTCCTCAAGGAACACACATGACATTTCAGATTTCTACGCTCAGTAGTATCGGCTGTGTGTTGTTATGTCAGTCAGTCTATAGTCACGGAACAGTTTTAAATATATTGATTGGATTTTGTACGTTAAGCCGTCGGTCTAGGTTGTCTTGGACATCCTTTACAACCGTTATTAGAGAGTCAGTGCCCTCAAATATACTGACAAAAAGTTCAACATTCGAATTCAGTTTGCCCTTAGGGTTACGTAGGTCTGATGGCAGCCGCTCCGTGGAAATTGATTCAGGTAATTCGTGTTGAACTAGTAGCCGAACCCTAAGTCTTATGAATAATAAATAATTTAAAAGACTAAGACTGTAAAGTTATATCTAAATCTGTTAATTGTTTAACTTAACTGTCGCATTAACAATATGAGTAGGATAAGTTTAGCTGCCAAAGTATTGAAGCTACACCTTCAGACAAAATAAGCATTATATACTAAGCCTTGTTGGTCTTGTGGTTAACGTATGTGGCTGCTGATTAAGAGGTCTCGGGTTCGATTCCCGGGTCGGACTAAACATTTGTGTGATCCACAAATATTTGTTTCGGAGTGGGTGTTTTCTATGTATATATCATACATATGTATGTATTTGCAAAAAGAAAAGGTATGTACCAGTTAACACCGGCTTAATGGCGGTATGTGTCGTACTTTACATTGAATAGTCGGTAGTGATGTACCAAATACGATAGACAATAAAATTGTATATAGAGCGAATATTTGAAACGAGCCCAGTGGCCTAGGTACACATAGTGCCAATTTTCAACAGGTTCCCCTATTTATGTATCTATTTATATCAGTTGTCTAGTAACCCATAATACAAGCTCAGCTTAGTTTGGGACTAGATGACGTTGTGTGTAAGATGTCCGAAATATTTATTTATTATTATAAAAGAGGTATATTATATATCCATATCGCCACGGCTTTACATGCATCCATATCGAGAGTACCGCCGCACTGTCTCCAAATCATTCCTTGGGTGTCGTAACAGCCGACTCAGAGTTCAATCAATTGATTGATGGATGTAAGTGACACCAAGCTCAGCGGGTTATCTATCATATTATATGCGTATGCACATAAATTCGAGACAATCACCCATGAGCTAGCGGTCGGGCAAATGACGTCACATAATACTGAGACGGTTTTATCGCCTTTAGTGGGCTATCAAACGCTCACAAACGATGTGTGTCAAGGTTATTACTAATGACAAACAACCAGAAATACTTTGATGACAGTTCTATATACAACTTCAGATCTGAGGATGTAATTAATTGCATCATCCGTTTAGAAACCTTTACATAGTATAATACCTTTTTACAGTTATACTTCTAGGGTTTGTGGCCGGTTCTCCTCCATAAAAATGATATATTGGAACCGAGCAACTATAGTCATTAGTGGAACGTTTCGAAAGTCCCTGGAAAGGCCTACTTGAAACAGAAAATTCTAAATTTTTTTCTTGATTGAACATCATACAAACATGTGGTCCGATCCGAGAATCGAACCCGAGACCTCTTGACTCTTGATCTGATTAACTTATGACGTAGACACGAGATTTTATGAGACTTTTGAGACAACTTTTAAAAAATCACAATAAAGGTGTATACGAATTTACGTATACGTGGTGACGGATTAAGAATACAGAGTGTCACCACCCCTATTCATTCAATGGGTGTCGTAAGAGGCGACTAAAGGAACAAAATAAGCAGCTAACATCACGGCCAAGAGAAGGAAAACTTGAAACAAACCCTTTTCCAACCCGTCTGGCCAGCGTGGTATAGTAGGCCAAACCTCTTTTCAAAGGAGAGGCCTATGTCCAGCAATGTTGATGACGAGTTTACAGCTTATATTGTCTCTTATTCCGAGGTGAAACCCTAATTTGTCTGGACTATTTTCTTTATAAAAAAGCCATAATCCCTTCCGTCTGGCAATAAAGGAAACTCAAAGTATATTAAAACACCTAATACTTATTAAATTTAGTAATACCCTGTTATTATATACAGTGTTATTGAACTGTTAAAGTTCTTAGTTATCTAAAAGGAAAAATAATTCCACCGACATTCCTATATGCCTTGATTAACGGTTTTGTGTTTTGAAGAACTAATTAATAGCACACTGTTGTGCGCTTTTAATTAGTTCATCAGTGTAACAACATAAATAACCAGCCGAGTCTGGTGTTACCCGCGGTTATTGATGTAAATTCCGGGTAATGCCGCGGAGCGAAGCTAGTTTACGAATTGCCTAAGCAAATCCTTATGTCATCAGCTATCTGCTAGTGAAAATGCTATCATAATTGGTCAAGATTCAAAGATTAACTGCAACAAACAGACAATTTTTTTCAAAAAGACACTTCAGATGTATAGATATAGATGTTACCTTTTATAAGTGTATTTCCCCCCGGGATAGTGTCTGATTAGGGTTTGAAATCACATGCTCTGGAACCTTCCAAATCAGGACACCAAATACCGATCGTTTGAGTCCCTAAAGCAGCCAGTGCTAAATCGGTGCAGCGTATACGGACTAAATCAATATTTTTGAATTCACAATTGCACAGTTAGCCAAGTGGTTTAAGCGTTTCCACGCCGCTTTCTATTGCACCATGGGTTGTGCGTTCACATTCACATCCACATATTGTTTTTCTGAGTCTGGGTGTTCGTTTTATGTGTGTTTGTAAAGTCCCCTGCGATACAGGATGCGATTTCAATAATGGTTTTTAAAAAAGAAGAAAAAATGGGAAATTTTACGCAGTTTAATAGAGTAAATTATTTTAATAGACATTCTCACTAACCCTTTGTTTATTCCGATAAATACAGTGTTATTATTATTGTGTATTTATAAAAGCTGAAATTTAACCAAACGCTATTCAGCAAAAGTGATAGAAATTAATGACAGAATTAATTTAAAGATAGAAATAAACAAATATTGGAAGAATTTAATGCATTGTGTCATTAGTTTCAAAGATAAAATAGCAATTTATAGTTAATAGACTTTATCAAATAACATTTTCGTAGTCATTTAAATAATAGTAAAAACATTATATGTAAATGTTTATTAAAATTAGGTAAATAAAATTAAAACTGCATTTTCTATGGTGGTTTGATATACTTAGGTATCATAAAAAATGAAATTTTCATTTGTGACCAGGTTGGTCGGTCAGTTAGCGTATGCGACTACCGATTAAGAGGTCACAGATTCCCGGGTCAGGTATAATATTCTTGCAAACAGCCAGAGGAGTATATAATTTGGCGGTATTTCACACACGCGCCTCGGAGAGTAAGTTAAGTCGTGGGTCCATGAAAACCGTGTGATGAACATCGATGGCAATCGTTATTGGGAAGTCAATGCTCCTAAATATATTGACAAGTAATTGAATCTTCGAATTCAGTGCGATCTTTGGGTTGATGAGGTCCGTTAATAGACGTTCCGTGGAAAAACTGGTAGTCGACCTCAAATAATATTAGGAATAATACAGGTTAGGACGATTAACTTTCGTGGAGGACCGTAACCGCTAGACTAACGAGGAGGATTCTTTAAAAAATGTAATAAGAAAACAAGAAAAATTGTTCTGTGCATGAGTACTAGGGAACCTGAAACCTCAAACACAGCATTCGTATATGATAAAACAAACCATCGAGGCAGTCAGTAACAAAATAGCTTCATATTTATCTGACTTCACGGTTTGCTTATTGGTTTAAGCAGTCACCACGCCACTTTCTAACTCGCCAAGTGTCGTGGGTTGAAATCCCACGTGGGCAAACACTTTGTGTGATTCACAAATTATTGTTCTGAGTCTGGGTGTTCTTTGTGCCCGTTTTCACATATGTTTGTAAAGTCCCTTGCGACACAGGATGTATATATATACATATATATGGTAATAAATTCAGCATTAGCAACAAACAAACGCTTTCCTCACAGCCTCTGTCATTAAGGTTGCATATTTCTTATTATTTTTAACTTAATTACCAGTTCGCAGTAAACAATTGAATGGAGGATGTAGATGTGCTAATTGTTGATGAGTCCATCTTGTTTCATTACATGTCATCAACATTCCTTTAATTTAAACTAGCCGTCCGCCGCGGCTTGGCACGGGTAGATATACTTAGGTATTTAAAAACATTTTTAACTTGACAAATTATATACTTAAACCTTCCTCGAGAATCAATCTATCCATTGCTGAAACCAGCATAAAATTCGGTGAAGAATTTTAAAAGTTTATCGCGAACAAGCAGACTGACGCGGCAGAGCATAGCTATGCAGAGCTATACAGCCAGTGCCGCGAGGGACTTTACAAACATACATGAAAACGGACACAAAGAACACCCAAACTCAAAACAACAATATGTGGATCACACAAAGTGTTGTCTCATTTAAGATTTGAACCCACAACATTTGGCGTAGTAGAAAATCACCCAGGTATTCTACATAAATTATGATAATTTAGATATTTTCTACACAAGACTTTTTATAATTTCTTAACTGGTGATGAAAAAAAGTGTCTGTTGTTACTACTTTTAAAAGCTCAAAGCTGCCCTGAATACCTGTATCAGAATGTATTTTAATAGTGTCTTGAAATATAGTTGTTATGACTTAATACACTGGACATCACTAAACTACCAACTGCAATTAGTGAAGTTCAATATTTAACATTGCAATGACATTGAAACACACACAAACACAGTCATACAATTTATTTCTAAAGTGAGGCAACCCCGTTGCGCTATCAGAATTATCTTCTTACTCAGATAATTATAACGTAAGCCGGAGTTTACGATGTCAAAGTGTAAAAAAATATTAAAAAAGTAAACCTCGTAACTTTAAAGTTAAAGTTTTTTTTTACAAGGATTACTATAAACAAAAAGTGACGATAACTTCGACCACGACCGATGAAACCCGTTTGAAACGTCGGGAAATAATCGGATAAATCCCGTTGGCCGTCATACAACTAAACTTTGCGTAAAAGTCGCTAAGTCTACAGTTAAACTTTTATTAGTGTAGCAATGAATATGATTATTTATTACTCGTTGATGCTTAAGTGTCGGTCGAAAGTCTAAACTATTAATAGTTTAGCCATTAAACTGCACTGAGACAAGTGTGAGTTCGATTCCATTGAGGTTTTTTGGGGGGAAACCTTTGGTGTTCCTCTGAATAGGACCTAGGTAGATGCGACGTCGATAGGGTGGGACATGACATAACACGATCAGGGTTCTCCTATGATAGGACTGCAAACTCCGGTGTACCTTAGGGGAATAATAGTGGTGGCCTGACAAATACCCAGGTTATCCAAGTAGGGTATTGCTACACCAAGTTTCACACTCATTTTACGTAGTATTAAAAAAATACATTTAACACTTAATTAGATAAAATACAACGATTTTATTTTTTGACTCGAAATCGTGTCAAATGATTTAAATACTTATTACTAAATATATTTGTCAACTAAAGTCATTTCGATTATGTATCATATCGTGGTATTTTTATTACATAATAATGGCCAATCCGCAAATATATTATTTAACATTCCTTATCATGTAAACCGAATCAATTGAGAAGTTAAAACGAAAGATATTATTAGCATCGCGTGTTTTCAAACAATTATAAAACAGATCAGAGGACTGAACGCAACTCACCATAAGATTATCCACGGAATTATAACCGCAGATAACATATCCCATCACTCGATTCGCCATATTTAATCACCACTAAACTTATCACCAACCGAAAATCACCACATAACTTTTGAACACTTGTCACAGTGTGGAAAATGAAAGCACAATATTTCCAATTAGCAATCAATTTTCAACTGTTGCATCACTACACAAGCTAATATGAACGTTACACCATTAACATAAGGTCGAACTTTTGGTATTATTACGAAACTTACACAGAGTTAATTTGCACATACTTTTGCCTTGTACAATAACAATAACCATTGAAGGCATTTTTTAATAGTACGTGTGTCATCTTGTACGGCTGGCGAGTGACTGATTGTTTCAACGGAACCAACGCTGGTGCGGGAGCATGCGGGAACGGTTCATGTAAATAAATCGAACAATAAAATCAGCGCACGCGCTTATTGAATTGAAAAAAAAAACTATTTTGAAATTGGAATACGATAAAAGGAGTTGCAATATAAAAAAATAGGACATATTTACGAGGCAGAGTCTGTGCTATGGTAACTAATTTTACCTTAATAATATTATAAACGCGATAGTTTGTATGTATGTTTTTTGGTCTTTCACGCAAAAACTGAACGGATTTGGATGAAACTTTACAGTAATATAGCTTATATATCATAATAACACATAGCCTACTTTTTACTGCAATAATCGAGATATAGGTGCGAAAGCTAGTTGATGAATATATTTATTACTACCCTACATTTCATTTTTTTTTTTTTTTTGTAAATACATACATATTATACATAGAAAAACACCCAGACTCCGAAACAAATATTTGTGAATCGCACAAATATTTGGTCTGACCCGGGAATCGAACCCGAGACCTCTTGATCAGCAGCCGCATACGCTAACCACTAGACCAACAAGGCAGTCAGCATATAAATAACGCTTAGATATTTTAATTATATCTATTAATTTCCTTTAACATTAAAAATATTGCCACATCAAATATGATGTTTATTTCTTTTTTATGTATGTAGCCTGCCTGATGGAAGGCATGAGTAAAATACATGAGTAGTGGTTAGTATCCTCTTTGCGGGAGTGAAAAAGCATATATGAGATGCTTCTCCATATATGCTTTTTCACACTCTGCTTAAAGGACCCGGGATCATTATCATCATCATCAACAGCCTTTAACAGTCCACTGCTGGACATAGGCCTCTCTTTTGAAAGGAGGTTTTGGCCTACTATACCACGCTGGCGTGACGGGTTGGTAAACGGTTTGTTTCAAGTTTTCCTTCTCTTGGCAGTGATGTTAGCTGCTTATTTTGTTCCTTTAGTCGCCTCTTACGACACCCATGGAATGAATAGGGGTGACACTTTGTATTCTTAATCCGTCACCCGGGATTATAATGGGAGAAACAGACGTGCGCGACTAACGAGTTCCAGGTTTGACTGCATCTTTAATTGATAAAGTAATGTAGATATGTAATTAATTATACATTAAATAGGCGCTGATTTAACATTTTAATTAGCGATCAAAGGAAATAATTAGACATTCACATTACGACCGTAAGTGAAACTTTAATGGACTCCTCTTGAACAAGAAATAATTGAACGCTTTATGGTACAGTGATAATGTGTGAAATAACGAAACGTATCCAATTGCAGTACCGTTCGTTATGGGGGAAACGGCAACGAATAATTTCACAACTGTTATCTACTAGAGTGGAATAAATTGCGGTTTAATCGGCAATGCTGCTAATTTTGTTGTACCAAAAGTTTCTTGGCTAAACTAAAAGAATACTTTCTTTTATAAAACGAAATGTGCCTTAGAACCTAAATGTCAGAGATCTGTCAAAGATGTAAGTATATTTCACACTGTACATAATGTATACATATCTATGTGTATACATATTAAAATAGCTTTTTGGCAACAGTTTCACTAATTCACTAAAAAAGTGAGTAAACGATAATTTTAGAGGAATTTCAGTTCGATCACGTCCGAACAGAATTAGCACCAATACAAAGATATCAAGATTATGAAAGATCCATGCTCCAGATATTAATTGAACAATTATTTTTATTAAAAAAACAATTGGACGCCACACCGCGATATTAGAAGAGTATTCAAAAGTGTGTGTGTGTACTCCGTGTGGTGACAGATTAAAAATATAGATTGTTACCCCCTCTCCCCGTATTTATCATGTAGGTGTCGTAAGAGTAAACTTAACTTTCCTACCAAGAGAAATAAAACTTTGAAAAAAAACGCTACTTATACGTCTAAGACGGGTCGATGTTCCGCCTCTTACTGTGTAGAATGACGCAACAGCGTCTTGCCCCAGGTGTGAGTCCAGCCCCCCGGAGATGTACCCCAGTTGTGGGGTACGGCAAGGGTAACAACAGATGCCGCTAATGCGTTCCTGGTGTTTCACCCGACTGCGGAGCTAGGCCGCCGCGGAGTTTTGTATGTAGACCGGTTGCCCCGGAGTCCCACACACGCCTTTCGTTGAAACCACGAGGTATGTTGAACCAAAACTTCCTTTTCAATGCGAAGCCTATGTCCAGTATTGGACTGTTAAAGGCTGTTTATTTAGACAACTAGCTTCGCCCCACGGCCTTATTGTACATATACAAGAACTATCGCGGGACTCAGCTAGTCTACAACATAACGGCGTATTACTTGACATGATACAAATACAATCCTACTAATACATATTATAAACGTGAAAGTTTGTGAGTATGTGTGTATGTGTGTATGTTTGTTGCTCTTTCACGCAAAAACTACGGAACGAATTTGGATGAAACTTTACAGTAATATAGCTTATATATCAGAATAACACGTAGGCTACTTTTTACTGCAATAATAGAGATAAACGGGCGAAAACTAGGTGATTATAAAAATACATTTAATCGTAGATGTCAAAATGTATCACTGTTTATCTCCTGTCAAAACTTCACAGGTTGCATAGCAACCATAATGATACGCGGGTAACACCGCGGGGCGCAGCTAGTACACAATATTGCAAAATTGTGATATGATATTACTCAACGATCCTCATTGAATGAAGACAGATTTGCTATTTTTAGCTCAAACACGCTCAACGTACTATCAAGGAAATTCCTAAAATATTGTTTCACGTCGATAAAAATAAAAGAGATATTTTTGGCAGATTTAAAAGATTAAATATAATAACAAGCGTCACCACAAAACTATTTACAAATGGCTTTCAATTTTTAAACCACGGAAATGATGAGAGATGAGTCAAGTTATGAGCAGAAATCTTCTTCCTAGCTTTCATTTTACTTAGTTTTACCTGAATATCAGTTTTTCTATTTAGCGACTGACATCGGACTTCATCAACCCTTAGGGTAATCTGAATTCGAAGGGTTAACTGGTTCTCATCATTCATATACTCGTATATACGGTACTAATATTACAAATATACCATTTCAAAGTTTGGTGTTTTTCTTTTTTTGTTTCAGCTAATCTCTTTTGACGAGATTTAAAAAAAAAAAACTTAGAAAAACTTAAAACAAAACTAAAACCAATGCAATAGTAAACAATATTAGATTCAAAAGCAACCAAACCTGAAAGGCACAGTAAGTCTTAATCAAAAACGTCTTTATTTTATTCAACTTTTAAAAAAAAAATGGATATAACGTCGAATACCTACTGCACACGAATCTTACAGTAGCAATCACTCAAATATAAAACCACAAAGCCACTACTGATTCCAAATAGTCCTGATAACAAAAAGTCCCGACATTTTGACCCTCGATTACGTCCAAAAACATACGAATAACATCCGATAACCTTGATAAATGCGGAAGAGATATAAGCTAACTGAAATAATCACATTATCACTGCTCCTTAAAGCCACCGGTTATAAAGATTAATATTAGGGACCGTACCAATACTACGCAAGGGAGGGGGATCTTCGAAAATATCAATCTTGATTACAGAAGTGGGGGCAAGGCTTAGAATACTGTCACGTAGTCTATATTGTATCAGGTAAGTACTGTGAAGATAACAAGTATGATTCATTTTATCTAAATATTCTGTTTTGAAAGAAAATTAAAAACGTTATAAAATTTATGAATTAGAATAGAATGTACTTTATTGTACATTCATTCCAATAATGATAGATAAATATGTTTTACAAAACTGAAACTTACGAATGGTAGCTGTAATGCTAAAAGCAATCTTTTCCCGGAATTGTAATACATTACTCATCCAATTTAATAAAAGATAGATTGCTTCGGTATGGAATGCAATCTATCTTAATATTGAATTACTACGTGAAAACAAGTGGGGATGTTTTCTTGGTACATAGCACTGGTAGTAGAGTCACGCTGATTGCTCTCACCAAAGACCAACCTTAAATGACAGTCGTGTCGTGTTTTGTTGGTAAATCGATGACCAGAAGTCCAGTGATGTAGAACCATCTCACTAGGCCACCATAGTGTGGGTCACCATTGTCTGCATTCACAATCAGTACTTCTATCACTACTCTTAGATTTCACTCACGTTTTCCATCAGACATAGAGTCTCTTATACAGACTCATAAATAAATAAAGTCACCAAGAGGGGAGGGGATCTAAAATGGGTCACGTAGTATATGTACGTTCCCTTAATAGATGTTAGCAGATGGGGAACACATTAGTTTGTCGATGACTGAATGTTATATCTTAATGTCATTGGATCACGTTACTATGTTGGTAATGTGATTTATATTATGAATTTGGGTCACAATTACTTGTGAATACCACTCACAACAAGACACCACAGAAATACGAGACTGATAAATATTTATTGATGTCTTGTAGAAAATTTTGGGTCGAACCAAAAGTTTGTATCATCATTAATCATCATCAACAGCCTTTAACAGTCCACTGCTGAACATAGGCCTCTCCTTAGTAGGAAGTTTTGGCCTACTATACCACGCTGACCAGACGGGTTCGTATAGGGTTGGTTTCAAGTTTTCCTTCTCTTTACATTTATATTTTTTTGCGTAGTTTATCCCTTAGTCGCCTTTTACGATACCCGCGGGATGAATAGGGGTGGTGACACTCTTTATTCTTAATCCGTCACCACACGGACATGTTTGTATGATCTACAGATGTTTGTTTCGGAGTTTGGGTGTTTTCTATGTATCATATGTATTTACAAAACTAAAGTATTTAAGTATTATATTAGTCGATCTAGTTTTCATAGTTCAAGCTCTGTTTAGTTTCAGACTAGATGGAGTTGTGTGTCTATCGGTTGGTGGTTATACTGTAGTTGCTTCTAGTAAATATTTCTAATCAGTTCCTTGAGGTTAGATTACAGACCGACCACAACATACTCGTATCTGAACGCTGGTAGTTATCGTGAGTGGACGTCAGACTACGGTTACAAGATTATATAATGAAAAGCGTCATCAATTCAGCCAATCTGCGCCAGTGGAGACAAATATTGGCGAGCACGTATTTGAAGACAGAATGTGGGTAGATCCAATACTTTAGACTGCATGGTTGGTCTAGCACTGCAACCCCCGACGGGGTGACGGTCCGCGGGGATTTCCACACGCTTCAAAATAAAGTAGTTTAACGGTCGCTACGCCTCGTTCTACTGCGCCAAGTGTCGTGGGTTCAAGTCCTAGTATTGTTCTGAGTCTAGGTGTTTGTTGTGTCACATAGTATATTGTAGTACACATAGTACATAGTACACATAGTATTGTGTGTCCGTTTCATGTATGTTTGTAAACTCCTCCCGCAACACAGGACTTATATTCCTAATGTCACAGTTGTCTTTTTTGAATAAAAAGAATATACAATGAAGTCCAAGACCCTGTGAAGGTCGCGTCGCGGGATATCTTTAGATGAGGGCAGCACAGTACTAGCGGTTGGGGTGGAGAGCCTTAGGGGGAAGTAAGTAAACGTCATTCGGCTGATATGTTGATGATGGCATGCCTCTGCTTACCCTCTATAAATGCGAGAATATGTGTTTATGTATGTTTGTAATTTAGTCTAGACTTTTTACATCATAATTCAGTTGACAACACACAAGCTGCGTATAAGAATTCCATTGTATGAATCACATTAATTAATGAAAAATTATAATTTCAATGTATGAATGATTTCGTAATATCCCATTGTCTAATTTTTTTTATATCTTTTTGTTCAAAGTTACCCACTAAGTTTTAGTTACAATTTTATTGTATACTAGCTTTCCCCCGCGGCTCCGCCCGCGTGTATCTCGATTATTGCAGTAAAAAGTAGCCTTTTTGTTATTCTGATATAAAAGCTGTAAGTTTGTGTGTACTGTAAAGTTTCATCCAAATCTGTTCAATAGTTTTTGCGTGAAAGAGCAACAAACATACTCACAAACTTTTGCGCTTATAATATTAGTAGGACTATCTGAGTCTTGCGTTGTTAAATGCGGTTGTTGTTTTCAACCGCAGGTAACACTGCGGACGGAAGCTAGTCTATTTTTTTTTTACCTAGGCTACTTTTATGCCATTAGTGAACACGAACAAAAATCTTAGAAATTGCTTTCTCGATATAAGTACCGTATATCCTTTTAAATGTATTTAGTAAAATCTGTTATTTTGATATTACATACTGACACTACAACTTTTGTTTGTATAGATGCGGGAAATGGATGATGGAGACAAAAGTACACGGAGTGTTCCCACACCTGTTCATCATGGGATAGTAAGAACTAGCTAGAAAGATAACTGAGCTGGACAACACCACTGCTAAGAGAAGGAAAACTTGACACAAACCTTATACCAACCCGTCTGGCCAGCGTGGTGTTCAAAGCCTCTTTTTCTAAGTAGAAGCCCAAGCATTGGCCTATTAACGGCTGTTAATGATGACCTCAAACTTACTATGACCCATCATTCGATGAAAATCATTAACAGTTTTTGTTGTATCTGCCGTGACTAATAGTGTAATTAATTAATACACCGAAAATAAGTAAAGCACGTTTATTTGGACAGACCATCAGATTACACAGGAAGTAGGAGTACAAGACCATAGAAGGAGGAAACAGTGTTGCCCTACTACTATTTAATTAACTACTATTTAATCAATATAAAACTTTTCAACAGTCTACCGCTGGACATAGGCCTCTACTTAGACACTGTACACTGTACTGGGGGTACTGTATCACGCCAGCCAGACGAGTTGGTACAGTCTTGTATCAAGTTTTCCTTCTCTTTGCAATGAAGTTGTCCTTCGTAATTTACTCCCTTACGCCTCGTTTACACGGAGGTAAGTTTTGTCGACTCTTATTTCTGTCTGATCTGAAAAAACCGAACGTTGTATTCACATGGCGCTGGCGAGTCTGACTGCCCCGGATCCGGGTGTCTTCGGTGCTCGTGTGAACGCACGATTCGAGTTTTTTCAAAACAGCGCCCAGTCAGTCTCTATCTTTTGGAATCGATGGACGCGAATACTGTTGCTATATTATATTGGTATTATCGCCGTCAAAAGCGTTATAGAAGAAGAAGAAGGTGGTGGTTAAACTCAAGTGTAAAAAGACGACCAACACTTGGTGCCTGGGGCGAGATGCGTTCGGCTATAAGATTCGACAAAAAACCGAATCGACTTAACTTACACCGTGTGAACGCATGTATTAGAAATACTAGGATGCTTATGATCTTAAATTGTCGGTTCGGTTCAAGCCGCCAAATCGGATTTCAACTTAAGTAAGATTAGGTTTTTCTGTCGGATCTTAAACCCAATGTTCGTGTGAACTCTTCCTTAGAAATACTATTGCCACTGACCTGGATCCTGCAAAAAATCAGATCCGACAGAGTAAGACACGACTTCGTGTGAACGAGGTGTTAGTAGGCTGTTACAACACCCACGAGATCAATTGGCATGATACCCCGTCACCACACGGACAAACAATTCTTAATAAATTTTAGTAAACAGTATTTATTATAATATGAATAACGTGACTCATTTTTTCGTTCTAAAAATAGTTTTTCTGTCAACATTGCACTCGATACGAAAATAGATTTACCGGTTGATAAGGACTTATGTTATCAGATAAAACTGAAGGATTCAGTTGCAGATGCTAGGTACCTATTTCAGATAAAAAAAAACTCTTTCAATAGTTCAAAAAATCGGCCAAGTGCGTGTCAGGCCACGCACAGGAAAGGGTTCCTCAGTCACCTATAATGGTATGTGGATTTAAAATCGTATCCAATAGATAATTGTTATGTTTACGTATTAATACGTTAATTTTGTATGACGTTTTCCAAGTGAGCGCATTTTACCATATAAGCCTTTATAACTCCTGAACTAAGAAAGTCATCTAATCCGTTATAGTTTTCCTTCAAAGTTCATTAGATGGACCACCATCACGATTTTTTTCAGATTTTTTGAGCCAGCCGTTTAGCTTTTAGAGGGGGGGGGACGCCCTGTTTTTACAAAAAAGTACCCTTTAAAGTGAAATATCTCGCAAACGGATACCTAAATCAAAAAATCGTCTAGGAAACCCTTTATTGTTTTTAAAAGACCTATCTAATGATACCCCACACGATGGGGTAGCCTCGAGAAAAAAAAATCATCCCCACTTTACGTGTAGGGGAGGTACCCCAAATAAAATTATATTTCATAATTTTAGTGTAGCACTTTGTCGACGTAATTACAACACGTATTCGTGCAAACTTTCATCTTTCTAGCACTTACCGTTTGGACGGTAAGTCGAGGACGGACGGACGGACGGACGGACGGACGGACAGACGGACATGACGAATCTATAAGGGTTCCGAGTTATGAACTTCGGAACCCTAAAAATGATCTATAAATCTTCAAAAAGATTTAGTTGGAATTATAACTAAATATTGTACATACTCGATGGAGGATTTCCGAACATAAAAATTAACTCAAATGCAGTACATGACATACCCGTAGAGATATTTTTGTCAAATTGACTTTAACCTGTCTGATAGAAAGCATGACCATAAACTAAGAGTGGTGGTCACCATCTTCATTGTACTGTGACCCACACCATGGCGGTCTGGTGAAATGCTTCTGCATAATTGGGCCTCTGGTCTCGCACTTACCAGAGTAACACGAAAGTACGACTGCTGTCATTTTACGTTAGTTTTCTGTGAGAAGGTAGTTGAGATCAGTAAGGGAACATGGGGGTTCCCATATAGGAGAGCCGGGCCATCTATAAGCCATAGATGGCCCGAGGTACGTTGGGGTTACAGGGACTTTCTTCCGAGGGTACACCTGGTTCCCAGGCTTATAGTACTTTGACTTTGACGGCATGCGGTTTTAGTCGGTTCAGGTCCGACATAGTCATCAACTGGTGGCAATGTGGCATCCGAGGGGATTTCCGCACGAGAAAAAAGAAAAAAAAATACCGTCCCGGTCACTCTCTTCTAAAATTGTATTATAAACTCCAGATATTGTTGGATTGCCAAATAAAGGCTCAACAAAAAGTTCAACTTGTACACGAAAGTGCATTACATCATTTAATTCAAAGTATATTAAATTCGTAATCAAAAACGAGAACGAAGATCTAGAAATTCTGTTCTTCGTGACTGTTAATGGTAACAGAAACTCATTAAATAAATTCATACCGTATTAATGAATGTAAAATGCGTGTTTATATAATAGGTGTCCATTTCAGTGGTCGATCGTAATCAGGTCATCGCGCCGACCTCGCTCCAACGTCTCAGAATCAATCACAAGTTGTACAATAATGTATTTATTCATTTTGTTGCTTAGTTTGTATTTTTATATGTGATCATATCTTTTAGTGACCTATTTAGTTCAATTCAGGAGTTGAGGCATAGTATACTATCATCTAGGCTTGTTTCACTTTTACGAGGTCATGACTCGCTAGAATATGGAGAATCTGATGACAGCTGGATTAACTCGGATTGCTGTGAGGTATCGGGTTCGATTCCCCGTTTCAAACCAAATTTTTGTGTGATTCACAAACATTTGTTTCGCAGTTTGGGTGTATTCTATGTATAATGTATTTATTTACAAAAAAATATGTTTACGTATTTATCAATCATAATACAAGCTCTGCTTAGTTTGGGACTAAATGGCGTTGTGTGTAAGATGTACGAAAAATAAGCCGCAAGCTTAGTTCCTGGGATAAATGACAGGGAGATCCTTATTGATGTATATTCATTAAACTTTTATTATTGCAAGTGAATATTATACACGCAATACAGCTAAAAAAAAAAAAAATATGTTTGTTTGCTTACGCCAGTTCAGCTCAAATTTCGAGACGATTATATGTACATACCATATGGTTTGATCTGTTTTAAACCCTATAACTATAACATAAACATATTTATCGATGATTTTAAGTCAATTTTGAAACTCATTTCTCATCAATGCAATTTCAATGTGACACTTTACACCAAAGCATTTCAGGGTACACCATTTTTTATTAAATATTAATAAAGACGAGACACCAATACTATCAAGATATAAATAAACGTAAGAAAGAAAGAGAGAGAGTACTTTAATTCGATTCATTCAGACATATTAATGGTTTAATTCCCAGGACCGTAACCGATATCAATTGTCCTCTAATTAAGAGCACTTAAGACTCAATGGGGAGTCCTGCTATGCGGGTACTGTGAGTAACGCACTGTTTGTGTTCAAATAGTTTTATTATATCATTACCAAGAGCTTTAATAGCACACTCGACACAGAATTCGTGTTTAGAAAACTAGGTAAAACGTTGACTTTTAAATAAAATGGGAAAAGGTTAGAAAATGTATGACATTTAAAACTAGCTTTAGCCTGCGGCTCCAACCGCGGTAAAGAATAGCCTATGTCTTTTCTCAATAATCAAAGTATCTTCATGCCAAATTATATCGAAATTGGTGCAGCGTTTTAGCCGTGAAAGCGTAACAGACAGACAGAGCTATTTTGCAAATGTCCTCTCACTAAAAATGAAATCTAATAATATAAAGAGTTTGTGAGTTTGTAGGGGGTATAATCTCAGGATTTAAAGAACCGATTTTAAACTTTTACCAATAGAAAGTTACATTATTTGTCATAAGCTATATATCAATCCAAAAATTATTCCTGCGGTATAGATGAGTCAGGGGCAAAATCTAGTTAGATAGCAGAGAGGAGGGCGCAGAGAGGTTACACCGTGTGGTTTTAGTCGGTTCGAGTACGACACACCACCCCGCCGTAAAATAAAATAAGGCATATATTAAAAAAAAAATATATATACAAACTTATTTGCCTAAAGAATACTATACCATATATGTATTAACAGATACATATGTATTTGTACGTTTTTGTATCACACGACAAAATTCACAACAATTGCATCATTCTTTAATTAGCATTGGTATATATTGGTTTTAGTTTCTCGTCACTGAAGTAAACCGTTGTAGACTTAGGAATAATATATTATTATACTCAAGATATCAAACTATTCAGTCAGTCAAAACGGAGACCAGTCAACTACGCAGGAGATATTATACAAGTGTGTGTGCAGACACAGGTTCAAGGTCTTCGAACATTATACCGACTCAACGCCAATCCAACACGCTTCCAACTAGAACCACAGAATACATAATAGTACTCATACAGAAGTGTCACTCCGAAAAGTAAATTAAAGAAATCGGGACCCTAGGCGTTAAAATATAAAGTTCAATTCAGATTGCACGGCGCCGAATCAACTACAATTATATTTACCTACCGTTGCGTCTCTTTCTATCGTGTAACTCTTACCTGTTCTGACAATGTCTAGTCGACCGACATACTCGTCCGGGCAGGCAGGCGGCCGACTATACCTAAACTGCGGAGTGACATACCCCTGCTAGAACTGTCTATTCGGTATCAACGAGTCGTCAACTAGGCAATCAACGCATCGGTCACCAGTGGACAACTTGGCGTCAATGAGTGAGCAGTGCCGTGTGGTGACGGATTAAGAATACAGAGTGTCACCACCCCTATTCATTCCGCGGGTGTCGTAAAAGGCGACTAATTGATAAACTACGCAGGAGAACATCGATGCAAAGAGAAGGAAAACTTGAAACCAACCCTATAACAACCCGTCTGGCCAGCGTGGTATAGTAGGCCAATACCTCCTTTTCAAGGAGAGGACTATGTCCAGCAGTGGACTGTTAAAGGCTGTTGATGATGAGTGAGCAGTGCGTCGTCATCGAACGATTTCATCAAATAACTATAGACACATCCCTACAACTTACTTCTTATATATAAAATTCTCGTGTCACGGTATTTGTAAATAAACTCCTCCGAAATTTTGTGAACATATCGGTAAGCGACGCGAGCGGAGCCGCGGGCATCAGCTAGTAGTAATACAGTGCAACCTTAATATTATAGTGAACCTCAATTTAACGAATTCCTCGATTTAACAATTTTTTCGTAATCCCCTTGAATGGTCCATAAGAGCCAATGTAAATAATACCTTTATATTATGTTTTTTTTTACGAACAACCTCTTCATTACGAATTTCAAATAACAAAAAAAATGTAATTACCTCTAATTAACGAATTTTGTCAACTCAAAACCTCTATATAACGTTTCTATCAATATGACCCATAATCCCATAGTATGCGATTCAGTCGCAACAGGTTTTTTTAACACGTTTTTTTCGTAAAACAATCTAAGTCGTTTGATGAAAAGTAGTGTTAACAGTGCTGCTCGGCACTGTTGTTGAAGATTCTAGTTGCAATGACTCAGAAACGTAAAAGGTGTTCCTTATCAGTCGCAGAAAAGCGAAACATCAATACTTATGTTGACAAAAATCCTACGACGAAAAATTTAGACATAGCTAATAAGTTCAGGATTCCCGCAAGTACATTGACTACAAATATAAAATTTAAAGATATGTTTTCGGAAGAAGAAAGTTGAATGTAACAGTAGAATAAAAATTTGTTTTTCACCTCTTTATAACAAATTTTAGACCAACCTTACCTCAAGATAACAAACCTCAGATTAACGAATTACTTGATAAAACGAATATTTACGAGTTCCCATCGGATTTATTATATTGAGGTTGCACTGTATAACAAGTTTATATTCAAGGTAGTGGAGTTACGCTGAGCACGAATGGAAAGGCTCGACTGGGACAATACTACCCTCACATAGAAGATCAACCTAAAATAACAGCATTCGTGCTTTAGTATTTCGATGGTGAGTGTGAGACCGGAGGTCCAATCATTCTGCATCATTCTCATAAATAAAAAAACTATCTTGCCTTGTTGGTCTAGTGGTTAGCGTATGCGGCTGCTGATCAAGAGGTCTCGGGTTCGATTCCCGGGTCGGACCAAATATTATTTGTGTGATTCACAAATATTTGTTACGGAATCTGGGCGTTTACTACGTATATTATGTATGTATTTATATTACTTGTCTAGTAACCATAATACAATCTCTGCTTAGTTTGGGCCTGGATTAAGTTGGGTATAAGATGTCCAAAATATATAACTAAGCCGCCATAGTGTGGGTCACCATTCTTCTTTGTCTGTACTCACAATAAGGATGGTGACCCCCGGTCCTGGATTCTACTCTTACTTTCCATCAGGCAGAGTAGAAACACTTTAGAATTAAATTAATAATAGATATATCAATATAAATATATAGTTTACACCTGACCTGAATAACGTAAACATTTGTCCGTAATGACAAACAGACCGAAATAGAAACAAAACAAGTAAAATACAACATAACGTCCTTAGTGATTCATTCACACGAGCTAAATATATCCGGCCCTTGTAGTATCGCTGATAAAACTACAGATAACTGTTTAAATAGAATATTTATACAATCAGTAGGGACACCATATTGACTATTATTATATTAAATACTAGTTGACCTAGCGAACTTCTTACCGCCCAACTTTAAAATTCCAGAACTTGATCGCAGCGCCACCTACCGGGTCCAATTGCGAATCTAAACCATTCCCAGATCCCTTTGAACACACACAAAAAAATTTGTTTGAGAGAAGTTCAGTGACATACACACTCACAGAAGAATTATACATATAAAGATGTACTAGCTGGGTCCCGCAGGTAACGTCGCAGAAGAAAGATAGTCTTAAAATAAATTAGCCTGAGTTATCCTTTTATGTGCTGAGCTAGCTGCCAGTGAAAGTGCGTCAAAATTGGCCCAGCAGTGCCAGAGATTACCCCGAACAAACAGACAGATAAAAACAATTTTAAAATGCTCTTTTGATGCTTGCATCAAAAGAGCATTTTACATGTTACTTGTAACACATATAGTTTCATATGCATTTAGTTAACAAGGGTTTACAGACATTCCAATTTTATTTTTTTGTATAGATATTAGTATAGATTTAGGGTTAAAAGTTAAGACGGTCCACTGCACCACTGCAGTGGTTTCAATGGTTACTTAACAGGTTTCTTCTGCGCGTGAGTTTAATCTCCACATGGCACAACACTTTGTTTTAAAAAAAAGTTATTCTTAGTTTGAATGTTATTTTCTGCTATAATAATATTTGTAAAGATACACGCGAAATAGGATATATTCCATTATCTATAATATCTTTAAAACTAAAAAATAACCTCAAAAATATTCACAAATAATTTTATATTTTGAGACTGTTAACAAATCTTTCAAGAACACGTAAAACAGTATCTTTCAAGAACACGTGTTACATGTTGTATGTCATATGGCACCATGTCATGTGATTATCTCAAGGACCTTAGAAACAGATGCTAATTTTAATGTTTGCCAAACATTTGCACCAAAGTTCACTTAAACCTCCATCAGTTAGTACATCAACACTCGTATTTACCCCTCTCGCATAAAAACCTACACAGTTTAAGAGAGTGGTTTTGACCATTAAAAAGGTATATTATAGTCCATAAATAAAATAAAAATTGGGAATTGGGTGTTGTTTTGTGTACAAAAAAAGTGTTTATTTGTAACGTCAAATTTACAACCTTGCAGTAAATGCATTTGGTACTTTTCTGAAATCAAACTCAAGCATCTATTTGTCTGTTTATTACGGCCAATCTCTAAAACGGCTTGACCTATCCTGACAGCTGATGACATCAACGATACCTTAGACTACATTTTCACAGGCACAATTCCTATTTTATTTCCCCAAACGCTTGGTCACCCTAGTGCTCAGACACAAACCATGTTGATAAAAGATCTATGCCCGTTATCTCAACACAAATAGCAATGTGTATTGTGTATTCCCCAACAAAATGCTTCCAGTTTTAAAGGACGCGATAGTAATTAATGTATGCAAATGTATTTATTTAATATCTATGTACTTTGTACTTATATTAACTAGTCTAGTCCTGCGACCGATTTTGACGAGACTTTCACTGGCAGACATTACTTACTTAATTTTTAGTTACAGTTACTTAGGTTTAATTTTTAGGGTTCCGTTGCCAAATGGCAAAAAACAGAACGATTATAGATTCGTCATGTCTGTCTGTCTGTCCGTCCGTATGTCACAGCCACTTATTTCCGAAACTATAAGAGCTATAATGTTGAAACTTGGTCAGTAGATGTATTCTGTGAACCGCATTAATATTTTTACACAAAAATAGAAAAAAGCAATAATTTTTGGAGGTCCCCATATTTAGAACTGAAACTCAAATTTTTTTTTTTATCAAAACCATACGTGGATAGGTCTTCAAAAATGACATCAAGGTTTCTAATATCATTTTTTTCTAAACTGAATAGTTTGCGCGAGAGACACTTCAAAAGTGGTAAAATGTGTCCCCCCCCCCCCTTTAACTTCTAAAATACGAGAATGATAAAACTAAAAAAAATATATGATGTACATAACTATGCAAGCTTCCAACGAAAATTGGTTGAACGAGATCTAGTAGGTAGTTTTTTTTTAATACGTCATAAAAATCTATTATTAAAACATCGATGAAAGTTACAACGAACTACAAAAACTTTTATATGATGTTACTTGCTGCTACGGAACCCTTCATGGGCGAGTCCGACTCGCACTTGGCTGCTTTTTTATACTAGCTTAGCTCCGCGGCGTTACTCACGATTTATAATAATAACAGAGGGAAAGAGGTGTTTCCCTCTGTTATTATTCCTCGGTTTATATCCTCGGCTAGTGTATACTATTATAAAACTGAAAAGTGTGTTTGTTGAATGCGTTAATCTCAGGAACCACTCATCCGATTTGAAAAAATCTGTTTAAAGTACTCGTATCGGTTATAGAGGAAGGCTTTAATTTATAATCATCTTGCACGACTAAAAGTAGCGACTAAAAATGTTGCCAAAATTATTAAAAAACTTGATAGTTTCCACTTCGTGAGCTGGGTGAATGATTAAAGTTTTTTTTCTAAATGGAAAAGTACTAATCTTCTGAATCTAGTAGTTCTATCTATCTAAGTTCGATGACTATATATTTTTCTGGATAAAAACAAATTGATTACGCTGCATCATCACGCTGGGAGTAACAGGATAAGAAATGCGCTGAGTCAAGAATATCTTTTATATAAAATTCTCGTGTCACTATGTTCGTTCCCATACTCCTCCGAAACGGCTGGACCGATTTGTATGAAATTTTGTGTGCATATCGGGTAGGCCAGAGAATCGGCCGACATCTATTTTTCATACTTCTAAGACGCGAGCGAGCGGCAGGCATCAGCTAATAGATATATAAACATACAATTTTTGCCTGTTTTTATATAATAGAATATATAAAAACAGACAAAAAAAATTTTTCGCGAGTGTACACCCCACGTAAGGTCGATAAGCCAAGAATTTGCTCTACGAATGGGCGCCGATTCGCAGAATCGACAAACGACATTCAAGAAGAATGCATTGATTCAAATTGATTCTCCGAACCGAACGTATCGAGTTTGATAAGAGATATTGATTGATTATCGACATCCTAGAATAGTGGTAGTCCTTCTACTTATGCCGAATCACGATTATTCCATGTAAAAAAGTAGTATGTACTTATAAATTATTCTAAATTTAATAATTAGGCGTTTAAATACTATGTTAAATTAATTTTTTAAAGTGGCAATATTTTTTTGTGAATTGGTAACTCAATGATTTTATTGTTTTCAAATGTATTGTGCGAGGTTTTGAATAAAAAAAATATGTATGACTACCAAAATGACTCTACTATACCTGATGGAAAGCATGAGTGGAATCCAAGGGTAGTGGTCACCATACTCATTGCGAATGCAGATAATGCACTGTGGTAGCCCAAACTTTCGCGGCCTATTTATTGAGAGGATACTGCATGATTGAGCCTCCGGTCTAGCACTTAAAAACGAAACACGACAGCACAAATGCTGTCATTTGAGATTGGTCTTTAGTGAGAATGTAGTACCTACCGCCCAGGTTGAGCCGGCTCGCGAGTGCTGAAATCAGTGAACTACCCTCATTTTTGTAACACCATTACTCCAAAATTAAAATTTTGTAAAGTGAACACGCTGGATATGAATCATTAGACATGTATAATGTCAGCTGTATTATGAAGATATAACACAAAATTTTGCCATAATTTTTTACAGTTTGACATTTATGTTTAATAATAATGTCAAATTAAACGAGTTAAAAAAAAAGAGTATTTTCGGATGTTGCCAACACGTGTAAACATGTGCAGTTGTAATAACTTGGTATTTACATTTTGGAATTTAGGGAACGTAGACACAGTCAATGTTTATAATGAATAAATGCAGTGTGTGGAGGAACGGGTATCGTGATCCTCCGAACAGGTGAGGTGAAAGTGACTGGTAGGCTACTGTCCAACGGTTGATATTGGGATGTTGTATTTATGCTAATCGGCGCGAGCATTTCTCTATCGCGATTCAGGATTAAAAGTTACTCTGTATAGTTCATTCCGTATTTCTTCGTGGTTCAGTGTTCTTTCGTTAGATGGCACTGTTGTATATTTTTCGCTGGCGCTGTATGTGAAAGTTGCCACAATAGTAAAATAAAAATTCTACACTGTAAGTAGAAATTATGGCTTTGACTGATCCGTAATTCGATTACGTCCTATTTTTTCCTTTTGCTTCGAGTGACCGATTGTAATCTTGCGAACGCCTTACAGTGGTATATAGTCCAGTTAACATCACGACACGATCAGTAGGAGCGGAGTATTAATGAAAAGTGTTTCAAAAACGAGGGCAAAAATATTTCAAAGCTGTCAAAAGAAATTATTTTCCCCATAGCATGCACTAGGAATTTTTTTAAGATTCGTGGAAATAATGTAGGAGAGAATTATTGTTCCTATCGAAAGCATATATGTATCTATCTTTTAAGATTAGTTCACAATAACCCGTTTTACGTTACGGGCAATAGAAGAATCAGACGGAGCTGAGTTGGTAAGCTAGTCAATGATAATCTTTAAAAGATTTCAATTTTACAAGCACTAGAGACCTCTAGTTACACTAACATGACTGACTGCCTTGTTGGTCTAATGGTCGGCGTATGCGGCTTCTGATCAAGAGGTCTCGGGTTCGATTCCCGGGTCGGATCAGATATTTGTGTGATCCACAAATGTTTATTTCGGAGTCTATGTGTTTTTTAAATATAATTTATGTATGTATTTACAAAACAAAAGTATGTTTATGTATTTATATCTGTTATTTAGTACCCATAATATAAGCTCTGCTTAGTTTGGGTCTAGATGACGTTGTGTGTAAAATGTCCGAAATATTTATTTATTTATAATATTTACTAAGGTGATGGGCTTCGGTTTACACATTAAAATTCAGCGACGGTCCTTTATACATCATGGTAAGGTCAGTTAGTAGACTTCAAGATATATTAATGTATGGACTGACCTGTGTATCCCTGAGGTCCGGCTCGCTGGCTGCGGCCGGCAGTCCCTCCGAGTTCCTCGCCCCGCACACATCGCCTGCACTCGCCGACAGAGCCCGGCGACGATCCTCCTTCTGCTTATCTCGTTCTTTGCCAGACAGTATGTGCTTCGTCTTCGATAAGATGTTCAGCGGTTTGATGGACTTACGCACCTGAAAATATAATAGTCTTTTAGATTAACGTAGTGGATGAATGCATGCAGTGGCGTAGCGTGCCTTGGCACCCCGTATAAAAATTTGTTTGGGGGCCTTTACGAATGGTAAAGATTTCTCACAAAAAGAAAAAAAAATTGCATAAAATAAAAATAAAAAATTAATCATAATTATCTGTCACTTCGTCGAAATTTTTAACAAACAATTCAAATTAAATATCCTCTTCTTACTTTTTTTCGGTAAACTTTTTTTTTTCGAACATCTTACACACAACGCCATCTAGTCCCAAATTAAGCAGAGCTCGTATTATGAGTACTAGACCACTGATCTAAATACATAATCATACATTTTCAAAAATGTGTGTAATATGTCCGAAATATTTATTTATTATAACTGCTTTAATACTTTAACTAATATTTGTTTCGTTGTGTATGTTACAATAAAAGATTATATGATATTTCTTTCTTTAATTCATTGAAGTTCAAAAAAATAGTTTTCTGTGTAGCACCGACTTGCGCAAGATGGCTGACAGGAGCTGAATGCAAGAAGAGAGATACTCCAAAATTGATCAGAGAGGCTTGCAATACGAGAGCTCTATGTCCAACAGTGGACTGCGAAAGGCCGATGGCGATGTTATCGTTACCATAACATTATATTATTATTCGCTCTAGTAATAAATAAGACAGTTTAACGTTGGACATGCTAAATGCATCGCAATGTTATAATAAGTAAATATTATTGTACTATTGTTGTTCAGAGTGTAATAATGGCGACGGATAGACGGAGTATTTTTCTTTGTGTAACAAATCAAGGTGTTTACTTACATGACTCGACAATGCTATAGGTGTTAGGTCTTTACACAATATACATATAACATCTGTAATAATATTATTATGCGTTTGTTTGTTGAATATTATGCATTGAACATTTTTGCATGGAGATACTTTAATTGACATAGCTGCTGGCAGAGCCGCGGGCAAAAGCTAGGTAATTTCATAGCTCTCTAGTCAATTGGTGGTAAGTTAAGTATTCTCATAAAACTGGCAACTTTAAAATACTAGTAAAATTCTTACCTTGAATTTTATACTGGCAGGATGTACAAAATTATCTTTATGAGCAACCGGTTGTTGATCCCTAAGACCCAACACAAGCATGTCGTCCAGCGATGCCTGCATATGCCTCCTCCTTGAAGGTCGAGCTTCCTCGTGACTTCTCGAAGAATAGACAGAGACAGAATCCATACTAGCTTTGCTAGTTCCACCTGATATCACCGTGATGTTTTCCACTGATTCGTTTGACTGCCAGTCAGGCGGGTGCCGGGGTCGTTCTTCGTAAATTTCAACAGAATTAAAAGTTTCAGCTACTCTGTCAATTTCCAAGTCCATATCCAGTTGAGAAGGTATGAACTCGTAATGATTACCCTCCGTCTCTGTATACACCTGATCATAAACCACACCGTTGACGTAGCTTCTAGAACTCGATGGAACATTCCCGTAAACATTATTGTAATTGTAATTATCGTCGTCGTTCCGTGGACTCACGTGACGAACTGTCTGGAGATCGTTGGCGTTTAGGATCACGTCATCCAGGTTGAGTGGTCTACCTTGACCACCAAAACCATCGACCACAGGTGTAGTATTCGATAAGAAAGAGCCATCTGTATCAAAGCTGCTACATCCGACTAAACCAAGTGGACGTCGAGGCACTTCTTGTCGGAATCTACTAGGAGCCACTTGTTGACCAGCAAAATCTACGACTAAAATTCGATCAGCGATATTCCGGCAATCGTTATGAAAGCCTATTCCTGAGTCACTATTACTTGATGTTGTAGTTATTTCACTGTGATTGCTCGGTTGAGGCGAATTCGCAACGAAATCGTGAGCTTCTACTCGCTCTTCGCAGGCGCACGGGGGACGTCGGTCGCGAGGCACCCGAAACACAGGTCGATTACACCTCGAAAAGTTACCCAAAGCTGGACTGTCTCCTTTGACGGCAAGTTTAGAAATGGGTTGGAGACTTGGACTAGAGCAATCTTCAGCTGGTAAAGAGTACATTCCTCTGATTACTCCAATAACATATTCGGCTGACGGAGGGAATTCCAAACACCTTTCCGCCACTGGATCTCTGGTACATGCAATTTGAAAATCTCTGGCTCTCGTCACGTGTGCATCGTGTTCAGCCATGCGAGGATCTACAGCGAAAACGTGGCAGCTGTGTGAAGCTTCGGAGTCTGAGGATTCGGCTGAAGTTACAAGTCCAAAGTACCTTCTATCAGCATCGGAACCACAACCGGCGTATACTATTCTCTCTCGTTGATATTGGGCGAGGACTTGGCCGGTCGGACGACGGAGTAGCAAAGAATTTGGAAGAACGGATAATAAAACTGGTGCTGCAGGGCGCCTTTCCTGTCGAAGTTTTCTGACTGCAGTTTTGACATTTCCTGGAGCAGCATTTGTAGCAGCTTGCGGTGTTTCTATCGTTCCCAGGTAACCAACAACAGCGCGACATTCTAGGCGAGCAGCGTGGTTAGGAGTGAGTTGGGCTCTGCTCAAATTTTGCAGTATTTCGTTGACACCTGAAGTACTTGGTGCAGCGTGACAAGCTGGAATAAACATGAGATAGATTGTAAGTACACAAATTATAATCGTACAAAGTGTATAGTAATGTCTTGAAAGTTTAATTATGGACTTGCAAAATCACCACTATCTTTGCTAAAGTTACAGCTTTTATATCTTTACGCTGTGCTTTTTATAGGTTTTTATAAAAATGAGTTGTGAAGTGATCTATTTTAATGGAAGATAAACATATTATTTAAATAACTAAGTAAATTATTTTTTATTCAATATAACTACTTACTAAACTGTTCATGCAGTGCTGTCTTTGTGCAGATCCTTAAACTATTTATATAAAAAATAAATAAATAGTAGCCATACCATGACAACGCTTCATATACAAATAGATTACTAATTATTCAACTGTCTCCTTAAAAGGGGAAATGATGTGAAATTGTGTATCATGACACATTTAAGTTAAGATTTATATAAATAAATGTTTAAAAAAGTGTTTCAACGGAGATCGTTTAGTTTTTTCAGAAGACGGTCTCCAATTCATCTCATCCACATTTTTTTTTATCAATAAACGACGATGACTTGAAGACTTTACAATTGAAGACGTTAATTACTTGACATTGGCATAAATAACTGATATTATTCAGCTGGTCACCATCTTATCAAAAGAAGAAGCAGTTTTTAAACATTTCATCATCATCATCAGTCCATCTCAGTCCACTGCTGGACATAGGCCTCTCCCATTGCACACCACATACAACATACTTAAATTATTTTATTGAAACATGCCATGCAAAAAATATTAGATAACATGTATTTGATAACGATATGATTATGATTAATGATAACATGTACATTTATGGTATACAAGCATAGTTATAATAACACAGTGGTGACTGACAAAAACAAACACAATTGAGATAGACACAACATGTAACATTGATTTCGGAAGATCTTTGCACTACGGTTAATAAATAATTAGTGTGCAGTGCAGACAATCACAAACATAAACACGGTTACAACGGAATAATTCTAGCACTCACATAGTCTTATTCCATTCTCTATCTACCTGGAAAAATAAACAGCTGAGTTTGAATCACGTAAATCAGTATCTATCTTCTTCTTCCTAGCCTTTATTCCCAACTTTATTTGGGGTCGGTTACTTTTTTTTTGTTTTTTTTTCTATGTGTCTAAAATCATGGACCGTCACCCCACCGGGGGTTACGGCGGAGTGGTGTGTCGGACCCGAACCGACTAAAAACCACACAGTGTGCCCGTTCCGCGCTCCTCTGTTTAGGAGGAGGAGAAGTCCAGGGTCAGATCTCCTTCTGGATTCCTCCCAGCGTCTGCCCGCTCCTTATGCGGGCACCGTCTTTGTACGACGACCCTCTCTCTCTTTTCTTCTCTCTCTCCCCCCGCGGCTGGCCACATAATGCGGGTGGAGGGAAAACCCGTCCCGTCCACCCGCGGAGGGTCGGTTACTAGTTCAACCTCTTTTACTTGAATATCAGTTTTTCCTCAGAGCGACTGGCATTAAACCTCCACAAGCGTAAGGGAGAACTAAAATTCGAATGTTGAACTACTTGTAAATATATTTGAGGGCACTGACTTTGAGGGCATTGCCATAAATGCTCATGACAACCTGGACCGATGGATTAACGTGATCTTCGAGGCACGGGCATGAATCAAATCAAACAAAAAATGCACACTCCGGGCTGCTTTTGAGAATTTACTGTTAGAAAAACCCAACTACAATTTTAGCCCGACCTGGAATATGAACCGGAACCTTGGAAAACTTCGTACAAATTTTTGTATTTAGCGAAATAATAAGTTAACAACAATTACCTATTAAATACGATTTTAATTTTACTTGGCATTGTATTGAATGCGGAACCCTATACTTTGCGGGGCCTGACAAGCATTTGCCTGATTTTTGCTTTAATAAATTTCTTTCCGACTTGCTTGAAATATATGAATAATGGTTTGTGTGGTGCTTGAAATACTCGATGCGGTACTCACAAGTTAACAAAAAAAAACAGTGTCAGACCATGCACAGGAAAGAGTTCCTCAGTCACTCATAATAGTACGTGGATTTAAAATCGTATCCAATGGATAATTGTCATGTTTACGTATTAATGCGTTAATTTTGTATGACGTTTTCCAAGTAAGCGCATTCGCAAGTTAAGCCTCTCTAACTCCTGAACTAACAAAGTCATCAAATCCGTTATAGTTGTCCTTTAAAGTTCATTATATGGACCACCATCACGAATTTTTCTAGATTTATTGAGCCAGCCGTTTAGCTTCTAGAGGGGGGGGGGGCTGTTCTTACAAAAAGTGCCCTTTAAAGTGAAATTTCTAGCAAACGGATACCTAAATCAAAAAATCGTCTTAAAAACCATTTATTGTTTTTAAAAGACCTATGTAATGATACCCTACACGGTGGGGTACCTGAGAGAAAAAAAAAACATCCCCACTTTACGTGTAGGGGGAGGCACCCCAAATAAAATTATTTTTCAGAATTTTATTGTAGCACTCTGTCGACGTAACTACAACACATATTCATGCAATGTTTCATCTTTCTAGCACTCACCATTTGGTCGGTAAGTCGAGTACGGACGGACGGGCGGACAGACGGACATGACGAATCTATAAGGGTTCCGAGCAGTGATGCCAGGTGCACTGTAATTACAGTAGATTTACTGTAATTTGACTGCTTTTACTGTACACTGTATTCCAGCTATACAGTATACAGTGAACAGCGAAAAACGTAGTTACTTTTAATATTAACCACCAAAAAAAAAGTAGATTCACCATTCATTGCGTGAAACGAACCGCACTGTATTCTACTTCAAGTAAGCATTACGGTAATGCTTGTGTTTCCACTTTTAGGGAATTCTCTCTTTTTTAGGGACAAATAGCTGATATTTTGGATGGTTAAAGACAATTTGAAAAGTACAGGGATTTAGGGGATTTCGGGGTAAAATCAAAGCCTATACTGGTAGCCCTGTAGTAAAGTAAATGATAGACTATACCACAGCTTTTTTGTAGGGGATTCCCCAGAATCCTAATAAGTTTTATTTGTCTATTTTTTTTATTTACCTATTTTCGTTGATGTTACCAGAACTTAGTCGTATTGTAATGTGTAGGTTCTTGATTTGATATGTTTGTCGTTATTTCTTTAATGCGGAGTAAAGTAGTGGCACTAGTGGCATCAATTTTTCAAGTTCAAGTTATTACAATATTAAATGGAAGGAAATAATAATCAAGCATCATCTTCGACGAAAAGAATATAAAAGCAATGCGTCAACTTCCAAAAATTCTTATCCTGTAGATGTATGATCTTCTGTGTGCGTTTTGCTATTATATATACTTATATTAAATAATATGCTCGGGTTTATTTTCTGTATTATATTTATGTTCCCTAAATAAAGGATTTATGACAGTAGTTTAGGGAATTTTAGGGATAAATTCAAAAGAAACTAGGGTAAAATGGAAAACGAAAGTGGAAACACTATTACCTCTTGGGCCGGGGAATTCCCACAAAACGGGGAATAGATTATAGATAACTATTATTTGACAAAATTGAGATGTTTATATTTAGCATATTCTTTGTTAACTGTAAGCTACCCTTGTAATCTTGCGGATAATAGTAGGTAACTTATAACATTCATTTTAAAATAATAGCTA
Organism: Phragmatobia fuliginosa; assembly: GCA_932526445.1. Classification (NCBI taxonomy): domain Eukaryota; kingdom Metazoa; phylum Arthropoda; class Insecta; order Lepidoptera; family Erebidae; genus Phragmatobia; species Phragmatobia fuliginosa. The sequence continues at coordinate 1,973,823 of OW052078.1, read as the reverse complement.
CATTGTTCGTATAAATTATATTATAATTAGTATTACTTTTAAACTTGTCATTAAAAATGTCGGCTCGTGAAAGTGACGACGAAGGACCCTCTACGCCGAAAAAAAAGAGAACTTATAAGCAGAAATTTCGTGATGAATGGTTACACCATGAAAACTTCAAAAAGTGGTTGCGACGTGATTTGAAAGATCCATATCGTGCTTACTGTATATTTTGTGATACATCGATGATTGCTGACATGGGAGCTTTAAAACGTCATAGTGAAGGTAACAAACATGTTCTTAAAGCTAAGCCCTCTTCATCTCTGACTTCTATTGCCACCGCATTTAAAAAACAATCAACGTCCTTGGAAGATAAGCGTAAAATTGCGGAAATAAAATTAGCAGCATTTATGACTGAGCACAAAATATCTCACAGGGTGATGGATCATCTGGTTGAGTTACTACCGAAGGCATTCCCGGATTCTGAGATCGCACAGAAAATAAAAATGAAACGTACAAAGCTCCGCGCCGTAATAAATAATGTTTTAGGTACGACTGAACAACAAGATCTTTGCACAGATTTAAAACGTCAAAAATTCTCTGTTATGATAGACGAAAGTACTGATATAGCAGCAATTAAGACGATGTGCGTTGTTGTCAGATACTTTTGTCCAGCTAAAGGTCGAATTGTAAGTAGATTTTGGGACCTAATCCAAATTTATGGAAATGACAACACTGATCATAGTTCGTCAGCGGAACGTCTTTTTGATACTGTTCTCAAATCATTTCAAAATCATTCAATTAGCCTTGAGAATGTTATAGGATTTGGATCAGATGGGTGCAACACTATGATGGGTTGCAATAACTCAGTATCCAGTCGATTTAGGGCGGCTTGTCCAGGCATCATAGTTTTAAAATGTGTTTGTCACTCGCTGCATCTTTGCGCCAGTGATGCATGTAAACAATTACCGATTGAGTGTGAAATACTAGCACGTGAAATATATAATTATTTTTCTACAAGCAGCAAACGTCAATCAGAATTTAAAGAATTTCAGTCATTTGCTAATACAGACATACACAAGATACTAAAACCTTCTCAAACTCGTTGGTTGTCTTTAGCTGCAGTCACTGATCGTATTCTTGAGCAATGGGACGTTTTGCTACTTTACTTCAATGGTAAATGGCTCGAAGATCAAGAATGTAAGAACATTCACATTTCTTTAAATAATCCGCAAATAAAAGCTTATTTTTACTTCTTAAGCTGGATGTTGCCTAAATTTACATCTACCAATACTCTATTTCAAAGTGAGTCTCCAATGATTACCAAAATACACGTGAAAATGAACGACCTATACCGTGAATTATTAACCACTTATGTAAAACCGGAGCATATTACAAGCAATCTTGATGAAATAGATCCTACTAATGAAAAAAAATTCAAAAATTTAGAAGATGCTTATTTTGGATTAGGTGTTCAAAAACAAATTTCATCAAGTGACATGCTACCAGAACTTGTTATAGACATAAAAGAACGATGTCGAAAATTTGTAATAAAAGCTTGTGTAGGTATAAGAAAACGTTACAGCTTGAATGATCCAGTAATGACTGCGGTTTCACTATTGGACCCCGATAATTGCGTCGATACTAGCAAACGCCCAGAGTCTCTCCAACGTATATTTGAGCTATTGCCACGACTAGTACCAAAATGTTTAAAGGAACAGCAACAAATCGATGACCAATGGAGAAAATTACCCAGTCTGATAAATAAAGTTGATAGTAGTCAAGCACCTGATGTGTTTTGGAATCAGGTATAATTTACATATATAATAATTTAGAATTTAAACTTTTAAAATATTGCGTATTATTATTAAATGAACGATATAAACGTGTATTAATGAAACGTCGCCAAAGTAGAGTTACATAATCGTGTTAATACTCAGATATATGGTTCAATTGAAATCTATCTTTTGTGAGCGTGTGACTTTAAGCTTTTTATATATTTCATATATTTATAGTTTTATATATTTTATTTTTCAGATACTGCTAAAAGAAGAATATTCAAAGTTAGCAAATTTTATGCTCGAGATTCTATCTCTTCCAAATTCCAACGCGGAATGTGAAAGAAAATTTAGCGAAATTAACGATATTAAAACGAAGAAAAGAAATCGATTAATCACAGATACAATCAAGGGTAATATATTAGCGCGCCAGTCCATTTCAAGACATTCTGTTAATTGTATAAATTATAACCCAAATGAAAAAATGATCAATAATTTTACGGACAAAATATATAGAAATGAACTCATAAGTGACAGTGATACAGATATTGATTAACAAATTATGTATAATTTATAATAGTGATTATTAAATACATTTTTAATTCCAATAAAAGTAGGTTTTTTTTTACTGTAAAAACACTGTAATGAGTTTTATGATTTACTGTATTTTCCTACCGATCTACTGTAATTTTACATGCGAAACACTGTATTTTTTTCAATCCAACCTGGCAACACTGGTTCCGAGTCATAAACTTCGGAACCCTAAAAAGTAGCTCAATTTGCAGCTTGTTGTAATAAAAACAACTTTGGTTTTTGGTTCGGTTTTCGTAGATTCATTGTCATTTTTATGGTGAACGAAACGAATATACTCTCCACACTTCGCCGTATGCGAGCGAATAACCCGTATAACGAATAGCGCATAGCGAAGTGTGGTGCCTGCTTCAGGTGCAAAATCATTAACGCCGTGTTAGACACAATCCGTCTAACACGTCTTCAAAAATTTTTTAATATTAATAAAGCCTAGTTTATATAAACATCGTGATAATAGTGGGAGCCTAAGGACTAGAGATAGTCAGACTTACTATGGGTTTCGTTACCGCTGAAATAAAATATTTTAGCGGTAACGAAACCATAACGCGATTCAAAAAAATGGTACTGCGACATCTATCGAGCGCAGGGTAAAGTAACCCGTAAAGTTTACAGGGTATTCATGAAGTATAAGCTTCTCTCGAACAATTATATTTCATACTAGCTGAGACCCGCGGGATTACCCGCAGTTATTGTTGCAAATCACGGTTAACGCCGCGGAGGTAGTCTGAAATAAATGAGCCGAAGTTACTTCCTGTATCATCAGCTATCTACCAGTGAAAGTCCCGTAAAAGATGGTCCAGCCGTGGTCCAACCGTTCATACAGTGTTTTTGACAATGCCTTCTTTTAATCAATAAATTATGGCCTAAGTGGAGTATGTATCTTAACTAACTTTGGTTGCACGGTTGGCCTGATGGTTTATGCGGTCGCCACGCCGCTTTCTACTGCGCCAAGTATCGTGGGTTCAAATCTCACGTGGGATAACACCCTGTGTGATTAACAATTAGTTGTTCTGAGTCTGGGTGTTCTTTTTGTCCGTTTTATGTACATAATGTTTGTTAAGTCTGCCGTGACACAGGATTTATTTTCCTAATATGGTAGTTGTCGTTTTTTTTTAAAAAAAGATGTAACTACTTTTAAATTTTATTTTCTTATTACTTACATTCATAAACCGGCGAAAAAAAATTTGTTTGTAACCAACTCTAATTCAAACTTTGTAGATTTATCGAGGACCGAAAAAAGACTAATTTAAAAACAATACAGTAAGTAATTTGAAACAATATGAAAAAAAATGTTTCAAATACGAATTAGTCAGAGTTAGAAAAAGATAATACATGTAAAAAAACTAAACAAACACGCTTTTAAACTAAAAAGTAGAAAATAATTTAGATGTAAGAAAGCTTTCTGAAAATATTTCAATAACATAATATGCGTACGTAAATTATATACGCGACGTTATATACGTTGGTACGATTTAACTATGGTTGTTTTTCTTAATAATTTTAACAAAAAGGAACCGACATCAATGAAAATCTATTCCGAGTACCCAAATCGCGACATTGTGCCTATTATATTTGAGGAGTTCTCTCGATTTCCTTGGGATCCCATCATCATATCCCGATATGGTGACGATGGGACCACCTGTAAGCTACACCCATTCCAATGCAAAAAGAATTTTTGAAATCGGTTTATAAACGACAAAATTATCGCTGAACATACATATAAAAAAAAAAAAAAAAAAAAAAAAAAAAAGATTCCGACGAATTGAGAACCTCCTCCTTTTTTTTGAAGTTGGTTAAAAACAACCATAGTTAAATCATACAAACTATTAGGTAACTTATTATAAATTACCAGAGCCATGCAAAAGACAGTTGTTGCGCTATGTAAGAGACAATATTACGTCTATTTCTAGGTACTATGTTTCCTGTATGGGGAAACAAATTGGGATTAGACTTCACTTGACGGCCTCGTTGCTCTAGTGGTTAGCGTTTGTGGCTACTGATCAAGATGTCTCGGGTTCTACTCCGGGTTCTGATCAAATATTTTTGTTATCTACAAATATTTGTTTCGGAGTCTGGGTGTTTTCTATGTATAATATGTTTGTATTTACAAAAAAAAAGTGTGCTTATGTATTTATATCAGTTGTTTAGTACCCATAATACAAGCTCTGCTTAGTTTTTTAAAGTATTTTAAATATGGTGGTTGAAGATTAAACATACTTCTGATGCATCTTGTTTGGGCTTTGAATATAATTTATTTATTTGTTGAGGTACCCCAAAAGATTATTCCGTATCTAAGAATGGGCTCCACTAGACCATAGTCCGCTGTAAGAAGTGTGTTTATATTAAGCAATGGCATTCTCTTATTTAAAGAATCTAAATGATTTGTAGACCACAAAAAATTCAGCTCACAATAACCATTTTTTTATTTTTACGAGAATAATGGCTTATTTACGAAGCGATTTTAAGCAATACAGTATTAATCCTTATCCAATTAATTACCATAAATACATTGTGTATTTAATATAGATTAATATGGCAATTTACAGTATGTAATTTAAATTAGTACTTTTGAAGATATTACAGATTTAAAATGCAGGAGAAAGCGATTGTGGCGGTACCGGCCGGGGTCTGTTAGTTAACGCTGCTGTCGATTTGTCACTATCAGTTAATAACTAAACACAATACTTTATTATGAAATAATATTCTAAGGCGGTACGAAGTTCGCCAGGTCAGCTAACATATTATAAGATAACAACTGTACTGTAAAATTTAAATTAACGAGATTCTAGCTGTTTCATCTTCTCCATAGGAACCAGGCAACTGTAGTCATCAACTTATCATTTCAAAAGTGCCTAGAAAGGTCTCCTTGAAATAAAAATATATTTTGATTGTGTAATTGATGAAATAATATAATACAAAAAAAATACATTTTATATAAATTAAATAAATTGTATTAGCTATATTCTATACTTTGAAGGAGTCACTTGTACAGCTAAGATAACAGTAAAAAGACAATAGTTTGAACCTTTTTTAGGATTTGAAATAAAAAAAAAAAATTAAGTTTTCAGAATATCAGAAATAACATTAAAATTATCTTCTACTTTTTAGTTGAAAAGCATATTTGTTTAGATTTATAAAACTATTATTATTTTTCTAGACTATAAAAGACTAATTTGTTTTAATTTTAACTTTTTTTTTAGTTTTTTTTCAAATTAGTGTATAGTCATCGGTCCTTGGTAAATCTACAAAGTTTGAATGAAATGTGGCCCTATAAAGTGGGTCAAAATGGCCCCCAAATGAGTTGGTTACAGGTGAAGCTAATATAGTGAGTAAAAAATTATATTGTTTTTTTATTGTTGTCTCCCCAAAAACTGAAAACACAACCAAAATAAACTAAAGAACAATAAAAAAGTGAATTGGAACAATTCAGACACATGAAAGCTAATGGTACTTTCTAAAATAATTAAAACGGTGTTTGCGAATGCATTAAAAACAATTATGTCTGCAATAATTTAGAATAATTACTGTTATACCTTAGCCCCATAAAGCAAACATAATAGATTAATAATTATTATTGTTACATACATGGATGGTGTAACATGGCCTGAGGTCTGCGCCTCGGAGGCGGATGTCTCCTCCGCGTTCTGGCCCTCTCATCAGGCTCCGTATCCTCAGTGTCAGTAGGCGGCGCTTCGCGGGGAGACACGGACAAGGCTATGGCTCCCGGCGCACCAGCTACCAGTCGTGCGACAGATGCATGGGGCGCTCTAGCAACACTAGCTCCATCGACAGCTAAAAGTGCATCGCCAGCTCGTAAGCCTGCGCGTTCAGCAGGACCGCCGGCTGCAACTGCTGACACCACGCAGGGCCGTTGTCCAGCGATGGTAAACCCAAAGCCCCCAGGGCCTCTGGCCACAATAACTCGTCGTTCAGACGTCCTCGCGAGAGCCGCTCGACGACGTCTCCTTCGTTGCTGCTGAGGCACCATCACAAAAACTTTAATAAACTATTTAACACAACACATACAAAGCATTTTGAATATTATCACTAAAAGAACTTGAAATGCTTAAAGACAGAACTACAGAATTGAACGTTACAAGAAGAATTTTGTTTTAGAAAACTAGAAAAACGAGAAATATGAAAGTTTCGAGGTCTTTAGTAACTGACGTTTAGAAAGTTCAACGCGTTCAAAACTTTTTCTCAAAAGTTTCATGTAAAAGTTAACATCATATATATCCGTTTTTTATTCAAAAATAACTATTCAATGTTTTCAGTATTACTGAATGAAAATACTTTATGTTTTCTTTCATGGTGCGGTGCATCAATTTTAAAAAAGTATTATAATATATGTATTAAAGTTTTATCGTTTTGTGAATTCTCAAAACGTACAGTTTTTACAAACGCCAACACTTTGTTACAAAGTTCAATGTCCCTGTCAATTAGTTGTCAAAACTCAGTGTTTCCACTTTTAGGGAATTCTCCCTATTTTAGGGACAAATAGCTGATATTTTGAATGGTTGAAGACAATTTTAAAAATTCAAGGATTTAGGGAATTTCGGGGAAAAATTAAAGCCTATACTGGTAACCCTGTAGTAAAGGAAATCATAGACTAAGCCACTGCTTTTTTCTTGGGGATTCCCCAGAATCCTAATAAATGTAATCCGTCTAATTTTTATTTACCTATTTTCGTTGATGTCACCAGAACTTAGTCGTATTGTAATGTTTTGATTTTATATTTTTGATGTTATTTCTGTATTGCGGAGCAGTAGTGGCACTAGTGGCATCAATTATTCAAGTTGTTACGAAATTCAATGGAAGAAAATGACTATCTTCGACTCAAGATTGTTCAAGTAAAAAAAAAATATGTGCAGAAGTAAACAACTTCTTGGTTGGAGCATCCCGATTTTAAGCCTTGGCTAAAAAGATCTGACATCTTGTAAAATCTGTGATTGCAATCTTGCATGTGGAATGTCGATCGAAGTGGTGTGCAATGGGAGAGGCCTATGTCCAGCAGTGAACTGATATAGGCTGATGATGATGATGATGAGGAATGTCCGAGTTATTGAAACACCAAAAAAGTATCAAACACTTCAAAAAAATGGGTGTTATATCACAATGTGCAAGCATGTCAACTTTCATAAACAAAAATCAGAATCATACAATTAAGGTAATGCAAATGGAATTTAAAAATTGCTAAATTTTAGAACCGAACAGTGTTACGTTGCGTGCAGCAAATGATTATAAAAGCAATGCGTCAACTTCCAAAAATTAAAATCCTGTTGATCTATGATCTGTGGGCGTTTTGATATTAAATATACCTACATTAAATAATATGCTGTGGTTTATTTTCTGTATTTTATTTATGCTCCCTAAATAAAGGAATTATGAAAGTAGTTTAGGGAATTTTAGGGAAAAATTAAAAAAAAACTAGGGAAAAATTGAAAACGAAAGTGGAAACACTGTCAAAACTGGTGAAACTGTCAAACTAAACTATAAATTCACAAACCCACGTTGGTTTGTTATTTTAATTGTTTAAAACGATAATCTATTTATTTAAAAGAAACTGTAGTATAATATTCGACCAGAATAATGACTGTAAGTATTTTGTCTTATTTATGATAATGATATAAATCGTTATATTTAACTTTATCAATAGATTAAAGTTCCAACCTCGTTGTGATTACTAATTATTTTTTTCATTGAATTTACTAGAAAAAAGGTAAAATGAAGATCAGCAAAGTGAAAAGAAACAACCAAACCACAAACAAAATGCGAAAAAAGGGTCAGTTAAAGTTGCAAAGGCACAAACAGAAGGTACAAAAACATAAACAACCTACAACCCAAGAAGTGCAATACAGTAGTGAAAGTGAACCTTCAGGAGATGAGTTTGGAGACATGTTGGATGATGATGAACAGCAGTACCTGATGAACCGACTATCGAAGCAGCCACAGTTACTGTCCAATGTACCTGAGGAAGAAAAGAAAAATAAAAAGTTAGTATTCATTTTTCATCAACTATTTTTGTTAGTTCATTGCTGACCTTAAGCCTATACTTGACAAGGAGGTTTTGACTCACAATACATTGCTGTAATTTCATAAAAACTTGTTTAATGAATCTTTGTATGGACCGCCCAAAATGACAAATTACTTTTGGTATAGTTTTAATCAGAAATAAATGTTCAGGTTCATGTTGAGAAAAATATTTTTTAAATTTCACCTTTTCATCTGTATGAATTTTTGGATTCATTTTTTGGCTCTGGTGTAAAGTTGCAAATTTGATATGCAAAATTTACACTATCTTCCATTGATATGTGTCTTTGTGCAATTTAATTTAAATTTGTACCCGTACAACTTAACTATCTACCTCACACTGTAACATAACAATGACATAATGCTATCACTTCTAAACAATATTGCGGTGCACAGTTAAGTCATACAGTTTATAATGTAAGTACTTTTTAACAGTCTGGGTTCCATAACACTGACTGCCTAGTTGACTATCAAATGGCTGACATATCTCAAATAATAAAGGCTAGGAAGAAGCCAGTTGAAACAACTGGTAAAAGCTTCTCATCTTAATAGGTTCTAATCAGTTATTCCTCTGGAATTAAAGCAAGTATGTGTCGTCGATTCTTAAATTGGTATACATTTTGAGCAGAAATAACATCATTTGGAAGCTGGTTCCAAGCTTTAACAATGTATCAAACCACTAGTAGCCACCACATCAAAGATATATAAATACATTTTGATTATATTTTCTTGAAAACTTTCCAGCTCTAGGAAACGGAAGAGGGAAAAGAAAGAAAAACCACCAAGGAAACCCATCACCACAGGAAGTGACAGCGGTGCAGAGAGTGAAGGACTCTCTGATAGTGATTTAGAAGATAAATATGAACAAGAGTTAGCAGAGAGGCCCGTGAAGAAAATGAGGCCACTCCTACCTATAAAGACTAAAGAAGGACTTATGGAGAGAACTGAAGAATATGAAGGTAATATTTAATAGATAATCCATTTATTGTGAATGGCTATATGGACTATACCATATAGGTCTGACAGCTCATAGACATGACTTAAGAGGGAAATGAGTTGATAGTTTTTCAATCTGGTCTTGTCACCCTTTTTGAAAAACAAAATGATCACACTTCTACACCACGCCTCTGGAGTTCACCCTTCGAACAGGACAGCGTTGAAAAGCTTTTGGAGCTCCCTCAGTACGGGTTTACCTCCATCTTTCAACAACTCTGTTGTTACGCCGTTCTCTCCCGGGGCTTTTCCATTTTTCAGCTGTCCAGAGCAATTTTCAGCCAGCTAGAGCCATCTCGATTTCGTCAATGCTGACTTATGGCAGATCTTCGGTGTAGTGGCGTGTTTATTTGGCTCTAGGATCCTGATTTTCGGGATCAGGTCGAGATGCATGCGATGCGTACAAACCGCCATAGAAGCCTTCCACTTCCGAGAGGATGGCCGGCTTGGAAGTAATAACTACTCCTCTTATTGTGGTCAACTTCGTCAGGTTTCTTCTTCCGAGAGATTACACAAACACTTTTGACCCAAGATTCAACTTGATCGCTTCTTCAATAAAAAGAGTATTGGAGCATCGGAGGTCATGTCATTCACGCTTGCTGATCTCTCGGTTCAGAGTCCGTTTCCCCAATGAAGTGACAGGTGGGTTCTCACGTCGTTCCTTCATTAATCCGAGAGTCCCCTCCAAAGCTTTGACTTCCCCCTCTTACTTATGCATTTTACAAAATTTCGAACCTTCCCTGAGGATCCGAACCACATTATGAAGTTTCTGGTCAAGGTCTCTTGTGGTTTCCATGGCAGCAAATCGGTTTTCCAGATTTGACTTGAATTATTCAGATCCAATTGTGGCTTGGAGCAGAGTTGGTCATCAAGCAGACACATTCAGCCTTAAAGTCGATATTCAGAGAGCCTCGGACAAATCGGTGATCACTGCCGGTATTAAACCTCTTGAGCTCTGAGACGTCTCTGAATATATGCTTTTTATCCGTCATGATGAAATCAATCTCATTTTTGGTCATAGCGTCGGGGCTCCGCCACCTCCACTTCATTTTGAGCCGTTTTTTATAGAAAGAGTTCATCAAGAACAAATCCCTCTCATTCGAGGAAGTTGACGAGCATTTGCCCCCTATGATTCCTGCTTCCAAACCCATGGGATCCTATTACCTAGATGACGGCAGAATGGTACTGTATAAAATTGGTTTCTTTCTATTGTGCCATATCTTACTTTTTAGAGAAATAAATAAATTATTATTATTATATTATAATTATAAATATATATATATATAATTATAACCCTCTCTTGAGAGGAGACCTGAGCCCAGCAGTGGGACGTTATGGGTTGTTGATGATGATAATTATAAATATTATTACCGATTGGCTGCAATTTTGTTCTTCAAAAGTGGGAAATTTGGCGTTAAAGTCACCTATAACAATGTTGTAGTGGATTTTTGTCGTGAAGTGGAGGGCCCTCGATATGTCATCGAACATATCCTCCACTACTTCCTCTTCCGAGTGGGTCGAGGTCGATGCGTTGTTTCGGAATTTAGGTGTTTTCTATGTATAATATGTGTGTATTAACAAAAAAAAAAGTATGTGTATGTATTTATATCAGTTGTCTAATACCCATAATACAAGCTTTGCTTAGTTTGGGATTAGATGACGTTGTGTGTAAGATGTCCAAAATATTAAATTTTATTTATTTGTATGTTCCTTTTATCTCTGTCACAGACACAGAATCCGAAGATGATGAAACTCAAGGTAAAGAAACAACAAAATCAATTAAGGAGTCTGAAGATAAATCCTCCGAGGCATCTGACTCAGATTCAGGTATGGAAGGTACTGGGGAAGAGGACACACCAGTTGAAGGTGACCAGAAGGTTGTCAGCACTGTTGAGCTGATGGCCGCTAGAAGAGATAAGTTACAGAGTGATAAATTGAGAATTGGTGCGCTATGTTCTTCTCTGCTGGAGAGTCCAGAAAAAAAGGTAATTTTAAACTCTTCAAAGAATGATGTTTACTGAAACTGCCTCGTTGGTCTATTGATTAGCGTATGTGACTGCTGATCAAGGGGTCTTCATATCCCCGGTCGGGCAAAAAGTCTTGTTGGGTTTTTCTTAAATGAAATTCTTAATCAGCCAGGAGTATGCAAGTTTGGCGTTGATTCACGCCCTTACCACGGAGAGGACGTTGAGCCGTCGGTCCCAGTTGTCATGAACGTCTATGTTTATGGCAATCGTTATTGGGAAGTCAGTGGCTTTAAATATACTGACAACTAGTTCAACCTTCGAGTTTCAGTGCTCCCTCAGGGTTGAGCAGGTCCGATGCCAGTCGCTCCGTGGATTATTGATATTAAGGTAAAACCGGATGAACTAGTAACCGACCCCAAATAACCTTGGGAATAAAGGCTATGGTGACTTCTGTCAGTCAGTCTGTCAGAGTAGTCAGAGAGAGAGAACAGCGACGGCACAGTCAGTACCTGGATGGATGACCGTTAGTGGCATGATATTCTCCGTCCACGAGCATCTCCGTGATTCAGGGTCACGTTAATCAGTCAGTTCCGGTTATCATAGCATACCAAACGTAAAGCGTGATGTGTTTCCTCCCTTCTATGACCCCGGGTCCTTCAAGCGGGCCGTGAAAAAGCATCTTACTAGGCCGCCATAGTGTGGGTCACCGTGCTGCACTGTCCGTTGTGGCAGTGAGGATGGTGGCCTACACTTCTGGATTCTTTTCATGCTTTCCATCAGGCAGGGCAGAGTCATTTTGGCAGCTAATATAAAAAAAAAAGAAGCTTAGGTCTTCGGACAGTTTAATAACATCCAATGACAAGATTACGTAACTACGACGTTACTTGCCCACGGCCAGCGTGGGGACGTATGGCCTTAGCCCTCCTGAGAGAAAACTCGAGCCATGCAGTGGGACGTTATGGGTTGTTAATGACCTTGTTTATTCTATTGCAGCTTAAAAATCTCTTTCCCATTCTCTACCTGATGGAGGAGAGGTTGAAAGACAATACCTTGAATCTTCACTCGACACGGAAACTTGCCACGTTGTCTGCCTTCGAAGTATTTAAAGATATTCTACCTGAGTACATGATACGTCATCAAGATTATTCTAATATTAAATGTAAGTATATTTTAAAGATATATATTAATGATTATATGTTTTGTAAGGTGTTTGCACAAATATTGGCCAAGTTTTCTTTAAAGGGTTCCGTACCCAAAGGAGAAAATGGGACCCTATTACTAAGACTCTGCTGGCCGTCCGTCTGTCACTACCACCAATGTCGACTGCCTTGTTGGTCTAGTGGTCAGCGTATGCGGCTGCTGATCGAGAGGTCTCGGGTTCGATTCCCGGGTCGGAACAATTTTTTTTTATTTACTAATATTTGTTTCGGAGCGCGATTCCAACTCGTACTTGGCAAGACGAGCCTGTCTATCCTGCATATATTAAAATGATGCTGGAATAACTAAGTCTATAAAAAGAAAATAAAAAGACACTGGTTTCTTGATGTCTTGCAGATTTTTTTTTCTGAAATTATTGATTCATACAACTAAAGTAAAAAAAGGGGTCATTTTGTAAAATGATAATCGATCTTCAATAAAAGAATACGCCTATTCATGAAGTGTTTATATAATTTCAGTGAAAAAGGACACTTTATCCCTGTACAAATATGAGAAGGAGTTATTAGAGTTCTACAAGAGATACCTGCAGAGGTTAGAGAAAGCAGCCGGCGTGTTGCGGCTGAGGAAGGGTGACAACAGGTAACACTTTATTATCATCACCGTCATTATCAGCCTATCGCAGTCCACTTTAATATATTAACCATTTAATCTACGTCTAAAGTTTCCCTGGACTCGTAGAAAAATTTCAGTACCAAAATCAACGTTTGATAATTTCATTGGTGAGAGTCGCCAAAATTTGGAACGACCTGTCTGGGTCTATTTTACCTGATAGGTTAAACTCCGGAGTCTTTAAGAGTAGAGTGAACAGGTTTCTTTTGGATGGGCGTGTACCACCTTCGTCTTCACTTTCTATCAGGTGAGATGGAAGACAAACGCCTATTCCATTTCAACTATATAACAAAAAACAACCAAATTGGTTCAGCCATTAGCGAGTTATAACACAGATAAGGAATTGCAACTCATTTTCATGTATGGGAAATAATATGTTATAATGTTGTAAGGTTTTAAAATGATAAGGTAGTTAGTACTGAGCATAATGGAACTTAAGGAATAAGTGAGTCAGGTTAGTTAGAGCTCAAAAAACTTCCCCTACCTGTAATTCAAAAGGTAATGACTGCACGGTTGGCCTAGTGGCTTAAGCGGTCGCCACGCCGCTTCCTACTACGCCAAGTGTCGTGGGTTCAAATCCCACGTAGGACAACACTTTGTGTGATTCACAATTTGTTGTTCTGAGTCTGGGTGTCCTTTGTGTCCGTTTCATGTATGTTTGTAAAGTCCCCCGCGACACAGGAATTTATATTCCTAATGCGGGAGTTGTCTCTTAAAAAAAAAAAAAAATTGTAATTTACCTGGACTGCGTACCTTCCTCCATGCCACCTCTTTAAAAAAAAAAAAATAAATAAAAGAGATGGTCCAAAAAAAACCCAGAATCGATTGGGACTAAATAGGTATCAGTAGGTTTATTTTAATGCACAATTTACTCCACCGTAAGCGCAATGCCGAAATCAAGGGGGTATATGAGCTATAGGCTGACAAAATATGTTTGAAAAAATCATGAGTTACTTGTTGATTGATGATGAGTATCCAGTTTTTACAAAAACAATAATAATTACTGATTAACAACAATAATAGGATTACTGTAAAAGATATAACATTCAACTGAGTAATCACTATGTCGAGCAGTAATAAGTACATCTAGTTTAGAGTCCAATACAAGCATTAGTTTAATATTTCGGTAAAACGGCGTCATAAAATATCAACTCTTTTGCATGCTATTGTCATTTCTTTCTCTTATTAGTTCAGTAAGCTCGAATTGTTTTTTTTTTTAAATATGTTTTTTTAGTGATGAGTAATAATTATAAACATAAATGGTTGATAGTAAACAATATTATAGTAATCCTGTCGTTATAGTCCTAAGAATATTGCTTATATTCTATAAACTGATAAAAATCACAAGTAACTAATGTTTTTTTATAGACTTTGTCAGTCTATAGCTCTTATACCCCATTGATTTGTGCATTGCGATTTCGGTGGGGTAAATTGTTCAATATAATGAAACTACTGATTACCCATTTAGTCCCAATCGATTCCGGGTTTTTGGTCCATACATTTTGGACCATCTTTTTTTTACATTTTCCTTTTCTTAAACCCGACAGACGCAAGACTACTCTAGCAAATTTCCAAAATGACTCCACTCTTCCTGATGGAAAGCATGAGTAGAATCCAAGAGTGGTGGTCACCATCGTCATTGTGAATACTCACAATGCAGCATGACCACATGATGGCGGTCTAGTGAGTTTTTTTTTTCTTCTGTATAATTGGGCCTCCGGTCTCACAGCATGAACGCTGTCAACTCAACTGGGTTGGTCATCTGTGTGAATTGTGAGGATTTATCAAAACTGGAATCTATCCTACTAATATTATAAACGCGAAAGTTTGTATGTATGTATGTTTGTTGTTCTTTCATGTAAAAATTACTGAACGGATTATGTTGAAACTTTACAGTAATATAGCTTATATATAGCTAAAACATAGGCTACTTTTAACTACAATAATCGAGATACACTCGCGAAAGCTAGTCCATTCTGGTATCATAACCACCTATATGAACCCTGCAGGAAGATATCCGAGCCGACCCTAAGCCTGGCGCTGGTGTCGCTGCAGTGCATGTGCGGTCTGCTGGCCGCGCGGCCCTACTTCAACTTTGCGCCAAACATCGCCCAGAGCGTGGTGCCGCACCTCGACAGCATTCACGGCCAAGCAAGGAACCTCGTCACTGAATGCTGTACTAACGTCTTCCGAGATGACAATAAGGGAGACATTACACTTGTGGTAAGTGTTTAGACTAGGTAATGCGTCGCCACGCTGTGTAATAGTGTATGTGGCAACGCGTCGCCATGCGTAAAGAATGAAGAGAATTAAATAAACCTTAATTTTGTCTAAAAATACTAAATTTTAATCCTTATTGTGATATAGGAGTATTTATTATTCTCTTTTATATCTATTAAACTAACTCGGTCGGTCTTCTGCTCCCGTGTCTATCATCTCCATCAAGCAAACGTCTTTGCTTGAGCTCTTGGATTTGGATGGATTTGAATGGATTTGAGTTTGGATGTTTTTTAAATGTAAATATACGTATTTATAAAATTTATATGTATTCGTATAATTTGTCTGGTACCCATAGTACCAGCACTGCTTAGTTTTTATTTCGAACATGTGACAAACAACGCCAACTAGCATCACTAAATAGCGTAGTGTTCGAAATGTTTATATATTCATTTATTGTACCAATCCCCAAACTAAATTTAAGAAGGGTATAAAGAAGACTACGGTGATACTTCTATGATGTACTTCCAGATAGTCCGTCTAATTAACCAGCTGGTGAAACGTCGTGGCGAGCGGTTATCACCTTCCGCCCTGGACTGTCTGCTCACGCTCAAGATACGAGACATCGACATGGATGCTGAAGCCGAAATTAAGAACAAAAAGCGGATAGATGAGAAACACAAGAAGAGAATCGTTAACTTGTCTAAAAAAGAGAAGAAGGTATGTAATACAAAGAGAAGAGCGAATGTGTCCCGTGACTAAGGGTCCTGACGTCATCAGATTGGGCGTGGTTTTTGGCTATTGGCTATTCGTACTTTGCGCAACTTTCTTAGACGAGTCTGTTAAAGTGAATCCTTATACCAAAACCTTTTCTAATGGTACAGCGCGCCAAAAAGCTGAAAGAAGTGGAGCGAGAACTGCTAGAGACGCAAGCGCAAGAGAGTGAGATGTCTCGCCGCAAGCAACTGACGGAGGTGACGAAGACGGTGTTCCACATCTACTTCCGGCTGCTGAAGACAGCCCCTCGCTCGCAGCTGCTGGCCGCAGCGCTCAATGGACTCGCCAAGTTAGTCAATCATTTTTGTTTCTGGCAATACTTTTGGTAACCGTCTTAGAGGTTTTTTTGCGTACGCAAGTTGACTTAATATTTTTACATATTATTTTCATCAACAACCCATAACGTCCCATTCAGTAATGGGACGTCTCGCGTCTCCTCTCAGGAGATGGTTAAAGCCATACGTCCCAACTCCGGCCGAGTGCGGGTTGGGGACTGGCAATGTTTTCAAGCCGCCCACAGACCTCCAACTAAGCTTCACTGATTTTTTTTTGATAAATGTGGAGGAACGGGTATCGTATTCCTCTAACACAAAGGGAGGATCCTCCGACAAGCGAGGTGATCATGCCTGGCGGGCCACTGCCCAACAGTTGATGTTGGGATGTTGTATATATGCTAATCGGCGCGAGAATGTTACTTTCGCGATTCAGGATTAGTAGTCACTCAGTATAAATCATTCCGTGTTGTCTTTGTAGTTCAGTGTTTCATCGGTAGGTGACGCTATTGTATGTTTTTTGCTTGCGCGGTATGTGGAAGTCGCCACAATAAATACACATCTTATTTCAATATTTTTAATTCTTCAGATACATAATTAATGAGAATTCTACTATTAAAATTGAACATTAAACTGACTCACTAGCTATATTGAGGTATACCAGCAGGGATATTTCCGTTTTATTCATTTATTTTTATTTGAAAAATGAAATCACACCGTCGCGATAATAATAATAATAATAATACATCTCTTTATTGTACACCAGAATAATAATATACAACGGTAGCTTATACTAGAAAGGTACAAGTGGCGGCCTTATCGCCCGAAGGCAATCTCTTACAGGCAACCATGGGATGGAAAGAAAGACATGGAAAGTATATGGTAGTTCCTGGTGTATTAAAAAAATTTGAACTTAATCGAATTGAGTACTTAGGGAATAATAACACATAGTGTATAAAAATAAATATAATACATAGAGATAAGAATAAATAAGTGTAATAAAAAGTTATTCACTGAAAACTATTTACATACTCCATCGTTTAACTGTATCAAAGTACTCTTCAACTAGTTGGTTATTTTTTATAGTTCTGTAAATCTGCAAATCCCTGGAACGGCACGATTGATTTTGACGGAACTTTCACAGGCAGATACCTGAAGATATTAGGATTGATATAATATGATGAAAGGATTAACTGAGACAACTTTAGACTTGGCTTTAACCCTCTCTTGAGAGGAGACCCAGGCCCAGCAGTGGGACGTTATGGGTTGTTGATTAACTTATGGACTATCTCCGCCCTGTGGCGCTACCCGCAGTTGTAAAGGTACTATAACGACCGGGGGCTCAACTAGTCATTTCAATAAAGAAAGTTTAAGATGGCAACTGTTTCCACAGATTCACCCACGTGATAAACCTGGAGTACTACTCGGACCTGGTGTCGATCCTGGGCCAGCTGCTGACGGACGAGCTGGTGGGTCCTCGCGAGCGGCTGCTGTGCGTGCGGACGGTGCTGGCCATCCTCGCCGGCTCAGGGGACGCGCTCAACGTAGACCCCGCCAAGTTTCACGCCTACCTCTACTCGGCCATGCTCGGAGTCCATGCTGGTATGATTCACTCGCATCACTTTCATATTAGTCATACAGTAGTTCAAAGCGAATGGTACTGCAGTCCGCGAGACGACTTTTATTTGGGTGTTCTTTTAGTCCTGTCTGGAAAGTTCACCGATACTCCTAAATGACTGCTTACTAGTAAAACAAGCCGACCGCGCGACAATCAATCTATTTTCGACCTTACGTTTAAAGTAGTACGGTTCATTATTCTGTGCTGCTATCATTACAACCTATCTAGAATGTTGTACCGCCGTATTGACTCCGCATTATGTTGCAGGATGCAGTCACGACAACGCGCCCATAATCGTGGAGGCGGTGAGCATGATCCTGGCGCGCGCCCGTCGCGTGTCCCCGGCCGTGCTGCAGGCCTTCGCCAAGCGCCTCGCCTCCCTCGCCCTGCAGCTCCAGCACAACGCCGCCCTGGCCTGCCTCAGCCTGCTGCAACACCTCGTGCAGGTAACATAACTTATTCACCCGCAAGAACCACCAACATCACAATGAACACATACATATGGAGTATTCAACTTAACGGCTGTGACGCTGACTGATTGCTACCATGTACCTTTTTTTTATGAGTATCCGATATTTGGGCACTGTTGCAAGCGCCATGATCACTGAGTAACTGAAGATCTTGCGGGTGGGATGTTATTGGCAGACATATCTTTTATTACGATCGCCCCCGGTACCACTGTTTACTTACTATTTACTAGTAACTGTTCTCGGCACACAACACTAACAGTGTCTGAACGCGAAACTATATTTTGTTAATTACGTCGGTTTTTGCACATTCGAATCACGGGATTCCAGACATTTGAAAATTAAAACCCATTATCACGAATAAAATTTTTGTATTTAGTAATTTCAATCGCTTCCCTGACCAATCTAGGTATATATTGTATTCCCTCAAATTTCTATTTTGACCATGAAAGTTTAAAAGAATATATTTGAAATGTGGTACTGGAGGAGAATGATGAACATCAGTTGGATGGTGAGAAGAACCAATGAAGAAGTTCTGTTACGAACAGAGACAGTTGTTGAACGCCATTGAAGACAAGAGACAAAATGGTTGGCAACTTGATAAAATACGACAGTTTGTTCAAAATAATACTGGGAGGGAAAATAAAAGGCAACAGAAAACGGGGACGACCTAGACTGACATACATACAGCAAGTCAAGGAGAAAACTAGAAAACTTAAAACTTTAGGTAGTAATCATCATCATCAATCATCAATAGCCTTCAAAAGTCCACTGCTGGACATAGGCCTCTCCTTAGAACGTAGGTTTTGGCCTACTATATCAAGCTGGCCAGACGGGTTGGTTTCACGATTTCCTTCTCTTTGCATTGAGTTGTCTTGCGTAGTTTATCCCTTAGTCGCCTTTTACGACACCCACGGGATGAATAAGGGTGGTGACATTCTTAATCCGTTACCACACGGACAAGGTAGGTAGTAAAGTCACATTGATTTTTCAGGCACGAATGAGCCTTTACAGAAGAACAACCTAAATGAACAAAATTCTTTTTAGTGTTTCCTTGGTGAGTGCGAGATGAAGAAGCATCTTACAAGGCCGCCATAGTATGGATCATCATACTGCATTGTCTACAATCACAATGAGTAGGGACTAGGGTGAAGTTTGGATTCTGCTCATGCGCAGACTTGCCAATATCTGTCATTAAAATATTTACAACAATTAACATCTAGTACCCCACAGTTGTTTTATAAGATTTTCCTCTTTTTTAGGGTTCCGTAGCCAAATGGCAAAAAACGGAATCCTTATAGATTCGTCAAGTCTGTCTGTCCGTCCGTATGTCACAGCCAATTATTTCCGAAACTATAAGAGCTATACTGTTGAAATTTGGTCAGTCGATGTATTCTGTGAACCGCATTAAGATTTTTACATAAAAATAGAAAAAAAACAATACATTTTGGGGGTCCCCATACTTGGAACTGAAACTCAAAAATTTTTTTTTCATCAAACCTATACGTGTAGGATATCTATGGAAAGGTGTTCAAAAATGATGTTGAGGTTTCTAATATCATTTTTTTCTAAACTGAATAGTTTGCGCGAGAGACACTTCCAAAGTGGAAAAATGTGTGTCCCCCCCCCTCTAACTTCTAAAATAAGAGAGTGATAAAACTAAAAAAAATATATGTTATACATTACCATGTAAACTACCAACGAAAATTGGTTTGAACAAGATCTAGTGAGTAGTTTTTTTTTAATACGTCATAAATCGTTACACGCAATTTACCTTTCATCCAGTCAATACACTAGTATAAAAACATCGATGAAAGTTACAACGAACTACAAGAACTTTTATATGATGTTACTTGCTGATACGGAACCCTTCATGGGCGAGTCCGACTCGCACTTGGCCGCTTTTATAAGCCTGCCAAATTGACTCTCTCTCTCTGGAAAGCATGAGTAGAATCTAATACATCATATCACCACCACTAAACTTAAAATAGATAATATTCACATGATATTATTACCAGACAAGGTATTTATATATCAAGTTAAATATATTTACTATTATTAAGGTTGCCTGGAAGAGATTGCTTTTAGCAATAAAGCTGGCCTTTGTATAACTCGTGCGAGCTAAGATGGCACCTGGCTCAAAATGAAACCTGATGCCGTTCCCCCGCGTGACACCCCTCTGTCGCCTTATGAGTAGCGTTAGCATCACTATTACCGTTGCACGATTTTTTCATAATAATTATAGTTTATTAGGTATTACCTAATATCATTTAAATCACTGCACGAAATTTATTAATATATCATTAGATTCGTCGGGGTAACCCATTTGTTTTAAAAAAGGTGACTCTTTTAAAAAAAACCAGCATGACGACTGTGAGACGCAATAGTTTCAAATAAAAATAAATACATAAATGATATTTTGAGACAAAATAAAAGGCTTATCATGACGATTTAAAACGGTATTTTATAAATATATTTCGGCACCCAATATCATTTAAAATGATATTAGATATTACCTAATATCATTTAAACCACTGCACGAAGAATGCATTCGGGTAAATAATGAATGGAGCCTGCTTCCTATTTTTAGGCATTTGTATTTTCTTAACTCAGGTAGTAAATTAACACTTATGATAAAGTAGTATGTTATGAAAATTACTTAGCGCAAAACAAATGTTGTAATTTAAAAAAACTAATATACTACAAATATTTTTTTATGCACTTCGTACTTTAAAGAACTGTCATTTGAGTCAGGTGCCATCTTAGCTCGCACGAGTTATACTTTATATATTTGTCATTTTACGTACTCTAGTAAATCTATAATAAAGTGTATAAATAAAGAGTTTGTTTGTATGTATTAGCAAAGCAAGGCAGTAGCGTCTCTCCTGGAGCTGGACGGCGAACTAGGATCAGGTCGCTTCGACCCCAGCCTACCTTCACCCGAGCACTGCAACGCTCCCAGCGCGCGCCTGTACGAGATACACGCCCTCGCTCACCATCACCACCCCGCGCTCAGGACAGCTGCCACCGCACTGCTGCACCCCACCAACACAGATCAGAAGAACATGTCAGTATAGCACCATTTACTTTTATTTATTAAACTATTGCATAGCTATTATCGCGGGCTTTGAGCGCGGCAACCGAATCAAGAAATTCCTTAACGAAAAAACCTGACACCCAGTGTTAAAAAGGATAGAGAATATGATTGGAACTGCAGTGCGACAAGGACAAACAAGGGGCGCCTGGCATACGTCATAGATTTTTTTATTAGAAGGGATATCATAGGCACAATACATAGTGTCCGCGTCCTCCAGTACTGTCTAATTGAATCTTAAGTGTTTTTTATTCCATAGATATGCTCAAATTACTATTATGTTCCCTAATTAGTTGTAATTGTCTTTCTGTTAATAGGATGATTATATTGTTGGGCATTAATAGTATTAGAATGTATGTTGGTAAAAAGACGGTGTATATTATTTAGTAAATTTGAATTAGATAATATCAAAGAAAAAAAATACTGCTTATATAAAAAATAAATCGTTTTAAATTATATAAAAATAAATAATATATATAAAAATAAATAATATATATAAAAATAAATAATATATATAAAAATAAATAAATAATTGCAAAAGTTGATAAAAAATGTTATGCAATAGCTTTACCGCGGCAGCCCCCGAGTGCCACATCTATTTTTATTTTTGTTGTCAAATCTTTTTCATCCTTTCCCTACCTACAACTGTACGGAGTAACACCCTGATGTTTCTTACAATTAAAAAGTCGCCCCTGAATTTGTATCAACTAATTTTATTACATTCAAATTATTAACTTAATTTCAGGAGTCCAATGCAAATACTGAAAGCATACGACGGATCTCAAATGTCGTTCAAGCCGGCCGTACCACCACCCAAACGTACCGAGCTCACGCAGAAGAAAATTACAGCCAACCACAACTGGTCACAAAACTCCTTCAAAGAATTCTGTGAAACTGTTGAAAATAGTGTTAATACAAAATACCTATCTTCTTAATGTTTTATTTTATTTTCAATCACTCCAAGATTTAATTGTAGGTTCCCATTTTCATATCATATCAAATGTTTTTGTATTTAAAAATATGAGAAAACAAAACAGTTCCGACGCACGACTGTAGTTATGTTACAAGCGCGCCAAATGCCGCCGGACATTCTCGGCATTAACGTCATTTTAGTCGCGAGAAAACTATCCCTAATAATAAATGTTCTAGCGCTGTTTGCTGTAATAATTTGTTAGACGACATAACTAATGAAAAAGTAGTTTCTAAAGGAGTAAACTTCAATAAAACAATACTGGACTTTTGTGTTATTGCCCGGTTTGGGTGTCATTCCGCAATATCTGTCTGCCTATGATACCTGCCTTGTTTCCGAGTCTAAAGGGCCGGGAAGGTTTCGAACCTCACCATTCCTGCTCCGCCATCTCTTTAACAAGCATAACTTGCTCAATATAGGTCCAGGGTACCTTTTTAGCGTAGAGTCCTGGTCGGACAGACCAGACGAAACTTGTCACCGCCAGCATTGACCGCGGCAATGCTGGCGAGATGCAAGGGATGAGAAGCAGCGGTCTCCTTCTGTGAGAATGTTATGTCCGCAGAGCGGGGATCGGGAAAGGGCCGATCCCTCACGAAGGGGACGCGGTAGAGGAAAATGTGACCGCTGCAAACGACTCGAGATGTTCCGGGTTGATGTTCCGCCTCTTACTGTACAGAGACGTGAGAGGCTCAACAACGTCCTGCATCCGGGGGTGAAACTTGTCACCCCGGGATGTACCTCAGACGTTGGGGTACGGCCGGGGGTACACCAGAAGCTGCTGACGTGATCCTGGCGTTTCTCCCGACTACCGAGGTAGGCCGCCGCGGGGTTCAGTGGGTAGACCGGTTGCCGAGTCCCACACACGCCCTTCATTTACCCCATGAAGGGTATAGTGCGAAAAGCATTCCCCGCGTAAAGAAAAGGTACTCTGGTTTTTAATTTCAATAAAACAAATCATTTTATATCACTTAATTTATATTACATAGGCAGTAAGAGTATGGGCCTGTCCACATCTCTACGTCACGACATCGTCACCGTGGAACGACGCGTTGACATCGCATGGCCCATGTGCTCGCTCATTTAATGTTTTAGTGTCTTTAGCGATTAGTTATTAATAAAGCTGTCGGAGAACATAGATTGTGATTTATTGATGTCACTTCTTGAAGAACTTCCAGTCCTTTGAGACAAGCACATTAAAACATTAAATGAGCGAGCACATGGGGCACGCGACGTTAATGCGTCGTTCCACGGAGACGTTGCCGTGCCGTGCACTAGCACGTCGCGACAACACACCGTGCTACGATACCGCACCGTGGAGATGTGGACAGGCCTTGTTATACAATCTTAAATGTAAATAATATCTACTGTTCAAGTTTCTGGTTCCATTCTCGTATGCAGTCTACTAAGAGTTTAACTCGCTTCTGCGTAGCGGTGTCCAGCAACTGTTGCATCTCGAGACGTTTCTCTTGGATACGCTTCTGCAGAGATTGTAGTTTCGAGCGCCAACTACAACAGACAGTTTGTTTTAAGACATCATCATCGACAACCCATAATGACCCACTGCTGGGCCCGGCTCTCCTCTCAGAAGAGCGTTAAGGCCATATGTCCCAACGTTGGCCGAGTACGGATGAGGAGCTAAACTCTTATATTAACAATATATTTCTGTCGCAGGGGAATTTGCATCTATATAAATAAATAAATCTGATTTTACTGCTTTCGTCTAAATGCATATCCATCTGTTGTTCCGGCTAGTTTATGGAATGGCTGTATTAATTTTAGACTAGCTCCATCGCCCACGGTGTAAAGGTACAACAACACAGCTAGTACCAGTAAGAAGTTACACTCACAGTTCATCCTGCTGCTCCCAGAACTTTAGTTCGTTGTCGACCTTGGCGTGTTCGTCCTGCTGTAACTTGAGTTCCTGGAGCCTGGCGTTGACGGCTCGCAGCTCGGCTGTGGCGGTGGCCGCGTCCAGCGACTCCTTGCTCGTCTCCATGTCCAGGGCTTCTTGCTCGCGCTGTACGCAGATCTTCAGTTCATCGATTTTTGTACGCACTTCTTCCTGTGGATAGAGATAATGGTATATTCATTAAGTTTCCAAATAATCAATCAAAACCAACCAAACAATGCTGCATTTTAAACTATAAGGAGTTTAAAGATAACTAGTCGCTGTGGATTCTACACTATCCATGGGCGTAAGACACTCCTTTTTTTTAAACAATCTGGTATCCATGGACGCTTGAGTGGATAAGGGAAATAAACAAAAAGTATCAGTAGATGAGAGAGAGAGAGAGTACGTACGAGCAGAGCAGCCCGTTTCCTGGCGAGGCTGGTCTTGACGCGCGCGTGGTCGCTGCGCCGCTGTGCCAGCGCCGAGCTGCGCGCGCGCAGGGCCTCCAGCGCGGTCGTCACTCGCGACAGGCACGACGCACTCATCAGCTCTCTGGAACCAACCACCACAGTTACAACCGATCCTGCAGAGGCAGCTCCTAGCCCGCCACCCTCATCTCACCAAGTAAGGCTCGATGACAGTAGTGCTGTCGTAAGTCGAGACCCTTGACGGATTGTCTGTATTCAAAATGAAGACAGTACATATATTATAGAAATATTACATCATGAAAATCCGGCTCGATGGACCAATATATACACAAAAACAGCGAAAAATTTATAATTTAAACTCATCGCTCGGCCTAAACTAATACTGATGCAGGCGCAAAAAGACATTGCTGTAACATGTTTTGCGCTAAGTGATCTCTTGCTGCGAGAAAAACATTTCCTTCGGGCCGCTTCCCTCACTCTGTCTCCCTTCTCGCCAATTATTGCCTTTTTTCGGCAATAATTGGCGATTTATTAAATCATTTATGGCTGATGATGACTTTAGTTTTTATAAATTTTCTGCTTCTATGGAAAATGTAGCGAACCTATACTCACTTTTAAAGTTTAGGAGTAATACAATCTTTGTGGGACAGACGAACATAGGGCAAGGTCAAGGCATATACGACGCGCCACCGAGCGGCGCAGAGAGGGACAGTCGACCTGTACTCCTGCGACGCGAGACTTTGCCCGAGATAATTTCTACCCCTTGTGCTACGTGTATAAATGTTTTACGTGTAATTTTCCCTCTGTATCCTCTATATGTTCTAAACTATAATAAGTGTATGTTAAAACTTTTGTGTACCAACCGTGTTTGACTGTATTTGTAATTATGTCGAAGAAAAATTATACCGTCCTTTACGCAAAAACAAAAACTTTTATTTGCACACCTAACGTACCTACAGAAAATATTGACAGGTCTGACAGGCATTCAAGTCCCAGATTGTCGCATCTACCTTCTTAATTAATTTTTTATCATTTTTAATTTTGAAAAACTTCCTTGTATTTTTCTTAAATTTTTGCTTACGCAGGTCGGGGATCCCCTTAGCCCGGGGGCCCAATATATTTGATACTGCAGGTACGGCGGTATCTACGCCCCTGGTCTATAATTATTATTACTTATGTGATTAACTTACTTCTCATCGATGGCCAAAGAAAGAAGGTCTGGAAATTGGGCAGATAAATGTATAAGACCCTGCTTATACTGGACGCAGCTGTCCAGGGTCTTCTTCTGCCACACGGCCAACTCTGTTTCTCTATTTACTACCATCTGTGTTGAAAACATAAAGAAAAATTTGTAAGAACTATCTTTCCTGTATAAGAATAAAATTCATAACAAATCTTATGCTTTATCCCTTCCAACACAAGGGAAGGATGGCTAGGTGATTATGCCTGGCGGTTCACTGTAATGTAAACCTGTTTCGTAATTGAGATTTTCTATATCGCGATACAGGATAGCAGTTCCGTCGTAGTTCGGTGTATCTTCAACAGATGGCGCTGTAGGAAGTTTTTTTAACACATTTATTGTTATATGTTGATATGTTTCATTCGTTACAATACATTCACATCAAGAAAATAGTGACACATCATCTTGTCCATCACTGTTATACCGAAGGTTGTAGTTTTTTCAGGGCAGAAATTGACGTGGTAAGTATGATTAATATTATACTCTCTTTTTGGGTACAATTTATAATAATAACATGTCTATTTATCGCCAATTTTTTATAAAAAAATCCACTATATAACATCACACTATGGGCAATAGAAGATACAGCTACGTCCACTTGGAAACACTAAAAACATCCAAATAAATCACCTTGAGGATCAAAATGGAATTTAAATCCAAAAATCCCTTTACACTAGGGAATCAGTGTTATATATATTAGTGTGTGAATATTCTAAATTAATCCCCCAGGGGTACAGGGTATGCAGGGCATCCAAATGGTCTGGAAAGACTATAATATAGTACAAATAATCAAAACTAGCCTTGGAAATTTGTTCAGCGAGGTTCCGTTTAGACTCTTGAACACGAACGGCGTATTCAATTTCGCCCAACAGCTTAGTACGTTGTTCTACGGTCATCGGTTGTGACTCTATTTCCTCTTTCAATTGTTGTATGTCAACACTGAAATGTAAAATAAAGTTTATAGAAGGTTGTTTAAATATGTGGGTAGCAGACTACACTCTTCATCATCATCAACAACCCATAACGTCCCACTGCTGGACACAGGTCTTCTCTCAAGAGAGGGTTAAGGCCATACGTCCCCACGCTGGCCGAGTGCGGGTTGGGGACTGGCAAGACACGTGGCTACGTAATCTTGCTGTTGCATGTTTTTAAGCCGCCCGAAGGCCTCCAACTAAACTTCACGACTGCTATCTTATGATATGCCACAACCCATCTAGGTCGTATCTTACCCTAGGTGATTGTTTCCAAACACCTAAGGCCAGTCGACTATGTGCGCTTCTCTGTTACAGAACTACACTCCTTCTTACAGGAGATCACAAGTCACAGCATTTGTGCTAGTGTGTAGTTGGTGAGTGTGAGACCTGAGGCCCAATAATGCAGAATCATCTCACTAGGTGGCCATAGTGTGCTTCACCATGCTGCATTGTGTGTACTCACAATGAGGATGGTGATATATATGATACACAGAAAACACCCAAACTCCGCAACAAATATTTGTGGAACACACAACCATTTAAGTGCGACCCGGGAATTGAACCCGAAACCTCTTGATTAGCAGGGAGACGGTATTAGCAGTGATTGACAACAGTAACCACGGGATCGAGCTAGTATAAGCTAGTGTAGAGTGAGCGCTGACCTGGCGCGCTCCACCTCCACGTCGGCCTGCTTGGCTCGGTCGGCCAGGTCGCTGCTGCGCGCGGCCTGCAGGTCCAGCTCGGCGCGCGTGTCCAGACGGGCGGCCCGCACGCCCCGCAGCGCGGCGAGCAGCGCGTCGCGCCGGGACACGCGCCGGGCCTCCGCCTCGCGGGCCGCCACCTCCTCCGCGTCGTTCAGCAGCGTAGAATACTCTAACCGAACATATTGCAACTGTAAACATCCATCTCTTGCGACAGTGCTGTGCGTACCTGTCTCGGGTCCTTTGCAGCACTCACATTGTTACTATGAGCTTCTTCTTTCTAGCCCTATTTCCAATATTATTTTGGGGTCGGCTACCAGTTCCATCGGTTTTACCTGAATATCAGTTTTATACCGAGCGGCTGGCATCGGACCTCCGCAACTTTAAGGGAGAACTGAAATTCGAAGGTTGAAATAGTTGTCACTGAATTTGAGGTCACTGACTTCCTAATAACGATTGCCATGGATGTTCATGACAACCGTGACCGACGGCTTTACGTGCTCTTCGAGGCACGAGCTTGAATCACCGCCAAACTTCCAAACTAAGGACTGCTGTTAGGAATTTTCTAAGAAAAACCCAAAAACACTTTTTGGCCCGACGCGGGGTTTGAACCCGAGACCTCTTGATTAGCAATCGCATACGCTATCCACTAGACCAACGAGGCACCTACTATGACCTACATCTATGTATATAAAGTTTCAAACGCAAAGGGTATTTTTACAAAAAAAAGAAAAACAGGAAAAGCTCATCACTTTATCGACTTCCTATGTAGACAACTCTGTCTAACAAAACTTATAAACTACTTAAAAATAGGTCATACAAAACTAGTCACACTCTAGCTAAGCCACACCTGGCTACAAACTATGCAGAGTCTATGCCATGATCACTGGACTATGGATAAACATACACACACCTAGACACAGGACAAAAATACATGCTTATCATCATCAGCCCATTGCAGTCCTCCGCTGGACATAGGCCTCTCTCATTGCACACCACCTTGATCGATTTTGAGCTTCTCGCATTCAACTCCTGCCAGACACTCTGCGCAAATCGTCACTCCACCTGGCCTGTGGACGTCCTACATTACGTTTACCGAGCCGCGGTCTCCACTCCAGAACTCTTCTACCCCAATGGTCAACAGTTCTGCGGCTAATATGGCCAGCCCACTGCCACTTCAGCCTGCTACTCCGCGCTATGTCGATGACAGATCACTTCATTCCTGATACGATCCTTCAGAGAAACGCCGAGCATAGACCTTTCCATAGATCCACCGTACCGTAAGTGTCCATGCTAATCAGCAAGAATATTAAATTTACTATTGTCTTGACTGCCTTGTTGGTCTAGTGGTTAGCGTATGCGGCTGCTGATCAAGAGGTCTCGAGTTCGATTCTGGATCGGACCAAATGTTTGTGTGATCCGCAAATATTTGTTTCGGAGTCTGGGTGTTTTCTATGTATAGTATGTATGTATTTACAACAAAAAAAGTATGTTGATGTATTTATATCAGTTTTCTAGTACCCATAATACAAGCTCTGCTTAGCTTGGGACTAGATGGCGTTGTGTGTGAGATGTCCGAAATATTTATAATTGCGAAACTAAAATACTCAATGTCTATAAAATTACTCACTGTTTATAACCTGTGTAAGTTCTAAAATTTTTTCCTCATTATTGCCCAGCAGCACTGTCAAGTTCTGCAGATATTCCTCGTTTAAATCTTCAAACTGGTAAACCGGATCTTGGAATCTGATCCAGCACTTGTATAAGTAGTCTCTGCGAAGACAGGACAGCTCATCCTTGTGTACGTACAGGGATTCATCAGATACTGGCATTTCCTGAAACAAAATATTATTTTGAGTATGTGGAATAATGTAAGTAATAATACTACCTTGTTTGTTCTTGTTATTTTTGTGAAGATAACTCCTGTATTTGGAATAAATAATGTGTCGTGTTGTACATTACAGAAACGGACACAAACAACACCCAGACTCAGAACAACATTATCAACAGAACATTAGACTCCATAAAACTTACATACCTTTCCAGGCACGGAGATTAAGACCCCAACTTCCAAGTTTCAGATTGTTATTAAGCATTGACTGCCTTATTGGTCTAGTGGTCAGCGTATGCGGCTGATGATCAAGAGATCTCGTTTCCCGGGTCGGACCAAATGTTTGTGTGATCCACAAATATTTGTTTCGGGGTCTGGGTGTTTTCTATCTATAATATGTATGTATTTACAAAAAAAAAGTATGTTTATGTATTTTTTATCAGTTGTCTAGTTTGGGGACTAGATGGCGTTGTGTGTAAGATGTCCGAAATATTTATTTATTTATCTAATCAGAAAAACTCAACAACACTTTTTTGTCCGATGCGGGAATTAAACCCCGATAACTCTTGATCAGCAGTAGTATACGTAAACCGCTTGACTAAAGAAACAATAAAAAAAAAACTTACAATATGGGTGACCAAGTCCAACAGATAGGCGATGAGCGCTAGGGCATGTGGAAACGCATGGAGTGTGTTCACCGTCTTCAACCAGGACTTGGAGACTGTGCCGGGGTACAGCAGGCGCTTGGAGAGGTGGGGTAGCTAGACAAAAATAGTAAACCTTATTGTATTAAGTTGATTTGTTCCCAGATGAGAAAGAAATTCAATAAGTGTAATAGCAATTTTGATGTGAATATTTACTGTATATATTAAAGGGGGATAGATTTTTAGAGTTCCGTAGTTGACAACTCGGAACTCTTATAGATTCGTCATGTTCGTTCGCCCGTCCATCTTCGACCTAACGTCCAAACTGAAGATGAAACTTTGCAGGTATACTTATGTGTTTTTATTACGTCGACAAAGTGCTAAAATATTTATTTTAGCACTTTGTGCTTTGTGATTTTTCACAATGAAAACTTCTAGGTGACTGCAGAACTCTATTCTATGAGTGGCCTAACATACACTTGGCCGATTTTATTATATTTAACATTTCATGCAATGTTATCTAGATTCAGACAAGGCCAGAGTCTGTATTAAATAAAACCTAGATTTTCTACTAAAATATGTATTTAATTTGTTTACACAGAAATAACATGTAAGTAATTGTGTTGTGACATTCACAAATTTAGTCTTTGTTTCGAGCAGGTTGAGCTTCTGGAATCGAAACTACTACTCTTGAAGATTATGCAATAAATCTAATAAAACATTTACATTGACCCACACTGTATTTTTTCGTGAAGCCAAGTCCCAAGTGCTTTTTTTATATTTAGGCCGACTAAAGCGACTCCACTCCGGAAAGCCTGAGTAGAATTCAGGAGTAGAAGTCACCATCCTCATTGGGAGGGTGGGCACAGCAGCATGGTGACCAATACTATGGCGACCTGGTCAGATGTTTCTGTATCATTCTCCAGGCCTCCGGAGGCCGAGATAATGATTCAGAATGATGCTTCACACTCACTAACGAAATACGACATCAAGAATGCTATCATTATTAGTATGTTCTTCTGTGTGAGGATAGTATTGCCCTGATCGAGCTGCCCCATTCGTTAAGCTAACCTTGGCGACATAGTTGTCAGTGTTGAGCTTGACGTCCCTGGTGGTGGCGGTGAGCAGTGCTGCGGTGATGTCGACGAAGCGCGCGATGGTGAGGGGGCGGATGAGCGCCATGCCTCCCCCCTCCCCGCGCGACGCCAGAGCCCCCCCCACACGAGCGCACTCCGCTCGCTGCCACGCCACGGAAGATATAGGTCTGTCCGATACAACCATTATTTGTATCCTAATAGTTTCTACTCAGCATTTTATTAGTATTACTTGGTTATTTAATCCCGTGCTTCGGATAACACGTAAAGCCGTCGGTCCCGGTTGTCATGAACATCTATGGCAATCGTTATATATATTTCTTTTATAAAAAAAAGGGTTGCGGAGGTCCGATGCCAGTCGCTCCGTGGAAAAACTGATATTCAGGTAAAACCTGAGAATAAGGCTAGGAAGATGACTTAGTGAGATAACAAGTAAAACTGCCAGTAAAAGTTTCTCAAAATATATCTACCCATTACAGAGTCGTTCTATGTTTAGTATGTATGTATTTACAAAAAATAAGTATGTTTATGTATTAATATGAGTTGTCTTATTATGTATTCCAATAATACAAGCTTAACATAGTTTGGAACTAGATGGCGTTGTGTGTAAAATATAGAAATATTTATTTATGAATGTAAGCAGAACACAATAATCCACACTCACATACTAAAATGAGAAGTAATTACTTTAGACTGAGTCATGTCTGTTACGCTTCCACAGCTAAACGGCTGCATGGATAACAATGAAGTTTAGCATTCAGATACTTTGATTCATAAGGAACAATATGTCCTACATCTTTGTAAGACTATTAAAACCTAAATCTAAAATATTGTTGAAATAATTGATTATACATTATTCCTTACCTCTGATCCTTCACAGTAACAAAAGCTAATGCTCTTTCAAGGGACGTCTGCCAGCTGCGATTACCACGTTCAACTGATGGAGATCTCTGTGGGAGTAAAAAGAAAATGTATACATAATAAAACCTACATGTCTGTTTGTAATGTCAAATGAAGTTTTTTACTAAATGCATATCAAAATCTTTATATATATCATTCTTCTGTGAGTGTGTATGTCACTGAACTTCTCTCAAACGACTGGACCGATTTTGATGAAATTTTTTGTGTGTGTTCAAGGGGATCTGGGAATGGTGTAGATTCGCAATTGGACCCGGTAGGTGGCGCTGCGATCAAGTTCTGGAATTTTAAAGTTGGGCGGTACGAAGTTCGCTGTGTCAGCTAGTATATTTACATGGTACTAAAATCAATGAAATTTTACTGCTTTGCATGAATACCCGCACAAAACAAAATTTTGAAAACACTGGTTTATAACACAGCCAAATGCAAAATAGTCCTTATTATATATATATCCCTATAGATTTTAATAATCCTTGATTAATGCCCTTAAATTCTATTCTTCTATCGATCAAATACATGAAAAGTTATGACAGAAAATATTTTGTTTAATTTTCAATTAGCTCCCCTGTATAATTTTTGATTTTGGTTTGTGCAAGTATTCATGCAAAGCAGCGATTTGATGACCCAAGAAGTAACTTAGGCAATTTTTTTTAGATGAGCTTCGCTCTGCGGAGCTCTTTTACAACACTAAATGCGGGACTCAGCTAGTAAAATAATAAAATTGAAGTGTGTTTATAATTTCATATTTTTTGTTTACACAATCAACCCTCTCTTGAGATAACCCTCTCTTGAGAGGAGACCCGAGCCCAGCAGTGGGACGTTATGGGTTGTTGATGAATCAATTTCTTTATCCTTTCGTAACCTGAAATGTTACTTACCACAGGTGTGGTGGTTGGTCTCGAGAAGTGGCTGGACCGAAGTGGTGTCATAGATGATTGACCAAACTTCTCACTTTGTTGGGATCTTGATCTCTATGGAAATATTAAAGTAGTGTACTTGACCATTTCAATACTCAAAATTTTTTTAAAACCTACCTACACCAAGCGTTATTATTTTTTCATGTTTTTTAATTCATAATTTACTGATGCAATTTTTTCAATGTCTGTTTTCTTTACAGTTATGGTCGTTTTCATCAACATCTAAATCTAAGGACCCACTTACAGACATTTAAATAACCCTTAGTGATATTTTTGTTTTCAGCGCACACCTTGTAACATGTGGTGACGGATTAAGAATACAGAGTGTCACCACCCCTATTCATCCCATGCGGGTGTCGTAAAAGGCGACTAAGGGATAAACTACGCAAGACAACATCAATGCAAAGAGAAGGAAAACTTAAAACCAACCCGTCTAGCCAGCGTGGTATAGTAGGAAAATACCTCCTTTTCAAGGAGAGGCCTATGTCCAGCAGTGGACTGTTAAAGGCTGTTGATGATGATTGATGATGACCTTAAAAGCAAAGGGCCTCCTAGTTAGGAGATTCTTTAAGTAGAATTGTTGAAAATGGGATTTACACAAATCAGGACCTGAACATGACAAAGTTATGTGGGTCAGCTAGTTCTTTATAAACATTGTTATTACTAACACACATTTGTATTCCAACATATAACACGTACGAACAATCATTTTATTAGTAGTTCATCATTAAAATCATCAACCTATCTCAGCTATGCACTGCCAGACAGGCCTTATTGGTTGTAGGCTATTTGGTCCAACCCAGTGACTTAGAACGAAACTTTGGCTTCAAGTACCTTCAAATTAATTATAACAAATACTACCTACACCACTCATTGGTACTTTAGTAGCAGAAGCTTCTCTACTCAATCTCCCGCCTCCAAATGTACCGCGGGCCGGCTCTGCGCTACTGGATCTGTGGCCCGAAGCGCTAGGTCTTCGAGCCTCACTCGACAATCGGTCGGTTGATCCTGGGCGGCGCGGCTTCGGTAGCATTGAGGGTCTGTGAGTTTCCAACCTGATTTAAGCGATTGAAAACGGTAAGCCTTTTATTATTATTTATTGCACCATTTTACACTTTGAAGTTGCTCTTATTATAAGTAGATATTCGAGTTTTTGTGTCTAATTGGGCAGAGTCCAGCGATTGTTCCGAGATGGGAGGTAAAACAATTGTGGAGAAATGTTAATGCCGGCGTCGAGGATTTTTGTCACGGACTTGGTTTTTTAAAGTTAGGCACGTCCGAGTAAAATCAATTTACTATTGCAGTTTCTAATCAGAACAGACACAGCTAGACATAAGCAGAGGCCTAAAGAGTCTTAAAAAGAAGGTTTTGACCTACTAACAAATGTACAGTGTGTTAAAAAAAGTAGTTTTTAGACTGTGTGTAAAGTTAAAGCCAAAGTTTTTTAAAATGTTCATACCTTGATTTTCTTAAAGCACTTTGTTGCCCTGGGGGTGCTAGCCGTGACGGAAGCATTTTTAAGTATAATTTTTTAATGAAAGAATATTATTAATAGAAAGTATATTTGCACATAATTCTTTTTACCAAAGAGAATGTAATAAAACTAAGTACGTTTTAGTTTTTACTTTTTTACGTTGATAAATATTTTCAAATTCAAACTCCTGTCATAACAACCAACGAACAACATAGATAACGTAAAATTTAAACTACAGAATCTACAGATAATTTTAAAATGAGAATACAACTATTTATACCTTAAATAAAAACTAAATAAATGACATGCACCATTTAAAAACTAGAAAACATAAAATATTAGGGATTAAAGTATGGAATTGCTGATTTGTACAGAAAAATTGAAATTGGTTTTGTTTTCATTTAACATTTTTATTTAATCAAAATATCTACCATTATTATCTTTACATAGCTGTCTTCTAATAGGAAGGTCATTTAAGCCTTTGCAATAGAACTCTAGTGATCTAGATTCTACAAACTGTGTGAAATCATTTTGTACTGCCTCCTGAGAAGAAAACTTTTTATCACGTAGAAAATTGTCCAAATCATGAAAATAATGGTCGTTCGTTGGAGCAAGGTCTGGGTGTCGAACTCTTTCTAATTACAGTTCCTGTAGAGTTAAAATGGTTTCTCGTGCTGTATGAGATCTTGCGTTATCATGGAGCAATGGTGAGGAACGATTCATGAGTCGGGGCTGTTTCACTGCAAGTTTTGCTATCATTGTTTAGCACAATAGGCACCTGCCATTATTACGTGATGGGATCGGAGAAAGTTATAGTGAATAACACCATGCTGAGACCACCGAACAATTACCATTACCTATTTAGTGGTAAGCTTTGCTTTAGGACACAGTTACGGCGTTAGACCTGGGGTCAGCCATTGCATTTTTCGCTTATGGTTATCGTAATTAATACACTTTTCATCACATGTCACAATTCGCTCCAATATTCCTTCATTTCTGTATCGATTCAACAAAGCAACACAAGTTTTAACATGCGTTTCCATCACGAAAGCGTTGAAACCAAAATCGCACGGTGTCATTAGCAGTCCCCTCTCCAAACGCAACATTGATCTGCAACGTTAGTTCCGCGTCAGAACTCGTATTCAAAAATCACTCGAATTTTCGAAGTATCCATCTTTCTTGTCTAAGCTGAATAATTAATAAAAACAACTGAAAGTCGGTAATCGAATGTTACACGCTTTTTAAGAGAATCTCATAGATATGATTTAAAAAAGTTTCACTCAAAAAACTCAAACCATGAAGGTTCTATGTCAATTCGAAGTACCTATTACAATAAAACGGTAATTTCATACTTTAACCTTTATTAATAATAATTAATAGTTAACTACTTTATTTTTTAACAGTTATGTTATTAAGAATTTTCTCAGTTTCAGAAACAAATACAGGAAAGGTGGGATCGAGAAGACAGAGTTTCACAAAACTTTCAAGCTCCTTAGGCAAGTCCAATTTCTTAAGTTGACCCGCTGCATTCTCTGTAATTAATACCTGAGATAAGTTACAAGTGGTATGTTAGCTTTTGAAGTACGGAACAAAGATTGTTTCGTACTGGATGGGCAAAATTATCAGTAAAAATTGGCCAAGTTCGGGTCAGGCCACACATAGAAGAGGGTTCCATAGTCACCCATAATGGTAGGTAGATTACCTATGAGATTTTTCGAGCCAGCTGTTTGGTTTTTAGAGGGGGGGACGCCCTGTTTTTGCAATAAATTTCGCTTTAAAGTTCAATAAGTCGCAAACGGATACCTAAATCGAAAACGGATTTACGTGTAGGGGAGGTACCGACTAGCACCAACCGTTTGGGCGGTAGGTTGAGGACGGACGGACATGATGAATCTATAAGGGTTCCTAGTCATTAACTCCGGAACGCTATAAACGTCAGAAAACTGTCGCACATGTTAATCCCTACTAATATTATAAATGCGAAAGTAACTCTGTCTGTCTGCTACGTTTTACAAGGCTACTTTTTACCGCGATAACCGACATATACGCGGGCGGATATAAATACACTCACCTTTCTGTTCAATTGCAAGATGTAAAACTTCATCAATACTCTGATATTTAGCGTTAAAACCTGTGTTTGATTGTTTTAAGTTATGATTGACTACAGGAAAATGACGGTTTAGAACCTCTAAACATTGCGCTACATTTGATTTAATTTGAAATTTTATTTTTCTTATCTGCAAAAGTTAAATATATTTAATCTTTATTAGTCAGTCCAATCATCATCATCATCATCAACAGCCTTCAACAGTCCACTGCTGGCAGTAGCGTAGCGTGCCTCGGCGGGGCCCCGTATAAAAATTTGTATGGGGGCCTTTATGTAAGGTCAAGATTTCTTACCAAAGAAAAAAGAATGTTTGCAAAAAATTAAAAGAAATATTTATTCATCATTTATCTGTCACTTTGTCTTAAATTTTTACATTAATAACAATTCAAATTAAATATAGTCTCTTCTGCCTTTTTTTCGGCTAAGTGTTTAATTACTTTTGAACGCACGCTTTACGCAGGAAAAAAATGAATTTTTGAATTTTGTCATTTCTAAAATAAAAAAAAAATTGGGAAGTTTTTATTGATTTTTGGGGGCCCCGTGTTCCGGGGGCCCCGTATAATTGATACGGCAGATACGGCGGTAGCTACGCCAATGACTGCTGGACATAGGCCTCTCCTTATAAGGGAGGTTTTGGCCTACTATACCACGCTGGCCAGACGGGTTGGTATAGGGTTGGTGTCAAGTTTTCCTTCTCATTGCATTGATGTTGTCTTGCGTAGTTTATCACTTAGTCGCCTTTTTCGACACCCGCGGATAGAATACGGGTGGTGACACTCTGTATTCTTAATCCGTCACCACACGGACAGTCAGTCAGTCCAAACGAAGTAATAATGTACTACATTTTAGATAGACTAACTATTACTGTGCTTACTACTTTAATATTAAATAATTTGCCCTTACAATATTATGTGTACTTAAACATTTTTTTTACTTTTGCTACTATGGTACAATCCCAAGAAACACACAGCAATCATTGCTTTAAAGTCATGAAAGCGATATTATTTTATGACTTACTTCATAGTTACTGACTCTAGCTATCAATATCAAAATGTCTTCCTTATAAATTCCTTTCAATTTTTGATGTATGTTAAAAGATTCTAATATTTTCGTTTCTGCTGTTATTAAAAGTTGACCATAAACTATTCGAAGATACAAGTTGGAGACCTTGCGGTCATATTTAGTCCAACCATTGCGCCATACCATTAGTTTATCAATGGCAATATTCCAACAATCTGAAAATTTCAAAAAAATATCTATTTTAATTACATATTGTTACGTGTTAGGTTTTGAAAAATTTGAAAAAGCCTTATTAGAAATGTTTCGCAGAGAAAGTCATTTTACTCATAAATTATTTAAACAATTACTTTGATTTACTTGGGAAGAGCTCATATTAAAGATCTTGAAAACTTTTTCGATATTAGATGCTATGGTTTGGTTTTTAATCAATTAATTCGAAAACAATTCCTAACGTTAGATAAATTCCAGTTTATGTTGCCCTTAGGTGTTGCCCGATTCCCGCCCTTATTTCTTGAAAAATTTTTTTTGGAATAAGTTTATTTATGTCTTTGGGGTCATAATAATAAGGCTCTGCATCTACCAAAAGTGGTCTGGAAGAAAAAAACCTATGGCTTTAAATTTATCAGAAGGTATTTACAGGAACTATAAATTAATAATGTACGATGGTTTTTAAAAAGCTAAAGTTATGATATTTTATAAGGGTTTGGTAAAATTTTGTAAATGACAATGACATTGACAGCTTAGCTCATGACAGATGTTGTTGTTGCAATTGCATGTAGGTAGGTGTCTAGGTGTTTGTCTGTCAAAAATTGGTTACATTTTTCATTGAATAAATGCATTACTTCTAATTTACAATAGTTCTATGCGTTACAACTTAATATTTAAAGTAACCATAGGCTATTTAGGATGGCGGCAGGAACATACTACTTCGTAATCGTAGGACATTCAGACAATCCAATTTTTGAGATGGATTTCATTCCAGTCACTAAAGAACTAAAGGTACGCGAAAGTGGTGCATAACTGCATACTCTATTCCTTAAATTGTAATGTGTTATACATAGACAAGTAAAAAATTTTTTTAAAGCCCTTTCAGAAGGAAGACAACAGGCATTTGAATCAATTCATAGCTCATGCAGCTTTAGATCTAGTTGATGAACATATGTGGAAGGTCACCAACACTTACCTGAAGTCAGTTGATAAGTTCAACCAGTGGTTTGTGTCAGCGTTTGTCACGGCTAGTCAGGTACTGATGTTTTGCATAAATTTAGAATCTATACAATTAAATAAAATTGCAGTATCTGTTTGTAATATCTAAAGAACCGTTACTAAATTGAGATGAAAGTATATATGGGACTTATACTGAAGATGCAATTTTTGTCTGTCTGTCCCGCTAATCTCTAAAATGGCTTCACCAATTTTGATGGGACTTTCACTGGTATGTTGCTGATGATACAGTTTTTTTTAAGACTAGCTTGGGTTTACAATCATAATAATGTTTAACACAGTGAGACTCACCTAGGATTTCAAAAATTCATATTCTAAATGCTACCTATCTTTTTTTACTAAAGATTACCTAATTCTTTTGATTACCTTTTAAAAAGTCATTCAAGCAAGGATTCAAAATCGAATTTTCTTAATTAAAAAAAAAAAAATTTCTTATAACTAATAACATTTGTGTACACAACCTAGACATTATACAAGTACTGCTGTCTGTCCAATATCCCATTCTAAATTAGCATTATCCTAATTTGATGTATAGACACTTATTAGATTATTAGAACTATAATTAACTGATCTCATTCTTTAGTCCTTTTTCATCATCATCATCATCATCATCATCAGCCTATCGCAGTCCACTGCTGGATATAGGCTTCTCCCATTGCACACCACTCTAATCGATTTTGGGCTTCTCGCATCCCGCTCTTGCCAGCCATCTTATGCAGGTCGTCACTCCACCTCGCCTGTGGGCGCCCTACACTATGTTTACCAAGACGCGGTCTCCACTCCAGAACTCAGTCAGAAACAGAAAGTGTTTAATATTTCTAGGAGCATTAGTAGCAGGGGCTAGCCTTAAAATAAACCTATCAATAACTTATTGTTACTAAAATTATATCCTTACTAATATAATATAAATGCAAAAGTTTATGAGTATGTATGTATGTTAGTAGCTCTTTTACACAAAAACTACTGAACGGATTTGAATGAAACATTATTAAATAGAACTTATATATCAGAATAACACTGGCTACTTTTTACTGCAATAATCGAGATACACGTAGGCAGAGCCCAGACGAAAGCTAGTATTTAATGTTTTTGTTACTTTATTATCTTTTTTCACGTGTTTCATTTATCTGAAATAATTCACCTACTTATGTTTTAATTGTACTTTTTTTGTATCTTCAGATGCGCTTCATAATTGTCCATGACGCCCGTAATGAAGATGGTATCAAAAATTTCTTCACTGATGTGTATGAGGCTTACATTAAATTAATGCTTAACCCATTTTATAAGGAGGACACACTTATCACATTACCAGCATTTGAAAAAAAGGTGCAATTCTTAGGCAAAAAGTATTTAACATAGTTTATAAGGTTAAGTTATTAATAAATGTGTATTGGCTCTTACTTATGGAATAAATAAAGCTCTTAGAATTAAAATTTAAGTTTTGAAATTAGAAATAATCCATCGCTAAGCAAATATTTTGTATCTATTGTGTTGCTGAGCTCCTTCCAGTGCTATTTGAAGTAAATGGCTAGCCGCAGATGGGTGAGTACTGCCTTAGATTGGGATGGGTGGATTCCTTCATATTCAGTTAAAACCGGTAATAATATTATTTTGTTTATATAAGAGCCATTACAAAAGTAAGTTGAATAATATAAAAACATGTTAGTTTTACAAATTGTTAAGAAAATTCCTTAAAGTTGTACATATTATTCCAAATAAATATATTTATATGAACATTTCTTTATTATTAAAAAATAAAATATTTAGAAAGCAAATTCACTCATACCACTATAAAAATTTGGAAAATCCTATTATACACTTATAATAAAGGGACAAATGTAGGTTCGCTTATTTGACACACAACTCATTTTAGTTTCAAACTAAGCAGAGACTATGTATAATAATAATCCGATCGATTTCGGCCATATCGACCGAATCGGCGCTGATGCACCTGGAGATGGCTTAGGTATATAGCCGATTTTCGCAGCAAACTCCCACTTACACAAAGTGGGCAAGTTAGCTTACCACTCTCATAATTATAGTGAATGACAGCGAGTGGACGGGCTTTAAGCTCATCGCGCCTGGCGTCGAGGTCAGCTAAATTCCTCAAATTCGCGAATACGCTTCTTCACAA
The DNA here is from genome assembly GCA_932526445.1 of Phragmatobia fuliginosa. Classification (NCBI taxonomy): domain Eukaryota; kingdom Metazoa; phylum Arthropoda; class Insecta; order Lepidoptera; family Erebidae; genus Phragmatobia; species Phragmatobia fuliginosa. Next base: position 1,932,646 of record OW052078.1, on the reverse strand, counting down.
TCTCGCGCCATTCCGGATGCTATGCTGTCAAACTCGGAAAGCGAGAGGGCTCTATATTCCATCTTTTCATGTGACGCTTCAGAACATCTTTATATCTGAAGAGTCGTCCGCCATGCTTTCGCTTGCCCTCCTCTAGCTCAGATTAAATGATGCGCTTCGCCACTCTCTTCCGTCATCCGTGATACGTGACCACACCACCGAAATACGCATCAAATATTCCTCAATGCCACTAACATTAGCGCGTCTTAGAACTTCGATAATACACATTCGATCGGATCAACTGATCTTCATGCATGCAGAGACTATAAAAGTTTCATTGACTAATTTAACTTTTGTAAATAAATACATGTTAAAAATAGTTAATACCCAATAGTTAATTTCAAAACAAATATTTAGTCCAGGATTCAAATTTGAGTCCGCAACACAGTGTACAGTGAGGCAATATAATACTACTTCTAACAAAAAGCTAGTAACTACTACCGTTGAAATTAAAAACAAAAAGTATACTATCAAATCATATTTATTAAACTTTTAGGACAAAATAATTAAATAATTAAAATTATAATGAGAAATGTCATACATCATATTATTCTCTTCACAAAACCTGCACAGAACATACAAAAACAGTTGTTGTTCAGTAGTTGGTGTGCGTGCACCAGGTCAGTTATATGTATGTGTATATTAGGAACCTAATATAAATCTGGAAGTCCCAGGTCATCATCTGTAATACTCTCTACTGAGAAGTCATCTGTAATAGAAGAAAAAAATGATAGGGTTTTTTACTGCCTACATTCGCAAACTCCTCGGTTTTCACTCTTTTAGTCTACTCTTGATTTCCATCAGGTGGAGAGGAGTCACCTTGGCAAGATATTAAATTAAAAAAAGTTGAATGTGGTTTTCTACATGATAAAAGAAAACACCCAAACTTTGGAAAAAAAAATTGCAAATCATTAAAATAATTTGTCTGACAAAATAGCTGTTTGCACAGGCGACTAATGTGCTACTGAGGCAGTCAGAACTTTATAATAAAAATAATTCAAATAGTATGACTATGCATGGTTGGCCTGGTGATTTAAGAGGTCGCCACTACTGCGCCAAGTGTCATGGATTCTAATCTCATGTGGGATAAAACTGTGTGATTCACAGTTTGTTGTTCTAAGTCTGGCTGTTACATGAAACAGAATCAAAGATTCTGTTTCATGTATGTTTGTAAAGTCCACCGTGACACAGAATTTACATTCCTTCTAATGCAGGAGATATTTAAAAAAAAATGTTAATACTTACCATTAAAGAACTCGTCCTGATAAGAACAGTTAAATTCCATGCTTTGTCTCTTAATGGTCGGCGGAGGTGTGTTTGGTGGTGAGGGATGCTGTAGAAGTTGTGGCTCAGGCGCTGGGAGATAATCAAATAGGTCTCGGTGATAATTGTCTGTAGATTAAGCATATATAGTTTAGTTATTATTGTCTTTTATTTCATTCTTCTATGCTATTAATAATATGATTAATTTTATTGCAAATAAGTACTGCTATACAACATCAAGTGAATTTGTCAAGCTCTGAAAAAGAGTTGTGTGAAAAACATTACGGACCGACAACCAAGATGCAGCAATTCATAAATGTGGGCAAAGTAAAAGAGGTGCATCAGGACTGTGCTTATTGTGCTAAGTGGAGATCAATTGTCTCTGCTTACCCCTCTGACAAATAGGCATGAAATTATATATGTATGGAAACTACTAAATATTTAATAAGACTTCCTACTGATAGTATGTACTTATGTAGTATGCCTGTTTAGGTTTTGTTAAAGTTTTGCCCACGGCTCCACAGGCATGTATGCTGGTTATCAAGGTAAAAAGTAGCCTTTGTCCTTCCTCAAGCTCTAGATTATTTGTATACCAAATTTCATTTAAATTGGTTTAGCAGTTGTGGCCTGAAACCCGCACAGACAGACAGTAACTTTCGCATTTATTATATCAGTAAGGACCTTTATTAAACTTCGTGTAAATGATGCTTGTAAAAATATTTACGTTAATTAAATAGTTAACTTTAATTCTTTTTAGCAAAGTTCAGTAGAAAATGTTTATAGTAGAAGTCCACCATAGTTTATTTTATTTTTGTGTTAAGAGTACTAAAATAAACATATGTTGGCTCACCATAAAAGTTTTATTTTAAAGTAGGATTCTGCTCTTATTCTAAAAGAAACTGAAAAGGTCCAATTGACAATATACAAGTTGCAAGGCTAATTAAAGATGGGTTGACATCATTATGAAGGTAGATGGAAGGACCTATAGGATATAGGCAAGGAGGACATCTTATTATAGGAGGATCACACACAAATATTTGGTCTGACCCAGGAATCGAATATAGTTTTTGTAAATGTGATTCCTAATCTAGGTCTTTTATATAAGTTCATTTTTGTATCTATCTCATCGTTTTTGAGTATTTCCATGGTCAACCCATAGTTTTTTACGTAATCATTGTTAATCATTGTTCACAGACTTTTATAAACAAATGAGAACTCTGTGGTTTTACTTAGCATTTATTTCTGGACTGAGTATTAAGAAATGCTGACTGTGTGAAACTGTAACATATGATGTGTAAATATATCTGTAATAGATTTACTTGCAAAAACAAATATTAACAAACTAATATTTACCATATCTGTTTGAAGGTCTGTGGAATTCAACATCTTCTCCGCAAATTCCTTGCGTACTAGTTTCATCAGTGTAGATTGTGGTGACTACATTTACTGCTCGAGGTGTAAATACATTCCTTGTTGGTGTATTTCGTAACGCTTTACCAGTGTTGGATAGAAAAGATTTCTTCGGGCCGTCCGACTTCTTGATAGGCTCGTTAGGTTTAATTGGGCCTGAAGATACAGTTTTGCCCATATTCTCTGAAAAAAAAAAACAAATTAACTGAATTATCTAACGAAAGTACCCTCATTTACTATCAAATTCGACTCCTCCTTATTCGCGCTGATTTTGTCTTTCTCATTATTAAAATAAAACTACTTTAAATTTTAAAGTTCTTTAGATAATTTTATTAACAGCAAATAAATATGAATTGAAAGGCATAAAGCTGAAGTTTTAGTTACAGAGACTTCATTTGTCATAGAAAAGATTCCTAGAAATATTTACATGCAAATTTCTTACCTATATTGGATAAAGGCTGGCGCGAAACATTTTTAAGTGCCTGTCTTGTGAGGTGATCCCCGAAAATATTAAATAGCGATTCCGCCATTTCGTTTTTACTGCTTAAAAGAGTAACTAGCACAAAGGAAAGTTTAAATAAGACAATTACAATTTGTTGAATTATTCTCTTAGAACACAAGTTACACGAAAACAATCTTTAGAAGCAGTTAGTAGTTGAAACAACAAATTACAGAATATACGTTGAAATTGAATTGAACGATCAAAAACAACGGCAAAAGGTGTTGCCTTTTCAAAAATAATATTACTTTTTAGTGGTGACAAATTTGGCATACCAAAGGAAAAAAATTCAATGTTCTGTACTAAATTCGTCCCTTCTAAATCCTTCTTCTATAGGTACACTTGAACATTTCTTGTACTTGTTTTCGTCAGCCAAATGCCTCCTTCAAAGCGCGCCATTCACCCAAAATTTATCTTGTAAATACAATTTAATTTTTTGGTATTTAATGTTTTTTTACTAGAGAGTGAACTTAATTATATCATTTTATTTTATAAAAAACTTATTGAAACATATTTTTGTTAGGGTAATTTTCCCGTTATTTTTACAAAATTAGTGGGTTTTGCACTAAGACAAAGAATACTAAAAACTTGACATAAGCGTGGGTGTACGCTGTAAGAGCACTTATAGTCGGATTTTTAATTAGACGATATCCACTGACGTTTACTGTGTTGTCAGTTTTTGATGAAATAAAAATAGTGCTGTGACAAAGTGAATGATTAAAAAAACTCCTGAATGAATGAAATTGCCTCGATAGTCCAGTAAATAGTTAGTGTGCCGAACTGCCGATATCGGGTACGGAGTTCGAATTTTAGTCATATCAACGAGTTTTCGACGACTTTGTTCGTATAGTATCTATCTATACTGAATACCGAGTGTTTTAAACATTAAGGAAAACATTGAGAGGAAACTTGTAAGACTGTCCTATTTTCAATACATGTAGTTCAAACTATAGATGTATAAAATATAATAATTAGGTATAGATAGGTACAATAATAAAAAAACATCGCATAACACATAATTTTATAAGAGCGCCGGGGCGGTCCGAGGTTTAGTTTAACAACTTCGGGGTATTTATGTACAAGTAAATTTAATATACAACCCGGTCACATATCTCTAATAACAACCCTAAACCCAAAAAAAAAGTACAAAACTCAAGAAGCTTGTAACTTATAGCTCCTGCATGATTAGGATTTGTTTTTTTATTGTATTACGGGTACTATTGCAGGCTAGTTATTTATCAAGGTTTTGAATCCAACTAAGACAAGATATAGCTGTAAAAAAATAAATCCTGAAATAACATTGTTTGTTTTTATCTCCCGTATTTTTCATGTTATGGTTTATATTTTTGTGTTATTTGTGTATGTTAAAGCCGCAAAGAAGGACATTAGTAGATTTACAGAAACTCATATGGGATCTAAGATTTTAATAATTTTGTTTTTTGAATTTTTACAAAAAAAAAGCGACCGAGTGCGAGTCGGACTTGCCCATGAAGGATTCCGTAGCAGCAAGTAACATCATATGAAAGTTTTTGTAGTTCGTTGTAACTTTCATCGATGTTTTAAAAATAGTGTTTTGATTGAAAGAAATGTAAATTGCGGTTTGTGATTTACGACGTATTAAAAAAAAATACTTACTAGATCTCGTTCAAACCCTCTTTCCTTAGAAGTTTGAATGGTAATGTACATCACATATTTTTTTTAGTTTTATCATTCTCTTATTTTAGAAGTTACAGGGGGGGGGGGGATAAAAATTTTACCAGTTTAGAAGTGTCTCTCGCGCAAACTATTTAGTTTAGAAAAAAATGATATTAGAAACCTCAACATCAAAAATTTTTGAACTTCAGTTCTAAGTATGGTGACCCCCAAAGTATATTACTTTTTTTCTATTTTTGTGTAAAAATATTAATGCGGTTCACAAAATACATCTACTGACCAAGTTTCAACAGTATAGCTCTTATAGTTTCGGAAAAAAGTGGCTGTGACATACGGACGGACAGACAGACAGACAGACATGACGAATCTATAAGGGTTCCGTTTTTTGCCATTTGGCAACGGAACCCTAAAAACATATTTGATCAAAGCACATATTTTGAACATCAGGAATTCTCGTCTTTCTTTTTAAATTAATTTATCTATTTAATAAAAATATAATAAGAGGGTTGTTTTTTGTGTCAAAAAACAATGTGCGACGCGCGCGACGTTGAGCCTTCAAAAAACTGATTGTAGTTACATACTACTAGTATCTTACATCAGAGCACTTTTATACAATTTCATTCTTAAATAGATATAGTATTCTTTTATAGTTTGAAATGATAAACTATTCACACTCATTGTTCATTCATCTGATTGAATGAGAACTGATCGCATCACTATTACTTTAAATATGGCAGCATTATTTTACTAAGTGACATTAGCTACTGTCAGGTAGCTTCGTCTAATTAAAAATTCGACTATAGAAGTTAGCACCCCATCATGGAATATTGTAAAAAAACTTATATTAATCGATTGCTAGTTGAATTCTGCTTCGATTGGTTTTATTTTTGGGATAGCTAGTGGCTTAGATTTTTTATTAATAATAATAATGTGAGGGGTGCTGGAAAAAATAAAAACTTCAACTAGCAATGTTTAAATAAAGATTTTTCAAAAATCTGAGTTACTAATATAATGTACCTTTCTACTAGCAATCAGCACCACCCCTTTTTTCAAACAAAGCTCGATTATTTATCGAATTATAATCAATTTCAATCATCCGAACTATCGACTCCCCCGCGCATGCGCGCCACACAGCAGTCCGGTCGTCGGCTCGTCGGCCAGTTCAGTTTCGCCTTGAACGAATTGAATACTGAATACTGAAACAAATAAAAAGTTGAAAACAAAACATTCAACTTTTTATTTGTTTCAGGAATATTGTTTCCACAGTAAATCTAAACTGCAAATTAGATTTGAAGAAAATATGAATAATTTCTACCCTGAAAAAAAAATTTTTATCAACAGAGATGTATATATTTGTATGAAAATGAGGTGCAAAGAAGCAAAGTTGTCCATTTGCTTGAATATCATTCTCATATATTGAAACAAATTTTATACTACTGAATTTTATTCGTCTTTTTCAATAAGTTTTGGAACAAAATTTTTAGTTAGAAATAGTAACGGAATATTCTGATCGAACTTTAAATTGCACTTTTTCTCAATAGACTTGTATACGTATATGAATATGGTGAGATGTTGATTGAATTTTCTGGTCAAATGTAATAATCGACATTGAAATACTCGACTGCACGGTTGGCCTAGTGGCTTAAGCGGTCGCCACGCCGCTTCCTACTACGCCAAGTGTCGTGGGTTCAAATCCCACGTGGGACAACACTTTGTGTGATTCACAATTTGTTGTTCTGAGTCTGGGTGTTCTTTGTGTCCGTTTCATGTATGTTTGTAAAGTCCCCCGCGACACAGGAATTTATATTCCTAATGCGGGAGTTGTCTTTTTTTAAAAAAGAAAAAAAAAGAAAGAAAAATATAAATTGTTAGAAACAAGAGAGATTTGGAATATAAACTATGGTAATAAATATGGTCTTGCGACATACATTTTTGAATTTTCTTTTTCACATAATTCATCAACTATCAATCCTTAACACAACTGCCACTCAAAATAAAAGTATAATCATGTACCAGTGCGTAATAAAAATGTAAAAATTTAGTTTTAAAAAACCAATATCAAGTTTAAAAATGGAAAATGAATTTTTAGAATAAAAATTACCTGTTAGTACTACTTTTCCACTAACAAAAATGAGTAGGACTATACGTGGCTTCACCATTTGATAAATTAGCTCAGGAAATAGCTCTGGCTCATAAGATGAAAACTAGCCATGAGTAAGCACCAGACCTTCAGTTGGGAATTTGACATCACAACTTCCAACCATATTTTGCACCTTAAAATCTAAAAACTTAGCCTGTGTGGTGTAGAAATGAAAGGTTGAAATTAGATTACATTGTATATATTGGATTTACATTAAATATCAATACTCTTTATTATTTGTTTTGAGCTTACCGGAAAACCTTATTTTTGAATGATATGTGCATATTTCCTCGCAGCAAGTCGAGAATCTTCTTCACTTTTAGCACCTGTGCATACCATCTTTCCACTGAATATAAGAGCAGTTGTTCGAGGTTCTCTGATTCTCATTATCACAGCTGCAAATCGTTTAGAATTGTACTCTGCATTTTGAGCATGCAATGCTATTTTCTTCAAATCTAATTTGCAGTTTAGATTTACTGTGGAAACAATATTCCTGAAACAAATAAAAAGTTGAATGTTTTGTTTTCAACTTTTTATTTGTTTCAGTATTCAGTATTCAATTCGTTCAAGGCAAAACTGAACTGGCCGACGAGCCGACGACCGGACTGCTGTGTGGCGCGCATGCGCGGGGGAGTCGATAGTTCGAATGATTGAAATTGATTTTAATTCGATAAATAATCGAGCTTTGTATAAAAAAAGGGGTGGTGCTGATTGCTAGTAGAAAGGTACATTATATTAGTAACTCAGATTTTTGAAACATCTTTATTTAAACATTGCTAGTTGAAGTTTATTTTTTTTCCAGCACCCCTCACATTATTATTATTAATAAAAAATCTAAGCCACTAGCTATCCCAAAAATAAAACCAATCGAAGCAGAATTCAACTAGCAATCGATTAATATAAGTTTTTTCACAATATTCCATGATGGGGTGCTAACTTCTAAGTGCTCGCTGTAAGGGATAGTTCTAGAAACAAAGTACATCAAATATAAATGTTGCCAGGTTAAAACAATTATCCCTTTAATAATGGAGAAATGTTATTCCGTTTACTGTTCCAAACATTCAACAAATCTGTCAAATATGGTTAGACTAGAATAAATAATGGTTGACTAGAATAGTAAACGAAAGCTGAGGATGTAACTGATTAAATTGATTAAATTGTAAAAGAACATTAAGAAGCTTATAGTATTTGTTGGCCCTTAAACAAAATAAGTTTGTTAGTAAAATTAGTTTATTTTCTTTTCTCTTTAGTTATCAGTATATTTTTTGTGCTGTACTGTAATGTATCCTTACGTTCAAATATTTTTACATATAACTTTGCTATTGCCCAATATTGTCGTCCAGTACATTTTACGCACCATTTCATCCTCAAGAAATCTGGAGGACAATAAAACATAATCAAATTAAATTTCCTTAACGTATGGGGTAATTTCAAAAGGCTGATACGTTATCCCTAATATGCTGATAACTTTGCAAAATTATTACATATTAATGGTCGTTCAAACTATAGCTGTGACAACCTACGCAACTTTGTCATTTAGTTAAAAAAATTCACATTTTAGGAACTAGTTTTTATCAATTATTTTCGATTATTTCTGCAGATTAACAAACATAAATTGATGTAATTAATGGTAGTGAACAATGCCGATAAAACGCTGTTTTTTTATACTTACGTGTGAAAGGTTATATTTTCAAATTTACGTGTACTGCGGCTTTTACAGCCCACAACAAAACACTGTACCATAGTTTTTAAAGTATCTGGCTTAAAAACAATTAGATTCCCTTGAAATCACACAGTATCTCCGTCAAAAAACCTTATTTTCACTCCTGATATAATTCTTGCTTTGAACATTGTTTGGCACATATAATTTGTTGTTTTGTTAAAAAACAAAAAACAAAAAAAAACTTTACCGCGAAAAGAACAAAAAATACGTATCTCTATTTTTCTTTACCACACTGGAAATATAAATTAACCTTCGTCCAGCAGTGGACGGCGATAGGTTGACACTATAACACTGGAAAATGATATCGTTATGTCACTCGCTCGTGGTAGAACAGTTACGCTGTTATCGTGTCTAGTCTAGTAATTTTTTGTCTAAGGTTTTTGCACCAGTTTTCGGGGTAAATATTTTTGAAGGTTAATTTGTCCGTTTGTCCTGTCACGCTGTCACTCTGTGAGTTAACTGTCATTCCTAAACTCATTTTGACATTTGAGAATTTTAGATTCAATCAAAACAAACTCACGTTTGTGCTTGTGTACCTTATATATAGTGTAGAATAGTTGATATTTAAATTATAATAATGTCAGGCGAAAAGTCTTCCAAAACAAATGGTGTAAGTCGTGACCCTATGCAGAGGCTGGCTTCATTTAAACCTCCTCGGGACCTTACTTTAGGTGGTGTTAAGACTAGTAAAAAAGTATTTACGCCTAATTTAAACGTGACTAGAAATAAAAGCAAGGGGTAAGTAATGTCTTTTGTTGTTTTGTATTATTACAAAAGCCTACAAGACAAAGTCACTAAATAGGGACTAGGTGTTTTGTTTTGATTGCATGTTGATTGCGTCTTACGATTACGTTAGAAAAAAATAGGTGCAAGAAAACAGCAGCAGTTGTAACAAACAAGTAAAAGTAAAGTGACTTTAATGATCTTATGCTTGTAGTATGGTGGTAGAACATGAATTGTATTATCTATACATCTTCTATACAAATAAAAGATATTCAAATGTCTGCATGTAATATCCAATTAATATATAAATTAATTAACTAATTAACTAAAGGTCCGTGTGCTGACGGATTAAGAATACAGAGTTTCACCACCCCTATTCATCCGGCGGGTGTCGTAAAAAGCGACTAAGGGATAAACTATGCAAGATAACATCAATGCAAAGTTATATAAATAAATATTTCGGACATTTTACACACAACGCTATCTAGGCCCCAAACTAAGCAGAGCTTGTATAATGGGTGGTTAAAGTTTCGAAATACGTCACCTGATTCTGGGGTTGTGAGTGGTTGGGGGGGAGGGGGGGGAGGTGTCGGAACCCCCCCTCACCATTTTTACCTGCCGGAAATACTTGGTTCCCTTAGAAAAAAATAAAAACAGAAATGGTAAAAATTTCGAAATACGTCGCCATTTTAAGGGGTTGTGAGTTTTTGGGGGGATGGGGGAGGGGTCTGAACCCTCTGAACCCTGCCTCACAATTTTTACCCGCCGAAAATACTTGATTCCCTTTGGAAAAATCAAAAACAGAAATTTGTACAAACATTATTTATACCACTTTATATGCATGTTTTATTGCTTTATGCATTATAGTCGACTATTTCTGGGTGGTTTAAAAAAAAAATAACCACGATGGGTAAGGCGGCAGCTTCGCTGCGCTACGCTCCCGCCTTACCCATCTAACCTAACCCAATGAAGTCGGATTGTGCCAATATAATTACCTTGATTAATTAATTACAGTAAAGCAATCCAAACAGAATCCAAGAACGTAGACAAGTCGTAGAAAAAACACAAATCGATACGGAAGAACACATTCACTTAAACTCGAAAGCAAAGGAATGACACATAAATTTGAAATTTGCTGTCAATTAGTGTCAAAATGTTGCGTTTCGTTTCACGTTTTTCATATAAAAACTAAAAATTACATTTTAAAAACTGTACTAAAGCATAAAAATACGTTCCGTTTTGCATAATTGCCAACTCCGGCAGCCAAAATTACTTGGGGGGGATTAAGACTAACTCCCTTAAGCCCCCTACACCACCAAAACCCTCAGATTCAGGTGACGTATTTCGAAACCCAACCCTAATGGGTAACTAGACAACTGATATAAATACATAAACATACTTTTTTTTTGTAAATACATACTTATTATAAAACACCCAAACTCCGAAACAAATATTTGCGGATCACACAAACATCTGGGCCTCTTGATCAGCAGTTGCATACGCTAACCACTAGACCAAAGAGAAGGAAAACTTGAAACAAACACTATACCAATCAGTCTGGCCAGCGTGGTATAGTAGGCCAATACCTTCTTTTCAAGGAGAGGCCTATGTCCAGCAGTGGACTGTTAAAGGCTGTTGATGATGATGAACTTAATGTATATATATGGTACTGCAAAGTATATATGGTACTAATAATAAGATCAATTTATTGTGTCTGTCTGCTGGTTCCAGGTAATATCTGAACAAACTATCCTGATTTTGACATTAATTTTACTGTCAAAATATTTATGACCTAAGGAATAATTTAGGCAATTCTTTTGGTCTAGCTTCCCGCCCTGCAGCATTACTCACAATATACACAATAAATGTGGGGAACCAGGTGTCACAGCTAGTTATGCATAAACAGACATGATATTTAACAGAAATTTATTACATAAAACAAAACAAAGATGGTGAAATGGAGAACTTATAATAATTTTAACAAAAAGGAACCGACTTCAATGAAAAACTATTCCGAGTACCCAAATCGCGACATTGTGCCTATGATATTTGAGGAGTTCCCTCGATTTCCTTGGGATCCTGGGATCCTGGATGGGTTCATAAACGACGAAATTATCGCTGAACATACATAAAAAAAAAAGATTCCGAGGAATTGAGAACCTCCTACTTTTTTTTGAAGTTGTTTAAAAAATTTGAATTAAATTGGATTGCAGTTTTTCCATTCACCATCATCTCAGCTGCAAGAAGTCCACTGCTGGACATAGGCCTAACCCAAAGATCTCCACAAGAACCGATCCTGATCTCTCTTACAACTTCAGCTTAACACTACTGTACTACAACTTATACACAGTAGCTACTATCAATAGCTGATGTTTTTTTTATGAGACTATCTGGACGGCCGAGTTTTCTTGGATATGAATATTTATTGTGTCAACGCTGTCTATTCTCTCAAATAGCTAAAGTGTTACTGTGTTGGAGTACCAATCAGCTAAGTGTTACTTACAGAGTAATAAAGATGTTGCAAGCAATGCTACGAGTAATGATATATGCAAAACATATGATCATAAGTATAAGTTCAGTAGAAAATACCTGTAGTAGAAGTACCACCATAGTCTATTTTTTGTTGTAACGTCTGTTGTTGTAACCACGGGCAACGCCGCGGGGCGAAGCTAGTCTAAAAAAAGCGGCCAAGTGCGAGTCGGACTCGCCTATGAAGGGTTCCGTAGCAGCAAGTAACATCATATAAAAAATGTAGTTCGTTGTAACTTTCATCAATGTTTTAATAATAGAGTTTTGATTGAAAGAAAGGTAAATTGCGGTATATGATTTATGACTTATTACAAAAAAACTACTTACTAGATCTCGTTCAAACCAATTTTCGTTAGAAGTTTGCATGGTAATGTATCACATATTTTTTTTAGATTTATCATTCTCGTATTTTAGAAGTTACACAAACATTTTACCGCTTTGGAAGTGTCTGTCGCACAAACTATTCAGTTTCAAAAAAATGATAACAGAAACCTCAATATCATTTTTGAAGACCTATCCATAGATGGTTTTGTAGAACACATATGGTTTTGATGTAAAAAATATTTTTGAGTTTCAGTTCTAAGTATGGGGACCCCCAAAATTTATTTCTTTGCTTCTATTTTTGTTTAAAAGTTACTATTACAAACACACTCCAATTTTATTTATTTTTATAGATAAAAAGTTCTACTGACAACTTTCAAATTTCAGATTCCTCAGTGTTCTAGAGGTTTATGTTCAACAGAGTATTATTAGAGATTGTCAATGATGTTGCAATATCACAATTTTTTAATGTTTCAGACCTGCCGTCAAACAAATCAATCAGAAGAAAGAAGAAAAAGAGAGAAGGGACAAGAAGAATGACAGAAATAAAAATTTTAGAAATGGACCCAATATTATCAAGTCCAGCGGTGTTTTCTCTGAAGGTAAATAACGAATATGTCATTGCAAAATTCAAAACGGTGATAGAGTTCACTTACTCGTACAATTTGACCGCAAACAGACATGATTCGATTCATTTTAAAATGGGGATAATTTTAAATTCAAAGTATAGTTGTGCTTATGGACTAGATCTTTGAATTTGTGGCGCAATTAACTAAAGAATATTGTAGTGATCCACCCTGAATTTTCACAGATACAATGTGTTGTATATAGAATATATAGAAACCTTCCTCTTGAATCACTGACTTCCTTAATGCAGACTGCAATAAAAAAGATGTAAGCAACATTGTTTTGCTAGTCCCTGACCCGCTCTTGACCAGTTTAGAGACCCTAGCTAACTCGTCGTCCCTCCCCCCTGGAAAAGGCCATTATAATTTTGACTATATGCCAGCAGCACTAAATACAACAGTTTTTTGAAAATAACTGTCGTATTTAGTAAAAAAATCTCTAAAATACGGCCAACAAGAAGCGATACTAAATGCAAACAAAACCAATAGAAGGTCATTATGAACAGCAGGGATCCGCAACTTTTTAATAGTTCTTACATATTTTAGTAGAGAATAAGGATTTAAAAGTTTTTGTTATAATTCGAATAATAGTATAATATTAATTTAAATTAAGTAACGAGAATAATAATATTTTTTCTAAATATCGCCTGCCATAAAACTATCACTGTATGCCCGGTGTTTGGCAACAGGCCTGACCTCTGTTACATAGGGACTAAAGTGCTTTTTTAAAATTTTATTAGTAATGTTTATGGAAATTAGTATAATTATTTTTTGAACATATCTACCGAATTTGTTTAGCCAGGAGAACGTGACATTATATTACAAATTGTATTTCAAATACAAAAGATAGAAAGAGATAGAAAAAAGATTGTCAACTCCACAGTCGCTTCTCGTTGGCAGTAATTTAGCTACACTCATGTCCCGTACGACAAAAATTATTACTGATGTGAACTCTTTTTTAATAAAACACTATGTATATGTATATGTATTAAATAATGTCTTTTTAATATTCCCAGGTTTGGGAAGTGCACAGAGACATTCTTCCCGCAGCTCATACAGCACTAGAGAGTCAGATGCTACCAGTGCACACACTCTGCAAAGGCCCACTATTAGAGTTAAAGATGTTGTTAAGGTAAGTAAATACACAAAAAAAAATAGTTTTAAAAACTAAACAAACAAGCTTTTAAACTAAAAAGTAGAAAATAATTTAAATGTGAGGGGCCACGTTATTGAAATATTTTCAGAAAGCACTTTTTTTCTAGACTAAAAAGACTAATGTGTTTAAATATTTTTTTCCCAAATTAGTGTATTCTCATCTGTCCTTGATAGATCTACAAAATTTAAACGAAATCTAGCCGTTTAAAGTGGGTCAAAATCGCACCCAAAGGAGTTGGTTATAAACAAACAAACATACAGGTGAAGCTAATATAAATCGTGTAAAAAGCTTGCCACTCTCATAAACTATTCTTCACTCGTGTTGAGTTAGAAGTCTGCATGTTTTGCCATGAGATGACCAGTGACCAGTTTGCTGTGTATCATCCGTATTATATATTTTCTAATCTATATACATATGTATAAAAAATATAAAGCTGAAGTTTGTTTGTTTGTTAGAAAGCGTTATTTCTTAGGAACGACTGGTTCGATTTTAAAAATTCTTTCCGTGTTAGACATAACTCAGTTATCGAGGAAGATATTCGTAAAAATTGCAAGGAAACTAAAAAAGACAACACTTTTCTTTTCCTATACAAACCATAGACTAAATTAAAACATTGTTTGCAGATTTAAAAATAATAATGTGATACCTAAATTACAAACTGTTCTAAACAACGAGGAAAAAATCCCATTGGCTATACTAGTCTGACAAGTGGGAACCCTGACGGTGACCAAATTCTAAGGGAGAATTACTTGTAAATATATTTTAGGGCACTGATAAAGAAAAATTACTCTAAAAAGTAATTTAAATACATTTGTATCTGGTACTAATTCTGATACTGTTCTGCAGATAGACAAAGAGTTAGAAGAACAGAAAATGAGAGCTGCGTTGGGTGAGCACAATATGGAGGAGGACTCCAAGGAGGACTACAAGGCTTTTCTAGAAAAAAATGCTCCCATAAAGCTTCCTATGGATGATGCAAGTATGTTTGTGGGGGGTTTTTATTTTTTAAATGTCATTAAAAACATATATCCTGTTTGGTTTTTTTCTTAATCTGTTTAGTATTATCTGTTTTATATTAGCATTTTTTTTTATTTGAATATGAATTAAATGGAAACAGAAAGAAATTTAATTGGTATTGAATAAAATAGGGTGATTGCTGGTCTAATACAAAAAAAAAATTAGTTACTAAAAGTTTTAGATAAAAGTAGGTCCAAACAAAAAAAAATGTGTTTTTTTTTGTTTCTTTTTACTAAAATGACTCACGGAGCCCTAGGTTCCCCAGTTCTGGTGACTCTTGAGTTACTTAAAAAAGTTATAGGTCTCGGTACCCACTTACCTGACCGTATTATAGACCCCCAATACCATACAAAGATCCTTAACGTAATAATTGTATGTTGGGATCCGATCAGATTCTTAGTTTGTTTTTTTTTACTTTTTTTTTATTTTAATGATCTCATACGCCGTAGATAGATTATACGGGGGTGGAGATCTTGTGTCTCCTGACTATCTAACATTAACTTCTCTTTATAGGCTGGTTCCAGGGTAAGCCAACAGTGAAGGTTAAACAGGAGGTGGTCATCAAAAAGGAGCCAGAAGACCCTGACTGTGGTACTAATCATCAATTTGTGATACCCAGAGTTATATAGACATAAAATCACGCTTATATCGCCATCAGCAGTTCAGTTTCTTGTATCATAGAGTTGCCCTATTTCCATGTAAATAGAGATAGGGTTGCCAATTTAAAAATAACGGAACTTTTTAAATTTTACTAGCTTTTGCTTGCAATAGTAAGACTTGCTTGCCTCGTGTAAGACGATTATTAGAGTAAAAAAGCTTCAGCGGTTTAACCGTGAAATCGTAACAAAGGGAAAAACAGTTACTTTTGCATTTTATTAGTAGAACTAAATCCATACTAATATTATATATTCGAAAGTAACTTTGTCTATCTGTTTGTTACACTTTCACAGCTCTCCGACCGCTCCACCGAATTCAATGAAAGGCATTTAGATACTTGAAGAAAGACATAGGCTATCATTTACCACGATAACCGTTAATCATGCAGGCGGAGCCGCAGTCTAAAGCTAGTACTGTACAAGTCTTATAACTTTGGGTATAAATAATTCCTCTGCAGCTCTACACCGTCGAGCGAACTGTTTCGTTTTGGCTTCCTGGAGCGGCTACAGTCAACAATGTCCTATTGCTTAAACAATTTCGATGCATTTTTTGTGTATTCGGAATTAATGCTTCTAATGCATTATTATCTCTCGTGCATGTAGCTCGGAGGGGCGTGGTTAACTTCTAGCCTGCCCCCCTACGTTTATCGTATTCTATTCTATATTCAATTCTGTTGTTTCATTGGCTAATGTTAATTGTCACGTGATCAAATTAAAATATTAACCAATCAAATGTCCATGTGGTGACGGATTAAGAATACAGAGTGTCACCACCCGTATTCTATCCACGGGCGTCGTAAAAGGCGACTAAGTGATAAACTACGCAAGACAACATCGATGCAAAGAGAAGGAAAACTTGAAACCAACCCTATACCAACCCGTCTGGCCAGCGTGGTATAGTAGGCCAATACCTCCTTTCAAAGGAGAGGCTTATGTCCAGCAGTGAACTGTTGATGATGATGATGAACCAATCAAACAAGAGGAGAGAACTAGAATGGAATATAGAATTGAAAACGATAAACGTCTGTAACTTGGCTAGGGTGGTAGATATGGGACCAAGGCTATTAAACTGGGCAGCCTGAAACAGATAAATAATATATAATGTATGTGATTAGGGGACTGCCTCGTTGGTCTAGCGGTAAGCGTCTCGGGTTCGAATCCCAAATCGGGCTGTTGTGTTTTTTTTTTTTAGAAGAAATTCTTAATAGAAGCCCGGGGGTATGGAAGTTTGGCGGTGTTTCTCTCCCGTACCTCGGAGATCACGGTAAGCCATCGGTCCCGGTTGTCATGAATATCTATGGCAAGCGTTATTCACCCTAAGGGTGACGATACCTTCTACTTACCGACGTTTCGAACGGGTTATACCGCTCGTGGTCACCGGTAGACTGACTAGTCAGTAGAAGGTATCGTAATCTTTTTAAACTAACTGCCATATATAAACATACTTTTTTTTAGATCTACACATACATAAAAAAAACCCAAACTCCGAAGTAAATATTTACAGTTCACACAAATATTTGGTGCGACCCGGGAATCAAACCCGAGACCTCAAGCACATCAGTCGTATACGCAGCCACTTCGCCACCGAGACAGTCAAATCACATTAAATATGACGGGAATGAGGGTATTAGGGAATAGCTTTTTTCTCAATTAAGAGGTTATTTTATGGTGTATTTTGTTTTCAGCGAATGAAGTTGAAATGAAACACTTGCCGGATGTGAAGGACGTGTTTGAACACACAGATGTCATCAATTTATTGAAGAGTGATCAGTCGACGCTCTTATTATTAAAGGTTAGCAGGTGCCTGACATAATATCCGTACTAATATTATGAATACAGTCTGTCTGTCTGTTACGTTTTCACGCCTAAACCGCTGAACCGATTTTGACGAATTTTGGTATAGGAATAGATGGAACCTTGGGAAAGTACATGGGCTAAATTTTCACCTAGATGGGTGACCGTTTGTGGCATTATATATTACGGACTCGCTAGCTAAGCAGTCCGTCCCGGTTGTTATCATAAGATAGCAGTCGTGAAGCTTAGTTGGAGGCCTTCGGGTGGGTTAAAAACATCCAACAGCAAGATTACGTAGCCACAACGTGTCTTGCCAGTCCCCAACCTGCACTCGGCCAGCGTGGGGACGTATGGCCTAACCCTCTCTTGAGAGGGACCTGAGCCCAGCAGTGGGACGTTATGGGTTGTTGATGATTTGATCATCAATAGTTCACTACTGGACTACCTTCTCCTTAGAAGGTTTTGGCTTCCAGTCAAGTTTTCCGTCCATTTGCAGTGCTGTGGTCATTATTCCCTTTTTTTTAACCGACTTCAAAAAAAAGGAGGAGGTTCTCAATTCGCCTGAATCTTTTTTTTTTTTTTTTTTTTTTATGCATGTTCAGCGATAATTTCGTCATTTATGAACCGATTTCAAAAATTCTTTTTGCATTGCAATGGGCGTAGCTTACAGGTGGTCCCATCGTTACCATATCGGGATCTGATGATGGGATCCCAAGGAAATTGAGGGAACTCCTCAAATATCATAGGCACAATGGCGCTATTTGGGTACTCGGAATAGTTTTTCATTAAAGTCGGTTCCTTTTTGTTAAAATTATTAATCTTTTTTATTTGCGTAACAGTTACCGGATTCCCTGCCAGGCCGCGGAGGCAAGATAGAAGATGATGCTCCTAGGCGGAAGGTCATTGTAGAAGAACCCTCCACGTCAACTGGAGAAGCCAAGCAAGAGAAACCTGTGAGTTTGGAGACTTTTTTGCTCTTTACATTGTTTTTGAATTTTTCTTTTGTCTGTGGGTTTATTCATGAGTTTGATGACCGTTTTCACCAAGGTTCCCTAAATTTAAAGGATCTTTTAAAGAGAGTTAGGTAATTCGTAGTGATATTTTCGTTTTATTTTCATTCTTTAAAGGACACTTAGTGGTTGAATGTCTTTTAAAATTTAGGGGCTACCTAAGTTAGGGGAGTCTAGTAAGGAGATCGTTTAAATATAGTTGGTGAAAACGGCCATATTTTTTTTTAAACGGTTAAGTTAAGTTTAAACGGTGGCCTCGTTGCTTTCTACTGCTCAAAGTGTTGAAGGTTTAAATTCCACAAGGAATACTACTTTGTGTGATCTACAAATTGTTGACCTGATTATTTGTATTCGTTTCATGTTTGTTTGTAAAGACCCTGCGACATAGCATTTATATTCCTAATTAGAGTTGTATTTTAAAACAAGGTACAAACAATAGGGAATATGCATAAAATTTTAATTTGGCTCAAACTTTTTTTTTAAGTTCTTTAATGTCGTTTTTTTTTTTTTCTTTTTTTTTTTAGCACCTCCAATGTTCGTTGGAGCCTATTTTATACTATTTCCTTCCATACCAGTTCTCGCTTGTGCTGCTGCTCGTTACATTATACTTAAAAAGATTTTTTTTTATTTGGTTGTTATTTAAACCCAGAAAATAATAAATAAAAAGCGAAAAATTAAGGAGGGAAATCCAAGCTTACAAAACGCGCCATGATTGGTCGAAACGAAATGTGACGTAGATGGCCACATTTTAAGTAGGGTCACCATCTCTAAAATTTTAAAACTAGGACAATAGTGCAATATCCCTCACAAACTGACTGGTTTAGAGGTTAGCGTATGCAACTGCTGATCAAGAGGTGTCGGGTTCAATTCCCGGGTTGGACCAAATGTTTGTATGATCTGCAAATATTTGTTAGGGAGTTTGGGTGTTTTCTATGTATAATATATTATATGTATTTACAAAAAAAGTTTATGTGTGTTTATATCGGTTGTCTAGTACCCATGGTACAAGCTCTAATTAGTTTGGGACTGTAGATGTTGTGTTCATTTGTCCGAAATATTTATTGATTATTAGAACTCGGACACGTCAAGTTTTTTTTTCAATTTTGTGAATTGCTACTTTATTGGGCCCTAAATTATTTATTTCCAAATTTTTTTTTCATAGTAAGCAACTTCAAATGCTGTTGATTAAGTATGATAAATTCAAATGTATTAAAAATAAAATATTATAAATATAAATTATAAGGAGTTAAAGCTAAAATTGTAAAAAAGTTAATTTTCATTCTGCAGAAAAGAGCCATTGGAGCTATATATAGTCTCCGCAGTTGCGATTCTCTAAGGGACCTTTTTAAGGAGGTCAATATCCTGACAGTGCCTTGTCAGTATATCTATGAAAACATAATGTATGTTCGAAAAAATTTACATCTCTTCAATTAAAGATGTGATAGACATGGGTATAATACTAGGAACCAAAATAAATTAATTCAACCACCTTTTAGACTTTTATATGATGTTTCTTGCTGATAAGGAACCCTTCATGGGCGAGTAAGACTCGCACTTGGCCACTTTTTTGTTTTTTGATTCTATTCTTTTGAAAATTCAATATAAGTGATAAAATATATTCATCATCATCAACAGCCTTTAACAGTCCACTGCTGGAGATAGGCCTCTCCTTGAAAAGTAGGTATTGACCTACTATACCACGCTGGCCAGACGGGTTGGTATAAGGTTGGTTTCAAGTTTTCCTTCTCTTCGCATTGATGTTGTCTTGCGTAGTTTATCCCTTAGTCGACACCCGCGGGATAAATAGGGGTGGTGACACTTTGTATTCTTAATCCGTCACCACACAGATGAAAGATATTGTGAGAACAATAATATTTTAATTTGTTTAAAGTTAAAAGATCGAAGATGACGATTGGACTTTAAATGTCGTTTTTTGTTACTTTACGATATTGATTAGTTTTCTAGATGTGTAAGTAAAAATAAAATTATTTATTTCCAGAACAACAACTGAAAGACAAATTATCTTATATTTTTATATTTATTTAAATAACGGCATTTATCATGCTCGAAGATTTTAAATGACATGAAAAGGTAGCGATATTTGAAAAATGCAACAAAAAAATTGTAATGGACATGCTCGACGTGTCAAACTTTAACACAGATGGCTGAGCTTGATGTTCTTTAAATCTGAACGTCAAAACCATTTTAAGTTGTTGATATCAAAATATGCTAAATATTTCTTAAAGATGTTGAGAATAAGTTTCACATCGTATATTTCTAATAACATAATTTATAAAATTCATTAGTTAAGGTTCGATCCGGATTAAAAATAAAACCCTGCCGGATGCTCCTCGGACGGTCTCTAAACTAGGATAAATCCACGAAAACCCGGACGAATGGCCACCCTACGTTTAATGATATTTGAGCCGGTCGGGACACGATCGGCGCAACAACTGACGTCATCAAAAGCGCGCGTAAAATGTTTTAAAAAAAAAAAAAACAAAAATTTCATTTTAAAAAATAATTTGACTCTTTTCAAGACTATTTATATTTTTTTCTATGTTTAATAGACTTAAATAATCGATTTAAGAAATAAAAAAAAATCATGCATATTCCCTATTGCCCATCAATCTCGGTATACCTGGGGAACTATTGTAAAATTACAATTACAATAATAAAATTCATGTCCATAAGTACACGACCATGACCGAAGTAGTCGACACAATGTCCCAGGTCTAGGAGCAGACCTGATATTCGTAACGTCAGATTTAAAAACCTAATATCAAAATGACATATACGTTTAGTTATTACAAACCTAAAGTAATTCAATTTTGGAACTGCAGTTTTGTATATCTATACCCGTCAGTGACAAGCCCCGATAAGGTCGGGGTGGGTATCGTAAACCTTGAGTCCATAGAGTCCAGAAGGAAATCCCCTCCCTGGACTCCTTCCAATACAAAGGCGCAGAGAGGGTAACACCGTGTGGTTTTAGTCGGTTCGAGTCCGACACACCACCCCGCCGTAACCCCCGACGGGGTGACGGTCCGCGGGGATTTATACACGTAAAAAAAAAAAAAAAAAGGGTATCGTAAACCTTAAAGTTAACAAATTAAAATTATATATTTTATTAAAATTATTTATCTATTATAATCAAAATTGTGACTTGACTACGACTATATGACTCGGCGCCAAAGTTGGATCCACCATTGCCTTCCTTGACCAAGAAAAAAGCTGACTGCTAGACCATCGAGGCAGATCTATAATGTTATATCAATATTATTCAAATTGACTGCCTTGTTGGTTTAGTGGCGAGCGTATGCGACTGCTGATCAAGAGGTCTCGGGTTCGATTCCTGGGTCGGACCAAACGTTTGTGTAATCCGCAAATATTTATTTCGGAGTTTGGGTGTTTTCTATATATAATAAGTATGTTTCTACAAAAAAAAGTATGTTTATGTATTTATATCAGTTGTTTAGTTATCCATAGGACAAGCTCTGCTTAGTTTGAGGTCTAGATGGCGTTGTGAGTAAAATGTCCGAAATATTGATTTAATTTGCAGCCGGTGAACACAAAATGTCGGCTGTCAGACCTAGAAGAAGGTCGTATAGGCAAGTTGAGGATACATCGCTCCGGTCGGGCAAGTCTGGTCATCGGTGACACAATGTATGAGGTGAGTGAGTTCTCCAGTTTGCGTGGCTTGTCAATTATAATGATTAAAAAGGCGAAGGTTTGTGATTTTATAAGTAGTTCGACTGCACGGTTGGCCTAGTGGTTTAAGCGGTCGCTACGCTGCTTTCTATTTCGCCAAGTGTCGTGGGTTCAAATCCTACGTGGGACAACACTTTGTGTGATTCGCAAATTGTTGTTCTGAGTCTGGGTGTTCTTTGTGTCCGTATTTATGTTTGTAAAGTCCCCCGCGACACAGGATTTATATTCCTAATGCGGGAGTTGTCTTTTAAAAAAAAAAGAGTAAAGCCACGTTGATTTTTAAGCAAGAATGGGCCGGCTCGACCGGGGCAGTACTACCCTCACACGTCTTTCGTTGGTGAGTGTGAAATCGGAAGCCCAATCATGCTGCATCATTCTACGGATGCCTTCATACAAAGCTGCCATGGTTTTGGTCCCTATGCTGCATTTTATGAACTCACAGTGAGGATGGTGGCCTCTACTCTTGGATTTTACTCATGCTTTCCATCAGGTCAGAGTCACTTTGGTAGACTTAAATATATAAAAAAGTCTAGAGGATGTCAATATACGTGTGGCTTTCGAGTTATACTTGACTTATTTGCATACATAGACAACATGGTTTGGTTACTTTTGAATTATCGGAGCATTAAAAATATTATCATCATCTTTCTAGCCATATTCCCAAAATTATTAGGACTAGTTCAATCAGTTTTACCTGCATATCAGTTTTTGCATCGGACCTCCGCAACCATAAGCAAGAATTGAAATTCGAAGGTTGAACTAGTCAGTTTTGAGGGCACAGTCTTCCTAATAACGATTGCCATAGATGTTCATGACAACCAAGGCCGACGGCTTTACGTTCTCTCCGAGGCACGGGTTTGAATCACCGCCACACTTCCAAACTGCTGCAATTAGGAATTTCCTAAGAAAAACCCAAAAACATTTTGGCCCGACCCAGGATTTGAACCCGAGACCTCTTGATTACCAGTTGCATACGCTATCTACTAGACAAACGAGGCAGTCAAAATATTATCTCACCTGGTTATTATCAGATGGGTGTAAATCCATCTTTAGTTACTCTTAGACCATTCGTTGAGTTCAAATATGCAAAATGTATAGGTTTCTAACTTACAAATACAACAAAGTTTTATTATGTCAGTTTCAAATGTGTTAAAACTTTTATTTGTGTATTGGCAGGTGTGCATGGGTACGAGGTCAGGTCTCCACCAGGGTGTGATATCAGTGGCCACAGATGAAGAATCACGTTCTGCCAATCTCATTGAATTAGGCTCCATACAACAAAAGTTGAATATTGTACCCTGTTGGGAAAATATGTTCTTGGGTATGGCGCTTGAGAATATATGATTTATTGTTTTTTGCTGTTTTATTTCTAAAGAAGAATTACTGTCATGGATGTATATTAATCACGTGAGCCTCGAAGGGAGAGGGATGGATTGACAAAATCACGAAATATCACAAGGGGGAGGGGTGTAGTATATATCACGTGCATTTATTTTTCTGCAAATTTTCATATATCTTTCATTATTTTTATGTCAGTCGACCTGCAACCATTCGACTCCACCTCTGAACGTAATTATAGTTTTTAATTTTCTATAATAAAAGTACTTGATACACATTTAAAAAGAAAAAAAATCTTTGTAGGTTATAAAAAATACACGTGATAAAGGAGGGGGGGGGGTTATCTTAACCTCACCATGTATCACCAGGAGGGGGGATTAAAAAAAAGATCGCGTGATTAATGGACGGCCCCCATCTTAAATTTGCATTGCTGAGACGATAGTACAGTTGATGCGCGATATTTTGGACACCCTATAGCCAAGCTAAGATAAAATGAGGAGAAACATCAGGAGCTTGTCACTTAACTCAACCATGTTCTGGGCCGTATTTCATTCACTCTACCAAAAAATCTCCATTCCTTTCCCTTCCCACTTTTCAGAACACTAAGTTGCCTAGATAGGGTTTCATAGTCACACGCGATGACATGTACATTTATAATTGTGTCTAATAGATCTAATAGACTTTATACTCGAGTGCATCAGACGAAGGATTTCAAGCATATGCATGTATGTCCATTTCTTAAAAAAGGAATATTAAAGGCAAATAACAGCTTAGAATATAAGCTGTTATAGTTTTCGTATAACATTCATCAAACAAAGTCATCAAAAACAAAGTACAAGTGTAAAAAAAGTTCCGTGTGGTGACGGATTAAGAATACAGTGTCACCAACCCTATTCATACTGCGGGTGTCGTAAAAGGGGACTAAGGGATAAACTACGCAAGACAACATCGTTGCAAAGAGAAGGAAAACTTGAAACCAACCCTATACCAACCTGTCTGGCCAGCATGGTATAGTAGGCCAAAACCTCCTTTCTAAGGAGAGGTCTATGTCCAGCAATGGACTGTTAAAGGCTGTTGATGAAAAAAACAAAGACTACAAAGTGATTTTATGTTGGACTGCTGTGAAAAGGAGTCCTCGGAGGAGGTGGAGGACCTCGGGCAAGCCGGCCTATAAGAGCTGAACTCAATGTAGCTCGACTACCTTTTAAGTTAAAATCAAAGTCATATCTTAAATATTTATTTTAAATGTACCTATTTTTTATATACAAAACAATCTATATATTAAACACTAGCGCTGACTGCTTTCTCTTTAGCCAAATCTATCTTTGTTTCTCTACCCTGGTAAAGGTTTCCTTTTAAATCAATTGCATAATTGTAATCTGTGGGGTTGGCAAGTGCATGCTCTATTGCAGCGTCCAGGGTCTCTGGAGTGATGAAGGTAGAGCTCAGCTCCTGAAAAGGACAATAGTGTTAGAGAATGTATTACTGATTGACAAGAAACATGAAGGCTTTTGAAAAATATTTGGTTTTAAGTTTCACTCAAAATGAGGTAATATATGAGTGTCTCTATTGCCCTACTATGGTTCAGGAACCTTACGTAAATAAAATAGTGCCACTGAATGATGAGTACACTCAAACTCCAAAACAAATATTTACACACATACACATATCTGACTTGGGAATCAAACCCAAGAACTCAACACCAGTTGTATACTCTACCACAGGCAAATTTTAATAATAGATTAATTACCTTCTCTCGTTTGATCTCTTCAGAAGCTTTAGCAATTCTATTCTTTAATTTTAAATCAGATTCCTCAATCCTTTTCAAAGCATGCTCTTCTAGGGCTTGTATTTCAAGTTTTCGTCGTTCCTCACGTTCTCTCGCGACTTCAAGGTTCCAGTTATCATTTAATTCGACACATCGCGCCCATTCTTCAGCCTCTATGCGCTGAGACATTTCCGAACTAGTGCTCTGACGCGACTCTTGCTCTTTAATCATGTCTTCATGGTAAAACCTCCTTATTGCTCGCATTTGAGTTTTGTAGTTATTATTCAAGCGGAGTAGTTCTAAACGTTCATCTTCAGAAATTACTGGCCGTTTCGGTATGCGATAAATTTTACTTTTTGCAACGGGTAGCCAGCGCGGTTTTCTGTGTGCTTCGGCGGCTTGTATAAATATTGGCACAGTACGTTTTAAAAGAGAGTGCTGAGAAAACATCGTTTTATATTATGTTTTTCCTGGAAGGAACAAAATTTCAGTCATAAAATTATTACAAAACACATAACCTATTTTAACTTGATTGATAGGTCAATAGGTGTTTGACAGATTTCTGCGTTTTATTTTCTGTTTACCTATTAAGTACCAAAATTATGCTGACTGCAGTTGCAGTAGATAACACTGACTGAAGTTCTTTTTTTGATGCTTAAATAAAATTCTAAAGAAATAATTGGAAATAAATCGTTTTACTGAAAACTCCTATTTAATAAAAAAAAGAAATAACACAAATTTTGATTCTCATCTAAACGAAATACTAAACGTAAAGCGTATTGTCAGATTTCAAGAGCTGTCAGTGTTGTCAAAGAACTTCAAAGTAGAGATGGGTTGGACTAGGTAAAACAGATACTAGGCGCACCTAGTCCTATTCTTTTAAAATACTTGATGCAAATACCTGTTCCACCTAGTCCCACCTAGTATCAATTGGTAAGCGTATTGCCGGTGATTGGGAGTATTGGTACTAGGTGGACTTCGTGAATATGATACAATTGGATACAATATAATATTTAGATAGTAAGTAGGACTAGGTATCTTAGAACTTTATGGATGAAATCATTAGGTATTTAATGTACTTAATAATGTATGTTATGTTTAGGTTTTTTTTACTAATTATTGATTTTGCCCACTTGATGGAATATTTGGTGCGTTTCGGAAAAAAGATATTGGGCACAGTTTCGATAGCAAAGTCATATAAAAGTATTAATTTCGTGTTTTTTTTTGTTTTGTATGTGAATTATGTTTAGTTGAACAGAATAATGTATGGGTTTGATAAAAGAAAAACTATTAAAATCACAGGGAAATAAAATCTTTCCTTCATACTTCTCTTACAGGCTTAGTACTGTCAATTTACAAATTATAAAAAAATATTGTGTATAGGTTAGGTTACACAAAAAATGGTAAGCAGGCGTATTTAAAAGATTTTAATTCATGTATGGCTATTTACAAAATCAACTAAGTATATGCTTACAAAAAAAAATGTTTTTTTTTAGATTTTTGTTTTTTTTTATTTTTTTTCAATGCTATGAAATGGTATATCTGTCTCGTTTTAATCAATGGAAAATATGACTATCCATCCCGTTCCAATCATGAATTTAATGTCATAATCTATAAATTCCTTTAAACTATAGTCACTAGATATCGAGATTTATTTCACTCACACATAGTATTCGTCGTTCGCATCTTGCCGTGATAGAGTATTACGAGTTTAGTGAATTTAAAAAGTGTCCTAAATTTCGCTACATAAGGTTGATTTTCATTTGGCTTTTGTAAGCACCTCACTCACACATGTTTGTTGAACGCGTCTCGGCATGTAGAAGTGTGTACCTATTACAACTTGCAAGGTTAGTGAATTTAAAGTGTCCTAACATTCACATCTTAAGACTGATTTTTATTTGACTTTTGCAAGCACCTCACTCACACTGGTGTTCATCGAACGCGTATGTGAACGCGTTTGGTTTGGTGGTCTTGTATATACTTATTGGTACTTCTAAATAATCGAAACGCATTTATACGTAGACTAGGAACTCGGTCCTCATACGTCTTTAGTGAAACCTAGTATTAAAACCTGTTGTAGTATATACGACTCATCGCTATTATGAATGAGCAAGATAGCAAGACACGTTTTTAAGTATGAGTAAGTGAAACGGAACGTCCTGCGAATGTTGTATAGCGAGATTATACGTACGCGGAATACGGTGTGGTGTGTGCGTGTGTGTGTGTGTGGTACTTTACTCTGATACTTCATGGACTTCATATACTAGTCTCTTGAGACTTTATGGACTAAGTGCCACCTAGTACCGGAAAATACGTGATCTTCGCACCTGTTCCAGTATATACGTCTCAAGCCTACTTCAAAGAAGCAAGCCGGGATTTCTATTTATTTATAATTTATTGTTTTGTAAAGTAACAGTGCAAATTAAAGTGCACAAGATGATTAAAATATCAGCGCTGAACGAGGAATCGGAGGAAGATAGTGGATCTGAGGAGGAAGTGACTAAAGAGGCATTGGAACAAATTGCATTACAACAGTACGCCAAAGCATTAGAACTTCAAAGAAAAGGTAGTCTAAAGGAAGCAACGCAGTTATTAAGGGATCTTCTAGATACTGAACTACTTTATGATATCAAAAAACCAGTGGAAGGTGAAAAAGTACCTGGTCCTTTATTTAATCTTAAATATTTATCTTTCAAAAACTTGGCGTCAATGTTAAGCGCTTCGGAGGACGTGGATGCGGCTATAGAAGCTTATTGTGCGGCATCTGAGCTTGACGATACTGATGTTACTCTTTGGCATAGACTGGGACAGCTCTGTTTACGCAGCAAACGCTATGAAATGGCACTACATTCATTTCAACGCGGCGCTGAGCGCAATCCTCGCCATTGGCCGTGTCTGGATAAAATTGTTACGCTCCTATTAGGCTTAGGATACAAAGAAGAATGTATAACTACTATATATGACACATTACAGTTAGATCCTGGATATCTAAGAGGTCTGGCTTATAGAAAACATATTTTTACTGTGTATCCATACATAAGAGATTTTATGGAGTATCTGAATCCAATCTACAAATGGAATGAGGAAGACGAGGAGCCATATGATGAGAACAAAGTTGAAAAGTTAATAAAAGAAGCCGAAGACATTCACGAATCATTCTTAGAGCAGCAGAAAGCAGAACAGTTTCAATATGTGTTACCAAAATTAAAACTCGTCAAACCTATTTCTATATTAAGTTGGAAATCAGTGGGAGACTCGATTGTGCATATGCATCACTATATGACAGATAACTGTTACAGTCATGCCTGCCCTCTAGAATTAATATTCGAAAAGGAAGAAAAAGAAGAGCCTATGGAAATTCCTGAGGAGCCTAAAGAAGTAGCAGTGGTAGAAAAGAAAGAAGAGAATAATATGGAAACTGAAAAGAATGTAGAAAATGTTTCTGAAAATGAGAATAATGATTTATCAGATAAGGATAAAGCTGCAACAGATACTGAAAAGGTTGAGAGTGATGTTGATGTAGCTCCAGCAGTAGCAGCAGAAGATGCAGTAGTTGAAACTCAACCAGAACCTAAAACTCTAAGGAAAAACCCTACAAGGCGAAGAGGCAGTGCTCTTAGCTTTCTCCAACAGTGGGAATGGTGCACTAAGAGAAGGTCTGGCCGTAGAAAGCCTGCAACCAAACAAGAGCAGGATGATAACATTTATGAAACACTAAGAAGAATGGTTCCTCTTTGCTTGGCTCCGGAATTGGTTGAAAAAAAAGAAAATCAAACTAGAGATCCTTCTCCAGACCTAGCTGATTTAGATAAGGTATTTGACGAAAAAGAGAAAGGTGAAGAAAAGAAAGATTATTTTGGATCAACCAATGAGCAGAAAGATGTTAAAAACTTTATTATGAAGTATTCAGAAAGCAAAAGAGATATTATAGACATTTTGAAAGAGTACCTAAATGTTTTGGCAGGAAAATGGAGAGAGAAGTGGCCTGAAGGTCTTTCAACCATATTTATTGAAGCCAATAAATGTTACTTGAACCATGTAGATGTTCCAACCTGCACTAGTGACAATCATGAAGATGTACTTCATTACACTTATGTAAATATTCTTGTTGAAGAGTTTGCTGTCAATGAGAAACTTATTTCACCTTCTGATGATGCTGATAAACAAAAGCATGACTTATGTGTGGTAGAAGCCATAGGCATCATACTGAGTCAGAAACCACATATATTTGTAAGTACTGACTGTTTAGAATTGACGTTACGATTCCTCTGGCTGAAACTGCATATCCAAATGTTGAATAAATGCAATGAGTTTGCTCTAGACTGCTTGTACCAATTGCAGTATGAATTTGAATCCATGGATGAGTATCATGACACCTACTTTTTAACAATAACCAATTTTACATTTAAATCTGAAATTAGTGAAAAAGAAATTCAAGCGGGTATTAAGTTCCTTGAAAGAAATAAAAAATTATCAACAGTAATGGATTTGTTTGAAAGAGAATCCTATGAAGAAGTGCTTACAATAATGACAGACTCTTTTGACCACTGCAAGACAATGGCCAGAAGTGAAGAAGAGGAAATGTCTCTTGACTTTGCAGTTCAGCTTTCGTTGATACTTGATACATATTGGGCTTTAAACAGAGTAGATGATTGCTTAAAGTGGTCTTTAATCTGTTTACATGAAGCTTTGAAGCATTACTTCAGGCACACCACAGGGTCTTCAGAGTATGACAAATGGACCCTAACAGTTGTCAAAATACTCTGTTCTATAGAGCATATACTGAGCACAGAGGGTTTGGCAACTTTAGATGCTGTATCTCAGAAAGAGCTCAGTCAAGGGCTTGAAGATCTCATTAGAATAATAGGCCATCAAGTAGAGACAAACGCGACTGAGATGCCCCTTGGTACTGTCACACCTTGGATCATTATGCATTACATATTACAAAGAGAGGAAGACCAGGGCCGCATTCCAACTTTAGATAAGGACAAAGTTGCTTGTGATGAAGTACCCAATCCTCTGCTAGTATTATTTATTGCTCATGAACAATTAGGCGGTAGGAATTGGTGTTGTACATCTCAGGGGAAACTTTTGTACTTTATTTTAGATACAGTGGTCCCAAGACTAAGATCACCATCCTTATCCAAACCTCTAGAACAAATATGCCAATACATGGAACAATGTGTGTACTGTCTTTTTGGACATCCTGGAAGGAAACATAAGTTAAAGTATTTGGTTGATCATAACGCGAATCCTTTTTCCATGGATTGGAAAAGAGCACAGCAATTATACGAAATCTTTAAGCCTCCAGAATTACCTGCTTTGGAAGGAAAAGTACCTGGCATTTCAAACGATACAGAACAGTTATTTCATCGTATACTTGCGTTGCTACCTCCAGAAAACGACCCGTCAAAACATCTACCCGAAATTGACAAATTTATTAAAGGTGTTGAGGATAAACTGCCACAGGTTCCACCTCTCATTCCTTATAAAATGAGAGACATATACTTTTTGCTAGGAGACTACTACTTCAAGAAAGAAGAAGGAAAATTGAGTGTTAAGTATAACATGTTAGATGTAACGGTCAACAACGATCGCCTAGAGGCATGGGCGAAGATAGCTTTATCGAAAGCCCTTAATTTGGATAGGATACTGAATTCCTGCAAGAATCTCAATAACGAAAGAGAATTCCTAAATCCTGCTAAATCTGTTATACGATGCTTTAAACGATCTCTGGAGTTAGACCCAACACACTGCAATATGCTTATTGAGTACGGCTTATTCGTTTACACAGTTCATTCCTTTTGTTCTCGGTTACTAAAACAAGCAAGTGAATCCTTGAGTATGGAAGACTTTGAGTCTCTAGAGAAACAGAAAGAGGATATGTTGGATACGACTCAGAAATGTTTTTTCACTGTTATTAATGAACTAAATAATAGTACTGATTCAGAAAAAGATAGTGAAGAGTCTTGGCTTCACTTTTATATGTTAGGTAAAGTGGCGGAAAAACGTAACAAGCCTCCATCGCTATATTTAGACTACTATATGAAAGCTGTTAAATGTTTGAAAGAAACTGATGCTACTTATCCTCTGAAGATAAATTATAATGCTCCAACACACTTATGTATAGAGGTGCTGGAGTTACACTATCGCATTCATGCTTCTATTCTTAAGTATATAGAGCAACACGAAAGCAAGCCTATACCGACATCGGTGGGGAAGGTATTCTCTAACTGCATAGAGCAGTGGAAGCAAGGGCCTTTCACAAAAAAACCTAAAAAAGATGGCGCAACAGAAAGTGAAGCTACGACTTCAGAACCGAAGCTTCCCGAACCTGTATGCGCGGCTAATATTCTAAAACGGTCCATCAGTGATGCTGGCGAAGAAGAATCACATGAAGCTAAGAGGTTAAAATTGGAATCTGCCGCAGCCAAGGTTAGAAGATCAGCCTCTTACGATACAGAAAGATTGGCATCAAATAAAGAACTAATAGTTCAGAACGCTGAAGCAATGGAAACTACAACCGTTAATTCAATAGACGAAAAAAGACCAAAGGCTCTAGTAGAAAAGACCGTAGAACCGATATTACCACAATCACTACCACTGCCTGTCGCAGAAATTTCTAAATTACAACCTACAGAATCTAATAAAGTAGTAGAAGAAATAAAAGAAGACACTGATGGTGAAAAGAAAGAAGAGAGTTCCAGTAGCACAACTTCATCATCATCATCGGATTCAAGTTCTAGTGACACATCGTCTGATAGTAGCAGCGATTCCAGCAGAGATACTGAATCCTCGACAAAATCGTCTAACGACTCAAAACCTTTAACGAATGCTGAAATCTTAAACATAGTGTCATCATGTCTTGATGCCTTGGAAGACTGTACCAGCCGATTCCCTTTGCACTACAAGGCTTTATACCGACTTGCTCACTATCACTTTTATTATAAGAATGGTAAAGATATTGAGCGATGTAGAGACCTGATGCTTTCCACTTTCACATCACGGGCGAATCAAAAATTAGGCGGATTGTTTAGTGAAAGGAAGCCCTCAAACTTCTTCAATAATATATGGAAAATACCAGTATCGGAAGTAGAAAGAGCTGGAGGATTCGCTTTTCATATGAATCGCTCAGTTTTACTAACTCTTGAGATATTAAAAGAAATAGATGACCATAAAACTCTCTTAGACATCAGCTTACAGTTACAAAGAATACCTGAACCGGATAAAAAATATTTACGGGACTCTGACAGAGAAGAACTAGCGCAACAAGCATTTTCTCTTTGCGTTCAGTCTCTTAAGGGGCAGTTGACTAAATTCAGTCAGCAATCTGATTTAAAAAGCAATGATGTTGAACGGCAAGCGCTTAAGAGTTTCATGTTGGATATCTACAGAGCCTATCAGAGAGCTCAGAAGCAACCAAATTCCAAACAGTTCACAAATCTCCTCGTAGACGGTTTTAAGCTTGTAACGACTAAACCTATAGCAGAAAACGCGAATCTCGTCGATATTAGTATGAAATACTGCCAAAAGTTAATACAGAAACTAAAGCACGACGCGACAATGGCGAGTTTGGACAAAACTCAAATCGCTCAAAAGAAACAAGCTGCAAAAGCTGCTGTTGCCGCCGAAGCTGCTAAGACTACTACTTCGTCGGCGCCAGTAGTTCATACTTCAAAACCTGAACAGCCGACGAAAGTTTCCACAACGCAACCATCATCCTCAATCTCTGGCAATCTGCCAAAAATATCACCACAAGAAATGGCTGCAGCCTTCCAGAATTACCTGCCGATGTTAAACGAAAGTGTTTTAACCCAACAAACAGCAGCTGCATTATCATTGTCTTACTTGAGTAATATCAGCGCTTTAGCTGGTTATACATCATTGCAATCGTCACTTCAGAACTCTTTACAATCTTCACTCCAGAATTCATTGCAGTCGTCAATCTCGAACTCATTACAATCATCAATACAAAACTCAATCCAAAATACTTTTCAAGCCGAGTTCTATAGGCAATACCTGGGCCAAACTTTATCATCCCTTATGCCACCTGCAAAAAAAGCAAAACGCGGTCCGAAACCTACTCAAATTAAGCCGCAACTGAACACACAGACGAAGACCTCAAAGTCATTTAGTTCTGTTACAATGCCAACTGCAACCAAGAGCCAACCGATGCCATCGGTAAGCAAGCTTCAAAAATCTAATTCGACTCCCTTGACTCCAAGTATGGGCACGATACTTCAAAACCTTCCGTCTTCAATGACCGCAAGTCTCTCAAACTTCAGTGCAGTGCATTCAACATCACATTCGTCACACACGGTTCCAGCACAGGCTCACATGTCCACAGCATCAACAGTAAACGCGGCTATTCATACGAAGCCACCGATGCCCCACCAGCAAGTCAGTCCTGGAAAAACTTTGCAAGAGAAACTTGCCGAGAGACAGAAGCACTTGCCGATTACAAAGAATCAGGATATAAATGCTTCTTTAGGTAAACTGCCCTCGTCTTTGACTATAACGAAGACCTCAGTAGCAAAACCTGTCAAGAAACCAGAGGTGAAAAAGGCACTGCCTTTCAGTAATGATAGGCCAAAGCCGATCGCCACGGATGAAGTTATTGTACTAGACGATGATTAAAGTTTAAATAGTTGTATTTATGATACTTACGTATAAAGTAATATGACTGGTATAATCAATAAATAAAATTCAATAGACTACTTATTTTATTTCTTAAAAAATATTTTATTATTTACAATTGTATAAGAAAATAATTTTAATCATGCGTTGTTTTTTTGGTAATATCAATACCATCAGTACTTTTTTAAAAACATTTTTTTGCAAATGTTTATAAAAATGCAAAATATATATTAAACATATTTGCACAGGTATCATTTCAAATTAAATGTACAATTTCTAAATCGAATTGAAAATCATGCAGTTGTGATGTGAAAATCGCTGTTGATTTGAAGATAATAATTTTAAACTGTATACTCAATTCAATTTATTTCTATTAATTTTAACAACTCTTAGGAATCATACTTACATAGCAAATCCATTTATCATATATTTGAATACACTGCTTTGCTTTTATAATTCACATCAAAAAGTACCGGCAGATTCTTTAGAACATGTCGGTACAAGGTACGGAAGAAAATAAAAAATATCAGAAATGTGCGGGTAGGTGCAGAAGTACCTTAAATATTTGACGACGGAAGACGTACGACACTGAGCCATTCAGTCTGCAAATAGCGTCTGTTGGTAGAAACGTTAAGCAAATCGAAGATATGAATCGCGCGTTATAATTTAATTGATGCCCGTAAATTAATTTTAATTGATTATTAGGTATCGCATAAAGTAATTATCAAATGACATAAAACATAAAAAAGTACGAAGCGTTTTGTTTTGGCATGAGAAGTGAATATTTCGAAATGAATAAATATAGTTCGTTTGTAAAGTTGTTCTTACCAATCCAAGAAAATCTGCTCAATCGAGAAATACAAATCCTAATCGTTGAAGGTAATTTTGATTCGAGGGTACTTTTATTTTTTCTTATTACAAATGTATCTAAATACATTTTATGACAGCGTTAGAGTAACATAATTCTATCGTAAATTACTGACTATTAGTTAGACTAAAATATAAATAAGTAAAATTGTAATTTTAAAGGTGTTTAAATTTATTTCGAACTTTTTCATATTTACAGTGAAATCTAGTTAACTAAAACCTCAAAGAACCTAATTTTTTTAAATCATTTCCATAAGTATTTTATTTATTCCTCAAAATTGGCGGGTTATTTTTTTTTATATTAACGTTTAAACGGCCATAATAGACATCTATAATCTTGGTGTGGGTCACTATGCACCATCGTCCACGTACGCAATAAAGTTAGATGTTTTTTTATCAGGCAGTCTTTTAGTCAGCGTTCATAAATAAAAATTATGTCAATAGTGCGTTGACAGTCTCTTAGCGCTAAACAAAGTACTCCTTCGAATAATATGCCTCTTTCTTCAGAGCTTGAAGGTAGTTTCCACACAAAAATAAGTTCGATTGCGGTCTCGATAAGAGAGTTCTACAAGTACCGTCTATTATAATTATTAATGGACGTAACACCAATCTAATACTTTAAATATAGTTTTGCATATAAGAATAAGACAATTGACTATATAAGCATATACCTAATGGTTTCTAATAATTAAAAAAGAACTGAGAAACCAAACCTCAATTGAAAGGTTTAAATATTCTCAGAAAATAAGGTTTCCCAATTCTCAGTTTTTGAACGCAAATGTTGGTATGGTATTTATCAGCAACAGAGGTTTCTCATAAAATTTACCAGGTTTCACTGTAAAAATGAAAAATCAATGCAATATGTTATTGTCTCAATTCAAAGTCTTCAAACATAAATAAAAATGCTTTAAATGATCTTCATTTACTTAAAATATATTAATATATTGTTTCCTTTGTTTGACTATAGAAGTCTCATTTTATAGAAAAACATGAGCATGTCATTGAGGTTCCAGTTCATCAGTATTGTCACGAAGTAGGTGATGAACAGTATCGGCAGTGGCAAAAGAAATATTCGCGCGTTTTGAACTATCGGCAAGTCTGAAACAAATAACATAAATGTTTTAATCTTTATAAACCTTAATTTGCACGAAAAATATAGAAAGAAGAACGGCTGTATGAAAGTTCGTCAGTTTCAAACATGAACGAGCCTGTAAGTCAAGTTAGTGACCTTGACAGCTAAGCCAAGGGTCGTGGGTTCGATTACTATCAAGGCAACTAACTACTTCCGTGTAGTGACGGATTAAGAATACAGAGTGTCACCACCCCTATTCATCCCGTGGGTGTCGTAAAAGGCGACTAAGGGATAAACTACGCAAGACAACATCTATGCAAAGAGAAGGAAAACTTGAAACCAACCCGTCTGGCCAGCGTATTATAGTAGGACAAAACCTCCTTCTAAGGAGAGGCCTATGTCCAGCAGTGGACTCTTAAAGGCTGTTGATGATGATGATGACATGCTCTGCCTAGTTTTTAGACAACCGTGTGTGACTTGTGTGGAGTTATTAATAGAAACACGAAGTAAATAATCACGTGAGCAAAGCTGCAGCAATGGCTTAGTCACAATATACATTATAAGTCGGGTTGTGGTTAGGTAACTTGACTTATTATGTATAAAGCAAAGATAGAATTGGTTAACAGAGGTAAGGTCACAGTGTCACTTTGGTCGATCTTGGTTCTGCCAACTTAAAAAGCCTGGCTGATTCTTTTCATGATTGGTGGTGGTGAATATTTTTAGAGTGAATATAAAACTGAAGTAAATATTGGTAAGGAAAATAGATGAAGCAGTCAGAGAATCCGCATTTCAGGGTTTTCCTTTCTGTGGAAAACCTGGTACTCATGCTGCTAGTGGATTATTTTTTGGTCTGCTCAACCGACATAACCAACCGTAGGTGTCGTAAAGAAAGGTAATGATGGGGCTTAGCGTAAGATTTACGATAGAACGGTAACATCATTAGCTTGAGGAATTCGAGATCAGTGACAGGTATGTCCGTTTTCTGATTGGAGATGCATCATAAATAGAAAATCATGTTTTCCTACAAATCCGCAAATCAAAGATTGTTAGTAAATACTATTAGACACAGAAAACCAAAGCAATATAATTAAATGGAACTAATTTGTTATAATGAAAATACAAATTCCCAAATAAATACATGTAAATCAGATATGGAATAAATTCGAGTCTGTTAATTTGAAATAAAGCATTATAATTATTTAAAATACAAATTACACAAAGAGTCTTAATTCATTTTAAAACTAGAATTTTAATAAGTTAAATCCGACTACTTGTAATAAGTCACTCAAAAGTGTGAAACAACTACTGCCTCAATTTTTTATCTACTGTTACATTACTTAGGTAGAGTATTTCGAAAATTATTTTTTCTAACTTTACTTTTAAGCCAGATATTACATATTAACACACATGTTTTAGTAAAACATCCTTATTCAGAACAAACACATTAAATAATATAATAATTTTAACAAAAAGGAACCGACTTCAATGAAAAACTATTCTGAGTACCCAAATCGCGACAATTGTGCCTATGATATTTGAGGAGTTCCCTCGATTTCCTTGGGATCCCATCATCAGATCTCGATATGGTGACGATGGGACCACCTGTAAGCTACGCCCATTCCAATGCAAAAATAATTTTTGAAATCTGTTCATAAACGACGAAAGTATCGCTGAACATACATAAAAAAAAGGTTCCAACGAATTGAGAACCTCCTCCTTTTTTTGAAGTCTTAACAACAAAATTGTTGGTTATTCAGTGAGAAATATCTTTGTGAATTTAATGTTAGACGTTAGAATAACTCAAGATTTGTAATTTCCATAGGTTTTCATGAATCACAAACGTATTTTTAAACCCCATATATTACAGAAGAAAACCCCCTTTTATACGTAAACTTACCATTATCACAAAGTTTTCCATAATCTGAAATGGAACGCGTTATTTTAGTAAGAAGCCGAAGAGGTTTAATCTGCTATTCACATTTATTAAACTTACATAATATGATCTGCCACCCTAGTCAAGTGGCAAACGATTATCGTTTTCAATTATATATTCCATTTTATTTCTCTTTTGTTTGATTGGCTAATATTTTGTTTTGATCACATGACTGACTGACATTAGCCAATGAAACAAGAGAATAGAAATGATTTTAACAAAAAGGAACCGACTTCAATGAATAACTATTCCGAGTACCCAATTCGCGACATTGTGCCTATGATATTTGAGGAGTTCCCTTGATTTCCTTGGGATCCCCTCATCAGATCTCGATATGGTGACAATGGGACCACCTGTAAGCTACGTCCATTCCAATGCAAAAAGAATTTTTGAAATCGATTCATAAACGACGAAATTATCGCTGAACACACATAAAAAAAAAAAAAAAAAGATTCCGACGAATTGAGAACCTCCTCCTTTTTTTTGAAGTCGGTTAAAAAAGAATTGAAAATAGAATAGAAAACGAAAGACGTTTGTAATTTGGCTAGGGTGCAGGATAGACATATTATCCTAACTCCGGGCTAAAGCTTAGATAAAAGAACAAGGTAGAAGGCAGATGCTTAGCTGCAAGATGTAGAAGATGTTATAACATGTGAATTTATTTTAAGGGTTGTTCTGGAGAACCTTGATGGAGGTTAGAGGAAGCAGATGGATTATCTGATAGTAATAAGTATGTTGTTGAGCTTCGGATTTTATCCTCAGAATCGGGGGTTTTAAGGGGTTTTTTTTTTATATTAGCTGCCAAAATGACTCTGCCCTGCCTGATGGAAAGCATGAAGAGAATCCCGAACCCAACCATTCAACCAGCCGATCCGTGGAAAAATTGATATTCACGTAAAACTGGTTACTAGAGCCGACTTCAAAATAATATTGGAAATATGTAATAAAAGCTAGGAAG
Source organism: Phragmatobia fuliginosa (assembly GCA_932526445.1). Classification (NCBI taxonomy): domain Eukaryota; kingdom Metazoa; phylum Arthropoda; class Insecta; order Lepidoptera; family Erebidae; genus Phragmatobia; species Phragmatobia fuliginosa. The sequence continues at coordinate 1,893,806 of OW052078.1, read as the reverse complement.
ATGATGAACAATGTTGAATGCAACATAATAAAGTATCTAAACAGACTTATTAAGAAATCCTGTACAAAAAATCCTAATACGAAAAGAGGAAAACATTTAAAAGACTGGCTGAATACACTTAGAATCTTCTAAAGTCTGTAGTGTCACAACTAGTGATGGGATTAGGGCAAAAACAAATACGGGCGAAAAGGCAAAAACTTGGTACACTGGGCGTAAGTGAGTTTACGCCCGAATAAATGCCTGAGCACTGGGCATAAAAGCGTAACACTATTAAAAAGTTTAACGTTGCAATTGATAGTCAGTATTTTTTAAATTAATACACATCACAGTCTTGTTGATCACAATTCGTATATTGATTTTTTGTGTTTGAAAAGTCGAATTATCGATAAATCTTTGCTACTCACACAAATGTAGCTAATTAATCGTCAACGGCCTTTAACAGACCACTGCTACATATAAGCCTCTCCTTTGTAACGAGATTTTTACTATAATTATATTAAATTGTCACTGATATTTAAAAAAAAATGTTATATGCCCAATATGCCTGGGCATAAACCCATCTCTAGTCACAACACAATTTATGAAAGTTATGCACATATTTTTAAGTCGTGAATCATTAACTATTTAGTACCTTACAGTGTAAGTAATAAGGTCTGGTATACAAACTGTATATAATTATTTAATTTCTATTTATAAATAAAAAAAATACTCACTACTATATCCTAAGAAGGTGATGTATAAATAATAGATGATAGAGGCCAGCCAAAACGCGTTGGACACCATGCAGTATACGAAACCATCATGGTATATTATATCTGGAATTTAAAATTACATATTTAATAATAATAAAACTTTATTGACAAAAATTATGGTTACTTGTAAAGTGGATGCGTCTGTTCAGCCATCTCATTCAGTCATTCATTCGTTCAATCATTGTAGTGTTTGTGAGTGAAAGAGAATAGAGAAATAAATATTTTTTAGGGCTCATACACACGAACGGCATGTACGTTGTCGACGGCAGCCGTCGACGCGGGTCGACGACAGCCGTCGACCTATAGCGACGTTGCCATTGTAGCGTGCCGCGTCCGCCATTTTGTCAGTCGATTGGATATAGTGTGCAGGCGTCAGAAATATGTGAAATGATTTCTAGTGACGAATGATAATAATAATTAATTACTTTATTGTACACCGAAACCACGAAATTGATGTTGAATTGCTAATTGTGGTCATTAAGAAAAATGCTTGGTATTATAAATTGAAAGAATACAGTAATAAAACAATAAAACACAGAGCATGGATGGCGGCATGTGAAGAAGTTATCAGCGATTTGAATAATCCATGATGAACGTGTTTTTATTTTTCGTTTTTGTCGGCTTCGACGAAGTAAAAGCAATAACAGTGTTTCTTAATCGAAATCCATTCTGTAAACTCCTATAGTGAACTGACGTCGGCTGCCGTCGACAACATGCCGTTCGTGTGTATGAGCGCTTACACTCAAAGCCATCTAGTCCCAAACTAAGCAGAGTTTGTATTATGGGTACTCAACAACTGACATTTTCTTTTGTAAATAGGCACATAATAAACATAGGAAACACCCAAACTACGAAACAAATATTTGCGGATCTCACAACATTTGGTCCGACCCGGGAATCGAACCCGAGACCTCAAGCACAGCAGTTGCATACGCTACCACAGCGACACCGAGGCAGTCAAAGAAGGAAGTCTTGTGTCATTTCTAGCACACGTGCTCACAAAACAGTCAACTGTGAGCGGCGAGAATAAGTGGGATCCGGCGTCTTTATGAGACGGCAATATAAATAATATAAATAAACTAGTTGACCCAGCGAACTTCGTACCGCCCAACTATAAATTCCAGAACTTGATCGCAGCGCCACCTACCGGGTCCACTTGCGAATCTAAACCATTCCCAGATCCCCTTGAACAGACACAAAAAATTTCATCAAAATCGGTCCAGTCGTTTGAGAGAAGTTCAGTGACATACACACTCACACAAGAATTATATATATAAAGAATAAATATTTCGGACATCTTACACACAACATCATCTAGTCCCAAACTAAGCAGAGCTTGTGTTATGGGTACTAAACAATTGATATAAATACATAAACATTCGTTTTTTTTTTGGAAATACATACAGATAGAAAACACTCAGACTCCGAAACAAATATTTGCGGATCACACAAATATTTAGTCCGACCCGGGAATCGAACCCGAGACCTCTTGATCAGCAGCCGCATACGCTAACCACTAGACCAACAAGGTAATATAGGTGGACATACTACAATATTTGACTGCACGGTTCGCCTAATGATGTGTGTGTGCCACCGCTTTCTACTGCGCCAAGAGTTGTGGGTTCTAATCCCACATGGGACCACACCTTGTGTGATCCATAAATTGTTGTTCGCAAGGCTGGGCATTTTTTGTGTCCGTTTCAAGTATGTTTGTAAAGGCCCCTTGTTCACGGAATGTAGGTACATTTATCATGTAGTATAATTTATAAATAAAAAAGAAATACGTGTGGCACTCGGGGACTGCCACGGTAAAGCTATTGCATAGCATTTTTTTATCAACTTAAGCAATTATAATTGTTAATTTATGTTTTATTTATGCAGTACTTTTTTTCTTTGATATTAATTGAAGTTTCCAAAACAATATACACCGTCTTTTTACCAACATACATTCTAACACTATTATTGAGAAATAATATAATCATCCTATTAACCGAAAGACAATGACAACAGGAAACATAATAGTAATATGAGCATGTCTATGGAATAAAAAACACTAAGATTCAATTAGACGGTACTGGAGGACGCGGACGCTATGTATTCTGCCTACGATACCCCTTCTATTTGATTAATCTATGCCAGGCGCCCATTATTTGTCCTTGTCGCACTGCAGTTACAATCATATTCTCTATCCTTTTTTAACACGAGGTGTTAGGTTTTTTTCTTTACGGAATTTCTTGATTCGGTCGCCACGCTCAAAGCCCGCGATAAAAGCTATGTAATAGCTTAAAAAAACTCATTATTATAATTGATGCAGTAGTTCAGATCACTTTCCAAAAACCAAATAGATTCTTGAAATAAATATACTTACTGGTGAAGAGGAAAATTTGGAAAAAATGCAGCAGCGACAGTGGGGGGAAGAAGGCGTTTATGTGCACGTCGAAGGCGTACCCCCACTCCACGTCAGGCCCGTCCGGGTCACGGCGCAGGTACTTGTTGCTTACGTACCTGATAGCATTTGAACAAAAATACTTGTACTTATTCGGCTATTCCATCGGTTGCTTTATTTTCTTACTAGCTTTCGCCCGCGGCTCCGCCCGCGTGTATGTCGGTTATCGCGGTGAAAAGTAGCCTATGTCCATTCCCAAGTTCAGTTCTATCTTCATACCAATTTTCATCAAAATCGGTTCAGTGGTTTAGGCGTGAAAGCGTAACAGACAGACAGAGTTCCTTTCTCATCTATAATATTAGTAGGGATAGGGATTATAAAGCCTGTCAAAATTACTCTACTCTGCCTGCCTGATGGAAAGCGTGAGTAGAATTCAAGAGTAGGGTCGCCTAGGGACTGACGGCCTAGTGTGGGCCTCAGTGTCAGTTCAGTGGGTGTCAGTTCTGTGAGAGGATAGCACTGCCTTCGGTTGAGTCGGCTCATCCGTGCTGCTGAAATCAGCGTGGCTTTACTACCTATAAAATTACCTTTGTTATATGATATGGAGAGATTTACAGTCACAATGGTAAAAGCCTACACTACTTTAGGACTTGCCCCCCTTGTAAGGTCATATACTTAAAGCTCAAAATAGTGAAACTCACCAGAAAATCGTGGAGACAAGCAGCCCTGCACCGATGAAGTCAACAAACACCACAAATAAAACAAAGAGGACTATGTTCGCTGCTGTCATGTTCATCGCCAGACCAAAGCATATTGATGTCACTGGAAAATTTAAAAAAAAAGGTGTAAAAAATAAAAAGTTTAAGAAATTATTGGTGGAGTACGCTAGCCTATGTCACCCAGTCCATTATTACGAATCTATCGACACTTCATTCATTAAATTTCAGATTCAAATTCAAAATTCTTTATTCACTTAGGATGCAATACATCTCTTGTGACAGGTCAAGATTCTACATGTACATTTATGCCATGTTCGCAATCAATAGGTAGAGCCGGAGAAAAGAACATGGCAATAAAAACTCGCGGCCACTCCTTTCAAATCACCAATGTTTACATAGTTTTAATGTTTTAATAAACATTAAAACTATGTAAACATTGGCAGTGTGCATTAGTGGCAGCACCTTACCCCCATATCAGGTTAATACCTGATATGGGGGTAAGGTGCTGCCACTAATATACTATACACCATGTTAAAATTGGTTCAGTAAAAAAATGCACATGAAAGAATGTACTTATGTAAAAAAATATGATTTTTGAAGTATTCGTCTGTCGGTTTATTCTGGCTAATCATGTACATAATAATAATAAATATTTTCGGACATCTTACACACAACGCCATCTAGTCCCCAAACTAAGCAGAGCTTGTATTATGGATACAAAACAACTGATATAAATACATAAACACACATACATATTAGGTACATATATATAGAAAAACACCCAGACACCCAACAAATATCTATGGATCACACAAATATGTCGTCTGAAACAGGAATCGAACCCTAGACCTCTTGATCAGCAGCCGCATACACTAACCACTAGACCAACAAGGCAGTCAAAATTAACAAGACTGTCTCATCATCTTCCTAGCCTTATTCTCAATTTTATTCGGGGTTGGCTACTAGTTCAACCGGTTTTACCTGAATTTAAGTTTTTCCATGGAGCGAGTGGCATCGGACCTCCGCAACCCTAAGGGAGAACTGAAATTCGAAGATTGAACTAGTTGTCAGTATATTTGAGGGCACTGACTTCCCAATAACGATTGCCATAGATGTTCATGACAACCGGGACCGACGGCTTTGACACAGGACTGTCTATGAGACATAATAATAATAATCCGACCGATTTCAGTCATGGCAACCACTTCAACCCCTTATAGGGCTTGTGTGATATAGCTGAACTTGGCCTACTTTTATTTTAGACTAGCTTTGTCCTGCAGTGTTACTCGCGGTTATATTGTAAAGGTACAACACAGGTAAGCATCCTGCCCAGGGGGTGAATCCAGTCACCCTGGGATGTATCAATAGTGAAGTACGGCTTGGGGGACCTCAGAGGCCACTGATGCGGTCCCAGTGCTGCTTTAGAGGGTAGGCCGGTTTCCTACGGGAGTCGACACACGCCTTTTGTTTAAGGGTATGATGAGACAAGCATTCCCCTCACAAAAAAATAAATAAAAAAAAGGTATTGCTTAGTGAGCAAATGAAATATGTCCCATCTGTTACATATCAAACAAAAATCTTCTGATAACAGAATCAGATAAAAGTTTACTTAATTCCAGTAAAATGTCTACTGCCAAATGTGTTCTAGTTTACATTCTGATAAAGAAAACATATAGATAACATTAATAGTTTCAAAATACATTAATAACTTACACAGCAGCCAAACACTGAGTAATAATAGAAACGCTGGATCATCTCTTGCAAACTGCGATTTTGTGTCTGTAAATAAATGATGCAATATCAATAAATTATTACATATTTGGATAATATGTAATATACCAATAAATTCTTGTAATAATAATGTTTTAAAATTTAATAACATATCATCCTCCTAGCCTTATTCCCAAGTTTATTTGGGGTCCGCTATAGTGTCCAACCGGTTTTACCTGAATTTCAGTTTTCCACTACTGGCATCGGACCTTCGCAAACCTAAGGGAGAACTGAAATTCGAAGATTCAACTAGTACGTATATTTGAGGGCACTGACTTCCCAATAACGATTGCCATAGATGTTCATGACAACCGGGACTGACTGCTTTACGTGTTCTCCGAGGCAAGGTCGTGAATTTTAAATTGTAAAATTTAATAACATAAACCATACAAATAAATAAAATTGAAGTGTCGGTCTGTAAAAAAACTTTTTTTTTAAGAAATCAGCTAAACTTGGAATGGCTGGATCAATTTTGACGGGACCTTTACTGGGACATAATTGATGATATAAGGAACAACTTAGGCCACATTTTAGACTAGCTTTGCCCGGTCATGTTCCCCATTGTTGTCATTGTAAAAGTATAACAACAAGCACCATGGGGCTCAGCTAGTACTTTATATTATTGTTTACATGGGTGTGGACTTGGGGGAGGGTCAGCAGTGGACATCTTTCAGCTGAGATGTTATATAGATAGTACACTTTAACACTGTTATAGACCAAAATAACTAATAGTTTATGGCAACTGTTAGCAATAAAAATAGATGATATCCTGCCCAGTTTGTGCCCTTAGTTGGCTTTTACAACACCCATTGTATCGGTAGGGATGGTGACACACTGTAGTCTTAATCTAAAACTCCATATTTATGGGTCGAGATTTCTATTAGCTAGAAATGATTTCATTTAAATCATCTCTGACACTTACTGACATTTTTAAATATATATCTACATTTTATAAAAGTCTGACCTTCAGAATTGGGTACTTACGTTTTCTATAATTGAAATTTCTAAAAACTTTTTGTGGATCTACAAAGAGGTACACCATCTGCCATGCAGCAAACTCAAAGTCCATTTGATTAAATTTAAACAGTCTTCTGATGTACTTGTAGCGTTTAGCAGCCGCACTAGCTGTTGTAGGCTGATAATTGCTGTAGTTAGCCGGCGCTGGCAACGGAGACGTACTCCTAGGATAGTTCATAGGAGTAGGAGATGTAGAATACTTCATCTTGACGAGGTAATAAGCTATCTTTCTTTCGTAATCACCTCATGAAATCACTTTTATCGTATAATTCTTATCCTTAAATTCTTATACGGTTTATTATAGATATCTTTTTAACATGTTTATTTGTTTTATTCATATAGAATGAAAGTAGTCATAGCGGAATGTCAATTTAGTCATTACGATAAACGTCACAAAAACTATCTCTTTCTATTTATATATGTTAGAAAGAGGTAAGTATAGTATTGAGGCTAAATCTCTAAGAATTTTGAAATGTTGTGTTGTCAAATGTGACGTCTTGACAATTATCGTACTGTTCAGAAATCTTCTTCTAACAGCTAGAGAAGTTTTTCTGCGCCAAAGTCTTTAAATTATAGAATAGCATAGAATCTAATATACTTTAATGTACACCAAATACAGTTTTTTACAGTTGAAAGTTTCTACTAGATATGTACAATGGGCTGCCTTATTGCTAAAAGCAATCTCTTCCAGTCCAGGCAACGTTTGAATGGACATTTCGACAGAAGAGAAAAAATAAAGAAGACCCGAAAATGCGAAAAATAAAAATAAAACATGGCGCTGGCAAATGCACAGAAGTGCGAGCCAAGTTCCCTGCCAAATGGGAGGAAAAAAAAGACGCCCCCCACCCCAGCCTGTAAATTTGAGATGTGTAAAAGAAGAAAAATAGCAATCGACGTATCTTTAATAGCACTTTCCAAAATTATTTATTATTAAAACAGCACCCTCTTAGTTTACGAGTACCAAATAAATAAAGATACTACCTGCTACACCGTCTATATCACTTGAAATACTTCGAATTTCGTACTTTTTGCACACTTTATGTCGGACTCCAACCGATTAAAACCGCAAGCCGTCTTATACCTCGGGCCACCAACGGCTTGTAGATGGCCCCCTCCTGTATGGGAACCTCGATATTACCTTTGTTGTCCCCAATATAGGACGCGCACTCTCCGTAGCTCTCACGCCGCCACTAGCTAAACCTCTCCCGGTCCCGCTCCGCCATCTCCTTCGTCACGAGATGACGACGACAAGAGACTTCGGAGTTCCTCTTGCTCTCGCTCCGTATCATGGCCGTAACCATGTTACCGAGCGAGAGACTCCCCACTCCGATGACCGCCACGAGATCACGCCTAGGACATTTTGCGTGCGTGCGGAGCGCCGTGTCCGTAGTTTATCGCAGACACAGGTGATCACCTGCGTCAGCCGATAGCAGAGGGCCTCTAGCCGTTGCAATAACGGTGCGGTACACCTCACCTCACCTCGATACACCTACCATACTATATGTCTACACCCCCCAAGGCTGGCTGGTAGAGAATGTCTAGGGCATTAAATCCGCCGAAGTACAAAAGAGTATGAAGTTGTAAATAAACAATTAATAACCTAGAGGGAAAAATAATAAAAAGACGAAATATCTTTATTATTTATTAAGCTTAAAACTAACAGTCAGTTATTAACACTATCACAATATTTTATTAATAAATAGATATATTTTATGAACAACATATCAAAAGTGAAAATAATAAGTTAATAGATAGACATGTTCTTTCTTGAAATAGTTGAAGTAACTTCCTCTTAACCCTTTCTAAAATATTATTTCATTTGGTAACTAGTTAGAAAAATACATTGGTAAGGTTAAGAAGTCTATTTTATTGACAACACCATAAAGAAAAAAAAACAGGATGTAGTTAAAAAATAGTAGTTTTGCAGTCTCTAAAGCCATGGCCAATAGTGGTCCGCGATAGGCTGATGACATTTATAAATGCTAAGGTTACCATTACTATTAATACCCAAAAGATCTTTTAGTTTTCAATCTACCCTACTATTGATAAGATTATTTTTCGTGTTATTTTTCAATTCTAAATTTTTAAGAAAAAACATGTTTAGATGAGATTCTGGTTCAACCAGTTGGAGTAATGAGTGACTCTGGTGTAGACTCCAGGGTATCCAGGCTCGCCGCACTTGTTACCGAAGGATACCACGCCGATCTGCGTCCACCGTCCTTCGACTTGCAACATTAGAGGACCGCCGGAGTCCCCCTGGAAAATAAAGGCACGGAGATATGATTTAGTAAAGAAAACTAGACTCTCTAACTGTTAATCATTTTAATGTAGCAAGAGAACTTTCAAACATACAAACAGAAGATACTCGTATAAATATTATCAAACTTATTAGGATCACAATGTTTTATAGCGCATGGGATAAATTCCTCAGTATTTTTTAAACACAACTTTTGTACATTCTTTAATGTAGCGTGCGGTATTTAAAGCATTTATGAAAAGGACAGAAATAACACCCAGTTTCGTACATCAATTCGTGGATCACGCAAAGTGTTGTCTAATATGGGAATGGGACACCAAACACTCTTATACCTATAAAAAGGTATAGATTATACCTACTATTAACATTATAAAGCTGAAGAGTTTATTTGTTTGGTTGAACGCGCTAATCTCAGGAACTATTGGTCTGATTTAAAAATAAAATCTTTCAGTATTAGATAGCCCATTGACCGAGGAAGGCTATTGGCTATACATTATCAAGCTAAGACCAATTGGAACGGAGCACCAATAAAGATTGTTTCGAAATCGGGGGTTTTGGTTGCTCCTTGAGGGCTTCCGCTGCGTGCGCTACGTAAAAGGTTAAAGTTACCCATAAAGCAAGTATGACAGAATTGTTCTGCTTAAAAGTTCTAAATAAAAGTCCACGACATCATATATCTATCGTTTATGGTTGGCTACCTATAACCTTTTTTATAAGGAAATAATTTGCTGCCGCGGTATAATATTAAACTATGGCCGATAGAACATTAGGCAGACGGGCTATGTGGGACGACTATTTCTAATATACACTGAATAACGGTAAGATGATAATGCTGCAATTTTTATTTATGTATTAAAAATTAAAATGTGTCATCCGTGTGATTTTTCACCCGTAAGTGTTGCCTTAACAAAATATTTTACTTGGAATGGTAGAAATAATAAAAGACAATGGTCGCTGGTCATGATACTTATTTCTTTTTTTTACAAAGTTGTAATATATGGCAATTTCTTCTCTCTTCTCCTTATTTTTTATATAGTTTAAAGGATATAGTATTTGTTACAATTCACGTGCCGCACGGATCTGCTACAGTGTGTGATATATGTGACTTGCGACTGACAATAATAGATCGCGTATTAGAGTATTGTACTTGTTTTAACGCTTTTAAATTATTTGAATTGCGATAAACATAAATATGTCGGTAAAACGTACTCCACCAAAAACTCCTACAACCACTCTGGGACATACACAGTCTGAGAGTGACTTAAACACGCTTCACATAAGTGATGTTTCCTTTGTAAACATTAACAGAAATAAGCGCCAGCGCACGGACATAAACACGGAAGGCGAGAAAACTGAGGGAAGGGGATTGATGGGGGAGGTCATGAGTTTATTAACTGACTGGAAGAATGATTTTGATGTAAAGATCGATGACATGTGCAAACAGCAGAATAGTCTGATTACAAAACTTTCCTCGGATATTTCGCAGTTGAAACAGCAAACAGCAAATATAAAAAAATCTAACGATGAAATCATAAATTCTATGACTTTCATTAGTAAGCAATACGATGAAATTAAGACAAGCATGAATAACATACAAAAAGAACGTCTGGAGCAACGTAGGTCAATTGAAACATTGGAACGTAAGCTGCACGACCTACAATTAAAATCGAGACCATCCAGCATCGAAATAAGAAACCTCCCTCAGAGCGATAAGGAAACCGTCGGCTGTCTAACGGATGCAATATGCAAAATTGGACAGACCACGGGTGTAACCATAGCTGCCTCTGACCTGCGTGATGTGTATCGTATACCCGGTAAACCTGGCGCTACGCGCCCTATAGTTGCCGAGTTCCATACTGTACAAAAGAAAGTGACCACACTAACAGCAGTTCGTGACTTCAACAACAAAAAAACTAGTGTTGAAGAGAAACTCAACAGCCACCACATTTCTATCCCTGGTAAGCGGCAGCCGATATTTGTCACCGAACATCTTCCTGCTAGCTCAAAAAGGTTGTTTCACTTGGCACGAGAATTTGCTAAAGAGAAATCTTTTAAATTCTGCTGGTCTACAAATGGCAACATATTTATCCGAAAGGCTCAAGGTGAGAAGCAAATATTGATCTTATCTGAAGAATCCCTGGCGGAACTGAGGAGAAGTATATGACTGTTCATGTTGTGTACAGCTATGGTGTTAAGTTATGTTTGTTATGAACCCTATTTACTTTTAATTTTCTTTTGTCATTTTCTTACCATGTTGTTAAACTTTATTATAGATATTCTTCAGCAACAACAAAGAATCAATTATAATATGGTACACACCAATTATTCACACTATATATTAACAGAGATACAGTACACTATCACGAGATTCATTACATCCTTCTGTAATAACATACTATTACACCACAACAAAACACAGACAGTTACACTATACACTATAATCACAACAAACACTTCACCTTTATGTTTTAACACTCAGTTACAACAAAAGATAGCCAAGACAGTTACACAATGTACTATAATCACTCCACACATTTCACCTTTTTATGTCAAATCCCGATTACATACATACTTAAATCTTAATACATCTCTGACTGAACATAAGACTACTCCTACTGCGTTTATTTATAAAAATGATGAATATAAATGATATAAATACTGAGTTAGATTCTCATATACCTACGGACTGCTATATCTGCAAACCTGAATGCTGTCGGGATTTCATTTTTACTAAATATCCGTCTTTGACAGTACTACACACGAATATCCGTAGTATCAACAAAAATTTCGACCAATTCCGTATTTTGCTAAAACAAACCGCCACAAACTACGATATTTTAATACTAACAGAATGCTGGCTCAGCAAGGTTGGTAATCTGCCCGTCCTGGATGGGTATACCGCGCACTTTACAAGATCCACATCGAACCAAAATGACGGTATTGTTATTTACACAAATACAAACATAACATGTAAAATATGCGAGCCAACGTTTCTAGACTCGAATTGCCTAACTTGCAAAGTAAATGGCATCACTTTTGTGGCAATTTACCGCTCGCCATCACTAAAAACTAGAGACAATTTTAACAATTTTATAGATAGTTTAGACAGAGTCTTTGTTGAGGGTTGTGATGGGAAACTGGTACTTGTCGGCGATATAAATATCGACATAAGTCCCGACAGTAAGGACCCCTATGCTGAAGAATTTCTCACGTTTAATGCCTCCCACGGCCTCTATCCTACTCACAAATATCCCACTAGATTTAAAACATGTCTAGATCATATATTTACAAACCTCAGCCTTCCAACGACTACGCTTGTGCTGGAATCATATATAACAGATCACATGCCATTACTGTTGAATATTAATACCGCTGTACCTACTCGTCAATACTCTAGTACCAAAACAACCGTGGACCTTTTAAAAGTAATAGCCGAGTTAGAAGACACAGATTTCTCTTTTATATTAAGATTGAACGATGCAAATCTGGCTGCGAATAAATTAGTGTCTATGATATCATCCAGTGTCAATAAGCATAGTCACAAAACGACACAAAAAAAGAAAAATAAAATATTAAAACCGTGGATGACTGCAGGACTACTAAGATGTGTTAGAAATCGCGACAGGCTGCACTTAAAATCTAAGAAATCGCCAGATAATATCACACTTAGAACAACTTATGCAAGGTATAGGAATTTCTGTAATGGACTCTTACGTAAGCTGAAACAAGAATACGGTAAAACGCTTATCGAAAAAGCCGGTAATGATAACAAGGCTCTATGGAAGGCAATTAAAACAATAACAAACACAGATAAAGTTGAAACTAGTCCCCTGGAACTACTACAAATATCGACCAATCCTCAAACATCTATAAATGAAGTCTGTAATTTCTTTAGCAATGTAGGAACAAATTTGGCCAACAAGATACTCTCTTCGATTTCCCAGCTCCCGACATCACTGACCCCGATAACTTCATCTATGCATGGTCCCTGTAATTCTATAGTACTAGCAGAAGTTTCTGAGTCGGAAGTTGAAAGTATTATTCTGCAACTTCGTCTTGACTGTGCAGTAGGGTGGGATGGTATCTCATCTCGGATTCTGAGAGAAGCCCGGCAAGTATTAGTTCCCCCTATAACGCATATCTGCAATTTGTCACTCACTACTGGGGTATTTCCCGTGGCTTTTAAAAAGGCACTTATCCACCCTATTTATAAGAACGGGGACAGAGGCTGTGTCAGTGACTATAGACCAATTGCCATATTAACACCCCTATCTAAGGTACTTGAAAAGATACTGAATAACGCCCTAAAAAAATATCTAAATAAATTCAATATCCTCGCTACAAACCAATATGGTTTTCGATCAGGCATATCAACCGAAGACGCTGTACTGGATCTAACAAGTAAAATCAGCAAATTCCTTGACGCAAATACCAAGTGCTTATGCATGTTTTTAGATCTCTCTAAAGCTTTTGACACGGTCTCTGTCCCTATCCTTCTTACTAAGCTTGAAAAGATTGGCATACGGGGTGTGCCGCTTAAAGTGTTCGACCGACAGACCGAAGACAAGCTGTTAAGATAGGGGACTATGTAAGTGAGGAGATGGTGGTCACGTGTGGTGTTCCTCAGGGGAGTGTTCTAGGCCCAACGCTCTTCTTGATTTACATTAATGACCTGTGTACAATCTCTCTCCCTCATACTGACATCTTCACATATGCAGATGATACTGCAATTTTAGTCTCGGGTCATAGTTGGGAAATAGTAAAGGAAAGAGCTGAATTTTCGCTTATGAAAGTGATGCGTTGGCTAAACCTAAACCTACTAACTCTTAACCTCACTAAATCACTGTACATTCCCTTCTGTATAACAAAAACAAATAACCCTCCCCAAAACTTCTCCATTAAAGCCCACGTCTGTTCATCTCAAGATACGTGTACGTGCTTCGAACTTACTAGAGCCCAATCTACCAAATATCTTGGAGTCGAGATAGATTGTGGGCTAAGGTGGAATAAACACATAAGCCTGATGACTACACGTGTGAGACGACTTATACATTTATTTAAACCACTTAGAGACACAACACCTTTTGAGAAATTAAAATTAGTATACTTGGCGCTAGGACAATCTGTCATTCAATACTGCATTATTGTCTGGGGAGGGGCGGCCAAAACACATCTTATCCGTCTGGAGATAGCGCAAAGAGCCGTGCTCAAGGTTTTATCCAAGAAATCGTACAGGTATCCCACCGCTAAATTATATGCTGACACCAACATACTAACAGTGCGTCAGCTATTTGTGCACCGAATAATTTTAAGAAGGCATCTAACGGTACCCCGTCCAGATCCAAACAAGCGAAGTAAAAGATCTGTGGTTGGTGGTGCTTCTTGCAAAACATCATTTGCAAGACGGCAATACGACAGCTTAAGTTGCAAAATATATAATCTTATAAATAAAAAAATTAATATCGCCACTCTAAGCAGCTATGAAGTAAAACAAAAAGTAAGTACTTGGTTGCACCAACTAAACTACCAAATGACGGAAGACTTGCTTACCTACATCACATAGTGACTGCTTCCTGCATAAATAATATTATCCTACGTTCTCATAACTACACACTTACCATCCCACACTCACTCTCACTAAACATACATTCCTCTCTAGACACAACACTCACTCACAATACAATCTTATAGGATGTGTACTGTACAATAGTATATATATATATAAATAGTTGGCAACAATACTTTTAGGAGATAAATTAAAAAATGTATCTTGATTGCTCCGCACCAACATTCACGACTGTTTGAAAACCTGTGACTATTTAATCCACGACTGAACACTGTCAACCAAAATACAGGCTCTGCCTAGTTTGGTAAACAGTCTCAGTACCTAAAACGAAAAAAGAATGTGTAGCGTCTAAAATTTACGTAAGCACTGTGAATGTATTCTTGTTTTTGTGTCTAATAAACATTTTTATTTTTTTTATTTTTTTTTAATTATCTAAGTACGTTTAACTCATTGTCCTGAATGTCCGCGAATTTTCATTTGTATATCACAGATGCTGATACAGGAATAATAATTCGCAGACGTCGACGCCTTAGCCGTATAAAAACCATTATAATGACTGCACAGTTGGTTCTGTGGTATAAGGGGTGTGTGTTTAACAAATCGTTTTTATGAGTCTGGGTGTACGTTTCATGTATGGTTCTTGATTTTTCTGCGATACGACTACGCCACCATTGTGTGAGTCACAGTGTTCCATTGTTAGCATTAACAGTGAGGACGGTGACCACCACACCAGGGTTCTAATCATGCTTTCCATCAGGCTGAGTAGCCATTTTGGCAACTAAATTATAAAAATGCAGGGTTGTCGTTAAAAAATAAGAGAAAACAAATAACACCAAAATACCTGACACGCATCAACTCCCCCTCTCGCATAACCAGCACAGAGGAAGGTCTCCGTGATAGGCTGAAAGTAAGCTCTGTCGCATTCCTCATTCCTCCACACCGGGAGCTTCGCCTCCAGCTGTTTGGAGCTCTCCGTCCCTCCATACCGAGTGGTACCCCATCCCACCACAGTGGCCACTGACCCGTCGAATAAGTGACGGTTCAAGTCACCACGGGGCAGGCAGATTGGGATTACGTATTTTGATTTTTGAACGTTGTCTGAAATGATTGATTTCAATTAAAAGTATACTGACTTCAAGTGGATGTTTTGGAAACCATACAATAAAAAAACACCCATACTAAAAAACTTAAATTACTCTTTACTCTTCTTCCAGCATCATCAAGCTCCAACAACCCATAATGTCCTGCTGCTGTGGTCGGGTCTCCTCTCAGGAGAGGGTTAAGGCCATACGTCCCCCCGCTAGCCGAGTTGGGGATTATCAATGGCTATGCAATCTTGCCGTTCGCGTTGAATGATTTTATGCAACCCCTTCTAACTAAACTTATTTTTTTTTACACTTACGTTGTGACGGGTAGACCTTTTATTATGTCTCTTTCGTAATTCGATAACAAAATTGTGAGTACGATGTAAAAGAGATGGGAAGACAATGATTGGAATCCTTTCCCTACCATTGCATTCTCATTATAATATCATCTTACGGTTTTTTAAGCCTACTAAAGTGACTCTACTCTGCCTGATGGAAAGCATGAGTAATCCAGGAGTAGGGGTCACCATGCTGCACGCTGCATGAGGAAAAACATATGGCTTCAGTCAGTCAGATGTTTCTCCTCCATCATTTCAGATCATTCTGCATCATTCCTACGGAGGAGAATGATGCAGAATGATGGGGGGTCCTTTTCTCACACTCAACAACGAAATACGAAAGCAAGAATGCTGTCATGATTAATATGGTCTTCTGTGTGAGGGTAGTACTGCCCTGGTCAAGCCGGCCCATTCGTTCTGAATTCAACGTAGCTCTAGTACCTATATGTGAATAGATAGGGGAATCTAATCTTACCAGACAGCAGAAGTATAGCGATATCATTGTAGAAGCCGACCCTGGAGAAGTCCTCGTGGGCGCGTACTGCCGTGACCCTTAACGTTACTGGACGAGAAGGCTCATCATCCCGGGTAAGGTCCACGTCACCAAGGCGCACGCTGAACTGACGGGCTGGGAATCTGGAATTATTTAAGTAACATGTCGATGAAACAGAAAATGTTTAGTGAAAGTGATATTCTTTTTTAAATTTTCTTTGAAACAGTATTTAAGTGTAAAGAAATGCGATGACGCATCAGCATCTTAATAGGCCGTAATTGCGCTATAGTGTGGGTTGCCATGCTGCATTGTTTACATTCACAATGAGTATGGTATCATTGCCACCCATAAGGTGCAGACACATTATCGGACGCGGCTGACGGATGCGGCTGACACAGAGCTGTGCACACTATCTGACGTAAGTCGCGGACGTGACCTTTGACTGACCTGAATAGTTCGGACGTCCGAAAGAAATCTGGGTACGGACCAGTGTTGCCAGATGTACGATCTAAATCGTATTCATAAAAATGAAATAATAGCTAGTAATATTATCTAACATGCAGGCACTGGAATTGCATTGTGCAATTGCAATTGCAGCAGAATTGCAACTTTGAGACTTTTGATTTTGATTTGATTGAATTAGATTAAAACTGATAATTACAGGATTTTTCTTGTTTTTAATGCCCTCCCAACAATGTATTCTATTCATTACTATCATTAAATTATACAAAATGTAGTATAAAGGTAAAAATGTAGATTTACTGTTTTTAAATTTGAAATTTACAGTTTTCTACAGTTTTTTTGTAGCCTATTTACAGTTTTGCTCCATCTTGGGGTTGGCAAGGCAACCCTGTGCGTCCGCAAGCAATGTCCGAAAAGACTGTATACATTATCAGTCAGCCGCGTCCGATAATGTGTCTGCACCTTTAAGCTGGAGACAGGCTGACGGACGCGGCTGATAGCCGTGATATAGAGTATGATATACACAGAGCTGTGCAAACTATCGGACGTAAGTTGTGGACATGACCTTTGCCTGACCTTGAGCGTTCAGACGTCCGACAGAAATCTGGCACAAGACTGACTGACGAGACTGTACACATTTATAAGTCGCGCCTTATGTTTCCCCATCGTTACTTCTCTTAGGATTAGGGGAGAGTTAGAGTATGGTGATCGAGTCTCGGGTTAGCTCTCTAAATAAAAATCAATGAATACAATCCATTGAGTGACTAGCTTTTGCTCCCGGTTTCACCTACGTGATATTCTGATGCATGAATTATACAAGTTTGGTTGCCTTTTTCACCCCGTCAAGGGTGAAATTTTTCAAAATCTTTTCATGGAGCTCACCTATGCTTCTTAAGGAACACACATGCTAATTCTCAGGTTGTTTATCAGTCAGTCCGTAATTGAACAGTTTCATATACATATGTTGATGTAAAGAAAAAAAATATTTTTCTTAAACTATACAACTATCCTATGAAATTAATTTCTTGACACCGTTTATATTTATAAATAATCTCCAAAACAAAGTTTCACTCACTGATTAACCTCAAAGAGGCACAAAAAAAAGACAAAATAGTATCAATATACTAACGGCCTCTGCTTAGAATCTCTGGTGCAATGGGCAGCGGTTAAAATATGCCTTTTCCCTACTAAAGTCCCACCGCACCAGAACTCCCTCCTCTTGCTGCCGTGCAAGTATATTGCTGCCATCCAGGGCCAGGCTCCAGGCTTGGACTCCGTGCCTCCCACGATACGACCACCTTCGTCTTCTCTTTGACCACAATCTGGAATCAAGAACAGTTTTATCTTATTTTTATAGTAGTCTAGCTTTGCTTGAGGGTCCGTCCAGGTGTATAGCTTATGGTGGTAAATAATACGCAATCTTATATTTAAAATTCTCGTGTCACAATGTTCGTTCCCATACTCCTCTGAAACGGCTTGACCAATTCTTATGAAATTTTTTATGCATATTCAGTAAGTCTGAGAATCTTCTAACATTTATTTTTCATATTCCTAGAACAGCGGAGCCGCAGGCAAGTACAGGCATACACGTAAATACGAGTATATAGGCACATACGTAAGTACTTCCTAAAGAATTAAAGTATCTCCAAGTCAAATTTAATTGCTATCGGTACAGTGGTATAGCCGTTAAAGCGCATCAGACATAAATAGGTACTTTCGAATCTAAACAATCTAAAGAATTATATAAAACTAGCTGCGCCCCGCGGTGTTACCCGCGTATATCATTATGGTTGCTATGCAAGTGTGTTATGCATAGCAAGATGTGAAGTTTTGACAGGAGATAAACAATGATACATTTTGACATCTACGATTTTAAGTACTTTTATAATCACCTAGTTTTCGCCTGTGTATCTCGATTATTGCAGTAAAAAGTAGCCTATGTGTTATTCTGATATACGAGTATAGGCTATATTACTGTAAAGTTTCATCCAAATCCGTTCCGTAGTTTTTGCGTGAAAGAGGAACAAACATACATATATACATACATACAAACTTTCTCGTTTATAATAATAATAGGATTAGTAGGATTAAAGTGTCTGTATATAATATCAAATGAACCTTTTTGTTACTGCATATGAAAATATATGCGGCAATAACATCGAAAAAGCATTTTTTTTATTTTCTGTCCATCTATCTATCTATTCCGGCTAATCTCTAAAACGGCTATACATTAGTACTTTTTAATGGGGTCTAATAAGACATTATTTTAATTAACCATGTTTTTTTTGGTTTTAGTAGTTCTAAACTCATACATTCTTCTTCCTAGCCTTATTCCCAATACTATTTGGGGTCGGCTACTAGTTCAACCGGTTTTACCTGAATATAGGTTTTTCCACGCAGCGACTGGTATCGGACCTCCGAAACCCTAATTAATAAATGAAATTCGAAGGGTGAACTAGTTGTCAGTTAATTTGAGGGCACTGACTTCCCAATAACGATTGCCATAGATATACATGATAACCGGGACCGACCGGAACCCGAGACCTCTTGTTTAGAAGTCGCATGCGCTATCCACTAGACGAACGAGACAGTTTTTATAAACTCATACATTGTAAGTATACTCTTACCTTCGATATCCACAATATTTGAGAAGTTATTGATCACAGGAGGGGCGACGGTGTAGTAAGATGTGGTGGGAAGAGTCCTTGGCGTGGTCACAGTGGTAGCAGATGGTCGTTTTGTAGTTTTCGTGGTCACCGGCCTTTTAGTAGTCGTAGGCGGCCTTGGCTTCTTCGTGGTCAAAACTAACACAGCCGAAGGTTTTGTCGTGGTCGCCGGCTTCGGTTTCTTTGTAGTTACAGGAACCAGGTAAGTTGGTTTGCTTGTAGTTGCTACTATAGGCTTTTCTGATGATGGTAGAACAGCGTCTTTTGGACAACACACTCCAGGGACGAACAAGTCTTTGAAACACAAGGATTCGCGAAGATTTACCAAGTTCAATAAGAGTTGGGGACAGTTGCTCAGGTCTTCGCAAATTCCTTCCTCGCCTTCAGGTGTTGTGCAATATTTAGCGTCATCATCGATTCTGTCAGCAGTAGCTATCTTAGTGATTGGAGCATCTGGTAAGACTTTAGGTAATGCTTTCTTGACGATTGGTGCGATTTTATCGGTAACGTTTCTGCCTAACACGTTTTTGCTAATTGTATAGATGGCTTGAGGGAGTTGCTGTAAATTTGGATCTGATATATTCTTTTCACGAGAATCATTGACTATGTCCACCAAGTAATGACCTACAGTGTTGATGGCACCAAGAGTTTCCGAAATTTTATTAAATGCAGACTCTGATAAAAGTCTAGGATCATTTGGTAAAGAATCTGGATTTCTGGAATGAAAAACAGATCTACTATCATAGTACTGCGGTGGACCTTCGAAATTGTAGTCTTGATGCTGTGCTGCAGGATTGTATTGATTTTGGACATAATACGGGTCTGGTGATACAGCTGGTAAATGGTCTGGAGATCTTTTCCTGGGTGTAGAAAACTGATGCCATGGTGGATTTCTTTGTTCATGAGGATTGGGCCAATTACTTGTCCTCCGCACGAAGGATACTGGAAGGAAATAAATGTGTGTGAAATTGGTTCAGGGTGGTGGCAAGAGTAGGTTTTTTGGAGAAACTGATGCGTACCTACCCGGATGATGGTTTGAATACTGGCATTTTACTGATGTGAGTAGTAGCGTACCTGCAACAAAGAGAGGACAGTTAAATTAATTGGGATATGATGATAATGAGGATTGCAAGAAAGCGAGAAGAAATGTCAAGCTGAAAAATCATTTTTTTTATTGGGCTATCTGATTTTCTCTAAGAAAATGATATAAAAGACGAAGCTGTTTTTAGTTCGAATGTTGTCACATAATTTTAATAGATAAATTATAAACTAGCTTTTGCGCGCGGCTTCACCTACGTGTTATTTTGATGTATGGGTAACTTTAATTGCCTTTTCATCTCCTTAGGGGTAGGATTTAGCAAAATCCAGTCAAGCAAGGAACACACATGTCAAATTTCAGCTTCCTGTGCGGCCAGTAGTTTCGTCTGTGCGTTGTCTGTCAGTCAGACAGTAACGGAACTGTTTTATACATAGGAATTGATGGCAACTCTGAATTTTAATATTAAAGTAAATTAAATTAACATGCGCCGTGCTTAATATTGTAATGAAGATGTATATGTAATATATACATCTTCATTACTATCTATATACATATATATATGTCTACAATTAATTTCATAATGTGTTTTAATTATATTTTAAATTAGATTATATAATTTATTAATTTGGTATTAATGGTAATATTTACACCTAGAATTCGCCAAACGCACTTGTTTAATGGGGAATGTTTATTTGTTTAGTATTTAAATATTTTAATGTTCAAAACCAAAATGGGCTTTGGAGATCTAATCCAGTTGGGAATAAGCGACTACATAATGTTGTACACCGGTTTTTTCCAAGATTAAATTTTGATTTTTTTATTTAGTGAATTATCTTCAAATAACTTGTTTAAAGTCCGTTCTTATTTATTTATATTTTGATACAGTTCAAAACTATTTAGGAAGTGTTTCTACTAATGTACTTGGAGTCATCCATTCTGGAAGATCATCAGAACACTATTGATAAAATCAAACAAACATAGAACACTTTTAAATGTTTTAAGTCAAGAGAAATCAAAAAGTAACTGAGATTTTATAGAATCCATATTTGACAGAAAGGTGAATCAGGTTTTTAAAATGATCTGTTTGAATAGTTTTCCTTTTTGAGAACCAGAGAAATCAGAGAGTACCATTATCATGAATATGTCACTTTGATACATTTTCACTTTGACTTCACTTCTTCACTTATTGTCTCCTTGTTGTATTTTTAAGCCATCTGTCACCCTAGCAGGCCGGGGTGGCAACGCAAGCGTTACAAAACGCCCACGCTTCGATATTTGGTGGAAGGGGAGCATGCAAGCCACAGATAGTCCGAGGTGCGTCGGGGTTTCAGGGTTGGTTCACTTGGTTCCTCGACTCATAGTACCCGAGACGGCGTGCGGTTTTTGTCGGTTCGAGTTGCCATTCAGAGTGTGTCATCTGTAAATCAGCGCTCACGGTCACCATGTAACATCATGCAACCCAGCTAGTCGCTAATATGAGAATATATATCCCTGAGAATATAGTACCCACATAAAAGTATTGTAAAGTATTCGGTCAAAATGATCATAAAACTACACATATCTGTAGTAAATATGCAAAGGCGTTGATAAAATGGCCGACCGATTACCTGGTGTTATGGTTTTAGT
Source organism: Phragmatobia fuliginosa (assembly GCA_932526445.1). Classification (NCBI taxonomy): domain Eukaryota; kingdom Metazoa; phylum Arthropoda; class Insecta; order Lepidoptera; family Erebidae; genus Phragmatobia; species Phragmatobia fuliginosa. The sequence continues at coordinate 1,871,630 of OW052078.1, read as the reverse complement.
GAGTCATTGCACACTAGAAAGCTGAGTATATGACATCAATTGTGAAATGAGGTTATGCAGAACAAGGATGTCTTTTGTTTTCTTTTATAGGCGACTTAATGGTAATTATATAATGGAGTTTTTATGGTACAAATATTGGCAAACGAGTAGGCGAACCTTTTATTATATTTTTAATCGACTTCAAAAAAAAGGAGGAGGTTCTCAATTCGTCGTAATCTCTTTTTAGGGTTCCGAAGTATATCACTCGGAACCCTTATAGATTCGTCATGTCCGTCTGTCCGTCCGTCCGTCCGTCCGTCCTCGACTTACCGTCCAAACGGTAAGTGGTAGAAAGATGAAACTTTGAATGAATATGTATTGTTATTACGCCGACAAAGTGCTATAATAAAATTTTGAAAAATATTTTTATTTGGGGTACCTCCCCTACACGTAAAGTGGGGATGTAAATTTTTTCTCGCAGCTACCCCATCGTGTGGGATATCATTAGATAGGTATTTTAAAAACAATACAGGGTTTCAAAGACGATTTTTTGATTCAGGTATCCGTTTGCGAGAAATTCCACTTTAAAGGGCACTTTTTTGTAAAAACAGGGCGTCCCCCCCCCTCTAAAAGCTAAACGGCGGGCTCAAAAAATCTGAAAAAAATCGTGATGGTGGTCTATCTAATGAACTTTGAAGGAAAACTATAACGGATTAGATGACTTTCTTAGTTCAGGAGTTATAAAGGCTTATATGGTAAAATGCGCTCACTTGGAAAACGTCATACAAAATTAACGTATTAATACGTAAACATAACAATTATCTATTGGATACGATTTTAAATCCACATACCATTATAGGTGACTGAGGAACCCTTTCCTGTGCGTGGCCTGACACGCACTTGGCCGATTTTTTTTTCTTCATGTATGTTCAGCGATAATTTCGTCGTTTATGAACCGATTTCAAAAATTATTTTTGCATTAGAATGGGCGTAGCTTACAGGTGGTCCCATCGTCACCATATCGGGATCTGATGATGGGATCCCAAGGAAATCGAGGGAACTCCTCAAATATCATAGGCACAATTGTCGCGATTTGGGTACTCGGAATAGTTTTTCTTTGAAGTCGGTTCCTTTTTGTTAAAATTATAGATTGATCTACTGTGAGAGGGTACGGTACGTCTCGGTCGAGCCAAGCCTCCATTCGTTCTGATATCAGCGTGGCTCTACCTACCTACTCTACGAAGAGGCCTAGTATAGGAGTGTAGTGGTCTCTCAAAGAGTGTTAAAGTGAGTTGAAATTTTTCAAAAATAATTTAAAATACATATACCTATATCTATTAAATAAATAATTAATACAAATAATATAAAATTTATATCAGAATATAACCTCTTGGGTCTAGTGGTAAGCGTATGCGACACCTAATCAAGAGGTCTCGGGTTTAAACCCCGGGTCGGGCCAAAAAGTGTTTGTGGGTTTTTCTAAGGAAATTCCTAATAGCAGCCCCCGGAGTATGTAAGTATGGCGGTGATTCAGGCCCGTGCCTCGGAAAACACGTAAAGCCGTTGGTCCCGGTTGTCATGAACATCTATGGCAATCGTTATTGGGAAGTCAGTGCCCTCAAATATACTGCCATCTAGTTCAATCTTCGAATTTCAGTTCTCCCTTAGAGTTGTGGAGGTCCGATGCCAGTCGCTCCTTGGAAAACCTGTAATTCAGGTAAAACCGGTTGAACTAGTAGCCGACCCCAAATAAACTTGGTAAAAAAGGGTAGGAAGATGATGATTTGAATATAACCCAGTTAAAATCACGGCCAAGCTGATTATCTTGTATATAAACAGGTTTTAACGAAATCTAAATTAGTAGTTTAACAGACAATTGGCTTTATAATTTAGGGTTGTCTGTCTTCTTTCACTTTTCCTACACAACTTTGTGCTACAGATTAAAAAATAAGAGGTACGCACTTTGTATAAAAAACCTTAATATAACGATACCTTTATAGATTCGTCATGTCTGTCTGTCTGTCTGTCTGTATGTCACAGCCTTTTTTTTTCGAAACTATAAGTACTATACTGTGTGGGATAGGTCTTCAAAAATGGTATTGAGGTTTCTAATATCTTGTTTTTAAAACTAAATAGTTTGTGCGAGAGACACTTCCAAAGTGGTAAAATGTGTCCCCCAAAATCTAACTTCTAAAATAAGAGAGTGATAAACCATGTATATCGGATTTAGCGGTAAAATGTAGCCTATGTCCCTTCTCAGCTTGTAGACTATGTGTGAACCAAATTTGATCTAAATCGGTTCAGTGGTTTGGCGTGACAGCGACAGACAGACAGAGTTACTCTCGCATTTTTAATATGAATTAGGATTTAGATTTTTTATCGAAACAAAAGACGTATTCTTTCAAATGAAATTGATGGGCTCAAATGCGTATTTTTCTTTTGAATGGTTCAGATGTTTCAGTTTTTAAGTTAACTCTCCATTATTCTCCAAAAAATGACTCCAATTGTTCGTGTAATAAAACAGTGTACCTCGCTAATTATGTTGGCTTGAACTTAACACGATACAGATTGTCTAGGTTACAAAACTGTGTCATCTCAGATAGGCATAGCCATTAAAATATTTTCAAATCCTTAGTCGGACCAAATGTTTCTATTATCTACAAATATTTGTATCGGAGTTTGGGTGTATTCTATGTATAATATGTATGTATATATTTAAAAAAAAAAAATTGTCTATCTAGCTTTCATTACTTTACTTACTTTGACGGTAGTTACATGGCCGCAATATTTTTTATTATAAATAAATAAATATTACACACAACGTCATCTAGTCCCAAACTAAGCAGAGCTTCTATTATGGGTACTAAACAACTGATATAAATACATAAACATCCTTTTTTTTGTAAATACATACATATTATACATAGATAAACACCTAGACTCCGAAATAAATATTTGTGGATCACACAAATATTTGGCCTGACCCGGTAATTGAACCCGAGATCTCTTAATTAGCAGCCGCATACGCTAACCACTAGACTAGACCAACAAGGCAGTCATATATTATTTATTAGAATAAACTTTATTGAACACGTTTGAAGTTAAAAAAGAAGTTAAATTTTGAAATTCATTTAGAAAATTGTTTTTTGTGAGAAAATAGTCTGCCACGATGGTCATTTAAGAAATAAGCAGTACGTATTATATTTCTCAAACCCTCTATAAAGACATCGAGGTAAGCGGTCCTCATCACGTATTTGGCTATCAGCTGTTTCATAATCTGGCCTCATTGCAACCTCGGGGAAATATACCTCCATTACTCATACGCATGTGCAATGTAAGTAGGATGTTGCTGTCGAACAAGGATGGGTGGCAAAACTCGTGATGTAACCGTACAGGTCAGGTGTTGTAATAGTTACATATATATGTCCGTTACGTTAGTCTGAAACGGAACTCTTTGTATGAATTTGTTGGAAAATCTGTATATTAATTCGTAAACCAAAAGCTTTGTACTACTTTTGACGAAAATTTCGCACACTTATAGTTTATGTGGAGGAGGAGTGCAGGAAGCTATTATTTTTTGATCGAACTTAAACAACGGGAGATAAAGATAATAGTCATCATAATACTACTACATAAGTCATCTATAGGAAAAACAATGAATTTCTTTTTATTACACCTATTACATATTTAATTTATTTCTTTATGCGCTTTGTAAAACGGCGGACTAGATGCCCGCAATAATAATTGTATATTCTTATCATATATTTTATCTATTTATGTTGTGTACATGTTATTAAAATTTGTATTGTGTACATGTGTATTTAATTTTATATATCTATATTCTATCATTTTTCTTCTGTCGAAATGTCCATCCAAAGGTTGCCTGGAAGAGATTGCTTTTAGAAATAAGGTCGCCCATTGTACAAAATCAGCTGTTAAAACTGAATTTGGTATACAATAAAGTATATTCTATTCTATTATTTTCTACATATTTGAAAACATAACCTTCCTTTTAGCACAGTCGGATAATAAACTAGCGAGCAAAACTCACTTTAAACCTGGCTGCTTTACTTTACACAGTTTTATTTTCTCTATTTCCTGAGAAACACTCGTATGTCTCGTAAAGATGGAATAAAACATTCAAAGCCTCAGGTACCTCTCTAAGAGGTAGGGAGTTCATATGCAACACACGTTTTATTCCACGTGCTATATAGCTCTCGAATAAAACTGAATGTGTTTTACTGAGCATTTATCTAAGTTCATGAGGTTGGATTAAGAGACTTACAGGACTCTCAGAATATTAATAAATAAATAAATAAATAAATAAATATTTGGACAACTTACACACAACATCATCTAGTCCCAAAGTAAGCAGAGCTTGTGTTATGGGTTACTAAACAACTGATATAAATACGTAAACATACTTTTTTTTTTGTAAATACATACATATTATACATAGAAAAACACCCAGACTCCGAAACAAAATATATGTGGATCACACAAATATTTGGTCTGACCCGGGAATCGAACCCGAGACCTCTTGATCAGCAGCCGCATACGCTAACCACTAGAACAACAAGGCAGTCAATATTAATGTTATTAAGAGTTTATTTCACTTGAATTACTATAAAAGTAACTATGAGCCTATTGTTTATTTACGAGCCAGCCGAGTCTCCCGGCGTTACTCGCAGTTGTTGTCGTAAATCGCGAGTAACGCCGGGAAGAAAAGTTAATCTAAAAAATTATTAGTAAGGTCAAAAAATTTGAAAAAAAAAACATGATGTAGTCCATATGATGAACTTTGAAGTAAACAACAACACGCTACCTCGTTGGTCTAGTGGTTGGCGTATGCGGCTGCCGATAAAGAGGTCTCGGGTTCGATTCCCGGGTCGAACCAAATGTTTGTGTGATCCGCAAATATTTGTTTCGGAGTTTAGGTGTTTTCTATATATAATATGTATACATAGAAAACACATAATACGGGCCACCTATGGTTTGTAGATAGCCCTCTCCTGTATGGTAACTTCCATGTTGCTTTACTGTCCCCAAGAGGGCGCGTGCGCTAATTAATCAAGTATGTTTATGTATATATTATATCAGTTGTCTAGTACCCATAATACAAGCTTTGCTTAGTTTGGGACTAGATGGCGTTGTGTGTAAGATGTCCGAAATATTTATTTATTATTATTATTATTTATTTATCATTGGAAACGGTTTTAAATCCACGTACTGTTATTTAGATATAATAAAGGTATCTATATATATAATATTTCCACCGACAAGGACCTGATCCTTAAATTGAGAAGAAGAAATATAAGCTTGCCATAGCGACTCTTTTCTAATTTAATCTAGATCGTACACACACAATGAGAGGAAACATATTTCTCAATTTCATATTTATCGATTTAATTAAGATCGAAATTTAAATAATGTAGGTACAGAGACACAATGTATTACCAAATGTGTCTATTGTTGTTTCTCATGCAGTACTAATACGGTACATATTACATTGAACTAATGAGGTTTGTATAGTGAAGGGTAAATCATAGAGCAGCACGGTAGATAGAAGCCATACATACGCTGGCGTTCCCCTCTGTCAAAGTATAAGCCCAATTGGACATATATACACTACTATAATCATCATCAACAGACTTCAACAGTCCACTGCAGGACATAGGTCTCTCCTTAGAAAGGAGCTTTGGTCTTCGGTAGTATAGTGGTAAGTATCCCCGCCTGTCACTACTATAATATTGTATATAAAAAAATCAGCCAAGTGCAATTCATAATGGCACGTGAATATATAATCGTCTTTCATCATAATCAAAGATAATCGTGTTCCATAGACAATTGTTACGTTTACTTTTTATTTTGTTATTTTGTACGAAGTCTCCCAAGTAAGCGTATTTATAAGTTGCGCATCTTTAACTCCTAAACTAAGAATATGATGTAAGCCGTTATAGTTTTCCTTTAAATTTCATAACGTGGACTACTATCATGATTTTTTTCAGATTTTTCGAGCCAGCCGTTAGGCTTTTAGAGGATGTCAAATTATGTTTTCCGCCTAATTAAAATAGTGAGATATTTTTGTCCGATTTTGGTATCTGGAAATGTTATTAGGAGTATAAATATTCAGCTTAACTCAATATATAATTATTTAAAACAAGATTTACAAACAAATGATTTAAATTTATATAATTTACTTAGTATCACTCTCATATTAATGTCCATCTAGTTTTGTCATGAAAGTGCCTAAGAATTCTCCATATAAACATACAACAAAACATACAGTCAAAGAACATAAACCTTTATCTAACATGCAGTCAGGTTAGCAAAAAATCTATGACTTTAATACACAAACCCATGAAAGTGTAACGTGTACCACTCACTTGACAATGATTATGTACCTACTTAAATAATAGTATTTAGTTTTAAAAACATCTAATATACCACGCTCTGGTGAACTCAAAGGGAAAAATAAATAAACTATGTACGTGGCGTCATGCCAATTAGTTTAGTAGCTAGTGATCTTGGTAGTTAAAACAGTCCCCCTTTTTTTCGTTCGGAATTCCCCCCCGAATACAACCAATTGGTGGCTATGTTGGACTCGAACCGACTAAAACCGCACGCTGTCTTGGGTACTATAAGCCGAGGAACCATGTGTACCCTCGAAAGGAAATCCCTGGAACCCCGACATAAAGCGGGACACCTACGGTTTGTAGATGACCCTCTCCTGTGTGGGGTCCTCCATGTTCCTTTACTGTCCCCAAGAGGGCGCATGCGCTAATTAGCACTTGTGCTGGCACCCGGGCGTGCTTCTGCTTCTACCAGAGTGACAGATGGCCTCACCTGTCATCCAAAGGCCAGTCATTCAGTCACTTACTAGAGGCTTGTAATGGAACAAGAACAACCGCTTCTAATCGCGGACGGATTAATCTTGTTATAAAAATAATGCTTCTCCATCTCAGCAGTGAAATCTTCCTGACAATCACTATAGAAATATAACATTTTCATCACGATAAACACTGCAAATTTCATCAAGATAGCGCCAATTAAAATGTTTCAAAGTGTGTTGTTCGCGCGAGACTTGCGTGCGTAGACAATCAACAATAGGTGTTGCGCAAGAGTTGATGACGCGACCGCTTTCACTCTCGTTCGCAGATTACGGTCAATGAGTCGAAATGTATGTTAGTGACGAACTATTATTGGACTGGTATTATAGCATACTTTTATTTATGTTATCTTTACTTAATATGCTTATAAATGCAAATGTAATGTTTTGGTCAGGCTTTATTTGTTTACTTGATGAGTACGGCCTTGTCACAGAGTACAGCTGGGCCAAAAAAATTTGCCCAAGGTATTCCTCAGGTCATCAATTTTCTGTCAGTCAATAAACTAGACCAACTTCTTAATAACTGCATTCGATATATCTAATAAGACACAGAATACATAATAGTACCAGTACAGAAGACTCACTCCGAAAAGTAAATTAAAGTTATAGATACCCTCGGTGTCAAAAGATTAAGTTCAATTCAGATCGCACGGCGCCGAATCACTACGATTATATTTACCTACAATTGCGTCTCTTTCTATCGTGTAACTCTTAACTGTTCTGACGATGTCTGTTCGACCGGCGTGTCGGACCCGGCAGGCAGCCGGCCGACTATACCTAAACTGCGGAGTGACACCCCCCTGACTCAGATTCACGACTGACCTATGATAACAATCGGGACCGACTGCTTAATATGTAATCACGAAAACGCTTAAAACATCCAATGGCAATATTACGTAGCCGCAACGTGTCTTGCCAGTCCCCAACCCGCACTCGGTCAGCGTGGGGACGTATGGCTTTAACCCTGAGACCTGACTGAGAGAAGACCCGAGCCCACCAGTGGCATACTAAGGGTTGTTGATTGAGTCAAATATCGGGGTTATCAAAGACTGCATGAGAGTAGTTTTGATGTTATTAGGGAGGAAGTTCATAAAACGATAATATGTTCACAGGTTTCCAGTTAAATTCTGTCTGACGTAAGTAACTTGAGCTCGCTAAGGTCGAGTCAATGAGTAAGCCCAGATCTTTGATTACGGGGCTGAACGGTATAACGATTGGCGTAGTGGTTTAAGGGGTCGCCACACCGCTTTCTATTACGCCAAGTGTCGTGGGTTCAAATCCCACGTAGAAAAAAAAAATGTGTGATTCACAAATTGTTGTTCTGACTCTGGGTATTCTTTGTGTCCGTTTCATGTATGTTTGTAAAGTACCCTCAGTAAAGACACAGGATTTATATTCCTAATGCAGGAGTTGTCTTTTCAAACAAAGATATAAAGAAAACCGGACTTTAAAACATAATCAGTGAGATTTAGGCAGTTTCAAATCTTCTCATTATTCATGCATTGAACGTTTTGTTTTCAAACACTTTATCGCAAAGGATATGTATTCTTTTCTGGATGTTAATTACCAGGATAGCATTTTTTATTTATAACCCACCAAAATTGCTCTACCCTACCTGATGGAAAGCATGAGTAGGTTTTAAGACGGATTCAAAAATATTGAGCGTCAAAATCCCTATTCATACCATGAGTGTCGTAAGAAGCAACTAAGGAAAGAAACTAAGCAAGACATTATCACGCAAAGAGAAGGAATATTTGAAACAAATACTTACTCATGTTTATAAAGGCCGCTGCATACGTGACGGGATTTTACATGGACGGGACGTGGACGTGGTTGCCTCGATAAAAACGGAGACGTGATGTAAATGCATATGCACCGTGACTGTGACTCGGATCTAACGTGTTAGTGTTGTGAACAAGGAAAGATGTATTTTTAATTTCAAGGATTGGCTTTAATTGCTATTGACGTGCTAAACATCGTCGGCGACGATATTTAGCTCGTCCCGTGCGTGCCACGTTCCGCCCCGTCCGTGTCTCCGTGAAGTATGCATTTTCTTATACATTTTGTATGTAACGATGTTTGCAAAACTTCCCGTCCCATTCCGTCCGTGTAAAATCCCGTCACGTATGCAGCGGCCTTTAATTTTCTTGTGCCGTTACCAGACTTACCAATGTGTTATGCATGTTGTTTTTCATATTCTAATTGTTAAATCTCTTGACAGTCAGAAGAACATTTGTTTCGAATGTAGACAATAGAACATGGCGGCCTAATGAGATGATTTTCCACGCCGCGTTTTACTCATGTTTAGTTTTAGTCAAAGCAAGTTCAAGTGTGGATCATATGGAAATATGATGATTCGTTATCTGTATTGTACGTGAGAATATATCCCACGAGCTATGTGTGAACATTTACTAACTTCTTGTGAACAGAGCCGTCTGTCTACTTCAGTGGTTATAAAAGAGCCAAACGTTACTGCTTCTACCCAAGCAGCAGCCAAGTCAGCCTTATACTTCTGTTTTTTATATATTTAGCATACCAATGATAAATAATTTTCTACTAGCTTTCGCCTGCGGCTCCATCTATGTCGGTGATCGCGGTAAAATGTAGCCTATGTCCTTTCTCAGGCTTTAGACTATCTGGGTACAAAATTTCACTTAAATCGGTTAAGTGGTTTTTGAGTTCATCGCGAACATATAGATAGACAGACGCGGTGGAGGTCTTTATTGTATTATTCATATTTATATTTGTTTTATAATATGTAGTGATTGTTTTTCTTTACGGTTTGGTATATTGTGGTTCAAGAAAAATTGGTTACAAAATTTTAGTTACGTTAGTTCTAGGTTTACCCTCCTAAGATTCGCTGTCAAAGATTTGAGTTGTATTGGTGTGAAGTGAAGACTAAAATTAATGCGAAAAACAAACAAAATATTTGAAGCTGTTTACATATTGTGTAAATTTGAGCAGATTAGTTTTTTTACCCCTACGCAAAACAACTTTAAATATTTATGCATAAAATAAGACAAGGTATTAAATAGCTGATTTCAATTTAATTATAAAAATAATAATACACGAACAAAAATAAAAACAACTGAAACGGATGTATTATTACTAAGAGTTATGTCATAGTTTTGACAATTTCGTTACCTCATGAAACGTGAGTCAACAATGCAATTTATGTATTATGTAAGAGACGATTTGCATAACATTACTTGCAAAAATAAATTTATGAAGAAAGAGACGGCGCAGTTCTACGCACAATAGGCCATGATACGCCGTCTCATTTTGCGAGAAATTTGCTTGCGAAGGAGATTGTGAAGCGGGATCGGGATAGGTTTACAATTCTCCAGTCAGGTAGCAAGCTTCGACCAGGTTCCACAGACGACTCAGGCGGTGTTATACCTGGTCGCATAAGCGCGTGCCTAATAGTGATAGGTGTACCATCTGTCACCCTAGAAGAAGCAGGCCCTGGTGGTGGCGTATGTGCGTGTGCGCCCTATTGGAGACAGCAAAGGAATATCGGGGCTTCCACACATGAGGGGACTATCTACAAGCCGTAGATGGCTCGAGGTACGTCGGAGTTCCAGGGATTTCCTAGGGTGCACCTGGTTCCCAGGCTTTTAGTAGTAGTAGATAGTAGTACGGCTGGTGGTATCCGAGAGGATTTCGGTACAAAAAATAATGTATACCAGCTCCCCAACAAATGTGTATGTATAACGTCTACAAAGTCTACCAAAGTGACTCTACTCTGCCTGATGGAAGGCATTAGTAGAATCCAGGAGTAGGGGTCATCATCCTCACTGTGAAGGTAGGCATTGCAGCATGGTGACCCCTATCAAGACTAACCTAAAATGACAGCATTTGTGCTGCTGTAGTATATTTCTTTGGTGAGGGTTAGACCGGAGGCCCGATGATGAAAAAGCATCTTAATAAGCCGCTATAGTGTGGGTCACCATGCTGTATTGTGTGCATCTAAGTTCATAATTTTAACTCAAAGAAACCGACTTCAAAGAAAAACTATTCCGCGAACCTAAATCGTGACAATTAAGCCTATGATATTTGAGGAGTTCCCTTGATTTCCTTGGGATCCCATCATCAGATCCCGATATGGTGACGATGGGACCACCTGTAAGCTACGCCCATTCCAATCGGTTCATAAACGACGAAATTATCGCTGAACATACATAGAAAAAAAATATTCCGACGAATGAATGAAAACGAAGTGAGACCACTATTTTTAGATTCTACTCATGCCTTCGATCAGGCAGAGGAGAGTCACTTTAATTAAGCCCTAATTGACTACTTCAGTGTGGTGACGGATTAATAATACAAAATGTCACCACCCCTATTAATTCCATAGGTGTCGTAAGAGGCGACTAAACGAACAAAATAAGCAGCTAACATCACTGCCAAGAGAAGGAAAACTTGAAACAAACCCTTTACCAACCCGTCTGGCCAGCGTGGTATAGTAGGCCAAAACCTCCTTTCAAAGGAGAGGCCTATGTCCAGCAGTGGACTGTTAAAGGCTCTTGATGATGATGATGAGTATTTAAAAAAACTGCTGGACATAGGCCACTCCCTAATCCAAAGCTTTCCTAATTGATGTCAACCCTCTGTTACATTCTTAGCAAATTCAATGTCAATCCGCTCGACAACAGAACAGTACAATATTTTTGATTATATTTATTGCGAAAATTGGTTATTTACTTCCAGACGAGGGCCCCCGGACGTGATACATGCAACAACTGAATTATCTTTGGAGATAGGTAGGTACATATTCTATTATCTTAATAACTTTATGGTTCGATGGCGGGTAACTTTGACTGGATGAGACAGTGACTGAAAAAAAAAGAATTTAAAAAGATTTTTATGCGATGTTTGAAATGTATGTCATAATGGCTTTATTGAAATAAAAGTGCGATTTTATTAAAGATTTTTACTCTGCAAATTGAATTTCCATCCAATTATGTAGCTAAATTGAAAATCTTTATCGTAATAATTAATTCCCTTAATGTAAAATTTGTGCGACACAATTGTAAAATTCAGGTTTTCACCATCTTTTTTAATAATATTATTAATAATAAATCACTTTATTGTACACCAGATAACTTATCATGGAACTTAATGCTAGGTCAGTACAAGTGGCGGCCTTATCGCACTATGGCAATCTCTTACAGGCAACCATTGGATGGAGATAAAGAGCGGATAGGGTAAATGTATAGGGTAGTGTCCGGTGTATTAGAGTGTTGGTTGGATACAAAAATGAAGCAGTGTAGATATGTATTTAATTAGCGGCGCTGTACTAGAGGGCCCTGGTACTCTAAATTAACGCGAGTAAGATTTCCGGAGCCCAAACAAACCTGGGGCCTTGATTCTATGAGGAGGTTTAACGGGGAAACGCATTTGTGACTATTGAGTTATAGCTCCATGGGCGCTGGAAGTTATTTTCAGGTGACCCGTAGTAGATGGGCTCCCTTTAGCAGATTTTCTTTATATCTGCGCTTTCAAGGACCTAGTTGCCGAAATATAAATTTCATTTTATAGCTACCATTTCTGTCAAGGGACATATCAAGCGAAAGAAATATTTTTGTGAAAGAAAAGATGTATAATAATGTGAACTTAAAAAGGCCCTTGATGGCTATAGGAAGTTGATTGGTAATTCCGTCAGAACGTATCACGAAATATGGAGTTTGATAGAAAGTTGGAAAGTGTCTGTTTTGTAAAACACCCATAGCGGTCGATTTTCTTTAAGCGGTTTGTGTACCATTGTTTTTAAATGTATTGGTTTATGCTGGAGGATAGTGCAGGATAGGCTACATAGGGGTGCTGCTGGCTAGAAAACCTCCACGTGGTGCACCCTGGGCGCTGGCGATAGCACTGTTCCTCCTCATTTCCTCCGCGTTATCTGGAGGGGAGGATTATCGCCAGCGGCTAATATTCTAGCTGGAGAGGAAGCCATGACATCGGCTCTCGGGCAAGGCCCGGCCAGCGGGGTGGGCGTGTCTGCCGGTTGCCCTGCTGGCTCTTCGCTCCTCGGAGCATGGAGGAGGAAACCTCGTTAAAAAACCGAAGGTGGGACCCTTCATGGGTCGGAGTTTCTCCCGCTGGTAGCGGTAGAGAAATGGCGGGCTCGGCGTGTACTTACACTACCACCGAGCAGGCGGGGGGACGTAGTCCTCTGGCCACCGTCGGCATAGCGTAATCCCGAGAGAAGTGCTGTGGTCAAGTCTCGCGGCTTTGATCGGGGACGTGGGTCTTGGCTTAACCGCCCGGACCGCGAGGAAGAAAACCTCTCTAAAAAATTACCCCGAATCCCAAGTTCTGGTGCGTGGCCAGGGGATGCATGGCTGATGGGAAGTTCAGTCGTAAGCGCACCCCAAGCCGAGGTACCTGCGGACCCCTCGGCTGGGTTAAAAATTTTCGCTTGCCCGGGTATTGGGGGATCTCTGCCCGGGTCGACTTTTATTTCTCCCCCACTCGTGGGTTAAATTATGGCAGATGAAATTAAGAATTCAAAAAATACGATCGGAAAAACTCTAACAAAAACGGCAAGCACAATGGCAAACGAAATGGCAAACGAAACGGAGGGAAAGAAGAAGGGCATCCTCAAGGGGAGCTCTTCTTCGATAGCGGACCTAGTGTCCAAGGAGGCTGTGGTGGCACTCGGGCCGCCCACCTCGGTGGGGCTCCCAGCAGTCAAACGGACTACTGGGAGCCAAAGAAGAGGAAGAGACGGTCGCTTCGAGCGTGAACGCTCCAAGTCGGCGGTGGCGGGCAGGAGCGATGGCCCGGAGCCGATGGAGACGGAGATGCGGGCGGGCGATAGCCTCAAGCGCCTGCACTCGAAGGAGGTGGACAGCGACGCAGAGACGCCAGTCGCGAAGGGTGTCCGCATCGACGGGTCGGCAGCCCCTGTCTCGCTGCCAACGGACTCCGTGTTCTCGAATGCGGAGTCCCGCAGGAGGAGGCGACTAGACAACGAAGTCGCAGCGGAGGAGGAGATCGCCGATCTCCTGCTTAAGATTCGGGAGCCGGTGGAGGGAGAACCCCCCAAAGCCCCCGTGTCCGTGCAGGAGAGGGCGAGCGCGGCGGTGGCCATCATAAACAAGGTGGCCATCAAATCCGTGAACTTAAAGGGCGTTTTTGTAAAAGCCCTTAAGGACTCCTCCTCCGCCCTGTCAGAGGTGGTGGGGAAACTATGCGGGGATATGGCGCGCCTCGACGAGGCCAACACCCGCCTGATTGCCCAGATGGCCGAGCTGAGTGCGCAGTTCGCCCAATTCCGGGCCCAGCGTGCTCAGCCGGTGGCCTCGGCCTTGCCTGGGTCATCTCAGCCGGAGGCCCCGGCCCCGCCCGGGCCGTCTAGGGCAGAGGCACCGGCCCCGCCTGCGCCGCCTCGGATGGAGGCCCCAGCCCCGCCTGCGTCGTCTCGGCCGGAGGGCCCTGCTGGCGGCGAGCTCCCTGACGCCATGCTGCGTCAGGCGCTCGACGCAATGACGCGGATGCTGGACGGGCGACTGGCCGGCCTGGAGGCGAGGCTTCCCCCCGCGCCGGTTGTCCGCCCCCCGCTCGCGTCGCAGCGCCCCCAAGCTGCCGCTCCGTCTACGCTTCCTCTGGTAGGAACTCGCGTGACCTACGCGGCGGCGACGTCGGCACCGCCCCCCCCCCAAAATCAAAAGGGACAGAAGAAGGGGGCCGCAAAACCGGCCCAGGCGCCGGCCAAGGCACCGGCCCAGGCGCCGGCCAAGGCACCGGCCAAAGCGCCGGCCAAGGCACCGGCCAAAGCGCCGGCCAAGAAGGGGCCTCAAACGGCGCCCATAAGTGGAGCGGACTTCCCCCCGCTTCCCGCTCCGGCGCCTCCGATGGGTTCCTCGGGACCAGCCACCTCTAACGAGGATTGGCAGGTTGTGAGGGCCTCGAAGAGGCGGGGGCAGCGGCAGCGGGCGCGGGCGAGGAAGGCCGCCCAAGGCGCAGCCCAAGCCCCACAGTCGCCGCCGGTGGCGGCAGCGGCCTCTAAAAAGAGGCCGCGGAAGCTGCAGCCGCCCAATACCGCGGCTGTAGTGGTGACCGTGTCGCCGGAGGCGGCCAGTGGCGGGCTCACCTACGCGGCCCTGTTCAAAGGGGCCCGTCCCGGGCTCGCCGCTGAGTTCGGGGCTGCGGGGATGAGGCTGCGCCGCGCCCAGACGGGAGCTCGAGTATTTGAGTTCCCGGGGGCAGAGGGCTCGAAGACGGCCGACACATTTGCCGAGAGGTTGCGGGAGGTGTTTGCCGCCCAGGACGGTGTTAAGATCGCCAGGCCCACCAAGTGCGCTGAACTGCGCATTTCGGGTCTGGACGACTCCATCACGTCGGAGGATGTCCGCGATGCAGTCATGGAGAAGACTGGCTGCACCGCGGGCACCATCCGAGTCGGCACCGTCCGGCCAGGCCCGGGAGGCCTCGGCTCGGTGTGGGTCAGCTGTCCCGTGGCGGCGGCCAAAGTCTTGGCCGACGCCGGGAGCATGCTCGTCGGCTTCGTGAATGCCAGAATCACGGTTCTGGCCGCGAGGCCGATGAGGTGCTACAAGTGCCTCGTCGCGGGACACACTCGCACCAAGTGCGAGAGCTGCTTCGACTGCAGCGAACTTTGCTTCCGCTGCGGTCGACCCGGGCACAAGGCGGCAGACTGTTCTGCCGCCCCTCACTGCCCGATGTGTGCGGCGGGCAATAAGCCCGCCAACCACCAGATGGGGCAGGGGGGCTGTAAGCCTCCCCGCGCTTCTCGGCAGACGCCGGAGGCTAGCCTGGCGACCCGGGCTGCCTCCGACGTCAATCAGGCGACGACGTCGTCGCCCATGGAGGGGGTTGTAGAGACGATCCAGTAATGGATCAAGTCTCCAACCTCCTGGTCCAGACGAACCTCAACCACTGTGCCGCGGCGCAGGATCTCCTCCTGCAAACCATGGCGCAGTGGTCTGTAGGTGTTGCCGTAGTCGCGGAGCCCTATTTCGTCCCTCCCCGTCCAAATTGGATGGGTGACTGGGACGGCTCCGTGGCAGTCGTCAGCTCCACGGCGGCTCATTCCCCGCCCTTGTCGCTAAAAGACAAGGGTACTGGATATGTTGCCGTCGAATGGGGGGGTATCACCATTTATGGTGTATATTTCTCCCCCAACCGGAGTCTGAGCGACTTCGAGGTCTTCCTCAACAACCTGGAGACCTCGATACGGCGATTGGGGTCTGGGCACGTCCTCGTGCTGGGGGACTTCAATGCAAAGTCCATTGCGTGGGGTTCCCCGGCGACGGACGCCAGGGGCGAAGCCGTCGTGGAGTGGGCGGCGTCGGTGGGCCTCTGTTTGCTAAACAGAGGCGCCACCAACACGTGCGTGCGACAACAGGGGGGGTCGATAGTGGACCTTTCGTTCGCTACCCCTGCAGTCGCCGCACGAGTAAGGAACTGGAGTGTCCTGGATGAGGTCGAGACGCTCTCGGATCACCTTTATATCCGATTCGAGCTCTCCCGGTCCCAGGACGCCAGTAGGGGTCACGCGGCGCGGCGTCCCTCCCGTTTTCCGCGGTGGGCTGTCGCCAAGCTGGACAGGGACCTACTAGAGGAGGCGGCCATTGTTTGCTCTTGGCTGTCTCCGCAGGCCCCGACCGAGGAGGTCGACGTGGGGGCTGGTCGCTTCGCCGATGCGTTAACGCTCATCTGCGATGCGGCCATGCCCCGCGTTCGTGGCCGTCGGCCTCCTCGGAAGGAGGTCTACTGGTGGTCCCAGGAGTTGGCGGACCTCCGTGCGGCTTGCGTACGTGCCCGGAGGTCCCACACCCGGAGTCAGCGGCGTCACCGCGGAGGCGGTGAGGAGGTGGACCGGCTTCACGAGGAGTACCGAGCAGCTCGGGAAACTCTGAGGCTGGCCATCTGCCGCGCCAAAGACGCGTCTAGAGAGGAGATGCTGGAGAGCCTCGAGCGTGACCCCTGGGGTCGCCCTTACCGTGCGGTGCGTCAAAAGCTCCGCACACAGGGCCCCCCCCTTACGGAGACTCTCCAGCCCAGCTTCCTGCAGGAAGTGGTCGAGGGCCTATTCCCGCAGCAGGCGGGACACACACCCCCATCGATGGCCCGTCGTGGTCGTCGTCGGGGCAGCGTGGGTGATGTTCCGCCTGTCAGGGAATCGGAGGTAGGGGCGGCTGTTCTACGGATCCGGTCCAAGAACACCGCCCCCGGGCCGGACGGGGTTCCAGCCCGAGTGATGGCCCGAGCCCTCGACTACATGTCGGACCACCTCAGGGGAGTGTTGGACGCTAGCCTGGCGTCCGGACGCTTCCCTGAGCGTTGGAAGTGCGGGAAGCTGGTCCTAATCCAAAAACATGGACGGCCTGCCGATTCGGTCGCGGCCTACAGGCCCATCGTGTTGCTGGACGAGGCGGGCAAGTTGTTTGAGAGGGTTCTCTCTGTCCGCATCGTCCGGCACCTCAGCGAGGTGGGGCCCGACCTGTCGGACGCCCAATTCGGCTTCCGAGAAGGGCGTTCGACGGTCGACGCGATCCTGCGCCTGAGGGCCGTGACTGAAGAGGCGGTGAGAGGCGGCGGAGTGGTGTTGGCGGTGTCATTGGACATCGCCAACGCCTTCAATAGTCTGCCATTCGGCTGCATCAGGGCCGCACTCCAGTACCACGGAGTGCCAGGGTACCTGAGGCGGCTGGTGGCAGACTATTTAGAGGAGCGTACCGTCGAGTACGAGGACCGAGGTGGCGCCTTGAGACGCAGGGCCATGTCGTGCGGTGTTCCACAGGGGTCTGTCCTAGGACCACTCCTGTGGAACATGGGATACGACTGGGCCCTACGAGGGCGTCTCCCCCCCGGGCTGGGTGTGATCTGTTACGCAGACGACACCCTGGTCACGGCCCGGGGGGCAAACTTTGAGGAGGCGGCGCGCCTGGCCACCACAGGAGTATCCCGGGTGGTCGGGCGCATCGAGGCGCTGGGTCTGCGGGTGGCCCTGGACAAGACGGAGGCCCTATTATTTCATGGGCCCCGTCGTGGTCCGCCCGCCGGCGCCTCGATCGAGGTCAACTCGGTCCTCGTACTGGTCCGGGCCCAGATGAGGTACCTGGGTCTGGTCCTCGACGGTAGGTGGCTCTTCGACGAGCACTTCCGACAGCTTGGTCCTAAGCTGGTGGGCACTGCCTCCGCCCTAGGGCGACTTCTGCCCAATTTGGGCGGGGCCAGTGTCCCCACTAGGCAGCTGTACACGGGGGTTGTCCGGTCAATGGCACTTTACGGTGCACCGGTGTGGGCGGCGGCTCTGTCCGCCCAGAACAGGGCGCGCCTCTGGCGCCCCCAGCGGATACTGGCGGTCAGAGCCATACGCGGATACCGCACCGTGTCCACAGAGGCGGCGTGTGCCTTGGCCGGAACACCCCCGTGGGATTTGGAGGCGGAAGTGCTCGCCGAAGTTTATCGGCGAGTGGCTGACTTCCGGGCGGAGAGCGGATTTCGCCCTCCGCCCGAGGACGTGCGCGAGTGGCGCGAAGCCGCTCGTCGAGCCACCATGCTGAGATGGTCGCTCCGGCTGGAGACCCCACGCGCTGGCTTCGCCGCCGTGGAGGCTCTTCAGCCGGTCATCGAGGAGTGGACAGGGCGGCAGCACGGGACCCTTTCCTTCCGGCTGACGCAGGTACTTTCCGGGCACGGTTGCTTCGGAAAGTACCTGCACTCGGTCGCTAGGAGGGAACCGAGTCCCGCCTGCCACCACTGCGACTGCAGTGAGGACACGGCCCAGCACACGCTGGCGGTCTGCCCCGCTTGGGCGGCGCAGCGCCGGGTCCTCACTGCAGTCATCGGAGGGGATCTCTCGCTACCGGCCGTCATAAGATCGATGGCCGGCAGCGACAGTTGTTTTACCGCGGTCGCAACCTTCTGCGAGGACGTAATCTTGCAGAAGGAGGTGGCGGAGAAGGCCCGGGAGGATGCTATCCAATCGGACCCGATCCGCCGCCGGCGCCCCGGGCGGCGGAGGCGCGCATACCTGCGTCTCATGCCGCCCTGAGAGTGGCCGCGGATGGGCGGGACGGGTTTCCCGTCCGTCCGCAGTAGTGGCCAACCGCGAGGGGGCGGCGTCCGCGTGTGACCGGACGTTGCCCAATTAGAGAGTACACAATTGAGGTGGTGCCCGCAACAGTGCGGGCAGGCGCCGGTTGGAGTCCAGAAGGAAATCCCCTCCCTGGACTCCTTCCAATACAAAGGCGCAGAGAGGGTCACACCGTGTGGTTTTAGTCGGTTCGAGTCCGACACACCACCCCGCCGTAACCCCCGACGGGGTGACGGTCCGCGGGGATTTCCACACGTTAAAAAAAAAAAAAAAAAAAAAAAAAAAAGGATAGGCTACATAGATACTTGACAATTAAATAAAAATAGAAGTTGTAATGTACGCGCGCCCCGGAGGTTAGCCTCGTACTAAGTTCAAGTCTCAAACGTCATTCGCCTGTCAGTTTGACGTTTTGTTACTTTGACGTCTCGCTAGTGGCGAGAACAGAAGTATTAAATATACGGTTAGACTAGTGGTTTAAGCGGTCACCACGCCGCTTTCTATTGCGCCAAGTATTGTGGGTCTAAGTCCGATATCAGATAAATAAATAACAAATAAATCCACAAATTGTTATTCTGGGACTGGGTGTTCTTTGTGTCCATTTCGAATATATTTGTAAAGTCCCCAGTGACATAGAATGTATATTCCTAACGTGGGATATGTCTTTTGAAAGGAAAGGAAATCGATGTCATGTGAATTCGTATTACGAATCGATTTGTATGCCAAATCCTTTTATGTTCAAGAGCTCCTATGATTTAAATTAAAAGCCATTTCTTACTTCGACTTGGTTCAAGATGGCTGTATAACATCCCATCAAATTTGGCATGGAGTTAATTTGGTCCCCGAGGAAGAAAATACATTACTATTTACAGCAACAACACCGCTCCACCTACGTATATGTTATACGTGGGTGGAGCCGCGGGAAATAACTAGTATACTATAAACAAATCAATATTGTATTCGTATACTGCATGACCCAGATAATTTAATAGTTTAGTCCACTAATGCGTTGCATAACACGACAATCGTTCGGTATGCGTTAAGAAACGTGTTCGGACATAATTTATAGCTTCTACTGGATGTCAAGGTTGAGATCGTGTAGAGAAACTTCAAATTATGTTACGCACAATACCTTACGATATTAAGTTATACGGTTTGACTTTAAATAACTTGTTAAAGACATTTTTTAAACGACTCATTGTCACGTTTCAATCATAATATAAGCAGGTACATCATCCATACTAACATTATAAATTCTAAACTAACTCTGTATGTCTGAGCACGTTGTCTGTCAGCACTGTCTCGGAAAGCACGTTAAGCCATCGGTCCCGGGTGTGATGAACATCTATGGCAATCGTTATTGGGAATTCAGTACCCTCAAATATTCTAACATCTAGTTCAATCTTCGAATATCAGTTCTCCCTTAGCGGAGGTCTAAGGCCAGTCGTTTCGTGGAAAAACTGATATTCAAGTAAAACCGGTTGAACTAGTAGCCGACCCCAAATAATATCAGGAATAAAGGCTAGGAATAAAAAAATACCCCTACTCTTAGATCTAGCTTTCCAATAAAAATCGGTTATCTGTAAAGTCAGTTTACTGACGATAGTTGAACGTGAAAACGTCATAAGAAAATACTGATTGTGCCTCTTTGTCGCTGATTTCGCGCTCTCGCTTGCACTTCAAGCCTTAAATGGAACGCCTCAGAGCGAGGTAACACCGCATGAGTCATGTTTTTTCGTGCGTGCAGCCGGCTCCATCGATTTATAAGACGTTGTCACGTCAAAAATTACAATCAAAATCGGTTCATTCATCATCAAAGTTCTTAGGTAAACATAAAAAAAGAAATTCGAATTGAAAACCTTCTCCTTTTTTGAGGTCGGTTAAAAATCAAATTAATTTCAGTATATTTTTATCGATTCCCTTGCTTCAATATCCATGTTCTGCTTCAATCTGTGTACGGTACAAGATGGGGTTGGGGTTTCGAAGCATAAATCTATTAGAGGAACAAACTGAGTTAGATCAGGACGTGAGTGCCTCACTGATCCATACGTATGAGTGACTCATAATTTTGTTGTCCCGAATACGGGGTTCTTGTTCTTCGCCGCATCCATATTTAAAAAGATTTTTTTATAATCAAGTTTTTGAGGCATTGACATACTGTCTCTAGAGTCGTCACAAATTAAGAAGCCCGTTTTGACATTTGTCATCGTGTTTTTAAATAACGAATAATTCGTGTTTTTCATTTTTTTTTTCAATATAAAGTTAAACTTGATGCTTATTTATGATACGCGTTGTGATAGTGTAATGGGTAACATAGTAATTAAATAGGATTATGAATTTGATTTTTCAAAGTCAAAAATTTGGTTTCTTATTTTGTGACGACAATAGGTTATGTATAGAATTGAAGAATAGTTTTACGTGAATATGTGAACTAAACGTTTTTAATTTTTAGCGTTTAGTTTTGATATGATACCATAATCGTGTCCGTGATTCGAAGGTCAGTTTTAGTCCGGTTATTATAGGATTTCAGTTGTGAAGCTTAGGTGGAGGCTTTTAGGCGGCTTAAAAACATCCAACGGCAATATTACGATTACGCCATAACGTTGTCTTGCCAGTCCCCAATCTGCACTCCGCTAGCGTGGGAACGTCTGGCTGGCTTTAACCCTTTCCTGATAGGATCCCAAGCCCAGCAGTGGGACATTGTGGGTTCTTGATGATGAGTTTTGATATCGTTTATTTTAACATGTCTCTCTTTTTTAGGGTTCCGTACCCAAAAGGTAAAACGGGACCCTATTACGAAGACTCCGCTGTCCGTCCGTCTGTCTGTCTGTCATAAGGCTGTATCTCTTATGTTATTCTTTTCACAGATAATGTATTTCTGTTGCCGCAGAATAAAATAAATGTTTAAAGGGCATTTTGCAACAAACGCGATTTTTTTTGCAATTATTGCTCGATATTAACAATGGTAACAGTTAGACGCTTGAAATGTGTATGTTATTACATACACATTTCAAGCGGCTAACTACTATTATACGGAACCCTTCCTTACTTGTTGGCGGAATACTCTGTTACTTTATTAAAATATTTGGGTAGGCTTATACATCTATGAACAAAATCTATGTTGGTTACGTTATAATAAGTATGTTATTTTTATTAGAAGCCCACCACTGACCTAAAAGAGACAAATCCTTATGTCTAGACAGGGTCTATTATAGGTTGTGATGATGATGATAATAATATAATAAATTCATCATAATAACATCAATAACCAATTTGATAAAATTACGTTTTGTAAGGTACTACAATAAAATCAAATGTACATAACTATTTTTAATCGATCTATCGATCGTAATAGTTACGTGAATGTGATAATCGATCATGCAACGTGAGTCGATATTATGAGCGATTATAACACGATGGATCAATTTGATGCATATAAAAGTGGAACATTCGTTTTATAGTTGTTAATGTTGTCTGGCCTGTTCGTCTACCGGTTAGTGACCCAGACTTCTAAGTCAGCGGAGGAAGTGAGTTCGATTCCCACTAAAGATAAAAATAATGTGACAATGTGTGCTGTTGCCTTGTTGGTCTAGTTGTTAGCGTATGCGGCTACTCATAAAGAGGTTTCGGGTTCGAGACCCGGGACGGATCAAATGTCTTCTATGTATAATATGGGACTAGATGGCGTTGTGTGTAAAAGATGTCCAATCTATTTTTTTAAGTTTTTAAATTACGATCATTTATTCTAAATATAGGTGTAATTTATCTATCATCACTATCATAAACTGCCCTAGCAGTCCACTACTGGACATACTGGACAAAAATAAGCGAGGCTAAGCCTCTCTCTGGAAAAGAGGTTTTTTCCTACTATACCACGCTGTAGGACGGCCGCAGGCCAGGTGGAGTGATGATTTGGGAGAGGCCTATGTCTGAGAGGCTGAAATTTCAAGTTTTCCTTCACTTTTGTCTTGCGTAGTTAGCTCAGTCGCCTCCTACGATGTAATAAATAGGGCTGGTAACACTCACACGGACAATTTATTTATAAAATATATGTATTTAGAAAGATATAAGTATGTATAATTGCAGCCTCGTTGCGCAGGATCTGCCTTTTTCAGTATCAGTGTAATATGTAACATAAGTATTTGAGAACCTTTCATAATTTTATTGCTTTCGTTTTCTCTCTTACTAACCGATTCTGCGTAGATTCTCCAGATGATAACTTTATTTATTCTGTGTTTATATTTTTTAAACCTTTAAAATCCGTATAAATACTTTAAGATTGGCAATATTATATTTCAAACTGGTTTCAAAATGGCTGATGCTTATAGTACAGACTTCGAGCCTAGTTTAAACATCGAAATGTCAACCTGCTGCAAGTTATCGATGCTCATTGTCAATGCAGTTAGTTACCTCATTCTTGTGACAAACCAGATGTAATCATAAGTATAAGAAGCATTGTATTTGTATTGTAATGTGAGTTTTTTCAATAAATTATTATTATTATTATAAACTGTTTAAATTTCGAATATACTTGTTTCAAAACAAACCGTTTATGTTTATTTAAGTTTTTTTAAGTATAATCTTTTTGGTTCGATATTAATAAAACTTTAGTATTTATCAAGGATCATCTATAATGACTTTTATGACTAATTACTAAGGGAGAAGTGATTATTTGTGTACTATTTCAGATCGGATCTAAAAGTAGACTCTATTGGAAGAAAAGAAGGTTAAATCGTAGATAAAGAATTTGTCTTTTATCTTTGTAAAACCGAAACCGAAAAAAAATGAATCAGGAGACAAATTAATCGGAACACAGAAAAAAATCAGACACAAATGAGAAATGGAAATCGAAAATGATTATAATACGTGTTATTTGTTTGCAACTTTCTGCCTGATCTGAAACTGAGCTTTGATTGCCATGTTGATCTAGTGGTTACCGTAAAATAATCTAATATTTTCATTTTCGCAAAGATATCTTTGATGACTAATTATTTCCTTTAACATAGTTTCACACACACATTTCGCAAAAAAAACAATTATTAAATGTAGATCTAATGGTTAGCGTATGCGGCTGCCGATCAAGAGGTCTCGGGTTCAATTCCTGGGTCGCACCAAATATTGGTATGATCCACAAATATTTGTTTTGGAGTCTTGAGTGTTTTCTATGTATAATATGTATCAATTTACAAAAAAACGTATGTTTATGTATTTATATCAGTTATTTACTACCCAGCTGTGCTTAGTTTGGGACTAGATGACGTTGTGTGTAAGATGTCCAAAATATTTATTTATTATTCATTTTAGAATACAAATTATATGAAACATTGACCTCATCTCCATCTTATTATTCCCAATATTATTTGAGGTCGGCTAACTTTAACCGGTTTTGCATGAATATCAGATTTCCTCGGAGCCTCCGAAATCCTGAGGGCGAACTCAATCCGAAGGTTGAACTCGTAGTCAGTATATCTGAGGGCACTGACTTTCCAATAACGATTACGAATACGATAGATGTTTATGATAATCGGGACCGATAGCTTAACGTGCTTGTCAAGGGGCCTTCATAAGACGTTGATAAATTATAAATTCCCTCTTTCGTAGGGAGTGAGATTTATAGACACCTTTTCCATTAGATACTCATATTTCCTAGAATAACATAAAACCAGTAATAGCAATAGTATATACATATAATCTATGTTTGATTACACCATCGCGTTTTTATGTTGTAACTGAAAACCCATTAGGAATTGTAAAGTGATCTTTATATTCACCAATAAATGTTTGATTTCGTTCTTTTAAACTTTATAAAATAAAATCAGATATCAGCCATTAACAACTTTAAACAGAAGAATTTAAAAAGTGTTTTTTTTCTTTTTATCTAGAACCTTCTTAGATAATTGTTAAAAAGAAAAGCGCGGCTTTCACTATTGAGTTTCTAATTTTAAAATTTTAGAACGTCATTGTTGTCTTTGGCAAAAGTTTTGTTTTAATTTTGGGAAAGGCTAGTAATTATTTTAACTGTGTTCTAGGTTTGCTTAATCTTTAATCAGTGTTAAACGAGAGAAAAGTAAATCGAAGTTTTCTAAGTAATTATCTCAGAAATTAGGATACCTAACCTTATATTTATTTTAAACTGTGATAAAAATAACTGATAATTATTTAAGGTTGCTTGTAGAAAATTAAATGGAGTTAAATTTTGAAATTTGACAAATGAGTAACGTAATGTGTTTTTCCTATTTCTGTGAAGATATTTATTTAGTAGCTACATTTTTATAACTTAGTTTATTAAACTTTGAAGTTCCTTTTTTGTTCATGAATATCTGTACTCGATGTAATTAAAAAGTAAAAAAGTTTATATTTCAAAAATACTGTGTATCGTAGGGAAAATACAGAGGCGGGAGCGAGAATTCAATTTAAATGTTGCTTTACGTACGTAAAGGAAATTGCAAAGGTACAGCGTAATTCGATACAAGCTCAGTTTGTGTGCTCTAGTTCTATATCTGTTTGCAATAGCTGTGACAGTGCTGACAGTAACCACAATAATTAATTAAATATTGTATTCTTGAATGGCAAAATAGTTTAAAACCTCTTTGTTTCCTTGTAATAGAATAAAAACTTTCCCATTTCACCTACGAGTATAGGGGAGGTACTTTAAAAAAAATATTTTTCTTTTTTTATTGTAGCATTTTGTTGACCTAATAGAAACACATATCTATGCAAAGTTTCAATAACAATAAGCTCCGCAGGCATGCATCTAATTCAATTGTGCAAACATATCCCCTTTCAGTAAGAAATTCAAAAAAGTCCTTAGTTCTGTAATGGTTAGGTAGTGTTTGAGGATAATGTGAATTGACAAATCTAGATATAAAGAAAACTCTAGAAAACCGTATCAAACATTTATAAGAGTGTACATAAAATGACTCATATTTAAATAGCTTTCCCTCGCGGCTCCGCCTGCGTGTATGTCGGTAATCGCGGTAAAAAGTAGCCTACGAGTATGTCCATTCTCAGCCTCTAAACCAGAGATTCCCAAACTTATTTTATCCACTGCCCCCTTTGAGAATTAATTATTTTTAGCGCCCCCATTTTATCACCTACTTAAAAACCACTATAACTTCAAATTAAATAAATAAATTATTGTGAGCTATATTAGCGGAGATTAAACATTCATTCTAAACGAGAATTTTACTATAACGAGTTGTATAAAGTTTTGCCGTGAATGACGGACAGCCAGACAGTCAGACAAAGTTACTTTCGTATTTACAATATTAGTAAGGATGTATAAAGGGCGGCCTTAATGCAAAAAGCAATCTTTCGCAGACAACCTTAGGATCAAAATATTTCGGGGAGATAGCACTAGATAAAGAATTTTATTTGTCATAATTTTTATATACTTGAGAAATATCGGTCAAACATATATCATGCAGAATATCTGTTTTTATGAATTTAAATACATAACAATCATTAGCATACCTGTCATAACATATAACTGTTTTATAATTCTTGTATAAAAAATCATTTTAATAAAAACTGTAATGGAAGTACGATTAAGATCAAATTCTTTCAAGATAATCCTATATTACTTGCTCCATTTATTTCGACTAGATATTTTAATTTCCATTTCATTCTCATAAATAAAAGTGTCCGTTTGTGTAAATGCATATGAAAGTTAACATTACTTACATCAAGAAAGTTTTTTTTTGTCTGTCTGTAAGTCTGTTTGTACCGGCTAATATCTGGAACGGCTAGATCGATTTTGAAGGGACTATCACTGGCATAAAAATGATGACACAACGTGTAGCTTAGGCCAACTTTTTTTGACTAACTGATACGTTAAGTTTTTCGCGATTTACAACAATAACAAAGCTCGTAATTGAATAAAAACTCGTTTTGTAAATAAAGTGGTTAAGTAACTGGTAACATTATGATATAACTTTGTAACCTTTGAAAGAGAAATTCTATGTTTTCAAATAAAGAAGTGTCTCTTTCAAAAATATGATGACTCATCTCTCAGTTTACAAAAGAAATGTTCATAATCTGAGACTCATCTATGGTAATATGATATAGCTAGAGAGTTAATATTGTGTAAAGAAACTAATCCCTAGAACTACCATAAATTCTAAATTATACCTAGAGTGTTTATTAAGAAACTTTTATGTATAGGCTACGACCGCGACCCTTAAGGTCGAAGCAGTGACCATAAACGTGAGAAGCATTGAAAGACGTAGAAAATTAATTATAACTAATTCGGTATTTATTTCAGAAGATCTGCATCAGCTTCGAGATCAAGGAAGAATTACTTACTTAGATTTTTATATATTATCATAATAATCGACTGCCTTGTAGGTCTAGTGGTTAGCGTGCTACTGATAAAGAGATCTCGGGTTCGATTCCTGGGTCGAACCAAATGTTTGTATGATATAGAAAGACTTTAGGTGTTTTCTATGTATTATGTTTTAAAAGTATGTATTTACGAAAAAAAGTATGTTTATGTATTTATATTATATCAGTTGTCTAGTACTTACCTATAGTACAAGCTCTGCTTAGTTTGGCACTAGATGATGTTGTGTGTCAGATGACCGAAATAATATATTTATTAGATACATAAACATATAACAAACCAAAGACATACAATTAATATTACATTTTACAGTTTACAATATTTAGGTCTGAAGTCCAATTAAAACTTTACATATCTTTTAATGTAATTTTACTTCAATGAAAAAGATACCAGACATTAGATTATGATACCAAATATTGTTCAGAAGCCTTCCATAATGATCGCGGTTTTAAATTCAATAAATATGTTGAAATAAATATCATTTTCAGAGCTAGAGAGATATCAGAATTAATACAACAAAATACATTTTTAAATATCATTCTTACAAATCGTAATAATCAATGTTAAACGAAGGGCAAATAAATAAATACAGAATTTAAATCTGAAATGTTTATTCACATTCATACATACCATACTATTCAATTTTAATATTGAATAATAAAAAAAAATAATATATTAATTATGATATAACTGCGTTCACTTTTAATTAAAAATATTAAACATAAATTATTGGCTCCTAAAATTTTACTTTATTAAAAAAAAAAACTTACCAAAAAGTCCAAAAACAGTAAGACACTGCTTCCCGAAACGAGCGATATCCGCCATAATAACTCTAATGTAATGATTACGTCACGCCACTTTCACTTACGACGCCACTATAACATTCTACAACCACTTATGAAACAGGGGACGGTGCACTCCAGAGTTCGTCGTACTTAAAATTACAAGAAAAAAAAGGTTTAAGGTTTTTGGACGAAACTCGGATCGGGTTACTTTTGACGTTGTTTTTTTGGCGGGAAATTTTGACATAACGCGTGAGCCGCGCTCACTCACGTAATGGACAGTGAGTTCAACTCGTGGTGCGAAGTGCTTTTACTTTCTGCGGTGCCAGTGGGGAGTGCATCGTTGGGTCCGTCTCTGATCATTGTCCTCTACATAGATGTAGGAAAGTAGTAACAGTGCGACGCCTTGACAGCAATTATGCGATAGCAAAAAGGTGAATAATCGCACGTAAAACAATGTGCGTCGGTTTACGAAGATTGTTTGGTTCAATCTAAGATTATCTGTCGGCCTGTGGGTGAAATAGTTTCAATCTTAATAACTTTGAAACAGGGAACTGCTCTGTAATTAATGATCGAACTTTTGAAATGTATTCTACAGATTGTTCCGAAAGTATAACCAAGTAATTTTAAGGGCTTAACACAACAATGGATTAAACTGTAATTTTTAGGGTTCCGTAGCCAAATGGCAAAAAACGGAACCCTTATAGATTCGTCAAGTCTGTCTGTCTGTCCGTATGTCACAGCCAATTATTTCCGAAACTATAAGAGCTATACTGTTGAAATTTGGCCAGTCGATGTATTCTGTGAACCGCATTAACATTTTTACATAAAAATAGAAAAAAAACAATTCATTTTGGGGGTCCCCATACTTGGAACTGAAACTCAAAAAAATTTTTTTCATCAAACCTATACGTGTGTGGTATCTATGGATAGGTGTTCAAAAATGATGTTGAGGTTTCTAATATCATTTTTTTCTAAACTGAATAGTTTGCGCGAGAGACACTTCCAAAGTGGAAAAATGTGTGTGTCCCCCGCCTTCTAACTTCTAAAATAAGAGCGTGATAAAAAAAAAAAAAATATATGTTGTACATTACCATGCAAACTACCAACGAAAATTGGTTTGAACGAGATCTAGTGAGTAGTTTTTTTTAAATACGTCGTAAATCGTAACACGCAATTTCCTTTCATC
The DNA here is from genome assembly GCA_932526445.1 of Phragmatobia fuliginosa. Taxonomy (NCBI): domain Eukaryota; kingdom Metazoa; phylum Arthropoda; class Insecta; order Lepidoptera; family Erebidae; genus Phragmatobia; species Phragmatobia fuliginosa. The sequence goes on along the minus strand of OW052078.1, from coordinate 1,842,383 downwards.
CAATCAATACACTAGTATAAAAACATCGATGAAAGTTACAACGAACTACAAGAACTTTTATATGATGTTACTTCTGATTCGGAACCCTTCATGAGCGAGTCCGACTCGCACTTGGCCGCTTTTTTTATTTACAATATTAACTTAAAGAATATTTACAATATTTACATACAAGTGTAAAAAAATTGCTCCTCCTTATCGTCTACCGGTACCGTTCCCGCAAGACTGGCAGCATTGCCACGTTGAATGGCAATACTAATTCTCTGTGCTAGAAAAAGTCCAGCCTTATGGTCACGAGAAGCGTCGATCAGTTGCTTAGCTAATCCTTTAAAATAGCACGAGCTCTTGGTCTAGTCCAAGCGGTTCAAATATATAATTGCCTGCTAATTGTTGGTATTTACGTCATTTGAGGCTTTCCGCTGATGCAGCAGCGGCAAATAGTAAATCCATTTCAATAACAACATAACGTCCCGCTGTTGTGCTCGGGTCTTCTCTGAGGAGAAGGTTAAAGCCATATGACTCCACAAGCTGAATAATATTACAAGCTCAGAAGTAACTCTGTCATAACATACATACATGAAAGGAAACAGACACAAAGCACACCCAAACTCAGAACAATATTTGTGGATTTGAATCTTATATAATTGTTAAGCTGACCGAGTCCGGCTTGGGGACTGGCAAGGCACGTTGAGGATACTTAATCTTCCTGTTAGATGTTTTTAAGCCGCCCAAAGGCCTCCAACTGACCTCACGACTGTTATTTTATAATATCAACCGGGACCGACTGCTTAAGGAGACCTCCGAATCACGGAAACGCTCATAACAAATTGTGCCACAAACGGTCACCCATCTAAGTCTGACCGCGCTGTGGTTGCTTACCCTCGGTGTTTGTTTGCAATCACCTAAGTCCACTCGGCTATGTGTGCTTCTAGAGCTCTATTAGTCACTTTTAATACGTAACAATAAGAATCCGTAGAAGTCAAAATATCGAAATTGCATTACACAACAGAGCTTGAAGCGACGGAATAATTGTAACCATTCATCATGGCTACATTACACAAGGTTCAAAGTCATTTCTATACCTACAAATAAATAAATGAAATGTCTGTATGTAATATCAAAGTGTCACTTTCTTAGGGTTCCGTAGTTCATGACTCGGAACCCTTATAGATTCATCATGTCCGTCCGTTCGTCCGTCCTCGACCTACCGCCCAAACGGTTGGTGCTAGAGATGAAACTTTGCCAGAATATGTGTTGTAATTACGTCGACAGTGCTACAGTAAAATTAAGAGAAATATTTTTATTTGGGGTACCTCCCCTACACGTAAAGTGGGGATGATTTTTTTTCTCGCGGCTACCCCATCGGGTATCAAATACCTATTATTTTAAAAACAATAAAGGGTTTCTAAATCGATTTATTAATTTAGATATCCGTTTGCGAGAAATTCCACTTTAAAGGGCACTTTTTTGTAAAAACAGGGCGTCCCCCCCCCCCCCCCCCCCCCCCTCTAAAAGCTAAACGGCTGGCCAACAAAATCTAGAAAAAATCGTGATGGTGGTCCATGTACTTTAAAGAAAAACTATAACGTATTAGATTACTTTGTTAGTTTAGGAGTTATAGAGGTTTAACTTGTAAAACGCGCTTACTTGGAAAACGTCATACAAAATTAACCCATATTAATGGGTTAATTTTGTATGATTTTAAATAATAATTGTTATGTTTACGTATTAACGTAAACATAACAATTATCTATTGGATGCGATTTTAAATCCACGTACCATTATTAGTGACTGAGGAACCCTTTCCTGTGCGTGGCCTGACACGCACTTGGCCGATTTTTTTATTGATGCATATGAAATTATACGTTACTTACACCAAAAAGATAGTTTAAAGTTGAATTTACATTATATATTTAATAAATTTATTTTAAATTGTTGCTATTGTTGACATTTTTTAAATTATTATCTTTAATTATTATAGTTGTGACTCAAATTGTAATTATCGCTTTTATATATGTCTTTTGCATTTAAGAATATTGTCTGGACTTTAAAAGAGACTGTGATCCCTGAGTTTGTTTCGTCCTTTCTTCTCAGGGCTAGTCCAGTTAGGAAAGGCCGAACTCATCTGCTCAAAAAAAAAGTTTAACTTGCAAAAGTGTTTATGTAACCTAATTGCAGAATAAATAATTTGATTTGAAAAGCAATTTTTTTAATTTTTAAATCTGCCTGTTTGTTCCTGGTAATCTCTAGGACGACTGGGCCGATTTTGACAGGAATTTCTCTGTAAGAAAGCTGATGCCCTAAGGAGTAATCTAAGCTATTTTTTTACACTAGCATCGTTCCTCGGCGTTACTCGCGATTTACAACAATAACCACGGGTAACCCCGCGTGACTAAGCTAGTAAAGGATAAAATATTCATAAAAGATTTTATAAAGACGGACGGAAAACCCTGGTTGCTTAACAACGTTTGTGGCGATTCTTAAAATCGTTACAAAATGTGTGGTGCTGGTATTGAAACGTGAGAGAGGTCCGGTACAAATAGAGGGCGTGAGGTCATAAATATCAGTGTAAATACTTTGTTTTGTAGATTTTGTGTTTGGAAATATATATTTTGGATTGTTTGCTTTAATGTTTTTGGAAATTGTTATTCTGAGGTTGAGTCTTTGTGTCCGTTTCATGAATATCTGTGAAGTTCACCGCGATATAGGAGATATACTAATACTGGCTTACATCCGCGGCTCTGTTTAAGTATATGTCGGTCGCGGTAAAAAGTAGCCTATGTCCTTATGTCTTGACTATCTGTGTACCTCATCATCATCATCAACAGCCTTTAACAGTCCACTGCTGGACATAGGCCTCTCCTTAAAAAGGAGGTTTTAGCCTACTACACGCTGGCCAGACGGGTTGGTAAAGGGTTTATTTCAAGTTTTCCTTCTCTTTGCAGTGATGTTAGCTGCTTATTTTGTTCCTTTAGTCGCCTCTTACGACACCCATGTAATGAATAGGGGTGGTGACACTTTGTATTCTTAATCCGTCACCACACGGACAATACTGACAATATTGTGTACCTGTATAAATTGAATTTAATTGGGTTTAGTAGTTTTTATATGAAAGCGGGACAGACAGACAGCGTTACTTTCGCATTTATAATATTTTTTGTGTTTGTGTGACTCGCAAATATTTGTTTCGAAGGTCGGTTGTTTTCTATGTATAATACTTATGTATTTACAAAAAAAAAGTATGTTAATGTATTTAAATAAGTTGTCTAGTACCCATAATACAAGCTGAGCTGAGTTTGGGACTAGATGACATTGTATGTAAGACGTTCAAAAATTTTATTCCAAGTATTGTACAAAGGGCGGCCTCATTGCCAAGGCATCTCTTCCAGACAACCTTGGGAGGGATAAAATTGTGTCTTAGAGATAGTAGTGGTGAATAGAGATATATGTAGGTACATTTAGAAGTAAAGGTAGTAGGTAAATGGTAAGGGCCATGGGCGTACCCAGGGGGGGGCAGGGAGGGGCAGCTGCCCCCCCCCTGGAAATCTCGCAGAACATGTATGAACTTGCCTAATTATTAATCAAAGTATAAACGGGGCCTTATGCTCTAACTTTTAAATAAACCGCGCAGTAGACACTGGCAAAATGCACGGTGCAATCGCCAAAAAACCGCGCGCGACGATGGCGGACGAAGAATAACGAACTTAGGCTAAGTACTCACGAAGCGTTTTTCTCCCGTGCCCGCTGCGGTGGTGGAACTACTGTTTTATTTCTATACTTACGAAACCGGTTATTTGCGCGGTTACGCGGCCGTCGCGGTTGCGATCTTCGCCCGCCACGTGGCCAAAACCCAGCCCACCTGTAACCGTTTAGCGTTCACTATTTTGCGAACAGAGGCAACTGGACAGCGAACTCAGGCAGAAAATCTTGCAGGCGTGCTGCCAGTTTATCTGCTGAAGCGGCGCTTTCCTTCCCGGGGATCAGGGCGCCGGTCATAGCTCGCTGGGTGCAGAGACCACCTGTGATGCCAAGATCACCCAATCTGATGTTGGCCCTCGCGTTCTCCATCAGCTTGGCTATTCTCCGTTGTTGGAAGTCGCGGCATAACCCTTTTAATTGTCGGTGGCGGTGAGCAGCAGCCCGTCGCCCTGACTGACCGTCTCTACTATTTTCCTGGCCTTGGTCTTTCGACCAAGGGACACACGTCACGCTCGATAAAGGGGCCGCTGTCAGCTGTTGCCTCTCCTGCGCAGGGGATAGCCATACTGGCGCTTGCGACATCTGTGTAGCCCACTGACCCTTCTTCCTCCTCTTTTTTTTTGGCTTTGGGCGACTCCACGCCAGTGGCCACTTCTGTCCCCGGACTTAAGGCCGCTGGTAGCAGCAGCAAGTTCTTCGTACCTGGGCACTGACCTCCTATCATCTTTTTTCGGACCTCAGCAAGAACACGGTCCAGCATGGTGCGAATTGGTCTCGGTCCAGTAAGCTGATCTTTTTTGAGAACGCTGCTTTGGTGGTCTTACCTCGGGCAGTATTGGAGCTCGCCTGGGTGTGTTGATGGGGTTTTGGGTCCCCGCGGCGTATCTTTTCCACCTTCTTTCCGAGGTAGGCCATTTCAGAGCGTAGCGCGTTGTTCTCTTTCCGTAGCCTCCCCACTGCGTCTGTCAGTGCCAACTCATCGGCTCTTTTATAGAATTACGACACTCCGGCCCTGATGGTCGTCAAAGCTGTGACGACAGCCCTTTTGCCGCCTTTGACTTTCTTCGTCCTTTGGAAGGCCTTCTCGATCGCCGAAAGGGACTCATGGATACTAGAGTCGATATCGGCGACGGGTTGGCTCCTCAGCTCCGCCGCAACCAAGATGGACCCGGTGCGTCATCACGCTTCGCCTCGATCCCTGTTCCACTTTCACCGCTCTTTCTACCCCTTGTTGTGCCCTTTTGCAGTGCAAGTTTCTTGGGTCGGTTTTTTTTATCTGACGTACTCTTCGGTTTTGTCTTACGGGTTTGTGGTGACCGCGAGGAAACAGAGCAGAGAGCCAAGCATCGCTCTCTTCTGAATCTCCTTTCTGCAACCCTGGACCTTGATTAAGGGATTCCATAGGCCGACGCTTGATCGTCGCCGTTTGCCCTGCGCTACCTCTTCCTCCTAAGCACTCCCTTGATTGGGCGCGAGAAGACACTGGGCTCGGCGTTCTGGGACGCACAAAACTGGGCTTGTCCGCCCTGGTTGATGTGCCCGGACTCGGACACCCTTGTGTACGTAACTGTGCCCCCCAAGAATAGGTGCCGAGGGATTCTCCGTCCGCGGCGCGGCCGGTACCCTCCTGGAGTAATATATTCTCTTGAGTCACGTCCATAATGGTTTTGCTCTTAAACGTGAGCTAACGTTGTGTTGCCCTAGCGGCCGGCATATCCCTCCAACCGTTAACCTCTTCGCCGGGCTCCCTCAGCTTGGGTTAGGAGTAATTTTTTAAAGAGCTTTTCTTCCACGCGGTGTTCTCCACCCTCCTCCTCGTTCGAGAAAACTCCCGCTCCCGATTGCTCAGCGTATACGGGTTGGGCCGATCGGCTGCCGGAGTTCGGCAGTGATCACCGTCAGTGGCTCCATATGGAATCTTCGACGGCAACCCCGTCGCCCCCATAAAGTGTCGTCTTCTGACGTAACTCTTACACCTGCCCTCTGCGTAACAGAAGGCCACGTGGAGAGGTAGCTCTTTGCATGTGGCTTAGGCCACCTTTGCTCCTATGATTTTAATGGAGGTTTCTTCTCTCGGCCACTTTCCAAACTAGGAGAAGGCCCCCGCTCCCGAACATCGGCGTCTGCGTGTCGGGCCGACCGGTTGCCGGTGTTCGGCGTTGACCGCTACCAAGTAGTTTAGGAACAGCCGACAGCAGTCCTGTCGCCCCTCTTGTAGCCCTTAGGCTGCACTCCTTTTGCCAGGGACCACATTGGCCGCGACAGTAACATAATGTCGCGTGTACTACCTTCCGCGTGCAACTGCTGGTCGTCGCATTGGACGCCGTGGTACGGTCTTTTGGAAGGCACACTACATATACCTAATGTTTCATGTAGGAGTGTTTGAGTAGTGTGTATGACAATACAGCCGCGGACGATACAACCTAAAAAATTTGACTTGCCCCCCCCTAGGCCAGATGCTGGGTACGCCCATGGTAAGGGCAGAATATATTGAATAAATAAAATAAAAATATATTTACTGTACACTAGGTAATTAAAACTTAAGATTAGGTGTAGGTACAATTGGCGGCCTTATCGCTCGGAAGCAATCTCTTACAGGCAACCAGTGGATAGAGAGAACAAGATTAGAAGAAAGTATAGGGTAGTGTCTGGTGTATCAACTGTAGATATGCAGTAAAATAAAAGTATTTAGTATAATGTACAGTGATGAACTGGTGATTATACTATTACTATTTATCATTCCCAAGATTTTACTGGTGTTGGCTATTAGTTCAATCGGTTTTGGCTGAATATCAGCTTTTTAAACTGAGCGATTGACACCGGACCTCCGTAACTCTGACTGCGAACTGATTTCGAAGCTTAAGCTAGTTGTCAGTATATTTGAGGGCACCCCTTCATGACAACCGGGCACGGGCGTCAAACACCGTCACCGCTTTCTTGAACAATATCCACTTCAAAAGCAAAAAAAAAAACAGCGAGAAATACCGTGAGGCGCGGCTAGTCAAGGACATAAATTATTCCAATCGCATGCAGGTTTCAATTTTCTTTCCCATTTGGATCGTTCGAATAAAACGTGATCTAACTAAAATTGGATTTTATTTTTTCCATCTCATCCGCTTTTGTTGCCAGCTTATAAAAAATATTCTTAATAAAAAAGATCAACAATCAGGTTGCGCCCGGATACGCGGATAGACTTTATCCTGTCTTTTGTGAATATCTCAACAAGGTACAGGAGTGTGCTGAGAAAAGAAAAAACATTAATATTATCCTGATAAGGGCTTTTGAGGTCTTACGACTACACTAGTGGGGATTTTATTCTGAACATCTCAAAAGATCTGACGCTTTTTATTTCGTATCTTTTAGCGATTTACTTTTTGTTTTACAAAGTAGCCGACCCCAAATACTATTGGGAATAAGGCTACGAAGACCTCTGCGACGTCTGTCTTTCTGTATGATTTGTTTGTTGTTGTTGTGATTGGGATAAATTTAACAACTGTAGCACCGATTTTTATGCTGATTCGGATCTAAGATTTCGGGAGCATATAGTGAACGTATGTAAGAAAGCCTACAGAAGCCTTGGTTTTGTGCTAAGACAGTCTCAAGGTTTTACGAGTATTACAACACTGAAGGTCTTAGATGATGCATTAGTTCGCAGTCACCTAGAACATAGTGCTGTCATTTGGGCTCCGCATGAAACAAAATACAGTGATATGTTAGAACAGGTTCAGAATAAGTTTACAAGATACCTATATTTTAAACTGTACGGGGTGTACCCGTTTTTTCCACTGATGTACCTCACGCTGTTTGTTCTGGGTATGGTCAGCTACAACGAGCTTAGAGTGCGACGGGAATACACACTTGCTGTGTATGCAGTGAGATTACTACGTGGTGTAGATCATAATCCTGGGGTACTGGGCAACCTGAACCTGTGCGTGCCTGACCGGTACATGAGGAGGCGTCGACGCCCGCCCTTATTAGAGGTACCAGCAGCCAGGACTAACCTACTACAGAAAGCACCCCTTACTTGAACTATACATCTTGTCAACGAAGTTCACAAAGAACTAGATATTTTTTCGAGTCAATTGAGTGTACTCGCAAAGTGTCTTTTAAATATAATATTATGTTACAAGGACTAAAATAATTGCAACATTTTTGTTTTGTTTACTTTGTATACTTGTATACTACTTTGTATTATTATTAGTATTTCTAATAAGGATTATTGTCTTTTTTATCAATCAATCAATCAATCAATCAATCAATATTTATTTGCGAATATGGGTCTTACAATCAGATGTTACAATATAATAACGGAACAGCCACATTCTACCTCTAGGCATGCAAATATTTCTTAAATTATATTGGTCACAATTAAATGGTCACACAAGAAAAAAATAAATAATAAATTACATTCAAAGTCAACCTCAACAAATCATGACAAAAGTTAAAAGAAAAGACAAAAGTCAATGAGTCAAAAAACCAATATAAGAACGTCAATTAGATCGTGTCAACACATTTATCTTCTAGATATTCCTTAACACTATAATATGCCTTTTGCAACAAAATGGTTTTTAATTTACCTTTAAACTCATATAAATTTTGAGTGTTACATAAATCAGCTGGCAGCTTATTATAAATTGTTGAAGTCATGCAGAGAACACTTTTGTTCATAAGGGCAGTGGTATTGTACATGGTTTTTATTTTATGTTTATGCCGAGTACTCTGTAGATGTTCAAATAATTGTGTATTTTTCTTTACAAAAATGGCAACTTCAAAGATATACATGCTTGGTACAGTTAATATCTTTAAATTAACAAAATGTTCCCTACAGCTGTCTCTGTTCCTAATTTTACATATGGATCTGATACATTGCTTTTGAGCTTTGAATATCATATCCCAGTCCGTGGAGTTTCCCCAAAATATGATACCATAACGTAATATAGACTCTGCGTAAGCATGATAAGCAGTTAAAACAGTAGGGACACTAACTGATTTTGCCAACATATACAATGCGTATGAAACTTTATTGAGTGTCATGCATACCTTTTCTATATGGTATTTCCAGTTCAAACTACTATCCATTGTTAATCCTAGAAACTTCACAGTATTGACTTCTTCTATTTCTGTACCCTTATATTTGATTTTTACGTCAATTTGAGGTCTAACCCTATTTCGAAATACCATAAAACTAGTCTTACTGAGGTTTATTGCCAGATTATTTGATCTCAGCCAATCAACCAACTTAGAGAGGGCATCGTTCATTGAGACATTTAGTTCGTTATGATCTTTGCTAGAAAATATCACAGTACTATCATCCGCAAACAGAATCATCGGTGCTGAAACTGCGTTTGGAAAGTCGTTAATGTACAGTAAAAACAACAAAGGACCCAGTACACTACCCTGAGGAACCCCAAATTCAACTTGTTTAAAGTCTGACATGAATATTTGTTCTTTCCTTTCCATATCGCATATCCTATGTATAAGAGTTGCTTGTCTTCTATTACTTAAAAATGACATTATTATGTCAAGCACATTTCCTCTAACACCAGTAGCATAAAGTTTTGTTTTCAGTATTTTAAAATCTACACAGTCAAAAGCTTTACTTAAGTCCATAAAAAGTGCACAAACTGGTGTGTTATTGTCTAAGTTAACCATTATATCCTTAATAAATCCGTAAACTGCTTGGTTTATAGTCATATTTTTCCTAAAACCTGTTTGTGCTTTAGTAATTAGGTTATATTTTTCTAGATAGTTATACAGAGCCTGGTTAATTATTTTTTCTAGTACTTTAGAAAACACTGGTATCAAAGCTATTGGCCTGTAGCATGACATATCTTCTCGATCCTGTTTTTTAAACAAGGGCTTAATAATAGTAGTTTTCAGTTTTGAAGGGAATATGCCTTGTAGTATACATAAATTAAATACGTGAGATAGTACCGGTGATATGACTTTACTCACATGTTTTACTACTTTAGTTGCAATGTCATCGTAACCGGTGCTAGACGTATTCTTAAGACTAATTATTATTTTGTGAATGTCAATAGCTGTTGTAGGATGAATAAATATTGAATTAAAGTTATTACAGAATGTCAATGTATCATTATATGTCACATTATTAATTGATGTCATGTTATTACCTATTGTCAACAATTTAATTTGATTAATAAAAAAGTTGTTAAAATGTTGGGCTATTTCCGATGGCTCAGTGATTATGTTACCATTAATTTTTAACCGAGTTATATAATCTTTCGGAGGCTCCATCTTTGCATTGTTAATGATGTTCCAGGTGGCCTTTGATTTGTTTTTACTATTGGTAATGTAGTAATCATTCTGTGCTTTCTTGGTCAAATTAATTATCTTATTTAACTTTGCCGAATAGGATTTAAACTTCAATTTATCTGATTTATTTCTTGTTTTTCTATACTGCCACAGCAATGAACGTTTGTTTTTGGAGCAGAGTTTAATGCCTTTACTGATCCAGTTTTGTTTTTTCCGAATATGTTTCTTAAATCTTACTATAGGAAAGCACAGTTTGTAAAGAAGAATAAATAAATCATAAAATTCATTAAAAGCTGTTTCAGCATCACTGCAATCGTACACCTCAGCGAACGACAAGCAACTGAGATACCCTTTAAATCTATTTAAATTATCATAGCAATAGTCCCTCTTTTCTACCATCCAATATTCTATATCGTAATTGGCCCTAACTGGACATTCCAACAACTGAGCAGTATGATCGGACAGAGCCAAGTCATAGATATTGCTTTTACAGCCTTTAATGTTGTTTATGATAATATGATCTATACACGTCCCAGAAATTAATCGTGTCGGAGATTCTATAACAAAATGTAGATTATATTGTGCTAACAGATATTTATATCTAAGTGCAGTGCCATTTCTTTTTAAAATGTCAATGTTAAAGTCACCACAAATTATGACTTTTTTCCTTTTAAGGCAAAATTGTTGTAAGAGACTATTGAAATTTATAAAAAAAGTATCTACCTCCTCTAAAGTTTTATTAGGTGGTCTGTATATACATATTAAATATATATTATGATTTATAAGTTCAATACCGCTGCACTCTAATATATTTTGAACATGAAATTTTTTGATCGATTCCAATATTTTAAATTTTAAATTATGACGTAGAAGTATGCAAGAACCACCGTGTCTATTCTTTCTTACACATGTTGAGGCGACTGTAAACGAGGGTAAATTTAGTAAAGATATATCCGGTTGGATCATGTTGTGTTCCGTTATGGTTTGTTTTTAGTAAATCTAACTTACTCAAAAGCCCGTTTATATTTTGGTGGATGATATTGATAGTATGCCTATTGCCGAAAAAACATTTTGCCAGCATCTGTCTCAATAGAAAAACAGTTTTTTTGATTCTTATCACAGCAAGAATTATTTAATTCTAACGACTGTAAGTCTATTGTTTGAGTAGCTTTTTCCACTAACATAGGCTTATTCGATCTAGGGATTGCGATATAATCTCTGAACCTGATATGATAACTAATACACAGCATCTCTTTTAGTAATATTTGACAAATATGTCTAGCAAAGTTATAACGACGTGGTACTGCGGCACTGAAACCCATGTCTATATATGTTACATTATTGAACTTAGAACATAATAATTTTATTTCATAATTTAATTTTTTCTCTCTTAAGTATTTGTTATAGGGAACTTCGCAAAACAAAACATTAGTATTTCTTGAAGAACTCAAAAAATTACTGATACAAATACTAAGAATACACGGAGACCTATCATTAGTACCACCCAATACGATGACATAATCTCTATCAGTCAACTGGCCTATTTCTGAGCGTTCGGATTTCAATACGTCCTGTAGTGTAGCTCCTGATTTCCAGTAGCAGGTCACAAGGTAACGCTCACCTATTAGACGTTGTAGGGTACGTTGAATGAGTCGTCCCTGATCATCAGCAATTACTATTACTCTGTTCTTTGGTTGTGTGGACTCCGTATAGCTAGAGGATCTTTTATTGCTAGTTTGTGTCTTAAGTTTAATTTCTTGATCCTTATCAGGGTCACGGGGCGATAATGATAATTTTTGACCATTAAGTAAACTGCAGTCGCATGGTGGGTCCAGTACACATTCTATAGGTGCTTCCTCTTGCTCTCCACGGTTATTTGAGGGATCTGTTGTAATCTCTGCACTACATTCAGGACTCAGACTCATTTGAAAATCATGCGGAATACACTTATCATTCTGGTTATCTTTGTTTGAATTTTGTGTTGGCGTGTGCAATTTCAGAGGTGTAAGGGAGAACCTCTTGCGTTTTTTGCTACGACTTGCCACAGGTGTGGTGTGAAAACTATCTGTACGAGACATTTGTTTATATGTGCCCACTAGTTTTATGTACCTTTCAAGGTCAGATTGCAATTTACAATTCTCGCTAAGGAGGTTTTCGATCTCTTTATGTGCTATCGCCAGTTGTTCTGAGAGGTCCGTTATTCTGTCGATTGACTCTCTCTTCTTCAAAGGTGTACTTGGTAGACTCATTATGGTATTTTCAAAGAGTGGAGAAGATGTTCCTGACTCGTCGCTTAGCGAGTGTGCACGACAGATCCCAGCTGTTCTAAATGTAATATATTGGTCTTGATCCATTGTAAATACTTAGACTTGTGTGTTTTACTAGCCTTTAGAAAGACAGATGATGACACGGAGAAGATTGCAACTTGTGTTAGGCGTATTGCGCCCGATGTTGGTCAGTCTGCGATAATGTTCCAGTTCCCAACTCGCTATTGATCTATGTAATAATTGTCTATGCAACTACAAATATAAAACCTAAATGTGATTTACTCCTACAGTAGCGCCATCTGGAATGTCACTATGAACCAGCGCTGCTACTATGCGATGATTCAGAGGAATCATTTTAACGCTTGCATGCAAATATTCATTAGTCTTTTTGTAGAACAAATAATTTATTTTACAAATGTCAAAAACATAAATTTGTTTCACCAGGATTTGAAACCTCATCCATAGATATCAGCGATCACACAGGACAACAACTAAGCCACAGTATCATTAAACTTTGAGTTATAATTGTGATTTGGTATCCGGGTTTTGGCTATTTAAAAACAAGCAAGTCGTTGAGTATGACTCACTAGTTAGGAATTTTTTTCCACATTCCGTTCTTTTATCGGTAATTCTTTTGGCACTTTTAATTCACTTTTGTGTAACTTATGATGTTTAAACTGCTACTTTTGCATTATTTATAACACTAATGTGATTAGTTTTCATAATGATTGTACACATTTAATTTTTAGGAAAAAAACAAGTCAGCTTGGTTTGTTTTAGTGTAATTCGAGTTTCTTGCGTCTGATGATTTAGAAAACACTGTCACACCTTATACTGATTATATTACACACACTGAGCACATATATAGATAATACTGCTACACATAGTATATTTATTTAATAAAATTAACACGGAACTGTTTCAAACGGAACTGTCTTTGTTTTTCTTTTTGATAATGTAAGTAAGATGTATGTTTTTTATACACTTAAATTAGTAGTTTATGACAAATGTATAAGCTAACCTTCCTATCACATTAGGTCTACCTGTAATGATAGTGAGGGTAATGTAACTGAAATAAATAAATAAATGATTTGTAAAGTTTAAAATGTTTGATAAATACCTATGTCTACCCATGCAAAGGCTTTTGTAAAATTATATTTTGTTTTGTGTGGATATCTAAATTTTAAAATATAACTTACATCCCTAACAACGTGGCATCTATATTCAAAAGAGTTGAAGGCCATTGAGCCACCAGGTGCCATATTAGGCCTTAAATAATACCTTTCGTATTGAAAATTCACTTCACGTATTTTATTGAGAGCGCCTGCCATTTTATTGCGAGCAAAAGGCTACGTGTGGAGGATTTCTTTTGTGCAGGCGCTTATGAGTGGTTTTTGTTAAAATGATTTCAAAGGTTTTATGTTTTTCATTTTATAAGTAGATACCAGGATCTTGTGATATAAATTGAGTGATTTCTGTCCCGCGGTTTTACCTGCGGTTATTGTTGTAAACTGCGAGTAACGCCTAGTCTAAAAAAATGACTAACTCTTTCAGTTATTCGGCTTTCTGCCTGTGAAAGTCTCGTCAAAATTGATCCAGTCGTTCCAGAGATTATTCGGAACAAACCGACAGACATTTTTTTTTTAAATTGCATGTTTGGTGCAAGTATCGTATATACTTTCATATGCATTTAATAAAAACTGTTCATTTTATATTATATACAGACACTTCAATTTTATTTGACTGCCTTGTGAGTCTAGTGGTTGGCGTGTGCGGCTGATGATCCAGAGGTTTCGGGTTCGATTCCCGGGTCAGATCAAATGTTTGTGATCCGTAAATATTTTATTCGGTGTTTGGGTGTTTTCTATGCATAATATTTTTGTATTTACGAAAAAAAGTATGCTTATCTATTTATATCAGTTGTCTGGTACCCATAATATGTACAAGCTTTGCTTAGTTCGGGACTAGATGACGTTGTGTTTAAGATGTCCGAAATATTTGTATAGATATAACAATAACAAATAGTTAAAAAGTCAACTAAATAGTTTTTAATGGAATGTCAACGAAATATTAAGTTTCCACTGCACCAAAGAGTTTCTTTTATGTTTAAACTTCGAAGTAACTCCACTAATATCGCGCGCGAAAACATGACAGGAGTATTTCGTTGTCAAGAAAGGTAAGGCTAGGCCACACTGTATTCACCGGGCGGCGGAGGCGCGAACATCTGCGCCTCATGCTGCCTTGAGTGTGGCCGCTGGTGGACGGGACGGGATTTCCCTCCATCCGCATTAGTTGACCAGCCGCGAGGGGACAGCGTCCGTGTGTGCCGGACGCCGCCCAAGAGACGGAGCCCGCAACAGGGCGCTGGGAGGAGTCCAGAAGGCGATCTTACCCTGGACTTCTCCTCCTCCTAAAAAGAGAAGCGCAAAGAGAAGGACATACCGTGTGATTTTCTGCCGGTTCGAGTCCGACACACCGCCCCGCCAAATGGGAAACCCCGGCGGGGTGAAGATCCATGACGAATTTCCCCACGAAACAAAAAAAAGAGGCTATACTGTATTCGGTTTTAGTGAGAATTAGGTCACTGGTCATTTCTTTAAATTTATCTAAGACTAGCTCTTAACTGCCTCGTTGGTCTAGTGGTTAGCGTATGCGACTACTAATCAAGAGGTCTCGGGTTCAAATCCCGGGTCGGGCCAAAAAGTATTTTTGGGATTTTCTTAGGAAATTCCTAATAGCTGCCCGGAGTTTGGAAGTTTGGCGGTGATTCACGCCCGTGCCTCGGAGAGCACGTAAAGCCGTCGGTCCCGGTTGTCATGAACATCTATGGCAATCGTTATTGGGAAGTCAGTGCCCTCAAATATACTGACAACTAGTTCAATCTTCGAATTTCAGTTCTCCCTTAGGGTTGCGGAGGTCCGATGGCAGCAGTTTTGTGGGGAAATGCTGCTGATTGTGGGGAAATGCTGCTGACATTCAAAGTATCTTTGTGTTGCAAAAGAGAGCTATTCGCGCAATTTATAATCTCAGTTATAGGCAGTCACTGAGGGATAAGTTTAAAGAAATTGGTATTATGACAGTCGCATCTCAATATGTATATGAAAATCTAGTGTATGTTAAGAAAAATATACATTTATTCACAAAGTTTAGCGACATTCATAATATAAACACTAGAAATAAAGATAAACTCGTGTTGCCAACGACTAGACTACAAAAAGTAAGCAAGTCTTTTCGATGTCAGGGTGTGAGATTCTACAATAAGATTCCAAGCAAATTTCAAGAATTAAGTATTAACAAATTTAAGTCCGTAATTAAACAAAAACTGTGTGATAAAGCTTACTACACAGTCACTGATTATTTAAATGACAAATTTGCTTGGGATTGATGCTGCTCGCTCCCACATTTTAAAGTGATGAACATTTCTAATTTGTAAATTTTTTCGTTGAAATTGAATTGTATAGTTTTTTATTTTTTTGTGTAAGTTTGTAAATGTGAATGTAGTGTAGGCTTGTAATGTTAGTTTATATTTTAGTAATTTTCTGGTGGTTTTGAGTGTTTCCACGGCCTACTCAAGTGTCCTGCTGACGTCAGTGTCGTGTTGACTGACTTGACCTGACTACATCGGTTAGGCTACACGATGGCTGGGGCCCGTATGCCGTCTGTATGGACAGGTCGACTCAAAACTTTGGTCCTTTCTTCAAAAGGTCAACCCAGACCCTATACTGCACTCACATAGTTCTCTTTACTGTTGTACACGGACTTAAAAAAAAAAAAAAAAAGACACCTCTGTGGTTTGTTTCGGCGTTTCTTCCCAGAGTGAGTCGTAGGAAATGCCGGCGCCTTCTAGTTATAAGTCCGACTTGTAAAAATGTCTCAAAAGATTTACTTACAGAAATAAATATCATTTATCATTTATCATTTGTCGCTCCGTGGAAAAACTGGTATTCAGGTAAAACCGGTTGAACTAGTAGCCGATCCCAAATAAACTTGGGAATAATGGCTAGGAGGATGATCTAAGACTAGCTCTTGGCTGTGGCTCCTTTCTCAGGCTTTAGACTATCTGTGCAGTAGTTTTTGAGTTTATCGCGAACAGACAGACAGACGCAGCGAATGACTTTATTTAATAATAAGTAGTGATATGTACTGATATTATGCAATTTATAAGTCGGTGTTTGGTTTGGGCGAACCCATTAAAATACAATACCGTGCTAAAAAAGGGGTGTGTCAAGACCGCAGTAAATAGAGATTAATTGTCTCTGGCTCAATTGCGCTAGTGGAAAATAGTAAACAATTTTCCTCGAGGGAGCGAGAGCGTTTCTTCACCGCTGCAGTTGGGGACACGGCTCAAGGCCTGTCTGACTAGACACAAGGCTTCGACGCGGTGTCAAAGCTGTCCTTACGAAACGTCCGTCCTCGGTCCTACTGCCTCCACACGGTATGCTACTGACACCATCCTTTAGACGTTCTTGTTAAAAAAATATTGAAGAGTTTTGGTATCTTCTGATTGGCTGGTTTCTTGACAGTTGGCCTAATAATTTAAGTCGATTTCTACTACGCCACCTGTTGTGGGTTTAAATGCTACACGGAATAACACTTTGTGTTGATCCATAAATTGTTATTCTGAGTCTGGCTTTCTCTCTTCTCCACTTTACCTAGTCTATGGCATATTTTTTATATTTTTAATTAAAAAAGACAACTCAAGCATTATGTATGAGCATCCTGTGTGCGGGAGCCTTTACGAACATACATGGAACGGACAGAAAGAACACCCAGATTCGGAATAACAATTTGTATATCACATAAAATGTGGTCCCATGGGATTTGAACCCACAATACTTGGTGCAGTAGAAAGCGGCATGGCGACCGCTTAAACCACTAGGCCAATCGTGCAGTCCATACAGTCCGTGTAGTGAGACAATAAATATTAGAAGCCTATTAAAAAAAAGTCCTTAAAAATCCCTAATTTATGGATACCGCCTGCTGTCGAAAACTTTTTCAATTAACTGAAAAATGATAAGTCTATCTCGATAAAAGTTGAACTTCAGTTAAAATGTCCGCTCCAAGGAGGAATTTTAACTTGTTTTGTTGTGAAACTTCTGGGTTCTGATGCTGCTGGGTTGTGATTAACACATTCTTGTGCGAGTTAGTGGAATGGGAGGGGTTAGACTTGGTGCTTTGTACTTAGTTACTTGTTAGAGGAAGTATTATAAGTATGAGGATTTGCGGTAAAGTGTTTTTCGAGGTGTTTGTAATTTGTGTTAAGTTATAACGGTTTTATACCATAACTAGCTCGCCCATGCTGTCCCGTCTGGTCTTCTATTGTCAGTAGCGTGGCGTTAAAGATATAAATATGCTATCGCAGACTTTTTTTACGGGAACAGCACTCGCAAAAAAGAATTATCGAAATCGATTCACTCAATCTAAAGTTCTGAGGTAAAAGAAATAGAAAAAATACAGTCGAATTGATCACCTCCTCCTTTATAAGTCGGTTAAAATAAGACACAGTCGACCCCGGTACGGTAATGAATGAAAGGAAGATGAGTTGTAGTATATCAGAAAAGTCATCTCTGATTCATGCTCAAGCTAGATTTGCAGATATACTCGTATAAAGGTGGAATCACATTATCGGACGTTGCTGACAGCCGTGATCTAGAGTATGAACACTATGAACATACACTGAGCTGTGCAAACTATCAGACGTAAGTCGCGGACGTGACCTTTAACTGACCTTGAGCGTTCGGACGTTCGACATAAATCTGGCAGAAGACTACTGACGAGACTGTGCACACTTATCAGTCGCGTCCGTCAGCCGCGTCCGATAATGTGTTTCCACTTTATGTAGTCTTTTATTTCCGTACTAAGTTATCTTCTCAATCGTTTCGCTCTTGGCAGAGCGGTCGTGGTCACGTCGAGGCATTCACGTCGGTGGCAGAGGCGGACACACCGAACGATCTCATGCCGTCTCTCTTGGTCAGTCCATCGTATAGGTGACCTGCCGCGCGATCTGGTTCCTTCCACCTTTCCCTGCACTATCAGCCGCTCTATGGTGTCGCTAACTCGTCTGGAGACGTGCCCAAAGTATTTCATAATGCGCGATTGTACTACGGCCGACAGACGCTGCGTGACGCAGAGTTCCCGGAGTAAGGTCACTAAGTTATTATTATATGGATACTCCCGCATTAGGAATATAAATCCTGTGTCGCGGGGGACTTTACAAACATACATGAATCGGACACAAAGAACATCCAGACTCAGAACAACAATTTGCTTATCACACAAAGTGTTGTCCCACGTAGGATTTGAACCCACGACACTTGGTGAAGTAGGAAGCGGCGTGGCGACCGCTTATACTACTAGGCCAACCGTGCAGTCTATTCATTGAACAACCGATCATTGTTTCTATCAAATGAACAGTGTTTTACTAAAAATTAGATTGCACGGTTGGCCTAGTGGCTTAAGCGGTCGCCACGCCGCTTCCTACTACGCCAAGTGTCGTGGGTTCAAATCCCACGTAGGATAACACTTTGTGTGATTCACAATTTGTTTTTCGAGTTAGGGTGTTCTTTATGTCCGTTTCTTGTATGTTTGTCCCCCGCGACACAGGAATTTATATTCCTAATGCGGGAGTTGTCTTTTTAAAAAACAAAAAAAAAAGGTCTATATGAAAGTATATACGGTACCTCCATAAAAATAACAATAAAAGATTTTGTGTATCTGTCTGTTTTTTCCGGATAATCTCTGGAACGACTGGACCGATTTAGACGGGACTTTCACTGGCAGATAGCTGATGAAACAAAGAGTATATTAGGTCAATTTCTTTAAGACTAACTTCGCCCAGCGACAGTACTCGCGGGTACGTAATAACCGCTGATAACACAGCGGGCTCTGCTAGTACATAAAAAAAACTACGACACAGTTATTATGCTTCGTAAATGAAGACTTTTTTCAATTTTCTAAACTTGTAATATCTCTCGAAGACAAACAGTGGATGACCTACATCTTCCAGCTGCAAGCACCTGTCGGCCACATTCAGACACAGGTCAGTAGACAATCAGTACAAGCAAGACTTTATACATAACTGAGTGTCGCAGTGTTGCCCGCGGTTATTATTGTAAATAGCGACTATCGGAGCGATGCTGGTCTAAAACACTTAGCCTAAGTTAAGCTGGAAACACATTATCGGCTGACAGCCGCGATTGATAAGTGTGCATAGTCAGGGGGGTGTCACTCCGCAGTTTAGGTATAGTCGGCCGGCTGCCTGCCGGGTCAGACACGCCGGTCGAACAGACATCGTCAGAACAGTTCAGAGTTACACGATAGAAAGGGACGCAATTGTAGGTAAATATAATCATAGTGATTCGGCACTGTGCGATCTGAATTGAACTTAATCTTTTGACACCGAGGGTATCTATAACTTTAATTTACTTTTCAAAGAGTGAGTCTTCTGTACTGGTACTATTATGTATTCTGTTATGTCAGTCTAGCCAAGTTGCAACACGTTTATCGTTTTCTATTCTATATTCCATTCTATTTCTCTCTTCTCTTGTTTGATTGGCTAATATTCTGTTTTGATTTTGTAAAGAAGTAGAAACTGCCTTGTTGGTCTAGTGGTTAGCGTATGCGGCTGCTGATCAGTATTTGCAAGCAAATATTTGTGGATCACACAAATATTACACCCAGGGTGTTTTCTATGTATAATATGTATGTATTTACAAAAAAAAGTATGTTTATGTATTAATATCAGTTGTCTAGTTACCCATAATACAATCTGTTTAGTTTGGGACTAGATGGTGTTTGTGTGTGAGATGTCCGAAAATATATATATAAAAAAAAAGAATGGAATATAGAATAGAAAACGATAAACGTGTTGCAACTTGACCAGGTGAGCTGTCTGCAGGTGAAAGTCCCATCAAAATCGGACAGATGTGTTAATTTACTCTATGGTTTGTATGGATGATATCAGAAGAGTTTGGTTTTTACTATATACCTTTTTCCGTAGCCAAATGGCAAAAAGCGGAACTCTTATAGATTTATCATGTTTGTTTGTCTGTCCGTCCGCATGTCACAGCCTTTTTTTTTCGAAACTATAAGAACTATACTGTTGAAACTTGGTGAGTAGATGTGTTCTGTAAACCGCATTAAGATTTTCACACAAAAATAAAAAAATTTGGGACATACATACATGGAACTAAAACTCAAAAAATTTTTTTTCATCAAACCCATACGTATGGGGTATAAGTATGGATAGGTCTTAAAAAATGATATTGAGGTTTCCAATATCATTTTTTTCTAAACTGAATGAATAGTTACCGCAACTTACCTTCCTTGATGGAAGGTAAGTTGCGGTAACTATTCATTCAGTTAATACACTATTATTAAAACATCGATCAAAGTTACAATGAACTACAAGAACTTTTATATGATGTTACTTGATGCTACGGAACACTTCATAGGCGAGTCCGACTCGCACTTGGCCGCTTTTTAGGGTTCCGAAGTTCATCACTTCGAACCCTTATAGATTCGTCATGTCCGTCTGTCCGTCCGTCCGTCCGTCCGTCCGTCCGTCCTCCACTTACCGTCCAAACGGTAAGTGCTAGAGAGATGAAACTTTGCATGAATATGTATTGTAATTACGCCGACAAAGTGCTACAATAAAATTATGAAAAATATTTTTATTTGGGGTACCTCCCCTACACGTAACGTGGGGATGTTTTTTTTTTCTTGCGGCTACCCTATCATGTGGGATATCATTAGATAGGTCTTTTAAAAACAATAAAGGGTTTCTAAGACGATTTTTTGATTTAGGTATCCGTTTGCGAGAAATTTCAACTTAAAGGCCACTTTTTTGTAAAAACAGGGCGTCCCCCCCCCTCTAAAAGCTAAACGGCTGGCTCAAAAATTCTGGGAAAATTCGTGAAAGTGGTCCATATAATGAACTTTAAAGGAAAACTATAATGGATCAGATAACTTTGTTGGTTCAGGAGTTATAGAGGCTTAACTGTTACAACTTTTACAATTGTCAGTACATTTATGAAAACTTAATGTATGTTCGAAAAAATTAACATCTCTTCAATCAAAGATTTGATAGACATGAGTATAATACTAGGAATAAAGATAAATTAATTCAATTTTATAATAAAATGTCTCAAAACATACTAGATTTAACAGAGAAACGATTTAAAAATGTTGTAAAGCGCACACTATGTAAGCGAGCTTATTACAAATTAGAGGATTACATTGCCGACAAGAATGCTTGGCTTAATACTGGTCCTGCTCTACAGTCACATGATTAATTCTCAAATTATTTAGAAGTTAGTTTGAAGTTAGTTTGTATTTCTGGCATATGTTAATTTTATCATAATGATTGACATTATATTTTTCTATCTTTTTTTTTGACATTGGATAACCATATTTCTGACATGTACGTATTAGTGATATTTTAATTGTATCTTGTTGTTTGACATTTCTATTATTTTTATTATTTTTGTTATTAACATTATTGCATATTAAGTTACTTTTTATTGACATGTTCCAAATATTTATCGCACTCTTAGAGAGTAGCATATTTATAAATAGTTTTATTATTGTATAACTGCGAACATTTTTGAATTGTACATGTGAGCACTTTGTAGTGACTACAGTGAAATTAGTCTCGAGAAATTTTTGCATATGTAGTGGTGTGTATATTACTCAGATCTTAGAGTGCGTTTCCACTATATCGTTCTGGCCTATACAAATGTTTCGATATCTAATTTTATACTTATCCCTAGCAACACTCTGATTTTTGTTTTCAATAAAAACAAGTTTTTATTTTAAAGAAAAAGGTTTTGACATTATAAAAAAAAGGTGTGTGTGCGATTCACAAGTTAAACTTCAAAGAGGAGAGACCGAGATATATATATATATATATATATATATATATATATATATACTAGTTGACCCAGCGAACTTCGTACCGCCCAACTTTAAAATTCCAG
Organism: Phragmatobia fuliginosa; assembly: GCA_932526445.1. Classification (NCBI taxonomy): domain Eukaryota; kingdom Metazoa; phylum Arthropoda; class Insecta; order Lepidoptera; family Erebidae; genus Phragmatobia; species Phragmatobia fuliginosa. The sequence goes on along the minus strand of OW052078.1, from coordinate 1,820,167 downwards.
AACTTGATCGCAGCGCCACCTACCGGGTCCAATTGCGAATCTAAACCATTCCCAGATCCCTTTGAACACACACAAAAAAATTCATCAAAATCGGTTAAGTCGTTTGAGAGAAGTTCAGTGACATACACACTCACACAAGAATTATATATATAAAGATATATTTTTCCTTTAATCTAGGTTTTTAAACTCCGGGGGTCTACAGGGGGGTCTACGGGGGGTCAAAACTTTTGTTATTTTTGGCCTAGGACGCACCGTTTTCGAGATATTTCAATCTAAAGCAAAAAATCGTCATTTGATAGTGGAAAGTGGAAACACGCACAACACCAGAATAAACCAGTTTACGCTGTCCGCAGGTGCCACGTGACCATACGCTACTACAAACGCAAAAATTTCTCCAAGCTAATTTACCTGTAGTAGCATAAGTTTGTTTTTTGAATGGAGGTTGTGAGTATGTCATGCTCACTCAAAAGCCCTGCTGGCGGTGGCGTGTGCAGTAGGTCGTTCGGCTCCCTACGATATGGTTGAACTGGACGATGGCTGGTGCATAGGTCATGCTCGTGATACGGGCGCCGCCAGTCGGGGCTGGTCATTTCACAACTTCTATTTATTGTTTAATTATTTTTGGACAATACCTGTGTAAGTATCAGCATCGTTACATTGTCCTCACATTTAATAAAATGCCTCAAACAATGTAACCAAAAATTGTAAAAACAATGTTGGAAAAGAGTGTCCAATGAGTTTCTTGTGTGTTCTTCTCCATAGGATCTACGAATTGGAACAGACTACTGACTGACTACTTGATGTTTCAAAAGTGCCGTTGTATGGTTTATTTGAAATAAAATGGTTTCATTTGATTTGAAAAAAAAAATGTCATACAAAATTAACGCATTAATACGTAAACAGAACAATTATCCATTGGATACGATTTCCAATCCACGTACCATTATGGGTGACTGAGGAACCCTTTCCTGTGCGTGGCCTGACACGCACTTGGCCGATTTTATTTTACCGTACAACTTCTTAATACTTTTCTAAAATAATTTATTTCTATACCTATGTGTTTAATGTACAACTTGTGTTTAATATTGGCTTTTGTTAGGTCGCAGTCAGTAATCACTCCTGTTCAATTCCAGTCCTTAAATATCATTGAAGAGTACCCTAAAAGCTTTTCTATACCTCTAACAAGGTAAAGGTCTAAATTTAGAGCTCCGAGCTTGGAAGGTTCAAATATATATATATGTATGTATATATATAACTTAGACCCCTAAAATGTGGGGCTACAGTCTTTCTATAGAACTACCACCTAGTATTTGGCTTTTGTGGAATTAATAGCAGTTGTTCAACATAAAAAAAACACAACGTTCACCGTATAGGTTTGTAGAAAGAACGAAAGAACAGACACTTGTCTGTCACTGTCACTGTTATGTGCATAAATAAAGTATAAAAATATATATATATAGATCTGTTGACCACGTGGGTGAGTTGTCGTGATGTTACGTTAAACAATAAATGCTAAGTGGCCGTTATTAGGGCTGCAGGTGAATCGCCATACATACAGTAGAGAGGTAACTGGCGCGCGTACTTGCAAAAGCGATGGAAAATGTTGTCCTCTGTACATTACGGGGTACTCTGTAACACAGACCGGAGGACCGGTAAAAAACAGTCTGTTATTATCCGCGGGGGGAAATATTCACGAATACACATTATATACTCACATACGGAAACAATCGATTATCAATACGAACTCACACATTACAATTGAAAAAAAACATTTACGATTTTACACACACATATAAACACGATCTGTGTTATAACTGTGTAATGTGTATGCTCATTTGGGCCTATACGTATGGCTACTTTGTGGTGCTCTAAGCAGATTGGTATTGTCAAAGAGTATTTAAGAAGCAGGCTGTATGTTTTACAAGTTCTGCCCACCAATTATTCGTTCCGAGCACATTTTTATTTTCACTTTTCTTTTTAATGATAAGCCTTATTTAATTTCATGTTTCTGTTCATTTATCACAATGTATGTGAATTAATTTTCTTCTTTAAATTCTTTGCTTCACGTCTCCTTCGTCCGTCTTTGACCTACCTTACAAACAGTTATTGCTAGAAAGATCAAACTTCTAGACACGATGATGCATCTAGATTTACCAGCATTAATTAACGTGTTACGTTAATTAATGCTGGTAAATCTAGATGCATCATCATCGTCATCATCATCAGCCTATCGCAGTCCACTGCTGGACATAGGCCTCTCCAACTGCACGCCACTTAGTTCGGCCTTCAGGCGAAGATCGATTAGTCTCGAGCTTCTGTTAGTCGTAGCGTTATGTTGTATTGCATCCTCGATAAATAGATTCTCCAGCACAAAAATAATGTCACAATTATCAGACTAGCCCGATCAACCCTACATTTAAACTGTTTAGGTTTATTATTACGCGTATAAATTTTATTTTATTACTAATTAATCAAACGCTAAATGACTTTTGAAAACATAAGTGTGTTAAATCTTGAATCCACTGGGAACGTTAGTAGGCCTCATATTTCTAATTGAGGGTAGACGTGAGTTTAGCGGGTGAGGAGAATGTTCTCATACATCCACTTTACTGTAGCACTCGATCACGAAATACAGTTTAGGACATTGAATAGCAGCCCATGATTAATAATAATTTTAAATAAGACACTCCACCGAACACGTGGTGCTCACACGAGACGATCCGCGATAACTCTGCTCGTCAACGACGACGTTCCATTTTTAAAGGAACTCACGAACGAATGAACGAACAATAATCATCTAGGGAAGGGATAAAACCATTGTCACCCGTGATCCTTGTCTATGACTTATGACATGAAAGTAATCGACTAAAATCAATCATTCAATCGCGTTTTTATTATTTTAAAGTGACAATGATTCCCATCCCTGCGGTCACCGGTCGCACGCGCCAGTGCCCGGTGTTGCGTCAGTGTCTTACCTTCAGACACTTAACAGTGTTGCCAGCTAAAATAATCGATACGCCGGCACGGCCATACTGACAATCGCACGTCCCTGTGCGATCACTCACCTCTACAGGTCTCGTACTCCTCGTCAATCAGAGAGAAAAAAAAAAAATCGCTCGTCCATCACTGACTCGCTACCAATTCATGACACCTGTTTAAAAAGATCTCGATCTTTACCCCTCGCATCTAAATTAAATACACTGGGCGTCCACCTGACCTCAGGCGTCCCTTCGACCATCCACCAACTCGCATGGTGTATCGGACCTGACCACCCGTCAGCGCCCCTTCCACCAATCACACACACACACACACTGGGCAGACAACTGACCTCAGGCGTCCCTTCGACCGATCACCAACTCACATGGTGCCTCGGACCGGACAACCATCAGCGTCTCTTCCACCAGTCTCATCGCGTAGTCTGATCAGGTGCATCGATCCGGTTTACAGACCAGCTCCATTTTTCAGATACGCGACTACCAACTACCCATCAACCCTACTATAAATCGCGAAGTCTGATCAGGTGCATCGATCCGGTTTACAGACCAGCCCCATTTTTCAGATACGCGCCTATTAACTACCCATCAATAAGGCTACATACCGCGTAGTCTGATCAGAGGCATCGATCCGTTTTCCAGACCAGCCCCCTTTTTCAGACACGTGCCAACCGAGTACCCATCCAGTGTACGCTCGCTACGTTACGTACGCACGCTCTGGATCGATACTCTACGTACGTTCTCTGGATCGGTTCTCGATAAAAGAACAGAATATACACAAATGAATTGCGCAACTGAAATAACAATTGGCCGGACACGTTTTCCGAAGAAACTACGATAGATGAAGTCATATAACTATTCTGGCGACCCTGAACAGGAAGTCGAAGTGTTGGTAGACCAGCTGCCAGGTGGTCGGAAGATATAAAGAAAGACTAGACACACCGCATCCAGAAGCGTATGGAAAACCATGTAGGAAGCATATATCCAACAGTGGATGCAAATATGCCGAGGAAGAAGAAGAAAGAAGAAGAGTGCACAAACGTTATCAACTCACCTTTAGTACTCGCCATGTTCGGAGGCAGAGGCTAAAGTATGTAAACTAGATGTCGATGCTGCATCACTTTCCTCATAGGATATTATGTCGATTGTCATGACTATAGATTTCGAATTTCATGAGCATACTTACAGCTTAGGTTAGACCCACCAACGTCTCTCAGCTCGTCTCTATAATGATCAGGACTTTGAACTTTTACTGTAGTTTGGTTTGGTTACACTCGCTATCCTTGTTAAAGACGAAATTGCCTGCACTGAATGGACTCACTATTGCTCTACTTCGGATGAAGCGTTCTACCTCTGACGTATAGTCTTTTGATATTCTACATTGCTCGTTTGTAAAGCATTAATTCCGCAGGGGAGTAGCCTGTTACTCTGGATCTAGTGGTATTAAAGGCAAGCTGAACTTACAGAAGTTTTGTTTGGTTTGATCTCTACTATTGTGAGTAGACATTTTAGAGTACGCATTATACGCTTAGCGTTAGCCCTACCGGAACCAGTACTAATAAGGTGAAGCTGTACACTATGCCCACATCAACACCGTTTGAAGTTTGCACCTATATAACACCTACGTTAGTCTGCTTTTACACGCTTCGGTGCACCAAATAGGCAAACAGCCCTCTTGAGAGATTGGATTAAGGTAGAAGCATCGAGAGATGCCGAGTAATGAAAGACACGCACATCATCATCGTCTTTACCGCCCAATCCCCCCGCAATATCTATGTGAATCGCATGTCAGGACCCGTGTCCTTAGGCATTGATGAAAGCCAACTTGCCAAGCCTAAAGGCCCCAGGCGACCGGAAACAACCACCAAGGGCAAGCAACGACGGCGCGGCCAGAACCGGACGGGCGACCACCCGTGGCACGACACGCCACGAGCGCCACCGCAACCCAAAGGCCACGCCAAGCAGCCAGTCCCGGCTGCCGCCACAAGACAGCATCCGCAAAGCCCAGCTGGAGGCCCTCCAGAAAAACACCATCCAACGGCAAGACCACGCAGCCACAATGCGTTCCAAAAGTCCACAACCAGGGCGGTGACGCACGGCGTCAATCCTCCCCAAGAGGAGACCCGAGCCCAGCAACGGAAACCACGGGCTGCTGACGAAACTTGTTGGGACCCGGAGCAGTCTTTCGAAGCGTTGCATACTGTACAAGAATCAATCAACTTACGTACCTAATTGGTCATCTCTGGAAACCAATAATGCTCAAATAGTTCTTAGTTTCTTAATTTCCGAAGGAACATGATTAATTAAGGTCCACGTTAAGGATCACGGAGCTATTGGTAACCGGAAACTGGTTACCCTTACGCACATCATGGTGCGAGTAGTCCGAGGTTTCTTTGTTCTTATTTTTGTTAATGAGGTCACGAATTTCGATATCACGATTTTGTTCTACCGCTAACTACCCATAATAAAGTTAACAGTCAGCGCCATCACGCGAAGAAACACTGAACCACGAAGAACACACGGTATGAACTACACGGAGCAACTACCAATCTTGAATCGCGACGGAGAAACTCTCGCGCGAACCAGCACACATACTACATCCCAACACCAACCGCTGTGCAGCGGCCCACCAGGCACGACCACCTCGCCTGGTCGGAGGATCCCCCCTCTGTGTCGGAGGAACACGACACCCGGTCCTCTACAGTATTCTAATATTACGTTTACAGTTTCATCTGATAATGTACTGGCATTAGAGTCATCACAAACTGTATTTGGGATTGGATGTCTAGACAAGAAGTCAGCATGTTACTTGTTGGCACCTTATGCACAATATTGACTCCTGTAGAAATACCCACCACTAATGGTGTATGCTGTGTAATGCTGCCCATACAAACACTGTTTAAAGATCTCGACTACTCAGGTGACTATGATAGTTTCTAGTTCCTACGAATGAAATCGCGATTCTGCGTCAGTCGTTCGTCAACTAAAATATGACACTAAGATATGACAACATGTAGCAAACCATTCTTTCTTTGAATGATTATGGCCCCATAACCGTTAGAACTGGCATCAGTGTGAAACTCAATAGCTACTGCCTCACGATCTAATATTGTTAGTACAGACTCCTGAGCTAAGTATTTGAACAGTTTTCTTGTAAATATTGTCATGTAGGTCCGTCCACCTTATTGTCCCCTTCAGTGAATAAAGTGGGCCTACCATACGAGTATTATTTGGGTATAAAGTTTCTGAAGTAGGAGACAAGGCCCAAGAACTGTCTATTCTGAGTAGCAATCTTCGGGGTAGGAGAATCGACCACTTCTCCTGCTCAAACTACATGACCCACAAAATGTACTCCTACATTTCTATAAAAAAAGGAAAACTGCGTCTGACAATGCTCTCAGGGTTAAAGCAACGTTCCAGACAATGGGACTGATTATCAGAGAAACCAAGTCCATAATCAAGGTAACCCAGCGCAACGCTAATTCCAAGTTTATAACTAAGCCTTGTTGATACACCTTTGATAGACTGCAGCCGAATTTCTAAGATCAAAGGGCTTAGTTAGATACCCATATTGACCATCTTGTGAGGGTGAGGAACTACCGTAAATAACTTACGCTTCTAGGAGGGCCGAACCCCCCCCGTTCTTGAACACTCCTATATTGATCAATAGGGTCTACCCGTAAATCTCCTGTAAAGACGCGATGCCCTGGTAAACCATCGATAAAGAATTCAGAATATTTTCGTAACTAAATAATAAGATTTTTGATTTGATTTTGTACACACAGTTTAAGTCAGTATCTATATCCTCAAGAGCTTAGCTTACTTTTGGGTATGCTTTTCGCTGAAACTCACTTCCTATTGTAGAAAACAAAAAATCAATACGGTTAATTTGCACACTGACGTACTCGTTTTTTTTTTAAAAAAAAATCACTGCCTATAGAATTACTTTACCGTTTATCGTTCCATTCGGCACAACGTAAAATAGTAACGTAATCGTGATATGTTATATGCGAACGCGATTTTGTTTTGCGAGAAACATCTTACGGTTCCCTTTTTTTTTCTTCTTTTTTTTTTTTTAATTACCCCCGATACTACGACACTGTGTAAAATAATAACCAACAAGCATGCCCACTATCAACGAGAAAATAAAAAGAAACGATCTCACCGGATTCTGCGTTGCCTTTGCTCCCCGCCGATTCATGTTTACAGATGTGCACCTCCTTAATTGTTGTAACTCCAAACCCTTGCGCTCCTCACAAACCGACGCGACATATCCAGCCTGTCCGTATACATAGCTGAGATCTGTCCGAAGTCTCATTTAGACGGCTCTTCAGAACCCTCTCGCTGTTCGCGACACTCGATAGAGAAAATCATGTGCAAAATGCTGTGCCCTTGTGTGCCAAAACGCTGACATATCGTCGTGGTCAAAACAAATCAGCCTTACGGTAATGTTAAATTCCGATTGTTGCGGATTAGCGGTCGCCAGTAATTGAGATTTTCATCACCATGTTTTTGTAAACAGTTTGATTGTCCGGGCTGCTCACTGCTGTTCACTTTACACTATTCTCCTCAGGTAGTTACCCTGCGTATCCCACTTCTGATGTTAAATCTTGAATCCACTGGGAACGTTAGTAGGCCTCATATTTCTAATTGAGGGTAGACGTGAGTTTAGCGGGTGAGGAGAATGTTCTCATACATCCACTTTACTGTAGCACTCGATCACGAAATACAGTTTAGGACATTGAATAGCAGCCCATGATTAATAATAATTTTAAATAAGACACTCCACCGAACACGTGGTGCTCACACGAGACGATCCGCGATAACTCTGCTCGTCAACGACGACGTTCCATTTTTAAAGGAACTCACGAACGAATGAACGAACAATAATCATCTAGGGAAGGGATAAAACCATTGTCACCCGTGATCCTTGTCTATGACTTATGACATGAAAGTAATCGACTAAAATCAATCATTCAATCGCGTTTTTATTATTTTAAAGTGACAATGATTCCCATCCCTGCGGTCACCGGTCGCACGCGCCAGTGCCCGGTGTTGCGTCAGTGTCTTACCTTCAGACACTTAACAGTGTTGCCAGCTAAAATAATCGATACGCCGGCAAGTGCATATTTTATTACAAATTAGTTCTAATTGAACATTAGACAGATATTTAAATATTAATCTTACACAGCAATGTTTCGTGTCCGCCCTTCCGTCAATCAGGAATGTATTCATAGACAAATTGTTGACAGACCAAACAGTTTTCTACTTATGTCTATTTTAAAATGGCGCTTGTCTGACAGATGTGTGCCAAAAGTAATTACGGCGTAACATTCGTGACAGACACGATATTAAGGGGCTTATATTTGCATCTTGCGACATGTTTAGACAGTAAATAAGAAGGATCATTATTAAATGTTTTACAGAATTGATATTAAGCGACTTTTTTTGATATTTAAGCCTGCGAAAGTGCCTATACTTTCTTGAATTGTAGATGAGGCTAATGGGATCACTTTCATACCATGAAAGGTTCGAGCACATTATGCCGGGCCGCAGCGTGTCGGGGCGGGCCGCAGCGCAGCGCAAAATGCTAACTTAAGGTTCGAGCACATTATGCCGGGCCGCAGCGTGCCGGGGCGGAGCGCAAAAATCCGCTCAAATCGCTTCAATACAAATTGTATGAAGTATCGCACATTGTGTCGGGCCGCAGCGGCTCGCATTATTGCGACGCGGATTTGCGTCCGTGCGATGCGACCCGCCCCGCCCCGCTGCGCCCCGTCACAGTGTGCTATAACAAGCGGATTGGTGTGCATGCGCGTACGTGTTTATTTTACGAAATTTGCGTTTTTTGATACTTTTTCTTCTAACTTCTTCTTCTTCTTCTAACAGCAGGCAAAAAAAAGAAAGTTCTTCGTCAGAGCTATCCATAAGGTACAGTTGCACTAAATACACAACAGTTGCGCATGCGGTACACTCTACTCAAAATCCGTCAATGCGCTGCGACCCGGCCCGTCACAATGTGCTAAGTTAACATTTTGCGCTGCGCTGCGGCCCGCCCCGACACGCTGCGGCCCGGCATAATGTGCTCGAACCTTTAGCACATTGTGACGGGCCGGGTCGCAGCGCATTGACGGATTTTGAGTAGTGTACCGCATGCGCAACTGTTGTGTATTTAGTGCAACTGTACCTTATGGATAGCTCTGACGAAGAACTTTCTTTTTTTTGCCTGCTGTTAGAAGAAGAAGCAGAAGTTAGAAGAAAAAGTATCAAAAAACGCAAATTTCGTTAAATAAACACGTACGCGCATGCACACCAATCCGCTTGCTATAGCACACTGTGACGGGGCGCAGCGGGGCGGGGCGGGTCGCATCGCACGGACGCAAATCCGCGTCGCAATAATGCGAGCCGCTGCGGCCCGACACAGTGTGCGATACTTCATACAATTTGTATTGAAGCGATTTGAGCGGATTTTTGCGCTCCGCCCCGGCACGCTGCGGCCCGGCATAATGTGCTCGAACCTAAAGACATCACTGTGAAATTATTCATATAAAATACAGATTTATGTCAGTTAACTAGACATGTTACTTCTACATGAGATTTTCACAGGATAACAAATAGGACACAATTTCAATCTGAACAATTAAAACTGACATTTCAAATTTAAAGTAATTCAAACATAATACATAAAACCAAAACAGATCAGACATCAAAAGAGTCTGAGATTACCAATCAACAAACTTTGCATAATGAAACGCATGAGTAGAAGATAACAGTAGGGGGTCACCATCCCCATTGTGAGTACAGAGAATGCAGCATGGTGACCTATGGCGGCCTAGAGAGATGCTATTGCATCATTGGGCCTACGGTTTCACATTCACCAACGAAATACGACAGCACCACGGCTGTCATTTTCGGTTGGTCTTCTGTGTGAGGGTAGTACTGCCCTGTCGAGCCGGCCCATTCGTGCAGAAATCAAGTTTCATATTTATCTGTTTAGAAGTTTTGGCGTGAAAGAGTAGCAAACGCATTCTCCGTAACTTTCACATTTATTATATTAGTCGGATATTTAATTCAAGTTTGTAGCTGCAGCAGTGCAGCCGATTCGGCTCTGCTTTCATGATTTACACAGACTAGAACAGAATCAGAGCAAATTTGATATAAATAAATAAAATTAAGGTGTCTGTTTGTAATATCAAATGAACATTATTTTACTGAATGCATATGAAATGATATACGGCAAAAAGCATTTTTTTATTTTATTTAAGTTTGTTTTGGCAAGTCTCTGGAAGGGCTAGACTGATTTGGACGAGATTTTCACCGACAGATTTATGATCACTTAAAAAGTAACTTAGAATATTTATTTTTTGAACTATTTAGCTAATTGAACATGGCGGGACTTAGCTATATTATTCTAATGATAGAAAACCTACATGTATAATCCGGTATATTTAAAAACAGCAATGGACTACGTACACCTGAAAAGTATGGTGTATTCCTGCAGGCTGGGAGGCTCCAGGGCGGTCGGATGCTGCGCGATCTCCCGATCAATAGCGTCGCCCCGCGCGCCCTTTCCCTCGCCGCCCAGGCTCAGTACCGCGCCCGAGCCCGAACAACACCCTGCATTTACATTTTTAATCATATTTTTTTAAACAAACACGTTTTTTTAATGGTTATAATTGTTAGAAGTTAATTTTAAATACGGCATAGTGTGACGTTCCGGATATACCTGGAAAATGGTGGGAGTTTGCTGAGGTACGTACAAATTTTTCAATTAATAATATTTTTTATAAAGACCTCTTCGGTGATTAGGCTGTTTATGTGTTACCTGTGTCTAACACAGTCTATTTTAAGAAATATGATCGGGCGCGCGGGTGTGGCCACATACGTTATTCATAATTTATATTTTTAATTCCAAAAATCATATTTCTTATTAATCTACTTTCTGTTAATACTGTAAAAAAATGTTGCATATTTGCTTGCCTATAATTTTTTATATTATATTTATTGCAATTTAGAAAAATAGTAGATTTTGTGGTAGTTTTTTTTATCATACTGGCAGAAAAAATACGATACCTACTGGCTGAAAAAATGTTTTATTTTAATATTTATGGGTATTAATAATTTTCTGTATCAATTTAATCATATAACGATTCTAAGTAGATAATTAACTATTATCAAGATAATATCGACGTGTGATCTTTGAATATTTTCTTATTACATATTTATGTACACTTTGAAAGGTACAAATATTTTAAAAATATCTCTACTTTACTCCTATTAACTTCTCTACAGTCTTCTATAGTTTTGTAAACCGTATTTCTGGATACAATAAGAAACTTAATAACTATTGATAAGTCTTCGAAAATTTATCACAAATAAAATTTTACTTTACTTTTTTTATTTACATGTACAGACTTCAGTCATTTGAAATCTACAACTAGTATTGCCAATAAATAGACTAGGCACCCGCGTGGCAAGGGGCTAGGGTTTTCTAAAAAAAAGTAGCTACTCCTTACAACATTAGATATCTAACAGTGCCAGCCCCGTCAAAAACTGTCCAGTCGGTCCAAAGATAAGCCGGATCAAAAGAACAATTATTTGTTCATTTGACCCAGCTAATCTTTGTTCATACAAAAAATGTACAAATTGATTATTTTAATGTAAGTATCGTGTACTTTAATATGAATTTAAAGAAATGCTGTTAATTTACATTACAAGCAATAATCAGTTATAATCGTTATATAGGTACTTAGATTTTAGTGTTAGAAATGTTAGGATCCACATTGACTTTAACATCGAATAAATATTGGGCGGGGCTTTAAGCTTTATGTTAAAAATAGATGTCGGAATTGAAAGATATCTTTGAAATTTCTTATCTAAATTTATTACAGTTGTTACATATTATTAACTAGTTGACCCGTGCGACTTCGTCTGCGTCTCTCAAAAATAAAAAAACCGTGTTTTGTAAAGTTGCGTTGTGCTCAGCTTCTGTTAGTCGAAGCGCGATGTCCTATAGCTACCTCGATAAATGAGGTATACATATACCACCAAAAGTTTGTTTTCCATTCAAACCAGTAAGTCTTGAGATTAAAGCATGGCGTTGTTTCTTTTAGAAATGCTTGTATGATCAGCAAATATTTTTTCTTCCTAACCTTTATTCCCAATATTATTTGGGGTCAGCTACTAGTTCAACCAGTATAATTTGAATGTCAATTTTTCCACGAAGCGACTGGCATCGGATCTCCGCAACCCTAAGAGAGAATCAAATTAAAATTCGAAGGTTGAACTAGTTGTCTGTGTATTTCCGCGTTAGTTGGCTCTATATCACCCTGGACTTCTCCTCCTCTTAAAAGAGAAGCGCAGAGAGGGCACACCGTGTTGATTTAGTCGGTTCGAGTCCGACATACCGCCCCACCGAAGAAAACCCCGGCGGGGTGACGGTCCATGATGATTTTCCAAAAAAAGTCTGTGTATTTGAGGGCACTGACTATGTATGTATGTATGTATGAAACAAAGAACTATTTATTGTATTTATATCAGTTCATAGGACAAGCTTTGCTTAGTTTGGGACTAGATGACGTTGTGTGTCAGATGTCAGAAATATTTATTAATCTTAATTTCAAAAAACAAGTTTCCTAAGTTTAAGCGACTAGGAAAACTTTTCTAAATTTTCGTTACTAATTGTAACTCTTGATATAAACAAAATTATAATTCAATTGCTTCTTCAGTTTTAGGCTGATAAAAATCAAATTCAAGTAGGCCTTTCCATGCGGTTTCTAAACGTTACGTTACTGACTCTAGGTCCTCGGCTCCAAAATAATAATAATAATACTTTATTGCTATAATACCAATACCATGACAATACGGGTACATTTGACTATAATTACTTAACTTAATTAACTGCCTCGTTGGTCTGGTGGTTAGCGTATGCGACTGCTGATCAAGAAAGAGGTCTCGGGTTCGATTCCCGGGTCGGACCAAATGTTTGTGTGATCCGCAAATATTTATTTAGGAGTTTGGGTGTTTTCTATGTATTATATGTATGTATTTACAAAAAAAAGTATGTTTATGTATTTATATCAGTTGTCTAGTACACCCTTAGTACAAGCTCTGCTTAGTTTGGGACTAGATGATGTTGTGTATAAGATGTCCGAAATATTTATTTATTTATAACTAGCTTTCCGGCCGCGGCTTCGCCCGCGTGGAATTCAGTTATATCGCGCGACATGGTATTCGCGATAAAAAGTATCATATGTCCTTTCCCAAGTTCAGTTCTATCTTCATACCAAATTTCATCAAAATTGGTTCAGTGGTTTAGGCGTGAAAGCGTAACAGACAGACAGACAGACAGAGTTACTTTCGCATTTATAATATTAGTAGGGATTAGAAACTTGAGAACACTATACAGTTATACACACTATAGAACAATTCTATAAAATGTTAGTCAGTGCAAACTTTTAGTTGATGCTGCTGTTATTTAAAAAAGAAATCAGTATGGAGTATACATGTGCCCCGTGTAAGGTGCTAGAGTAAATAACAATAGAATAATCTCAAACCAAACGCATTATTTAATAATCTACTCAGTATAGTGTACCCCTAGTCTTGAATTCTGCTCATGCTTTCTAGAGTACTAACTTTGACAGACTCATACATATAAAAATGTAACCACATAATTACATTAGTCAACATTAGTAGCCATTTTCTTAGACCCTGTATTTCCCGCAAGAAAAGGGCGGGAAAATCGACCTTGTCATGTTGACATTTTAATTACACTGCGCGGCGTGGCATAGGTAGCAAAGTATTCGGCCTGAAGGCGCAGTTAGTTACTGCCTGACCACCATTCGTGACGGACGTCAGTGTACTTGTTAAAGTGCTTGAGAGATAGGTGTTTAAAAAGACGAATGAAACTTTTTAGTGAAGTGGTTAAAATGGTTTGATATTGAAGTTAACTTCAATAACTGGACATTATCGTGGAAGTTTGAACGAGTTTCCAGTTTAAAGGATTTCAAATTTTCGTAAGAATTTCGAGTTTTAAATCTTTTTTAAATAGTGTTAGTGTATATTTTACTTTAATACAATTTACATAATATTCATTATAATTTTCTTGATTAATAATAAAGATAAAATATTAAAACGATAATGAAATGAAATGAGAGTCGTCTTACTTATCAAATATAAAAAAAAATTAGTAAGCTTTTAAATAAAATGATGATTTGCATTTTTATTAATAAGATTATAATAAATAATTGATTTGTTTTATCATAGTAAAAAAAATAGTCTTCGCTCCAGTTTTCTACTGTTAATAGAAGAATTTAAAAAAAAAAGATACATCAGCTTAAAACTAATATGTATTTCTTTAATTAAGTATTAAATTACTTTAATTAAGTATTTCTTTAATTAAATATTAAAGTAGTAAAGTAAAATTTAGCTACAAATCAATTATTTTGCTCGCTTGCACATTCTAGTCTAGTCTATAATAAATTTAACAATCTATTTGTTATCAAAATTATTTAGGATATTATAAAAAATCTAAATTATTTTTAATTTTCCTTATTCGCCAATAGTTAGTTGTCAAAATGTTGCCCAATGAGAAAACCTTAATATCTACTATATTGTCACAAAAATTGTCACTAACTACTAAATCAGCGAAAAATAAAAGGATTTTTCAAACAATGTAATGAACCAGTTTAAGTCAGTTTCTATAAAGTTACGAAACAAACATTTCGTTTTGTAATTAAAGGTTGTTCTATTGCATAGTTTTCTTTTCATAAACTTTTGTGGCAACACAAATTTTCTTGTGAAATAATCAACAATTATCATAATTATTAGTTGTTGTGTAAAATATGACAAATTTAATAAATTTTTTCGAACATTGGCTTATTAAAATCCCACATTTGGATAACAAAAATAAAGATATAATAAAGAAGAAAAAGGATTTTCTGAAAAGAAAAAATCTGAAATCGACTTTATACACTAGTTAATTTAAAACTTGAAATGACATTAAAAGGATTTTGATATTTCTCCCTTACTGCCATCAGATATGGCGCCATTTTTTCTTATTTTTACGCCACAAGACAGACAGCCTTGTAGGTATTTTAATACCATTTCGTCTCCTATTGTCTTATGGAGGAGAGCCGAGTGGTGTTAGGTATCGGCAAGGGTCAGAGACAATATTACGCCCTTTTGTATATATTTAACTTGAAATAAGAGCTACATAAATAGCCCGGCCCAGTTCTATTTCAAATTCAAATTCAAAATTCTTTATTCACTTAGAATGCAATACATCTCTTGTGACAGGTCAAGATTCTACATGTACATTTATGCAATGTTCGCAAACAATAGGTAGAGCCGGAGAAAAGAACATGGCAATAAAAACTCGCGGCCACTCCTTTTCTGAATTTGTACATAAATAATATATAACATCCATGATATTTCTTTGCGTAAAGTAAAAGTTTTTCAGAGTTTCACGCTTAGTGACGAAAGCTTTTAGTTTTTTATGATGAAGCCCAAATTTAACAGACGGGTCAATGCCAACTCTTAAGATATAAATACTTAGTAAGCCTTTAAGTGCTCCCCCTCAGAAGTAAGGAATTCAACCTCCCTTTGTTAAAGCACCTACCTATCTTTACTGAGTCACTGAAAAGCAACGACAGTATTTGTGTTGATTGTTTTATTAGTACAATTAAAGGTCGGAAGTTCCAATGACAACCTGATCAGGTAGGGATTTTTGGATCCTAATGCAAATAAATGAGACTGGCGTTTATATAAAGACCAATGGGCCATTTGCTAATATGCCATGAGAGTACAGAATTGTGCACGCCTGACGATCTAAATACTAAACAAAATCACTGTGCAGGTTTCCACAACTTTTCAGGCAAATGAAGAAACATAGTTTTTTTTTTTTGCTCGTTGATCTAGTAGATAGCTAATACGACTGCTAATTAAGAGGTTTCGGGTTCAAACCCATATCGGGCCAAAAAGTGTTTTTGCATTTTTCTTACGAAATTCCTAATAGCAGCCCGGAGTTGGAAGTTTGGCGGTGATTCACGCCCGTGCCTCGGAGAGCACGTAAAACCGTTGCTCCCGGCTGTCCTGAACATCTATTGCAATCGTTATTGAGAAGTCAGAGCCATCAAATTTACTGACAACTAGTTCAACCTACGAATTTCAGTTCTCCCTTAGTGTTGCGGAGGTCCGATACCAGTCGCTCCGTGGAAAAACTTATATTCAGGTAAACCGGTTGAACTAGTAGCCCACCCCAAATAATATTGGGAATAAGGCTAGGAAGAAGATAAAATTTAATATTTTTGACCGTTAGTATCCCTGTACAGTTTTAATTGTATTTTTTTATATTTAAGTCTAGCAAATTGACTTTACTCATTCTAATTGGGAACACAGACAATGCTGCATGATGTCCTACACTATGGCGGCCTAGTGACGTGCTTCTGCATGATTGGGCCTTCGGTTTCACACACACGAAATACGACAACACTAATGCTGTCATTTTAGGTTCACCATTCAGCTCCAGTTTATCTGACGGGTTTAATAATAATGTATTGATTGTGTTGCATGACGTGAAAATAAAAGGTTTCTTTCTTTCTTTTGTAGTCTTTTGTATGGACTGATAGAAAACCGGTGTTAATGCAGGCTACATTAACACCGGTTTTCTATAAGTCCGTGGACCCGATCAAGTAACACGTCTAAAAGCATAGTTTTTATTTAATAACAATAAAAATCTTGAAACTTTTTCAACACAACAATTGTCCATGAATTTGTTCGGTAAATACCGACCAAATTGATAATGTTCACAAGAAGGTCGTTTGAAAAGCGCCAGGAATCGGCGAGCGTGCATGCAGCAATTTATGGAAGTGGATGAAACAAAAGAGGTGTGTCAGGACCTTGAGTGGAGATCAATTGTCTCTGTCTACCCCCTTTTTTTTACAAGGGGTCATCCATAAATTACGTCACACGAATTTCATGATTTTTTTGCCCCTACCCCCCCCTTGTCACAGCTGGTCACATTTCTAAGACTCCCCCCCTCCCTAGTGTGACGTCACATAATTTGCAAATTTACATTTAGAAATCATTGAATGAAAACAGGTTCCGAAATCAGTTTTATATCCATTAAAATTATTTTTTAATAAAATTAACATCAAATCAAACAATTAATAAAACAAAAATGGATTAATTATATATTATAAATTAGAAAAAAAAAAAAAATAAAAAAAATCTGTGCGTGTCAGGTTGCGCATAGAATTCAGTTCTGTGGTCACCAATAATGATAGGTATATTTATATTCGTGTCCAATAGATAATTGTTATGTTTACATATTATTTCTTAATTTTTGTAGGAAGTTTTCCAAGACAGTGCATTTTACAAGTTAGACCTGTACAACTCCTGACAAAAATATATCAAAACCGCAATAGCTTTCCTTTAAGTTTTAATATATGGACTACTATCATGATTTTTTTCAGATTTTTCGAGCCATCTGTTTAGATTTTAGAGGGGGGATGCCCTATTTTTACAAAAAAATGAAAGTTGAATAACTCGCAAACGTATAACTAAATCGAAAAATCGTTTCAACAACCTCGCAATGTTTTTAAAAAACCTAACCGATGATACCCCACACGATTGGTAGCCTCGAGAAAATGAAAACATAACCACTTTACGAATAGGGGACGTACCCCCAAATATTTTATTTTTTAATGTTTATTGTAGCACTTAATAGACACACCAACCGTTAGGGCGGTAGGTCTAGGACGGACGGAAGGATTTGACGAATGTTTATGGGTTCCGAGTCAAGAACTACGGAACCCTGAATACGATTATATTAATTAAAGAAATTAACAAAATAAAAAACTAATCCAAGTTTTATTGTTATTAATATCCAGTTCTCAACGTGACTCAGAGATTAGTCGGTATAGGTAGCCTGGGAGTCCCACACACACCCTTCGATGTCCCCAAGAAGGGTATGGTGCGAAAAGCATTCCCCGCGTAAAAAAAGTGTAAATATATAAAATATCTTCAAATAAAATTCAAATTTGGCACAAATATTTAATTATTTGTTCGACCATATTATATTAGAATATACTTGATTGTACACCTAATACAGTTTTTGCAGTTGAAAGTTTCTGTAAGATATTTACAATGGGCGGCCTTATTGCTAAAAGCAACCTCTTCCAGGCAACCTTTGGATGGACTATTCGACAGAAGAAAAAGGTGATTTAATCACAAAATAGTAGAACTAAGAACGACGTTGTTTCATCCGCGAAAGACAGTGGTCAAATGAAATAGAAACACAGAAACAAATCACCGCTAGGTCCGCTAGGCGCAATCATAGGGTGCCTAGGTGGTCGGCGCGTAATACTAGTAGAGCGAGATGTCACCAAAACAATTGGTATCTTATATTAAAAACTTAAAAAACATATACAACTATATCTGTATATCTATATATCAACTATATATATCTGTATAGATATAGTTGTATATGTTTTTTAGGTGTTCGTAAAGTAATAGTTTAAAGTTCGTGTTTTAAGACTTAGACTACAATAGATTTTAAAATGTGACGTCACATTATTTAGGACCCCTCCCACCCCCTTGTCACACAATGTCACACTTCGTCGACCCCCTCCCTCCCCCTTAAGGTGTGACGTAATTTATGGATGGCCCCCAATAGTGACTCTACTCTGCCTGATCGAAAGTATGAGTTGAATCCAGGAACAGTCTCTCTGTTAGTTCTGGGTACTCTCTGGAACGGCTGTACCGATTTCGACGGGACTTTCACTGATAGATAGCTGATATTAGGAGTAACTTAGGCTATTTTTTTTACAACAATAACCGCGAGTAACACCACGGGTCTCAGCTAGTAATAAATACAATGTAACTAGCAAACAAAAGTCTTCTTGTTACAACATTCTGGCAGAATTCCAACTCACAAGCATTGCAAACATTCAGATCTGATTATCTATTAATTGTGATATTGTGAAGATCATTTAATTGCCAATATAGTTTTTAGGATTCCGTGTCAAATGGCAAAAAATGGAATCCTTATAGATTCGTCATGTCTGTCTGTCCGTCCGTATGTCACAGCCACTTTTATTTTTATCTCTCCGCGTGGTGACGGATTAAAAATAGAATTAAAGTCCACAAGTCAAGGAGTACTATACATTCTATTAGCGTCAAAAGAGTCAATTTAGCTGATTTCAGCAACCCTTACGCAGAAGACCTATTTAAAATGACACCATATGTGTTCTCTTTGGTGAATGCGAGATAGGAAGCCCAGTGCATAGGCATTTCAATAGGCCGCGGATCACACAAACATTTGATTCGACTAGTGAATCGAACCCGAGACCTCTTAATCAGCAGCCGCATACGTTAACCACTAGACCAACAAGGCAGTCCGATATATGTAGATTATGGAAAATTTTGGCATGACTCGGGATTTGAATCCGAGACCTGTAGCAGAGCAGTCGTATACACAACGACTGCGCCATCGATGCAGTTCAGTAAAATATCCGTTTAAAGATCGTCTCTCAAGAGATCGCCGTCAGTAACAAGACCGCCAATCATCAACAACCCATAACGTCCCACTGCTGGGCTCGGGTCTCCTCTCAAGAGAGGGTTAAGGCCTTACGTCCCCACGCTGGCCGAGTGCGGGTTGGGGACAGGCAAGACACGTTGTGGCTACGTAATCTTACCGTTGGATGTTTTTAAGCCGCCCGAAGGCCTCCAACTAAGCTTCACGACTGTTACCTTATGACAACAACCGGGACCGACCGCTTAACGTGACCTCCGAATCACGGAAACGCTCATAACATATCATGCCACATACGGTCACCCATCTAGGTCCGACCGCGCCGTAGTTGCTTACCCTCGGTGATTGTTTCCAATCACCTAAGGCCACTCGGCTATGAGCGCTTCATTTGTCATACTCAAATGTTATAAATAAGACTTTAGTGCTGTAATATAAAGAGAAAAGTAAAATTAATGTGACAAGAGGGTCATCTACAAGCCGTAGGTAAATGGTCCGAGGTACGTCGGGGTTCCAGGGATTTCCTTTCTAGGGTACACCTGGTTCCCCGGCCAATTGGTACCTGAGACGGTGTGCGGTTTTGGTCGGTTCGAGTCCGATATAACCACTCGGTGGTATAGTTTGATTTCCGAACTGAGAAAAAAAAAGGGTATTCCACGTGCCGGGTTACACTTGCAAAGTGGTCAATAGTTTAAAAGGTTACAAAATTGACCTTTCGTGTTCTTTCACCCCAAATAGTATTGGACATTACAAGTAATATCTGTGTAAATGTCAGATGTTTTAACAGAAATAACTTTGCTCGGGACAACAAATTTAATCTTTGAAAAGGTCATGCAATTTAAACTTAGGGATTGTTTGCTCAAGTAAATTGTTGCAACACTTCTCTAAATTGCAGGTTTGAAAATGGAATACCTACAAATTACTTTCTCTTTTATTATTTTAATGAATTTGACATTTACCTGGTTTAGGTTTAATTTTCAATTTTGAAATTGGAATTTGAAGTTGCCAGGTTTTAGAATTTGTTAAAAACTACTATTCTACTACTATACTATAGTTTTACTAGAAACATAGAAACTAAATTCTCTTTTTCAATTTTTTTTTTGTATTTTATTTTGATGGAAACTTCAGGGAGATGGGTGTATTTTTACACTTTTGAAGTCACGGAAAGTAGTAGAATCTGACAACTAAACCATTGGTTAAAACCTTGTATAATAATACGAAGATTCCGATTTCGTCACAAATATTTAAATGGCTCCTATTTTTGTGTTAACCTCTTTCGTTTTAGACATTTGGCATCTGTTACCGAGATTGTTAGATTAGAGTATTTTAAGACAATTTGAATACCAAGTTATTGTATGAAGTAAACGATTGTCGATTTTGTCTCATTGCAAATTATTTCAAAATTCCTTCCTCCCTTTGGTGCCTCTCCATTAATGGAGGTTGGCCGTCAGCTCTGCATATTCCTTTCTGTTATTAGCCAGACGAAACAGTTCTTCTACGCTGGCGATCCCAGCCCATTCTCTGATATTTCTGAGCCACGATTTTCTTCGTCTTCCGACGTGGCGTTTTCCGGATATTTTTCCCATCATAATTAAGCGGATAAGGCGGTACTGTGGGTGACGGAAAATATGTCCCAGGTAGCCAATCTTACGCTTTTTGATGGTTGGAAGTGGCTAACGGGATCTTTGCACACGTCGGAGAAACTCCTCATTCGTGACTCGATGAGTCCAAAATTAGTTAATGACATCCATCTTCATGATTTGAAGGTCACGTTAAGCAGACGATCGAAAAATACATACAGACCGCAGACGGAGAAAACCAGATTAAAAAAACTCAAAATATAGAATTCATCGTGAAGACTCTATGAAATTGAAACGTTATTTTATAAAAAAACAACATATTCTTGATGTACACTTTTAAAAGTGGTTGATTTAATATTTGCGTGTTAACCTATTCAAACATTGAGGGCCTATTGTTTCATAAATGAAGCGCATTTTTGTGGGTATTGGGGTCGGTGTTTACGAGTTGATAATGGGTACTAAGCCCTCAATTACTGCCGGTGACTCTTAGGGTTGTACATTGTTGAATGGATTTATTAAAAATGAATGTAGTTTTATTAGCTATTTATTGTTAACTATTTTTATTATAGTTGAGTCCCGTTATTGTTTTAAAAACAAGTAACTACGCAAAGGAAAGCTAGCCTGTAAAAAATACCCTAATTTACTTCTTAAGTCTTTAGCTTTCTGTCCAGTCGTTCCGGAGATTAGTCGGTACAAACAGACAGACAGACCGGCGGATAACCAAAAAATTTAAAATTGCAGTTTTGATATTATCACACCTATATGCTTTGTTATGCATTTAGGATATAATTGTTCATTTGATATTACAGACACTCCAATTTTATTCATTATATATAGATTTTATATTATATTACCTACTACTTATTATACATATGTACATTCTCAACCTCTAGATTATCTGTATACAAAAAAAGCGGCCAAGTGCGAGTCGGACTCGCCCATGAAGGGTTCCGTATCAGCAAGTAACATTATATATAAGTTCTTGTAGTTCGTTGATTGAATTAAAGGTAAGTTGCGGTTTACGATTTATGACGTATTAAAAAAAAACTACTTACTAGATCTCGTTCAAACCAATTCTCGTTGGTAGTTTACATGGTAATGTACAACATACATTTTTTTAGTTTTATCACTCTCTTATTTTAGAAGTTAGAGGGGGGGGGGGGGACACATTTTTCCACTTTGGAAGTGTCTCTCGCGCAAACTATTCAGTTTAGAAAAAAAAAATATTAGAAACCTCAACATCATTTTTGAAGACCTATCCATAGATACCCCACACGTATGTGTTTGATGAAAAATTTTTTTCAGTTCCAAGTATGGGGACCCCCAAAATGTATTGTTTTTTGTCCATGTTTATGTGAAAATCTTAATGCGGTTCACAGATTACATCTACTTACCAAATTTCAACAGTATAGCTCTTGTACATAAAAAGTGCCTGTGACATACGGACGGACAGACAGACAGACAGACACACATGACGAATCTATAAGGGTTCCGTTTTTTGCCATTTGGCAACGGAACCCTAATTATAAGCGGCCGAACGGATTATTCCGCTCGTGGTCACGAATAGAGTTTACCTGTGACCACACTATTATATTTATATCCTATTATATATATATCCTATTAAACTATAAAAAATATGCGAATGTATATTTTTTTTGTTAATTAAGCCTACCAAAGTGACTCTACTCTGTCTGATGGAAAGCATGAGTAGAATCCAGGAGTAGGGATCAACATCCTCATTGTGAGGGTAGGTAACGCAGCATGGTGACGGCCCATTCGTGCTGAAAAGTCTAAAATTACTTCACACTAATATTTCAGGGTCGTTAACCACTAGTGGTGTGCAATGGGAGAGGCCGATGTCCAGCAGTGGACTGAGATGGGCTGATGATGATGATGAACCACTAGGGGTTTCGAATACATTTCTGACATTTATTGTTGAAGTTAATAGACGAACGACTTTCTGTCTGTTGAACTGTACAGAGTCTGAGAGGGTCGGAGACGGAGAGGTCATTCCCTCTGATAGTTTTTGTTTTAACTTAAAAAAAAAATGATCCAATCAAACAAGAGAATAGAGATATAGAATAGAAAACGATAAACGTGTTGCAACTTGGCTAAGGGCTGGTCTAAAGATAGCAAATAGCTTGCATCTTTAAAAAAATAACTATTTGTGTAAATCAACTCTAGTATATTGCCAGAGATGGTTAAAAAATTATATTTCAATGAGAACGGAGACGCAGACAAAAGCCAATAGTAGTAAGCTGAAATTTGCAATCTGAGTGAATGCACTCTTAATATTTTCGTCTAGCCAAATGGTTGTAATAATAGAGTCCCTACGTCTGCGTAGTTAATAAATCGCTTACCCGGTTTTTGACAGGACAAGATGTCTGCCGTATAATTCTCTGACAATTTGTTGAACCCGTCGTGAACTTATTTAATTTTATAGTATTTAGGGTTTCGTAGTTATTGTATAGCGGGAGTCATTAGCGATAAAATGATTTAAATGGTTAAGATATCTTCTTTATATCGACGTTCACATGAGTCTATCCGTGACCACTAGCGGCAGGCCGTTGGTAAGCGGTAACCCGGTCACCAATAAATAAATAAAATAAATAAATATTTCGGATATCTTACACACAACGTCATCTAGTCCCAAAGCAAGCAGAGCTTATACTATGGGTAGCTTATACTATAGCTTATACTCTAAACAACTGATATAAATACATAAACATACTTCTTTTTTTTTTGTAAATACAATAATGACTATGTGTAGAAATTGTGACTCTTATGGATTGCCTAGGTGGCGCAGTGGGAGCGTTTGCAAATGCTGTGCTTGAGGTCTCGAGTTAGATTCCCGTGTCGGACCAAATGTTTGTGTGATCCGCAAATATTTGTATCGAAATTAGACTGTTAACTATAGTATGTATTTACAAAAGAAAGTATGTTTATGTATTTATATCAGTTGTACAGTACCAATAATACAAGCTCTGCTTAGTTTGGAACTACTGTAAGATTTTCGAAATCTTTCATCAATTTACTCACCAAAATCCATGAGAAATCACGGTTATATTTCATCATGTTTTAAGAAATACTTGAGATCCATTACTGAATATAACGTGGCAGTGAGTGCAGAGAGCTCTTCTAGGTCAACAGGAAATATATCTGCCAGTTATTAGTGCCAAAGTTTTGCTGCTAAGTGCATTAAACTTGAAGAAAATGTCGAAATATCAGATACATTGCTACATAATCAACAACCCATGACGTCCCAATACTGGGATCGGGTCGCCTTTTACGACTGCCTTGTTGGTCTAGTGGTTCGATTCCCGGGTAGGACTAAATTTTTGTGTAATCCACAAATATCTGTTTAGGAGACTGGGTGTTTTCTATGTATAATATGTATGTATTTACAAAAAAATGTATGTTTATGTATTTATATCAGTTGTCTAATACCCATATTACAAGCTCTGCTTAGTTTGGGACTAGATAATGTTGTTTATCAGATGTCCAAACGATTTATTATTTATTACTGATTTAAATAAAATTTGGTACGCAGATTGTTCAGAGCCTGAGAAATGTCATTTAAGCTAATTTTTACCGCGATAACACACGCCGTCATGGCCGCGGACGAAAACTAGTTGTGAATATATTTGACACTATTATTCTGAAATATTGCAAAACATACATACTTACAGCATGACATTACTGTTAGTAACTAATGGTCAGGTATCCCGACCTTTCGGTGTCTGCATTATAAATAAATTGCACGGCGTCGTACTCGTAGTACTTACTACTAAGAGCTTGGAACGACGCCATCTTGAATTATTGATAGGCCAGCGACAAGATTGTTAACATTAATGAGTGGTTTGAAGAGTTGAAAGACAAGTTGGATGTTGTTTTCTACTAGCTGTGCCATGCAGTTCTACTCGCGATCTACGGCTCTTGTGTAACGAGTAACGAAGAACTGATCTAAAAAATGTAGCTTTAGTTACTCCTTGTGCTATCGGTTGTCTGGCAATGAAAGTCCTATCAAAATTGGTAAAGTCATTCCAAACTTAATAAAATATTTAATTTGTTTTTGACGTAAGTATCGTATATATGTACATACTTTCATACGCATTGAATGGAAATCTGTTATTTTGAAATTATAACTATTGAGAAAGATTTATTGAAATAATTTAAAAAAAAGGAACCGACTTCAATGAAAAACTATTCCGAGTACCCAAATCGGGACATTGTGCCTCGATTTCCTTGGGATCCCATCATCAGATCCCGATATGGTGACGATGGGACCACCTGTAAGCTACGCCCATTCCAATGCAAAAATAATTTTTGAAATCGGTTCATAAACGACGAAATTATCGCTGGAAATACATAAAAAAAAAAGATTCCGACGAATTGAGAACCTCCTCCTTTTTTTTGAAGTCGGTAAAAAATGGAGTTTTGTGGAAACTTATCTTTATCAATCTTAATCTAAATTAATCTATCCCATCGTGTAGGATATCGATACATAGGTCTTTTTAAAACATAGAGGGGCGGCTAAGACGATTTTTTATTGAGGTATCCGTTTGCGAGTTATTTAACTTTAAAGGACAGTTTTTTTGCAAAAAAAATAGGGCCTTCTAAAAGCTAAACGGCTGGCTCGAAAAATCTAACAAAAACTGATGATGGTAGTCCATGTTTTGAACTTTAAAGGAAAACTATAACAGCTTAAATATCTTTTTGAAATACGCTTACTTGAAAAACTTCGTACAAAAATAACGAAATAATAAGTAAACATAACAATTATCTATTAGACATAACTTGGCATTGTTGACTACGGAATCCTGTTGTAAGCGTGGCCTGACACGCACTTGCCTTATTATTTAGACTAGCTTTTCCCCGTCCCGTTACTCGCGTTGATACGAGAACAAACGCGGTTGCTTCACCTAGTCTAATAATAAATAAAGAATACAACTTCCTCTCGTATTTCCACCTGAATATCATACGCCATCCAGTCGTCTGCAGATTTAAGTAGGGCGATACAATGGCACGTTGGTGACACAAATACCCTCCCACACACAAATGGGGCTCGTCACAGATGTGCACTAGACACACTCCGTTCACAATTAAGTGCCCCGGAGACAGTCATTCGCAATATCAATTTTTACGTCATTGACCGTTTCAATTGAAGGTGCGAATGATGGAGCTTCATACGAATCGTCAATTGCTCGTGAATCGGGTCGGGAGAGTGACGCGACATGTCCGCTATGTTTCTCGACCGAAGTCGGTCAATCGCACAACAAGACGTTTGCTTCGCAATTTTTCACTTCATTCGCGATTGTTAATGGACTAAAATCAAACTGCCATCATTCACCTTCAAACACGTAGTTGCGAATGACAATGGCTTCAATTGCTTCTTACGATCATTTGGTACTCCAATGACGTAAAAATTGTCAATTGTGAATGACTGTCTCCAGGGCACTTTAGACAAATTATACTGACAGGAAATATCTATCATCTGTTATGTAGACCCTAACTGATGAGGTTGTAGGATGTGGGTGTGAATGTCACTAGGAAAATTTCTACTTGTATTATTAAATTGATATGTTTGTTTATATGTTTAAGCGCGTTTCTCTCTCGATTCGAATTCAAATATTCTTTCACTGTATTTTTTTTTATATATATTTAAGCCTACCGAAGTGTCTCCACTCTGCCTGATGGAAAGCATGAGTAGAATCCAGGAGTAGGGGCTACCATCCTCATTGTGAGGGCAATGCAGAATGGTGACCCATACCATGGCGGTCTGGTCAGATGATTATTATTGGGCCTCCAGTCTCACACTCACCAACGAAATACGACAACAAGAATGCTGTAATTATTAGGATGGTCTTCTGTGTGAGGGTAGTACTACCCCGTTCGAGATGTGAGATGTGCCCATTCGTGCTGAAATCATAAATATGTATGTATGTATTTATCAGTTGTCTAGTACCCATATTGCAAGCTCTGCTTAGTTTGGGACTAAATGATGTGGTATGTTAGATATAAGAAAAATTTATTTATAATTATTTATTATTTTACGTGGATCAGATAGTTATTAGATAATATCAGACAATATAATGTCATTTGGGTTAAATAAAATATAAGATCTGTGTGTTTGTTTGTTTCAGATAGAGGATGGACATCCCGCGGCCATCATGCGCCCTCCTCGTACTACTTTTGTTGTTCTTCACACACGTGACACAGTAAGTAGAAATTGTCACGTTTATTATTTAAATCAGAACAGCTCCACTAGACAAGTTGCAACACGTTTATCGTTTTAAATTCCATATCTCTGTTTCATTGGCTAATATTGTATTTTGATCACGTGACTGAGTGACATTAGCCAATGAAACAAGAGAATAGAGAAATAGAACGGAATTTTAGGAGGTACTCATACATACACACACACACACACACACACACACACACACACACACACACACACACACACACACACACACACATGTACTTACATGCAAAAAAATAATTAACTATATAATATTCTATAATTAAATGGTGGTGGGTGGTCATACGAACGGAGCCGTGGGCGAAAGCTTGTGTATTATAAATGGGAATCGTTCTCCTCAAAAAGTTCTTTAATATTTTTTCTATGCAAGTCAACATTAGCGGGTCAGCTAGTTTAATATGTGAATTGTTTTAATCAATTCAAATTGAATACTTTTAAAATGAAATGTCATCGATTTATTTTGTTGATAATCGTGACCCAGCATACATGCATATGCACGGACATAACGAAAGATAACATATAATTATGCACAAACATGATATATTGCATTTATGCATAAAAAAATATTGTTTTATGATCGTTATCGCGTTATAGTTGTCTTCTTCCTATCCTTATTCCCAATATTATTTGGGGTCGGCTACTAGTTCAAACCGGTTTTAGCTGAATATCAGTTTTTCCACGGAGCGACTGGCATCGGACCTCCGCAACCCGGAGGGAGAACTGAAATTCGTAAGTTGAACTAGTTGGCAGTAAATTTGAGGGCACTGACTTCCCAATAACGATTGCCATAGGTGTTCATGACAACCGGGACCGACGGCTTTACGTGTTCTCCGAAGCACGGGCGTGGATCATCGCCAAACTTCCAAACTCCGGGGTGCTATTAGGAATTTCCTAAGAAAAACCCAAAAACACTTTTTGGCCCGATCCAGGATTTGAACCAAGACCTCTTGATTAGCAGTCGCATTAGCTATCCACTAGACCAACGAGGCAGTTATAGTTGTATATTTATTTATTGATCTGAGCCACGTTTCATCTGCGTCTCTTTTCAATCATGCTCGGTTCCTTTTGGTCTAAGCATGACGTTAGCTATCCTATTCTAGGCACGCCAGCAAAGAAATCAGCACCGCAAAAAGAAGAAAACTTGAAAAAAAACCTAATATGAACCCGCCTTACCAGCATCATTGACCAAAACTGCTGATAAGATAAATTTTAATTCTACATATCAACAAATAAAATAAATAAATAAATATTTCGGCACACACACACAACGCCGTGTAGTCCCAAACTAAGCAGAGCTCGTAATATTTTTATTTGGGGTACCTACCCACACGTAAAGTGGGGATGATTTATTTTTCTCGCGGCTACCCCATCGTGTGGTATATCATTAGATAGGTCTTTTAAAAACAATAAAGGGTTTTTAACACGATTTTTTAATTTAGGTATCCATTTGCGAGAAATTACACTTTAAAGGGCACTTTTTTGTAAAAACAGAGCGTCTCCCTGGAAAAATCTGGAAAAATTCGTGATGGTGGTCTATATAATGAACTTCAAAGAAAAATTATAACGGATTAGATGACTTTGTTAGTTCAGGAGTTATAAGGGGCTTAACTTGTAAAATGCGCTTACTTGTAAAACGTCATACAAAATAATAATAATAATATTTCCGACATTTTACACACAACGCCATCTAGTCACCAAACTAAGCAGACCTTGTATTATGGGTAACTAGACAAGTGATATAAATACATAAACATACTTTTTTTCGTAAACACATACATATAATACATAAAAAACACCCAAACTTCGAAACAAATATTTGTGGATCACACAAATATTTGGTTCGACCCGGGAATCGAACCCGAGACCTCTTGATCAGCAGTCGCATACGCTAACCACTAGACCAACGAGGCAGTCGGCCGGCAGGTAGGCAAAATTAAAGCATTATTGCGTAAACTTAAAAACTATCTATCTATTGGATACGATTTTAAATCCACGTACCATTATGGGTGATAGAGGAACCCTTTCCTGTGCGTGGATGACACTCATCAACAGCCTTCAACAGCCCACTGCTGGACATAGGCCTCTCCTTTGAAAGGAGGTTTTGGCCTACTATACCACGCTGGCGAGACGGGTTGGTATAGGGTTGGTTTCAAGTTTTCCTTCTCTTTGCATTGATGTTGTCTTGCGTAGTTTATCCCTTAGTCGCCTTTTACGACACCCGCGGGATGAATAGGGGTTGTGTCACTCTGTATTCTTAATCCGTCACCACACGCATGACACTCACTTGGGCGATTTTTTTCTTTATTAGACACATATTCATTGTACAGCTATTTACGTTAGTATAAAATCAATATTTAGTAGATATTGTTGTACAGTGTTCTAATTTAGTTGTTTCAACTAAAAGGTCCATTAAGGGAGTGTCGTTCATTTCCGTCAGTTGAGCAAAGTTCTGAAGGCCAAGGATACGTGGTATTAATGGATCAATTAACTTATAACTACAAGGTGAATATCAAAGATTTGGAAACATGAGGCGCTCACAGTCAAGTTTCACTGGGTGGTTAGAAACAGTCACGGAGGGTAAGCAACGGTCAAGGATGTTTATCCTGGATAGTTGATAGGTAGTATATATTCAGAGGACACGTGGAGCTGTCGGTCCTGGTTATTTTCATGGGATAACAGTCGTGAAGCTTAGTTGAAGACCTTTGCGCAGATTTCAAAAAACAATTACGTAAACATAGCGCTGTCTTGCCAGTCCCCGACCTTCCGCGGCCAGCGTGGGCACGTATGGTGGTAACCCTCTCCTGAGAGGAGTCCCGAGCCCAACAATGGGACAATAAGGGGTTGTTCAGCAACATGTATTAATATTGGTGTTATGTGCTGATAAATTTGGAATACAGAATATCACCACCTCTATTCATCCCGTGACGTAATACCCGAATAGAACTAATTACCACATCAAAGAGAAGAAAAAATTGACATAAATCATGTACCAACTTGTATGAAGGCGTGGTATAGTGGTGTGGAGGAACGGATATCGGGTCCCTCCATCAGAAAGGGAGGATCATCCGATCAGGCGAGGTGATCATGCTTGGCGGGCCACCGCTCAACGGTTGATGTTGGGATGTTGTATATAAGAATTTCTCTTTCGCGATTACTCCGTATAGCTCGTTCCGTGTTTCTTCGTGATTCAGTGTTTCTTCGGTAGATGGTGCTGTTGTATGTTTCCGTCGCGCTGTATGTGAAAGTCATCACAAGTGAGCTGGTTGGTAAGACCTAGTGCTATTATGTATTCTGTGGTATGACGAAAAAGAATCGAATCCGAAACTTATTGATCGGCAGACGAATGCGCTATATAATATGCTACTTTTTATTTAAGCAAGATATGATATTTTGAATTGTACATGTGAGCAAGTTGTAGTCACTAGTAGCATAAGTTTGTTTGTTGACTGGCGGTTGTGAGTATGTCATGCTCGCTCAAAAGCCCTGCTGGCGGTGGCGTGTGTAGCGGGTCGTTCGGCTCCCTACGATATGGTTGAACTGGACGATGGCATGGGTCATGCTCGTGATACGGGCGCGGCCAGCGGGGCTGGTCATCTCACAACTTCTATTTATTGTTTAATTATTTTTGGACACTACCTGTGTAAATATCAGCATCGTTACATTGTCCTCACATTTAATAAAATGCCTTAAACAATGTAACCAAAAATTGTAAAAACAATGTTGGAAAAGTGTCCATGGAGTTTCTTGTCTGTTCTTCTCCATAGGATCTACGAATTGGAACAGACAATTAGCTTCACGAATGACTACTGACTGACTACTTGACGTTTCAAAAGTGCCGTTGTATGGTTTATTTGAAATAAAATGGTTTGATTTGATTTATTATGACGTTAGTATATATTTTTAATAACCCTTGACACTCACATTTTATGAAGCTTTCTATTGATAGAAACATTTTGAAAATTAGTTCAGTAGATTCAGAGAAAACTTTCTGGAAAGTCTCAAATTCACAAAATTTATCTCTAGACAATATTAGTACAGATAGCGTATTGCTAGACCAACGAATCAGGCAATACAACTGATAGAAGCCAATTGATTCCTCTAAATCAAAGTCCAAATAATTCATAATTTATTATAATTGTACATGAAGTTTTATTGCCTCTGGCGTAAGTAGACACAGATATAATAAACCCAAATGTATTTCAACTGGACGTTTGAAATTTATGCCACACTAGGTGAGTCCCGCGATGTTACCCGCGGTTATTGTGCACCTGCGTCACGATCAAAAAGGGGCCTAAGTTACTCCTTATATAATTAGCTATCTTTCAGTGATAGTTTCGTCAAAATCTGTTCAGCATTTCCAGAGATTAGCCGGAACAAAAAGACAGACAAAAATATAAAAAAAATACTTTTGATGTAAGTACCGTATATAGTTTTACTAGCTTTTGTCCGCGGCTTCGCTCTCGTGTAGGTACGTCATGGCGGTAAATAGTAGCGTAGAATACATAATAGTACCAGTACACTTCTGTACTGGTACTATTATGTATTCTATGCTACTATTTACCGCCATTTACTTTTCGGAGTGAGTCTTCACTCACTCCGAAAAGTAAATTAAAGTTATAGATACCCTCGGTGTCAAAAGATTAAGTTCAATTCTGATCGCACCGCATCGATCGACCGGCGTGTCTGACCCGGCAGGCAGCCGGCCGACTATACCTAAACTGCGGAGTGACACCCCCCTGATAGTAGCATAAGTGTTATTCCGATATGTAAGCTATATTATTGTGAAGTTTCATCAAAACTCATTCAGTAGTTTTTGCGTGAAAGAGCAACAAACATACATACATACTTATATACAACGTTTATAATATTAGTTAGATATGTATTTAGTGAAATGCTGTTATTTTGAAATTACAAACGGACAGGTCAATTTTATTTGTATATATAGATTTAACTGGACATCGTAAACTATTTAATGATGATGAATGACAGATGGACGTGCGTAATTTAATGTCTTAAATACTTCAAAGATTTATTTGCAGTGTTAATAGATATGCTTTTTTAATTTTATGATCTGTACACTAAGTAATAAAAACTTGGAGAGATATTGAAGCAAAAGAGTATTAAACTAAGAGTATTTTACAACTGATTGACGTTTAACGTGTCAAAAATCCCGCCTTTTTCTAGCACAGATAATTATTAGCATTGCCTGTCAACGTGACAATGTTGCCAGTCTTTTGGGAAAGCTATCGGTAAGTGATGATGATTTTCTGATGCTTGTGTGTAAATATTGTGAAAAATATCTTAAAATCCTGTGTCCCAGACATACATGAAACAGACACAAACAACACTCAGACTCAGAACAACAATTTGTGAACTGATGGTCCATCCGTGCAGTCACTCATGCTTTCCACCATGTAGAATACAGTCACTTTAGTAGGCTTAAATATATAAAAAAAATACGGAAGTCTATACAACGCACAGCCAGACACGCAACCAGCCGGTTTGTATAAATACAGAATTCAAAAAGTTTGAATCTGATACGTTTTAGACGAAATAAATTACAATTAAAACACAAGTCAGGTTTCATTGCGACTTGTACTAATTATTCCCAACTAATTAACGATAATGATCAGCGTTTGTTTATGAGATTGCTCTTTAAATATAAAACACAGAGTTACGAAACACGAATTGGTAGCCGTTATAAACTTTATTTATTTTTTGTTTTACACGTGAAAGTGAAATGAATGAAACTTCATCTTCTTTCTAGTCTCATTCCCAATATTATTTGCCATTAACTTTTGCCAGCAAAATAATGTATAAAAAATACAAAAGAGTTCTCAAATCTATACTAATATTATAAAGCTGCAGAGTTTGTTTGTTTGTTTGAACGCGCTAATCTCTGGAACTACTGGTCCCATTTGAATGATTCTTTCAGTGTTCGGTAGTCCATTTATCGAGTAAGGCTATAGGCTATTTTTTTCAAAATTAGGGATCCGTAATAAAATTGCTATTTTGTAACACAAGGTGTAAAATCGAAAACCTATTTTTTCGAGATATTTTTACGAGAAAAACGCGGGTGAAACCGCGGGGCACGGCTAGTAGTTAAAATAACGATATATGTTGTAACATTTGAATATAAAATATTACTTACGTAAATCTGTCAAGAATTTACGGCACAAAATGGCGGCACCATAGATATATTCGTTTACAGATGACAAATTCATGTCATTTAACCCTATTTTAATGCTCTGTGGCTTCAACTTGTTGCTAATGAGAACCATCACGCGAAAGTGAATGATGATGATAAGGTAAAGTCATTTTATTTGTATACTAGCTTTGCCCGCGGCTCCGCCTACGTGTAGGTTCGTCATGACGGTAAATAGTAGCCTATGTGTTATTCCGATATGTAAGCTATATTGAAAGTGGGAAATTGTGAAGTTTCATTTAGGGCCACAGCACACTAGCTACTTTTAGCATCGGCGATCGGCGATTTGGCGACTGCATCGATGCTGCATCGCGTTTTAACGACTTCCTGCGTTCGATCGCGGTATCGGAAACGCGCGTTTTAGCGACTGCTCATATGCCAAATCGATGCTACCGGCATCCGAATGTGTGCAGAGAGTAGCGTTCAGCTGCTGTGTCGTGCTTCTAAAAAGCGACTCAATCTCCGCGTTTGGCGTTTTTAAGTGTGCGGTGTAGAGCGTGCGGTCGCCGTATTTAGCTTCTAAAAATTGCTAAAAGTAGATAGTGTGCTGTGGCCCTAAAATCCATCTTGTAGTTTTTGCGTGAAAGAGCCACAAACATAAATACTCACACACTTTCGCGTTTATAATACCTATTATTAGGACTAGCTGTGTACCGCAGTGTTCCCCGCGTTTATTATTGTAAAATACGAGTAACGCCGCGAACCGAAGCTATTCTGAAAAATATAGCCTAAGTTACTTCTTATGTCCTCAGCTTTCCGTCAGTATAAATTATGCTAAAATTGGTCCAGCCTTTCTGTAAAAAACTGTTAATTTGATATTAAATACGGACATTTCAATATTTTTTTTTATCTGTATAGATATCATAGAACAGAGAAATAAACTTTAGCTATGCAATCAACGGTAATACCTAGACGTACACATAAACCATAATTATTTATGGTTTATGTGTACGTCTAGGTATTACACACAACAGTCTATGCTAATTCGTCAAAATAATTAATTCATTTATATCCTAAGAGACTAGATACATTAGTTAAAAGATAAGTTATGTATGTAATGTAAAATAAATCATTTTGTTACATACAGTTTATAATTAACCATGTATATAATTAAATCTATCTAACCAACTTTCGCCCTCGACTCCGCCCGTGTGTATCTCGATTATTGCAGTTAAAAGTAGCCCATGTGTTATTCTGATTTATAAGCGTTAATACTGTAAAATTTCATCCAAATCCGTTCTGTGATTTTTGCGTGAAAGAGCAACAAACATACATATATACTCACAAACTGTCGCGTTTATAATATTACTGCGCCCCACGGTGTTACCCGCGTATATCATTATGGTTGCTTTGCAAGAGTGTTATGCATACCTGTGAAGTTTTGACAGGAGATAAACAGTGATACATTTTGACATCTACGATTTATGTATTTTTATAATCACATAGTTTTCGCCTGTGTATCTCAATTTATGCAGTAAAAATAGCCTATGTGTTATTCTGATATGTAAGCTATATTACTGTAAAGTTTCATCCAATTCCGTTCAGTAGTTTTTGCGTGAAAGAGGAACAAACTTAAACACATACTCACAAACTTTCGCGTTTATAATATTAGTAGGATTAGTAGGATCCTAAGCGGCTAAACACATTCGTTTAGTCAAAAGATAAGTTATGTATGTCACGTATAATAATTCATTTTGTTGCATGATATTTCTAATTATCTATTTATATCTAATTAGTCGCGGCCATTTCTATTCTAATATATCGCTATGACCGTTTGACTATTTGATCTAATATTTATATTATCTACTAACAGAGTCGATTACTTGCGGTTATTATTGTAAATCGCGAGTAAGGCCACAGAGCGAAGCTTGTCTAATTTTTTTTGCCAAAGTTACCATTTATGTCATCAGCTTCCTACCAGTAAAAGCCCCGGTAAAAGCAGTTCAGTCGTTCCAGAGATTACCCGGAACATACAGACAGATAAAAAATTTAAAAAAATCATTACCGTACCGTATACTTTGCTGCGACGTAGCTTTGAAACCATAAGACGTTTGAAAGTAAACATACGCATGTCTCACTTACACGCGTTACTAGAAGAATACCATCAATATGATTAGAGAAAGACAAAACATAAAAATTACGATGGCGGAACAGTGTTGACTACTGTATGAAAATTACCCATAAAAAACGGAAAAAATATCATAAATTAAGTGGGTTTTTTTTTCAATATTTTAATTTTCAATATAATAAGGTAATATGAGAAATATTTTAAGAAAAAATTAATAACTTGCGCTATTAATAATGTCATTCATACAAATATCGTATACTTTCATATGCATATACTAAAATAATGTTAATATAATATTACATAATGACACTCTAATTTTATTTATATGTTTACATGTCGGCAAAATTTAGGAGTATGTATAAAAGTTCCACGCCTACCCAGTACTCAGTAATTTTCTTTTCATTCGAGTAGCAATTATCTCGTAAAAATACAGTTTTAGAACGCATTTTAAGGTGTCATGACTCATTTATTTTCGTAAAGAAATTTATGACTCCAAGATTATTATAAATATATATGAAGATAGGGTTTCCTTTAAAAGAAGATAAGTGGTTATGGTGTTAGTTTATGTTTTACAGTTTATGAAACTGAGCGTTTTTGTGATTCGCAAGTCACGTAAAGCAGTCGCTCCCGGTTGGTATTATAAAATAATAACAGTCGTGAAGCTTAGTTCTAAAAAAAAAAAAAATTCTCTAAGTTTTTAGTTTTACAATATATTTTTTTCACGAATTTTGGTGAAAACTTACCTTTGTCCCAAACAATGTTTTTTTTTTATTTGAAATAAATATATTTCACTTTATTTTGACTTAATATTGTAAAAGCACTGTAATTTTCAATCGAAAATTCGCCCCTCAAAATATCAGCTTCTTAAAAAACTCGGTAGATATTTTGTTTCTTGAAATTTCTATTTTCTGATGATGTAAAAAATGTAAAGAAACCAAAATTATAATTAACACTTTAAGAGCATTTAAAGAGGATTTCATCTAAAAAATGTTATTGCTGCATTTTTTTTTAGCAATAAATTTGATTTGTTAAATTCCAATCACATAAAAAAGTTTATTAGGAATGGACGGAATTCAGATCTTTGCAAAGAGCTGCTGACTGATGCCAGTGGCTTCGTGGAAAACTGATATTCAGGTAAAACAGGTTGAACTAGTAGCCAACCCCAAATAATATTGGGAACAAAGGCTAGGAAGAAGAAAAAGGTAAGCAAATCTGTTATAAGACGACTTAGAGTCAGTGCCATCTGATAATGCTGTTCGGATTGTCACCTGGCCCTAATTCAAAGAGACATGGCTCATAAATTCTTGGAGTAGTTTGCTACGTGCCAGTCATGAACCAACATATATTATAAGACAACACAATAATATTTTAATCTGTATAATATATTCCATATTTTAATCTTGGTGTAAGCGGATCTAAGCGGATGAATAAATTACTAATTTGAAAGCGTCAAAGACGGGATGTCAAAATAAACATCGGGGAACGAAACGCAAGTGACAGATCGTATATACAAACTCTGAAAAGGGCGGGAAGAAAAATGTTTATAAAATTAGAATACGTTTTATCATTATAATTTATTTGAGAATGGAACTATTGAATTTTATGTATAACTTTGAAGAATAATCCAAAGTTCCTAGGTTTAAATAAATTATTTCACAGGCTTAATTGTCTTTCATTATAAAGTTGATGTTCTTTATTTGATTAAAAGTTTCAAATCAACATGATTATAAAGTGTTTTTGAGAAATAGCTAGTTATTTTCATCATTATTACCTGTCCACTGCTGAGCAAAGGCCTCTCCAAAGGTTGCTATAAAACTCGTTTTATTTATTTTCTTCTAGTTAAGTACGAAGTCTCGAAATTCTTATTTTCACGCATCATCCTCACAGGAAAATGTTTCTATCAGTTTATAATTTTGACATTTAATAAAGAAATAGGTCCTGTTCTAATCTGACTTAATTGTCTTCTATAATTATATTTATCTTTTCGTATGAATTATCTTTTCTGTTAAATATTAAAGTTGTATTAGTGAATTGTGGTTAAAATTAGACTAACAGGTATCCTCCAGTTAACGTAAATGTGTCAACGTGAGCTTGCACACGTTCGTTCAACAACGTTTTGTCAATTAATTTGAAATAGTAGTCTAAAATATCATAAAAATAAAAATATATGCTCTGCGGTTTGATAAACTTTAATATTTAATAAAATAAAATTTGTTTTAGAACGGATTTTAAAATTTTTTGTTTATTAAAAAAATAAGTTAGGTAATCTTTTATACTTGTTTTTTTTTCTAAATTTATGTTGATAATAACAATCTTATGAAAGGCTACACTAACAGATATGACGTTAATAAATAAAAATTCGTATAGGTTCTGTCGTTTGTGATCCTGAACTTAAAAAGTCAATTATGATAATTTCAAAATGGATTTACTAACTCGTTTATTATCAAGATTTTATCCGAATATATTTTCAATTTCTGTTTAAACAGCGATACATAAACTAATGCCATGCAGTTTAGACCCTCGTAAACATGGCGTATTATATTAAATGGAGTTGCTTACAGATGACAAACATATACACTCTAATCTTATATTTTTATTACCGTGCGTGTATAGGAACATTGTCAAAGAACAAAGCCACATTGTATTTAATTTTATTATTACATTACACAAGATAGCAAAGGAAATACTGAGTCCTTTTTGTTACTTCTTGACGAATTGACAGATTTTGAGCTTTAATATTTATGTAAACGTATTAATTCCTTTTATCTTTTTAAAAGGGTTAAATTCTAGTTAAATGTACTATTTATTTTGAAAACCACATTCAAAACAGTCGACATTCAGACAGACATGCGATCACTAAACGTATGTGGTACTTATAAATTACCGTAATTTAATTTCCACAAACATAACTCTATAATCTATGATTTCCCTTCGTTGAATAACAATATTTTTTTTAAATATTTTTTTACGTTTCTATTTTTGAAACCCAACCACATTCTTTGACGTAATACAAATGGCGACAAGCTAATAAATTAGTCCATAACCATTTACACTTCAAAGAAATTTTATTTTAAAATATTGGAGGCAAAATTCTTAACATTTTTTTTAATGGTTGAAGCTAAGATTAATCATCCGTGAGCATTTTCTGTCTGTTTTATAATACAACTAAACTAGCCGTAATGTTTTAAAAATATTTTAGTTTTAAACAAGTTGAGCCTCGCAGGGTTACCCTTATTATTTAGGTACATCACCAAGAAGCTGGTCTAAAAAATTAGATTAAGTTACTACTTATATCATCAGCTGTTTGCCAGTTAAAGTCCAAATCAGTCCAGCTATCCCAGGACTAGACGGAACAAACAGACAGACAGACGGACACACAAACAAAAGTTTTATAAATTCATTTTCTCCTTTCTATTTAATGCAAAGATGTTAATTTGAAATTACAAAGAAACATTTCAATTTTATTAAAAATATTTCGATTAATCCCAATATGAGGTTACCTCGAACAGATTGCTTTTGGCAATAAGGTCGCCCTTTGTACATCCCTACTAATATTATAAATGCGAAAGTAACTCTGTCTGTATGTTACATTTTCAAACCTAAACTGCTGAACCGATTTATATGAATTTTGGTATATAGATGGAACCTTGGGAAAGTACATAGGCTACTTTTTACCGCGATAACCGACATACTCGCGGGCGAAGCAGAAGTAAAAGCTAGTTAGGTATATAATTGTCAATTTATGTACTCTCTTTTAAATTAATAGAACGATGTACAAAGAGTTTTCTATGGAACTATCTATGCTATTCATTAAATTAAAAAAAAAATCTAATCTTTTCGCAGATGCATGAGTGGCGGGAAAATAAACTTCAGGGAGAAAGAAAAGCAGATCCTCGATCAGATCCTGGGCCCGGGCCGGTACGACGCCAGGATCCGACCTTCTGGAATCAACGGCACTGGTAAGATATCCTTCTGATCATAGTTTTTTTTAATTTCAAGTTCTATGGGTGACTGAAGCGATACTGTGGCAAGGATTCTGAATGAATTCTTTAGATTTTGGAATAATATTATACGTATTATAAATTCTTCTTTTGGAATTAGTTAACCAGGGTCTAGAATAGTCTAGATCATTGTTTAATCCGACATTTACTAAAGTACTCGTATATATAAATGAGTTTTTGCTCGTATGTCGTGCTAAAACTCGAGAATGGCTGAACCGATTTGGATAATTTTGATCTTAAAATACTGTGGAATGTTATATGTGGATGCTCAGGGAAGGTTTACAAGGTGAGAAACATCAATATAGAAAGTAGGGGGAAATTTAAATTTCCTATGCCAACTATTCCCGGATTTGAAATTTGATGTCTTTTGTCTGTTTAAAAATAAAAAAACTGACACTAAGATAAGGAATATTATTATCTATTCCAGAGATTATATATAAGTACACTGGCGGACGCCCGCGACTTCGTGCGCGTGGAGTTATTTATTTGCACATATTTTTTTATTGGTCCAAGACCCATTAATTCTTCTATAATCTGTGATTATATTTCCCGCGTTATTTCACGAGGTTTTAATGTCATTCAAGTTCATTCATTTGACATAAGCTGCTGATTGAACTAAATAAAAGGTTATAATTTAATTTTAGTTAATAAAAATATAAATATAAATTTTGGAAGCACTATTACCTACATATGTATATTCGTTTGGTATATATCTAGTAATTATGTCACATCTTAAGTACATTAAATTAATCAAACGTATTTTCTTCCCTTTTTTCTTTTTAAGAGGCATAATTTACTACATAAACCACATTTTTTTATAAATATCCACAGATGATATTAATTCCCGCCCGCGTAAACACTTTTTACACTTTCCATCGGCAAACAAACTTGTTACTACAGCTTACATTATTCTATTTAAAAAAATTAAAAGCTTTGTGAAAGCTTTATCATTGCCATTACGTTAACTATCTATGAATATCTATATATCTAGAACAATAAAAAATCATTACGTTAACAACAGGCAATCCATAACAACTTTTAAAATCAAATATCAAATTGTCTTACTTCACTTAATTACGCTATTTACACTTCTCACTCTTGTAAAAGCGTACACGATATTTTTAAACTTCGAACATCGGAGTACAATAAAAAAAATACAATGTTTTTTTTTCAATATTTTTTTATTGCTTTGTTCTTTTATTTTTAATTTGAACCGTTATTTAAAAAGTTACAAAGTCATTAGGATATTACAACAGCTATTTATCACTGTCGCAACAACTCGCATTGTATGCCAACTTTTGAACTCCTATTAGCAAGTAAATAGAC
This sequence comes from Phragmatobia fuliginosa, assembly GCA_932526445.1. Taxonomy (NCBI): domain Eukaryota; kingdom Metazoa; phylum Arthropoda; class Insecta; order Lepidoptera; family Erebidae; genus Phragmatobia; species Phragmatobia fuliginosa. The sequence goes on along the minus strand of OW052078.1, from coordinate 1,779,201 downwards.
TAATTAATGAATGAGGTATTCTACGTTGACTGAAAAACTTCAAAAGAATTCAGCTTTGGAAAAATGCAAGGGTTGTTGTTTTTATGTTTTATTTCATAGTAAATACTGCAGCGTGGTTAATTTTAACAAAATTCTTTTGAAGGATAAATTACATGTTTATTGCATGATAATAGTAGTTTGGAAGACATTCCTAACACTATTTGCATAAATAAACTTATAAGTGTACAGTGAGTGCCTACCTACATTATTTACTTTGAATATCGTTCGAATAGTTTATCAGTTTTTGGCACCAGTGTTGCCATAAATTCGAGTGATGTCTGTTGTAATGTTTAAAATGATTGTAATGATGCAAAGAAAATGATGGGTTGGTGATAACAAATAAAATTTCCGACAAATTTCACACACAACCGCTTTTTACGTATCATAAATATTTTTATTTTAAGCGGTATAAATTTGAGTATAATTTTCGAGTATGTATGTGTGAAAAATAAAAGAAAAGGCAGTGTCACTTCAGTCACCATTTATTTGTTTTAATAATATTTTGAATTTCAGCAATCAATCAAATGTATATTAATTGTATTAAAAAATGCAAATCAATACGACTAACCACCTTTATTATTAAAATTTACTATGATATTGTTTATTGAAAACCCGTATATTCTTTCTATGACATTTATGTTACCATAGACAAGTATTAATGGAGGGTAGAGGCAAGGAGAACCATCTCTGTGGCTGAAAAGTGTTTATGAAGAAAATTATGAGGTCACAGAGTTAATAAAATACTTATTTTTCGAGATAGTGCATTTTTACAGTAATATTACATTAGAATACATTAACATTACAGTATTGTTACATTAAACAACGATTGAAAAAAAAAATGTTTTGACGCACTTTTTGTACTTCATATGGAAAAATTTAATAATTAATTTATAATAATATTTATATTAAAGAACTTTAACTATGTATATCCTCCTTACTCTATCCGCCATAATTTGAGTGTCTATGGTTAACGAGCACAACTTACTATTCTTTCTCGGATAGATGAAATTCTTGTTTTCCAGCATTCAGTCTTGAAAAAGTATGTATTTTATATTTGTTTTAAATAATGTCAAAACTACGCAAAGGAGTCAGATCCTAGTGCCAAATGACTTATTTGGATGATTATTGTCGTCAATAGATTTAATATTTTTTATGTGTGCTGATAAGGGAAGTCTAAAGTTGACCAGAGTGGTGTACAATGGGAGAGGTCTATGTCCAGCAGTGGACTGTGATAGGCTGATGATTATGATGATGATCTGATGATAATTACGAGAATTTAAACGTAAAATTTAATAAGAAAATACTTATTAATCTTCGATTGTTTTTAAACGCAGGTATTTTAAGTAGCAAACTATATAACTAATATTAAATAAGTAATACTTAAAATGTGTAAATATTTATGCTGTATCTTTTGAGCTAACACTGTTTCTCTTTGTAAATTGGTCATTTATTTTGAGTTTCCTATTTATTTATCATTGATTTTCAGGTAAAGTTACGTAGGAGTTGAATATGTATAAACCTTTTTGCTCAACTATAGATATAATATATGCTTGCTAAGCAAAGTAGTCAAATAGCTAATCCATAAAAAAGTATGACGTGTCAAATTATCGTAATCTTTGTCATAAATTAATTTCTCGGAGGGCTTATAATCTTTGATCTCTTTCATCTAAAATACTTTTAATTAATATGGGGTCTAAATTTCATTAAACATTTTTTTCTTAAATTTTATTTTTATTTATCAATATGGCAGGGCCTCTCGTATGTTTTACCCATTGTTTTAGCCGTGGAAGATCAGCTTCGTTATACAGGCTTTTACAGCCTCGTTGAAAACCTATATTTAAAATATATATTTCAGATTATAGCACCGAGTGAGTAAGGATACAAAAAGTTATAATATTCCCCTATTCCCCTAATTCTATCGAAGTTTTTAAAGGCTCACTTTTAAACTAGCATTTTCCTTGATATTTATTAAAACCAGCAGACGGGCGGTACAAGAAAATATTATCTTTGAAATATATATTAAACTCTACGGACCGACGAAGTATCTAACCCTGAACAAGCATCATGATTATGTATCACTTGTCTCACTCATATTTGCACAATTTAAAAAAAAAAACACAGCTAAAATATACCTCGTTTAAGTTTAGAAAAAGGTCTACTTCTGCATGTTCTAGTAGATTAAAGTCGAGAATTTGACTTAATTAATTATTGACATTTATAAGGTCGAAAACAGACTTGAATTGCATTTTGAACAAATTTTCATAACGAGTACTTTCAGAAGGATTTTAGCCAATATCTTATATGGAGGGGAAGTCGTTTGTCTACCGCGTCGGAACACATTAGCCCTAGTTCGACAGTTTGGAAAGGAAATGCCATAACAGCTTATGGTGTTTACTTATATTACTTTGTCTTATAGCTTACATGGAAAGAAATCAATCTTTATCATTTATTTACCAAGGTTTAATAATTAAAAGTGTAATTTCTCATAAAATATTTATAAAGAAGACATACAACTTCTATTCCGTTATCTTGTCTATAATTCTACGTTGTTGTTGCAAATAATGTTCATAGAAATTGTAAATCTGTATTTTTTAAAGGAGTAACTTAGGAAGGTTCTCCCCGTTCTTCTCCATCAAAATGACATTTTGGAAGCTATAAGCCAGTCCTCTTTGATTATAAACATATCTAGATAGAGAGTTCGAGCGTCTAAACGTCCAAAAAAATAGTATTTAACTGTAAGAGACTAAGCTCGTCGCGGCCGATCAGTTGCGTTACTGTCATTGTACGGTAAACACGTATTGAGTGGCGTATAGAAATGACGTTTTGCATGATAAAAGTGTGCAGGAATTACTTTGGACGATTGAAATCAACTAAAAAAATTAGTTATCATCGGTAAGTAAACTTTAAATAACTATATTGTAAAGAAATAATTAAATTAACTCAGTGAAATTTTATCAAAGTTCGACCACCATTTTGACGGCATTTTTACAGGGTTGCCTGTTAATTGAATTTAAATTTCCCATGTGAGTGTTAGCCAATTTACAAAATGTTGAATCATAACTATAGTGCTGGTTAATACATATTATATATGTATATATCATATATTTTTAAATCTAAGGTGGTAGATATTGTTAATCTGATATGGGTGTAAATTTTGCCGCTCCATGGATGCTATTAATGAAAGTAGTATGTACGACGTAAAGCTGAAGAGATTGTTTGTTTGTTTAAACGCACTACTCGCCAGAATTTCTGAACCGATTCTGAAAATTATTTCACTAATCGGAAGCTATACCTTCTTTGAGTTTTTAACGAGAACGATATAAAAAACAAGATTTACGAGAAATTGCGAGGAACATCTAGTTAAAAATATAGTAATTAAATTAAATATAACTATGTTGTATATTAACTTAATTAAAGGCCTCTGTGAGTTGGCTTTCCTTCGTCCGCCTTTCAAAGTACCGGAACCTCAGACTACTTTCTAGGACACAGGGTATATTTCTACCAAATTGTTGTTAAGTATTAAGAATAAATAAGCTTTAATAGCAATTCCCTTTTTCACCAACATATATTTTACCTAGTAACTCAAAAAAAAACTCTAATACATATTGACTGACTTTAAATTTAATACAAATTACATACTTATAAATCTCAAAATCAATACACAATTATTTTCCCTCCTTTTATGGAAAACATTCAAGGGCTGGTATCACTCAGAACGCTGCCACGTCATGCGCGCGACCGTAGGCTACGCTTGCATGTGTATGTAACATGCACACAAGCCCTGCAAATCTGGCCTGTTGTTTTTATTGCAAATGCAGCGCAACACTCCATCTAGACATGTATATAATCAAAGCTAGTCCTATTGCGAAAGTGTCTGAAAAGGCTATAGATGTTTGAAAATAAATAAAAGCTTTTTGATTTTATAAATTGTTTAAAAAAATAAAAATAAATACAAAGGATTTTATTTTCTTTGAATTTAGAATTATTTCCAAACATAAAGAAATCTTTTAAAAATGAAACATAAAGGCTTCGAGTTATGTTTCAAGTGCCATCTTGTGATTTCTACAACATCACGATGTAACAAAAGAAGAACATTAGGCGCGTACCATAAATCTTTCGCGCCATTTTTTCAACTTTTAGCGGTAATCGTTACCTAATGGATAATATCCTGAGAGCTTTTCAGTGAACTCTTCAGGGAATCTCTACTCCTAATGGAAAGATGTTCGTCATCATCACTTTTTTTTTACTTAATTCTTGAGAAGCTTTAGATTTATAATGAGAAACATTTTGATCCGTCTACTCTTATTATTGGCGTGTTTTTGCGGTTCAGTCATCGTTCTTTGTCCATTCGTAGAGTTGAGTTTGTATCCGGATCAATATCCGATTAATATTACCGATTCTAATAAATCAATAACTCTCTTATAAATATACATACACACATATACTATGTGCGACAGTACGAAAACCTGAATGTAAGGTGTACTACCTATCGATTGTCATTTTCTGTCATTTCGTTAGGAACGAGATTGTGTTCCATAATATTGAATGTAAAACGGACATCTTGATTTCGGGAGGGAGCGTATTCCAAAGAATTACCGTTTAGACAAAGAGTTCACAAAGTCAGAGTTGTGGGCGGGACATAGAGAAGCAGATTCTTTTCGACGATCGGCAGATTCCGACACTAAGGGACTTTCTTAGTGCTGTAGTCACATGACACCCTTCCTCTACGCTCTTTTGTGTAAAGAATACGTGTTCGTGAGATCTGCCTAAGTAGAACAACTTTGGTGCCAGTTATATCTGTGTCAATTGCATCCGTTCGAAAATGGTGTCTAAATAAATGATGATTGAAACAGATTTATACAAGATCCTGCTAAGCAGAAAATATACATCCAGCAATTTTACAATTTACTAGACAATTATATATTTTAAAATCGTTTTTCTACGACAAGTTGTTGATTTGTAAGCACAGTTAGAAATTGGTAGTGATTGTCTTGTTAACATCACTAAAGTTAAGTCGACTAAAATTTGTTGTAGGATTATATACTTTAATCTCTTTGACTTACAGTGAGTTTTTCAAAATCGCATGCATTGACGTTTAGTTCAAACCAACTAGAAGTTCGTCGGAGTGTCTCCGCACTTGTTTAATAGCTCAAAACCTTCAACAAACGTCTCTCGAAGATTGCGCCGTATTAACAAAACAATTACCGCTATAGATATACCATATAAGACATGATTATTTACATAATTGTGATTTTGATTGATAAATTCATTGAAATTAAAAAAAAACACATAAAAAGTTTAGTTTGGTTTAGTCGGCATGTATTTATTTGACGTCTAATTTTAGTGCGATACGTCTAGTTTAACGTTACACGGCTACACGTTTTGACAAGAATAGCTAGGATTTGAGATATCGAAAAATTGACTGTAAGCTAATCAAATTAAAATATTATAAGATGAATGAACTCTTGATAAATAATAATTTTAACAAAAAGGTACCGACTTCAAAGAAAAACTATTCCGAGTATCCAAATCATGACAATTGTGCCTATGATATTTGAGGAGTCCCCTCGATTTCCTTGGGATCCCATCATCAGATCCCGATACGCCCATTCCAATGCAAAAAGAATTTTTGAAATCGGTTCATAAATGATGAAATTATCGCTGAACATACATAAAAAAAAAGATTCCGACGAATTGAGAACCTCCTCCTTTTTTTTGAAGTCGGTTAAAAATAGAGTTTTATTCTGTAAATCGACTTTCGGCGAATTGTTGCTGGAATATTTTCTGCTCAACACTGTCTGTGATCTAGTTAAGCTCGACAATCATATAATAAAATCTATCACGTTTTCCTTGTTAAGGTTTGAATGCAAAGTTTATTTATAGCTGTAGAGCAGTGCAATCAATCATTTAAGAAGACCGTCCGCGCAGAATTCGTAATGACGGCAGATTTAGAAGTGTAATGGCCACCGTTGATCGCTTCCTCAATTTTAAACAATTTGTTTCTTAATATATTTACGCTTTCGTACCTTTAAATGGCATGAAGTTTCGACCACGTTTACTTGCCGAGGTCACAGGCTAACTACAGGCTTTAGTTTTGGCTATCTAAAGCCACGCTGATTTCATCATGAATGTGCCGGCTCGACCCGGCCAGTACTACCCTCACACAGAAGACCATCCCAATAATGACAGCATTCTTGCTTTCATTACGTTGGTGAGTGTGAGACCGAAGGCCCAATCATTCTGCATCATTCTCCCGGCCACTGGAGGCCACATTTGACCAGGCCGACGTGGTATGGCCTACCATGCTGCAGTCCTACCCTCACAATGAGGATGGTAACCTCTACTCCTGGGTTCTATTCATGCATTGAATCAGGCAGAGTACAGTATATGTTTCTACTCTAGTTTTGCTACCTTCGATGGATCTAACGGAATAAATAGACCTTGTTACACCCTGTATTCTTAATACGTCACCACACAGATATAAACACTACTTTAACATGCCATTATTCTATTTAACTAGAATATTGTACATACTTTCTTTGCATAGAGCAACACAGACCCGCGCCTTTTTCCAATATAATATCGTCTTGTCATTTTTTGCGCGGGAATCTTCACACATGTCCATTTTAGACACACATACAAAAATAATCGCCTGTCACTATGAACTCACACATAATGCAGACACCACACTTCGTTATGCGCTATTCGTTATGTGTCTACGCCGTATTCGCCCAAATATTAGTTATGCGCGCAAACAACAAACATGCCACCCACACTTCGAACTGGTATGCCAAATAAGCATCAAATAAGGCAAATATGTGTGTTGTAGAGATGTGTCATTGTCATTTTTATGGTGAACGAAACGAATATACTCTCCACACTTCGCCGTATGCGCGCGAATAACCCGCATAACGAATAGCGCATAGCGAAGTGTGGTGCCTGCTTAACAATTAAAAAAAGAAGTTTCACACACACATATACACATTATGTGTCAAAACAGTGTATATGTCGCAGCCATCGCGGAGGCGCGCACACCTGCAGCCTCATGCCGCCCTGAGTGTGGCCGCGGGTGGACGGGACAGGTTTTCCCGTCAATCCGCTGTCGTGACCAGCCGCGAGGAGGCGGCGTCCGCGTGTGACCGCACGTCGCTCAATTAGAGAGTTTCAAAGAGATGGTGCCCGCTCCAGAAGGAAATCCGGTTCCTGGACTCATCCCAAATTACAAGCGCAGAGAGGTCACACCGTGTGGTTGTATCTGAATAGACGACTCAGTAGAGGCTAAGCTGTTGATTGAACAGTTATTAATTAAACTAGTTGGCGGTGACATATATACTCGTATTTTGCATATGCTTTGGATACATATAACACCTGCATATGGTTACTTCCTACCGTGTTGTTTCATATTTCTTTGCATTGTTACACCGAAGTTTTAAAATTTTCCATGTCGTTCGTGTAATATCTAAACTATGCTTACATGTATTTAATCACAATTATTTAGTCGATGTCATGATTTGCGCTTCGATTTAACCTCTATGGTAATGATCAAAGATAACAGGACTCGGTGTGTCTATGCCACCGTTTTTATTTTTTATTACATTTTATTACAGTATCTACATTGAATCAAAATGAAATTAATCACCGGTAGCCACAATTCGCTTTGTCCTTCTGCGGTGTTTACTATTGAATTTACCCCCAAATGCTTTTAAATTGTACTTCATTAATCACAACCAGTATTTTGGGGCTGCAGCTTTCTAACAAGAAGCCTTAGAATTTCAGTACCAGAGGTTCAAAATTAATGATCTTTTGGTTTTCGTTTATTGATAGAGGTTCGTTCTTTATATCATTCATCTTTGTAACTTTTATTGAACGAAAGTGAGACGTATTTTTTTTAAGATTTAATGGATTGAGTTACATTTCTTTTGTTTTATTCTTATACTGAACTATTCAAACTCCTAACCAAGTTGCATTCTACAAATGTAAACGACAATAGAAAGCTAAGAAGTATATGGGAATTAAGTCATTTCAACGCTAAGTCTTCTTGCTAATTCTAATTCTCTTGTTTCACTGGCTAATGTCACTCAGGCACGAGATTAAAACAAAATATTAGCGGATGAAACAAAAGATTGAAAAAATGGAATAGAGAATAGAATAAAAAAGGAAAAATGTTTTCAACATGGCTAGGGGGGCTGATTCGAAAAGAAGATATTTCCAAATTCAAACAGGAAGTCTAAACTTAGCTTAAATATTCTAAAACTGTCTCTCCAGTTGTATGTAGTTACTAGCTGATGCCCGCGACTTCACTCCCGTTTTAGGGGTATGAAAAATAAATAGTAGCCGATTCTCATACCTATTGAATATGCATATAAAATTTTATAAAAAGCAGTCCAGCCGTTTCGGAGGAGTATAATCACCTAAATTGTCAGACGAGAATTTCGTTTATTATAGGTATAAGATTTATATAGATACTCGTGTCAAATTTTAAGACTCAAGCAATCTGTCAAACATGACAAACTTTTTTCTGGCAACATGTAAGCGTAGGAAGCATAAAATTGAGTTAGTAATGTCATTTTATGTGTCAATTTAGATAACATTTCCGACAACAACCGATCCTTTTTAAAGTCATTCTACTATGAAGATCGTTTTTTTTTTTGGAAGACTGTCCTCATTTCGTCTCATCCACATTTTTTTCCAAATTCATTGCGACGACGACTATAAGACTAGAAGACTTTAGAATTTAAGATGCTAATTACTTGACATTGGCAGAAATAGCTGATATTCGGTTGGTTGCCATTTCATCAAAAGAAGAAGAAGTCATTCTACTATAGTTACTATTTATGTAAAGAATACAACTTTTACTTTAAAGCTTTTTTCATTAATGATGCTATTATTAAAGCTTATTATTTTATAATACTCTAGTAATTTATATGCATTGTATGTAAGCTCCTTTCAAGAAGACATCCACGTACAGTTATGAGTAGATGCTAATGATAAATGTGAGTTGTAGAAGTAACTTATAGCAGGTACAATGTAAGCGATGACCTAGGAAGCATTTCGAATCGTAAGCTCCGTACAGGCACTCGTAGCCGGTAGTGTCTGTAGACGATGGGAGGTATTACGAATCGTAAGCTCAGTATAGGCACTCGTAGCGGGTAGAGTGTCTGTAGAAGACGATCTCTGAGGTATTACGAATCGTGAGCTCAGTATAGACACTCGTAGCTGGTAGTGTCTGTAGACGACGATCTGTGAGGTATTACGAATCGTAAGTTCAGTATAGACACTCGTAGCTGGTAGAGTGTCTGTAGAAGACGATCTCTGAGGTATTACGAATCGTGAGCTCAGTATAGACACTCGTAGCTGGAAGAGTGTCTGTAGACAACGATCTGTGAGGTATTACAAATCGTGAGCTCAGTACAGACACTCGTAGCTGGTAGTGTCTGTAGACGATGATCTGTGAGGTATTACGAATCGTGAGCTCAGTATAGACACTCGTAGCTGATAGTGTCTGTAGACGATGATCTGAGAGGTACTACGATTCGTGAGCTCAGTATAGACACTCGTAGCTGATAGTGTCTGTAGACGATGATCTGAGAGGTACTACGAATCGTGAGCTCAGTACAGATACTCGTAGCTGGTAGAGTGTCTGTAGACGACGATCTGTGAGGTATTACGAATCGTGAGCTCAGTATAGACACTCGTAGCTGGAAGAGTGTCTGTAGACAACGATCTGTGAGGTATTACGAATCGTGAGCTCAGTACAGATACTCGTAGCTGGTAGAGTGTCTGTAGACGACGATCTGTGAGGTATTACGAATCGTGAGCTCAGTATAGACACTCGTAGCTGGAAGAGTGTCTGTAGACAACGATCTGTGAGGTATTACGAATCGTGAGCTCAGTACAGATACTCGTAGCTGGTAGAGTGTCTGTAGACGACGATCTGTGAGGTATTACGAATCGTGAGCTCAGTATAGACACTCGTAGCTGGAAGTGTCTGTAGACAACGATCTGTGAGGTATTACGAATCGTGAGCTCAGTACAGACACTCGTAGCTGGTAGTGTCTGTAGACAACGATCTGTGAGGTATTACGAATCGTGAGCTCAGTATAGACACTCGTAGCTGGAAGAGTGTCTGTAGACAACGATCTGTGAGGTATTACGAATCGTGAGCTCAGTACAGACACTCGTAGCTGGTAGTGTCTGTAGACGATGATCTGTGAGGTATTACGAATCGTGAGCTCAGTATAGACACTCGTAGCTGGTAGTGTCTGTAGACGATGATCTGAGAGGTACTACGAATCGTGAGCTCAGTATAGACACTCGTAGCTGATAGTGTCTGTAGACAACGATCTGTGAGGTATTACGAATCGTGAGCTCAGTACAGACACTCGTAGCTGGTAGTGTCTGTAGACAACGATCTGTGAGGTATTACGAATCGTGAGCTCAGTATAGACACTCGTAGCTGGAAGAGTGTCTGTAGACAACGATCTGTGAGGTATTACGAATCGTGAGCTCAGTACAGACACTCGTAGCTGGTAGTGTCTGTAGACGATGATCTGTGAGGTATTACGAATCGTGAGCTCAGTATAGACACTCGTAGCTGGTAGTGTCTGTAGACGATGATCTGAGAGGTACTACGAATCGTGAGCTCAGTATAGACACTCGTAGCTGATAGTGTCTGTAGACGACGATCTGTGAGGTATTACGAATCGTGAGCTCAGTATAGACACTCGTAGCTGGAAGAGTGTCTGTAGACAACGATCTGTGAGGTATTACGAATCGTGAGCTCAGTACAGATACTCGTAGCTGGTAGAGTGTCTGTAGACGACGATCTGTGAGGTATTACGAATCGTGAGCTCAGTATAGACACTCGTAGCTGATAGTGTCTGTAGACGACGATCTGTGAGTTATTACGAATCGTGAGCTCATTATAGACACTCGTAGCTGGTAGAGTGTCTGTAGACGACGATCTGAGAGGTACTACGAATCGTAAGCTCCGTACAGGCACTCGTAGCCGGTAGTGTCTGTAGACGATGGGAATTATTACAAATCGTAAGCTCAGTATAGACACTCGTAGCCGGTAGTTTCCATAGGCGTCAATCTGGGAGGCATCACGAATCGTAAGCTCAGTAAAGGCACTCGTAACGGGTAGAATGTCTGTAGGCGACGATCTAGGAGGCAGTACGAATCGTGCGCTACTGTAGGTATTAGTGGTAGTCAAAATGTCGGTATGTGTAAAGGTATCGAGTTCGATTCGAGGGTCGGACTTAAAAATTATATTGAGTTTTCTGATTTAAAAAATGCTTAATAATAACCCTGAATTTGTAAGTTGGGATCTTAATCCTGAGCCTGTTCTCTGCGGTCGTGTCGGATAGCCGTCCTATTGGAGAGTGGATCTCCTAGGTAATTGGCTGGTCTTCGTTGACATTGGCTGCCTGGACGAATTCGGCGAAATGGACTAGCAGTTTATGAGACCAAAATTAACCTCTGTTTATAAAATTAGGTTGTTACTCACATAATCCATATGTCGTGTTAAATTATAAATATCCTGTTAATACCACGTATTAGCTACATATCGGTAGCCATGTTGAATTATTAATCTGTAGAACACGCAAACGTCCACCGCTTTTGTAGGGTAGATTAAATTAAATCGGTTTGACCCAAACACGATTGTTTTTAAATAATGAGGTCGAATTATTAGCTTTATTAGGTATTATTATCATGTAATAAAGAGGTGTATACAAATGTATACTATAAAGCTGAAGAATTACTTTGTTTGAACGTGCTAACCATAGGAAGTACTGCTGTAATTTGAAAAATTATTTCATTAATAATTAGCCCTGGTATGAAGAAGGCTATATATCATCACGGCACATCCAAGAGGTGCAAAATATCAATAAAATTGTTCCAAAAACGGGGGAAAATTTCTTTTGATAGCTTTCATTGCGTGCGCTGAGTAAAAAGTTAAAGTTTCACAAAAATAATGTATTTAAGAAGCAATGAGGGATTGTGCTGAAGTCATTACGATTTTCCTTACGCTTTTTAAAACTTGCAATCGCGTCGGTGTATTATAGAACATTGGGAGGTTCTTTTATGGCCCACGGCTGAGCCCGCCGGCGAAGGTTAATATACCATAATAACGAAAATACTAGGACCACGGAAATGAGGTCCGTTCATTTTGCGTGATGTATATTAAGCCTTTTCATTTATGTACACCGAAGACCTACAGCGTACATAAAATCACAGTTCTTATGGGCGCTTTAAAGAGAAACTTGCAAACAAATTACAGTTGTAGTGACATTTTAGCGCAACTACCCGCCAATAACGAATTAAACTGGGAACGGACCCCACTTCGACACACGAAATCCTTAATTTCTGCGTTTGTATGTACGCTGTATTCATTGGCGTGACGGAGAAGGGAGGAATTCAAGCCAGAATCTAGAGTCTTTATACCAAACTGCTTCGTTGTTCTAGTATTTAGCGTATGCAACTGCCAATCAAGAAGATCTGGGTCCGACTCCCGGTTTGGACTAAATTTGTTATTAGGCTTTTCTAAAAAGAAATTCTTAATAAGAGTCCGGAGTATAGAAGTGTAGCGGTATTTCACTCTCGCGTGTCATGGTGCACGATAATCCATCGGTCCCATTTGCCTTGAGCATCTATGGCAATCGTTATTGGGAAGTTAAGGCCTAAGGAATACTGTCAACTAGTTTCAACCTTCAAAATCAGGACGTCCTCAGGTTTGCGGAGTTCCGATGCCAGTCGCTCCATGGATAAACTGATATTCAGGTAAAACAGGTTGAAATAGTAGCCAACCCCAAATAATATTGAGAAAAATAAAGGCTAGGAAGATGATTCTCTTTACCATAGATAAACATATTATTATAGAACAGAAACTTTGTTTGTATTCTTACCATGTTAACAGATGGACCGGCAATAGTTAATATAAACCTCTTCGTGCGAAGTATAACAACCATTAGCGACATAAAGATGGTTAGTAAGAGATAGACAATATCTATTGTGGATGTCGTTTTTACGCTAATGAAGCAAACCAGTAAAAGGAGGTTGTAGCGTTTGTTTGACATAAAACTGTCACTAGATCATAAACCACATTTAGTTTTTTTTTATCGGTTAATTGGCACCCTAAAAAAAGCACAAATTTACGATTTTTATGGGATTTATTTATTAAGTATTAAGTCTCTTTAGGTGTTTTTTTTGTTTTGTTTAGGATTTGTTTTTATTATTTGGTCCTTCGTCTGATTTTCAAAAACAAAATAATGTTACACCTTGTGCAAGTTTTTATTCCACAAGAGAGCGGGCGTGTTACGGTAAAAAATGAGCAGATCTATTGTTTTTTGTTTTAAAAATTTGACGTCTATATGTTGTGTTCCCTCCATTTTTTATTTATTTTTATTTCTGTCTATTCTATGGAAATAATATAAGTAATACTTGTGGTTCTAAAATAAAAAAATATATTTCGTTTCTGTGATTGACATTTTTAAACATTAACAGCTAAAAGTGTGGAAAATAGTTGTAGTTGTAGATGTGAAAATGCTGTTAATTTTTTGATATTCTATCCTGTTTATGATATTATTTCTGTAGTATGATTCATATTAAAATGAATTCCGTTAAATTAAAATTTATAATATCGAAATTTTATAATACTTTTTAAAATGTCTTTCTCAATGTCGTGCATTTAAAAATAACTATAGATTTCCTTTCCATTTTTATTTTTTAATTTTATTTTTAATAAATATTAACATGTCCGTTTAGAATAGCTTACTCCATTTTTTTTTACTTTTAATTCAATCTATATGTATGTCTAAATATATTTCTTAAATAAAACTGTAGTTATTTTATACAAAGCTTACAAAAAAAATGCAGTTAAAAGTTATAATCAAACACATGCCGTGACAAAATCACTATTGAAATTACCCAACAATATATTTTGCAGGGCTATTAAATAGCCTATAACTATTTTCAATCACGCAATCGGAAAACAAAAACTGGTTTAATGGCCAAAGACATTTAGAACACTTTTTGTAAACGTCACTTTTGAGTTCCAACTCTGATTATGTACTTTGTAAGAATTGTGTTAAAGTAATTATCTAGTTAGTTAAAGTATTATATTCTTTGAAACTAATAGACCTTAATGCAAACATTAATAAATGACTTTAATATTGTTTTAACCAACTCAATAAATATTGATTCATTTTGAGTTAACGGTAGCCTTTATCCGAACACTTTTATGCTAGTAACCAATATTGATCATTTAAAAGCTATTATGGGCAATAACCTATTTTGTTTATACCCAGAAACACCATTAGAGCTTCTTTATAAAATAATTTTGAACTTACTCGATTAAATCTAAATATTATATAAGGCTGACAGCATATGGTTTCCTGTGCCTTAAAAATATTTAGAAATTAAAACTATTCAAACGACTGTCTATGAATGACCGCAATTACTTTATTTTTTTAATTTTTGTGATAAATTGTAATAAACTGCTTGCAGCTTTGCCAATTTATAATTTTGACATACTTTAAATTATTCGCTATAAACAGTATTTAAGTAGGTATATTAGCTTTGTGAGAATGGCACTGAGCTTTCCTTTTATTAACAGTATATAAACATACATGATTATAAAATTAGATACCGTTTGTGAATAAATACATTAATATTTCAAATTAATATAATAAAAAATAGAGCGACAAAGGGCTGCAGATTATTTGTTTCGTTAGTTTCAATATAAATATCATCAGCTTTTGCAGTGATTATATTTTTTTCAAGTAAACTCATATTTTAGCTTTTCTCGATTAAGCATTGTTTATATTTAACGAATCTATATCAAACAAGGCTTTATAAGTTGCTTTCTGAGGTTGCAACAAAATGTTAATTTCCGGCCCACGCCATGTTTTCCGCTAAGACGATGTTTCCTCGTCCCACATAAAGTGATATTGCAATTTTTTATCTACACACTAGTGAAGTAATCAAAAAAATACCACGCCTTTTTAGATTACTCATAAAATATAACAAACTTCTTTATCGTGAATTTTTAATAGTGGCAATTCTAATTTAAAAAATAGGGAATTAGTTTATTATTCGTTTGGTTTTTACTTCAATCTTAGTTTGAACTTTATATGTATATATGTAACTCTTGTACTTCTAATGTATTAAAATCAAGAATTACTTATGATTTGTTATTGTATATTTTCCTTGAGAACTTCTATTTTTCTTTCTAATTTAAAAAGATACTGCTCTATATTACACTAACACAAATTCTCGTTAACAAGCCGACATTAGAATTTTTTGCAGCGTTTTCTGTTCAATTTTTGACCCAATGTCGTTTCATTTTGATATTAGTAATTAGTTATTTAATTATATTTATGTTCGTTTGTATGATCATCGTGTGTCGGATCATTCATGACAATAGAATAAACAGTTGCAGGGTACAGGTGAGTAGATAGACAACCCAATGGAATTATTAAAACATGGAGTAGTAGCATTGATTTAAGCTTCTTTGACTTGTCTAACTAACATATTAGTCTAAAGAGATAGAAAAAAACAACGAGTGTTGCCATATCTAAGATATTATTATTAAATTAGGAACATCGTAAAATTTTCAAAATTCGAACTAATATTTGAATGTCTACTTCTCTACGCTTTATAATTCCGTTCTAAGGTAGACAATGATTGTTAAATACGCGTTCAAAAACTGACAATAGGGTGTAGTTATCGAAATAATGCGTATTTGACCGTAAATTTTGCTTGGTACTTAGATGGACCAGCGGTAGTGAGCGTGAATATATTTGTCCGAAGTATATCAAAGATCGATGACGTCACAATGGTAAGTTACATAAGGACAGACTAGGCCGCATCTAGTCTATATCAAGTTGAGTTATTATTTATCACACTCGGTTAAACAAGTCAAATGAATGGGCAACTCGCTCCTGTTGTGTAGGAGTGATTTACCTAATAATAATCATATGTGTAATGTTTCATTTTTACTTATCTTTTTTAATTTTTTCCTTTCGATTTTTCAAGTTTAAACCATTTTTGGTGTTGACGACCAAAATCGTTTTTAGATTTCGCGCCTATCACTTCTTAGTACGCCAGTATGGTCTAATCCTAGCTTTATCATATAAATCTGACTAAAATATAAACTGGAATTAATTTACATTTTAATGGTTTTGTGGTTTTTTTTCTTTTTAATTTTAGACTGGCTGGTTGTCCTTATGATTTCATCTGACGGGGCATTAGCTTTCTTTAATGGGATGGACTGATATCATTTATATATTTTGGATTTATAATCAGTTCCATTTCATTAAAATCTTATAGCATCTAACATTTTCATCAACTGTCGTACTTTTGTTAGGTTTAATTTATGCAAGAAGCGGACCAAACAATAAAACTAAACATGCTGTTTTTTGTCATTAAGGCTATGCGCCAACGTTAGTCCATGTCAACATGTATCTTCGTTCTATCAGCAAAATAGATGATTACAAAATGGTGAGTCACATGAACAAATAATTCAAATGTAAATTGTGACACTTTTATTATAAGCTAAAGTTTCAATGTCTCACTGCCATACCCTCATCCATTGCTGTGTTATTGTGATGTCCAAATACTTCGAGGTGTCATTGCACAAGCAATGGATGAGGTATTAAACGTTGACTTCAAAGTATAATGGACTTTGTTTATAATAAAATTGGCAATCTTGGACGTGAATATTTGGCAATTTTTGCACTATGCTAAACATTTCCTAAGCTGTTCGTTAATTATTGTGTTCGTGGTAAGTTTTGTTTTTATTTTAATTGTATTTGTTTATTTTTTGTTTCTGTTATTTGTGCACCCTTTATTCCTCCCCCCTCTAATGTTTTCTTTTTTAACTTTGTTCCCTATTGCGATATACTTTTGATGAAAAAAACTGTATTGCCGTGGTGCGGAGCCGCGCACTTTAATATATGTAATATATTTTTATTCGTTTTAATCTAAATTTTGATCTCAACCTCTACGTTATATTTTATCTCTAATTCTCTAAGTTTATTTTGTTTATGTTTTTATTTTATTTATAATTATTTTGTATTAACAATTTGAGTTCACTCCAACAGGAGCTGCTCAAGCTGTAAAAACACGTAAAAAAATGGACAATTGGCACAAATATTAGTGAGCACAAAATTATTGATCACCAAAAATCAACCGTTTCGGTATCACAGCACAGATACGTTCAAAATTTAAAAATTTGAGCAAAATCACCTGTAAAAAAAGCAATTTGATCACGATTCACGTAATATCTGAAAATATTGACCACGCTTATAGGCGACACGGGAACCGCGGCCCGCACCATACACCATCATATCATTTTATTTTTCCCCTTATATTCATTTGATCATGCTTCTTATATTGATTTCTCGCAGTCAAAATGACATTATAAAAACTATTTTGGTCGTGTACTTTGTAATTAATTGTTGGTATATATTCTATGTCTTGTTCATGTGAATTTGTGTTGTGTAATCGGGATTTACCGCCGCGCCCGCACTCGGCTTCGAGCTTGGTGGTTGCCCACCAATATGTGACACCCGACCCCAAACAACAGCTAGACGTAACTTAGCTCTAGATAATCTGGCCGATTATGCATGAAGGTATTAAAAACATTCCTTCAACGAATGCTGTCAATGGTAAGTGTGTTACTAGGCTTCGCTTCAATGCATGTTGCTCTCAGATGATGCTCGAATCTTCACTTTTGGATCACGAATAATTATAATTTTTAAAAAGTTATTCGAATTGAATAGGATATTCGTTCGTTTCGTTCGTTTCAATACCTAACTAAGCTCGTTAAACGTTAAAAACGTGGTCATCAGTAATCGATTTCGCTTCTAGTTTATTTTCCAAAAGTAATTTTTCGAGTTTGCATGTTTCAAACATATCTAAGGCATTTGCCAGCTTTGACTGTACGGTAATTCATTTGACTTGCTAGGATGTCGAGGGATCCTCTAGTGCTTAGTGCCTTGATGTCAATTTAATAATTGAGTGAACCTTCGACACCGTCCTTCTATTAGACATAACTTTATGTACATATGTATAAATTATTTTGTGCCAGTAAATTTTAACATTATTAGGTAATTAAGTTTGTGGTTGCATATGAACGACAAATTTAGATATTTGTCGTTTTTAGCACAAAGTTTATTGGTGCAAAGCCACAGTAAAAGCCTACTGATAAATAAAAGTCATTAGCAACAGCTTTTGCATAAAATAATAAAGGAATAGAAGATAAAAAAATAATAAAAGCTTCTAGGTGCACCGATGCTATTCAATCAGCGATAAAAATTTCATCTAAATAATTGTAGAATTTTTGTTTTACATTGAAATATTGTCAAAGAAAACGTATAAAATTATAGAAGTATTTATGAATAACTATTTTTAAAAAGCAGACTAGATATAAATATTTAAAAAAATATTTATCTGGCTTTATAAGATTTTCTTCACCACAAGGTGTCTCCACTCTCCAGGATTCACAAAAAATATGACGAAATATTTTGACAATGTATCAATGGGATTTGCTGCTTTTAAAACGAAAGCTACATCTTACTTTAATGTTTCCAGGAATACTCTGTTCAGTTAACGTTCAGGGAACAGTGGTTAGATGAACGACTCAAATTTAATAATTTGGGAGGTGAGTTTTAATTGTTGCTTTTTGACACATTTGAATAAATAAATAGATACGTAATCATATTAATAATTCATGCTTACCATCAGCATAGATTTATTTCCAAATATTTAATTGAAACAGTTACAGAGTTACCTAAAAGGTTTCCTCTATATCATATAAGTTTAAATACGTCACTATCCCGTAAACTTATAGGGCTCTATAGCTAAGTATGTAATTTACACTTGAAAATCTTTCTTTTTACATTTTTAAACAATTCCAATAATGGGTTCTATTTTTCACATTTAAAAGTAAACTTTGTTTCATAACATCATAATAAATCACTTAACACAAAATTGAGATAACTTAAAAGATATTTTAATTTAAGACTTAAAATAGTAGACTCACTTGAGACTAACTTAAATAAATATTCTTCAGGTCGTCTCAAGTACCTGACCTTGACGGAAGCGAACAGAGTATGGATGCCAGATCTGTTCTTCTCCAATGAGAAGGAAGGTCATTTCCACAACATCATCATGCCAAACGTCTACATCCGTATTTTCCCCAATGGAAATGTGCTGTACAGCATCCGAATCTCCCTGACGCTGTCCTGCCCCATGAACCTGAAGCTATACCCTCTGGATAAACAGACGTGCTCACTGAGGATGGCCAGCTGTGAGTATATTTTACACGCTTTTATTCAACTTTACTTGATTGTATGAAGAGAAAATTTCGGTTCAACTCCCAACCAGGTGAAATAATGCTGTGATGAGCATAAAGATTGCATTTTGATTGATTTTTAACCGACTTCAAAAAAAGGAGGAGGTTCTCAATTCGTCGAAATCTTTTTTGTTTGTTTTTTTATGTATGTTCAACGATAATTTCGTTGTTTACGAACCTATTTCAAAAATTCTTTCTGCATTCGATTCTGCATAGCTTACAGGTGGTGCCATCGTCACCATATCAGGATCTGATGATAGGATCCTTAGGAAATCGAGGGAACTCCTCAAATATCTTAGGCACAATTTTCGCGATTTTGTACTCGGAATAGTTTTTCTTTGAAGTCGGTTCCTTTTTGTTAAAATTATTTTAATAATATTGGTGTTAACTACCTTTCTATCGGGATGTCCAGCAATCGACTACTAAGGGCTGTGATGATGATGTTTATTTACAAATAGTTATGTTTGTTTAGAGTTCTACTGTCGTGCAGGAAACGTATAAATTTTATTATTATTAGTATGTTTAGATAAGTCAAGTCTAACCACTGGAAATTCTAGCATCATCAATGAACTGGTTATTCTAAAATGTTGAATACACGTTTACTTTCTTCTTCTTCTTATTCCTAGCCTTTATTCCCAAGTTTATTTGGGGTCGGCTACTAGTTCAACCGCTTTACCTGAATTTCAGTTTTTCCACGGAGGGACTGGCATCGGACCTTCGCAACCCTAAGGGAGAACTGAAATTCGAAGATTGAACTAGTCAATATATTTGAGGGCACTGACTTTCCAATAACGATTGTCATAGATGTTCATGACAACCGGGACCGACGGCTTTACGTGGCAGGCACGGGCGTCATTCACCATGAATCAATACACGTTTACTTTAGATGACTATAAAAGGCTGACGTTTTTTGAAAAAATCTTTAACAGAACTCTTTACAAATTTCCGATAATAACCAGTTAAGTAGATGTTTAAATTGAATCTTTAAACGTATCTATTATTACTAGAAACGAACATACCCTTGAGTAAACACCATTAAAAATTACGAAACATTCCCGCCTTTTCACAAACCATTATTTTTCTCTTCAGTTTACGTTTCATTACAGCGTAATGTTGTTTACAAAATGGCGGACTTACTTTACCGGTTTTCGGTTACTTTGCCGATTTCCAGCGTCATGTAAACATTCGCTTCCCTAGGCTTGTAAAAATATGTTTATTGGATTTCGACTTTATTTAAAAGAAAAACAGAATTAATCTGATTATGTAGGAAACGTAAATGTTTGAATTGAGGTTATTTGAATGCGTGTTTTATCGTTTTTAGAGAGATACAGAAATCAATGAACATGCTTGAATTCATGGAATTTATTCTACAAGCTTGATATTATAAAATTTATACATAAATATTTCGGACATCTTACACACAACGCTACCTAGTCCCAAACTAAGCAGAGCTTGTATTATGGGTATTAGACAACTGATATAAATACATAAACATACTTTTTTTTTATAAATAAATACATTATACATAGAAAACTCCGAAAAAAATATTTGCGGATCATATAAACATTTGGTCCGACCCGGGAATCGAACCCGAGACCTCTTGATGAGCAGCATACGCTAACCACTAGACCAACAAGGCAGTCAATAAAAATATATATAATCTTGTGATAATTGACAACGATAAAACAACTAGAGACCCTTAAAAACCAATAACGAAAAAAATTAAATACATTTTAAATACCACTTAAACATTATGAATTCCATTAATAAAACAATTTTTTTTTTGTCCGCTATTTACGCCACCTACGCAGTCATAAAATATGGTTCACTAAGACTAATAAAATAGTGCATTAGATGATAGTTGCAAATAAGTTTTTTTTTGCATCCAATGTCTGTTTATCCAGACCCGTCTCCAGCTATTGTAGGTCTTAGGCACATTTGGATAATAAGGTTTTAGCTACTTTGAGTGAGCACAGTTTTGTTAGAAATAAAGAACGTTTTATTGTTAAAGATAGTGTTATTGCCAGTAATAATCACTAGATTTTAAAAAGAAGTATGTTGGTCTGTGCAATGGGAGAGGCCTATGTCCAGCAGTGGACTGATATAGGCTGATGATGATGATGATGATGATGATGTTGGTCTGGCAGGAATAGTCGGCTCCTATCGATCACGTGTCTAAACTTCCAAAGTACTTAATGAGAAATGGGTCTGTGTTTATCTTACACTATTAAATCATCTTTGCTCTGTTCATTCAGATGGCTGGACGACAGATGACTTGGTGTTCCTGTGGAAGGAAGGTGACCCAGTCCAGGTTGTGAAAAATCTTCACCTGCCTCGCTTCACTCTGGAAAAGTTCCTGACTGACTACTGTAACAGTAAAACTAATACTGGTACGTAATTTATTAGATTTTTTTAAACATTTATTGAATAATTACAACTATTTATTGAAAATTGGCAACTGTGGGAACTATTGAGCCGTCATGATCAAAACTAGTACTAACCAATTCCCTCCTCGCTTTCATCGAGTGGCTAAGGTTACTGGAGGATCATTCCCTACTTATAATTTTAGTTTGTCTAACTAATTAGCTGACCAATATTAATTTTAACCAAAGATAGTTAGTACCTGGGTGACCAAGCTTTGCTCGGTTAACGCCATCTATTGTAGTATATTGTTACCGTGTTGGATTATCAACCAACTAAGTTTTACTAAAATAATAGTATAGATGTCACAAGCAGTGATGTTAAGGGTCATGATAATTGCAAAAAAACTCATGAAAACTCAAAAAAAAAACCCAAAAACCCCAAACATTAAATTTTAGCAAAATCGTTAGAGCTGTTTCCGATATCACATATTATATACTAGTTTGGTGACTTCCACATACAGCGCGACGAAAATATACGACATCGCCATCTAGCGAAGAAACACTGAACTATGAAGTAAACACGGAATGAACTATACAGAGTAACTACTAATCCTCAATCGCGAAAAAGACATTCTCGTGCCGATTAGCATATATATAACATCCCAACATGAACTGTTGGGCAGTGGCCCGCCAGGCATGATCACCTCGCCTGATCGGAGGATCCTCCCTTTGTGTTGGAGGAACACGATACCCGTTTCTCTACACTAGCTTTCGCCCGCGGCTAGGCCCGCCTGTATCTCGATTATTGCAGTAAAAAGTAGCCTATGTGTTATTCTGATATTAAAGCTATATTAATGTAAAGTTTCATCCAAATCCGTTCGTTGTTTTTGCGTGAAAGCGCAACAAACATTCATAGATACTCACAAACTTTCGCGTTTATAATATTAGTAAAAATTCCAATTAAAAGCGAAAAAATGACAGTATCAATAGTAATAATGACAATAAATATCATATTCCAGGTGAATACAGCTGCTTGAAGGTAGACCTGCTGTTCAAGCGTGAGTTCAGTTACTACCTCATCCAGATCTACATTCCATGCTGCATGCTGGTCATCGTGTCGTGGGTGTCCTTCTGGCTCGACCAGGGAGCAGTGCCTGCTAGAGTTTCATTAGGTATTGCTCTATCTATTTTATGACTACTAGCTAGAGAAGACACTACTAGATAGAGAAAGCCGATATTTATATTATAAGTAAATTAAGTGAGCTAAAGATCGAGTGAAAGATGTTTGAAAATAATCTCTAGTATTTTTTTTATTAAAACTATAGAAAGAGAAAAATGTAAAATATAAGAATTCAGTAGGATAATATTCTTTTACGAATAGCTCGAGAAGAGCTTGCTAAAAGATTTCCAAATTCCTGATGATAAATATGTTGATCGATGCCATTCTTATAAAGAAATAAGAATATTGATCCTATTATAATGTAGGTATAATAGGAGCCATGCTGATTTCAACACGGATGGGTCGGCTCCACCGGGACAGTACTACCCTCACACAGAAGTCCATTTTAAAAAAAAGACAACTCCCGCATTAGGAATATAAATTCCCGTGTCGCGGGGACTTTACAAACATACCTGAAACGGACACAAAGAACACCCAGACTCAGAAGTGTTATCCTACTTGGGATTTGAACCCACGACACTTGGCGCAGTAGGAAGAGGCGTGGCGACCACTTAAGCCACTAGGCCAACCGTGCAGTCGAAATCCTAATAATGACAGCACTTTTGCTGTCGTATTTCGTTGTCGAGTGTGAGACCGAATCCCCATTAATTCTGCATCATTCTCCCGGCTTCCAGAGGCTGGGAGAATGATACAGAAACATCCGACCAGGCCGCCATGGTATGGGTCATCATGCTGCATTGTTTACCCTCACAATGCGGATGGTGATCCCTACTACTATATAGTATATTATATAAACTTGGAAGTTTCTTTTAAACACATATATAGATTAAAAAATCGGCCAAGTGCGTGTCAGGCCACGCACAGGAAAGGGTTCCTCAGTCACCTATAATGGTATGTGGATTTAAAATCGTATCCAATAGATAATTGTTATGTTTACGTAATAATACGTTAATTTTGTATGACGTTTTCCAAGTGAGCGCATTTTACCATATAAGCCTTTATAACTCCCGAACTAAGAAAGTCATCTAATCGGTTATAGTTTTCCTTCAAAGTTCATTAGATAGACCACCATCACGATTTTTTTCAGATTTTTTGAGCCAGCCGTTTAGCTTTTAGAGGGGGGGGGACGCCCTGTTTTTACAAAAAAGTGCCCTTTAAAGTGAAATATCTCGCAAACGGATACCTAAATCAAAAAATCGTCTAGAAAACTCTTTATTGTTTTTAAAAGACCTATCTAATGATACCCCACACGATGGGGTAGCCTCGAGAAAAAAAAATCATCCCCACTTTACGTGTAGGGGAGGTACCCCAAATATAATTATTTTTCATAATTTTATTGTAGCACTTTGTCGACGTAATTACAACACGTATTTATGCAAACTTTCATCTTTATAGCACTTACCGTTTGGACGGTAAGTCGAGGACGGACGGACGGACGGACGGACGGACGGACGGACGGACGGACGGACGGACAGACGGACATGACGAATCTATAAGGGTTCCGAGTTATGAACTTCGGAACCCTAAAAAGATATCAAGTAGGTAAATTGTGAAAATTGTGAATTTCCCAGAGTGAGTCGTAGGAAATGCCGGCGCCTTCTAGCTATAAGTCCGACTTGTAAAAATGTCTGAAAAGATTTACTTACAGAAATAAATATCATTTATCATCATTTATCAAATGGTGAAACTTTCAGGCTATTGGTTTACATCTAAATTATTTTTCTCCATTGAATGGTATAAAAATATTAGAAACACGAATAAAGTATCCACGCACTATTAGCACGTCATTAAAAATTGATACATCAATTTTATTTCCAACAGGAGTGACAACCCTACTGACAATGGCAACACAATCATCAGGGATAAACGCGTCCCTCCCTCCCGTGTCCTACACAAAGGCCATAGACGTCTGGACAGGCGTATGCCTGACCTTCGTCTTTGGGGCACTGCTAGAATTTGCCCTGGTGAACTACGCATCTCGTTCAGATATGCATAGAGAAAATATGAAGAAAAATAAAAAGGTACGTGATAGTGTGCCTGTAACATTTTTGTGATTTGCAATTCATAAAATTGCATGGCTGATTATTTA
The DNA here is from genome assembly GCA_932526445.1 of Phragmatobia fuliginosa. Taxonomy (NCBI): domain Eukaryota; kingdom Metazoa; phylum Arthropoda; class Insecta; order Lepidoptera; family Erebidae; genus Phragmatobia; species Phragmatobia fuliginosa. The sequence goes on along the minus strand of OW052078.1, from coordinate 1,754,170 downwards.
ACAATGATTATGGAATATTTGCTACAGAAAAATCCAAAATAATCAAAAGTCTTGAAACTGAGGTCGGCTTATCTCGGAAAATATCTTAGAGACCAAAAACAGTCACTAGTAGACCATTAGAGACCATAAAGATGAATCCAGACTATGAAGCAATGGCAGTGACTTTGTATTGACTTTAATATGTTTATTTTTATTTATTTATTTTTATTTTATTTTTTTTATTTTAAAAATTTACAACTGATATTATATAAAGCGGTCTTATCGCTCACTGCGATCTCTTCCGGGCAAACTTTGTATGGGTATTGTTGCCATTAAGACTAAAATGCAATTCTTTCGGGTTAAAAATTACTGAAAAGAATCGCCTGGTAATCGTTCTTCTTAAAGGCTTCCTTAACGTCATTGTTTACTGAATATGGCATTTTTAAGCACTAAAAAAAAACTATTACACCTACCAACAGAATCTTCGTTTGCACTTTTCTTTTTCGCTTTGGTTCACATGACTTAGCCAAAAAATTTAAAAACAATATCAGAATTGTTTAAACTTAGAGTACATACTATATGAACTTATAATCGTTTTAAGTAAAGTTTTTATCGTGATAAGCAATATTATTAAAAACAGCCAAATTTAATATCTTTTTTTATTTTTTGCCTTATTCTAACGAAATCTAACTGCAAATCCTTATTAAATATTTAGCTTTGTTTATCTATTTTCCCTGTTAAATACATAGGGACAATAGATACACAAAGCATAATTTAAAATCTGAAATTAAAACATAATTTCAAGTGCATTCATGAATTGCAAGTAGCTTATTACACTGTTTCACTAATTATTTCAACTGTGTAACAGTGGCATGTAACACAAAAATGTTACAGGCTTATGAAAATAAATTTAAACTGTTCATATTATTATGTAGCTTCGATATCTCTTCAGTGACTTATCAAAAGTACTTCGAACTGAATATTAAGAGTTCAATTTTAAGTATGGCGTACCTCAAGGAAGTCGATTGGGGCCATTTCTTTTAGGAGCAACTAATGACATAATCTAAAGTAAATTCTTCTTAAATGGCGTGGCTTGCATGTTAAATCATCTAAATGAAATCTTAACAAATTAAAAAATAAATACCTTTAATTTTAAAGGACTTGGGGATAGACCCGCAGGCAAATATTGATGCGGCGTCAGACATGATGGATACAGACAGCAACACCACTTTTGCTATGGTGAGCTCGAATCTAGTTTTCTTTTTGCAAGCATTGAGACGAGTAGATGCTTTCAAATAAAGGGTTGAGGTATCATCGGAATATATACCATACTTGTTATTGTCTTTAGTATTTTATTCCTTAAATATATATTTTTACGCTGGTTTTAAAATAAAAGATATAAATGTAACAGTAACAATATTAAGGTTTATATTCTATTGCTACCTACAAACTCTTGTCTATAATTCTAAATTAATCCTGATAGTTGGGTGATGTAACTTTTTAGAAAGATCATTTATTTAGATGCTAGTTGAATTAATAATCTCCATTGATTGACATGACATGAAACCTGAAATTAAAATAAATTCACACTTTAAATCTGTAATGAATAACTTTCACCATTTAGTTAGTGCAAGAGTATTCAAGTGGTAGTTAGAAGTACAGCATTTCTCTATACGCCATGTCATTACCACCCGCATTAACTTGGGAACATAGGACATCGTAGAGGCTTTTTAATTTTCGTCTAAGATGCAATATTTTCGTCCTCCCTGACTCGTCTGCAACAAACAGAAACCATTGATGCGGACAACTACCGTGTGTCACGGCAATGACCATCAGATGTCCGGCCGCTGTGAAGTTCATATTACCCCGCAGAAGAACTGCTGCCGCCTGTGGATGTCCAAGTTCCCCACCAGGTCGAAGAGAATCGACGTCATCTCTAGAATCACTTTCCCGCTCGTATTCGCACTCTTTAACTTGGCCTACTGGTGAGTATCTTATACTTTTTATAAATTCTGATAATAGGAATCTAGTTAAAATCTCTTTATCGATTTTCATATTAGATAACGTCATTCTTTGAATCTTACACAAAATTAGCATCATCATCATCAACAGCCTTTAACAGTCCACTGCTGGACATAGGCCTCTCCTTAATAAGGAGGTATTGGCCTACTATACCACGCTGGCCAGACGGGTTGGTAAAGGGTTTGTTTTCAAGTTTTCCTTCTCTTGGCAGTGATGTTAGCTGCTTATTTTGTTCCTTTAGTCGCCTCTTACGACACCCATGGAATGAATAGGGGTGGTGACACTTTATATTCTTAATCCGTCACCACACGGACGGAAGTAGCATAGCCGTGAGTATAACGTTATGGCGTGTATTACAGGTCGACGTATCTATTCCGTGACGAAGACGAGGAGAAGTGATTCTCCGAGTCGGCAGACGCGGGACAGCTGTCACGGCTCGTGGCAGCCATTATGGCGCCATACGGCGTGTTTGCGCTCGCTTACGCGTTGTTCTTGCGCGACTCGCACCGCCTCACGGCGCCGTGCCCGTGCCACGCGCCGCTGCCTCGAGCCCGCGAGCCCGTCCCCGTACGACATAGAACCGCACTCATTATAGAACTACCGAATGCACACAGAACTGTTACTTTGTAGCATCCCTCACTCTACGTTCATCTAGTGAATGACTCGACTAAAGTTTTCTAGGAACGATTCAGTTGGACATGTGACTTGTCTTCCTTACACATACCGACATCAGTATTCAATAATTGTAGACTTTTATCATCATATTCTCGCTCAAATCATTGTGTTTATATTATACGTGTGAGTGTATAGATCACTTGAGCTTGCAATTGAGGTTACAGCTTTAAAAAGGCTGTTTTCGATGCGGGCTCTTGTCATTTTGGCATTGTGTTGACCCTGTATGAAGAAAATAATAATATGTACATGTGGGTAAAAAGCATTATACTTTCCAAAATGATCAAATTTTCGATAATTTTACCAAAAAAATTTACTCCATGTATAGAATCGTATATAATGTAATCTGTTGTAAGCTCTGTAAGTAATCGCATGAAAGAATTATACATACTATCCTAGATATAATTACTTATGAATAACGAAAAAATAAATTAACCTATACGTGAGAACGGAAACAGTGTGTTTGAGTAGCATTTAGTAGATGAAATTAACCAAATCAGACTTTATCTTATAGTGAATAGAGTTGATTTTAACCATAGTTTTAGGATAAATGTTCTAATGTTAACAGGTATTGGTTAAGAACTCGAAGACGAACAATTTACTATCAATATTGCTTGTATCAACGTTATTGATAGTAAAATGTTGTTAAACGATAGTCATCTTGAATGGCCTATGATATATAATAGATGTACTGTTCAATGTGTAGGTACGATACCATAATTAAGATAAAACACGAGGAAAAAGGAATTTATAAAATCTTTTTAACTATAAGAGGTAAGTATATTATCAATGACATATTGTCTTACTCGAGATCTATATAAGAAATACAATTATCATCAACATTAAATCAATCACGTAAATAAAAAAAACTGAACTCATGACTATGTTAAAACGGAACGTTTTTCGTTACATAATTTACGACTAAAGGATTTAGTTCTTGGATTTCTACTACTACCCGTATCAATTCAACGTCGTTTAATTTATGTACTAAAAGTTTAATATCGTTATGAGATTTTTAAATTATAAGAAAAATAAGCAATTTATGTTTATGTTTAACTAATAATTGTTTGTTATATGTATGAAAAAAATAGTTGATTGCAAAACCAAAAAAAAAACATAGATGATGCAGTTATTACTTCTAACACTTAAATAGTTCACAAAACTCCACAAGTATTTTAAGAAATTCTTGTACAATTTTTTTTAAACCTGTTATTCGTCTGAGGCCAACAGTCAAACATCACACGAAAGAAGATCATTGTTTTCTTATTTAGACATATATTGGGAATAAGTAGGTAAAAATTAGTGTAAATATTTGGGCCTACAACTTTCTACACCTGTGTCGCTCACTGTACAGATATGTATTATGGCTATATTTACTATATCATAAACAAGTATTAAGAAAATATTAAAATTCTTTTCTCTGTCTATTATTGTTAGTGTAAATATTAATAAATATATCCTATTAATATATGTAGTCGTAGTTATTGTCCTTTGATTATATAAAACAAATCATGAATGAACACACTATAGAAACGAAATAACCTACAGAAAAGACAAGATGTAACGAATTAACTACGAAGAGCGTTTTGTAAAAAAATATATTTCAAAGGACATAACTATGCGAATTTATTTAATACTAAGTATGTCTTGATGTATCATCGCACTTTCATATAAATATCACTAATGCTGTGTTCGGTAAGAACTAATAAATAAAACGAAAGTATAGGGAACGTTGAAGAAATAATTCCACACTACAAATATCACTGATATCTGTCAGAAAGCAGACTATGCAATCAGGTACATCGTAAAGCAGTTTTAATACTCGTACAGTTAAAGATGTTGCTTTTATTTGATGCCTGCCAAAATGACTCCACTCTGCCTGATGGAAAACATGAGCAGAATCCAGGAGTGGGGGCTACTAGACTGTCTGCGAATGCAGGTAGTGTGGTGATACCAACTCACACTATGGCGGCTTAGTAAATTGCTTTTGACGCCCCTCTTAAAGGACCCGGGATCATAATGGAAAGGAAACACGTGAGCTGGTAGTGAGTTTCAGCTTTTAATTGCTCGGCACAGGAAAGAAGAGCTAACCTAGGTAGAAATACGCACTAAAAGTTTAGTTTTAGTGCGTATTTCTACCTCCCTAAAGCGGTGACTTCCAAGGCCAGTACGTGTTGTCCTATAGAGGAAGGGAGACAGTGGGATCAGTACGAAGAGCTGTCTGGCAATATCGATTACTTATGCCTCTATAATAAATGTAGAATTGATTCAGTAATCACCTTTACAAAATTGCTCTACGCTGTGCTACACAAAACTGTGTTGACTGTTTTTCAATCAATTTATTAAAATTTACATAATCTAAAAGTGGTAGAGATTTTGATTCGCAAGGTTCTTTTAACTTAGTAATTTTTAATAAAATGCAGGGATATTTATTTTAATAGAATTATTTGACCAACATTTGAAAAAAATTAAGTCTCCAGGTGGATTGTTCAGAACTATAGCCCAAAAGTAACCCTGAACATAATGTGCGGAAGATGAGAAGGCAGAAATATATATTGTTTCGATCATGACGCTATTTTGTAAATTATTTTAGAAATGCCAAATGATGTGTATCCAAGCGTTGATTTCAAGAATATTGCTCATTTTTTCACTTTCCGTCCTTTATTTTCAATATAGATAGTCCCACTAGCAATATTATTTAGGTGTCCTTACATAAGGACTGTAAAAGCAATTTCATGAATATATTATTCATTTCATTTACCATTATAGTTAAGAAATATTAGCCAATGTCCAAAGCTCAAAATCTTGTAGTTGTATTAGGCACAAATAAGTATTTGTGGTAAGTTTTAGTGTATAGATTCAATGTGACAGCTGTCATAAATGTCAGTGTCAGTTGTCAATGTCATGCCTAATAAATATCTCGGCATACCCGAATCTAAATTATTTTATTTTGCGTGAATGTCAAACTAACCGTAAAATTATGTAATTATAAAAAAATCCTAATTTTGCAAAGTATTTTGGATATAATGATAAAAAGGTCAAAAAAATCAGTGTTGACAAAGCCATTAAAAATTAAAATCATGGTTTAAAATCAAAATTATGTTAACAAAGGTTTAATGTGTTAGAATTTAAATATTATTTCATTTTGTTACGCATGAAAGCCATCACTCGGTGAGTTATTTTCATCCTGAAATTAACAGCCAATTGTGAGTTTAATATTTACAATATTTAAAAAAAAGTAAAACACTAAAAGAAATAGTGTCATTTTTGCTCAGCGCCAGCGCCTCTGTGCATAAGGCAAAAAACTTTTAGTTTCCTATCTCACGTATAGAGGCGCTGAAAGTTAGAAACATTAACCATAATTTCAGTAAAGAAATATATCAACTTGGAATTACACCTTTTAATGCGTAATAATGTTTATGTTTAGCTAATATAAATTTAAAAAAAATAATGAAAAAAATCATTTTTTCACTGTACTTTCATTAAGCAATTTTTTCCCGCGTTTTCATGAAACTTGTCTATGGTCAGTGTTATAGTACACAGTCATTATTCGATTTAAATAATGGATTTTAAGGATGTTTTTTGTTACTCAACTGCAAGAATTTATTTTAGTGTAAAGTACCATTTGAATTAAATTCTGTTTTGATTTGATTGAAGTAGTTGGAAGTTTGCAATGTTCATTTTCCCGATAAAAACATTTCATCTGATAAAATTGTGAAACATCTGAAAGAGGAAAATAAAAATTAGTTTAATTATACTTATATCTAAGATATATAAAGTAGATTTAAGTTTAATATATGAGAACAACTAAGTGCTTACCTCTCGTACGAGGAAATGTATGATGAAAAATGGCTTGATTTAAAATCATTTTTATGTCTAGATAGTGTACACCTTCACAAAGCTGTTATGCAAACGCCAACAAAAAACTTAGAGACCAACTGCTGTTGGACACAATTTTCGTCGCTATTACACAGCTTTGAGTCTATCTAAACATATCGATGATCGAAGCTCGACCACTTGTAAAATCTCCTTCGTTTTTATAATTTCAAAATGGTGGATGATCGACTTTATATCCTTTAGATGTGTTAAGAACGGTGACGAGATGATCAAATACTTCTCAAGTTTCACTGTAATTATTATATTTTAAATGGACGGTGTAAAGATGGATTTAAAATAAAAGTATACAAAAAATATAAATGTATTTTAATTTCTCAAACATTTGTTCTCATAAATTTAATAAGCTTGTTTTTATAAATTATTGTGTTTATATAACAATTATAATAGTATTAATGATAAAAAGAAGCCAGGGATAAGAAAATTCGAAAATTAACTATTTTTTTCATTAGTTGTGACTACATTATGACAGCAATCAGAGTTATGTACGAGTATAATCACATAGAGTAATTTACTCTATGGCAACTAAGATTTTACAAAATATCTATCATACATTCCCAGCCTTAAACTTTAAAATGCATACGTATATAACATCTAATATTGGAAAATAGATTATAAACTATACTATACTATAACATATTATATTAAAAAATACATTTTCAGGCGCTGCAATAAATTAATTTGATTTCGATTCAAGCATTTTGTTCATTTCACATCTTTCCATTACGTTGACACGCCCTTATCCTTTCTCCTTCGGACTGTAAACGAAAAGAGAAACAATTTAAGAAGAAAAAAGTAAGGTCAATACGTAGGAAAAACTAAAAGTTTCTCATAGAAATTCAAAGAATCTCATAAATTAAACAATTTATTTGTATAATAATAAAGTTATTGCTTTTCAAAGTATACTCCGTTACATTTAAACACTTTTCCTTCGTTCAAACTATTTTTTGACAGCACGAGTACCATTTGTATGAGGATACCTATGCTTTTCACGTGCTGGTTGAAAGCAGTCACTGCCTCTTCTGGCCCCGTAAATGTCAAACCTCTCATTAAGTCTTTGATTTTTAAGATAAGAAAGTAATCTGTCTGAACTGAAAAGTCAAGACTGTGGGAATCACTAGAGAATGTTTTCTTTCCAGCCATGTCATACACAGCATTTAAAAAATCCGTGATTGTACTTTAGCACCATATTTTACACCAATCTAGTCAATTTCGTTTTCGTTCTGGAGTAAGTTCGTTAGGAATCCAACGGCAACAAAGTTTCCTAACATTAAATTATTGATGTAAAAATTTCTGAATTTGGCTTACAGCAATTCCTAAATATCCTCTTACCACCTCATAAGTGATACGTTGAATTCATCACTTATAGTAGTCTGACAAAAGTCACATTTTCCTCGTGATGTCATTTGTAGGTCGACTTTAACTAATTCCATCATGGAGAGATACATGTCCGTATAACAACGCCTTACTCAAATGTGGTGCTTCCCACCCAAAACTAAGTTGAAGATCAGCAGCATAGTGTGAACTTTTAAAATCGTAAGAAATCATTGCCCTAAAATCTTTTCGTCTTATTCCCTTTTTGCTACAGACTGTACAGACAATAAACTTCAACTCGAGATAAAATCAATATAAGGTTTTTTTTCTTAGTTTGGCAAGGCACGGATAATGTTTAAAAAGTTTAGTTTTAATGTTTAAAAAAAAAGTTTCGTTTTCGAAATGCGATATTTAAACATTTATGGGCAGTAACGCAAGTTAGTTTACTTATATTCATACAAGTTAAATTACTTATATTCATTTTGAGTGTCATCACTTCTATGTGAGAGCCTCAGTGGCAGTGGTAGCGTATGCGACTGTTCTGCTTGAGGTCTCGCGTTCGATTCCTGGGTCGGACCGTTTTTGTGTGATAAACAACTATTTCTTTCCTAGTTTGGGTGTTTTCCATGTATAATATGTATGTATTTACAAAAAAAAAGTATATTTATGTATTTATATCAGTTGTCTAGTACCCATAATTCAAGCTTTGCTTAGTTTGGTAATAGATGATGTTGTGTGTCAGTTATCCGAAAAATATTTAAAACCCTACCAAAGTGTCTCTACCCTGCACGATAAAAACCATGAGTGTTGGCCATCCTACTCACTGCGAATGCAGACAATTTAACAATGCAACACGGTGAGCCACACGACGCCGGCCTATTTGGTGACCCATCATTAACCCATAATGTCCCACTGCTTGGCTCCTGTCTCCTTGCAGGAGAGGGTTTAGGCCATACTGTCACCACACTGGCCGAATGCAGGTTGGGGACTGACAACTGACAAGACGTTGTGGCTATGTGCTTAAGCCGCCCAAAGGCCTCTAACTAAGCTTCACGACTTATGATAACAACCAGGACCAACTGCTACGAAGCACTCGCGCCACCTTTTAGACAGTTTTGAACTTGGGGTTTCCGCACAGGAGAGGGTCACCAGCAAGTCGTCTATGTCCCGAGGTATGTCGGGGTTCCAGGGACATCCTTTCGAGGGTATACCTGGTTCCTCGGCTTATAGTACCTGAGGCGGCGTGCGGTTTTAGTCGGTTCGAGTCCGACATAACCATCAACTGGTTTTATCCGGGGGGATTTCCGCACGGGAAAAAAAGGGGGATTGCTAAACGGAACGGATTGTTTTTAGGAAAGATTAATCTGTGACATTCACGTAACATTGCGAATTAAAATAAAAGTTAACAAAAAGAAAATTCTTACCACAATCAATTGATAAATTTGAAAAATCGCTTCTTCAGGGCTGCAGTCGCCATTCGATGGCTCGACACTTATGGACCTTTTGCCATTGCCCCACCCAGGGGTAAACGTCAACTGACCATCGACAAACACAGCGATGGCGGCAAAAACCAAAAACAAAATGAGAATTCGACACATTTTGACAAGTACACTTTCCTTTCAAGTCCGCGAATGGAATGGACTTTTACGAAGTAAAATGTCCTTATATATCCCTTCTAATAATTATTCTTAACTTAAAGGTTTTCTTATTCAAATGAAAAGAAGCCCATCAAACACTAATGAAATGCCCACATTTGTTGTAGAAAAACAATCTTGAATTCTCAAGAAAAATAATGGATGTCTGTATAAAATTCTTGTAAATGTTTTAGTAATATAAAAAGTAAATTATAGAGACGTTCTGTCAAAGTCAACCTTTTATTGTTTTCATAGAACAGGAGCTTATTAGTTGAAATTCACCGTGTTGAATCTTCAAAGATAGAACCACAGTGTTAACACGAAAGCACATGATCGAAGAGGGTGGTGGTACTACTCTCTCACTGAAGACCAACCTACTACAATGACAGCATTCCTGCTGTCGTGTTGTTGGTGTGTGCGAGGCCGCAGGTCCAAAGGAGGCCCTAGTGTGGGTCACCATGCTGTATTGTCTGCATTCGCAACATGTATGATGATGTGGAGGAACGGGAATCGTGTTCCTCAACGACGAGGTGATCGTGTCTGGCGGGCCAATGCCCAACAGTTGATGTTGGGATGTTGTATATATGCTAATCGGCGCGAGAATGTCACTTTCGCGATTCAGGATTAGTAATTACTCCGTATAGATCGTTACGTGTTGTTCTTTGTAGTTCAGTGTTTCTTCGCTAGATGGCGCTGTCGTATGTTTTCGTCGCGCTGTATGTGGAAGTTGCCACAATGATCACTACTCCTACATTCTACTCATGTTTCTCAAGCTAAAACATAAAAGTAGGAAAAGGAGAGGGCTAGATCCATTAGTAAACGATTGATGGCTGCGAGTGAGGAATGATCATGATAAACGTAGTGATTGTAGTGAAATGTTCCCAAGAAATTTTAACACTGATTTTCTGTATAGACGTGTATTATTATCTATCATAAGTGATTAAAAACAGTCACCGAGGATAAGCAACGGCGACGCGGTCAGTACCTGGATGGGTGACCGTTTGTGGCATGATATGTTATGAGCGTTTTCGTGATTCGTTAAGCAGACGGCCCCGGTTGTTTCATAAGATGACAGTCGTAAAGCTTAGTTGGAGGCCTTCGGGCGGCTTAAAAACATCCAATGGCAAGACAACGTAGCCACAACGCGTCTTGCTGGTCCCCAACCCGCACTTGGCCAGCGTGGGGACCTATGGCCTTAACCCTCTTTGAGAGGAGACCAGAGCTCTGTTTTTCCAAATTTACAAATCCTCAACCCTAAGGAAGACTTGAATTTGAAGGTTCATCCAGTTGTCAGTATATTTTAGGGCACTGACTTCCCAATTACGATTGCAATTGACGTTCATGACAAACATCGTCAAAATTTCGTTATTCCGTTTAGCATTTCTTATAAGAAAAATACTTCCGGCCTGACCCTGGGAATCGAACCCGGGACCTCTTGATCGCCAACCGCATACGCTAACCCCTAGACTAACGATGACTATTGATAACTTATTCAAAATTTACATTTGTTTTCATCAACTCTAAAATATAACAAGACTCAAACAATCATAGATAAACGTCAAACCTTCATTTGGCTTCAATTAATTAAGCCATCATCTTTCCAGAACCGTCTAAAAATAAGACATTTAAAGTATGGCTTCGACAATTACAAACAGAAATAGCACCGCGACCGTTGAATATAAAAGAGGCAGAAGAAATCTCCACAGCATCAATCACATTACTCGTCTCAAACAATTATTAGCTACTTTGAATTCTTCAAGATGTACAAAATCAGCATTTTACTTCTCCTTGTGGCGTGTTTGTGCATTATCACTGACGCACAGCTGACTTTTACGTCAAGTTGGGGCGGTAAAAGATCGCCAATGGCCCCTATTTCGTGCAGAAACGATGAGGCTATTGCTGCAATTTATAAATCGATACAGGTATGTTTTTGTTTTTTTGTCTTTATAGTATAGTATATAGTGGTATACAGATACAGTACAGTATTAAACAGGTTATTATATACTCCGACCGTGTGTTTGTCGGTTATAAAACTATAAAGAGTAGCATATCTCCTTCCTCCAGAATCAAAGTATCTCTCTGTTTGGGTTAGAAGGCGATACGTCTTGTTTTGACAAAAAAAAACCTTTAAAGTTAAATTACACGCAAACGGATACCTGAATCAAAATAAGCGTCTTGGCAACCTCTCAATTAAAAAAAAACTACTATACTGATATTAAACGATACCCCATACGATAGGGTAGACGCGAGTAAAAAGAATCACCCTTCTTTACGTTTCGGGGAGGTACCCCAATTAAAAGTATTTTTCGAGATTGAAATAGTCCACTTTAGTTCATTTAAAAGCCCAAAGTAACGGGAAATTAGAACTGACTTAAACAGTGATTTTATTGTAAAAGTTTATCTTTCTTGCACTAACCGTTTGGACGGTAAGTCAAGGACGGACGGACGGACAACCCTCATAAACAGGTTCTCAATTCAGCAGTCATTTTTTATATTTGTTGGACGATCAACTAATCATAGCCATCAGCTAAAGGCTTTCAAGTTTTTGTGTTTTAATTAGTCGTTCTATTACATACACATTATACATAGAAAACACCCAAACTCCGAAACACATATTTGCAGGTCACACAAACATTTGGTCCAACCCGGGAATCGAACTCGAAACCTCTTGATCAGCAGCCGTATACGCAAATCACTAGACCAACAAGGCAGTTAAATAATAAACGTGTACCTTTTCAAATCTAATTTATGCTTATTTTTCACAAAAAATATTTTTTAATTTCCAGAATGAGGCCGAACGTTTCATAATTTGTCAGACACAGAAGCCTTGAAAAAAAAAACTTCTTCAAACTTTGCCCAACGACATCATTCGCGCTGAATTAACGGAACTTTAGTTTTATTGCCTTTGGTCTTACTTCTTTGCGTGTAGCGTAATATTTATAAGAAATATATTGAAATGGAAGGTACAAGAATTTAAATAATAGTATAGAATAAAATAATAATATGAATGTGAGATTACGAAACGCGAAATTGAATTGTGTTTTAGTTTTGGTCTTTACTTTATTTTAAATTGACATTAGATTCTGTATTATCAGCGCCATTTTTTCGCGCCAAGTATTGTAAAGTTGATGTTTTGTTCAGAGAAGTAAGGTCAATGATTAATCTAGATATTAAATGAGAGATAATGTGCATCCACGCTGTGCCTGTTAATTTATTGATATGTTATTTAAAATAAAGATATATTATAGTTAATCATAGTAGGAGTTCGTTTTATTTCCTTTTCTTTTGGCTAACCTTAATCTGCTACCCTTAATCTTGGATTAAACCGGTTTTGCCTGAACATCAGTTTTTTCTCGGAACGACTGGCATCGAACTTCCGCAAACCTGAGCGCAAAGGGTGAACTGAAATCGGAAGATGAACTAGTTGTCAGTTTATTTCGAGATGCTGTTTTGAGACGCCGAGCCATGTCGTGTGGTGCTTCGCAGGGGTCTCTTCTTGGACTACTCCTGTACGACCATGGCGTACGACTAGGCCCTACGAGGGCGCCTCCCCCGAGGGCTGGGCGAATCTGTTACTCCGACGATACGCTGGTCAAAGTCTTGGGATCAAACGTTCAGTAGATGGCGCGCCTGGCCACCACAAGAGCCTCCCTGGTGATTGGGCGCTTTTAAGGCGTTGGGCTTACAGGTGGCTCTGGATAAGGATGCCCTGTTGTTCCATGGGCCCCGTCGTGGTCCGCGATCCCCGGCCTGCGATTTTGGTCGGATCGAGTCTGGGGGATTTCCGTACAGGAAAAAGAAAAATGTCAGGTCAAATAGCGGAAATCTTCCATAAGCAAGGTACAAAAACTATTGTAACATTAAAGGACGCAGCTATTAAACATTCGAAAGAAACTCTGTCTGTCTGTTACGCTTTGACCGCTACAACCATAGAACTTATTACCCTCCTTCTGATACGTTCGGGTTATATCAGAGAACAGTGCATAAATTGGTTAACAACGCCTTCCACTTTCTCAATTAGCTGTAGCGTTGCTGTGTTGGAGTACTAAACACCAACTAAGTGTTACTGAAAGAGTGAAATGTCGCAATCAATGCCAAAAGCAATGAAGAAAAAACAACAAGCACGTAAACTCGCATTTTCCCTAATATAAGACTAATCTAGATCGATTTTTTACCCCGCATTAGCAATTTTCAGCGAAATGGAGACGTTTCTGTGATCATTTACATTTATGTAAGTATAAATAAATATATATGTATAAAGAATTGCTCATATAAAGATATTATTTACTAGCTTTTGCCCGCGGCTCCACCCGCGTGTATGTCGGTTATCGCGGGAAAAAGTAGCCTAGGTATGTCCTTTCCCAAGTTCAGTTCTATCTTCATAGCAAATTTCATCAAAATCGGTTCAGTGGTTTAGGCGTTAAAGCGTAACAGACAGACAGAGTTACTTTCGCATTTATAATATTAGTAGGTAAGTAGGGATTGTTAAACCATCGATTCCAGTTGTCATAAACTTCAATGGCAATCGTAATTGGGTAGTCAGTGCCATCCTTAGATTATAGAATTCTATAATCTAAGGTGCCGTCAAATATACAGACAGTTAGTTCAATGTAGTTCAACTTTCAAATTCAGCTTTTCCTTCAGGATTGCAGAGATATGATCGCAGTCACACACACTAGTAGACAAATCCAAATGATTTTGGGAATATTAAAGACTAAAAATATGATGTATCAGTTATTTTGAATCAGATTGACAAGGTTGTTAAGGTTCCGTAGTTCATGACTCGGAACCCTTATAAAAGGGGTTAAAGTATTAAATTACCGTTTTATTATAATAGGTACATCGAATTGACATAGAAACTTCATGGTTTGAGATTTTTGAGTGAAACTTTTTAAATCGTATCTATGAGGTTCTTCTTTTAAAAAATGTGCATCATTTGATTATCGATATATCTTATCAACTGATATCGATAGATATCAGTTGTTTTTTTTTCAACATAAAGATAGTTAGGTACATGTAGGTCAAACGCCGGAACAGTGTCCTAAAACAAAGTACCAATAAAAAGGTAATGGTAAATGTTAGGTGGTCTCAACATCTTGTTATTCACTATAAGTTTATCCAAACTGGTCAAGCAATAACTCCCCCGGGGAAACAGCCCCGACTCATGAATAGATTTACACCATTTTTACTCCATGATAATGCGAGACCTCATATAGCAGGAGAAACCGTTTTAACTCTATAGGAATTAGAAACCATTTTTTTTTTTTTTTTACGTGTGGAAATCCTCGCGGACCGTCACCCCGTCGGGGGTTACGGCGGGGTGGTGTGTCGGACTCGAACCGACTAAAACCACACGGTGTGACCCTCTCTGCGCCTTTGTATTGGAAGGAGTCCAGGGAGGGGATTTCCTTCTGGACTCCAACCGGCGCCTGCCCGCACTGGTGCGGGCACCACCTCTAACGTGTACTCTCTAATTGGGCAACGTCCGGTCACACGCGGACGCCGCCCCCTCGCGGTTGGCCACTACTGCGGACGGACGGGAAACCCGTCCCGCCCAAGCGGGGCAGACCGCCAGCGTGTGCTGGGCCGTGTCCTCACTGCAGTCGCAGTGGTGGCAGGCGGGACTCGGTTCCCTCCTAGCGACCGAGTGCAGGTACTTTCCGAAGCAACCGTGCCCGGAAAGTACCTGCGTCAGCCGGAAGGAAAGGATCCCGTGCTGCCGCCCTGCCCACTCCTCGATGACCGGCTGAAGAGCCTCCACGGCGGCGAAGCCAGCGCGTGGGGTCTCCAGGAATTAGAAACCATTCGTCAACCTCCGTATTCTTATTTGAAAGTTTGAAACTTACCAAAGCTTGTACTATGAAAACTAGATTGACTGATCACCATCATCATCATCTGCCTGCCCTGACCCCAATTTTCATCCTTCCATTCTACTCTATCACTCGTCATTTCACTGTTAATTCATAAATTCTTTCACACAATCCATCCACGTTTTTTTGGTTTTCCTCTCACCTTGTAACCGTCAATTTCCATACCCTATATTTACTTCACCACATTATCCTAGATAACCTATTACCTTTGATTATATACATGTTTATAATCAAAGCCTATTACTTCTTAACTTTTCATTAAGTGGCGCTACTTTCAGACTTTCTCGTATGTAGGTATTTGTCGTATGTTCTTATCCATTCGAGCCACACCACACGTTCATTTTCGCATTCGCATTTCAGCAACGTTCAGGCGTCTCACATTCGCATTCCTAATGGGCCAACTATCAAAACCATACAGGACAGCAGGTCTGATGATGTTTTATAGTCCTTAAAGTTTCAAGGGGAAACTAGGGTCACAGATTGTCCCCGTTACTTGCCGCCACTATTATTGCTGTCCCTTTCAGGGTAATGGTTGGCTGAAACTGCGTTAAGCGGGCGCCCGCGCGGTTTCATACAAAAGTGCTACGTCGCGGGGGCACGCGCAGTACCCGCCAGCGGTAACGGTCTTGTTCATCGGGGAAAATGTCTTTCGATACAAAAAATGTCACCATGGCTGTCGTTTTTTTGCTAGTCATCATTTTGCTACGTAATAATATATTAAGTTCTCCATCGACACGACTATACACGCACACCGTTAAAATTGAACTAACTGAACGCTTGACGACCTGCATAAAGCAAGGCCAAATGCAATCTGCGTCGCCGAGTACTGGGCCAAAACCGTGTAAAGTGTTGCCATTGACACGATAAGAAGAAGAATACATGAACAACACAAAAACTCCGAACAGACATTTGGCCAGTCCCAGGGTTTGAACCCGAGACTCAAGCACAGCGGTTACATACACTACCACTGTGCTACCAAGGCAGTTAACAAGGTTCTAAACTACAAAGTAAGAACAAACAACTTCATAACATTATAAAATCTTAATTTATTTTTATTAGAAATTCGTGTCAGTAAATATTTTACATCTGTTAATGTTTAATAATATGTTCATAATAGTTCTATGATGCAGATGGAGATAGAACTTGAGCAATTCCACTTGTATCCAGAGACATTCGGCTGCTCCCAGTAGGTGGATCATCCTCATCCAACAACTCTCTCATTCTCCTCTTGTAGATCTCACTGTCAGGATTATTCTCCTGATTTCTACACTTGTCCAACTTTTTTTCTATAAACCTTACTTTATCCCGTGTAGGGCTTTCAACCATCTTGACCATGGATCTGATTTTTCTAACTGCTTCAATTAGTATTGCAAGTTTGTCTTGTCCAGCATGTCGAAATAACATCTCAGTAACATAGCAGTCAAGGTTTTCTTGCTCCTTACTAGCTGCATGCAGCACAGCTGCTAGCGCTATCTGCGACGGAGCATAAATAAGACAAGCGTCTGTCAAAAATACTTTTTCAAGAAACTCGTCAATACCTCCCCTTAGGCGATCAGGGTTAGCTAAGTTACATCGTGTTTTAATGTCAATTAGAAACCCTTCTACTGGTCTGAAGGGGTTATGTATCGTTAAATGATAGTTTAATTGTTGCATCAACAATAATTCATTGTTTAAAATTATGTCTGAAGCTTTATCTCTGTCACCCTTGATATTAGCGACAAACTGACCGATGGACACATTAAATTCTTCCACTTTACACGCTAAATACACACACGTAGCCAGAATTTCTTTAGGATGATAATCCATGGTAGAATTGTACAAGTAAAAACGTTTGAAATAATGAAACGCCGTACCAATAACTCCCTTAGGCATTGGTGGACTAAATCGCTTGCAGAACTCCTTCAAATGTAACTCGTATTGCTTTAAAAGTGACCTTTCTTCTTCAGGTGATAAGAAGAAACTGTGCCGTTGAATTTCATCAATGTTTTGACCATGCTTATATATGAACGCCGAATTGTGCTTTTCACGCAAACTTGCCAGCTCGTTATCATCACTGAATGTCCAGAATTTCTTTTGAGAACTTGTTGAAAACATTTTAAAGCTACTCTATGCGATTACTACTAATTAAACTACATGTAACAACTACGAAAAAAACAAATCGAAATTGAAACGGCTTCTCAGTTTTGAGTTTGACATTGACATTAATAGTTTTGACAATACACTTTTATTTGACACATGGCGTTGACAGACGTTTAATATTATGGTAAACATCAAAAATAGAAAAAGATGTTAATCTGCAATTGATGATGAGTTCTGTTTTTAATAATAACTATCAAAAAGAAAGGAAAATTAATGAGCATAAAATATTATAAATGTATTTTTCTGGAAAATGTTAAAATAGGTAAAAAATGACATCGATATCTCTCAGAATACAGAATCTTCTTTCTGTATTCTGAGCGATATCTCAATTGGAAACTGTCGGTTAGAACATTTATAAACCCAAATTTTTACCTAAGCTACTTGTAATACTTGTAATGTTATTAACATTTAATTACGCAACGAAACGTACTTTATAAACTTTTCTATCTCATTCTAACACACTCAATTCCGCTTTCTATCTCAGTCACAGTCGTAGTCATGGTC
This sequence comes from Phragmatobia fuliginosa, assembly GCA_932526445.1. Classification (NCBI taxonomy): domain Eukaryota; kingdom Metazoa; phylum Arthropoda; class Insecta; order Lepidoptera; family Erebidae; genus Phragmatobia; species Phragmatobia fuliginosa. The sequence continues at coordinate 1,736,142 of OW052078.1, read as the reverse complement.
ATAGATAGTTTTCGTCGGAATCGTCAGGGAGTGCGTTCCACTTGGCGTTCACAACGATCACGCTCACGACCGCAGTTTTTCCCGTTCCACTTGCTTGTGAGCGTTACTATTGTAAACTCAAGTGGAATGGAATAAAGAGCGTTTTGGGCGTGGAGGTAAATAATATAAAAATTTAAAAAAAAAACAAAAGATTTAAGAGGTTAGGTTATAATGTAGATGTAAGCCTTGAAAATAATAATTAATTATTGTTTAAATCGACTTAAATTAAAAAACTTATAATTTAATTTTTTGTAATATTAGTGGTGTATTTTATTAATTTATGTTCAAATGTTAATAAAATAACGTTTGCGGCGGCAATTGGATATTTGGTAACAGGTCTCGTTAATGCTCTAGAAAGTACTAGTTCAACCAGTTCAGATGAAGAATGGAATACGATTTTACGAAAATATGATTGTGAAAAAATAAAACCATAGACGTAAGTTTAACGGTCGCCATTTTCGATGCTTTGACATTCGAAAAGGCCGCCAATATTCTCAATGATCACCACGACCCACCTTTTTAAATGGGTCGTCGCGAGCTTCGCGTGAGCGTAAGTCATGACGTCATGAGTGACGTTTTGGCCGCGACCACAACGACCGCGGTCGTTAAGTGGAACGACTAAAGGAGCATTTTGATCGTTGTGGGCGCTTAGTGGAACGCACTGTAAGTATTATTATTCTGTGGCTTGAGTCATCTTCCATCAACTTGATGGAGTGCTACTGACTGTCATAAATTAGATAAATTTTACTATTTTTATAAGATAACAGTTTGGATCATCTAACTAAAAATGTCACGAGCCGGCGAAAGACCTAACCAAGCGCAGACGTACAAACTTGTCGTTGTTGGCGGCGGAGGCGTGGGGAAAAGTGCAATTACAATACAATTTATTCAGGTATTTATCGCCGTATTTGGCAGAGATACGCCTATAGAACAGATGTTATAAGTTCTAATTGTTTTAGATATGTTGAGTGTGAAATGGTTGAGTGCATCCGTTGAACAGTGTTATGTGTTCATCCATAAAAATAGTGTTTCTAAGGCGGTCTATGTCAAGGTTTTCATTTGAAGGCGACTCCGCCCACTGGCGTCACCGCATCTGGTGCTGAAACTGTTGTTTTCGTGTTCCAGAGCTACTTCGTGACAGATTATGACCCCACCATTGAGGATAGCTACACAAAGCAGTGTGTTATTGATGATGTGCCAGCAAAATTGGACAGTAAGTATTTAAATCTTATATTCATATGGTTTCCTGGTGTTGTGGGTGTTTTAAAGGGCTAATGTGTGGTAATAAAATATCTCAAGGGCACATGGGCTGACATTAAAACTTCTTGTATTGTTTTTTTGTTGAATTAATTATCTTTGAATTTTTTTTCATTTGTCAAAAATCAATACGTATTTTTAAATGCATGCCTTATGTATTTCTGAATGTTTTATCTAAAACAGAATTTTTTATTTAGCTGTACAGTCATTAGATATCACTTGTTGGAAATAAATGTGCTGACTCTGTGGTATAGTAGTAGGGTCAGCAACTGCAGTGCAGCGGTTCTGGTTTTAGTTTCCTGAGTTAGTCCAGATGTTTGTGAGATTACTTGTAAGCCACAAATGCATGATAAAGGGTAAATATATTTTTAACCTGAAAGTCTAAAATATGATAATCTACACAACTAAATAAAATTGTAGTGTCTGTTTGTAACTTCAAATTAAGTTTTTTTTTTTAATTACGCCGCCAAGGTGACTTTACTATGCCTGATGGAAAGCATGAGTAAAATCCAAAAGTGAGGTTCTCCATACTCACTGCAAATGCTAGCAGTGTGGCGGCCTAGTGAGATGCTATTTCACACCCCGCTTAAAGGACCCGGGATCATAGTAAGAAGTTAGTTTAGTTAGTTTCTCTCTATATGCATATGAAAGGCTATATGGTAGTTACACCTAATACTAAAGTATAGTCACAACCGGGGGCTAAGCTAGTAGAACTAAAAAATAATGGCCAATCGAAATCCTCTGAGACTATGGCGAAATTCATCTAAGAAAAACCCTAAGAGTCTCTAGGCGCGATTCTCTAAGGGAACTGTTTAAGAATATTGGCATCATGACGGTACATAGTCAATACATCTACGAAAACATAATGTACGTCAGGAAAAATCTTCATCTTTTTGGCAAAAGAGGTGACAAACATAATTACAGTACTAGAAATAGGGACCAACTAGTTCAGCCAGGCTTTAGACTCGCTAAAGTAGACTCTTCTTTAATGGGGTACTGTTTGAGATGCTATAATAAAATTCCACAAAGTATTCTTGAACTGAATGAGACAAAATTTAAAACATGCATTAAACGCACACTATGTAAGCAAGCATATTACAAGTTGAGCGATTATATCGCTGATAAAAATGCTTGGCTCAATGCTGGTCCTGCTTCACAAGGACAGGGGCGCATAAATTGATAGCATTATATGGTATTGTTGGAGCTGCTGAAGATTGTACAACTTTCTTTGCATTGTATAGATTCAATCTCTTTAGTATTATATACTCGCATAGTCCATATTGTGTGAGTACTATGTACTAGGAAGCTATTCAAGCTATCATTCACTGGAAACCTACGTCTTTTCTTGACTTGAATCTGCCCTGGCGGTTGAGAGTATGTCATGCTCACTCAAATGTCACGCTGATGGTGGCACGTGTGTCTGATCATTTAATTCCCTTCAAAATGGTTGAGTTGAATGGTGCGGATCCATGCGTCATGTTCGTGAACGGGCGCTGTCAGTTGTGACTGGTCATCTCTTAGTTGCCACGGCTTATTTGAATTAATTATTTTATTTTTCAATTGTATTTTTGTTGTACTATGGACACTTTTAACGTGCACGTCTTGCTACATCGTTCTCACATAATGTACCATCTCAACATGAATGATGTAACCATGATTTTGTAAAAACATTTTGATTTAAAAGAGTGTCCATGGAGTTTCTTGCCCGTTCTTCTCCATAGAGATCTACGCTAGGGAATGGGCAACTACAGTACTTTCACAGTTTTTATGTCTTGTGACTGGGACTGTAGCTACATTTTTGTTTCGACAATTCAAAAGTGCCTGCAACTGGCCTACTTGAAATAAATGCTTTGATTGATTTTGAGTCATTTCTTACCTAACCGAGTTGTGACAGCCTGGAGGAGGCTTCCAGAAAGCGTGGTTATGGCTCCCACAATAAACTGCTTTAAGAACAGGCTCGACAAACATATCTCCAAGCTATTTGAAACATATGCATCAGCTCTTTAGCTGCTTGTGTTTCATACTAAATAATAAAAAAAAATGCATGTCTGTCACCAATAATAGGATGTTTATTGAAAATCATGTGCATTAAATAATTTGTTACGTTTACTGAGTATTTCGTTATTTTTGTATGAAGTTTACAAAGTAATTGTATTTTACGAGTTAAGCCTCCATAACTTCTGAAGTAACAAAGTTATCTAATCAGTTATAGTTTTTCTTTAGAATTTAACTCATGGACTATCATTATTATTATTTTTTTGAGAGAGTGAGAGGGGATGCTTTAACAAAAAATAATAGAATCATATTTTTCTTATATCAAAAAAAAATTTTTTTTTTTACTAATACTTCACACTGATATTAATAATATTCTAGCTTTTCACCTCAAGCCTTTCACCGCCAAGGATATCTATCCATCATTGGCATAGCATTGTGTGCACCTACAATGAGGATAGTGAACACCAGTCTTGGGTTCTACTGACGCTTTCCGTCAGAGAAGTTAGTTTGGCAGGCTTACTTTATTTCGCTTGTTCTCATTTGACATTCATAGAAGTACTTAGCGGTTAAAGGGCGCTACTAACTATTTTGATACTGCAATATTCCATCTTAAGATTTTCAATTAATATTTATTATGCCATCACAGAGGAGGAAGATACGTTAATATATTCCGTATGCGCGTGAGCCGGTCCTTCGCTATGTGTGTGAAAGAGAATTTGCCGCACGATTTCGTACTAATGAAATTGACAAACCTAATTAAAAATCTCGACAACCTGTATTCGCATTTTGTATCTTAATAACATCTTTAGGTAAGATGTTACGATAAATTCTCATATCACTCTCTATCTTATGATATAAAATAAATGTTAACTTTGTCATGTGTAATGGTCCATTGAATTGTATGGCGAACGATATTGTATCTCAATAAAAAATATTTATAGTATCTTAGCCATGTATTAGTGCCCTTAAAGGGTTAATAGTTGATCCATATATCTGAATTATGTACTACAGCACAGACTCCGAACTATGTGTATTATTTATTCTATTGTCACTTACAAATGACTTGAAATTCAAATAGGTATTCATCAATCATCATCAACAGCCTTTAACAGTCCACTTCTGGACATAGGCCTCTTCTTTTGAAAGGAGGTTTTGGCCTACTCTACCACGCTGGCCAGACGGGTTGGTAAAGGGTTTGTTTCAAGTTTTCTTTCTCTTGGCAGTGATGTTAGCTGCTTATTTTGTTCCTTTGGTCGCCTCTTACGACACCCATGGAATGAATAGGGATGGTGACACTTTGTATTCTTAATCCGTCACTACACGGACAATATATCAAATAGCTATTGCAACTGTTGATATCTGTGGATGAAGTGTACAGTGGCACTAATATTGTGGAGGAACAGTATTGTGTTCCTCCCACACAAAGGAGCGATCCTCCGATCAGGCGAGGCGGACGAGAATTTCTCTATCGCGATTCAAGATTAATAGCTACTCCGCATAGCTTGTTCCATGTTTCTTCGGGAGATAGAGTTGTTGTATGTTTTTCGATTGTGCTGTTGCTGATGCTGATTTGAAGTCGCCAGAATATTATGAAAATGTGCAGCTAACTATAACAACTAACAAGTAGAAGAGCCGTCCTGATTTTACCCTCGCATAGGAGACCACCCTAAAATGTCAGCATTACAATGAGGATATTGATCCTCTTTCTTGGATTCTACTCGTGCTTTCCATCAGGCAAAGTGGAGCAGTACGTTTGAATATATAAAAAAATATAAGAAAATTATTATTTATTATTCCATCATATGTCTGCTTCAGCCATCCGATAAATTATTTTTACAAATAAATAAAATTGCTATGTTTATGAATGTATGAACTGCACTCAGCAAATTCAAAATAAATATACATACGAGGTTACTGCGGTCCACCTATTGTAAAGAAAATATATATGTGAACCGAAAACAATATTCCATTTCTTATTACATAGCAATATATCTTTATTATAAAGAAACAGTTGCTATTATGTAAACAATTTATTTAAATATTACTCTGATATGAACGGTATCTTGAATAACAAATATAGTAAATGTGACTCATTTACTTTGTGATGTCCTTCAGAGATATTGAGTGCTGTTGCACATTCTTATGTAATATTCTACAGTTTAATATCTCTGGGAATATCTTGGGCCGACATCTTATAATAATGTCAGCTTAGCTTTTATAAATATATTAAGATATCTAAACACAACACAATCTAGCTTTAAGCTAAGTAGAGCTTGTACTATGACAGCTACATTATATACATACATACAAAACAAACTAAACAAACACGCTTTTAAACTAAAAAGTAGAAAATAATTTAAATGTCAAAAGCGTGGGCCGATATTCAAATTCAAAATTCTTTATTCACTTAGGATGCAATACATCTCTTGTGACAGGTCAAGATTCTACATGTACATTTATGCCATGTTCGCAAACAATAGGTAGAGCCGGAGAAAAGAACATGGCAATAAAAACTCGCGGCCACTCCTTTCAAATCGCCAATGTTTACATAGTTTTAATGTTTATAACCCTGATATGGGGGGATATTATTGAAATATTTTCAGAAAGCACCTACGCTTTGTTACATTAAAATTATTTTCTACTTTTTAGTTTAAAAGCGTGTTTGTTCTACTTTTTAGTTTAAAAGCGTGTTTGTTTAGTTTTTTAAAACTATTTTTTTAGAAAAAAGACTAATTTGTTTAAACATTTTTTTTTCAAATTAGTGTATTGTCATCGGTCCTCGTTAAATCTACAAATTTTGAACTAAATCTGGCCGTTTAAAGTGGTTCAAAATCACACCCAAAGGAGTCGGTTACAAATATACAGGTGAAGCTATTAATAAGCGTGTAAAAACATCCAAAATCCGAAACAAAAATTTGCTGATCATACAAACCATTTGTACGATCCATTGATGGACATACAGCTCTTCTTAGAAAGGAAGTTTTGGCCTATTACAATCGCTCTGTCAAAAAAAAAAACGCAGTTCACTTAAATTTTAGTAGACTTAGCCGTAGTAAGTCTGGAAACGAAGGTTCAAGGGAAAGGGTTGCTGCCGTTTGAATGTAGTGTCACTAGAGGAGTTAGTTCTCCGGTCATTTAACTCACTCGACTTTGTGAGCTCATGAATCTTAAATTCCTCTCTGGACTGTAGTTTTTGCGTATATCAGGATTTATTCGCGATAAAATTGTTGAAAAGGTTACGATACGTTCCATCTTCCCGAACGTGTTATACCGCTATTGATCACGGCATCACGGGTAGACTGACCAACTACGCTCTGGAATTTAGTGGAAAAAGCTCAAAGGACCGTAACGCACGTGTTCCTTTTACAGGGTCGATGCGGCGTTGGTTAATTACCATCAAATAACTCAAACAAAACTACACTCCTTCGATCTTCAATACAGATACTCTTTAATCAAAGTTTTCTTCCCATAGTTCTCGACACAGCTGGCCAAGAGGAATTCAGTGCTATGCGGGAGCAATACATGAGGTCTGGCGAGGGTTTCCTCTTGGTTTTCTCCGTAGCAGACCACGCGAGCTTCGACGAGCTGTACAAGTTTCACAAACAGATCCTCCGCGTTAAGGACAGAGATGAATTCCCCATGCTACTGGTGGGGAACAAAGCGGACTTGGAAATTCAGCGAGTGGTATGTGTCTAGATATTTTAGCCGGATCATCGTCAACAGCGTTTAATAGCAGAGAGGCATAGGTCTAGACCTGTACCTCTCATTTGCAAAAGGCTAACTATACAAATAAATCTTCTTCAAAAAGGGTCTCAATTATAATGTACGTGTTTTTTTTCAGGTGTCGTTAGAAGAAGCACAATCATTATCGCGCCAGCTAAAGGTACCTTACATTGAATGCAGTGCGAAGGCGAGAATGAACGTTGATCAGGCTTTCCACGAGCTCGTCAGACTAGTACGCCGATTCCAAGAGGCAGAACGCATCAATACCAAGTCAGACTACCCCACAAAGAAGAAGAGAAATTGCACCATCTTGTAACACATAATTTATCTGTGGTAAGTCTGACCATGGTTCTACGTTCGAATTTGGCGCCGTTTGTTTGACATATGATTAATCGTTCGTTATTTGTTTTTTTTCTTCTGATATTTTGATGATATATCGCTGTTTACAGCTTTAGTCGATCTTTTGAAAATTAGTTTTGTTTAGAATTCAAATAGTAGTCACGCGAAATCGACTAAATATTTTTAATTAAAATAATCTTTAGTACAGTTTGAATTTATTCATTCTTGGGTTGTAACATACATATTTATTGTCTCTCCTACACTTTAGTAATGTTGTAAAATGTAAATACTATCATATTTACGCTATTTACTTAGGTTTTTTCTTATAACTCACTAAGTTGCTTTATCTTTTGTTATAATTCTTGATTATGGATAAATGGTAACTATTTGGGATAATACCAAACGAATTTTTAATTCGATTATAAAATTAAGGATGTACTCGTTGTATATTACTCATTCATACCTAATCCGATTATACAAAAGTGGTATAACACTGAAATTATTTATTGTATGGTATTGGGGTAAATGAACACATTGGTTACATGGTGGTAGGGGAATACCATCACCCATATACATTTACAAGTCACAAGTGTTTTACCGCTCTTTAATCCTGTTCTCAAATTAGGGTGGGCAGAATAACCTCACTTTCACGAAAGAATCGCTTAACCCTGACCTCAATGATCTAATCGATTGATTAGTCGATATTACCGTGGACGCAACTTTTGAGGAAAGAAATACAGGTTTAGACTGTAATTAACCTCGTTTTGATATTTATATACACAAATTATTTATCTTGTAATATCACAAATTATTTTCAAATAAGTATGTTGTAAGATTCTATTTATTTCTAATATTATCAACTTTGGTACTATCTATTTTTCTAATTTAGTGCCATACTGAACACTTATAACAAAACTCAAGAATGAAACTAAAGGTCTTAAAAATTAGAAATTAAACTTTTATACGCGTTTGGCTAGTCTCTGATTTTTTAAAAATTAAACCAAAAAATAATGTTTAAATAGTCGCATATGATAATTACAAAACGCACAACTTTCATAAAATGGTGCTGATAGCTAAGATTGCACAAATTTCGCGGGATTTGATCCCAATAATATAAGATTTTGTTCCGTAATCTTGAGATATTTATTTGAAGAACTAGTGTTTGAAGTAAATATTTATTTTTATGTTGTATTTTTATTTTAATCTGTCAGCTACAGTATGTACCCGGAAATAATTACAATATTAATTTATTAAATAGACTTTAAAATAATGTAAAATACAGAGTGTATATTTTTGTTCTTAGTTCGTTACTTGTGAGTATTGTAACTACGCAAGCAAAATATTGTTTTCTTTATTATAGCAAAAAAACAGTTCACACCTTAAATATATAGCGGTATTCTTATTACGAAATGCAAACTGCATCATACTTTGCAGTCAATTTATTATACATATGAGATATTTAAAAAGGCTTTAATTGATTTAACTCCATTTTTTCAATCTGGCAATTTGCCTACCTTGTTTTTAATAACAAATTACTGAAGACCATATATATTTGTTGTAACTTATTTTATTGGCGTTCGTAAAAAATAATTTGGAAAAAAAGGTTGAAATAATTAAATATGAAATGCAATTTTTGGAAAATTATATAGAATATTAAATGTACGTATAAATAGACGCCTAGAAACCAAATACTAATGTGTATAAAATATTTTTGTTACTTTTTTTCAGTCTATGATTAATTTTAGGTTAGCGCTAATCATATTTAAATGTATTGTTTGTATAGAAATATAAAAAAAAACTTTTTAAAATGTCAATATTATTAATCAGTCAAAGTTCGAACTATCTTTTAGTCGATTATTAAAATCGACTAATATATAATTATGTTGTCAGTTCATTGTTTCTATACGAACGATATATTAAGCATACACACAATTTAAATGGAATATCGTGAATTAATTTAGTTGATTAGAGATGGGACATTTAATCCTTAATTTTAGTATATTTTATGGCAAAACAAGTTTACACAAAACCTCTTCAGAACCATCATACATGGAACACACCTCTGTGATAACATTTCCTCTTTTTTCATGGTAAATACTTAAAAGTGTGAAATGCAGGCATTTACAGGGTTTTTATTATTTCTCCAACGTTGGCAGTACTTCACCACAACTCTTGTAAAGGACCATCCTGGATATACCCTAAGAAGGAAACCTATAAATAATAGACCTTAGCTCATCTTTGCTTTGCCTAGATCTGAGTCCTAATAGATCGCGTGGCTGTTCTAAATCAGTTATTTTAGAGCAAAATCGAGCACTAAAGGGAAAAAAGAAATTTACGCCATCTCTAATTAAATGTTCACAATAATTTTCACTAAGTTAATTGTAAAAAGAGATATATATTTTTATATCATAGTATTGGTTTTACACATTTTTTGCTAAACAATGTATATTAGTTCGTGCACCATGTGATTTTGATACAGATTTACAATGATTTTACATAAATTTTTAGCTTTAAATGTGAGATAGAGAGAGAGATATCAACAATAATTGTTTTATAATCAGCTTTATTATTATAATTTAAGTGTAATATATTTATATTGGCTTGAAAGAAGGTTGGGCTCAGTTTAGGTTACATACTCACTCGCAAAATGAAAATAATTACAGTTGACCAACGCAAATTCGTCTGCGTATCTTATCAATCATGTTCGGCTCCTATTGGTCTAATCGTGATGTTAATTATGCTATCTCAGGCAAATATAGTATGATGACATGAGAATTACAGATTTAAAATCCTGCGCAATATTTTTTTAATTTGGTCAGAGGGCGGGGCTTGCTCTTTGCGTCACTATTTTCTTAACGCGGATGGATTTTAAACTCATTATTATTAACATTATAAACATATATTACAGTAAAGTATATTGTAAAGGGAAAAACCACCTGAAACCAACCTTCTTTCCAACCAAGTGTATTTACTAATAAACTTCGATATAAAATGTATAATGGAATCAATATTAATTTATTATATAACTACTACAAATGTTGTACAGTCAGTACCAGTATTTCGTTGTGTTGTGAATTCATGCAGTATCTTAATAGTAATTTATCTATAATTTAAACCAGTTCGTAATTTTTACACACTGGCCCAGATTAATGTTATGCTTATCGATGAAAAAAAAAATGCATAGCAACGCAAAAAGACTAATATTCAAATTTTCGAATCTGTTTTTTACAACTGGATTAATGTTGCTATGTGAAAAAATTAAATCATTTTTGGAAATTGTAAATAAAATATTGGATGTTTTTTTTTATTGTAAGCTCGCTTGGTATGTCATGTTTGGTGTATTTGTATATCTGTGACGGCCATGTTGGGTTGACAATATCCCGACGCATTCTAGTGCAGGTGCAATAATGTAAAAAGAGCTTTAACTTAAGGCGATCTATTGCCGTAACATACTAAAATGGGAACTGTTGTCCAGCTAATTATTGTATTTGTAAAATAAATCATTGTAACATATATTCGTATTTTATTGTCGTATTTTCTGCATAAATAAATCTTCAACTAAAATATCGTTAGTGAAGTTCTAACAGTACGCAAGTAATATTTTGACGGTTTCAAAATTTTCATGCCATTGGATGAAGAACGTATGATGGATAAACGTATTGGATGAATATTTGCTATGAAGCTCTTTGTATTTCATCTTTAATAAAACACGTTTTATATGTTCAGTAAGTCGATTTTAAATACTTTTCCGAATATGGTAACCTCATATGTAGCTTAAATTTTACGCATTTATTTTGCTCTACTGTAAAATAGACAATTTTGACTGTTAAAACTTCACTGATGACATATTAAAGTTACGAAAAGTGTGACCGAGGGAGGCGAACGGACGTTGAGAGGGCGATATAGGTTAGTGAGTATAGAAAGAGAGTTACTTTTCGTATGTCACTGTAGGAGTAAGATAGAGCAATGTGGGCGCATATTTTCTTTCTCTCTCCCTCTCATAGCCAGTTACATTTCGTATATCTAAGACCCGGTGCAGGCCTGTTGTCTGTATTTTATTTACTTTCAATAACAAGGTGGTTGACATGAATCCGTCAGTTAAGGCCAAAAATGCAAATTATGCTCATCAGTTGCGGGACCTAAATGGAGCTCTTGCGAATTTCGCGCTTATGTGGCTGTCAAAAATGCAAATTATGCAATTCTGTTGAGGGAACCAGATTGGACTCTTACAAATTTCGCTCAACTGTTGTGTGCAGTGTTCTTTCCGACTATTTTGTCGATGTCTACGGTTCTCGCTCTACGCTGTTTGATTACGAATGAATTGGCCCACCACAATAAATAACTCTTAAACAGATACCTAAATAAAAAAAAATCTTAGCAACCTCACAATGTTTTAAAAGACCTATCTGACGATACCCTACACGTTGGGGCACACACGAGAAAAAAAACATCCTAACGTTGCGGGGAAGCTACCCAAAAAAAATTTATTACGAATTTATTGTAGCACTTTGCGTGATAGAAACACATATTCATGAAACTTTTCATCTTTCTAGCACTAACCGTTTGGACGGTAAGTCGAGTACCGACAAACGGATAAGGGTTCCGAATTATGAACTACGGAACCCAAAAAAAGGGTGATTAGTTAGCTAGCCTAGATATACAGGGTGTAAACAGACGGTTACATGATAAATATGTATGACAATCTATAAACATCTTTAAATTCGACCCACGCAGCCACACTGCGTCTTCTATGGCCTGGTGTGTGACGTTATGCTGCGGTTACAAATTTGTTTAACATACATAACATATATATATAACGAAGGGTGTTGGTCCATCCATCACAAAGGGAGGATCCTCCGACCAGTCGAGATGATCATGCCTGTCGGCCTACTGCCCAAATCATAAAACAATTTATTGTGACTCAACCTCTAAAGATAGACATATATATTGCAGACCTTTTTTAGAACATTTCAACATGAATAAAACTTTCATATATTTTCATGAATCATTTCATTATTTTCACCATTTACGCAATAAAAGCCCCGAAAAGGAATTATTTTGCGCCGTTTTTTAACATTTTTCATTGCTACTCTACTCCTTTTAGTCGTATCGTGAAGATACATAGCCTTCCTCGATAACAAGGCTATCCAAAAGAGGGAGAATTTTTTCAAATCTGTCCACTACTTCCTCAGATTAGAGCGTTTAACACCTTCATCACCTTATAAATTAATCAATTTGTTTCATCACTACATAGTATAAAACATTTGTTCATAAAGGTGTCTTGTAATAACCCTTACCAGAAACTTATTAACTTCAGAGGCATTGGATAAATTAAACACTAAAAAATAACAGTCTCAAATCTAACTCGATCATTCATTTATTTCATAATATATTACACAGATAAATTATCTACAACAGTTTACTTCCTAGCGGCTAGGGCGGCCAGATCAGCAATGCAGCGGTCCAGGGTCTGCTTCTCCTGGTCAGGAGTGATGGCTTTGGTAACGCCAGATACTATCCAGTCCACCATCTGCCTCTGGGTCAGGCGACGTTCAAGGTTGGCCTTCTCGAGTTGGTAGTCCAGGCGACGCTTGACCTACAATAAATGGAGTCACTATTATTGCCACATAGAACTTTTTTTTTTTTTTATAGTTAAGCCTGCCAAAGTGACTACTCTGACTGATGGAAAGCATGAGTAGAATCCAGGAGTAGGGGTCACCATGCTTATTGTGAGGGTAGGCAATGTAGCATGGTGACCCTTACCATGGCAGCCTGGTTAGATTATTCTGCATCATTCTCCCGGCCTTCGAAGACCGGGAGAATAATGCAGAATGATTGGGCCTCCGGTCTCACACTCACCAACGAAATACGACAGTGAGAATGCTGTCATTATTAGGATGGTCTTCTGTGTGAGGGTAGTACTGGCCGGGTCGAGCCGGCACATTCGTGCTGAAATCAGCATGGCTCTACTACCTATCTGAAAGACTTTGCATTAAAAAATAATAGTAATATTTATGAAAACTTCCTGACTTGTTGACTGCCTTGTTAGTCTAGTGGTTAGTGTATGCAGCTGCTGATCAATAGGTATCGGGTTTTCTATGTATAATATGTATGTATTTACAAAAAAAGTATGTTTATGTAATTATATCAGTAGTCTAGTACCAATTGCTAGCGTTCCATACTGTTAATTAAAAAAAAAAGAAAATAATAAAATGAAGTGTACCTACCTAATTTTATAATTATCTCAAACAATATCGATTTAAAATAAATTATCGAGTTGTTGATTTTTACGATATAGTTGGCAACACTGTCTTTTTATAATGGCCGCTTGGGCCATTATAAAAAGAAATGTGAGATCGAGAGACGGCAGTCAATTGGATTATTGGTAAAATCATAGAGATTGATTAAAGTATTTCAGGAAAATGGATATCTTTGTATAATTTGACCTGACTCCGCTAACACAATAATACAGTCTCTGCTTAGTTTGGGACTAGATGGCGTTGTGTGTAACATGTCCAAAAGTCCGAAAACTACTTTTAATTATTGAAAAAGCTAATATTAATGCTCTTACAGCTACATTACATATTATAAAACCTTTAGCTACACTGCATTTAATCAGGTCTTGATTTTAACGAGGAAATGACTGTCCCAATTACATGTGCTCGTTAATAGACACATATCTGAAATATGCTGACCAGGCATATCTCTGTATGAATTCCATCAATTACTTTAAACTATATATTTCACAAGGAATAACAGTCTAAAGACAACATTTTTTGTTATGTGTCTACACTAAAATGTGTACTGTTGGGAGACCATAGTCTTGCGATTTTTGGTGTCGCAACAGGCCCGTAGACGGGGATTGGTCTATAGACATGTCTACGTAGACAACCTTAAGTGGCTTGTAAACGGGCTACAAAAATTGCATCTTCTCATCTTGTTGGCTATTTTTCTTGACCAATATAGCTCAGTATATTTGCAACTTTAAGCAACTGGGATAAATCATTTGCAATATAGCTGGCTAGACATTAAATACTTGGAACTTTATTGGAATATATTGTCTATATCGCTGGGCTATACAGCAATATTGCAGCAATTGTTGCACTGTGTTGAGATATATAATCAGCAACTTGGCGGTTATAATATTGCAACAAGAAATTGTCAAAAAAATAGCCCGTATACAAGCACCTTTAGATACGTCTCTTAGACCAAAATCGTGCAACATGTGTACTAGTGTGTACAAGGGTTAAGAGGGATCGGTAGGTATTTATGTTTCCTTACCTCACTGTATGTGTTCATCAGACGCTCCCTGTACGCAGCCTCAAGCTGCAACAGCACATTTTCCTTCTTAGCTTGGATGAGGAGCTCCTGACCCTGAGCGCGCCACTGAGCTTCCTTCTCGGAATTCACAGCATCTTCCAAACCTTTGATGGTGTCATTGCGGCCCTCATTCCATTCGTTCTCAACGGCCTGGAATTATAAATAAAAATACATTCACTTTTGTTTATGCACACATTTACTTTTATTTATATGTATTTAGCAGTTGGCAGAATGAACTTGCTTCTGGCTACCTACAACTGAAATGTCCAAGTGCATTGGTACCCATACCACAGTACTAAGACTGCTGTCCATCTGAAGGTTACCAGGTTATTTCTCATGAACCGTGTTTTCTAGACAGTTGATGTTACCTCCAAAACTCCTAAATACGTACATATTTTAGATAAATTACACCAACAACACATATGGCCTGGGTGTGAATTGAATCCACAAGCTCAACTAGCAATGAGGGCCTCTAAACACTAGCCCGACAGGCTCGTAAAACGGGGACTAAATCTTGTAAAGATATAATGTGCCATAATAAATGCAAATCATTTCATCTAAATAAAACATTTAGATGAAATGATTTGATTATTGTCTTGTTGGTCTAGTGGTTGGTGATTATTGTCTTGGTAGTATGCGGCTGTTATGTTAAAAAAAACCTTACGTCAACTTCCTTGTCCAAATAGGCAGCTAGTTGTGGTCCGAACTTTTTGGAGGCATAATAGACCATGAGAAGCAACGACAGACCAGTGTAGTACTCGTGTTCCATGACGAAGATCTCCTTGCTGCAGAGGTATGTGACCAGACCAACACCAAATGTGTACGGTCCCGTCACACCAGTTTTGGAGTGGAAGAATTGGAACCTGGAATGGTGATAAAAAGTCCAGTTTAGAGAACCTTTATATATATAGTGTCAACCTATCGCCGTCCGCTGCTGGACGAAGGTCTCCCCTAAGGAACGCCAACCATCCCGGTCTTGGGCAGTCCGCATCCATCCGCCGCCAGCCACCTTCCTCAAATCATCGGTCCACCGTGCCGCAAACCTTTACATACTTTAATTTAAACCGACCGCGTGTATGTTGATTACCGTGGAAAAAATCGTGTCCTCTCCTATCTCCTAGTGTTCAAACTATCTTATATCAAAATTCATTAAAATCGATTGTATGCTCTGTAGTCTACAGGGCTTGATGAATTCAACCATACTAATATAATGTATGCATATTAGTACTAGCTTTCGCTTGCGGCGGCGGCCGCGTCTATGTCTGTCTTCGGGGTAACTAGCCTATGCCCTTTCTTGGGCTTGAGACTATCTGGGTACAATATTTCATTTGAATTGGTGAGGAAGTTATAAGATTTTTATTTAGTTATAAGTTTTGTTTCTGCAGAAAGCAAGATTATCTTTTATCAGATATCCTAAAAAACTTAGCATAAACTTTAGTTTGTAAGTCATAAGTGTTAAGCCGGAACCACACTGCGTTATGCTAGCTAGCTACGCTATTCGTTATGAGGGTTATTCACGCGCATACGGCGAAGTGTGGAGTATATTCGCCAATATTCGCTTTATTCGTACGCATAACACATAAGCAGGAATAGCGAATACGTATCCGTCGACTTGTCGGTTTTTTGACACACTTCTAAGGACACGAATAAAGCGAATCTACGCGACTATACGGGTAGTGAAAGGAAGTGCCCTGTGCATAACTAACAAATAAGACTATAAAACAGTTTTTGAAATACGATAAATCGATTAAAATAATCTATCATATGATCAAAGTAATTAGACTTCATTTAAGTATTGTTTCTGTAAATTTAATAAAATAAAAAGAAAATTAAAATAATATGTTTCGTTCGTTTATATGGTTTAGTTTCGTTGACCATAAAAATGACAATGACACATCTCTATAACACACATATTTGCCTTATTTGGCATAATTCAGCGTACCAGTTCCAAGTGAGGATGGCATATTTTTTGTTTGCGCCCATCACAAATATTTTGGCGAATACGGCGTAGTCACATAACGAATAGCGCATAAGGCAGTGTGGTTCCAGTTTTAAATTGTACTTCTGTGTCCTTTGATTAATAAATTGGTAAATTATTATTATTAATCTTCAATACAATACAAAATCTTACAAATTCAGTTCATCTTCTAATATTCTTTTTTCAGTAATTACAAAAAATCTCTTTGACCAACCAATATTTGAGAGGTAAAACTTTGAGTCGACATGTACAAATTTATTAGATGATTAAATATTTACTCTCATGTCTTTTTTCCTATATTTTGTCCTGATGGAAAGCATGAGTTCAATGCAAGAGTAGAAATCACCATATTCGCTGTATACAATGCGGTATGGTGACCCTGGCTGCCTATGTTACTGCATCATAGATCCTCTGATCTTGCTCATCAACAAAAACACGACCCATTATCAGATGCAAGCATACAGGTGTTAACCTACCATTCTTCAGGCACAAATCCAAGCCTGACTTTTCCAGGCTCACCTCTCACAGGTCTCGGGAAGTTCTTCTCATCACGAACACCGGAGACATCTGAAGCAGAGCCACGTACAGCGATGGCTGCGCTTGTGGACTGTCGGGCCGCAGCTGGAGAATTGTTACATGATAAATGCTTAATTGTGACCTTGTTTAAAATAAAATAAAAACCACTGAACACAACAGTAATATTTTTTTGGGATTTATTTAGAACATGGAACTCTTTCACACCTATTAATCTGAAAGGTGTTATAATACTCACTTAACAGTGCAATCTATGCAGGATAATACAAGACAGAAAACTTAACACAAACTATTTGGCTATTATGATCTAGTAGAGCAGAGTCCCAAACTATTTTGTGTCATAGACCACTATCAAAATTTTGCTGGATTCGGTGGCCCTGCATGGGCATAGCTAGGGGGGTGTATTGTGGGGCAATGCCCTACCTTAAAAAGTCCTCATCCCTATGTGAAAAGTACCTTTTTTTTTACTTCTGCAAGTTTTTACAAGTATCAGTTGCTGAGCTTCTTAAAATATTATCTGCCTATATTGATAGAAGTCAAGTCAAGATTTTTTTCATTTTAGTTCTTCAATTAATTTTCATGCACCCCCACTTACGATTGTGGACCCCCATTTTTTGTCACACCCATAAATCCCCTTCACGTCTCCCTTGGACCCCTAGGGGTCCATCTGGACCACTATGGGAATTACAGTAGTAGACCAACCCAAGGAAAGGCCTATGTCCAGTCAATAGCTTATTGGCCGAGGCTGATGATGTGAATTACATTTTTAGTGCTATTCCCAACTGCTACTTTTAATAATTTTGTTGGTCAACTTTTATTATTGGGTATTATCAGAAGATGAGAGAAAGGGAGGCAGTACCAACAATAGTATCTGACGAACAGGCAATTCATTAACTTTAATTTATAAGAATGATAACAAGAAAACACTGTAAAACCCTGAATATTTGAAAGATTTTTACCACCCGCTTGAAGACTTCCATACTTTTACATGACAAGTAGGACAATGGGTCTAAACAACTTAAATTACCATTACTTTTGAAATTAGAACAGATATAGTTTTTTAATTTCCTCGGCAAGTACGAGGCAGCCGTCAAATCGGTGATTACATAAACCCTCGTAAGCAGGGTTAAGGTTAAAAATTTAATAACAATACCATAAAACATGATGGGTTACATAGAAAGTTTTATTATTACGTACCTGAACGCAAAGCTACGCGTGATAGCATTTCTATTTTGCAATTAGCAATTTATTTCACAAAAATCGACAGCCCCAAGTGAAAAGTACTTTACGTTAGTGTTGTACTACATCAATGGACTATCTTCTAATAGATTATTACTAATCTGCTTAACATTTAGTCGATTGGATTCTATTAAAACTATATTGAAAAAGTTATTATTTCTAATTGGAGTATCCAGTTAAAGTAATAATTTACAATATGGTTCATCTTTTCATGCATTGCCATTCATATTCTCGTGTCTTATGACTACGACCTACTTTTGATTTATTACTTGGTCATTTTGAAAATCAATAATTTGCTAGAATCAAGTCTATTTTAGTTTAATTGGGTTCGCCTTTTGCAATTTGTGATAACAATTTGATTTGCGAAAATCTGTGATATTGAAATAAAATAACTTACCGTTTCATCAACCACTTCTTTGTAATGGCTAATATTCATTGGATTTGGAAGCGTATGGTTCGTATAATTGCTTTTTTGGATCATATTTTTCCTGCAAAATCCAACATTGAACTATTCATATGAGCATACTGCCTTGAATGTCTATTTGACAAATAAAATATTATTTTACTAAATTATGTAAAGTGCCAGTGACACGTTCAAAACTAATTTGATTAGATTCACTAAATCAAGTTGTTGAACGTAAATGTTACTGTCAAAAAAAGTTATTAAAATTGACATAAACATTGCAAAAATTATTACGTTTGTGTATTGAAAATATCACGAGTTTATGATTTTTCGTTAAATAACGTTAATTTTACTAAAAATGGGTTTAATAACGTCTTGCTGTAGACCTTCTGCTTCAGAAGTACTGACTCCAGATGCCGTAAGTTGTATTCTAAAAAGCAAACTCCCTCAACACCCAAATGTTTTTATCCCAATGAATGATATTTTATCTACGTAATTCCAAAATAGAGTGTAATTTCACAACATCAAACTGTTCTTTGTTCTATTTTTTATGGAACTGTATTTATTTAAGAGATTAATAATAATTATTATAATTTAATAGTACCCACGAAAACTATTGCCTAATCTTGCATAATTTAATATGCGAGTTCTACTTGCTTTAATATTATAAGTATTTCAAGGCCAATAAGACAGATTTTTGTTATTATTATGTTGACAGACAGGCAGTTGAAATTGATAAAGCCTGTAGCCTGATTAATCCATTTAAATAATAATATATAATAGCTGCGACAAAGCTGGTATAAAATAAAGTAGCCCTTGTTACTCCTTATTTCATCAGCTATTTTCCTAAATTAGAGCAGTTATTCTAGATATAAATGGGTACAGACAGACAAAAATTTTAAAATATGATTTTTTTGTTATAAGTACAGTGTACTTTTATATATACACGGTTAGTTTTTAATTACCAAAGAAAAACTAGGGGCAGATACAGAACTTATATATGTACTAACATAAAACACCATAGAACAAATACCCAAAAAACAAAAATAACTGAGTTATTATGGTTTTTAAAATGTTAAAATACGCCCATAATTTATTATTATAGCTTTATTTATTTCCACGTAACACTTTACAAATATACATGCAATTATAATACATTAATTTCTGTTTCTTTGTTATGTGGCCCCCTATGGGTAAAAGCCTCCTCCAATCTTTTCCACCTTTCCCTGTCCTTGGCCATATGCATCCAACTTTTTCCAGCTATGTTTGTTATGTCATCCGCCCATCTTTTCTTCTGTCTTCCCACTTTCCTTTTAAAACCTAATATTTTTTAACTATGTTGAACGAGGAAGAACGCCCATAATTTATTGTCACCCAAATAATTTACACACGCGTATTTTAATTATCAATGAATAACATTTTCTGTTTCAATGTGTGCGACGCATCGCCCAATACTGTCAAAAATCAGTTCAAAGTTCAAAGCATGCCGCCATTAGGCGCACGCGGCGCATCGTAGGTATTAGGTACCCCGCTCGCACCCGCAACCCGCAGGCTAGGACATTGACACTTTCTTGTTACGTAATATCATGTCGTGAATTATATCATGCGTTATGAACAAAAATTTGGTAGTTTTCGGGAAAATATTAACATGTATTTTTTTTTTGTTTTAATTACATAAATATGTTCAGTATCGAAAGCTTTTTTTCTCTGGACATTAAAAATTAGTCGTGTATATATATTTAGTGAAATGCTATTGATTTCAAAATGCCTCAGTGGTAGTGTGTGAAACTGTTGTGCTTAAGGTCTTATGGTTCAAATCCTGAACCAAACCAAATGTTTGTATGACCTATAGATATTTGTTTCGGAGTTTGGGTGTTTTCTATGTATAATATGTATGTACAGTAGAATCCAATTAAAATGACTTTGCATAGAACAACCATCCGTTTTTAGCGACATAATTATAGACATTAATAGCTAATATAGAAGTACATCTATGTATTATGACTCCGGTTACGATGACCAGCCGCTTTTAACAATGGAATTATCACAATATTATCCGGTTACAATGATGATTTTTTACAAGTCGCACCTTTAAAGTAAAACCGTTACTAAACGAAAATTTTCATGAATTGAGTTATCAATGCCACCTATCTAAAATACACGTAAACTACAGGATAAACTTGTCTTTTTTCTAAAATTACGTCTTTTACGCCATCTAGCGGTAAATTAAAGCGTTACTAAACAGAGTTTTGATCGGTTCATTAAATACAATATTGCGTCTATACCAATAAGAACATGATCGTAGAAGAGTGATGACGGAAGTTTGAAACAAAAGTGTTACTATTTGGATAAACACGGCTGCAAGTCACAAAAAAGTGTAAGTTGTTGATTTTTTTCAATAGGTATAGTGTTTCAATTTGTTTAGAGACATTCATATAATTAAGAAATTACGCAATTCATAATTCAATTTTATTGCTAAAATATTACATTTCGTATAGTCACAGTTTTTGATAAGTAAAGTGTAAAATAAAACATATGCCTAATTACAACAGTGTAACATTTATGTTAGTCACAGTTTATTTTTTAGGCAACGTACATTTTGCATTAAAATTTTGGAAGTAAATTCCATTTTGATATTCAAATTTACTTTATATTAGATGAAACTGTTTATAAAGGAAATGTGTAGTATTATATACTACACATTTCCTTTAGTATCACTTTATTTCCAATATAAATAAAATTTATACTTATGGTAACTAAATTTAATGAAGTTATAATTTCTGTTAAAGTAATAGTAAATAGTAAAATAGTAATAGTAAAAAATAAATACGAAAAAAATAATAAAAGTACTAGCTTCAGGTCATGGCGCATTTACGAAACCCGCGTTTGTCACGCATTTTGGAGACTATGGAATCTAAAAAAGATACCGTGAGTACCGAAAACCCCAAACAAATATCGATGGACGACCTGAATTATAACTTTTCACGCGATGCAAATCCGATCTCCTTCTTTATTGTCAGAACATACGCTATCTCAGTCTGTTAGTCAAACCAATGAAGCTGAATATTATGTTCATCCGAATGATGACGGAATGCCAAATCCATATTTGAGCGGTACTGATTTTCCAGAATTAACTCCAGAAGATCTTATTGTACAAGGTCCTAGCAGTAGAGCAAGATCCCATTTAAAAAGCTCAGAATCATCTTCGAGTTCATCATTTACAAGTTCATCACCTTCATCTAGTGCCTCTGAATCGGGTAAGGACTTTTCCCCTGATGAAGGAGATTGCGATCCTGATTATGTACCGGTTACCCCACCTAGGCGTATATCATTTAGACCAACCCCTCAAAGCAATATTTCTGTGCAACTAGTTGAAGAAAACAAGAAAACTTTTTGTTTTTGTAATAAAATACTATTAATAACAAATGTTTTTTTATTTATTTAGTATTACTAAAACACCTAAACAATACCAACTTTATGATTAATAATTTATGTGTATAATAATATCCTATTGAATTATTAATTTTTAATAGTTTTGTGTTTAGTAACATTAATTGCACTGTAATTTATTAAAAATATACCTTATTAAACAAATAAAATTAATGGTAAAGTGTTACTATAATAATATAAATCAAATTATGTAAAGCTGTAAATTAAAAAAAAAACTTTTTCAAATCACATCTCATAATGTGAACAGACATCTATCATAGAAACTCATTAAAAACCCAAAAGAATCCTGAACTTAGACTTTATTGAGAAAAAACGGCGATATTTTTCTAATTTTGGCTCTCCTGTAAAATTTCATTTTTTCGTTTAGTAACGGTTTTACTTTAAAGGTGCGAAGTAGTCTTAAGGTCATAGCACACTGTAACGGCATGGTAACGGCACAGCTGCGGCACGGCTCTATATTGACTTTTGGCTACCGCTAGCTGCCAGCGCGCTAAGCAGCCCACGAGGTGCAAGCTCGCAGTAAGCACACCAACCGTGAGTTGCAAGCTCTTTATACTGATGTTATCAAACATATTATACAACATACAATTTAAGGGTCAAATTCGAATGACAAGCTAATCGCTGGGTTGGAGCAGTGCCGTTGCCATGCTTGTATAGTGTGCATCGACCTTTAGGTATAAATTTTTATATGTGTATTCACTCATTACCCGCAAATTACTAGGTATACTTTCTTCGCCCTGTGCACTTCACTTGCCTGCAGATTGCTGATTGGAACACTGCTTTATTACTCGGCAGCATATACAATTTTATTAAATATTATACATATGCATTTAGTAAAAAGCGGTTATTATAATATAACAAACAGAAACTCCAATTTTATTTATTTGTATAGATGAGGCATACTTAATGCCTTATAGCATTCTCTACCAGTACCTTTAGATAAGTAAGGGAAGTAGCACGTGCATGTGTATCACAAATAGAAGACAATACATCCATAGATATAGGATAAACAAACAACTTATAAAAATACATTGAAATGAAATACTTAAATATTTTAATGTAATGTAAGTAAAAAGTGTGATGATGATGTTATGAAGACATTTTTGCAAGCTGTGTCTTAAAAGGTGCGCGTCCATTGGCCCGCGCCGGACGCACGGCACGCAAGGGATTGAACGGATTTGCCTTGCTCAGAAATGCCGGCGTTCGGTGCGGGCGGCGCGGATAGTGGACTCAGCACTATGTGAAATCATACAAAGCAAAATAAAATCCGTTGCGTGTGGTGCGTCCGGTGCGACTGGCGCGGGCCAATGGACGCGCACCTAAAGGATTTTTTGACTTTGGCTTGTTAATCAACAACGTTCCACTGCTTTGCCATTCATAAATTTATTACTGGAATAAATGCTAAACAGAATATTTTTCGGTACATCTAGGAGACCAGGCGCCGTCAGCAAAGTGAAGCAGCTGAGAAACGGAAGGCTGAAAATGCCGCCCGAGGAATCAAAGATGTTGAGCGAGCTAAACGCATGCAACAGAGGCAAGAGGAGATGGAGAAGAGGGAGAGGGAACTTACTCAGCAGGGTGGAGCTAATTTGAAGGTAAAAATATACTAAACCTTGACTGGACCCATAGCATACCAGTTTAAGCTGAGTGCTGTGGATTCAAATGTACTTTGTGCAATCCACAAATTGTTCTTCTGAGTCTGGGTGTTCTTTATGTTCCTGTTATGTGTGTTTGTGTTTGTATATGTGACACGGGATTCATTCCTAATATGGTAGTTGTCTTTTAATAACGCATAAAAAAAAGCTAAATCGGTACATTTATATAGCCTTGATGATGATGATTTCATTTTAATCAACTTTTAGATATCAAACTACATACCCGTAGTCCATACAGCATAAGTGTTATATCCGTTAATATATATAACCATGGGCATAGATGGGGACGTAGGGACAAGAGGCACTGCCCCTCATCAGGGCTAACTCATTGCCCCCGGAAAAGCTCATAACATTGTTTACTTTCGATAGTACAGAATATGACCACCACAAGCTGGTATTAGAAGCTGAAATTAAAATAATTAAATTTGTATATTATTTCCAGTGGACGGCCAACTGAGATCCGGCTCCGGGGAGGAGCAGTGATCCGGATCCGAAGCCAGATAAGAATGAAAAGTATAAATACAAGAACTGACCCTGCACCATCCCAACGACAAAAGAGCAACCATCGACTAAACTAGTATTGCCAGTCTTAAAATTTTATGACCTGGCAAGTACACTTTGTAAAAATTTTAAATGTTTATATTAACTTTTGGTGTTTATAGGCTGTGCCTCTAATGGGATCATTATATACTTCTTTCAACTATATATTCATTCATGTCTGTTATTGGTGTAGTCCTTCACTCTACTTGTAATCAACTTTTCATACTTATCCATGAACTATTATTATAGTCATATCTCATAATTACAGATATACGGTTTGAATAAGGGTACTTTGATCGAATTTGCACAGTTTAGGTTTCAGGGGTTAGCGCTTCACAATATTACAATCAGCATCATCATCAACAGCCTTTAACAGTCCACTGCTGGACATAGGCCTCTCCTTTGAAAGGAGGTTATTACAATATTGTGCTTAAACTACTGTTACGTTTAGTTACTTTAATTTATTATACATGTAAGTAATTAAGATAAGTAATTAAGATAACCGATCCACAGTTTCCAACTTGTTATCATGCTTGTCGTCATGGACCAAATACTTTAATGAGAGGGAACCTATCGACGTGATATACCTGGATTACGAGAAAGCTTTCGATAAGGTGCCTACACAGAGACTTTTGCAAAAATTAGAACATATAGGAATACGCGGAAAGCTACTAGCGTGGATCAAGGCTTTCTTACAGCAAAGAACTCTAAAAGTGCGTGTAGGGGAGACTTTCTCAAACCACCGCCAGGTGTACAGTGGTGTGCCGCAAGGCTCAGTGCTGGGCCCTGTGCTATACATAATATACACGTTTGACCTTCCACGCTGCCTGCGGTGTAGCGTCAGCATTTTTGCGGATGACACAAAGGTATTTGCCAACCCACTCCTGGACTACGACAAATTGCAAGAAGATCTGAACACAATAGCGAAATGGTCTCGGGAGTGGCTTTTGAGCCTTAACGCTTCAAAATGCACAGTATTGCATATAGGACGACGAAATCCCCGTCTGGGTTACAAGTTGGACCATGACGAACTAAAGGAGGTCAAGACGCAGACTGATCTTGGAATCAGAATAACAGATGACTTGAAATGGGAAGAACATATAATGTCAATTGTTAAGAAAGCAAAAAGCTTAATTTACCTCATTAGGAAGGCATTTGGAGTTTTAACAACAGAAATGATACTTCGGATTTATAAAACATTTGTCAGACCCATATTGGAGTACGCTTTTCAAATCTGGAGTCCATATTTTGTTAAGGACATTGAGGTTCTCGAGAGGGTACAACGCAGTTTCACTAAGATACCGCGATCACTGAAAAAACTACCATATGAAGAACGTTTGAAGATCCTCAAACTTACAACTCTAAAGGCTCGCAGGGATCGCGGTGACTTAATCGAAACATTTAAAATCTTAAAAGGACATTATGACCTCCAGGAATTGGACAAAATATTCATACGAAGTGACAATACTCATCTGAGAGGTCACAAACTTAAACTTTGTACCAGCTTCTCGAACAACAATCCTCACAAACACTTTTTGAGCAACCGCGTGGTCAGAGCTTGGAACCAGCTGCCAGATGAAGTTATTTCTGCCCAAAACTTAAACCAATTTAAAAATCGACTGGACACTTACTTGCTTAAATTGAAGGGGAAAAACTGATTGGAATCTATCAAGATGCAGGCTTATATCAGTTGTTTCAACTGGCTGCCTGTCTATAAATAATAATAATAAATAATAATAATAATTTATCAAGTCTTGCATATATATTTCAATTCCCATCATATTATTTATTGAGGTAGCAGTTTCAAACCATTAAGGTTTTTTTTTTGGTCATTTGTGTTTTAAAAACAAGTGAAAATGAATGTATCATAATGTATATAATTTTAAAAAGTAGGTATTTGTCAATGGTTCTTGCTATTTTTTTTACTTAAGACCAGATTTGGGACCCAGTATGTAACAAGAAGCTTAGCTACTTGTTACAATTTTTTTTAATTATAATAAGTTTAATTTCTAGTCTAATTTTTAGCATTAATATAATTTTGAATTGTAAAAAAGTTGATTTGAGTGTTTAACTAAAATGAGGTTTGTTTCTATCATTGTATGTTTGTTATCTAAAAGATCAAAGTTATAATATCTATTACAATTGTTCAGTATTGGGTTTATTATTATATCTATATGTGTATCTGCCCTAATATTATCAGCAATGCTATCTCTGTCAAATCTTTGGTGTACAATAAAAAAGTATATTATTATTAACTAATTTGAGATATGATTTGTCGTGTG
Organism: Phragmatobia fuliginosa; assembly: GCA_932526445.1. NCBI lineage: Eukaryota > Metazoa > Arthropoda > Insecta > Lepidoptera > Erebidae > Phragmatobia > Phragmatobia fuliginosa. Next base: position 1,709,388 of record OW052078.1, on the reverse strand, counting down.
ACCATATTATGATAGTCAGCATTTAACTGTGCATATCTTCAAATGCTGAATACCTACTCATTGCTGTTTTCAGAGCATATCATGATGTTAAACATGTAAGGTTTTTGTGAACCGCGAGGGCCAACTCATCTCTGGAATGTAATTATTATCATATGGGGTAAAGAAAGAATTTAAATTAGGGTAAATGTGGGAACCATTCCGTCTTGTAATTGAAAACGACTTTTTTTTTATTTGCATCACAATAACATTTTGTACCTTTTGATGTGTAACTTCCTCTCCTGTATATTTAGTCTTAATGATTGCGTGAAACGAAACGGAAATGTGTAACAGGAAGGTGAGATGTCAGATTTGACAGATCATAAACGATCACTATAATGCTTGGTCGTGTTCTTCTACAGAAATGTTCTCTCTTTTTGAAGTTATGAAACTGTTATTTATCTTATTGGTGTTTACAAGTAGTACTTTCTATATTGTGGTTAAATTGTGAAAGAGATTTATAAAATGTAATAATTATGAGTGTCTATATTTAATGTAAGTAATATTTTTTCAATGTGAATATATTTTGTAATCTGTATGTTAGGCAAAATATATACTATGTATGTAGCCACTATAAAAAATATTGAAAATAATGTTGCACGTTTTAAAAACACTTGGAATGTTGTATTTTTGAATGACTTTGGTCTTAAAAAAGTTACATCGTCATAAATGTTGTCACTTCTATGTACTTTCTTGACTTGTATTTGCTCAATGTTCAGTATTATCAATTTAATATCATGAAATATAAACTATTTATATCTCTGTGGCTACTACATTTGCACTGAATATAGTTATTTGATGGTAAATGTTACCTAATGGTGTGTAATGGTGTGTAATTCCTGTGAACCATAACTCTATTATTGTCATGGATACCATAGAGATAGATTAAAAACAGAGACAAGAACGCAACTTTATCTTAAAGAATTACTAATGTTACAATAGTAATACCAAACAATTTGTAAATGTAATACATTAACATACCTTTAAAATAAAATGATTATTTGTCAGTCATCCAAGCGCAAAAACGTTTTTGCTACACTATACTGTCTCTTTAAATGTAACATTTCGTAAAACTGTAATATAAAAATATAAAAGATGATTATGTATCACTTTCAGGAATTACACGCAAGAAAAGTTTAATGTATAAAACATATAATGTATTATTTTAAATAGGTGTTATTAAATGGCTGTATAAAATTCATAATTTGTCTTATTTTTCCCTCTTGCCTGATCTTTAGAGCGAATCTACACGATGCGCTAAAGGTAATCGCACACTTATCAGAGCCGAACGAAACGAATTTTAGAATTCTTTATATGAAATCTCATGAAACTTCGCACACTTACCCGCGTCGAATCGTCGATGCGGTCGCCACGATCGATGCGCCCGCATTCTATCAGTTGCCTATGACAGAGCAACGCATGAGTACTATTTCTTGAAATGATTTCTTCGACGCGGTCGATGCTTTCGGCGCGGTCGATTCTTCCGCTACGGATAAGTGTGCGAGGCCTCCTTGACTCGGCTCGTTCGGCGCGGATAAGTGTGCGATCACCTTATCAGTGCAGTAGGTATAGCACTGTAACAGCTAAAGGGTGCAGCGGTGCGGCACCGCAGTACATATAGTGTACAGGGAACAGGGACAAAGCTTATGCATCTCGCCTCGCAGGTTACAAGTGTGATGCGTTTACGGTACGACACCGTTTGGTGACCCATCGCATTGTGTCGGGTGACATAGTGTTTGTGTGTAGAATGACATAGCGGCACCGCACCGCGCATTGTGGATGCACGCTATTACTGAAGTGATAAGCCTCACAGGTCACGTCTCGGTAAACGTAGTGTAGGACGCCAACAGGCGAAGTGGAGTGACGACCTGCGCAACATGGCTGGCAGGAGCTGGATGCGAGAAGCCCAAAATCGATCAGAGTGGTGTGCAATGGGAGAGGTATATGTCCAGTGGACTGCGATAGGCTGATGATGATGATGATGAAGCCTCGCAGAAGTCAGCCCTCCTAGCCAAGTTGCAGACGTTTTGCAGGCTTATATTTTGTTTTGATCACGTGACTGAGTGCCAATGATTAGCCAATGAGAATCGAGAGATAGAATAGAAAACGAAAAATCTTTGCAACTTGGCTAGGAGGGCTGATATTAATCAATTCTCGCTACTTTTCACCGAGTAAGTGAGCGTAAAGCAGCGCAACCCAACTTCTCTGCCTATACGATAGATACGATATAACAATTAAAAACTGTATAGAGTATTATTTTCTTCAAATATTGTAAATTCAAATAACAATAAAGCTGCAAAATATTTCCAAAACCAGTTTTGGAATTTAAGACCTTGAATATTTAGAAACAGACACGAGATATTATAACATTTTAAAGACAACTTTAAAACGCTACAATAAATGTATAAAATAGTTAATGCATTCTACCCTTTCTTTCTTTTTTAATCTGAATTTAATTTTTTTTTGTGCCTTCGATTTCCAGACAGCTTAAAAAGTTGATCGTAAAGATTATTATAATGATGCGTTTGTTTATCTAGGAAACTAAACGTATTTGACAATCATCTGTTTACAAAAAAAGTGTTGTCAAAATTGTCAAATGTGACAAGTAAAACACCGCTTCTTCTTATCTTATTTTCGGACTGTTGTGATAATTTTGTGTAGTGTTAGGTACTTGTAGTATATCGAAGATATAATGTCTGACGCCAGGGGAGATAAGAAGGTAATTAATAATGCTACTTATCTATATTGTTTATATAAGCGTGCAAAACTATAAGTTCGAAACTTCTATTTATTTATATTTAACAATGACCTTCCAATAGTTTAGAGGTCGTCGTGAGATATCAAAATTAAGGAAGATAATTTTTTAAGATGTATTACGACGTAATTAATTGTTGAAACACGTTTTCGTGGACGCAAACCAATCAGATGGCGCACTTGCTATTTATTTGACATTTAAATAAAAAAAAAAACTAAAAAGTAGTTTGGCGCCTTTTTCTGAAAATCAATTTATGACATTCGTAATATTTCTTTAGTAAATATCAGCAATTAAGACAAAATTTAATAAGAATTTGAAATGAAAACCTAATTATTTTATTATCTTAATACACTTGTGCTCACCTTATAAGACTATCTTTATTTTATTACTCTTCATTCGCATCTATTGCTGTATAGGTACTTCGAAATGAAATATGTATTAGAAACACAGAATCAAATATTTAAAATCTAAGATGACATATTAATGTTTGTTTATTATTATATGTACTTAAATACTTCATTTGTTTAGGTACTAAAATAAAAGCTACTGCATGATATTAATGGGTTTTGAAAATATTTGTGTAATTTAACTGCTAGTTATCACAAATCTGAGTATTTAAGAATGTATGATTGGTTTTCAGCTTACACTTTCTGCAGAATAACTTGCTACTGTTTTTTTTTAATAAATTAAAACCTTACAGGCAGGGGACAACAGGCTGAGGCCAGCGGTAAGATTACTTGGCTTTAATCTGACTTGTTGTTACTAATACTCTATGTCTTATAGATATTTTTTTATAGGTGTTGGATAATATGTAGATTTGATGAAATACTTTTTAGTTTAGTTAATTTATTAATTCAATAATATAGACACTTAAATATGTTGGCATTATTTATATTTATTAAGGAAATACAGTTTTACTCAAGTGTAAATATATGTTGGGTGGGTAGGTACTCAATTTTGTTTCAGGACTGACAAGGGATTTCATAATAGAGTGGAATGATTTCCTAAATCAGTGTCAGACATCTGTATATCCATGATAAACATAACGTAGACAACATAAACCATAGACAAATAAATTACATAATGTTTTTTTTTATTTTGCAATTTATAAAAGTAAAATTAATAATGTTTTGGCAAATTATTTTATTAGATAAAGTTATTTATTTGGTACATGGTGATAACTTATATTATGGTGATATTCTTTCTAGTTTAATGTCTATGTATTAAATAAGTATTTTTTTATGACAAAACGATTTTCTAGAAGTACAGTTAGTACCTACTTATAACAGACTTAAACGAAAGAAAGGAATTGTTAATTTTCTTATTGTAGAATTTGATCATTGGTATTTAAACAATATTAACTTCAAGAATATTTACATACAAGCATCAAAGAATTCCCCAGCATCATCGTTACCTGGTAGTGTTCCCAAAAGACTGGCAGCATAGCATATATAAAATTAGCTATAGCTAGCATAGCTTAGCTAATTTTTTCAAAGCAGTATGAGCTTTTGGACCGCATGATCCTAGTGCCTCTACCCCAAATGGTTCAAAAATATTACCTATTAATTGTTGGCATTTGAACTGACTAGTAAAAATATTTTTTTAATTGATGGTAACACCATGCTGTAGTTGGTGTACCATTAATAAGTAGCAGGTATCGTTAGCACCACCAAAGAAATACTTTAGTTAATTTTTACCAAGTGAGTGACATTACCTCAGCCCATATTCCTAAAGATTCTTAACTTTTTAGCGAAAACGCACTAGTTACTTGTCGATCATTCACCTATAAAAATACTTTAATACTAGCTGATTCCCACGGTGTTACCTGCGGTTATTTTTCTAAAACGCGAGTAAAGTCGCGAAGCAAAACTTGTCTAAAAGTACTCCCTGTTATTTTTTATGTCATCTTTATCTTTAAGTAAAATTCGCATCAAAATCTGTCCAGCCGTTTCAGTGATTTGATAAAAACAAACAGACAGATTGACAGACAGAAAAAACTTTCCATGTAAACTTTCGTTAAATACCGTCATATGCATTTAAAAAAAAACTGTTCGTTTGATATTACAAACAGATACATAAATTATATTAATTTGTATAGATTATCAGAAATTTCAATGAAACCTAGAAAATCTGCATTTTTTTTATGTGTTACTTTTACCCGCGGCTGCGTTCGCCTGGATGTCAGTTATCACGTTAAAAAGTAGCCTATATCCTCCCTCAAAAATCAAAGTATCTCCATGCAAAATTCCATTAAAATCGGTAAAGCAGTTTAGCCGTGAAAGCGTAATAGACAGAGTTACTTTCGAACGTATAAAGTTAATATGTATTTAGAATTACACGAAAATGATAACGGTTGATTTATATATAGACCGTTACGATGTATATTATGTATAATTAAGTATTTTATGTGCTCCATATCTCTACACTTTGCATATATTAAATGCAAGTTAAACTCACCAAGGTCTGTTCAAAATTAAATGAAGTTTCCCTAACAATTTGTTATCTTTATATTTAGACTATTAGACCAACGATACTGCCTCGTTGGTCTAGTGGTTAGCGTATGCGACTGCTAATCAAGAGGTCTCGGGTTCAAATCCCGGGTCGGGCCAAAAAGTGTTTTTTTTTATTTTCTTAAGAAATTCCTAATAGCAGCCCGGAGTTTGGAAGTTTGGCGGTGATTCACGCCCGTGCCTCGGAGAGCACGTAAAGCCGTCGGTCCCGGTTGTCATGAACATCTATGGCAATCGTTATTAGGAAGTCAGTGCCCTCAAATATACTGACAACTAGTTCAACCTTCGAATTTCAGTTCTCCCTTAGGGTTGCGGAGGTCCGATGCCAGTCGCTCCGTGGAAAAACTGAAATTCAGGTAAAACTGGTTGAACTAGTAGCCGACCCCAAATAAACTTGGGAATAATGGCAAGGAGGTTTTTTTTATTAGACCAACGATGGTCTAGTGGTTAGCGTATACGACCGCCAATCAAGAGCGATTCCCGAGCGGGTCAAAAGTGTTGTTGGGTTTTTCTTACAAGAAAATCTTAATAACAGTACAAAATACGTTAAGTCGTCGGTCCCGGTTGTCATGAACATCTATGGTAATCGTTATTGGGAAGTGGGTGCCCTCAAATATACTGACGACTAGTTCAACCTTCAAAATCAGTTCGCTCCCAGGGTTGCGGAGGTCCAATGTCAGTCGCTCCGTGGAAAAACCGATCTTCAGGTAAAACCTGTTGACATAGTAGTCTTAGTAATCTTGGGAATAATAAAAGGGCTCGGAAAAATACTATTAGAGCGGTTACACACTGCATGCGATCCTTTTTTTTTTTTTTTTTTTTTTTTTTTTTACGTGTGGAAATCCCCTCGGATCGTCACCCCGCCGGGGCTCTCGACGGGGCGGTATGTCGGACTCGAACCGACTAAAACCACACGGTGTGACCTCTTTGCGCCTGTGTTTTGGGAAGAGGGCCAGGTTGTTATCGCCTTCTGGACCCCTCCCGGCGCCTGCCCGCACTGTTGCGGGCGCCATCTCCTTTTCCTCTCAAATTTTGGGCGACGTCCGGTCACACGCGGACGCCACCCCCTCGCGGCTGGCCTCTACAGCGGATGAACGGGGAAACCCATCCCGTCCACCCGCGGCCAGAATCAGGGCGGCATGAGGCGCAGGTGAGCGCGCCTTCGCCGCCCCGTTCGCCGGCGGCGGATCTGGTCCGAGTGGAAGTCGTCCTCCCGAACCTTCTCCGCCGCCTCCTTCTGCGAGATTACGTCCTCGCAGAAGGTTGCGACCGCGGTAAAACAACTGTCGCTACCGGCCATGGAGCGTACTACGACCGGCAGCGAGAGTTCCTCTCCGATTACTGCAGTGAGGGCCCGGCGCTGCGCCGCCCATGCGGGGCAGACCGCCAGCGTGTGCTGAGCCGTGTCCTCACTGCAGTCGCAGTGGTGGCAGGCGGGACTCGATTCCCTCCTTGCGACCGAGTGCAGATACTTTCCGAAGCAACACTGCATGCGATCCTAACCTAACCGGAAATACGGTTCATCATCAACAACCCATAATGTCTCACTGTTGGGATCAGGAGAGGCACCTGAGAGGAGACTCAGGAGTGGGCTAAGGCCATTTGTCCCCACGCTGGCCGAGTGCGGGTTGGGGACTGAGAAGAAACGTTGTCTTGCCGTTGGTGGAGCGCCTGCTTAACATGACCTCATGCGGTAACGGTTACCCATCTAGATACTGACCGCACCATCGTTGTTACATGACTCAGGTGCCGGAGGTCGCATAACGATTTCCGTTCTCCATTAATACAAGCCGGGGGTGACAGGTGAGGCCATCTGTCACCCTAGTAGAGGTAGCAGGGTGTTAGAGTACCCACTCAGGAGGGGTCATCTGCAAGTAGTAGATGGCCCAAGGTACGTCGTGGTCCCAGGGCTTTCTAGGGTACACCTGGTTCCCTGACGACTAGCATATTGTAACGGAGTGCGGTTTTGGTCGGTTGGTGTCCACCAGCTGGTGGTATAAATAATAAATGAATAAATATTTCGGACATTTTACACTCAGCGCCATCTAGTCCCCAAACTAAGCAGAGCTTGTATTATGGGTAACTAGACAACTGATATAAATACATAAACATACTTTTTTTTTGTAAATACATACATATAAATATTTGCGGATCACACAAACATTTGGTCCGACTCGGGAATCGAACCCGAGACCTCTTGATCAGCAGTCGCATACGTTAACCACTAGACCAACAAAGCATTATCGCACAGTAAAAGTGTACTGGAATGAATGGAAGTTCTGTGAAGATCTTTCCAACCGTTTCGGAGATTAGCAGTGACAATAGATATATTGAAATAGATAGTATGATAATTGTAAATACTATGTATACAACCAAATACCTACATACATTAATTAACAAGCTGATATTTCGATATTAAAGAGAGATATTTCAATTTTATGGATATGGATGTTCATGAGGCAAGTTATCGATTTGATTACGCGATCATATCAGGGAGGGAGAAGGTACTCATAAAAACTGAGGGAAACTGGTAATTGTGCTACAGATACTCCATAGTGTGTTTGTTTTTTTTTTTAATTTTAAAGGAGAACAATTTTGTCATATATGATTTTTGCAAAACTGTTTACGCAGCGCTGCAGCGTACGCAGCGGAAATTCTCAAGAGGCAAAAAACCTCCGATTTTGTAATGCAGGCACCACACTTCGTTATGCGCTATTCGTTATGCGGGTTATTCGCGCGCATACGGCGAAGTGTGGAGAGTATATTCGTTTCGTTCACCATAAAAATGACAATGACACATCTCTACAACACACATATTTGCCTTATTTGATGCTTATTTGGCATACCAGTTCGAAGTGTGGGTGGCATGTTTGTTGTTTGCGCGCATAATTAATATTTGGGCGAATACGGCGTAGACACATAACGAATAGCGCATAACGAAGTGTGGTGCCTGCATGACATTCTTCATTGGTGCTCTACTCCTATTGGTCTAAGCGTGATGATATATAGCCTTCCTCGATAAATGAACTATCTAACACTGAAAGAATTTTTCAAATCGGACTAGTAGTTCTTGACATTAGCGCGTTCAACCAAACAAACAAACAATCTTCAGTTTTATAATATTAATAAAATAGATAGATTACATAACTGTAGTGTTAGTATATTTTTCAAGGAATTAAGCGTTATAAAAAAATAATTTTCTCTGATATGATATTGAGGGGCTTGCCAATATAGATTGTAGAAAACTTCACCGCGACTTCGAAACCACTTCAAGGTAAATAAGATAAGTTTTAAAACTAAATAATACCTACATTTTTCTAACTCTGCGAATGATATAAGCATTCATGTAGCCTTAGGTGATTTGAAACAATCACCGAGGGTAAGCAACGTCGCCGCGGTCAGTACCTAGATGGGTGACCGTTTATAGCGTGAAATGTTATGAGAGTTTCCGTGAGGTTTTCTGAGGTCACGTTAAGCAGTCGGTTCCAGTTGTTATTATAACAGTCGTTAAGGTTAGTTGGTAGCCTACGGCTTGCAAACATTCAACAACCCCCCACTTGGCCCGCGTAGGGACGTAGGCCTTAACCCTTTCCTTAAAGTAGACCCAAGCTCTGCAGTGGGACGTCGTAGGTAGTTGATATATAGACCTAAATATATATTTATGTATATATCAATAATATATATATATATATATATATATATTTAAATCGCCACATTTAGTAGACGCTGTAGGGCGGGAGTTTGTAAAGATGCAAGAAGTCTTTGGCGATTTAAATATATATATATATATAGCGTATTTATTCTTTCCCATATAAACAAATCGATCCTAACATGGTACAACACCTATTTCACACACTAATTGCTGTTCTCAGCCTGGTTGTTCTTTGTGTCCGTTTTGTTTATGTTTGTAGCGGTACAGGATATGTTCCTAATGAGGAAGTTATCCAAAAAAACTGATGTGAGCATCTGGCAATAGGACTCAAGTTAAAATTTGCGATGAAAGATTTTTTTTATTCAATTTTAGTATCAAAGAAACAGTTAAGCGTTCAACTATTGATCTACTCAAGCATTTAAAATATACAAGTTACTTTAACATATAAAACTTATCAAAGTTGGTTTTGTGATGTAATTGGCAAATATTTACTCGACACTTGTCATCTTTGTAAATCATAATCTACCATTTACTTACCAAATTTTCGTACTTAGTTTAAAACTTTTGTCTGTCAAAATTACCATTTCAATTTAATTTAAAGCGTTTTCTCCTTATACGAAGTTTGTACGTCTTTATTTTCTAATTCTAATCAATAAATAGAGACACATTGTAATCATTTGAATTAATAATGGTACAGAAGCATCACAGCGATAACTTATCAACTACTATTCATATTATTTCTCGCGATCATAGTGCTCTGTGTAGTGTACCTTTGCGCGTCCCGAGCGAGTACGCGCGTCCGCCCGCAATAACCATTTGAATTTAGAACTCTGGTGACAGTGTCCTATTTTTTTTTCGTTTTAGTTTTTTTTATTCTGCCACGTTTTAGAGTACTAGTGCAATGGATATATTAAACAAGGTTTGTTTAATTTATAAATTATATTGGTTTGCCCTCTAAATTCATTTGCGGTCATAATAGTGCTCGTTTGATAACGACATACTATTTGATTGAATCGTATTTAATACTATTTTTATCAGTCATTGATGCCTCTAGCGATGTATCTTTAAAAATTCTAAATTCTTTAATAATGATGCTATTAAAAATTATAGTTAAATAAGATGTTTATTGAAAATCTTATAGGCAACAATATTAACTGGTTTTTAACTGGCTATTTGTGTGTTATGAATACTTATAAAAAAACAAGTTTTTTAATAGGCTTAGAAGATAAGAAATATAAATCGTGTTAATTAATACATCAAAATATTTGTACGGATTTGCTACGTTTATGGCAACATCTAGAAAAAACAAGCGAGGTCTTTAAGATAAAATATATAGGTATGTAGTGATAAACTGAATAGATTTGTTTATAATAACTACAATCATACAAAAGATTTTGAGTTCAAAAAAATGTAAATCAATAAAATGATGAAGGAAATTAAATATGTAGGAAAAAAATTAAAACAGTGCCCAAAATAACTTATAACAAAAAAGTTATTTAGAATATTGATATGCTCACAATTTCGTCGTAACCTTACCGGGGTGCTTATTAATGGCAACTCAATTTAATAAACCAAAATACAATACTAATTTCTTCACCGTCCGTGGTCTGGTCTGTCAATTAGGAACTATTTGTGTATTTTATTTTATTTAAAATCAAAACGAATTATTCTACAATGGTCAGTTGTAGTAACAGACCTTGAGTTTCTTGGATAATAACATTGTAGTAATAACAATGACATGCCTGCTTATTTTATGACTAGCTCATTCCCGCAGTGTTACTAGCGGTTATAGTTTAGTTTGGAGCGAAGCTGATTTAAAAAAAATGCCTCAGGCCATTCCATAACCGGAAAAAACAGAAACAAAAATAAAAAATAAAAAAAAATTTTGATGTAAGTAGTCCGTATATGCTTTTAAATGCATATAGTAAAAACCCGGTTCATTTGATATAACCGACAGACACTTCAATTTTATTTATTTGTACATATTTTTTTTATCGTGTTTCATCATAATCATCATAGACAACTACTTGTTATGTTTTAAAAGTTGCACTGTCATTTGAGTAGACAAACATGTGTAAATAAATAAGTGGGGAGCTTAGGGATGGCAGTCTTAGTATTGTTGCGGTTTTATTATCGTGTAACTTTAGCTGTTTAAGGTCAGTTCATGTCCTTGCACTATGACTAGTCTAAATTACTAGACTAGACTAAGAATAGTCCACTAAGACTTTGGCCTACCATACCACGCTTGTATGAGCGTGCCGAGTCACCTTAGGTCATTGGAAACAATCACCGATGGTAGGTAACGCGGTCAGTACCTAGATGGGTGATCGTTTTTGGCATGATATGTTAAGTAGTCGGTCGGCAGTTGGAGGGCTTCGAGCGGTTTAAAAACATGGTTCTGAATTCGAAGGTTGATCTAGTTGTCAGTGTATTTGAGGACACTGACTTCTTTGCCGATTGCCATAGATGTTTAAAACCACCGGAACGGCTTAACGTGCTCAAATTTCTGCAATCTCTAAAAGAAAAGATGTATTGTGATGATGCATGTAATATACTATTTGAATTGATTAAATATCCCAAGTCTATGAATCTACATGTACCTAACAATCATATCAGAGTGACTAATCACAATCAATTAGTTTTGTAATCGATTAGTAACTGCCGCACTTCGATTTTATTTACCATAGACCTTTGATCACAGTTAAAAAATATCTCAAACTTTATTGTGCAGTTTGCTTTTTAGACTGCTCTTAAGACTCTCCGATAAAAAGGGGTTATGACATCTTCTATGAGAATAGACTCTCTTTTTTACACGCTTTTTATTAGCTTCACCTGTATGTATCTTTGTGACCGACTTATTTGGGTGCGATTTTGCCCCACTTTAAACGGCCAGATTTCGTTCAAACTTTGTAGATTTATCGAGGACGATGACAATACACTAATTTAAAAAAAAATAAAAAAAAACTATAAAAAAAATGTTAAAAAAATTGTCTTTTTTAGTATTTTTTCTGAAAAAAATAGTTTTAAAAAACTAAACAAACACGCTATTAAACTAAAAAGTAGAAAATAATTTTAATGTAACAAAGCGTGGGGTGCTTTCTGAAAATACTTCAATAACGTCGCCCCACACTTTGTTACATTAAAATTATTTTTGTACTCATATCTAAGTGACCCTACTCGACCTGATGAAGACCATGAATAGAATCTAGGAGTAGGGGCCACCATCCTCATTGGTAGTACATACAATGCAGCATGGTGCCCCACACAATGTTTTAGTTTTCTGTGTGAGGGTAGTACTGCCCCATTCGCGCTGAAAACAGCGTAGATCTACTAAAGTCGTCACAAATTAAGAAGCCCGTTTTGACATTTGTCATCGTGGCGTAACTTCTATAAATTAAGTGCGAAAAGAATAGTCGCAATATATTCTTTCGTATTATTTAACAAACCACAATAAGTATGTATTTATTTTAAATACTTGAGGTATTTATTTATTATTATTTTGTTTTTTCCAGTTGCGTTCCAAGATGGTTCCAAGTTACATTCTTTGGTCTTTCTCAAATGTCAAAACGGACTTCTTATATTGTGACGACTTTACCTACCAATTCTTCACTATACGAATAAAGATATAATACATTTAAAATAATATATTTCGACCGCCAAGTGACCTCTTGAAGTAGTTGACTGATAACACAAACACCAATATAATATATAGTATATACTGCGAAAAGACCTTGATCTTTTAGCACCCTAAGGAACCAATTGAGATTTCTCTACTGGAGATGTTTCTATATTAAGATTTAGTGGATGACTAGATTACATCAATTGAATTAATTTCTGCATCTTCCGTCGTATGTATACACACACATAGATACACGCACAATCGAGAGGTATGCGGTATGCCTATACATACAACACAACGTATCGCTCTATGCATCAACAGCACAAACTTGAGCTAGCCTTGGGAGTCATGACCCTATGATCAGATTATTGCTATTCTCTGTGTTGATCTATGACTTTAATTTCCACATTTACACAATCGCTTATAGCCGAGTGGCCTTACGGCCCGTTTACGACCTTACCGCTGTGAGCGCTAGCTAAGAGCGAAACGCCGAGCGGTAATAGCTATGAGCGGCGACTAGTGCCTCGTACATTTTTATACTTTTGATATTACCGCTCGGCGTTTCGCTCTTAGCTACCGCTCACAGCGGTAAGGTCGTAAACGGGCCGTTAGGTGATTGGAAAAACTACCTAGGATAAGCAAAGACGGCGCGGTCAGACCTAGATGGTGACCGTTTGTGTCCTGATATGTTATGAGCGTTTCCGTGAATCAGAGGTCGCGTTAAACACACCGTGCCAGTCCCCAACCTGCCGTAGCCACACCGTGTCTTGCCAGTCCCTAACCTGCACTCAGCCAGCGTGGGGACGTCAGGTTTAACCCTATTCAGAGAGAGGATCCAAGTCCTGTTCTGAAGCTAGGGAAGGTCAGGTCTAGAGTTTTGATTGCAAAAAAGGCAATTGAACAGATTAATCCAGTTGATAGTGGGTATCTACCGCTGCCCATAGAATAAAAATATAAAAGTAACGTTATTTACACGATCGTTTATGTTACGTAATTATGCTTATTCATTCACAGTAGCAAAAATTTTTAAAGTAAATTGACGTGTGCATCGTAGCTAATGTTGGCCGCATGCACACGATGATTGTTTTTTTTTTAATTTTCCTATCTATATAATGATAAACGACATGCTGTTAGACAGCATAAAAACTTCTGACACTATAATAGGCTGATACCTTTTATTTGTCAATAATGTAAAATAATTACCTACTATCCGTTAAAAATCTGTTGTTACTTTTATTTTCATAAACAAATTGTGCACCCTCAGGTGGTTGCACTAAAAAACACCCCAACGCTCGGTTCGGTTAATTTTACGGAGGACCCGTCCGTAGATTTCAGGTCATTCTCTAAGCAATGGCGCTCTTAAACAGCCTCTATCCGGGGAGGACCTTAAAAACCCCTCAGATACTGTACTGAAGTTTTATGTAGCTGTCAGCGTCGTCATATAACTTGTTAGTTGGCAAAATCTTCTTACTGTTAAAATGCTTTTAGGTTTCTGCTCTTCTTCTATATTACAATTAAACTAGCTGAGACCTGCGGTGTTACCCGCGCTCATTATTGTGAATCGCGAGTACCGCCGCGGAGCGAAGCTAGTCTAAAAAAATAGCATAAGTTACTCCTTATCATATCAGCTTTCTACTACTGAAAGACACGTCAAAATCGGTCCAGCTGTACCAGAGATTACCCGGAACAAACAGACAGACGGACAGACAGCAATTTTAAAAATTTCGTTTCTTATGTTAGTACTCTATTAACTTTCATACAAGTTTAGTAAAAAACTGTTATTACATACAGACACTTTAATTTTATTTATTTGTATAGATTACACTAATACTAATAAGACATAACAGATACCTTTATCATAAAGTTATTTGTTTTTGGTGGGTAATATGATCTATGAAAGACCCGTCCTAGCTGTCGTTAGGGTTAGACAGCCCCAAGCCAGTCAAGGCTAAAAACGTTTAGAGCAAACACAGTTCCCTGTGTCACCGATGTCATCGCTTCAGTACCTGATTCAGACCAAATGCTCATCGTTTATAAGCTAAACAATCTAGCTATACATATGAATGTGATTCAATTTCCTTGTAAACTTGAAAATAATGTACACTACCGGGGATATTCGGATACGAAGCGTCGGATTCGGATACCAAAAACTCCGTCATTAATTCTAATTTTGTGTTTCAACTTTGAAAATTACAAAGTTGCCTATAAATAAATAATAGCTGATCCCTTATTTTATCCCCTTGGGAATAAAAATCCAAAAATTATTTTGTGTGCCCAATGTAAAAAACATCAGGTGCTAAAATTTCTACTTTTTAGGACCAGCGACTGCGTGTTTTTGGTTTCGGATACTTGTCAGTTTGGATATATATTATTGATATTTGATAGGTCCTATAACCCAGTTACCAATACGATTTATTTGTAGTAATATGAGCTAGGAAAGGTCGGATAACCGAGGTAGACTGCCAACTACCTGGATGAGGATGATAAAGAACGATCTAATTATGACGATATTGCAACCGTTAATGACGCAGATGCTCCCAGAGTGGCGAAGGAGGACTAGGAGGGCCAAAAGACATGAGAAGTAACGGCACGAACAAATATGAAGAAGAATCTGAGTTAGGATTTGACAATGTAGAAAAAAAAAGTGTTAAGAATTGTAATAGAAAATACCATCCGTACCGTCATTAAAAAAATACGGATTCGGATACATTTATTCCAGATATCCGATAGCTTCGGTTACGATTGCGCTCAATACATCCCTGGTCCGCACAAGTATTCACATCAATTGTCAACACATAAATAAATGTATGTTACTTACATAAACATTAGCGATTATACCTTCTTGAATATATTACATTAAAGGTACCTATTTATTATAGCTAACGTTACGTGATATGTTTATTTTATCCATTGTGTTTAGAACTACGTGTGCAATGTACGTCCGTTACGGAGATTAGTCGAAACAAATAGATCAGATATCAAATAATTAATAGGCGTCGAAAAAAAAAACTTTTTAATTTTTTTATGTTGTACCAATTAACAACCATGTAAACATTTCAAGAGTCAGATTTTTATAAGGAGGCAAATGAGTAGATGCGTAATTGTGGTGATTTTCACACACAGCTAAACAAAAACACATTACAGCGCCATCTACCGAAGATGCACCTAACTACGCAGTAACTGCTAATCCTGTATCGCGTTAAAGAAATTCTCGAGCCGAATATATTATGCCAGTCATGATCATCTCTTTGTATTAGAGGGACAAGAGTTTAATTCCTTCACAGGAACTACGCCTGCAACTCGAGAGTTGATGTTAAATCACTTAAACCTTGATTAATGGCCGTTATAACCAACGTCTCCAAATTTAATAGGCTCCTCAGAGAGATAACCATTAGTGACGTTTTAGTTTTTGCCATACCTAAGTACTTTGAAATATATGGGCTATGTTAACGGGCCCTAGTAACGAAAATACGGAGCAAGGTAAGTAGGTAAGGATGGTGAATTGAGAAATGAAAATAGAGAAGTAAGTGCTCGCTGATTGCGCCGCTGGCGAATAGGCAACCATTTTAACTTTGAACGCAAAGCAGACACATGGTCATACTTCCGAAGATTGAAAATGTATCGAATGCAGTTATTGAGAAGTCGGTCTAGTTTATTAAGGAGGTCTGCATTCAGGTCGAAGTAACACACATCACCATAGTCGATTGTCGGGATTATCAAGGACTGCATGAGTGTAATTTTAGTTTTAACAGGCAGAAAGTTTTTGAGACGATACAATTTTCGTAGGTTTCCAGTTACTTTCTGGCTCACGCTAGTAACTTGAGCTCGCCAATCGAGAGTAGAGTCGATAAGTAAACCCAGGTCTTTTACTGAAGAGCTAAATGGAATCACTGAGCCGTTAAAATAAATTAATGGGACTGAGGCGGTATCCAATCTGGACATAACACGTTTGCTGCCTAAAACGATTGCCTGGCATTTGCTTGGATTAACAGAGAGTCCAAATCTTGCTGACCAGGATTTTATGACCTCAAGGTCCTTGTTGACCTCATCAATAGCCTGCGTTATGTCCTCCACCCTTGCCTGTGAATACAGCTGCAGATCATCAGCGTACAAGTGATACGCACACTGAAGATGTTGAGTTAAGAGGTTAATAAAAATTGAAAATAAGAGAGGAGATAAAATTCCGCCTTGTGGGACGCCAGTGTAGAGGTCGAACCAACTTGATGATAACTCATCAGCACGAACACACTGTTGTCGCCCCCGAAGATAAGAGGAGAACCATTCCAATGTCTCAGGAGGAACCATAAGATAAGCAAGGATAGATAGTAGGATTTCGTGATTGACAGTATTAAAGGCATTAGAGAAGTCGACTAAGACTAGAACTGTGACTTTTGTGCCTTCCATGCCCTTTTTGATATCGCCAATCACTTTAAGGAGAGCGGTAACTGTACTGTGACCTTGCCTGAAGCCTGATTGTAGAGGGCTTAAAAGTTGGTTTCGGTATACAAACTGTGAAAGTTGTTTATATACACAGGCCTCGAGTACTTTAGATAGGAAAGGAAGAATAGAAATAGGACGAAAATGTTCAGGAAGTGAAGGGTTGTTATTTTTCGGGAGAGGAATGATAAAGGCCTTGCGCCACAAAGAGGGGAAAATGCCAGAGTCGAGGGAGAAATTGATAATGTGAGTAATTACTGGGAGAATACTGTCTAGGATGGTGATAATCATGCGACGGCTGATGCCATCACATCCCACCGCATTGGAACGGATAGATAAAATAGTCTTCTTGATATCCTCAAGAGACACTGGAGAGAATTCAAATGAGTCAGTAGTGGGACTGGTAAGACCAGATATGTATCGAAGCGTTTCACATTTAGTTTGAAGATCCAGCGAAGCAGTGGATGAGAAATGACGATTGAGATCGTTCAAACCAATTGTATTATTGAATACGGAATGTTGCCGTTTACCTATTCCTATCGTACTAAGAAATTTCCAGATATTGGACGGAGAAGATGACTCTATATTTTGAAGTATATGTCGGCGTTTGGCGTTGCGTATCACCTGGTTGCACCGATTCCTTGCAGCCTTATACAAGTTCCATTTTTCTTCGCAGCGATCCCTCTTGAAGCGCAGGAAGGATTGGTCCCTTCGTCTCATTGCAGTTCGAACCTGCTCCGACATCCAAGGAGCCGGGGCACGCTTTAATTTTACTCTCCTGATAGGTGCGTGGTTGTCATACAATTTGATGATATTATCAGTGAGTATGCGAACTTTGTTGTTCACGTCACAATTAATGTGTGTAAAAATATAGAAGCACTCGGTCGGGTGATTTCTATGTATAAAATGTATTTATTTACAATAAAAAGTATGTTTATGAATTTATAATAATTGTCTAGTACCCATAATACAAGCTCTACTTAGTTTGGGACTCGATGGCGTTGTGTGTAAGATGTCCGAAATATTTATTAATATTTTTTACTTATAAGTACATACATCAAAAAAGCAATTTTTCAAGAATCAAAAATTTTCATCTGTCTCTGTTTGTTCGGCTAACCTTTGGAACGGCTAAATAGATTTTGACGGGACTTTCACTGGCTGAACGCTAATGAGACTAATGACTTATGGAGTAACGTAGGCTAATTTTTGTTCTAGAAATATGAACAGAATCCGCATTCGATATTTGAAAAATGTTCATAGTGCAGTGTGTATTTTTTTATAATGATTAACTCCAAGAAGCCAATGTGAAAAAAAAAACACTATGATTAGTCGATTTAGTGTGAAGTCCGCTTAGTACACAGTGCGATAAGGCCAATTATTTTATCAGTCGACCAGTATTGCCGCGATAAACTAACGGAGTTGTTGTGTGTTTATACAAATTCATTGTCAGTACGTAATAAAAAAAAAACAGTTCCAAATTATGGACGGCGCGGGACCTTTGTACCGGTCGTGGGTTTGTTTTCAACTTTACTTATTAATTAATCTGTGTATATTTATAAGTTCGAAATTTAAATGCGTAGTATTCTATAGAAAATAGGAAGTTCAAAATTCAGAGTGTCCGATACCAGAGACCATAGATTGATCGATCTTGACAGCTATATTTTTTAGACAACTTGTCCAATACTAGTTTAATATTATTTGATTTAAATAATATAACTTTATTTGTAGGTGTCTTGAATATTATTATTTTCCTAAGTCACAATTCAAATGCTTTTTACCTATAGGTATAAAACATCTTGAGCGGGACCGGGAGAGGTTCAGAACCCTCCCGGTCCGCCAGGCCCGGCAACGGGCTAGGTACCGCAGGCGACTCAGGCGCCGGAGATCGCAAAACGATCTCCGTCCTCCATAAGCGCAGGCCTGGGGGTGACAGGTGAGGCCACCTGCCACCCTAGCAGAAGCAGGCCGGGGTGGCAAGTTGATTTCATTCGTTCTCGCATAGTAGGAGGCCATCTGAAAACAAAGATGGCCCGAGGTACGTTGGGGTCCCAGGGTTTTTCCTTTCGAGGGTGCACCTGGTTTCCCGACTTCTAGTGCCCGAGAAGGCGTGCGGTTTTGGTCGGTTCGAGTCCGACATAGCCACAATTATGTGGCATCCGGGGGGATTTCCGCACGGAAAAAAAAAAAAAAAAAAAAAAAAGGTATAAAACATCTTATGATAACAACTGGAACCGACTGCTTAATCACGGAAACGCTCATAACATATCATGCTATAAACGGTCACCCATCCGAGTCTGACCGCGCCGTCGTTGCTTACCCTCGGTGATCGTTTCCAATCTCCTAAGGACACTCGACTATGACCGTTTCTATTCTTCGTACCTAAATACCTTAATATATTTAGCCCCGGATCTAAGGGGGGGCATACCGGGGCCCTTCCCCCGGGCGGCAGTTTCATGGGGGCTCCATTCTTGAGACAAGAATTCGAAATATCGAACAAATGAAGCCTCTTTTACTACAATCTCATAAGTTTGTATCCAGTAATTAAAACTTAATACAATATGTTTGAAAAACAAACTTTTCTGTTTCCATTACTAAGTGATTTATGAACGTGTTAGGGTTAAAAGTTAAAAGTAGTAATGATTACATTAACATGACTAACAGTGTTTATAGGCAACGGCAAGCGAATATAACATACAAGTTTGTATTTTAATCAACTACCACCATCAAACAATATCTTCTGAAAATATTTAAAGTAAACAATTAACAAACATAAATCAATATTTATATAAAATATTTAGTTACATTAACATAACCCTAACAAACGCAAAACGTAGTAGTTTCATAAAAATGCTAATCATTGGCAGTTTTTCTCAAACACTGAAGGGAGCGGGGCGCCACTTTCAAGGTTTTGCCCCGGTTCAAAACAGTCGTAGATCCGGGGCTGAATATATCCCTATCTATACCTATCATCATCATCAACACATTTTAATAGTCTCCTGCAGGACACGGGCCTCTCCTTAGAAAATAGGTTTAATATCATTTTCTTTTCCTTGTTGTTTTCGTAGTTGAGTCTTACAACACTCATGGGATTATCCTGTAACAGTGTTATTGTTGTTATATGTTTATATAACTGAAGTTTTACCTTATTGGAATACTTCAACGATGTTTGTATCCAACATTTGAATTACTGTATTTTGTTCAATGAAAATCTATACATATAGCTACACCGATCTGATGAACAATCGAAATTGATATTAAAATAAAGATAGAAATGAAATGGAATAAGCTTGCCAGCGTTAAAATATTAATATGACTTTTAAAAATATTAATCATCTTAACCCTCACCCTCCTTGTGGTGACGGATTAAGAATACAGAGTGTCACCACCCCTATTCATCCTGCGGGTGTCGTAAAAGCGACTAAGGGATAAACTACGCAAGACAACGTCAATGCAAAGACAAGGAAAACTTGAAACCAACCCTATACCAACCCGTCTGGCCAGCGTGGTATAGTAGGCCAATACCTCATTTACAAGGCCTATGTCCAGCAGTGGACTGTTAAAGGCTGTTGATCATGATGATGAACCCTCACCTGAGAGGAGACCCAAGACAGCGTGGGACATTATGGGTTGTTTATGATTGATGAATCATAACATTTTTGGTTATTTATTATAAGTGTGCTCATTCTATAACAAAATAAAACATATTGTAACATCTGGTTATCAGATGGGTCTACATGGATCTTCACTTAAAGATCATAGAAGGCTCAAACTTCGAACTATTCCTTTTCTTTTTAAAGAGCCTGCCAATGACTCCACCATGCCTGACGGAAAGCATGGACTGAATTCAGATCACCATACTCATTGTGAATGTAGAAAATGCAGCATGGTGAACCATATTATTTCGGCCTAGTGAGATGTTTCTACATCATTGGGATTCTGTTCTCAGTCCCAATTCTACTACGAATGCTGTCCATGCAATGCTCCAATTTTTTATTGAAAATTCTTAATTACTAGCTTTCAACACAAAATCCATTTCAAGTTTATATCCCACCGGTTTAGGCTCTACTTTGATAAATCTGTCAGTCAGGACAAGTAATTTTACATGTATTATGAACTTGTTTTGTACCACTGTTCTAAGTTATCATGTCCCTCCAACAGTAAGGAATGATCCTCCGACCAGACTAGGTGAACATACCTGACGGACCGCGGTCCCACGGTTGCTGTTAGAAATTGTACATATGCTATTCGGCGCAAGAATTTCTATATCGCGATACAGGATTAAAAGTTGCTACGTAGTTCATTGTGTCTTCGATAGATGGCGCTGTAGTATATTTTGTTGCATTATATGTGATAGTCGCCACATCACTATAGTGAACATAAGTTACTTGGGGATTTCCCTATTTTGTGGGTAGTTTCTTTATCTCTACGGAATTATTGCTTGCGATATCAATCGCAAATTATTGTAGGGCTTAAATAAGACATTTTTAATGAGACAATCTCTTGCTTATTTTGTTAGCTATCTTTATTTATATTGTATTGATAAATAGCAGCAGATTATGTTTTTTATTTGATAATTTGAACACCTGGAAACAATTTGATTCCAAAACATCTCTACTGGCGTTTGTTGAATTAGCTGTACCTCAGAGGTAGACAATAGTAACTAAACATTTGTCGAATTTACGTTTATTATGCCATTAAAATCGCAAGAACCAGTTCTACATAATGGTATAAAGCATTATGTCCTACGTCGCCTATGAAAAGAGATATACAATGATGTATAACATTAATTACACAAATATTAACAGGGTTTATTATTTAGATAATAGATTTATCGTAATTATGTGTAATCAATATTATAAACGCAAAAGTTTGTGAGTATGTATGTATGTATGTGTGTGTATGTATGTATGTGTGTATTTTTATTTTTAAAAGACAACTCCCGCATTAGGAATATAAATTCCTGTGTCGCGGGGGGCTTTACAAACATACATGAAACGGACACAAGTAACACCCAGACTCAGAACAACAAATTGTGAATCACACAAAGTGTTATCCTACGTGGGATTTGAACCCACGACACTTGGCGCAGTAGGAAGCGGTGTGGCGACCGCTTAAGCCACTAGGCCAACCGTGCAGTCTGTATGTATGTTTGTTGCTCTTTCACGCAAAAACTACTGAACGGATTTGGATGAAACTTTACAGTAATAAAGCTTATATATCAGAATTACGCATAGACTACTTTTTACTGCAATAATCGAGATACAAGCGGGCAGAGTCGCGGGCTAAAGCTGGTATATGTATATATATAGATTCTGATATATTCTATACTATATAGATTATCTGAAAAGAAATAGGAATAAAAAGCCGCTCAGTCTTAAGTTGCTGGTTGGTCAATCTTATTCTAGGCAGTCGAGAATTTCACATAATTTTTTTGAGGATTACATTACATACATTTACATTGAATAAAGTAGTACTCCTCACACGGTTGTATCAATGTAAATGTGAATAATTACGAAATACGCAGTGCTTATGTCAATTAAAAAAAAATTTTGTTAATTAAAAAAGTAATGACTAATAAAAACCTAGCATTTGCAATAAACTCAAAGATATTCGATAATTAATCGATACTTTCACTTTTATAATGTTACTTTTTATAACTTAATTATTTTGATTTGCACTAAATGCATATAGGGCATAAACGGTAATTACATCAAAAACAAATTAAAAATTTTTTTGTTTGTCTGTCTGTCTATTGATCTCCCACTGTTCTCTGGAACGACTGGACCGATTTTGGCTGAACTTTACCCCTGGCAGATTGCTGATGAGTTAAGGAGTAACTTAAGCTATTTTTTTAGGGTTCCAAAGTTCATGATTCGGAACCCTTGTAGTTTCGCCATGGCCTCCGTTCGTCGTCGACTTACGGTCGAAATGGTTGGTGCTAGAAAGATAAAATTTTGGATGGATGGATGGTTTTTATCACGTGGACAAAGTGCGTCTCCGCCTAAAAGCTAAACGGCTGGCTCGAAAAATCTGGAAAAATTCACGATGGTAGTAGAACTTTAAAGTAAAAATAAAACGGCTTAGATGAATTTGTTAGTTCAGGAGTTACAGAGGCCTTACTTGAGACAACGCTTACTTGGAAAACTTCATATAAATTTAACGCAACAATTTTTTTTTTTTTTTTTTTTTTTTATTTAAAAAAGACAACTCCCGCATTAGGAATATAAATTCCTGTGTCGCGGGGGACTTTACAAACATACATGAAACGGACACAAAGGACACCCAGACTCAGAACAACAAATTGTGAATCACACAAAGTGTTGTCCTACATGGGATTTGAACCCACGACACTTGGCGTATTAGGAAGCGGCGTGGCGACCGCTTAAGCCACTAGGCCAACCGTGCAGTCAAGTATATAATAAGTACCTAAACATGACAATTATCTATTCGATACATTTTAAATCCACGTACCATTATGGGTGAGGAAGGAACCCTATTCTATGCGTGGCCTGACTGGCCTGACAGGCAGTTGGCGGATTTTTTTTCACTAGTTTCACTCCACGGCGTTACTCTCAATTACAACAATAACCGCGCGTTATACCATGTAATACTCATCTAGTATGTATTTATAAACATAATATATTTATTTATTTACAATAATAATTCAAAGAATATTCACAATATTATGAATATATACATAAAAGTATGTTTATCAGAAGTTTGGCTACGGGGCTGTCCATTAATCACGTCAGGCTCGAAAGGGGATAAGGGTCCACAAAAAATCACAAAATATCACAAGGGGGTGGGGGTGTAGTTTATAAATATTTAAAAATAGTATAATTCTTTGTACGTACTAAATAGTACACGACATATAGTGGGGGGGGGGGGTAGTCTTAAACCTTACCATGTATCACCAGGGGGGGGGGGGGGTTAGTACAGGCTCAGCCTAATTGGGGATCAAACGGCCTATTGAGAGACAAGTTAATTTTCAAAGCATCCTCTTTACTTACCAATAAGCGCGATAATAGGTATTTAATATCGAACTAATTTCGATTTAGATTATGGACTTACTTTTGTACCAGATAATATGTTTATTTTCTACCTCGAACATAGTAGATGAACAATAAAATGTAATGGCAATCGATAAGGTATCTCGATATAATATCTAATTATCTCATCATCAGCAATAGCTTTTAACAGTCCACTGCTGGACATAGGCCTCTCCTTAGACAGGAGGTAGTAGGACCAGCTCGCTCGGGGGAGTATTACCCTCACACAGAAGACCAATCTAAAAAAATAGTTTAAAAAAAACTAAACAAACATGCTTTTAAACTAAAAAGTAGAAAAAAAACGTAGTTATCTATAACTTATAAACTAATAAATAGTCTCTTGTATACCTATACCAAAGAGGTATTTTGACGTTACGTCGACCGAAGTCCTTGATTTTAATTATGTTTGCCAATATCCAAGGTAATGCTAACACCATCGAAGACTGATGTTGCAAACAAAACTCAAACAAAGCATGTCTCAAGTCTAACTTATCCCGCGACTTCGTTCGCATTGTTGCCTTGACTTTCCAAGGTATAGAGCCATGCTGATTTTGGCTCAAATAGGCCGGATCGTCCGGGGCTGTCGCATAGAAGACCAACCAAAGAATGATAGCTTTTGCGCTGTTGTATTTCCTTAGTGAGTGTGAGACCGGAGGCCCAATTATTCAGTAGCATCTCACTGAGCCACCATAGTGTAGTTCACCATGTTGGATTGTGTGCACTCACAAAGAGGATGGGGACATTCTTTCCATCAGGCAGAGTAGAGGCAAAAAAAAAGTAACAAATGTATTAGAATGTCAACGGTATGACCACGTGTGAAAACAAAAACATATTAGCCAATAATACACGAGAATAGAGGCGTTAGCGATTAAAGAAAGAGAATTAGACTGCACGGGTTCAAATCCTACTTGGGACAACACTGTGTGATCCATAAATTGTTGTTCTGAGTCTGGGTGTTCTTTCAGTCTGTATCATGTTTAATTGTGAAGTCCCCCGCGAAATATATAAATAGGATTTATATTTCTAATGCGGGAGTTGTCTAATGTGGGAATTTTATTCCGTGGAACTTAAGGTCTTTTAAGAATGACTTATAAAAGGAAATATTAGTGTGCGAACAATAGAATAACATATAGCTATAAATTAGACCACTTAACTGTCCATCTAAATATTTGTTTAACTGCCAATATAATTGTCCATGAAGAGTTGACTTCAATTTAAAGATCGGTCAGTGTCACGCGTAATATTAGTATAGATAACTAACTTTTATTTGCGGCTCCGTTCGCGTATACTTTATATTTTCTTCGAATGGTACGTTCATTGCTGTCGTGGACTTTTTTGTTGAACTTTGAAACAGGATCCAAAAGGAATACATATTTGCCCCCTTTTTTGCAACATTTTTTATTGTTACTTCGCTCCTTTTGGTCTTAGCGTGATGATATGTATCCTTAAGTGAGCTATCCTTAGCTAAGTTAAACTAAGCTATCCTATAACCTTCCTCAATAAGTGAGCTATCTAACTCTTTTTTTTTTAATCGGACTAGTTGTTCCTGAGATTAGAGCGTTCAACCAAACAAGGAAACTTTTCAGCTTTTACGATCGAATCAAACTATTTTTATTGAAATAAACCAATACAACGGCACTTTTGAAACGTCAAGTATTCAGTCAGTAGTGAGTCGTGAAGCTAATTGTCTGTTCCAATTCGTAGATCCTATGGCGAAGAACAGACATGAAACTCCATTTACACTGTTTACCAACATTGTTTTTAAAATTTTTGGTTACATTGTGTTGTGATCAGTTGGATTTGTCATAAAAATATTTAATAAATAGTAAAATATTGAAGTATAATTAATAGATATAAGAATAATATCTATTTATTTAATAGATAATTGTATTCTCGTGCTCAGCAACACTGAAATGTCGGACGTGACGTAATATTGTCATTTCTGTGGGTGGAGAGAGAAATGTTATAAATAGCAGTTAATAGTTGAATGAAGGCATTCGCAAGTGGATTAAATATTTTTATGACAAATCCAACTGATCACAACATTTGTTTTAGGGCCACAGCACACTAGCTACTTTTAGCATCGACGATCGGCGATTTTGCGACTGCATCGATGCTGCATCGCGTTTTAGCGACTTCCTGCGTTCGATCGCGGTAACGGAAACGCGCGTTCTAGCGACTGCTCCGAATGTGTGCGGAGAGTAGCGTTCAGCTGCTGTGTCGCGCTTCTAAAAAGTGACTCAATCTCCGCGTTTGGTGTTTTTACGTGTGCGGTGTGGAGCGTTCGGTCGCCGTATTTAGCTTCTAAAAAGCGACTAGTTGCCGATCGCCGATGCTAAAAGTAGCTAGTGTGCTGTGGCCCTTAGGCAATTTAGTTACGAGTAGTAGATATACCAGTAGATGTCATGATATATCTTAGTTTTATTTATATTAAAGACTATCTAAGTAGCTTAGTTTTAGCTTCCATCCCCGTAGAAATCAGAAATTACAAAATCCTTTTCCAAAATTTGCCATAAGCTTTAACATTTCGATATCTTTTTACTTCTGCATGTCTTTATTTCATTAAAACTATAAGATTACAATCATTTTTAATTACAGAAGCTACAAAGTACCGTGAATTTACAGCAAAAACTAAACATCATCTCTCTATCTTCAGATACGTAGCCATCAGCGCACTCCCTCTGGTTCCCGGGACTTTAAAGAAGCTACCAAGCGGGATGCCCTCGCTCGTTTGGCGGTGGATCTGGAACGCCTCCTTGCGTCAGTGCCGGAGAACAGGCGGCCACATGTCGAGCAGGAGTTCAAAGGGTTCAAAAACCTTTTTAGTCGATTCTTGGCTGAACGTAAGTTTTATTTCCGTTATTTTTTTTTCTTCTTCTTCTTTTGGTGAGATGGCAACCGCCGAATAATATAAGCTATTTCTGCCAGTGTTAAGTATTTAACGTCTTCAATTCTAAATTCTTCAAGTCGTCGTCGTAATGAATTTAATGTTAAAAAAATATGGATGAGATGAAATTGGGACCGTCATCCGAAACAAACGAAAAATGATACCTGTTATTTTTTCATTGTTTGGCGGTTATTTTGATTGACATATGTCATATTTAATGTTTGTCGCTGGTCATTAGTCTATGAAAGTTTAGTGTTGCTAACATCCCTAAATACATAAAGTTGTGTAAACAGAGAAGCGGGGTCATACATGTTATGTAGGAAGCACAGAGACACGTAAATCAAAGAGCGTATATGCTAAGATTGATTTTGGCGACCTACGACTACTCGGCATTCGAGATGAGCCCCAAGAACGCATTAGCAGCTTCTGGAGTCCCCTCTGCCGTACCTTACTACTGAGGTATATCGCGGTGTGGCTGAATGACCGCACACGTCCAGGGCGTTACCATCCTCTCACATAAGACCAACACCGAAAGTGACAGCATTATATGGTTGATGAGTGTGAGACTGTAGGCCCAGTGAGGCAGAAGAATTACAATAGGCCTTCATAGTGTGGGATACCATGGGCATTGCATGGTCTGCATTCACAATGAGCATGGTGACCTCTACTCTTGGATTTATGTTCATGCTTTCCACTAGGAGTAGTAGAGTAGGAGGAGTAGAGTCACTTTCACAGGCTTATATATAAAAAAAAACATTGGATAATACTTTTTGTCATCTAGAAATTGTTGTTCTGAGTTCTTTATATCCGTATAATGAATGTTTATAAAGTGGCAACACTTGAAATTTTCCTCATGCGATAGATGTTTTTTTTTTTAAAAAGTAGGGAGCAACAAAAGAATTGCCAAGCACTGATATCGATTCGATCATTGATTATCACCTGATGTGATTATCAGATGGGTGTGTCAGTACAGCTGTTCTCAGAAGGCCGATTCTTTACGATCGCTGACAAACATGACATGACATGTTGATGTAGAAGGAAGCTTAGTTTATATTATCGGTCATTAGATTAAACCTTGATGTAGTCAGATATTTTATTCTTATAATACTTGTAAGCATGATTTGGCAAAGTATTTTTGTTGTTTTGCACACTAATTACGTTTTGCCGCTTCTGAAGGATTCCAAAAGAAATATAAGTAATTTATATTTAATGAAATTTAATTATGAAGTAATTTTACAAACCAATAAACAGGAATAAATCTTTTTCTACCTAGCCTTTATTCCCAATATTATTTGGGGTCGGCTACTAGTTCAACCGGATTTACCTGAATATCAGTTTTTCCACGGAGCGACTGGCATCGGACATCCGCAACCCTAAGGGAGAACTGAAATTCGATGGTTGAACTAGTTGTCAGTATATGTGAGGGCATGGACTTCATAATAACGATTGCCATAGATGTTCACGACAACCGAGACCGACTTAACGTCCTCTCCAAGGCACGGGCGTGAATCACCGCCAAACTTCCATACTCCGGGCTGCTGTTAAGGAGTTCCTGTAAGAAAAACCCAATAACACTTTTTGGCCCGACCCTTGATTTGAACCCGAGACATGATTAGCAGTCGCATACGCTATCCACTAAACCAACGAGACAGTCAGTCGTCTCGAAGTGTGAAACAGGAATAGTGTTTAATAAATATAGAATATTTTCAGATTGTACAAAAGGCTGTATTTTAAGGTTTTAAAAAGTAGTATACATGTTATTTAATTCTAAACAGAGGGTTCTTCCTCTTCCTTTCAGAGGGTCCATCGGTGACATGGGAGAAAATAGAGAAACTTCCAGAAGGGGCTGTGATCGACTACTCCAGTTTGCCCACGCCCACTACAGATAATATACACCACATGTTGGACAAACTAGTCGTGGTCAAGCTCAACGGTGGGTTGGGTACCTCCATGGGGTGTAAGGGCCCTAAGTCTGTGATACAAGTGAGGAATGACCTTACGTTTTTGGATTTGACTGTGCAGCAGATTGAGGTCAGTTCTTTTTTTTTTTTTAACTGAGTCACGCTACTAGTTTTTATTGTTGTAAAGCGCGAGTGACGTCGCGGAGTGAGGCTAGTTTTTTAAAAAAATAACCTAAGTTGCTTCTTGTCATTAGAAATATGCCAGTGAAAGTACCGTCAAAATCGGTGAAGCTGTTCCAGAGATTAGATTTAACAAGCAGACAGACAGACAAAATACAATGAAAATTGCTTTTTTGTTTGGTATCGTATTTACTTTCATTTAAAAAAAAATATTATTTGATATTACTTACACAGACACTTCAATTGTGGTGCAAATCTTACAACGGACAACACTTTGTGATCCAATAATAATTGTTGTTCTGAGTCTTGGTGTTCCTTGTGTCCGTTTCATGTATGTTTGAAAAGTCCCCCGCGACACAGAATGTGTATATTCCAAATGAGGGAGTTATCCTACTAATATTATAAACGCTGAAGTTTGTGAGTATGTATGTATGTTTGTTGCTCTTTCACGCAAAAACTACTGAATGGATTTTGATGAAACTCCATAATAATATAGCTTACATATCAGAATAACACATAGGCTTCTATTTACCGCGATAACCTACACGCGGGCAGAGCCGTGGGCAAAAGTTAGTCTTTTATAAAAAAAAATAAACAAAGAAAATTTATTTTCTCTAGCATTTGAACAAAACCTACAAATGCAACGTCCCCTTGGTGCTGATGAACTCATTCAACACTGATGAAGACACGCAGAAAGTGATCAGGAAATACCAGGGTCTGAAGCTGGAGATCCATACCTTCAACCAGTCGTGCCATCCGAGGATCAATAGGGATTCCCTATTGCCTGTACCCAAGCACCATGATGTTCAGTCTGATATTGACTCGTAAGTATCAAGGATAGTATATTAGGATTTGAATGCCTTGTTGGTCTAGTACTTATCGTATGCGGCTGCAGATCAAGAGGTCTCGGGTTCGACTGCCGGGTCATACTAAATGTTTGTGTGATCCACGTCATCTAGTCCCACAAGATGACATTTTGTGTAAGATGTCCGAAATATTTATTTGTTCGAAATTACTTGGATTATCTAGCCCTATCCGTTTTATTTGACTGCCGTGAATGTGAAGACAGATATTTGACTAATTAATAATTATAATTGGCATTATTATTTTAACCTGTTCAAGTTGTGTGTTTACTAAAGAGGACATGCTTTGGCTTGACCAATTTACATTAAGTGTCCATTTTGTTGGTGATAAACCGATTAATTTTAATTATTTTAGCGAAACTTTTCGAGGGTAAATAAAAGGTTTGAATTTTTTGTAAACAACGCATCATTGAATATTTTAATCATGTTACACATAACGCCATCTAGTCAAAATCAAAATCAAAGCATTTATTTCAAGTAGGTCAGTTACAGGCACTTTTGAATTGTCGAAACAAAAATGAAAATTAAATGTAGCTACAGTCCCAGTCACAAGACATAAAAACTGTGAAAGTACTGTAGTTGCCCCTTCCCTAGCGTAGATCTCTATGGAGAAGAACGGGCAAGAAACTCATAGTCCCAAACTATGCAAAACTTGTATTATGGGTACTAAACAACTGATATAAATGCATTTAGCATACTTTTTTGTAAATACATACATACATTCATATACATAGAAAACATTCAAACTCCGAAACAAAACAATCAATCAAGATTATAGAAACGTTTAGATGACTCGGGAATCGAACCCGAACCCTCACAGCAGTCATATACAAACGAAATACAAATCTCAATAAAACACTCAAAATTATTTCTTACTTAAATCATTGTGATTTTTCAGATGGTACCCCCCTGGTCACGGAGATTTCTACGAATCATTCCACAACTCTGGCTTACTCCAAAAATTCATCAAAGAAGGCAGAACATACTGCTTCATCAGTAATATTGACAATCTCGGAGCCACCGTTGACCTCAACATAATGAACCTACTCCTGAACCCCGATCCCCAAAAGATCATCTCAGAATTCGTCATGGAAGTCACCGATAAGACCAGAGCTGATGTCAAGGGAGGTACTCTTATCCAATACGAGGATAAACTCCGACTGCTCGAGATAGCCCAGGTTCCAAAAGAGCACATTGACGACTTCAAGTCTGTCAGTCAATTCAAATTCTTCAACACCAACAATCTGTGGGCCAAACTGGACGCCATCCAAAGGGTAGTGGACCAGGGCTCCTTGAACATGGAAATTATTGTCAATAACAAACACCTTTCTGACGGCCTGAACGTTATCCAGCTGGAAACTGCTGTCGGTGCAGCAATGAAGTGCTTTGAAGGTGGAATAGGAGTCAACGTACCCCGTAGCAGGTTCTTGCCTGTGAAGAAGACGTCAGATCTTCTTCTAGTGATGTCTAATTTGTACAGTCTGTCCCACGGGTCTTTAGTGATGTCTCCTCAGAGGATGTTCCCCTCCACTCCTTTGGTGAAGCTGGGTGATAATCACTTCGCGAAGGTCAAGGAATACCTGAACAGGTTCGCGACGATACCAGATTTGATTGAATTGGATCATTTAACTGTTTCTGGGGATGTTACTTTTGGAAGAGGAGTTTCTTTAAAGGTGAGTTTTACAAATGAAGTTTACGGTTAAAGTGTATGTTAAACTGCTTTGTCAGTCTCGCTTCTAAGCAGGGAGGGAATCACGGTATTCATTCATTCTCCTCCTTTTTAGGGTTCCGAAGTTCATGACTTCGAACCTTTATAGATTCGTCATGTCCGTCTGTCCGTCCGTCCGTCCTCGACTTACCGTCCAAACGGTAAGTGCTAGAAAGGTGAAAATTTTATGAATATGTATTTTAATTACGTCGACAAAGTGCTACAATAAAATTATGAAAAATATTTTTATTTGGGGACCTCCTCTACACGTAACGTGGGGATTTTTTTTTTCTTGAGGCTACCCCACAAAATTCTGGGAAAATTCGTGATAGTGGTCCATATAATGAACTTTAAAGGAAAACTATAATGGATCAGATAACTTTGTTGGTTCAGGAGTTATAGAGGCTTAATTTTTACAATTCGCTTACTTAGAAAATGTCATACAAATTGGCTATGTCGGACTCGAACCGACTAAAACCGCACACCGTCTCGGGTACTTCGAGTCGAGGAACCAGGTATACCCTCGAAAGGAAGTCCCCGGAACCCCAAATTATTCTCCTCCCCTAAATTTTACCTTTTCCTTTAGTTAACTCTAAAATCATGCAGAATTTGCCTTCTAGTGGGTTACTGACCATAGGAAAAACTGGCCAAAACGTTTTGGCCGGTTTGCTCCAATCCTCAAATATAATCAGGAAATGGCCAGGAAGATGATAATAGTCATGATAAATTAGGTATTGAAGTTCTTATTCAGGGCTAAGGCCTAGAGTGAAGAATGAACATCTAAATATAATACTCAAATTTTGACTCAAACTTCTTCCATTTCAGGGTACGGTGATCATCATAGCTAACCACGGTGACCGCATAGACATACCATCTGGTGCTGTACTAGAAAACAAAATTGTGTCAGGAAACCTTCGTATCTTGGACCACTAGAAGTTTTAAAGACCCTACAATGGCTCCAATATCCAGAATTACCTCCAATCACAGTTATTAGAGATACGCACATTTGCACAGACCTGACATGTTCCGAACCTTAGACATTATGTTCCGCACCCAGATCAACATATTCCGGACTTACAACAAGTTTGAGACGGTTAAGTCTTGGGACTTGTGATCAAATGGTTATGGATTCAAACTCTAACTACAGACCGAAATCCACTTCCAACCCAAGGTTTTTGCTTAGCTGGAAATCACCAAAAATAGCAGTAGTGTGTGCCCTACTTTAATTCTTAAAAAAATGCATTTCTGTTCTATATAAAATTGTTTACGAACATTAAAAGTAATGTTTATGTTCCCAAAACCATAAACAACCATATATCACATCAACAGCCTTCAACAGTCCACTGCTGGACATAGGCCGTAGAAACAATCAATACGGTATACGGAACTAGATTAAAACCTCAAATGGTACTTTTTATATTGTCATCATATCGTTACCTACAACTGATTGCAAACTTTAGTCAAAATGTTCCGTACTCTAACCAATATGTTCCGTATTCTAACTAATATGTTCCGAATGAAATTACTAAAAAACTATTCTTATGATTTAGTTTTAATATTGTTATTAATTTGGGGCTATTCATTTACTACATAATACGATTTTAGCAAGTTTTTGACCCCCTCCCTCCTCAAAATAAGTAAAATAAGAATAAGCAGACCCTTCCCCCCCTCTTTAATATTTATTTATTACACAAGAATCAAAAGGGAAAAAATGAATAAACCGTTGGCTGGTTATGTTGTTTTTTTACAAGTGTTATTTTTTATCAAAGATCACAATAATTTTAAAGGGAATCATTTTAGTTATTTGGATATAATGATTACTCTTAAGTTTGCGTAATTTTGTAATCTTACGTAAAAACCATCAATACTCACCCCTTTGTAAAAAAAAAAAACAACCATCCCCCTAAATGGTTTTACGTAATAAATGAATGTCCCCTTTAGAATAAGTTTTAATAGTAATTTAAGTTTATAAAAGTACATTTGAATCAGATGGGTCTTTTATTAAATATCAAGAAAATGGCGTTTGTACTACGTTTAAGGGCCACAGCACACTAGCTACTTTTAGTATCGGCGATTGGCGATTTTGCGACTGCTCAGATGCCTGGAATGCGTTGGCTGTAGTGTGGTTATCTATAATTTTCCGACGCCAAATCGATGCTACCAGCATCCGAATGTGTGTGGAGAGTAGCGTTCAGCTGCTGTGTCGCGCTTCTAAAAAGCGACTCAATCTCCGCGTTTGGCGTTTTTAAGTGTGCGGTGTAGAGCGTTCGGTCGCCGTATTTAGCTTCTAAAAAGCGGCTAGTCGCCGATCGTCGATGCTGAAAGTAGCTAGTGTGCTGTGGCCCTAAAATCCTTATAATATAACTTGATCTATGTGATAGCTGTCACTAGTGTTATTTTAGAACTTAGGAGTTATATGGTGGAAATGTTTAGATTTAAAATGTACTAGGTTTTGATTGCGACTCCGTCCGTGTATGACGATTATCGCGGTAAAGAGAAGCCTATGTCCTTCTTCAAGACTCAAAGTATCTTCTTGTCAAATTTTATCGAAATCGTAACAGCGGTTTAATATCAAATGAACAGCTTTTTACTAAATTAACATGAAAGTATAATATGTTACTTCCAACATAAAACTTTTAAGTTTTTTGTCTGTCTGTCTGTTGGTTCACCTCTGGAACGGCTGGTCCGATTTTGACGGATCTTTTACTGACACATAGCTGATGACATAAAGAGTAATTTAGACTTAATTTTGTTTAAACTAGCTACGCTCCGTGGCGATACTCGCGATTTACAAAATTAACCGCGGGAACACCGCAAAAACAAAAGTACAAAATAAATCGCTTGTTCAAAGTTATTTCATTGATTTTGTAACTATCTAAGAGATCAAGTTGTATTGTAATGATTGTAAGCGTCTTAACTGTTCTTATGCAGGCACCACACTTCGTTATGCGCTATTCGTTATGCGGGTTATTCGCGCGCATACGGCGAAGTGTGGAGAGTATATTCGTTTCGTTTACCATAAAAATGACAATGACACATCTCTACAACACACATATTTGCCTTATTTGATGCTTATTTGGCATACCAGTTCGAAGTGTGGATGGCATGTTTGTTGTTTGCGCGCATAACTAATATTTGGGCGAATACGGCGTAGACACATAACGAATAGCGCATAACGAAGTGTGGTGCCTGCATTAGACTTTCGCGACTTTTATACATTACTCATGTTTCGGGACTTATTTTTTTTTCGAGCGGTATAACCCTGTGGCGACTTCCACATTCAGCGCAAGCAAAAACATACAACAGCGCCATCTACCGAAGGAACATTGAACTACGGAGAAAACACGTAACTATCTATACGGAGTAACTACTAATCCTGCATCGCGAAAGTGACATTCTCGCGCCGATTAGCATATATACAACATCCCAACATCAACTGTTGGGCAGTGGCCCACCAGGCATGATCACCTCGCCTGGTCGGAGGATCCTCTCTTTGTGTTGGAGGAACACGATTCCCGTTCCTCCACAACCCGTTCGAAACGTAGGAAAGTAGAAGGTATCGTAACCTTTTGACGTGACAACGTCTTATAATTCGATGGAGCCGGCTGCACGCACGAAAAAACATGACTCATGCGGCGTTACCTCGCTCTGAGGCGTTCCATTTAAGGCTTGAAGTGCAAGCGAGAGCGCGGAACGAGCGACAAAGAGGCACAATTTATGACGTCACGTTCACCTACCGACTTTACAGACAACCATTTTTTTTATTTTATCGCGAATAAGTCCTGTTTACAGTAAAAAACATGAGTATGTAAGCATCATCGACAACCTGTAACGTCCCACTGCTGGGCTGTGGTGTCCTCTCAGGAGAGGGTTAAGGCCTTACGCCCACGCTGGCCTAGTGCATGTTATAGTATAAATTTATCAAATCAAAATTATTTATATACACTTATTAGTTACAAATATTGTATTTATTTCTTAATTTATTATGTTCTTATAAATTTTGTTTTATGAAAATTGTTTTTATTTTTAATGTTATTCCTTTTATGACTGCATACATCAGTGGCACAGTGGTAGCATATGCGACTGCCGTCTCAGGTTTGATTTCCGATTCGGACAAAATCTATGATCCGCAAATGTTTGTTTTGGATTTTGGGTGTTTATGTATTTATATCAGTTGTCTTAGTACCCATAGCACAAACTCTGCTTAGTTTGGGACTAAATGGCGTTGTCAGATGTTAGAAAAATGTATTTGATTGTACAGTTATGGGAAAAAAGGTTTAACTTTCCTAATGTGATTATAATTTAAATTACTGAAAATCCGAGCCCGGATATTACGAGCCCCCTTCGCTGAAATCCAAGTTCAAGAGATTCTCTTTCTACAATCGCTTACGCCTCTATTCTCTTATATTATTGGCTAATATTTTATTTTAATGGGAGATGGGACATGAACCGACGACTCTTGGTGAAGTAGAAAGAAGCGGCATTGCAACTTAAACCACTACGCCAACCGTGCAGTAAGAAGGATTCAGATAATAAAATTAAAATACTTAAACAATATCAACATTATTTTATTACAAAAACATGAAAAATAAATACTATTTACAAATTAAAAAAAAATAACATTAGTTCCTTTGTCATATAAAACGTTTTTAAATAAAAAGTTACATGTGAGGAAAACGTATCTTTTATTGGCGGGAAACCAACAAACTGTCCAGCAAAAAGTATTCGTTCCAATACTTGTTCACAAACAAAAATGGCGTTAGTATTATTAATAAAATAATAGTAATATACAGAGTAAAGTGTCAAATAGTGAAAATGGAATAATTTATATTTTGTAAACAATGTGTACGGCTTAAAAAATATACATTGGCAATACAATTCATATTTTTTCCTCTTAGTCTAAACACCTAAACACAGATTAAATATTAAACTGACAATACATTTCAATAAATTACTAGCACAATAAATAACTTCTGATGCCATTGTCAAATAAATAAGAGGTCATTTTGTAACTAAATCTATAAAGATTTGTTTTGCATGTATTTTTGGGAAAAACTAAGAAGTTTGGGTATATTAGAAAAACATTTAGAGAGGGCATAAAGCACCATTTCGTACAACCTCAGTACCTATGTCAGGATACAACTGGATCTCACTCTGTTATGTGTTAATCTATCTTTAAATAGATCTGCATTTTTCTTATTTATTATCTACAATTTGAAGTTTCAATTTAAAATAGTTTTACCATATTTTTTTTTATAAACCACTTCTTCTTTCACAGATTATAAAATCAGAAAATAAAACGATTTTTATTTTAGTCTAAATCATAAACCGGTTCGTTCTTTCGGTGGTCCCGGTATTTTACTTGCGATGATGCTGGTTATCGCTGCTAAAAGTGCTAAAACAGCACTTGTAGCACTTAAGCTCCAGAACGACTGATGATGTAACAGACATGCTCCTTCGTTTGGATACGCACACGTTAAGTCTGAAAATAATAATAGTTTATTTTATGAATATACATACGCCCACATTATGAATGTACATACTGTCACGGGGGACTATACAAACATACATAAAATTTACACAATAAACACCCAGACTCAGAACAACAATTTGTGGATCTCACAAAGTGTGCCGTGCAGCCGAAGATGTCATTAAACAATTTTCTATGTTGCTGTCAATTCTCATAACCAAGTAAAATACTTTGGAAACTGTATCGCCATGTTGTCTCGTTGTTCATGCGGTCAATGGTCTCGTTCGGACTGTGTTCTTGGGTTTTTCTTAAAATAAATTCTTAATGATGTTTCATGTCCCGTGCCTCTGATAGAACGTTCAGCCGTCGGTCCTGGCTGCCATGAACATATAAGAAGAACTCTAATGGCATACTAATTGGTGCGCTAAAAAATGGAATAGATATCTGATTGTATGAAGGTGCTATCGGACCGCAACGATAAAATTGAAGGCTATATGGCTAGAATATCCCCCCAAGAAGAAGGACATCCGAAGAGAGTCTTTTTTGTATATTTTTGACTACAATAAATATGGCGTCATATAATACAACTTCAATTTTTCATCCTGCCTGTCCTGCGTAATTTTGTTCCTTTAGTCGGCTTTAAGGAAACTAATGAAATTAATAAATGCAGTTACGGTTTGTATTCTTACTTTGTCAACTCGAGAATAACATTACAATGCAACGTTTACAAATAACTTTTTGTAGGTAGTAATGTCACGCTGATTTCAGCACGAATGGGCCGACTCGACCGGGGCGGTACTACCCTCACACAGAAGACCATCCTAATAATGACAGTATTCTTGCTGTCGTATGTCGTTGGTGAGTGTGAAGTCGGAAGTCCAATCAGACCAGGCCGCCATTGTATGGGTCGCCAAGCTGCTTTGTCTATCCTCACAATGAGGATGGTGACCCCTACTCCTGGATTTTACTTATGCTTTCCATCAAGCAGAGGAGAGTCACTTTGGTAGGATTAAATAACAAAAAATACTCACAACTAATGGCCATATATAGCAAGTTTCCGAAGACGAACGCCAGTAGCGCGACTACAGCATATGTAGTGCCCACTGCGATGGCCTTGTCAGCTGGACGCACCGCTCGGAGAATCGCCATTCCGAACATCATGAAACTAGACCCTGGAATTAAAAAAAAAATGAAAACCTCATCATCATCATTTATTTAAGAGGTACGTTCTTGTTGATGGAGCTTTTTAAAGGTTTTCCTATCAAGAGCCGCGATATAAGTTGAGTTGATGAATGGGGAAGAAGTAAAAGAGGTATGTCAGGATTAGAGATCGCAAATCCCGGACGATTTTTAAATACCGGGATTTCGGGATCGTATCGGTACCGGGATTACACGAAAATTTTAAATAGTTTAATAACAAACTAACTAAGACTTAAGTGGAACACAAAAGGTTTCATTAGCCTGGGATTTTTATTTGATACCGAAATTTCAGGATTGTTTGGTCATTCCCGGGATAGTACCTAATCCCAGGGAAAAATGGGTCCGGGATCCCAGTATCCCGGTATTCAATCTCTAGTCAGGATCGTAGTAAGTGGAGATCAATTGTCTCTGCTTACCCCTCTGGACAATTGATAAACCGTTAGTACCTATTAGTTCTTACAAGCCGAGCCCCGCGGTGTTGCCTGCGGTTGTAGTTGTAAATCGTTACAGACAGGCTAAATTACTAACGAATTTATAAAATTATTATGTAATTATGGTAAGTACACAAACATTGTATTGTTCGGTGTCCAAAAATTTTATAAAATTCACCATATTTATCGTTATATTCACGAAATATTCTCAAAAAACTATACAACTTTTATTAAGCTTTCGAGGCAAGCTGTAAATAGATACACAAAATCACGCCTATTTCCCCGAAGGGATAAGCAGAGGCATTATAAAACACCCACTATTCGCCAGTTTTTTCTACCCACGTAATAGGTGGCGAGCCTATTGCCGTTTACAGGGATATTTAGTTTTCCAGAGCCAGCAGGTGCACCACTGGCAGGTGAGGTTGGCTTGAGTCCTTAAGTTGTTGGTAGGGACCCTATGCACTACCGACTATAACAACACATACAAAAAGTGCAATATATACTTACCAGCAAGTGCCAACATGACGGTGTAGATGACCTGGTAAGCTCCGAAGGCTGTGCGGCACGACATAAGCGTACAAGCGCCACGCACCGCTCGCAGAGTTCCTGTACTGCAAGTGCAGTTCTGCAGTAAGCTGTAACAATAGTTTAATAGAAATAATAATAATAATCGTTCCCATTACCATGTCTACAACCAGTGTAGTTCCAAAGACTCTCCACGTTAGCCTTAATAAACTGCAAATGCCGAAATAGACCCTAACATTGATTCGTAGTGTGTGTAAAGATTAATTTTATTATTGTCTTAATGTGTTTATATGCCTACCTAATTAAAAAAAATCGGCCAAATGCGTGTCAGGCCACGCACAGGAAAGGGTTCCTCGGTCACCAATGGATAATTGTTATGTTTACGTATTAATGCGTTAATTTTGTATGACGTTTTCCAAGTAAGCGCATTGTAACTCTAGCCTCTATAACTCCTGAAATAACAAAGTCATTTAATCCGTTATAGTTTTCCTTTAAAGTTCATTATATGGACTACTATCACGAATTTTTCCAGATTTTTTGAGCCAGCCGTTTAGCTTTTAGAGGAGGGGGAGAGGCACTGTTTTTACAAAAATGTTTAAACATTTTTAACAAACATTAAACATTGCGAGAAATTCCACTTTAAAGTGGAATTTCTCGCAAACGGATACTTAAATCAAAAAAATCGAAACCTTTTATTGTTTTTTAAAGACCTACCTAATGATACCCCACATAATGGGGTAGCCGCGAGAAAAAAAAACATCCCCACTTTACGTGTAGGGGAGGTACCCCAAATAAAAGTATTTTTCATAATTTTATTGTAGCACTGTCGACGTAATTACAATATATATTCATGCAAAGTTTCATCTTTCTAGCAATTACCGTTTGCACGGTAAGTCGGGGACGTACGGACGGACATGACGAATCTATAAGGGTTTGAAGTCATAAACTTCGAAGCCCTAAAAATGCATTTAGCACTCCTTCTCTATATAAACTATTATTACTGTTATTATTATTATTAGTGCTAAATTACATCACTATAAAAATGGACATTAATAAGTACTAAGTAACTTAAACTTACAGAATGCCATTGAGATCTTCGGCTCCTGTACAGCCAGCGTTGCAGGGAGAGAATAACGTTGTATCGGTGTCCACAGCACATACAGGACTGAACCCGTACCTCTCTGAATTGCAACTGAAATTATATTACTGTTTTTAGACTTTCCCGAGTTTAACACACAGTTTTGTTGTATTTCTAAGGTTATACTGGTCGAAACGTCTTTCGTCTTGGAATTTTTAAACGTTAGTTTATAGAAAAAAAATATTTTTTCGGACTAAATAAATATTTGCGACAATATTTTGTACATCTGACACACAACATCATCAAGTCCCAAGCTAAGCAGAGCAACTGATATAAATACATAAACATACTTTTTTCTTGTAAATACATATATATTATACATAGAAAACACCCAGCCTCCGAAACAAATATTTGTTTCGTTGTCCGAAACAAAAAGAAAAGAGACAAATTAGTTACATATTATACGAGTATGTGTACAACAATAGGGGGTCTTATCGCTCATGGCGACTTCTTCCAGACAACCATATAACCATCTAATATAATAATTTAAGAATCATACAGAGACACATTCATTCACATCACATGTTAACAAATAGAGTAAAAGAAAATAAAATAAACGACCAAAGTGACCCTACTCTGCCTGATGGAAAGCATGAGTAGAACCCAAGAGCTGGGGTCACCATCCTCATTGTGAGTACTGACAATGCAAAATTGTGACGCATACTATGGTGGCTTTGTGATATGCCTCTGCATTATTGTGTCTCCGGTCTCACCAACGAAATACGACAACACGAATTTGGTCGTTTAAAGGTTGGTCTTCTGAGGGTAGTAATACCCCGATCGAGTCGGCCCATTCGTGCTGAAATCAGCGTGTCTCTACTACCTACGAAATATATAATAGGTAATACCTATGAAATTGCCGTTTTGTATGCAATAAGTGAAAGTACTTATTTTTTCAAACTTTTTTATTTCTGTTATTCGAAGTAATCACCTAATCACCCATGCAATCGACGCATCTTTGCCAACGCTTTGGCAGTTTATTGATGCCCTTCTTGTAAAAATCTGCTGGACGGGAGGCAACAAACTCTTCAAAGGCATTTTGTACTGCCTCTCGGGAATTGAATTTTTTACCCACTAAAAAGTTGTCTAAATTTTGGAAAATGTAATAGTCGCTAGGTGCAAGGTCTGGTGAGTATGGCGGATGAGGGAGAGCTTCCAACCCCAGCTCTTGCAGCTTGGAGACTGTCTGTTGCGGTAAAGACCTATTATATGTATATTGACTGCCTTGTTGGTCTAGTGGTTAGCGTATGCGGCTGCTGATCAAGATAAGATAAGATAAGATTCTTTATTTGCTTTA
This sequence comes from Phragmatobia fuliginosa, assembly GCA_932526445.1. Taxonomy (NCBI): domain Eukaryota; kingdom Metazoa; phylum Arthropoda; class Insecta; order Lepidoptera; family Erebidae; genus Phragmatobia; species Phragmatobia fuliginosa. The sequence goes on along the minus strand of OW052078.1, from coordinate 1,667,730 downwards.
GCTTTGCAAGAGGTCTCGGTTTCGATTCCCGGGTCAAATCAAGTATTTGTGTGATCCACAAATATTTGTTTCTATGTAAAATATGTATGTACATATTTAGAAAAATAAATGTATTTGATGTATTTATATCAGTTATTTAGTACCCATAATATAAGCTCTGCTTAGTTTGGGACTAGATGATGTTGTGTGTAAGATGTCCAAAATATTTATTATTTATTATTATTTATATATGTATCTGCTCACCCGCATTGTTGACTGCATATCGGCTGTTCAAACCCGTCGTCCGTTACCCCTGCTATGGAACCCGTATCACAAAATATAATCGCCATGACAGTAAAGAAAATGGCGACAAATATGGCCGTCACACCGCCTACGCGGGAAGCTGTGTTTGTTTTCACACCATCGCTACGGCGATTTGAAAAACGAACTCGGAATATCTGTAACAGAAAACACTTTTTTTAAAGTTTACTTGTATTATAAATGTGAAGGTAAAGTCTGTCTGTCTGTCATGCTTTCACTCTGAAACTACTGAACCGATACAAATGAAATTTAGTAGACGGATAGTCTAGAGACTCAGAAATGACAAAGACTACTTTTTACCGCGATTAGTTGTAATCACGCGGGCGAAAACTAATTTAAAACCTCGTCACATATTGAATATTAAATATTAGCTTCACATTAGAGTAGATGCAGTTGACTGCCTCTGTAGCGCAGTGGAAGTGTACACTCCTGATGTAATTGAGGTCTCGGGATCGATTCCCGGGTCGGATATAATATAATGTTTGTATGATCTGCAAATATTTGTTATATATATATATAACATGTTTTACAATAAAATGATAATTGTATTAACTGCCTCGTCGTCTAGTCGATAGTGTATGCGACTGCTAATCAAGAGGGTTCAAAACACGGGTCGGGCCAAAAAGTGTTTTTGGGTTTTTCTTAGAAAAAACTGACATGAGTTTGGAAGTTTGGAGAAAAAAATTTTTACCAAAGAAAATGTGTGTTTATGTATTTATATCAGTTGTTTAGTACCCATAATACAAGCTCTGCTTAGTTTGGGACTAGATGATGTGTGTAAGATGTCCGAAAAAAATAATTAAAAAAATAATAATCAGGGTCCATTTAAAAAGATACCTAACATTTAGGTTACCCTTAAATATTTTATCTTTCACCAACCTTTAGGAAACATCTGATTGTTTAGCTTCACTTAAAGTTTAGGGGCTACCTACGTTAGGAGGCTCCTAATAAGGATATGATTTAAGTATAGTTGATGAAAACGGGCGTTAACATAATATTACGTACCTAAAGCTGTTTCGTTGATTCTAAAAATATTTAATGCTCCCGTGCGCTATATTAGTTTAACAGTATTAATAACTTACCATGACGAAGAAGATGATGACCAGAGAACGGAAGATATCTGTCAGAGTGCGGGAACTGCGGGGGTCTTGTCTTATTGACTCTATGTGGAATCTAGCCTGTAAGCAAATTAATTACACATATATAAATCGATGTGTTTAATATGTTCCTTACTGATTCTAACACGAATTTAATGACTTTTTTATTCAATCTTAGGCCCTGCGCGCACGGGAAACTTTTGTCACTGTGACTGTTTTGTCACTTTCATTATGTCTGTAGAATTATATGGAGATGCGCGCACGTTGCGACGTGACAATCGGATGACAAAACTGTTTTGTGCCTGCGAACAAGCCTGCGACAAAACTGTCACCGCGCCGCTAGATTTAGATACAAGCGCGCGCACGGGTGACGAAACAGTTTCTGCCCGTGCCCTAAGCCAAAAGCGGAAAGCGGAAAGGACTAACTTTTTATTTATATTTTCAGACAACAGGGGATTCTGTTTGAAATAGCATTGTAATCAAAACAGAAGTGTCTCCTAGCGTTCAATCACCACATTATCATAAAGGGTCTAAGCAGTATGCCTTGAAGTTGTTCTAATAAAATATTCAAGGTTTTCTTCGAAATTACTAGAGCTTGAATTGTTTTAGAGAAAATGAAATATGATATAATTTGTTTAATTTAACACTGGTTGAAAGATTACCAGATGTTATTTAATTTTGAGAATGACACAATGATCGAAGATTCAATGTTTTCAAAGCAGTAATTCATTAAAACTTTCTACACTCATTCGAAAACTTTTACGCCGTATGAATTCGCAAATAATGACTGTCTCCTCCAAATGCATATCGTTAAATGAACCATGGATTTACAAAAATGTTTCGTGACTGTCATTCGCCGTGTGCGCACTCAGATTTTAAGACGCGACGCGACGTGACAAAAACTTTTTTGTCGCAGCGACAAAAGTCACCCGTCAGCGCACTGCTTTAGAGGGCGTGTCGTTTATGGCGGGTAGATGTTTTGTCTGTTTCTGTACAGAGCGGTGAGAAGCGCAAGAACATCCTGTCCCGGGGGTGAAACTTGTCACCCCGGGATGTACCTTAGACGTACGCGATCCTGGTGTTCCTCCCAACTGCCGAGGTAGGCCGCCGCGGGGTTTAGTGGGTAGACTGGTTGCCCGAGAGTCCCACACACGCCCTTCGTTTACCCCACGAAGGGTATGGTAAAAAGAAGGTATCGTTATAAAGCCACGCTGATTTCAGTACGAACCGCCATAGTGAGGGTCACCATGCTGCATTGTATGTACTCACAATGAGTATAGTGGACCTCACTCTTGGATTCTGCCACTGGTTTCTATCAGGCAGAGTAGAGACACCTTTTTTTTTTTTTTGTTCTAAAAAGACAACTCCCGCATTAGGAATATAAATTCCTGTGTCGCGGGGGACTTTACAAACATACATGAAACGGACACAAAGCACACCCAGACTCAGAACAACAAATTGTAAATCACACAAAGTGTTATCCTACGTGGGATTTGAACCCACGACACTTGGCGCAGTAGGAAGCGGCGTGGCGACCGCTTAAGCCACTAGGCCAACTGTGCACCTTTGTTGTTGAAGTTTGTTGTTAGCAACCGAAATGAATTAAAAGTAAAAGTTAAAAAAGTGATTGATTACCGAAACGTAAGCTCTGTCGTATAACACGTAGCAGAAGACGGCGATGCTCAAGAACGAGAATCCCAGTGTTTGCACGATTACCGCTTTATTGCGAACGACGCGGCCAAGTGATGCGCAAAAACCTAGTGGATAGAAAACTTTAAGTTAGCAAGGCTCAACACTTATATACTGAAAATCGATTTGGTTAATTTCACAGTAGCAGGGTGCAAGGTTACTGTGCTAACGTGGTTGTAATGCCACTAGTAATGTAGCTGTAATGTTGTAATGTGGCCAGTTACTCCTTACAACATCAGTTATCTGTCAGGGAAAGTCCTGGCAAAATCGCTCCAATCGTTCGAGAGATTAGCCGAAACAAAAAGACGGGCTGTATAAAAATTAAAAAAGTATTTTTTTTATTATAAATTACAAACAGACACTTTAATTATATATTGTACACTTAAATTGCAGTAGTGTGGTGACGGATTAAGAATACAAAGTGTCACCACCCCTATTCATTCCATGGGTGTCGTAAGAGGCGACTAAAGGAACTAAATAAGCAGCCAACATCACTGCCAAGAGAAGGAAAACTTGAAACAAACCTTTTACCAACCCGTCTGGCCAGCGTGGTATAGTAGGCCAAAACCTCCTTTCTAAGGAGAGGTCCAGCAGTGGACTGATAAAGGCTGTTGATGATGATGCAGTAGTATAGATTATACTTGTACTTAAATTGCACTAATTTCTCCCGCCAACTGTTTTAAGCCTGCATAACGATTGAAATTTACTTACTAAAACTCAATAAATCATTACTAATTATTGAATTATGACTAACTTGATAAGAACCTAATACTTAAGGTCACGAATTAAATTGTCACTGTTATCTTTTGATAAAACACACCTTCGATATCAATTAACATGTATTTATCTTATTTACATTGTATAAAGCAAAATCGAAAATAAATAAAAATAGGCTTCTATCTGTAATTTCGTTAACACCTCCTAAACTACGCAACGAATTTTAATGCAGTTTTCGCCATAAGATAGATAATTTTTTAAGGAAGGTTTATGTTTTTAATGACACTTCTTTTATATATAAAATAGTTATTTTGAATACCTCGGTAATGCAGACTAATAATATAAGACATACATATATAATATATAAACCGTATGAGATATGTAGGGGTTGCTTGTCCTTCAGGGTTGTCTAGATAAAAGTTTATGTTTTACGGGATGAGAGGGAACCAACCAACCTAAAATGACTGCATTCGTGTAGTCGTCTTTTGATAGTGAGTGTGAGACCGAAGGCCCGATCATTCTGCATCATTCTCCCGGCCTCCGGATGATGCAGAAACACCTCACTAAGCCGCTATGGTGAGGGGTCACCATGCTACATTGTATGCACTCACAATGAGGATGGTGGGCCCTACTTCTGGATTCTACTCATGCTTTCCACCAGGCATAGCAGAGTCACTTCATCATCATCATCAACAGCCTTTAACAGTCCACTGCTGGACATAGGCCTCTCCTTAGAAAGGAGGTTTTGGCCTACTATACCACGCTGGCCAGACGGGTTGATATAGGGTTAGTTTCAAGTTTTCCTTCTCTTTGCATCGATGTTGTCTTGCGTAGTTTATCCCTTAGTCGCCTTTTACGACACCCGCGGGATGAATAGGGGTGGTGACACTCTGTATTCTTAATCCGTCAGAGTCACTTTGGTACCCTTAAATACAACTGTTGGAACGGTTCCTGGTCCTACTGGATTAGGGGACAAGTCGTCTTAGTCCAAAGCTTGGACAAGAGACCAATTCCACCGTTCCTCTTTCTCGTACTAGGTCGTTAACCCAAAATATTACACTTAGGCTGGTTACTAGGACCCGCCTAACATAGGTAGTCCCTATATAATATAAGCACGCAGGTGTCGCCATAAGAAGGTGAAAACAAAAAATCAATAGAGTTACCAAACACTCTCTAAATGATCCGTAAAGTTTAGGGGACAAATTTTTAAAAACAAGCTGAAGCTATCCCAGATGGAAGTGAAATAGGTCGCATGTTTGTGTTTAATAAAAAGTGCGTAATAAAATCTAGCTAGATAAGAATGGATATTAGCGATAAACAGCATTACGGGCTTTAACATATTAACATATTGTCTAATTTAAGAATGGCGTGTGGTAATAACACAGCATATCTATACAAATAAATACATTTGAAGTGTCTGTATGTAATGGATGCATGTATGTGCTGGATGCATGTATGTGTTGGGTGCATGTATGTGATGGATGCATGTATGTGTTGGATGCATGTATGTGCTGGATGCATGTATGTGTTGGATGCATGTATGGGCTGGATGCATGTATGTGCTGGATGCATGTATGTGTTGGATGCATGTATGTGCTGGATGCATGTATGTGCTGGATGCATGTATGTGCTGGATGCATGTATGTGCTGGATGCATGTATGTGCTGGATGTATGTATGTGCTGGATGCATGTATGTGCTGCATGCGAGAAGCCCAAAATCTATCAGAGTGGTGTGCAATTGGAGAGGCCTGCGTCTTGGAGAGGCCTGCGTCCAGCAGTGGACTGCGATAGGCTGATAATCATGATGATTATGATGATGTATGTAATATCAAAAAACTGTTTTTTGATAAATGTGTATATGTCACAAGAAAAAATATTTTTTCTGTCTCTCTGCTTGTTCAAAATATTTTAATTTTGTGAAAAAATATTTTAATGGGACTTTCACTGGCAAAAATCTGATGACCTAAGAAGTTATTTTGGTTGTTTTTTTTAAGACTAGCTTCCCTCTGCGGCGTTACTCGCGATTGCTACAATAACCGCGGGTAAAATTAAGTAATAGATAAAAATAAAACCATTGTCTATGGTTAGTCGTTAGTAGATCACCTGACCATAAACGTCGGTAACTCTAGTCACAATTTTTATATCTCTATTTAAAAAGAAGACAACTCCCGCACTAAGGATGAATATCCTGTGATAAATGATATTTATTTCTGTAATTAAATCTTTTACAGATATTTTTACACATCGGACTTTACAACTAGAAGCATTTCCTAAGACTCACTGCGAAGAAAAGCCGAAATCACAGGTGAATCTTTCTTTAAGTCCGTGAACAATGATTAAGACTTACGTACCAGTATCAACGCCGAATTCTTCTTCCTGCACACAAGTCTTCATTCTCTTTGGGAAGAGTGTGAACAGTAAAGCGAACATGAAGGTCAGCATGCAGAGGCAGAGGTGGGCCTCCCACCAGTCCTCGCGCGTGGAGCTGGGACGAAGCCAGTTGAAGCCACTCAAACCCAGGGATAGTCGGATGGATATAAGTATCCCTGCAGAAAAAGAGAGGATGAATACTGTTTTTTTTATAATCCCTATTATTGATATTTTAAACGTAAAATTAACTTTATCTGTTACGTATTTCCTCCAAAACTTTTTGTTGCTTTTGATTTGGATAGTGTTCACTATTACATTGGTTTTAATTTTACTTTCGCGTAACCCCCCTTTTTATTAAAGCAAGCAATACAAGCTACTCCTAATATCATCAGCTATTTGTCAGTGAAAATCCCGACAATATAGGTCCAGCTGTTCCACAGATTAGCCCAAAGAAACAGATGAAAGAAATTATTACAAATATTTTTAATAAAAGTATCGTTTTTACTTCCATATGCATTTAGTAAAAAGCTGATAATTTAACAAACAGACAAACAGTTTAATTTTATATTTCTATGGATAAAAGAAAAATGTTATTAATAATTATGTTTATGATCTTCAACATCTTAATATTTTATGACTTTAGACAAGCAGTCCTTATGAGCAGTTCCAATCAATTCAATGTGCAGTTTAGGAGATAGATATATGTTAATACAAGTAAGGTATCAAATGTTTATTAAGTTACCGTAAAAATAAGCTCCGTTCTGTGGATCGTGGTCATCAAGGTAGGTGATGCCGTGGGCCCAGATGCTGACCTTGCTGAGAGCGCAGAGAAGCATGGTGATGACTAAGAAAGCTGTTCTACCAGTGATGTTGCTGTCGTAAGCTACGGGTTCGCTGTACAGAGAAATTTGGGTGCCACCGCATAGTTCTGTAAAACCAAGGAAGAGTAGAACTATTGAAGATATTGAGGTAGTTTGGGAGACACCGGTTTCATGTTAAGTACTGTTTTTGTGGTCTAGTGGTAACGTATGTAACTGACAATCAAGAGGTCTCGGGTTTGAATACCAGGTGATTTTTTCTGATTATAGAAGTTGGTTGGTTACTGGTTCAACTGGTTTTATTTGAAAATCAGTTTATCCATGAGGCAACTGGCATAGGACATCCACAACCCTGAAAGCGAACTGAATTTACAGCGTGGTCGTGAAACACTAACAAAATTCTATATTCTGGGCTGTTATAAGGAATTTCTTGTAAGTAAAACACAACAACATATTTGGCTCGTTCCGAGAATCGAACCTGAGACCAACGACAAATAAATGTAGTCTTAAAATACCACTTACCAACATTCGGAGGATTAGAAACAGCAAAAGGAAAGGCGAAAACCAGCAGTCCGCTGGCTGAAGCGGCTGCGAGCCACCCAGACAGAGCCAGTTGTCTCCGATCTTTGCCAAACCACGCCACTACAGAACCGAGCACCACTTCTATACCAGCAGCGCCGAGTCTCACCCACTCTTTAAATTAGAATTAGAAAAGTAGATTTATTAAACTTATTTTCATGTTTAAAAATAAAAAGACGAAATTGTGCGTTGTAATTTTTTTTATAAGAACCCCAACTTGATGAGCTGAACCCCCTTGGGAGTTCAAGGCCATTTATTATTAGACGCAGTCTTGCCCGTGGTTTTCGTGTATCCATAAGTAACGCAGCTAGTCCAAAAAAAATCCCTAAGTTACTCCTTATTTCATTAGCTATCGGTAGTGAAAATCCAGTCAAAATTTGTACAGCTCTTTCAGAGAGATTCGAAACTACCCGACAGCAATTTTTTGTATATATTTTTTTATGTAAGTGCCGTATTAACTTGCAGTTGTATTTAGTAAAGAAGTAATAATTTTATATTACAATCATACGCTACAATTATTTATTTGTATAGATATGTGTAGAATCTGTCCTTGATCCGCATTCGGCCAGGATATGTAGGCCTTAACCCTCTCCAGAGAGGAGACCCGAGCCCAACAGTGAGACATTATGGGTTATTGATGAATATTGACTGCACGGTTAGCCTAGTGGTTTAAGCAGTCGCCACGTCGCTTCCTACTGCGCCAAGTGTCGTGGGTTCAAATTCCACGTGGGATAACACTGTCTGTGGTTCACAATTTGTTGTTTTAAGTCTGGGTGTTCTTTGTGTCCGTTTCTTGTATGTTTGTAAAGTCCCCCGCGACACAGGAATTTATATTCCTAATGCGGGAGTTGTCCTTTTTAAAAGAAAAAAAAAAAAGTTGTATTTAGTTAAGAAGTAATCATTTTATATTACAATCATACGCTACAATTATTTATTTGTATCGATGTGTAGTGTAGATATGTATAGAATCAGTTCCCGACCCGCATTTGAACAGAATAAAGTTGTATGGCCTTAACCCTCTCCTAAGGGGAGACCCTAGCCCAACAGTGAGACATTATAATAATAATAATATTTATTTGATTGACCAATTATAATCATACATATGTTACAGTATAGGACATTTGATATAAAAGTACTTCTTAAGGTATTAAATAGGCTAAATTACATTAGCGTAAAATTTACAAAATCTAAAATTAAACATGCTTACATAGGTTTTTTTTTAACTAAGCTTAAGCTTAATTATGGGTTATTGATAAATATATAGAATGTGGAGTATGCTTAATGCAGTTGATTATATATACAAAATATACAATCAAAAAAATTAAACACTATCTTACCTCCAATTAATTTAGGAAGGTACCCCTCACTGGCGTCTCTTTCCAGGAGTAGGTAGACGTTCGTCTCCAGCAGTATCACTATCAAGAGGGTTCCTTGCAGGAACAGGTCGAATCTCTTCAGGGTGAGGATGTACGTTGTTATGAAGTACCATATCTTGTGGCATACTGTGGACAAGAGTGAGTAATGTAAACACAATTTGATGATGGTACTCCGCACTCCGTACCAAGAGTAGAACCCTCTTACGATCGGTTACGAGGTATTAAAAATACAGTCTAATGATCCACAAAAACTATTACAGTACTTTTTTACCAATGACTTAATTTGGGCGGAAACCTGATGGAGGATGGAGAATCAGGAAAAACGTGGAAGTTGAGGATGCCGTGGCGGAGCCAAATATCATCGGACAAATCAAAGTACATAGGCTCCGGTAGCTTGGTCACGTTGAAAGAATGGTAGAAGAGCGAGGAGTGAAAAGAGCCTATCTTGGTCGTGCAATCGGACGACGTCCGGTTGAGCGACCCAGATATCGCTGGAGCTATACAGTACAGGCGGACCTTGGGGAGCTTCAAGCTGACAACTGGCGACAAGCAGCCCAGGATCGAATGGAGTGGCGTTCTCTTGTGTCGGAGGCCAAGACTCACTTTGGGTCGCTGAGCCAACGGAGTAAGTAAGTAATGACTTAATTTCGACATTTCCCAACACAGAAACAGCACTTTATGTATTTACATAAGTTGTCTAGTACCCATACCCTTTGCTTAGTTTAGGACTAGATGGCGTTGTGTGTAAGATATCCGTAATATTATTATTGCAAAAACATTTCAAATATCTCTGGTATAAATAATCGGATGATAGAGGGGAGGTGTGACGTCATAAATCGTTAATTAATCTATAGTGCTTACATGTACCGCTGACGTAATTTTTAGCCTTGACAATACATCAGCATTATTACATACGGATTAAAAAGTAACGCATTTGTTGGCCTTTCTACTGAAACATATAAAATGCATATAATTCGACTGCCTTGTTTGTCTAGTGGTTAGTGTATACGGCTGCTGATCAAGAGGTCTCGGGTTCGATTCCCGGGTCGGACCAATTGTTTGTATGATCCACAAATATTTGTTTCGGAGTCTTGGTATTTTCTAAGTATTTACAAATAAAAGTATTAGTTGTTTAGTTAGTACCCATAATACAAGCTCTGTTTAGTTTGGGACTAGATGACGTTCTGTGTAATTATAAATAATAATGCCCCAAATATTATTATTTATATTAATACATTGATACCTATTAATCTATGTATATATACAACTGTTCCGTTACTGACTGACTGACACCGAAAAGTGTACTCCATTCCAGAACAACCTTTTTTTTATATACACACATATTATACATAGAAAACACCCAGACTCGGAAACAAATATTTGTGGATCACACAAATATTTAGTCCGCGCCGGGAATCAAACCAGAGACCCCTTGACCAACAAGGCAGTGAGTTGTGAAGTATGTTTGTTTTAGTTATCTTTGACAGTTTAATCTTACGTAACATTATATTATTTTCCTAATGCGTCTATTAGACATTTATCCGGTATACATTTAAGCTGTTAATCCTTATTATTTGACAATTAAATTATCTCTTGTCAAGTGTTACTTAACTTTGTATTATTTTGTAATAACATGCGGTTATTGTTGTAAGTCGCGAATAACGCCGCAGAGCGAAATTAGAAACCAAAAAAGCTAGTTTAAGTTCCTATTTATGTAATCTGCTATCATTAACAGCCTTCAACAGTCCACTGCTGGACATAGGCCTCTCCTTAGAAATGAGGTTTTGGCCTACTATACCACGCTGGCCAGCTATCTGTCGGTCAAATTCGCCGGGCGTCCGTCCTCGACTTTACCGCCTATTCATGTTACTGTTATGCAGGCACCACACTTCGTTATGCGCTATTCGTTATGTGTCTGCGCCGTATTAGTTATGCGCGCAAACAACAAACATGCCATCCACACTTCGAACTGTTATGTCAAATAAGCATCAAATAAGGCTAATATGTGTGTTGTAGAGATGTGTCATTGTCATTTTTATGGTGAACGAAACGAATATACTCTCCACACTTCGCCGTATGCGCGCGAATAACCCGCATAACGAATAGCGCATAGCGAAGTGTGGTGCCTGCTTTAGAAAAATGAAACTGCAGATATGTGGTGTTTTTATCACGTCAAAAAAGTGCTACAATAAACTACTAGCTGTATCCTCCTTTATTTTTTATACCCTAGGCAAGGGGTATCAAAAATAGTTTACTTCCTATTCTCAGACCTATTGAATAAACACACAAAAATTGAATGAGAATCGATCAAGCCGTTTCGGAGGAGTATAGCAAAACATTGTAAAAACGAGTTTTTTATACACGTCATATATGTAGATATACCTAATATACATATTTTTTTATATATCCCTATTATTGAACATAAATTTAACCTAGATACAGAACGAATGATCGTACCTCATTACACAGATTTGTGCTGGGTGGGAACTGAACCTACGACTTCTGGTTCAACGGTCAGGACACGCCCATGCATCAATTATAGCTATCATTAGCTGCACATAAGATATTACTTAAATGATAAGACGTTTTAATTCTGTGAATTATTTCTAAAGATAAATTGATTAATTACTTAAAATAGAATGAAAATTATCTATATGAAATATAAATCCTGATTTAATTTCGCCCTCCTTGGATTCGAAGCAAGAAGGTGTAAGTAAGGTTACAGATTATCTATTGATTAAAACTTGTGTGTGTGAGTGGCCTTAAGTGATTGCAAACAATTACTGAGGGTAAGCAACGACGGCGCGGCCACTCTTGGATGGGTGACCGTTTGTGGCATGATATGTCGTGAGCGTTTCCGTGATTTGGAGGTCACGTTCAGCAGTCAGTCCCGGTTGTTATCATAAGATAGCGTTCGTGAAGCTTAGTTGGAGGCCTTCGGGCGGCTTAAAAACATCCAACGTAAAGATTACGTAGCAACAACTTGTCTTGCCAGTCCCCTACCCGCACTCAGCCAGCGTGGGGACGTATGGCCTTAACCCTCTCTTGAGAGGAGAGGAGCCCAGCAGTGGGACATTTTTGGGTTGTTGATGAACACGTGAAGCAAGAACTTATGAGATATTATAAAACAGAGTCTGAAAGGCATAATTATAGTTTATATTGTGGACTAGTGGAGTCCCGTGTTACCCGTAGTTATTATTGTAAATCGCGAGTAACGCCGCTGAGCGAAGTTAGTCTTAAAATAATTTAATAAGTTACTCCTTATGACCTCAGCTACTTCAAAGTCCTGTCAAATCTGTCCAGTGGCTCCAGATATATTAGCCGGAGCAAACAGATATAGGTACAGATACAATACAATTGATTTTTTGGTGTACCTAGATTTATTTAAACTACACTTAGGCAGAGGTCAAAATGATCATACTTAATCAATGATACTTAATATATTCTTAGATAATTGTTTTCGATGATATTCAAAATACCCCCTACAGTGAACCCCCGATAATCCAGCCTCTGTCTAATCCAGCACCCCCTGTAATCCGACATGATTATAATTATATTTATCTATAAACCTTTTGTTCGTGTGTTTGTAATTGTACTTCTTCTATACGGCTGTACCCATTTTGATTTTTTTTTTGAGTGTATTCAAATGGGTTCGAGAAGATAGGAGGTAGGTGGCGCTACAATCAAGTTGTGAGTTTTTTCGCATATCAGAACATAACCTCCAAATTGGGCGGTACGAAGTTCTTCGAGTCACCTAGTTAATATTTAAATGTTTTGCGAATCTTTGCTAATGGATGATTGAACCGGTTACTATGTGAAGTTATTATTTTTTGTAAGTTCTTTAACATTAATGACGTTAACTTTATTATAAAACGGAAGCTCTCTATTGTTTTGTTTCATTTACTAAATTCGACATACATATTATAAATCTTATCACTGAATTTGTCATTTGTCATATTAAAAGGTACTTCTTTGTTGAAACTGCCGGACCACAGGAGGTCTTATTTAGTTCTCTATAATCCGACAATTTCGATAGTCCGACTCTGCCTCGCAAAACGTTTGTCGAATTACCGGGGCTCCACTGTATTTCTATGGGTAGTTATAGGTAGAAGAAAGGTGATAGACATAAGATTATAACACCCATATAGTGAAAAGAACACAGTTTTATCGGACCCCATTTCTGACGAAGCATGACTCTTCATCGGATGCTGGTCTTATAGAAAGTATCGATACCCAAAGTATATAATTCTCAACTATTAACAATATTAGGTAGTAGAGTAATGCTGATTTCAGCACGCATGGGTCTGGTCGCCTGGGGCGTTACTACCCTTGCACATAAAATCAATCTAAAATGTCAATATTTCGTTGGTGAGAGCAAGAACGGAGGCCCAATGCAGAAGTATCATTGGTCTTCGGCCGCAGTGTGGGTTACAATGCTGCATCGTATGCGTTAACAATAAGGATCACTACTCTTGAATCCTACTGATGCTTTCCATCAGGCAGAGTAGACTCATTTTGGAGGGGTAAAAAAATAAATCAAATGCATTCTTATTTAATTAAAACAGTGCCATCTATCGAAATCCAAGAAAAGCTCTCGTGATTAATATACCTACACTGATAGATGTTAACGTTAGGTGGTCATTATCCTATATCTTGAGATTAACACGTAGATAATTAAAGGTATGGATTTTGATAAAGCATGTTAGCGCAGTTTTGTAGATAGATTTATCTTATTATTTAATGTTATCAGTGAGAAAGTTCGTTTGTTTATCACTCGTTCACACCCTCAAACTGTTTATATCAATATTCATTTATCAACAACCCCTAAAGTCCCGTAGTTGGGTTCGGGTCATCTCAGAAGAGGGTTAAGGCCATACGCCCCCACTCTAGGTAATGACGCTTCATAAATCCATTGATTGCTTTGCTATAAATTTAAGGTGCTTACCACTTACCACATCATATACTCGGACTTTCACAAGTTTTTTTAAGTGACGGATCCCTAACTGAAAATATTCAAGTTAAAGTTCCACTATAACACTCTCTGGTGTAATTCTGCCGTTTTGTATGTCAGAAGTTGACAACTGAGGTCTGGTAATATTAAATTTCAGACTCGGACAACCATTAAGGTTGTGAGTGAGACTATCACAGTGACTATTTTGCCTGATGAAAAGCATGAGCAGAATATAAGAAAAGTGATCACCATGCTTACCTACTGCAGGTGCAAACAATGTAACAATGCTGCATGGTGATGCACACTATGGCGGTCTATTCACAGGGCCGGATTTAGGGGAGGGCAACAGCCCCGGGGCCTCCACAAAAGTGGAGACTCCACAATAGAGACTTCGGAAAAAAAAACAAATTCAGACTAGTAAACACAAGTAAACAACTTTAATTTTAGATAATTCTTGTTTCCGATTATATTTATATGTTCGTTAAATAATAAAAAAATCTATACTTGGTTTCACAATAAATTATTAATTGGAAAACTAGATTGAAAAAAATTGTTTATTTTATTTAGAATATAATTTGGGACCAAGGGGCTTCCACTCCTTTGTTGCCCCAAGGCCTCCACACCTTTAAATCCGGCCCTGCCTATTCAGATGCTTTTGCATCATTGTGCCTCCGGTCTTGCACTCACTATCGAAATACGAATGTTTTTATTTGAGATAGGTCTTCTGAGAAAGGTACCGCCCGATTGAAGGTATGCTTACACTAGTTTAAGAAGTTGAAGGTTAGGTAATAATAGTTTATTTTCTGCATTTCAGTTCTTTCGGTGGTTCAATTTTTTGCTAAAAACTTTTATTCAATCATAAAACACAATACATATGTGAGAGACATTGTCGGTGGCCCCCCCGAGGATGTAGACCCTGGGACAGTGTCCCGTGTGCCCTTATGGTAAAGACGGTAATTCTGGATCTTTGGGCCTCTGGTCTCGCATACACCATCCATGAATCCTGTCATTGTTAGGTTGGTTTTCTATACGAGAATAGCGCCGTCTCGGTCAAGCCGTACTTTAGTAGTTAGTATACCTACGTCTTTAAGCTAACTTCACCAACTAGTATAACTAGAATTATTATTGTCTAGAATTTTTTTTCCACGATAGTTCAACAAATGTACGGGAACCCTTTATTCCTTTTATCTGTTTTGTGCGTATTTGGCACCATAAACTATAGATATTCCGAATTTAACATAACTGCGTTCAGAAGTTTTTATGAAATATGTATGTAAGCCGTATGTTTTATAAATTTGTCTTAACCTGTCATTATTTTAATCTTCCTGGGCTTTATTATTCCCAAGTTTATTTGGGGTCGGCCACTACTTCAACCGGCTTTACCTGAATATCAGTTTTACCACGGAGCGACTGGCATCGGACCTCCGCAAACCTAAGGGAGAACTGAAATTCGAAATTTGAACTAGTTGTCAGTATATTTGAGAGCATTGACTTCCCAATAACGATTGTCAAAGATGATCAACAATCGGGAATGTCAGACTAACGTAGTCTCCACATCATGGGTTTGAAATACCGCCAAACTTCCAGACCCCGGACTGGTTTACTTGTAGACACAGCCTAGAAGCTTACATAATATATTATGTTTCTCAATGTATTCCTATTAAATTAAACCTAGTCACAGTTGTTATCACATAATTATTTGAGTGCAAATCAAACGCACTCAATGAGTAAAAATGTCATATTTCAATGTTTAGATAAATAAAAATTCGGACATCGGATATCTTACACACAACATCATCTAGTTCCAAACTAAGCAGAGCTTGTATTATGGGTACTAAACATTTGATATAAATACATTAACATTTTTTTGTAAATACATAAATATTATACATAGAAAACACCCAAACTCCGAAACAAATATTTGTGAATCACACAAAGATTTGGTTCGACCCGGGAATAGAACCCGAGACCGCTTGATCAGCAGCCGCATATGCTAACCACTAGACCAACAAGGCAATAATAAATATAAAACAAAAGCTGACAGTAAACTTACTTGTCTTTCCTTCCATCGTAGATTTAAATTATTATTTCAACTTCAAATATCAAAACTATAAATAATAACAGAATTAAAAAAAACCATTAATTAAACTCGTCATAACATTATTACACACTTTTCATTTTTTTTAAAATAAATTTGATTCTTACGATTTATTTTGTAATTTTATTTATTTATTTAATTGTTATTTTATTTATTTATTACATTACAAGTAAAGAGAGAACACACATTACTACACTGTGTGGCCCCGAATGGTACTAGTTGGCGAATTATCATTTATCAGATAAGCTGCCTTTTATCTTCGCCAATCTAAACGTATTAATTTATAACAATTGTCAAGTTGATATATTATTTGGATTATTTATTTCCTTACACATACGTTTTTATTGTGTAGATGGTATATAAAAACTCTAAAATTCATCTTACAGTTTGGATATTTTTAAGCCGTCCAAATAAGCTTTACCACTTCTTATCTTACCATAACAACCGGGACCGACCGCCCTCCAAATCACGGTAACTTTCATAGCATATCATGTCTGAAACGGTCACCCATTGAAGGATGCATTCATTTGTTAATTTAAATAGCATTATTTCTAAGCGCGTTCTAACATTCCTTCCATTAGTACACTGCACTGCAAGAATGGCCGAGTAAAAGGTCAACTCACCGCTTCCTACTTATGCCCAGAATTAAACGTAGTGTAGGACGTCCACAGGCCAGGTGGAGTGATTATTTGCGCAAGACGGCTGGCAGGAGCTGGATGCGAGTCGCCGAGGATCGAACTGAGTGGCGTGCAATTGGAGAGGCCTATGTCCAGCAGTGGACTGCGATAGGCTGATGATGATGATGATGATGATTACCCCAGAATTTAGAAAAATAATAATAATAATGATTATTATTATATGTACAGGCAGCCAGTTGAAACAACTGATATAAGCCTGCATCTTTATAGGTTCAAATCAGTTATTCTTCTTGGATTACATTTTGGGCAGAAATTACGTCATCTGGAAGACGGTTCCAAGCTCTGACTACACGGTTGCTAGGTTGCTCAAAAAGTATTAGTGAGGATTATTATTCGAGAAGCTGGTACAAAGTTTAAGTTTGTGGCGTCTGAGATGAGTATTGTCAGTTCGAATATTGTCAATTCTTGAAGGTCATGATGTCTTTTTAAGATTTTATATGTTTCGATTAATTTGAAAAGATTTGAAATGAAATACTTATCAAAATAAATAATAATAATAACTTCCTCGACAGGTTTCGGCCACGGTGACCTCTTCAACTCACAATGTCTTTGGTATGCTCTTATATGGATAATATAGCCGATCTTTTTGGAAAATATTCGCGCACAATGCGGGCAGGTGAGCATTGCAGTAATTTTATGAGAAAGCACTTTCACACACTAGGCGGGTGTGCTTTCAGCTCATCGCGCCGAACAACCAACCTCTCACCAAAACCCCCGGGCAAAGACGATGGTGCTAGACTACCGGAAGTATGGAACAAATCCGTGCCGACGTTTTACCCAGGGATACCAGCCCTCATAGCCAAGTTGCAAACTTTTTTCGTTCTGCAATGACTCATCATCATCATCATCATCAACAGCCTATAACAGTCTACTGCTGGACATAGACCTCTCCTTGAAAAGGAGGTATTGGCCTACTATACCACGCTGGCTTTACAAACATACATGAAACGGAAACAAAGAACACCCAGTCTCAGAACAATAAATTGTAAATCACACAGTGTCCAAGTGTTGAATCCACGACACTTGGCGCAGTAGTAAGCGGCGTGGCGACTAGCCACTAGGTCAACCGTCATTGATTGGCCAATATTTTGTTTTGATCACGTGACTGAGTGACATTAGCCAATAAAAGAAGAGAAAAGAGGCGTCATTGATTGCAGAGCGAAAAAAGTTTGCAACCTGGATAGGGGGGCTGGATAAAGAACTGTATTACAGAACAATACCTTTCAGAACGATACGTGTTGTTACTTTAGCGATAATTTTCTTTGACGTTAGTTGATAAATATGTTAAAAAGTTGTTTAAATAAATCATTACTGTCAGTTCCGTTTATTAATCTGATACGCAGCACGTGAAATGTAAGATAAGATACGATAATTATGATAATTAATTATACAATAACAGTACAAGTATGTATATGTGGCTTTTCATCAATTTCCAAGGTCCGTGAGGTGACGAATTAGTAATGTCGTAAGCCCGATAGAGAGCAAACTCTCAAAACTTATTTTGTACTGAGTCCATAATTGCTTAATTGTGACTAATCTCTCATTTTAAGTATTTAAATTACATGCTTTAAACATCCATATTATTTCTGACATCAGACACACAACGACATCTAGTCCCGAACTGAGCAGAGCTTGTATTACAGGTACTAGACAACTGATATAAATACATAGACATTCTTTTTTCTTTGTAAATACATACATATTAAACATAGAACACACCCAAATACAAAACAAATATTTGCGGATCACACAAACACAAACATTTGGTCCGTTGTGGGTTATCTTTAAGAGATAGATATATACAATTGCGGACTACTCATGCTTTCTATGTTTCTATTTAGAAGAGTGGAGTCACATTGACAGGCCCATCATCTTCTTCCTAAAATTTATTTGTTCGTTTTCCCAAGATTATTTGGGATCGGCCAGGTATTACCACGGACTTTTACGGTTTTTACGGACCATTTTGGTAATTATATTTAAAATTAAAAACATACCTAGTTACTCAATTAACAATATTGGTTAAATCGTCTATACTGTGGATGCACTAAAAAAATTGTAGTAATTTACATATTGCAGTATTTTATTTATAAACGGATATTTTGTTAAATCTGTAAACATGTTTTTAGATTTAAATAAAGGTCATCAGTTTGATGTTTTTATTATTGTCACCCAGAATTGTGTAATTCTCAGACTCGATAGCGATAACTATATTAAGAAAGACAGCTATCAGCAGTCAGACTCGCACACCGAGGGTTCCGTACAAAACTGTAGGTACATATTTACGTAAAAGTTATGGTATTTTATTGCTAAATGAAACCCATAACATTACAAACTGAACGCTAGTTGAGTATAAAATTAAAGCAAAGAGTCGCTTTATCGTTTCAGTAATCGTTTGTTTAATACTACTAATGTCCCGTGGTTTTACTAACGGTCATCTTTGTAAATCGCGAGTAACGTCGTGGAGTGAACCCAGTATAAAAAAAAGTAAGTTACTCCTTGTATCACAAGCTTTCTGCCAGCCAATATTCCCTCAATCGGTCCATTCGTTCCAGAGATTACCCGGAATAAACAGACAGACAGACAAAGAAAGATTTCAAGATTCTTGCGAGTAGTTGCGAGTTTCAAAGTATGCGGTATAAATTGTTGTATCTTTGCGTTAGGCGTTGACTTAGAAATTAGTTTTTTCGGACTTAGACTTAGAGATTAGACCTAATAGTACAAGATCCCTCTGCTAAACTAATTTTACATTAATGTTTATAAAGTAGGTATACAATGGATTAGGAACAGGTTGCCTATAAAAAATTAGCCGCAATTACCTGCAATTAATTTTAGTAAAAGTAATTGGCTGATGTAATTTGCAGCTATATTTTATTTTATGAATTTTACGACATTTGAAAGAAAGTAATTTTACGAGTTCAAAAAGAAATGGTTGCCAGCTCTCAGTCAGCCGCAACGTTAGGGTTGCCAGGTGTAAACAGGTATATTAGTCTTAATTATAAACACTCACTTGTTTTTTATTTAATCAATACAAAATAAATACATTTAACTTATGACAGGTCTGTCAAAAATTAAATAAATCTGCCACCTTCCATCAAACATTGCGATTGCGAACGTGAAAATCGAGAATAAATGAATGTTCCATACACAATTCACGGACCTCTAGTACCTAGAACCCAGGCCTACAAACTTCTGCGAAAGTTTAAAAAAATCCGTTTCAAAGAAGCTCTTATCAAATTTTTAGCTACATTCTGGGAAAACGATTGTTTTGCTTCAACATTACTTAGTTAAAAGTTTTTTTCTCTCGCAGCTATCCCATCCCATCATTTAGGTCTTTTAAAAGGATTTAGAGGTTTCTATAACGTTTTTTTTACTTAGATCCGAGCGCGTGTTGGTCTTCTGCGTGAGAGGAATCGGCTCATTGGTGCTGAATCAGTCTCACTATCTATTAAACATTATCTATCTAAGTCTCGTCTATATGGTACACCTAATCCTGACAACGATCCTTAGACAGGAGAAACCGACAAGAGATAAAAAGATTCATTATTTTAATTTATCGATACTAACATTGCCATTGTACAATATTATGACGGGTATTCACGCAACAGAGGTGAGTGAGAGGGTCAGGGGAATTATAATGAGATTACTCAGTAGGCATTCCGTGATAGATTTGTTTTGTAAGCGAATTTTCTACGTACTAACGGGTCAAGACTGATTTGGCGTAGAAGGTATATATCTTCTTCGTAGCCTTATACCCAATATTTTTTGGGGTCGGCTACTAGTTCAACCGGTTTTACCTGAATATCAGTTTTCCCACGGAGCAACTGGCATCGGACCTCCGCAACCCTAAGGGAGAACTGAAATTCGTAGGTTGAACTAGTTGTCTGTAAATTTGAGGGCACTGACTCCCCGATAACGATTGCCATAGATGTTCATGACAACCGGAACCGACGGCTTTACGTGGTCTCCGAGGCACAGACGTGAATCCCCGCCAAACTTCCAAACATATATACAAATATATGTATATCTAGCTGACCCACACAGCCCCGCCTGCGCGGAAACAAATTTGTTTCCCATAAAAAAGGTTATGGTGAGCCAACCTTAAAATATAGACATATGCTGTCGACTACTTTTCTTAGAACTTTTAAGGGGAACAATTATTATTCTGTTATACATGATTTTTGCGAAACTTTAACCGTAAGTGGTAGCGTATGCGACTACTGTGATTAAGGTCTCGGGGTCGATTAAGACCAAATGTTTGTATCAAGCCTTAGGTTATTGGAAACAATCACTGAGGGTAAGCTAGATGGGTGACCGTTTGTGCTGTGATGTGGTGATGGAGGTGATGGATCCACCGCAAACATTTTAGAATTATCTCAATACTAGCTTTAGCCCGCGGATGGGTCTCGATTATTGCAGTTAAAAGTAGCGTATGTGTTATTCTGATATATAAGCTATATTACTGTAACGTTTCATCCAAATCCGTTGGATAGTTTTTGCGTGAAAGAGCAACAAACAAAAATACATACATACTCACAAGCTTTCGCGTTTATACTATTAGTAGGATATCAATCAACTTCTTATTATAATATATATCGGCGCAACACAACATTCAACGACCTACGTCATCGCTGCACGTGTTCTTAAAGACGTAAACAACTCGCAACGGTCGACCGCCCCACTACAATGCCTATAAAAAGCCGCCCGCTACAGCGGAGAGAGGATTCGTTTGTCTGCGCTCGGACAGCAAACACCTAATTTATTGTAAAATATTCGAAGCTGTGTAATCAATACTAATTAAAAGTGAATTCTATTTGAAGTGAAGTTTATTTTAAGTTATTTCTGAAAACGAAATACTCCAATAATAATAATAGTAATGACGTCACTGTTTTAAAAACATCACCTGGGCACCACCGTTTCGTTATCAGAAGTGGGATTACCATGTGTTCTAGACTGTTCGCTATCTAAATTCAGTGTTCGTTGTGTTTCTTCATTCAAATCGATAGTTAAAGTTTTTGTAATAAATAACTACCGACAACAACAAGAAAAATAAAATGTCAAGTTAATTGACAACGTCGGAACATAGAAATCGTAAATTAAGTGACATGCAGCCTATATCGGGTTTTAAGTAACAATTGCAAACGAATTTCAATCGTTTTTGTTTTCAGAAATGTTATTAAACGTGTGATACTTAAATTAAAAAAAAAATGTGGGTACTTCACCATGTTTCGGTAAGTTCGTGGGTATAATGCTTTCTTTCCAGCTAGTAAACATTCCAAACGATAGAAGATGCATCCGTGCTTATACGGGAAAAACACAGAGTTCAATGTAAAGAAGGTGTAATCCAGTTCACCAGTACCGAAAGGGTCAGGTTGCCGAATGGCTTGTGAGTTGTAATTGGCGCTACACTGGTAAGTTCGAATAATATTTTCATATCAGTGAAGGCCGAGCTTATAAAAGGTTTAAGCGCTAGTCAGTGCGTACTACAGTGTGAGAGTACAAGTCTGTACCTGGCTGACTATTTTCTGGGCCAAGATTAAAATTCTTTCGTTATAATGACCCCAGTACTGGTTATTTTTAATCCTTCCTTCCCCACAGAATGCTCGAGTGTTTGCACACACACACACACTTGCGTACTACAGTATCCTATCAACTAATGACGGTGATCGTAAGCAGCCTAGTGCTTAGCTCAGCGGCGAACTTCAGTCTTCTCGCTGTCTACCGAGCTAAGCGCGTGCTGTGATCTGCGGTCTGCTGCTGCCTGGTGAGGCGCAGATCTGCGATCTACTCACTGCCTGGTGAGGTGCGGACCTACGGTCTGCATACCGTCTACGCGACGTATGACCTACGGCCTGTTCGCCTTAGGTGCGAGGCGCAACCTGCTGGCTACTCACTATCTGAGAGAAGTATAAACTTTGTTCTGTTCGCCGTCTAGCAAATGAACGCTGGATGCGTGCTCAGCCCACTTCGAGAGAAGATGTGTTTAGGCCTTTGAGAGTACATACGAGAATATGGGCTTCTGTTTTAACAGCTTTGCTGTTATGAGAAAGTGTATCAGTATCACACATCACGGATGATGCGGGTTGTCGTGATCACCATTTTAAATTTGATAATAAAATCTTGATTTTAAGAGTTTTGTTTTGAAGTGCTTTTGATTTACTGGTGCAATGACACTAGAGACAGAGCTATGTGATGCTGTTTATTAAATGTTGTTTCAGAGTAGCACACACAGGCGTGTGACCTGCTACTTCCGCTCTACAACCTGATTATACAAGGGAATTGCGACCTGAATGCACCGGTTGGCAGTTTGCTTATAGGAAGTGCAAAACTACAGGAACCGTATCGGCGTTAGAAGACTACACTCCAGTATCGGTTATTGAGCCTACACCATCCACTTCACAAGCCAATGCAACAGAACAAAGAAAGAAAGAAAGAAAGAAAGAAAGAAAAAAAAAAAACCCAGGAACTCAGGTTATGTTTTACAAACCTATTTTACGCAATATCATTGTACCACAGTGTACGTTATAACTTAGTACCACAGTGTACGTTATAACTTAGTACCACAGAGTACGTTACGACTAAGTACCACAGTGTACGCTACGACTAAGTACCACAGAGTACGCTACGACTAAGTACCACAGAGTACGCCACGACATAGTACCACAGAGTACGCCACGACATAGTACCACAGAGTACGCCACGACATAGTACCACAGAGTACGCCACGACATAGTACCACAGAGTACGCCACGACATAGTACCACAGAGTACGCCACGACATAGTACCACAGAGTACGCCACGACATAGTACCACAGAGTACGCCACGACATAGTACCACAGAGTACGCCACGACATAGTACCACAGTGTACGCCACCACACATAGTACCACAGTGTACGTCACCACACATAGTACCACAGTGTACGTCACCACACATACGCTATACTCGTATCCTACCACAGTGTAGACGTCAATATAATTAAAGGTACACAGATGCCAAATCAAAGAAAAATATTTATGTTTTACAGATAAACTCATCGGAAAAACATCAACAACACGGCTAGTGCAGAGCGCGCACTGCCGGTCAGAATGGTCGTATCGGCGCAACACAACATTCAACGACCTACGTCATCGCTGCACGTGTTCTTAAAGACGTAAACAACTCGCAACGGTCGACCGCCCCACTACAATGCCTATAAAAAGCCGCCCGCTACAGCGGAGAGAGGATTCGTTTGTCTGCGCTCGGACAGCAAACACCTAATTTATTGTAAAATATTCGAAGCTGTGTAATCAATACTAATTAAAAGTGAATTCTATTTGAAGTGAAGTTTATTTTAAGTTATTTCTGAAAACGAAATACTCCAATAATAATAATAGTAATGACGTCACTGTTTTAAAAACATCACCTGGGCACCACCGTTTCGTTATATATAATATGACCTATTTCGGTTTTCCTATGCCTATGAAGGTTTTTCCTAGTAGGTACTTTATTACGGATTATTATTATAATAGAATTTCCTTGAGATTCGAAGAAAAAAATAGTGGTTATTCCTGCGTCATATATTAGTTAAAGTCAAAGACGGAAATTATATAGAGATATGCTTGACCGGCACATTTCAGATATGTGCCGATTATCGAGGACGTAGGATTCCGGCTGCCATTTCCTTGTTGATATTAAGACGTGTTTATTGTGCAATGTAACGATAGATTTAGAATATTTAACGTAGCTATAAGATCATAACGGAGAGATTCCATGTACATACCTTAAGACGTAAGGTTAGATAATAGTACAGTTATTAATTAATAAACATGGCTCCAAAAGAATACACGATCATTGTTATTCGATATCCACCTATTAGTCGCTATAATCGTGGACCTCTACGACGGACCAAGCAAGAAGAAGTAAGTTCGCTTTAGTGGTATAAATATTTTGCGTCGTAAGTAGATATCATCAACAGCCTTGAACAGTCCACTGCTGGACATAGACCTCTCCTTAGAAAGGAGGTTTTGGCCTACTAGAATATGAAGTAGATATAAAAATATTTGAGTCTACAGATTAAAAATGTTGATTTTATTAATAAACTAACCGAGTTTCTCGGTGTTACCCGCCGTTAATGTTGTAAATCACGAGTGACGCCGAAGATCGAAGCAAGTCTAAAAAAATAACCTTAGTTACTCCTTATCCTGATCAGCCTCTGATCCCTATCCTTATCAGCTTTCGTCAAATTCTACTCGTGCTTTATAAATGATAAATGATATTTATTTCTGTAACTAAATCTTTTCAGACATTTTTACAAGTCGGACTTTATAACTAGAAGGCGCCGGCATTTCCTACGACTCACTCTGGGAACAAACGCCGAAACAAAAAACAGAGGTGTCTTTTTTTTTTTAAGTCCGTGCACAATATTAAAGAGAACTATGTGAGTGCAGTATAGGGTCTGGGTTGGCCTTTTGAAGAAAGGACCATAGTTTTGAGTCGACCTGTCCATACAGACGGCACACTGGCCCCAGCCATCGTGTAGCCTAACCGATGTAGTCAGGATCCACAACCCGGAACACGACACTGCCGCCAGCAGGACACTTGAGTAGGCCGTGGAAACACTCAAAACCACCAGAAAATTACTAAAATATAAACTAACATTACAAGCCTACACTATACTCACATTTACAAAATTACACAAAAAAAATACTATACAATTCAATTTCAACGATTTCAACTTTCCATCAGCACTGTAGAGTGGTAGGTAAGCGTTAAATAAAAAAAAAGAACATAATTTGATATTCAGATCCCAAACTAAGATTCTTTGTTCCTGGGATCTAGTCTCTTTTAATCCAATTGGCCAAAAAACAATAATTGTAAGCTAATTAAACAAAAATAAAATCAAGTAAACAAAAGATAAACAACGTTAAAACATACATAAAGTATGTTTCAACTTACAAAATGGATCATGTTGATTTTATGTGTGAATGTGTTGGGTGTAAACTAGTAACTAAAAGGTAAACAGTTGAGAACTAGCGCGAGATTTATTAAAAATAATTTGTGGACATCATCATCACTTGAGTTCAGACTATTTGGCATTGATTTGTATTGTATATAGGGAATTAAAATTAAAATAAATAAAAGGTATGTATTAAAGTTACCGATCTGATTTCATGGAATTTTCGTTTCGCACAAAAGCTTGGAATCTGATTTTCCAGGGTGCAATGCGTTAGTAGAGAGCGGAGCGTGGTCGGCGCGTCACTACATTCTTATCGCGAATGTATTTCATTTTAGGAATAAACTCTTTTTAAAGAAATTTTTGTGAAATCTGATCAAAATATTCGTTTTTGTCTCAACTCAAGCAGAAATCACTTTTTAAATCGTTTTAAACTATTCACAATAATCTTAAATGATATCTTAGAGCTAATTAATTTTAGTGCTAATTAAAATCACAATCATTGGCTGGTGTATCCTAAGACTTGCTTCTCGATCCAAGGTATAAAGTGCGTGATCCTGGAGTAAACGCCGGGGAAACCAGCCTCCGCACACTTCCTCCCGAAGGAGACCACGCCGATTTGGTAGTAGTAGATCTTGTAGTTCACTGGTGACGACTGGACATAAAAGATTTATATATGAGGGCGCGTGATTATTTACCATAAATTACATTACTGTTAATAATGGTTTATTGTAATCAAAACTCAATGTATTAGTTTTGTTTGTTTTAGTCGATTCTGTAATCGATATTGAATGATGTTGAATGTATTTCAGTAAGAGCGAATTATTTTCGAGTAGGGTAGTCTGTAGGAGGCTACTGCGGGTACCTTGAACAGCCCACCGCACCAACGCCTCTATCCTCAAGGAGCTCGACTTTCGAGAGCGACTGTCATATCTTTGTCTCCGTAGGGTCCTCGGATATTTCAGCCATATTGCGAGGAGAGCCGATGATAACCTCGAGAGATTGATGGTTACTGGCAAAGTCGAGGGGAAAAGACCCGGAGGCCGCAGCCGCAGACCAAATTTGCTCATCCCTCAACATCACGTTCCATGCTGCCCTGCACACTGCTCAAAGCCGAGACAAATGGCGAACTGCCACTCGCAGATTGCTGACAGGTAGGGGTCACGACCCTCAAAATTGAGGATAACTAGGATGAGGATGATGATGACTGTAACAAGGAGGAGGAGGAGTCTTATGTCGCGCCACTAGTAATGGCGGTCGGTCATTCTACTGACGGCTACCGCCCGGTGCACATCTGCTAACCTATTGGCTCTTAACTCGTTTCAATCTTGTTAATCGTTTATGATTTTGAGTTAATTTGTAAGATGTTTAAATAATACGATATTGAACAACACCGCCCACGATGGATAGCCACAACTAATACCGCTGTGAAGCCTCACCTGACGCTCCGACATATTTTTTTTTGTATTACAGAGCTTTAGTTATGTATGTACAATATTAGGTTAGATAGACAGACTAAATTTGACTCCTCATCATAAACAGCGCGTTACACTGCAGAACATAGGCCTCTCCTAAGGCATATCACAGAGTCCAGTGTCTCCGGACATCTCGCGTGAGTTGTCCTGATAACTGATCAGAAGGCGTCCCACACTACGTTTGCCAAGATGCTTTTAACAAGATAATAGTTGTATAGAAACTTACAATCGGCTGCATCAGAGGTCCACCGCTGTCTCCCTGACAGGCATCCTTGCCTCCACGATTATATCCAGCGCAGAGAACTCGCTCATCGATCTTTTGTGCCTTATAAGCAGAATATGCTCGAGTACAGAACTCATTGCTGACGACTGGTATTTGTACAACTTGAAGATGTCTTGCATATGGTCCTTCTATAAAATTTATAATTGTCTGGTTTAATACTTAAATGGATTTGTAATTTGTAAATATTTGACATAGAAGACACACAAACAAGGAAACCAATATGTGCAAATCATGAAAAAAATATCCGACTCCAAATGCAATTTATGAAAGACACTCAAACAACTAAATAAGTATTTGCAAATCATACCAAAATTTGATCCGAATCGAATCTAAAACAGTACAAGAGAGTGATCTATTCAGGTCGGTTAACGGCACAGAAAACGCAACACGGTGCAGGAAAATTAATCAATAATCCTTTACCAGCCCGTAAGTGGATAGTAACTATATTACACTACAACTGATGGACAACCATGGCTTTTTTGTCTTTGTCGTATAATTTCAATTATAATCGTAAATTAATTATACGGTAGTATTTAGAGTGTTGGCAAGTATATTGGAAAACTAATTCAAACTGATATACATGTATGTGTATCAGTTTGAACATAAAGCGATGGTGACGTAATACATGAACTGGAAGAATAAATAAGTACGTATACAGTTAAACAGGTATATACTCAAGGAGAATACCTTGACCTAATTGAATATAGCAATATACTAGAGGAATTTCTACGTTTTACAAATTAAAAAACTTACTATAAGCAGTTTGTCCCCATCCGGCGATAAGTGGGGTGTAGTCCTCGAAACTTCTTGATCTCATTTCACTGTCCTTAGGAATGCAGATGGGCCTGATTAAGTCTGTAAATTAAAATGTTGCTAATGAGGTACATCTTGTTTTAATAATAATTATTAGTGGTCACCAAGAGGTTGAAATTCGACCATAATGAATTCGAATTATAAGTGGCTACATTATTAAGGTACTGTATTATGTATCGTCAAAGACCTTGGGACCTATTTTATCCCGGATTTCGCCAAGGCCACGCTACAATGTTGACTTGACAAAAGAGTATCTATGCGTGTTAGTGTGTGTAATGTTTTATTGTTGACTTTCTGATATACATACTTACAAAAAAATTTTTAATAAGTGATCGCGTTAATTCCCGTTAAAATAATATTTATTAAAAATATGTGCACTATTTCTCTTTACAACTAGTACAGTGCGAAATTTCATACTCTTTTGTCCGCATAATTTTCATGAAAAGGGGTACAAATTTCAGTTATTAATATTAAGATACCTCCAACCGAAACCAACACAACCTGCTTTATAAGGCACGAAAGGGAATCAATGTCAAATTGAAATGAAATTATGGGGAGATCGTTTTTGTTTTTTCGGAAGACGTTCCCCATTTCATCTCATCCACATTTTTTTATCATTACATTCATTACGACGACGAATTGAGGACTAGAAGACTTTTTAAATGAAGACGTTAAATACTTGACATTGGCAGAAATAGCCGTTATTATTCGACTTGTTGCCATTTCATCTAAGGAAGAAATGATGATGAAAGAAATAATGACTGCACGGTTGGCCTAGTGGCTTAAGCAGTCGCCACGCCGCTTCCTACTAAGCCAAGTGTCGTGGGTTCAAATCCCACGTAGGACAACACTTTGTGTGATTCACAATTTGTTGTTCTGAGTCTGGGTGTTCTTTGTGTCCGTTTCATGTATGTTTGTAAAGACCCCCGCGACACAGGAATTTATATTCCTAATGCGGGAGTTGTCTTTTTTGAAAAAACAAAAAGAAGTTTAAATTAAGTTAAGTAAGCCATCCATCATCACCATGGCCACGAGCTCTCCTTAAACTACTATTGCTCACCAGTAAACTCCACATCCTTGTCGAGTATCAGTATACCGATGTCGTTGGTGTAGGCAGTGGCGCTGTACTCCGCGTGTTTTATCTTCTGTTTGATCAGCACGTCAACGGGAGTCGCGCCTTCGTCTTCTCTTGCCAAGTCCAGCTCACCAAGACGTACTACGTAGCTGGAAAAGATGATTAGTCTGAATCTTCTCTTGTTTAGAGCAATAGGAATAGAGCGAAAGAGGGAAAGAGGGAAAGCTCTTACGTGAATACGTGAGTCTAAACGCAATAGAAATAATATCATCATCCTCCTAGCCTTATTCCCAATATTATTTGGGGTCGGCTACTAGTTAGAGCAGTTTTACCTGAATATCAGTTTTTACACGGAGGGACTGGCATCGGACCTCCGCAACCCTAAGGGAGAATTGAAATCCGAAGGTTGGCCACTAAGCCAACCGCACAGTCAAATAGACCATTATTGATAGTCACGGCCCGTCACCACACAGAAAAACATGTATATTTAGGTAATTAATTCATCATCATCATCATCAACAGCCTTTAACAGTCCACTGTTGGACATAGGCCTCTCCTTTGAAACAAGGTTTTGGCCTACTATACCACGCTGGCCAGACGGGTTGGTAAAGGGTTTGTTTCAAGTTGGAGAGTCTCGAGCGTGACCCCTGGGGTCGGCCCTATCGTGCGGTGCGCAAAAAGCTCTGCGCGGGGGGCCTGCCCCTCACGGAGACTCTCCAGACCAGCTTCCTGCAGGAAGTGGTCGAGGGCCTATTCCCACAGCGGGCGGAGCACACGCCCCCGTCGATGGCCGTCATGGCCGGAGGCGACGACGAAGACGAGGCTGATGTGCCGCCCGTCAGGGAATCAGAGGTAGGGGCGGCTGTTCTAAGGATTCGATCCAAGAACACCGCCCCCGGGCCAGACGGGGTACCTGCCCGAGTGCTGGCCCGAGCCCTCGATCATATGTCGGACCGCCTCAGGGGAGTGTTAGACGCTAGTCTGGCGTCCGGACGCTTCCCTGAGTGTTGGAAAAGCGGGAAGCTGGTTCTGCTCCAGAAGCCAGGTCGGTCTGCCGACTCGGTCGCGGCCTATAGGCCCATCGTGTTGCTGGACGAGGCGGGTAAGCTGTTCGAGAGGGTGCTCCACGCCCGCATCGTCCGGCACCTGCGCGAGGTGGGCCCCGATCTGTCGGACGCCCAATTTGGATTCCGGGAGGGGCATTCGACGGTCGACGCAATTCTGCGTCTGAAGGCCGCGACTGAACAGGCGGTGGGCTGCGGCGACGTGCTGTTGGCGGTGTCGTTGGACATCGCCAACGCATTCAATAGTCTGCCATTCAGCTGCATCAGGGCCGCACTCCAGTACCACGGAGTGCCGCAATACCTGGGGCGGCTAGTGGCAGACTATCTGACGGAGCGTACTGTCATGTACGAGGACCGAGAAGGAGTCTTGAGACGTCGGGCCATGTCGTGCGGTGTTCCACAGGGGTCTGTCCTCGGACCACTCCTGTGGAACATGGGATATGACTGGGTCCTGCGAGGGCGTCTCCCCCCCGGGGTCGGTGTAATTTGCTACGCCGACGACACTTTAGTGACAGCCCGGGGGTCGACCTTCGAAGAGGCGGCACGCCTGGCCACCACAGGAGTCTCCCTGGTGGTCGGGCGCATTGAGGCGCTGGGTTTGCGGGTGGCCCTAGAAAAGACGGAAGCCCTACTTTTCCATGGGCCCCGTCGTGGTCCACCCGCCGGCGCCTCCATCGAGGTCAACTCGGTCCTCGTACCGGTCCGGGCCCACTTAAAGTATCTGGGTCTGGTCCTAGACGGTAGGTGGCTCTTCGACGAGCACTTCCAACAGCTTGCTCCGAAGCTGATCGGCACTGCCTCCTTCCTTGGGCGTCTTTTGCCCAATCTGGGAGGAGCCAGTGTCGCCACGAGGCAGCTGTACACGGGGGTTGTCCGGTCTATGGCACTCTATGGTGCACCGGTGTGGGCGGCGGCTCTGACCGAGCAGAATAGGGCGCGCCTCAGGCGGCCTCAGAGAACTCTGGCGGTCAGAGCCATACGGGGCTACCGCACCGTATCGACGGAGGCGGCGTGCGCCCTGGCCGGAACACCCCCGTGGGATTTGGAGGCGGAAGTGCTCGCCGACGTTTATCGGCGAGTGGCTAACTACCGGGCGGAGAGTGGTGGAGTTGGACCTCCGCCCGAGGACGTGCGCGAGTGGCGCGAAGCCGCTCACCGAGCCACGATGGATCGCTGGTCGGTCCGGCTGGAGACTCCACGTGCTGGCTTCGCCACCGTAGAGGCGCTTCAGCCGGTCATCGGCGAATGGGCAGTGCGGCAGCACGGGACCCTTACCTTCCGACTGACGCAGGTTCTTTCCGGGCATGGTTGCTTCGGAAAGTACCTGCACTCGGTCGCCAGGAGGGAATTGAGTCCCGCCTGCCACCACTGCGACTGCAGTGAGGATTCGGCTCATCACACGCTGGCGGTCTGCCCCGCATGGGAGACGCAGCGCCGGGTCCTCACTGCAGTCATCGGAGGGGATCTCTCGCTGCCGGCCGTCGTTCGTTCCATGGTCGGCAGCGAGAGCTCATTTACCGCGGTCGCAACCTTCTGCGAGGACGTAATCACGCAGAAGGAGGCGGCGGAGAAGGCCCGGGAGGACGACATCCAATCGGACCAGATTCGCCGCCGGCGACTCGGGCGGCGGAGGCGCGAACATCTGCGCCTCATGCCGCCTTGAGTGTGGCCGCGGGTGGACGGGACGGGTTATCCCTCCATCCGCATTATGTGGCCAGCCGCGAGGGGGCGGCGTCGGTGTGTGCCGGACGCCGCCTAAGAGAGGGTCGTCAAACAGAGACGGTGCCCGCATCAGGAGCGGGCAGGCGCTGGAGAAGTTCAGAAGGAGATCCCACCCTGGACTTCTCCTACTCCTAAATGGAGAAGCGCGGAGAGGGCACACTGTGTGTTTTTTAGTCGGTTCAAGTCCGACACACCACCCCGCCGTAACCCCCGGTGGGGTGACGGTCCATGATGATTTTTCACACACTAAAAAAAAAAAAAAAAAAAAAAAAAGGGTTTGTTTCAAGTTCTCCTTCTCTTGGCAGTGATGTTAGCTGCTTATTTTGTTCCTTTAGTCGCCTCTTACGACACCCATGGAATGAATAGGGGTGGTGACAATTTGTATTCTTAAATCGTCACCACACGGAATTAACTTAATTAAATGTTATTTACTAATATTAAATTCAGCGGCTATATTTAAAATAGTTTATCCACAAATATTGACAGGAAAACACAATTACTTCTGAGTACTTGTTACAATATGTATTTGTCGAAAATAACGTACATTAATAAGTCGATGTATTATCCGTATTATTGTTTCAAACAAATACCTAACCTAAACTTATCGTATTTAGGTACCTACTTGTAATATATTTTTAACAAAAACACGACATTCCATAATAATAATTTAACAAAAAGAAACCGACTTCATAGAAAACCTATTCCGAGGACCCAAATCACGACAATTGTGCCTATGATATTTGAGGAGTTCCCTTGATTTCCTTGGGATCCCATCATCAGATCCCGATATGGTGACGATGGGACCACCTGTAAGCTACGCCCATTCCAATGCAAAAATAATTTTTGAAATCGGTTCATAAACGACGAAATTATCGCTGAACATACATAAAAAAAAGCTTCCGACGAATTGAGAACCTCTTCTTTTTTGAAGTCGCTTAAAAATGAAACTGTTTTCAATACGCTTAAATGGCGATAGAATACAATATTAAGCTGTATCTTCCCTCCAGTTCCTATGTTCATTCTAGATCACGTTCTTCAAATTAAAATATACCATCTTTTTATATTGAGTCGCGTTAACCTAGCAATTAGCGTACGTGGCTGTCAGTCAAGAGGTCTCTGTTTTAAAACGCGGGTCGGGCCTAAAAGTGTTCTTCTTAGGTTTTTCTAAAGAAAAAACAATATATAAAACAGTTCCGTTAGTGACTGACAGACAACGCATAGCCAATACTACTGGATACAGGAAGTTGAAAAAAGCGGCCAAGTGCGAGTCGGACTCGCCCATGAAGGGTTCCGTAGCATCATATAAAAGTTTTTGTAGTTCGTTGTAACTTTCATCAATGTTTTAATAATAGTGTTTTGATTGAAAGAAATGTAAATTGCGGTTTATGATTTATGACGTATTTAAAAAAAAACTACTTACTAGATCTCGTTCGAATCAATTTTCGTTGGAAGTTTGCATGGTAATGTACATCATATATTTTTTTTAGTTTTATCATTCTCATATTTTAGAAGTTACACACACACATTTTACCACTAAGGAAGTGTCTCTCGCGCAAACTATTCAGTTTAGAAAAAAATAATATTAGAAACCTCAATATCATTTTTGAAGACCTATACATAGACACATATGGTTTTTAATAAAAAAATATATTTGAGTTTCAGTTCAAAGTATGGGGACCCCCAAAATTTATTGCTTTATCGATTTTTGTGTAATAATAAATGCGGTTCACAGTATACATCTACTGACCAAGTTTCAACAGTATACTTAAGGATTTTGTTGACCTTACAAACATACATACAACGGACACAATGAATACCCAGACTCAGGACAACAATTTGTGGATCACAAAAAGTGTTGTTCCATTGGTGCAGTAGTGAGCGGCGTGGCGACCGCTTAAACCACTAGGCCAATTACAAACAATCCCAAAATATATTCCAGCAAGGCAGTTATTATAACTTACAGGTCATTTTCATGGTTGTGAATGCAGTGGGCAGCTGTGAGGATATGGTGAGAACTGATGAGGGAACCTCCGCACAGCCAGTCGGTAGCGCCAAAGCGATTCTTGTATCCCAAAAGAGCCATCCAGGGGAAATCACCTGGTGGGTTAAATGTCAATAAATAAATATTTCGGACATCTTACACATAACGCATTTGTCTAGTACCCATAATACAAACTCTGCTTGTTTGTATTAAGGGTACTAGACTACTGATATAAATAAATAAACATACTTTTTTGCGCATCACACAATCGTTTGGTCCGACCCGGGAATCAAACCCGAGACTTCAAGCACAGCAGTCGCATACGCTACTATTGGGCCACCACCACCATAACTCA
Organism: Phragmatobia fuliginosa; assembly: GCA_932526445.1. NCBI lineage: Eukaryota > Metazoa > Arthropoda > Insecta > Lepidoptera > Erebidae > Phragmatobia > Phragmatobia fuliginosa. The sequence continues at coordinate 1,633,335 of OW052078.1, read as the reverse complement.
TAGCGTCCCACTGCTGGGCTAGTACGTTCCCACGCTAGCCGAGTGCGGTAATATTGCCGTTGGATGTTTTTAAGCAGCCCGAAGTTTTTAAGCTTTACGACTGTTATCTTATGATAACAACCGGGACCGACTGCTTAACGTGACCTCCGAATCACGGAAACGCTCATAACATATCATGCCACAAACGGTCACCCATCTAGGTACCGACCGCGCCGTCGATGCTTACCCTCAGTGATTGTTTCCCATCACCTAAGGCCACATGACTATGAGTGCTCTGGGTATTACGGCGGCCTATTCAGGTGCTTCTGCATCTTTGGACCTCTGGTCTTGTATTCACCAACAAAACAAGACACTTGTGTGAGTGGGTAATACCGCCTTTGTTAAACCAGTTCATAATGTGGGTTCAACGAATTCTTACACCAAGAAGCAAAAAAAAATGACCTGACTGATATGAGTTTAGAGACGCCTTCGTGATGTGCAAGTTGTATCTACCCGCACTTGTACATCATGAAGGCGTCGCTAAACTCACATCAGCTACCCGTGACCACAAGCGGTATAACAAGTATGAAACGTCGGAAAGTGAATGTTATCTTAACCTTTTTGGTTTTATCACGAATAAGTTCCGTTTACTGCAAAAAATATGAGTATGTAACAGTTAGAAATGACCATGTTTTCAGTTCAGCCTATCGCCGTTTATGGCTGAACAAAGGGCAGTTGGTAAGGAATGCCAACCACCCTGGTATTGCACAGTTCACATCACTACGCTTGTCTCGTGTGAGGAACTGAGGATCGGACTCATGACCTCTGGCTTTGAAGTCAAAATTTTCAACTATTAGACCTCAAACCCAATTCTTTCGTAATTTATTCTAAGGCCTGATGTACTTCTCCAATTATCTCTTACCCAACTTAGCTTTCTCTCCTCCAACAATACGGCCGAAACTCGCACTGCTCACTCCACACACGGGAGGATCAGGCAGAGAGTCTATAAAGTCTCCCGCAGCTGTCTTAGACATTGCTGGTACTGGTGCTGGTGTGGTAGTGGTGGTAGTAGAGGTGGGGCGTTGTGGTGGTGCAGTGAATATTCCAAGGATGGGACAGCAGACCTGTTGAAGAATAATTATATTATAATAATTACCGTAATGCTAATGGAGGTTAGAGCTATTTAATTTTAGATAATAACTGGCTGAGTTCCGTGGTGCTATTTGTGGTAATAGATGTAAGGGCCACAGCATACTACCTTTTTTTTTTTTTTTTTTTTTTTTTTTTTATATTAGCTGCCAAAATGACTCTGCCCTGCCTGATGGAAAGCATGAACAGAATCCAGAAGTGAAGGCCACCATCCTCACTGCCACAACGGATAGTGCAGTACGGTGACCCACACTATGGCGGCCTAGTAAGATGCTTTTTCACGCCCCGCTTGAAGGACCCGGGGTCATAGAAGGGAGGAAACACATGCGCTGGTAGAGAGTTCCAGGTTTTAACTGCTCGGCACAGAAAGGAAGAACCGAACCGTTTAGTTCGAGAGCGTATGTCAACCACTCTGAAGCGGTGGCTTCCGAAGCCTGCACGTGTTGTCCTGTATAGGAAAGGGGAAGGGGGGACCAGTTGGAACAACTCTTCAGAACACTCTCCATGATGTAAGCGATAGAGGACTGCCATGGAGGCGACATTTCTTCGCAGCTGCAGGGGCTCAAGGGACTCGGTGACTTCGTTACTGTCGATAATGCGGATTGCTCGCCGCTGCAACCGATCGAGAGCGTCAAACAAATACTGGGCGGATCCATCGCAAAGATGAGAGCAGTACTCCACGCACGAACGAACCTGGGTCTTGTAAAGAAGACACAGATGCTCGGGCGCGAAGAAACGTCTCACCCTATTCAGTACGCCCAACTTCCGCGATGCCGCCTTAATGACGCTCTCAATGTATTCACGCAGGTTGAGATCATGACAGATATCCACCCCCAGGATACTGAGCCTATCCTGCAGTGGCAGTTGAGTGCTCTGAAAAGTAGGGAGGGGAAGAAAGGGAGACTTCTTGGTAGAGATCGCGCATACCTGTGTTTTCTTGGCGTTGAACTCGACCAGATTCTCATTTCCCCATTGAGAGATGCAGCTGAGAACCCGGTCAAGCTCAGCGACAAGCTCCCGCCGTTTTTCCTCAATGTCTGCTAGCTTGGCTGTAGGGTGTCCAAAATATCGCCCATGAACTGTGCTATCGTCTGCATAGCAATGTATGTTGCCAAGGGCTAACATATCATTGATATGCAGAAGAAACAGTGTGGGCGACAGGACGGAGCCCTGAGGTACACCAGCGTTTACCTGTCTAAAATCAGAGGCCGCGCCGTCGCAAAGGACCCTAATGCGGCGTTGGTGCAGGAAGGCGGCGACCCAGTCGCAGAGTTTGCGGGGCAGGCCGAATGTGGGAAGTTTGGAGAGAAGCGACCGGTGCCAGACCCTATCAAAGGCCTTGGCCATGTCGAGGCTGATTGCCAATGACTCGCCTTGCCTATCAATAGCCTCACCCCAAAGGTGTGTTACATACGCTAAAAGATCACCCGTAGATCGGTTCGGCCTAAATCCATATTGCCGATCATTTAGTAGGGAGTGATCTTCTAGGTACTTGACCAATTGTCTATTGATGATCCGTTCGAGCACCTTGCAGAGGATGGAAGTGATGGCTATTGGTCGGTAATTGGCCGGATCGGAGCGCTCGCCTTTTTTGGGGACAGGCTGAACATTCGCCTCTCTCCAGGCCTCCGGGACAATTCCTGAGGAATAGGACAGCCGATACAAGCGCGTCAATACTGGAGACAACTCTGGGGCGCAGTTCTTGAGAACCACCGCTGGGATACCGTCGGGTCCACTGGCTTTCCGAACGTCGAGTGACCGCAGCTCTATAAAGACATCCCTTTGCCGAATACGAATGTCCCGCATAGTGGAGTCGCAGATCGGAATCGTAGGCGGATGCACGCCACGGTCATCGATTCGGGAGTTAGCCGCAAAGAGATCGACAAGCAACTGAGCTTTCTCTTGCGGCTCATGAGCAAGTGTTCCGTCGGGATATTTCAGCGGTGGTAGCGAGGGCTGGCAGTGGTTAGCTTGCACAGCTTTAGCCAGTCGCCAGAACTTACGGCTACCCGTAGGGTGTGAAATGAGTTCCTGGCCAATCTGTGCAATGCGCTGGGCATCCGCTCTTTTGTAAGCCCTCTTGCAATTCCTTGTGGCTTTGTTAAACGCTGCTTTGAAGTGATCGATGTCAGGGTCGCCTTGAGCGCGGGCCCTGGCCCATGCACGATAGGCTGATTGCTTAAGTGCAACCGCATGAGAGCACTCGCTATTGAACCAGGGACGGGTCTTCGTGCTGACGACATCACTGTGGGGAATATAATATTCCATACCGACAGTGATCTCATCAACAATGGCAGACACACTTTGCGACAGATCTCTTTCTTTGAAGCAGCGTTGAGCCCATGGGATGGATGCAAAGTACTCCCGCATTCCATCCCAATCTGCTGACGAGTAGTGCCATAGTCGTCGTGATGCAGTCACAGGTCGTGGCGGAGCATCAAGGGGCACCGCGGTAGACACCAGGCAGTGATCGGAGGATCCCAGGGGGGCAAGAACCGTTGTACTGTACTGCGCTGGGTGACTCGTCAGCAGAAGGTCAAGCAAGGAGGGCGCCTGGCTCGGTATGTCTGGTATCCTGGTGGGCTGGAGTACCAGTTGGGTGAGGTCATGCGTGAGAGCGAATGCGTGGGCGGTTCGACCAGCATGGTCAGTTCTGGGAGATCCCAACCAGGACTCATGGTGTGCGTTAAAGTCTCCCAGAAGCACCAGTTCGGCAGTTGGGAACTGCTCTTGCGCTCTATCCACTGCCAGACTTATATGATCGAATAGACGAGTTGTCTCCGAGTCTCCTGTGTGGGAACGGTAAAGGCACACGTAAATTCGGCTCGTAGAGCCGGAATCCACGTGCACCCCGAGGATGGAGAAGGATGGATCCTCAAGGCAGCGCAGACGGCGACAACAAACATCCGCCCTGACGAAAAGACACACCCCAGCCTTCGCGAGGAAGCTCTCCTCAAGCTGGTATCCAGGATAGAGGAGATATGTCGTGTCGGCAGGGCGGCGTATCTGTGTCTCCGTTAGAAAGAGCATAGCCGGCCGTACCGTCTCAAGGTGCTGGTGGACGGCATTGAGGTTTGCATGGAGTCCACGAATATTTGTGAACTCCACCTCAAAAAGCGGGTTGGTGGGAAAAGTGGATGCCGCTGTGGTACTTATATGCCTTCTCTTTGTTGCTGCCATGGTTTGGTTAGTGTAGGGATAAGGGGACGTGAAAGGCATGACAGTCATCGTGGCAGTGTTTGACCGAGACTCGGAAGACTGTGTCGTCATGTAACGGTGAGGCAAGACGGTGACCGAACCGTCGGACGGAAGGGCCCCCGTACCCTCCCGGAAGTGGTCGCCGGGTCCCACCGTCCGGTCACCAACCGGCACGACGAGCCACTCCGAGATTATGCGCGACCTGACGGGGCAGCCTCCCGAGGTGGTTAGCCGCGGTTGGGCCCCTCTCTATGCCGCGGGCGGCCAGCGGCACCACCGTTTCTACAGGTCTCCCTGGCCGACGGTTCGACCCACGTCTCCCCCACAATGACTCCACAGAATTCCACTGCTCACACACATACCCCGATAACTGTCACCCCTGCATCTTTGGGCCTCCGGTCTCGCACCCACCATCGAAACACGAGCAGCACGAGTGCTGTCATTTTAGGCTGGCGTTTTGTGCGAGGGTAGTACCGCCCCGGTCGAGCCGGCCCATTCATGCTGAAATCAGCGTGGCTCTACTACCTAATTAGCTACTAGCTACTTTTAGCATCGGCGATCGGCGATTTGGCGACTGCATCGATGTTGCATCGTTCGATCGCGGAATCGGAAACGCGCGGTTTGGCGACTGCTTAGATGCCATATCGATGCTACCGGCATCCGAATGTGTGCGGAGAGTATCGTTCAGCTGCTGTGTCGCGCTTCTAAAAAGCGACTCAATCTCCGCGTTTGGCGTTTTAAGTGTGTGGTGTAGAGCGTTCGGTCGCCATATTTAGCTTCTATAAAGCGACTAGTTGCCGATCACCGATGCTAAAAGTAGCTAGTGTGCTGTGGCCCTAAATGGCGAGTAACACCGCGGAGTGGACAACCCATACTATCAACAACCCATACTATCAACAACCCATACTATCAACAACCCATACTATCAACAACCCATACTATCAACAACCCATACTATCAACAACCCATACTATCAACAACCCATACTATCAACAACCCATAACGTCCCACTGCTGGGCTCGAGTCTCCTCTCAGGAGAAGGTTAAGACGTCCCCACGCTTTCCGAGTTTGGGCTGGGGACTGGCAAGAGAGGATGTGGATATGTATTCTTGCTGTTGGATGTTATTAAGCCGCCTGAAGGCGATAAATAAATTTCGGACATCTTACACACATCGTCATCTAGTCCCAAATTAAGCGGAGAAATTTGCATCAGTCCTCTAACATGGTGTATAGTATATTAGTGGCAGCACCTTACCCCCATATCAGGTTTATAAACATTAAAATTATGTAAACATTGGCGATTTCAAAGGAGTGGCCGCTCGTTTTTATTGCCATGTTCTTTTCTCCGGCTCTACCTATTGTTTGCGAACATGGCATAAATGTACATGTAGAATCTTGACCTGCCACAAGAGATGTATTGCATCCTAAGTGAATAAAGAATTTGGAATTTGAATTTGAATTTATTATGGGTACTAAACAACTGATATAAATACGTAAACATACTTTCTTTTTGCAAATACATACATATTATACATAATTAAGCTTTCGACTGATATCTTATGATAACAACCGGGACCGACAGCTTAACGTGACTTCCGAATCAGCGAAACGCTTATGAAATGTCATGCCACAAACGGTTACCCATCTACTATACTACACTCGGTTCCAAAAATTACGGGTCAGTCACAAGAATTGAAATACCTCCAGAACTGTAAAAGCTAGATCAATGAAATAAAAAACAGAATAAAGACTTTTTAGTTGCGCTTCTAATAGCATATTATTTAAACTGGTTGATGAAAAAAAATTCATTAGAAAAACAAAATTTAAAAAAATGACTATTTTTAAAAACAAAATTTTTGTTTCATGTCATTATGGATGCTTTCCATTTCTATTCTGTCACAAAAAAAATTATCGTGAACGTCTTCCACGTGCATAATTATTATTCTGTGAGGTGAAGCATGGCAGTCACGCTAGAGGAATGTACCAGAATCCTAACTTTTTTGGAACTTGGGCGGAGCCAGCGTGAAACAGCCAGAAACATTGGTGTATCTTTGTCGACTGTTCAGCGGGTAGTCCAGCGGTACCAAGAGACCGGATCACACCTTAGAAGACCAGGAAATGGCAGACCAAGATGCACAACGGCCAGGGAAGACAGACAACTGGTGGCTACAATGCTCCGAAATCGTTTTCAAACTGCTGTTGGTCTAAAAACTCACTTTATTCGCTTTGGAGGTGGCAATTTAAGCGCTCAAACAGTAAGAAGACGTCTTGCTGAAGCAAATTTGAAACCATTGAGGCCCGCAAATGGCCCCAAACTGGAACGGGGACATCGAATTGCAAGACAGAGATACGTGCGCGAACACCTAAACTGGACACTAGACGATTGGTCTAGGGTAATGTTCACGGACGAGTCTAAATTCATGCTTTATAAGCATGATGGTAGGCAGTTGGTGTACAGAAGACCAGGGGAGCGCTTCCATCAAGCGTGTGTGGAGGAAAAAGTGGCGTACGGTGGAGGCTCCGTACAAGTTTGGGCTGGGATTTCTGCTGAGGCCCGCACCGAGCTGGTGCTCATTCAAAATGGAACTCTAAATGCAGAGAGGTACGTGGAAGAGATCCTCAATGAACATGTAGGTCCTTTCATGGCCAAGATGGACCGGCATGGCATATTAATGCATGATAATGCGCGTCCCCATACCGCCAGAATTGTACATGACTACCTTGAAGAGGTCGGTATCGAACTCATGCAGTGGCCAGCGCGAAGCCCGGACTTAAACCCCATCGAGCACACCTGGGACGAGCTTCAGAGATGCGTGAAAGGTCGAAACCCCCCACCAATCACGCTTCCCGAGCTCATACAAGCACTGGTGGAGGAATGGGAAGGTATTCCTCAGCACCGGCTCCGAAATTTGGTGTACAGCATGCCTAATCGCCTGGAAGCTGTCAGAAGAGCTCGTGGAGGCAATACAAAGTATTAAATGAAGAAAGTGATGAAAAACAGCAAAAAAACAATCATAAAAAAAATGTAATCTTAAGAAAAATATGACTACTTTAGTTTTTTTTTAATTTAAGATTAATATTGTGGGTGTAACTAAGTTTTATTTTATTTTTTATCTGTATAATTAAATTCTCAATTGAACAGTCTTCGTTTCATTAGGATGGCATACGTAGTTCGGGAGATATTCGGGTTTATGTGACTGACCCGTTATTTTTGGAACCGGCTTTATATACTGACCGCTCCGTCGTTGCTTACCCTCAGTGATTGTTTCCAATCATCTAAGGTTACTTGGGCTATAAGCGTTACACATAACATACACATTTAAACATGTATATTTAGGTAATTAATAAGGTGTTATTTACAAATATTTAAGACAGAGGCTATAGTATTTGAAACATTGTTTATTTATCCTCCTCTCCATTATCCTCCATCTGACGGCTCCTTTAAATAGGAATCAAGAACAAGAACAAAATACTAATTAAATTGAGGAAAATTCTACATACCATTGGGCCATTTTTGTCATCGAAGCCACAGTGAGCCTTCCTCAAGATCTGGGTGACCTCCGGCGTGACTTTTTGCACCAGCATCAGATACGGCTTGCAGTTAAAGAATGAAATACACCTGCCTGCACCACCGTGGACGGTATCACAGCTCGTTCCTTCAGCAAGTTTAAGAACAAAAATTGATAATTAAACACTTTACAACATTAAACAATGACTGCACGGTTGGCCTAGTGATTTAAACGGTTGAGAAGGCCCGGGAGGACGACATCCCATCGGACCTGATTCGCCGCCGGCAAACCGGGTGGCGGAGGCGCGAACATCTGCGCCTCATGCCGCCTTGAGTGTGGCCGCGGGTGGACGGGACGAGTTTTCCCTCCACCCGCATTATGTGGCCAACCGCGAGGGGGCGGCGTCGGTGTGTGCCGGACGCCGAACAGAGACGCCGAGAAGAGAGCGTCGTCGAACAGAGACGGTGCCCGCATCAGGAGCGAGCAGGCGCTGGAGAAGTTCAGAAGTAGATCCCACCCTGGACTTCTCCTCCTAAACGAAGAAGCGCAGAGAGGGCACACTGTGTGGTTTTTAGTCGGTTCAAGTCCGACACACCACCCCGCCGTAACCCCCGGCTGGGTGACGGTCCATGATGATTTGCCACACATAAAAAAAAAACTGGTTTAAACGGTTGCCACGCCGCTTTATTTATTTTTATTTATGTTCTGCTGCGTATTCATAAATTTTGGTTATCCTATTAAATTAATTCGAATCAGAGATGTGTTGGTTATGTGAATTAATTTGAAGCTAGTTACACTTGACGTTATTTTCCAGACTCTAGATGGATCACCGTTTTGACTTATGAACAAATTGTACATTCTTACAAACCTTCTTCCAGCGATTTCCCCATTGCTGTTATAGGTGCGGTTGTGGTAGTGGTGGTAGTCGTGGTGGTGGTAGTAGTCGTAGTAGTAGTAGAGGTGGGACAGCAGACCTGTGGAAGAATAATTTTAGTAACTAGAGATTTAAGTATTTTTTATGTAAGCCGGAGCAATTGGGTAAGTGTTCGTTTTATATAACAATAATACTATATGACTTCCAGCATTTCATACAGAGGGGTTCATCATCATCCACAGGAGAGCATGTGTAAAATTCAAGAGTAGGGATCACCATCCTCATTTTTTTTTATATTTAAACCTTCCAAAGTGACTCTACTCTGATGGAAAGTGTAGTGTATGTGTCACTATTGTTATTCATTCACTCGTTCACTATGAATGAATGAGAAGAAAGCATTATGTCATCTCCAGTGTGCGTGCGGTCCTGCCAGTTGAGTCGACTGTTAGCGACGATAGCGAGTGGGCGCGTGCCACTTCTCTTGGCCTCCAGAGGCCAGGTGAATGATGCAGAATGATTTGACCTCCAGTCTCACACTCACCGACGTAATACGAAAGCAGGAATGCTGGCATTATTAGGATGGTCTTCTGTGTGAGGGTAGTACTGCCCCGATTGAGCAACCGAGTGGGGCAAGCAAAGGGCGTGTGTGGGACTCCCTGGCAACCGGTTTACCTACTAAACCCCGCGGCGGCCTACCTCCGCAGTCGGGAGGAACACCAGGATCGCATCAGCGGCTTCTGGTACCAATGTGAATGAAATACAATTTGTGAATGAGATAATGTACCATGGTTACCCTCTCTATGGCGGCTTAGTTATCATTGGGCTTTCAGTCTCACACTCACCATCGAAATACGACATCACAATTACTAATATATCATTTTTAGGTACGTCTTCTGTGTGAGGATAGGACTTACTGTCCCGGCCCATTCATGCTGAGATCTTGGCCACGCTGGCCAGATGGATTGTCATACTCTTTGTTTCAAATGCCAATGCTCTCTTCAGTAGTGTTGTCTTACATAGTTATCTCTCTTGATCAGTTCTGACGTCACCACGCTGAAGACGGAGAAGAAAATGTGACCTGAATTAAGGAAAAATCATCGTACCTTTGGAGTGTTGCCTTCGAATCCGCAGTGAGCCTTTCTCAAGATCTGAGTGGCCTGCGACCCAACTTCTTTCACGAGCTTTAGATATGGCTGACAGTCATAAATAGAAATGCAGTTACCTACACTACCATCAACGGTATCACAGGTCTCTCCTACAACAAGATAAAGAACAAAAATTAGAAAAAAAATTAGTTAATAGCTCAAATTATTTATGTATTTGACGAATGGCATTCAGCCGTGTAATATCAGCTATTTCTGCCAATGTCAAGTATTTCAACGTCTTCAATTGTAAAGTCTTCTAGTTGTCGTCATAATGAATTTAATAATAGAAAAATGTGGATGATATAAAATGGAGACCGTCTTCCGAAAAAACAAAAAACTATCTCCCAACATTTGATGTAAACGTGTTCATATCTATTGACATATTTTGATATACAGGATGAATTTTTGAGACGGGACAGTAAGGACAGGTACCTTAACCGTTATAGTTACAGGAAAACGCGTTTAGGAGACTATCTATATTTTTTTATGATATTCTGAACTGCATTTACAGATTTTGGAAAAAATGTACAGCCAGCAAGAAAATGGTCATTTTATACAAAAACTTTTTTTATACCAATCGATCCTATTTTTTTTAAGGATCAAAAGTCTCTACTGGACCGACTGAGGATTGAGTACCAGAAATGTCAGAAAACGCATAAAAACTTTTCCCATACATTTGTACGGAAATAAATCATTTTAAAATGTATTTTATATTAAGACACAGACAAACATAACTTACATTTAGATGTTCTACGAAATAAATTACTTAAAAGACCGCCGTTTTAACGAATAGATAAGTTCACTCATTTTTGTACTGAGCTAGTAGCAGCCGATAATTTTCTTGGATAGATTATATTTAAAATCGTTGTTATATGTGTATGACTGTATTCAATTGAATCAATTTCCATTTCTGTATGTTATCATAACATTTATGTAGCTTAGTTACCACAAATAAACTACTCCAACCGCAAATATCCTTGATCCCATTCGCGAATACATGCACGGTCTGTATCATACTTAGTTAAAATATAACTTGTAAGTTATGAATACTAGTGACAAGTGTCATAGAGATCAAGTATTATCAAACTATTTAACACCTTAGAGTTTGAAAAGATCAATTTAGGTATCAAATGCTATGTGATGAATTAAATTGAAAAATAAAGTAGAATTTAAGGAGAGCTACTTTCATATCAAATTAGATTTTTAAAATCAATATATAATATCTGGATAGTTTACACAGATATTTACCGCACAAACAAATAAAAAATAATAAATGTGTCCAATAGTAACTACTATTTTACCCTACTACGGAAAAGTGAAAAGGAAGGGTAATAATAATAATATCTTTTATTGTTCTCTCAAACACAGCTATGAAAAACAATGTTAAAGTAGGTTTTAGTCATGATACAATAAAACGAGGTATGGCACTCCGAGACTCGCTGATGACGTAGGTCACACAAGACAAGACATCTCTTTATAATTTTGGGGAAAATTTATCACTTTGGGGAAATTTAAAAAAAATATCCCCAAAGTTAATATCATTACTCATTGATAGTGATAAACTTTCCACAATAAATATTAGAGAAGGTGTGTTATGTCACCTATCTCATCACCGTGTCTCGGAGTGCCATTCCTTGTTTTATTGTATCCTGATTTTACTTTTATATATGTATACTGTTGACCCAGCGAACTTCGTACCGCCCAACTTTAAAATTCCAGAACTTGATCGCAGCGCCACCTACTGGGTTCAATTGCGAATCTAAACCATTCTCAGATCCCCTTGAACACACACAAAAAATTTCATCAAAATCGGTCCAGTCGTTTGAGAGAAGTTCAGTGACATACACACTCACAGAAGAATTATATATATAAAGATGTCTACCATTGTATCTAACTCTGCCTGAAAGAAGGCATGAGTAGAATCCAGAAGTAAGGGTAATAATAAATTATGTATTCTGTGATAAAAATGCCATTCATTTCGGACTTCGTCCATATTTTATCGGAGTTAGTACTAATAGTTTGAGCCTCGTGTTAGTAAAAAAAAAAGTTTTAAAAAGCTTATCAAACACGCTTTTAAACTAAAAAGTAGAATATAATTTTAATGTAACAAATGAAAATATTTCAATACTTAACGTCGTAAACCATTTTTTTTAGAAAGACTAATTTGTTTAAAAAATTACAAACTTTAATCGTTTAAAGTCGATTCCTCTGACCCACTTTAAACGGCCACATATCGTTATCTGGTTATATAATATTATTATTACAAACATACAGGTGAAGCTAATAAAAGCGTGTATAAAATACAGATAGGTCTTCAAGTAATGTCCGACGTGTAAAACGACGTGCTATGGTTGTATAGCAACTATCCTCATTGTGAATGCATAATATTCAGCATGGTGACCCACACCAGCCACCACCCGAATGATTGAGCATCGGGTCTTTCACTCACCAAATAAGATGACCGCACGAATGCTATCATTTTAATTTAGACTTCTTATTACGAGTGAGTCTGTGTGAGAGTGGTATATGTACCACGTATTTAGAACTAGGGTGTCCCCTTTTTTTTTTTTCTGTGCGGAAATCGGATACCACCAGTTGGTGGTTATGTCGGACTTGAACCGACCAAAACCGCACACCGTCTCAGGTACCAATGGCCGGGGAACCATGTGTACCCTAGGAAGGAATTCCCTGGAACCCCGGATTACCTCGGGCCGTCTACCTACGGCTAGTAGATGACCCTCTTCATAGAAAAAGCGCATGGCGCATCCACCCCGGCCTGCTTCTGCTAGGGTGACAGATTGCCTCACCTGTCACCCCCAGGCTAGCGCTTATGGAGGACGGAGATCGTTCTGCGACCTCCGGCGCCTGAGTCGTCTGCGGTACCGGGCCCGTTCCCGGGGCCCGGTGGACCGGAAGGGTTCTAAGCCTCTCCCGGTCCCGCTCCGCCATCTCCTTCGCCAAGCTAGGGTGTCCCCTAGCTCTAAATACGTGGTACAAATACAAATACACACCAGAAGCCGCTGATGCGATCCTGGTGTTCCTCTCGACTACCGAGGTATGGTATAGTGCCAAAAGCTTTTCCCGTGAAAATAAAAATAAGTTATTTAGAGCTGTATGATGACAAATTACCAGCCTCTCCTAACTCTACACAATTTATGGAATAATAGTTTTGGTAATAGTAGTTGGATAATATTATATGTGTTTGTATTATTCATAGAGCAACAAAGGCCTGCGGACAGGAGGTGAGTAGCCATATCGTCCCTTTACACACTTTTTTTAGATTCACCTGCATGTTTGTATGTTTGTAACAGACTCCTTTGGGTGCCAGTTTTACCAACTTTAAACGGCCAGATTACGTTCAAACTTTGTAGATTTATCGAGGACCGATGGCAATACACTAATTTGAAAAAAAAAATTAAAAAATAGTCTTTTAATATTTTTCTAAAAAAATAATAATTAAAAAAAACTAAACACACGCTTTATGTAAAAAAGCGTTGGGTGCTTTCTGAAAATATTTCAATAACGTTGCCCCACGCTTTTTACATGAAAATTATTTTCTACTTTTTTTTATGTATGCTCAGCGATAATTTCGTCGTTTATGAACCGATTTAAAAAATCTTTTTGCATTGGAATGAGCGTAGCTTACAAGTGGTCCCATTGTCACCATATCGGGATCTGATGATGGGATCCCAAGGAAATCGAGGGAACTCCTCAAATATCATAGGCACAATTGTCGCGATTTGGGTACTCGGAATAGATCGGGTTTTTCATTGAAGTCAGTTCCTTTTTGTTAAAATTATTAGTTTGAAAGCGTGTTTTTTTAGTTTTTTAAAACTATTTTATTTTTCGATACAAAACAGTCTGTCTATAAATTTATTGCGGGGAAAAACTTCACACATACAAATTTTAGACTCACACATGTAAACAATCGTCTGACACTCATCTTATTCTTCCTAGCCTTTATTCCCAATATTATTTGGGGTCAGCTTACTAGTTTAACAGGTTTTACCTGAATTTCAATTTTTACTTCAGAATTTATTTCAATTTTAGGGCATCGACCCTCCGCAAATCTAAAGGAGAACTGAAAGTTGAAGGTTGAACTAGTTGTAAGTATATTCGAGGGCACTGACTTCCTAATAACGATTGCCATAAATGTTCATGACAACTGGGACCGACGGCTTAACTAGCTCTCCATGACATCTTTTCACAAAGTTTTTTGACACTAAGCGTCAAATGTGCGTCTATTTTGACACTAAGTGTCAAAGACGAAAAAAGATAAACTCACCAAATTGACAGCACACTGTTTGAAAAATCACACAAGCACAGAGCAACACACAAAAAGTCTTCGCCATTGTCACTGATAACAACGCCAAAAATGAAAAAAATAAACTTATGTGAAAATGGCTGCGTTCACTTCAAGAGTCAATTTTGCACTGACAGTGAACTCGATCAAGTAAATTTATTACAATTAATTATGTAATTACGTCACTACGGAGGCAACTGAAAATTGGAGGTACTTCTGATATACAAATGTACGTAAATATGAGTAACACGGAATTAGGGAAGTTGGGTGTTTTTATCAGTAACTCTGTGTTTTGCTCATGGCTTACTGAAATAAATGTAAACTGGGTGTGTTTAAAATGCGTCTGTGTAGACCTGTCAATGACGTTGTCTATGAAAGTTCATATTTGTAAGTTGAGAAAGTTTAAAAAAGTTTAAGTCTATAAAGAACGAGAGAGTAAGAGAGAATAAACGATTATTTTTAAATTTTATCTTAAATATCATGCTTGTCAAGCGTCAACGACGTAGATGTGGCCATTTTTTTGGTCCAAGAAGCATCCGTGCACCAGACTACTTCTTCCTAGCCTTATTCCGCATATTATTTGGGGTCGGCTACTAGTTCAACCGGTTTTACCTGAATATCAGTTTTTCCACGGAGCGACTGGCATCGGACCAGACGAGGCGAAGCAAAGTCTTACTATTATTGTAAATAAATAAATGCGAAAGTAACCGTTATTTCCTGTGAATCAGTTTCAATGAAATTTGGGATGGAGATTCATGGCGTCTTTTTTGTTGGCGGGGTGAAAATTCTAATCACATGGTTGCATCTTGTATAGCTACTGCACAACATCTACAGTGTTTTAATTTTATGACAAAGTAGAACTTGACCTGCTTTAAGTTTGAACCGTTACGATATTATAACACCGCACAAGAGCGACTTGTGTTTAAATCTCAGTTCAGACAAGTTTGTCGTCTACGCTTAGGGATATAGGAGTACGTAGTGCTTCTACCAAAAACCACCCCAGATAACTGACCCTTAGTCTCTTGCTCCGGAAAAATTCAGATCATGTTATTTGAGTCAGAGAATGAAAGATATGCTATTTCATTTGATCAGACATATTTCACTTCATCTTCCTTAAGAACAGATCCAGGTTTCTAGAGTTCTCTCATAGAACATGACTGAGTTTCAAGGCTTTTGGAGCTTTTTCGTATAGGTTTACTTCAAGTATTTTACATAACTCCAACTTCTAAAGGAGTTTTTCCATTTTTAGCTATTTTGTTGGTGAGTGTGAGACCAGAGGCACAATGATACAGAAACATCTCAACAGTGTGGGTCACCATGCTACATTATCTGTATTCACGATGAGGACGGTGACCCCTACTCCTGAATTTTTCTCATACTTTCCATCAGGTAGAAGTAGACTCACTTTGGTAGACTTGAATTTAAAACCAAGAAAAAAGTGCCTGCATGCAAAATTTCATTAAAATCGATTCATCAGTTCAGACGTCAAAGCATAAAAGACTCACACAGTTGATTTTACATTTTTAATTGACGGATCTACACACACACACACACATAAACATTTTTCCCTAAGTGATTAAAATTTTATCAATAGGCCATAGGTGACAGAGGCAGACTTATTGATAAAAAAAACCCAACTTTATTATTTTACTCATACAAAGATATGTTTATTAGAAGCGTTTCCATTCGGAGAAACTTTCAGTTACTTCCAGATTGACGCGATTATCGAGCTTAATATAAAAACATTATTGGCCGAGTTCACTGTCAGTGCAAAATCGACGCGTGGCGGGAACGCAGCCATTTTTATTTTGGTAGTTTTTTCTTCACATTTGACGCTTGTTTTAAGTGACAATGGCAAAGACTTTTTGTGTGTTGCTCTGTGCTTCTGTGATTTTTCAAACAGTCTGGTGCCAAGACGGTGAGTTTATTTTATATTAAGACTTTTTTTACATTAAAATACACTCCATAGTTGTGAAATAAGTGTTGTGATCTTCTAGAAACGTTTTATAATCTTTTTTTTTCGGACATCTAACACATCGATATCTAGTCCCAAACAGAGCGGGGCTTGTATTATGGGTACTAAACAACTGATATTAAATACATAAACATACTTTTTATTGTACAAACATACATATTATATATAGAAAACACCCAGACTTTGAAACAAATATTTGCGGATCACATAAACATTTGATGCCCCCCGGGAATTGAAACTAAGACCTCAAGTTCAGCAGTCGCTTTAGGCTACCACTACGTTACCGAGGCACCGACGTGTGGTAGGCCTAAACCGTCAGGAGAGGGAGAGGATGATGGTGATGATTTAGCCCCAGGTAACTTAGCTCATTCAGTTTAAAGTGACGAAATGAAACCGTTGTCGTGGCCTAACACCATGCGTGGTACCATTCCCGCAGAGCTTGTTGTCTTGTGTCGATAAATGATGTTTTATACTTTTATTGTGTTTGTGGCGAGTTCCAAATACAGAGCGACGAAAAAATGTAACAGCGCCATCTAGCGAAGAAACACTGAACTACAAAGAAAACACGGAATGATCTATACTACCTACTACTAACACTGAATCGCGAAAGTAACGTTCTCGCGCCGATTAGCATATATACATCATCATCATCATCAGCCTATCGCATCCACTGCTGGACATAGGCCTCTCCCATTGCACACCACTGTGATCGATTTTGGGCTTCTCGCATCCAGCTCCTGCCAGCCATCTTACGCAGGTCGTCACTCCACCTCGCCTGTGGGCGTCCTACACTACGTTTACCGAGACGCGGTCTCCACTCCAGAACTCTTCTGAGTTCTGGAGTGGAGACCGAGAAGCCCCAACGGCCATCAGTTCTGCGGCTAATATGGCCAGCCCACTGCCACTTCAGCTTGCTAATCCGGTGGGCTATGTCGATGACCTTAGTTCTCTGACGGATCACCTCATTTCTGATACGATCTCTCAGAGAAACGCCGAGCATAGCCCTTTCCATAGCACGCTGAGCAACTTTAAGCTTATGGACCAACCGTACCGTAAGTGTCCAGGTCTCGGCTCCGTATGTCATGACACGTAGGACGCACTGATTGAAAACTTTCGTTTTTAGACATTGTGGGATCGACGACAAAAAGACTCGACGTAGCTTTCCAAACGCTGCCCAACCCAACTGAATTCTTCTATTCACCTCATCCTCGAGGTTGTTTCTACCCAACTGCAATGTCTGCCCAAGGTAGACATATTTTTGAACAACCTCGTATCGTGTACTGCAACCGGTTCCGGTAGAACATGTTCATTGAACATGACCTTGGTTTTGTCCAAGTTCATCCGTAGGCCGATGCGCATAGAAGAAACAGCCAGGTAATTCAGCATCTGTTGCAGGTCCTGCAGTGTCTCTGCCATTATGACGATGTCGTCCGCTAATCGCAAGTGAGAGATGTATTCGCCATTAATGTTAATGCCACGTCCTTTCCAGTTTAGCGTCTTGAACATATCCTCCATTGCATTTGTGAACAATTTCGGGGAAATAACGTCCCCTTGTCTCACTCCTCGATGCAATGGTATGGACCTTGTCTGCTGATTCTGTACTTGGACGGACATGGTAGAGGTAGAGACATCTCAGCACTTGGATGTATCGCCAATCTACCTGACAACGCTGCAGGGACTCCAGAAAAGACCAGATCTCAACCGAGTCGAAGGCCTTCTCATAGTCCACGAATGCTAGACACAAGGGCTGGTTATACTTCTGGGTCTTCTGTATAATTTGCCGCACTGTGTGTATGTGGTCTATGGTACCGTATCCGCTCCGAAATCCGGCCTGCTCCGGTGGTTGAAATTCGTCGAGTCTTTGCGCAAGACGGTTCGTGATGACTCTTGAAAACAGCTTGTAGATGTGGCTTAGAAGGGAAATGGGTCGATAGTTCTTCAATAAGGTCTTGTCACCTTTTTTGAAGAAAAGAACGACCAAACTCCTACTCCACACCTCCGGAGTTCTCCCTTCAAACAGGACAGCGTTGAAAAGCTTTTGGAGCTCCCTCAGTACGGGTTTACCTCCAGCTTTTAACAGCTCTGTTGTAACGCCATCCTCTCCAGGGGCTTTTCCATATTTTTAAGCTGTTTAAGAGCCATCTCGATTTCATCAGTGCTGACTTCTGGCAGGTCTTCGGTGTAGTGACGCGTTAATGTGGCTCTGGTGTCCTCATTTTCGGGGTCAGGTCGAGATGCATGCGAAGCGTACAGCCGGCTATAGAAGCCTTCCACTTCCAAAAGGACTGCCGGTTTCGAGGAAACAACTTCTCCACTTGTTGTGGTCAACTTCGTCAGTTCGCTTCTACACAGAGATTGTACGAACACTTTTGACCCCCGATTTTGCTCGATCGCTCTTTCGATGGTGCGAGTATTGGAGCACCGGAGGTCGTGTCGGACGAGTTTCCGTATCTCTCTGTTCAGCATCCTCTTTGCCAACGAAGTGACGGGTGGGTTTTCACGCCTTTTCCTCATCAACCCTAAAGTCTTCTCTGAAAGCTTCGATTTCCTGCCTTTACGCTGCAGTTCACAGAATCTCGTACCTTCGTCCCTGAGGATTCGAACTACATTTTTGAGGTTCTGGTTTACGTCTGTTGTGGTTTCCACGGCAGCGAATTGGTTTTCCAGGTTTGACTGGAACGTTTCAGATCCTATCATGGCTTGGATTAGAGTTGGTCGGAGCCTGCACTTCATCAAACGGGCACGTTCAACTTTGAAGTTGATATTCAGAGAGCCTCGGACTAGTCGGTGATCGCTACCGGTATTAAACCTATTGATCACTGAGACATCTCTGAATATGTGCCTCTTGTCCGTAACGATGAAGTCGATCTCATTTTTTATCACAGTGTCGGGGCTTTGCCACGTCCACTTGCGTTGGGGCTGTTTTTTGAAAAAAGAATTCATCAAAAAGAGCCCCTCGCGTTCAAGGAAGTTGACAAGCATTTTCCCCCTATGATTTCTCACTCCAAGTCCATGTGATCCTACTACCGATTCGCTGCAAATCTGTACTACCACTTAAGCGTTGAAGTCACCCATAACAACGTTGTAGTGGGTCTTAGTGGTTAAGAGGAGGGCCCTCGATATATCATCGTACATATCCTCCACTTCGTCATCCGAGTGCGCCGAGGTCGGTGCGTACACTTGCACAACCTTGAGTCTATACCTCTCAGTGAGCTTAAAAATGAGGTACGCTACCCTGTTCGACACACTGGAAATTTCCACAACGTTCTTAGAAATAGACTTATTTACCAGAAACCCCACGCCACCTTGGGATTGTTGGTCTCCCTCGCGGAAGTACATTAGGTGACCTGACTCAAGAGTTACGGTGTCCTCCCCCTGTCTTCGGACTTCACATAACCCGAGGATGTGCCACCTAATTTTACCCAGTTCTACCTCCAGTTGTGCCAGATGCGAGTCTAGCCGTAGCGTGCGTCCGTTGTACGTAGCCAGGGTCAGTCGGTTGTGGTGGCCTCCCGTAACCCGGAGATTCTTAGCACCCCCTACCCCACCGTTACCGTGGTCGCCACCATAACCAGGAATAGTGGGGCTACCGGGAACTGGGGGCCGTGGCCTTAGTTGTCTCTGCATGGGAGGATATGCCCATAATCGCCACGCTGGGCAGGCGGGTTGGCGATTGTAGGGTGCAGCTCATTGTACCGGTGATGCTGCTGCCCATCACCAGTCTGTGGTATTTAGCTACAGGTATTCGGATGGATATACCGCCATCAGTCGGTCGCCAGAGCCTCGTTTGTCGTTCAGCAGGACGTACCGCGTGCAGGTGAGGTTGGCTTGGGATAAAAGATGTTGGTTCACCCCCTTACATCCCATATATACACCCCCTTACATAGCATATATACAACATCCCGAAAATCAACTGTTGGGCAGTGGCCCACGATACCTGTTCCTCTTGTTGTGTGTTGTGTGTGATGTTCCTATCTTAAAACGTTGGATCTAATACGGTGTATATAATGATCGAGGCACAGAACCACGTAAGTCACTATTTTAACGTTACAGCACTCTAAATTTACCTATACTAATATATAAAGAGGTAAAGTTTGTGAGTTTTTGACGTTTTAGGGTTAATATCTGAATCTACTGAACGAATTTTGAAAAAAAAAAACAATTTATACTACGTTATTTATGCGTGACATAAGCTATATACCTATAAGGGCCACAGCACACTAGCTACTTTTAGCATCGGCGATCGGCAACTAGTCGCTTTTTAGAAGCTAAATACGGCGACCGAACGCTCTACACCGCACACTTAAAAACGCCAAACGCGGAGATTGAGTCGCTTTTTAGAAGCGCGACACAGCAGCAGCTGTACGCTACTCTCCGCACACATTCGGATGCCAATAGGATCGATTTGGCATCTGAGCAGTCGCTAAAACGCGCGTTTTCGATACCGCGATCGAACGCAGGAAGTCGCTAAAACGCGATGCAGCATCGATGCAGTCGCCAAATCGCCGATCGCCGATGCTAAAAGTAGCTAGTGTGCTGTGGCCCTTAACGAAAAATCTATGCTATATGTCCCCGTGCGGAGTCGGTGCGGACGACTAGTAGTCAAATATTTTGTTTTTAAAAGTTTGTTTTTATGTTAAATGCACTCTCAGAGGTTAAATTGTGAAGATGATTGAGATAAGTTATATAAACTCAACAATATTTCGTTGACCTAAGGTCATGAAGATTTTATTCATATTAAATCCGTGAATATTTTGAACAGATAGTGTACTATCTTTACATTAAAACATCAATAAACAAAATAGAAGTGTTTGTAATATCAAATGAACATCATTAAATGCATATGAAAGTATAAAAAGTTATTGTAAAAATTATTTTCTGTCTGTCTGTTTATGCCGGGTCAACTATTTAACGGCTGGACTGCTTTTGATGGGACTTTCACTGGCAAATAGCTAACGATATGATGAAAAACTTAGGGTATTTTTTTAGACTTCTGATACCTGTGGGTACACAAGAGCGTGGCTATGGTTATTGGGAAGTCAGTGTCCTCAAATATACTGACAACTAGTTCAATCTTCGAATTTCAGTTCTGCCCTAGGGCCCGATGCCAGTCGCTCTGTAGAAAAACTGAAATTTAGGTAAAACCGGTTGAACTCGTAGCCGACCCCAAATAAACTTAGAATAAAGGCTAGGAAGATGATACCCGAGGGTACACAATAGCCGCGTGTAACGACGCGGTCACTGGGATCAGAATATAAAACAAAGTCACGCTTAAACCACCTACGCCACTATCATGGATGATGTATAAACAAAGCCGTTTCAAATATATACAAAGATGAAACGGTATTTTTCAGTTTTTAATTTTTTGAAAAAGTTTCCTGAATCTCAATTGATAGGAATTCTCTAGAATACCATTGCATACCTAAGTTTGGAAACAACATTTATAATGTAAGCTGTGAGTAAAGTGTTTAATTTGAACTTTTTCACTGGCACACATTAACTCTAAGATAACTGTAACACCATGCACCATTTCTAATTATTATATACATTCCGAAGTATTTTAAACTATAATTTATTAATCTTTCATCATTATTTACAATATTGCAGTCATCGACAAATATTTATAACACAGGATTTGTAGTAGCTTTCGGCAGGTCGTTTATACAGATAATAAAAAGTATTGGACCCAAAACACTACCCTGTGGAACTCCATATTTTACTTTTCTACTTCCGGATTTAAAATCTGTTACATCTTTTTATCAGCACAAATTTTGATGATACTCGTAATCTTACTTCTATATTATAAGTAATAAGTCTAAAGTATTACTCATAACAGCGAACGTTTCTAGCTTTATCAGCAGAATATTATGATCTACGTACTCGAAGGCTTTTGACATGTCCATATACAAGCCAAAGACAGGCTGTTTTGTATTTGTTCTAGGATAAATTTAACTTAAAAATCATAGATAGCTAAATGTAATACGTTTCTGAACATATTTTTACAGAAATCTTTCTGATTTAGAGTAAAGATATCATGCCTTTAAATAGTCTGTCAAAATCATAACCTTCCTTTGGCGTTACCGTAGTCGGGTAAAATAATCATACGCATTATTGTAAATATTGACTTTTTCAACGTTATTTATTATAGAAAAACATTGCTTTAGTTCTATAGGTTTGTAATTTATGATTTTTGATTTAAAATCTTTAAGAGCCATTTTTAAAAGTTAGTGGAGGCTCATTAATGTGCATGAGACATGTACATTTCATTGTTTCTCCTCGCCTCCAGGTGACTCCTCAACGGAGGATCACCAATCTTTTTATTTATTTTGAATTTTTTAAACTTCAGGGGTAGGGCAACATAGGTTACAGGTAGGGCAGAAGTAAAAAAATAGGTACCCTTAACATAGAGAGGTCTTTTTAAAGTAGGGCATTGTGATTTTAAGGTAGGGCATTGCCCCACAATGCCCCCCCCCCTAGCTAAGGCCACGGCTCATCATCAATGAAAAATAGTGCGAAAATATAATGGAAATAAAATTCATCAACTTCATTAATAATTTGAGCTAGTAACTTTACCATTTTTTTTTCTTTATCTTGTTGTAGGAAAAACCTGTAATACTGTCGACGGTGGTGTAGGCAGATGCATTACTATCTATAACTGCCAGCCGTATCTGAAGCTAGCCCAAGAAGCCACGGCCGAGTCCGTTCAGATCTTGAGAAAAGCTCACTGCGGCTTTGAAGACGACAAACCAAAGGTAGGTAGACGTTTCCTTAATTTTTGTGGTATTTTCTTGATAGTCTTTCTTTTCTGTGTAGTGACGGACTCAGAATACGACATATCACCACACCTAATCATCTCGCGGTCGTCAGAACTGACCAAGGGGGTCGTCCATTAATATCCTTTTGTTTTTTAACCCCATATTTAACCCCTCCCTCCCCCTTGGTGATACAAGGTGAGGTTTAGCACTGACAAATATTTGTGAATCACACAAATATTCCCCCAGTCTAAAAGCTAAACGGCTGGCTCTAAGCTCTGGAAAAATTCTTGATGGTGGTCCATATATAATGAAGTTTAAAGGATAACTATAACGGATTAGATGACTATGTTAGTTCAGGAGTTATAGAGGCTTAACTTGTTAAATGCACTTCCTTAGAAAATTCATACAAAATTAAGGGATTAATAAGTAAACACAACAATTATTATCTATTGGATACGATTTTAAGTCCACGTACCATTATGGGTGACTGAGGAACCCTTTCCTGGGCGTGGCCTGCACGCACTTGGCCGATTTTTGAGGTTCGCTTCTCTCATACATAGCGTTCTCAAGATCACTCCAAACATTAAATAATTCACATTCGAACACACTACTACACATACACAAATACATTACTACAGAAACAGAGTGGTTCTGGTTTCCAGCTTAATTTAAAATGTTTGTTTTAACTTTATTTTTCTTTTTTTCAAATCTACTCTTAAGTAAAGTTAAATTTATCTAAATACAGGGATCATACATAAGTTGCTTTGTACCTATAGATTGGTTGCTGTTCTGTTTTTAAAAGACCTATCTAATGATACCCCACACAATGGGCTAGCCACGACAAAAAAAAACTATCCCCACTTTACGTGTAGGGGAGGTACCCAAAATAAAATTATTTTTCATAATTTTATTGTAGCACTTTGTCGACAAAGTTTCATCTATCTAGCACTTACCGTTTGGACGTTAAGTCGAGGACGGACGGACGGACATAACGAATCTTTAAGGGTTCCGAGTCATGAACTTCGGAACCCTAAAAGTAAATAGATCAATTTATTATTATTATATGTGGCTGTGGATGAGGGTGACCTGTGTATGAAATGCCTCAAGTTGTAAATTATTATTATTTAATGTTGAATAGTTCAAGTCTTCACTAAGGTTGTAGTTATTAGCTAAATTATTCTTCCTCAGGTTTGCTGTCCGACCTCTACTACCACGCCTGCTCCCACCTCTACAGCAACACCAGTAATGGGCGAGATTGTAGGCGGTCTCCCTGATCTTCCCGCACAAGGAGTGAACGATCCAACTGCCAGGCCTGTGATTGGAGTAGTCAATACTAATTTAGGTAAGAGATACTAAGAGAACGACAGTAGGTTTTATGACAGTGATATTTCATGGGGATAGAACTAGTGTTTTTCTAAACTGTTTCAGGTATTAGACGCCCTCAACGATGTTATTTTATTGTCTGATTAATGCCCTTGATTGACGACGAGAGTTGTATGATTACTTTTTTTTATTTGGTCTACTACAGTGACTCTACTCTGCCTGATGGAAAGCTTGAGTAGAATCCAGGAGTAGGGGTCACCATCCTCATTGTGAAAGCAGACAATTTAGCATGATGACTCACACTTTTGAGTCCTAGTGAGATGTTACTGTATCATTCAGCCTCCGTTCTCACACACACCAACGAACGACTCAACGACACCACGAATGCTGTCAATTTTAGGTTCGTCTTCTGTGAGATGGTAGTCCTTTTTGGTGCTGACATCACCACGAATGGCAGTAAATTCACTTTCTTCGTGCTGAATTCATGGAATCCATCGAATTGTTTTACAGCTTTTAGTGCATTGTCTACATCATTTTTAATATTAATTAAACCGTGAAATTTAAAAATAAATTCTTTTGTGGCGACTTCCTCACACAGCGCGACGTAAACATACAACAGCAAATACAAACATACAAACATGTAGCGATCAATACGGAGTAACTATAATCCTGAATCGCGAAAGTGACATTCTCGCTTCGATTAGCATATATACAATATCCCAACATCAACTGACGGACAGTAGCCCACCAGGCATGATCACCTCGTCTGGTTGGAGGATCCTCCCTTTGTATTGGAGGAGTACGATACCCGTTCCTCCACAGTGGTGAACCCGACGTGATTGGAAGCAGCCTTCAAGGAAGCAGATCAACATCAACTGTTGAGCAGTGGCCCGCCAGGCACGATCACATCGCCTGGTCGGAGGATTCTCCCTTTGTGTTGGAAGAACACGTCACCCGTTCCTCGATAGTGGTGACCCCGACGTGATGGTGACCCCTCCACACTTTCAATGGTGTTATTTGCCTTCTATGGACGGCGAAGGCATATCCTTTAGTGGGTCGAACACATCTACGACAGGACATATGTAGTTTGAGACGTTTGAGTGAACCAGCCAAATCAACGACGGTGTGAGTGACTGTCTTAGCAGATCGGGTTATGTAAAAATAGCTGTGATCGGCCATTTCGGTGAAATTTGGCTTAGGACGAAGCTGAAAACAAGGAACGCATTTATGCATCCTGCTACGTATCAGATTGCGAGCGAAGAGGATGTAATATTTGTGACGCAAAATCAGTGATCTTGTGATGGTAATCAATTAACAAACCCAAAATAAGATTCTTTCGCGGCAAAATAATTAAATTGAAAATGTTTGATCACACGACACGTCAGAGTGGGTCGTCGTCGATAAACGGTTTTAACCTTTCAAGGTAGTGATTAGAAGTCTAACCACCCCTCAGGGCAGCTATATCATTAGTTAAATAAATTCGGAAGGATTACGAGGAACAAGCAAGCTCTTTTTCTGTTCTGGAGGATCAGATAAAGTAGTACACGAGGACGCGTTTCCTATTATAACGTAAACTAAAACAGTCTCTAGGGCAAGGTTACAAACCTATGAGAGCAGTTCTCAGTAACAGTGTGGTGAGTAGTTTTTCACGCATCTACGGGATTCTGTATTAGTGACGTTTTCTTCTTAGAAACTTTAATTGCTTATTTATTTTTGTTCTTTATCTTGTTATAGGAGAGACCTGTAAAACCGTTGATGGTGGTGCAGGTAACTGCGTTTCCCTTTTTAGCTGCCAGCCATATCTGAAGATGTCGCAACAACCCACGCCTGAGGATGCGGAGATCCTGAGAAAGGCTCACTGTGGCTTCCTAGGCAGTGGTTCCCCAAAGGTATGAAAACTTTCTTTAATTTAAGTTGAATTTTCTTCTTACATTAGGTTTGGTGACGGATTAAGAATACATTTTATCAGCACTCCTCTTCATCCCGTGATCTCAAGACCGGACCAAAGAAGGTTCATGGCAACAGCACTGCAGAGAAAATAAAACTTAGATACAAATTCTTTACCAACCCCTCTGGTTCACGTGATATCATAGACCAAAATACACTTTTCTATGAAAGGGCTTCCGTCCAGCAGTGGGTCATTTGGGGTTGTCGAAGATGGTGGCCTACTGTGATGCCAAAATTATTATCACCTACGCAGTTTATTCGACGAATTGGTCGGTTCTACCCTCGCATAGAAGACCAAGCTAAAAATGACAGCATTCATGATGTTATATTTCGTTGGTGAGTGCGAGACCGTAGGCCCAATGATGAATTTCACCATGCGTGTGTTATGATAAGGATAGTGATCAACACTCTTGCTTTCTATCATGCAGAGTAGTCACTTAGGCTGGCTCACAAAAAAACAACCTAAATTTAAATAGCTCAAACCTCCATTATGGGCCACAGCATACTAGCTACTTTTAGCATCGGCGATCGGCGATTTTGCGACTGCATCGATGCTGCATCGCGTTTCAGTGACTTCTTGCGTTCGATCGCGATCTCAAAATCGCGCGTCATGTTGCATCATTCGCGACTTTCTGCGTTCGAACGCGGTATGTCTATAATTTTCCGACGCCAAATCGATGCTACCGGCATCCGAATGTGTGCGGAGATTAGCTTTCAGTTGCTGTATCGCGCTTCTATAAGGGCCACCGCAGACTAGCTACTTTTAGCATCGGCGATCGGCAACTAGTCACTTTTTAGAAGCTAAATACGGCGACCGAACGCTCCACACCGCACACTTAAAAACGCCAAACGCGGCGATCGAGTCGCTTTTTAGAACCGTGACACAGCAGCTGAACGCTACTCTCCGCACTATTTCGGATGCCGGTAGCAGCGACTTGGCATCTGAGCAGTCGCTAAAACGCGCGTTTCCGATACCGCGATCGAACGCAGGAAGTTGCTAAAACGCGATGCAGCATCGATGCAGTCGCCAAATCACCGATCGCCGATGCTAAAAGTAGCTAGTCTGCGGTGGCCCTAAAGCGACTCAATCTCCGCGATTGGCGTTTTTAAGTGTGTGGTGTGGAGCGTTCGGTCGCCGTATTTAGCTTCTGAAAAGCGACTGGTTGCCGATCGTCGATGTTAAAAGTAGCTAGTGTGCTGTGGCCCTAAGATTGTAGTAGTTACTAAAATTATTCCTTCACAGGTCTGCTGTCGCCTTTCTGACTTACCACCTGCACCACCACAAATTGCCACCCCTACAACCACAACAGAACCAGCAAGCGCAGCCTCCAAGAAAGCACTGTCAGGCTTTCTAGAAGCCCTCCCTGATCCTCCCGTGTGTGGAGTGAACAGTGCCAGTTTCGGCCGTGTGGTTGGAGGAGAAAATGCTAAGTTAGGTAAGAGGGAATAAGATAAGTACATCAGGTGTTAGGATATATTCGAAAAAGACTGGTCTTTTGGTCTAGTGGATTGTGTTTAATAAGTCGGAGACCCTAGGTTTGATTTTTAAGACAAATACCTGTAAGAAATGGCTGTTAGCAGATGCTTAGGACCTTTGCTCAGTACTGAATTGCCATAGGCTGAAATAAGAACATATTTGTTTTTCTTCCTGGTGTGTTTCATCAAACCTGCAATACTAAGAGCAGTAGCAAGTGGTGTGGTAATTGCTACTACTTCTATACGTTCAGTGCAATCAAGGCAGTTTAGAGATTACTGCATGAATGAAAAATAATAAAAAAACGATGGTGTTATCAACAACCCATTATGTCTAACTGTTGGCTCACGTCTCCTTTCAGAGAGGTTTAAAGCCATACATCCCTACGATGGCCGAGTGCGAGTTTTTTAAGCCGTCCGAATACCTTTAACTGCGCTTCACAAATGTTAACCTATCATAACAATCGGTACCGAGAGCTTAACGTGACTTTCGAATCATGGAGAGGCACCTAGAAACTGACCGTGTCGTTGCTTTCCCTCGGTGTTTTGGACATTAATATATTTGGACTTCTAACACACAATTTCTAATTGATTGTTTCCAATCACCTTGGGTAACTGGATGATGAGCACGTCAATATACAGAATAAAGAAATAGTGTAGATGATAATAATAATTAATATTAAACCCACCAGGTGATTTCCCCTGGATGGCACTTCTGGGATACAAGAATCGCTTTGGAGATACCGACTGGCTTTGCGGAGGTTCCCTCATCAGTTCACACCATATCCTCACAGCTGCCCACTGCATACACAACCATGAAAATGACCTGTAAGTTATATTTATTTCTTTCCTGGAATACCTAAATGCAGTACCACATTTTCGCCAATTTGATCGGAATAATGTTGATTTTTACTTTTAAGTGAGAAATAAATACTCTCGATTATCCACACCTTATGTTGAACATGTAAAACCTAGTACTCTGATCATCATCATCATCAACAGCCTTCAATAGCCCACTGCTGGACATAGGCCTTTCCTTAGAAAGGAGGTTTTGGCCTACTATACCACGCTGGCCAGACGGGTTGGTATAGGGTTGGTTTCAAGTTTTCCTTCTCTTTGCATTGATGTTGTCTTGCGTAGTTTATCCCTTAGTCGCCTTTTACGACACCCGCGGGATGAATAGGGGTGGTGACACTATGTATTCTTAATCCGTCACCACACCACACTTTGATAATATTTAAATATTCTGAGAATATTTATTTTATAATGTTCTTAAGTATTTATTGTTATAGCGGCAACGGAAATACATCACCTGCGAAAAATTCAACTATCTAGCTATCCCGGTTCATGAGACAGAGACGGTGACAGATGAACAGACAGACAGACAGCGGAGTTTTAGTAATAGGGTCCCATTCTAATCTTTGGATGCATCACCGTATAGACCAGCAAATTACCAGACTAATACTCTCTTCCAGTCACATGGTCCGTCTCGGTGAGCTGGACTTGGCAAGAGAAGACGAAGGTGCGACTCCCATTGACGTGCAGATCAAACAGATGATATTACATGCAGACTATAACGCCAATGCCCACACCAACGATATTGGTATATTGATACTCGACAAGGAAGTGGAGTTTACAGGTGAGCAATATTAAGCGGTTTTTAAGAAGAGTTTATTTCTGAGTTGTAACCGAATATGGTAGTGAAAAGTTAGGTAATACTAGCTTTCCCCTCGGCTCCACGCGGTGGTAAAAAGTAGCTTAAAAGTAGCTTAGCCCCAAGGTTCCACCTATCTCTGTACCAAAATTAATCAAAATTGGTGCAGCGATTTAGGCGTGAAACCGTAACAGTCTGACAGGGTTACCTTCGCATTTATAATATTACTAGGGACTATTCAAATCAGTTGATGGATGGATTGCCATTGAAATCCCTCACTGCTTCAGAATTCACACAAGCTGTTGGTATTGGTTGCTTTAGAAACATCGGTGGCAATCAGGCAATCGTGGCTATTGGGGAGTGAAAAAGCATCTCACTAAGCGTTCGCAGAGAGTCTGGTGGCCCCCCCACTCTTGGATTCTGCTCATGCTTTCCATCAGGCAGAGTAGAGTCACTTTGGCAGTAATCAAATAAAAAAAATAGTTTTGGGTGGTTGGAATCTGATTGAGCACAATAAAACTTCGGTATCGACTAGTATTTAGAAAGTGGAGGTCTGAAGTCTAAAATTGAGCCGAATCTTAGTTGACTTAAAGCCGATGTCAACCTTATCTTTATTTTGAAGGCTCAGAGGATAATCCTGTAGACATATATATGCTGACTGCCTCGGTGGTGCAATGGGAGTGTATGCGACTGCAGCTGTGCATAAGGTCTCGGGTTCGATTCCCGGGTCGGACTAAATTTTTGTATGCTACGCAAATATTTGTTTCGGAGTTTGGGTTTTTTCTATGTATATTAAGTATGTATTTACAAAAAAAAGTATGTTTATGTATTTATATCAATTGTCTACTACTCATAGTACAAACTCTGCTTAGTTTAATGTCTGAAATATAACTATATGTGTTACTGATAAAAAAAAGTTTAGGTATTAATTTAATTAGTAATATTTTAATTTACAGAACTAATCAGGCCCATCTGCATTCCTAAGAACAGTGAATTAAGATCGAAAACCTACGAGAACTATACTCCACTTATCGCTGGATGGGGAAAAATTAAATTTAGTAAGTTTTTTGGTTACTTACTTTGATATAAACGAATTACATAATATTGTCCGTGTGGTGACGGATTAAGACTACAGTGTCACCATTCCTATTCATCTCGCGGGTGTCGTAAAAGGCGACTAAGGGATAAACTAAGCGAGACAACATCGATGCAAAGAGAAGGAAAACTTGAAATCAACCATTTACCAACCCGCCTGGCAAGCGTGGTATAGTAGGCCAAAACCTCCTTTCAAAGGAGAGGCCTATGTCCAGCAGTGGATTGTTAAAGGCTGTTGATGATGATGATGATGATGACAAAATATCTTTACTGAAGGTGCATCATTCACTCAGAATGATGCAGAAAGATTTATTTAGATGTTTTCAATTTTATTTATTTGAATAGATTTTACAGCCGGACCCACAGCAACACATCTTCAAGTTGCTCAGCTTCCAGTCGTTAGCAATGACTTCTGTAGGCTGGCATATATTATGAATAAGGAACAGAAAATCGACGAACAAGTAATATGCGCTGGATACAATGTGGGAGGCAAGGATGCCTGTCAGGGAGACGGTGGAGGACCTCTGATGCAGCCGATTGTAAGTTTCTATAAAACTATCATCCTACTTAATATTATAAACGCGAAAGTTTGTGAGTATGTATGTGTGTATGTATGTTTGTTACTCTTTCACGCAAAAATTACTGAACGGATTTGGTTGAAACTTTACAGTATTACTGTAAAGTATAGCTTATATATCAGATTAAACACATATCAGAATAATATAAACACATACTTTTTACTGCCATAATCGAGATAAACGGGCGAAAGAAGAAGATAAACGGAAGAAAGCATTATCTCCTGTCAAAACTTCACAGGTTGCTATGCATAACAAACTTGCATAGCAACCATAATGATACGCGGGTAGCACCGCGGGGCGCAGCTAGTAAATTATATGACTGTCTCGGTAGCGCAGTGGTAGTTTAAGCGACTGCTGTGCTTGAGGTCTCGGATTCAATTCCTGGGTCGTTCCAAGTGTTTGTGTGATCTACAGATACTTCTTACGGAGTCTGGGTGTTTATTTTTTATATACAATATTTATGTATTTACAAAAATGTATTCAAGTATTCCATCAGGATAAACCATCAAATCTATCTTTCATAGTACAAGCGCTACTTAGTTTGAAACTAGATGGCGTTGTTTGTTACATATCTAATATATTTATTTTTAAAAATACTGTTATAAAAACGCACGTACGTTAAAAGTACGTACCTTATACCTAATACGACCACTGAGGTCTCGGGTTCGAAACAAAAAGCATTGTTGGGTTTTTCTTATGAGAAATTCTTAGTAACAGGCCAGAGTATGGATGTCTGGCTGTGCGTCACGCCCGTGATTAAGCCATCGGTCCCGGCTGTCATGAATATCTATGGTAATCGTTATTGGGAAGTCAGTGGCTTCAAATATACTGACAACTAGTTCCACTTTCGAATTCAGTTCACCGTCAGGGTTGCGGAGGTCCGATGCCAGTCGCTCGGTGGAAAACTACATATACAGGTAAAACCTGTTGAACTAGTAGCCAACCCCCAAATTATCTTCGGAATAATAAGAGACTAGGAAGATGACCCTCTATTCTTTATATTACACATTAGTAATAAAATCTCTTTATTACAAATAATTACATCAATCATTTTCGTTCAGACGACTCCAGCACAATTCAAGACCTACTTCTTCCAAATCGGCATCGTCGCCAGCGGGAGAACATGTGCGGAGGCTGGTTTCCCTGGCGTTTACTCCAGGATCACGCACTTCTTACCTTGGATCGAGCAGCAAGTCTTAGGACGTGTCACTGTATAATTGTAATATTAATAAGATGTCATTTAAGATTATTGTGAATAGTTTGAAAGGAATTAAAAATCGATATCTGCTTGAGTTGAGACAATAATGAGGATATAGATAGGATTGACCCTCTCATTATTACGGGTGTCGTTTCCTAGACGCCGATAAAGCCGTAGGAGTAATCAGACTGGAGCGATTGCTTACTGCATCTGGTGTCCCTGCTGAGGTCTAGGTTGCTGACTAGCCGAGACCTGCATAACAGTCATCGCAACGGGAGTGAAGTGAGTGGTGTCGCTGATCTGCAACCATGCACTCTTCTTTCCATCACGCCGGGGACATTACAATGGATTTTGTAAGTAAAGATTCTACGTGACGAATAAAGGCCATTCTTCTCTTTCTTTTGATCTTAAAATTAATATTTTATATTTAATCTTTCGTTACCAGTAATTTGGCCAATATTTGAGCACATATAGTTTTTACCTTTGTTGTAAGTAGATGCTCCTACTATGTTGTACCCACTGATGCTGTTGTTTTTTTTTTTTTTTTAAATTAGTTTATGTTCTAATTTTTAATCACTATAATTTGCATCAGTCCTCTAACATGGTGTATAGTATATTAGTGGCAGCACCTTACCCCCATATCAGGTTTATAAACATTAAAACTATGTAAACATTGGCGATTTGAAAGGAGTGGCCGCGAGTTTTTATTGCCATGTTCTTTTCTCCGGCTATACCTATTGCGAACCTACGTTTGCGAACATGGCATAAATATACATGTAGAATCTTGACCTGTCACAAGAGATGTATTGCATCCTAAGTGAATAAAGAATTTTGAATTTGAATTTGAGGGATCAGTGTCGTGTCCCTCCAACACAAAGGGAGGACCCTCGGAGGTGGTCGTGCTTGGCGGGACACGGCCCAACGGTTGATGTTGGGCAAATCTGCGCAAGAATGTCTATATCGCGATTCAAGATTAGTTACTCCATGGTTCAGTGTTTCTTCGGTAGATGGCATTATTGTATGTTTTTGCTTGCGCTGTATGTGGAAAACGCCACACTGTACTCGCATAGTTTATTATTTAATCATTGTTTAAGGACTTAGCTATCTCTGTGGTTGGTTCAATATTTCTTCTCAGAGTGAGTCGTAGGAAATGCCGGCGCCTTCTAACTGTAAAGTCCGACGTGAACAAAAATCTGTAAAAGATTTATTTACAGAAATAAAATTCATTCATTATTTATATTAATTATTAACTGTCTCTTTGGTTTAGTGGATAGCGTATGCGACTGCTAATCAAGAGGTCTCGGGCCAAAAAGTGTTTTTTGGATTTTTCTTAGGAAAATCCTAATAGCAGCCTTGACTTTGGAATATTGGGGGTGAATCACGCCCGTGCCTCGGATAGCACGTAAAGACGTCGACCTTGTCATGAACATCTATGGCTATCGTTACTGGGAAGTCAGTGAACTCAAATTTACTGACAACTAGTTTAACCTTCGAATTTCAGTTCTCCCTTAGGGTTGCGGAGGTCGGATGCCAGTAGCTCCGTTGAAAAACTGATATTCAGGTAACACCGGTTGAACTAATAGCCGACCCCAAATAATATTGGGAATAAGGCTAGGAAGAAAAAAAATTTATATCGCCAGTAGTCTCAACTCAAGTAATAATAATGACTTGTCACAAATTAAATTAAGTTAAATTATTATCTTAAGTATCGACAATTGTTGTGATTATTCGTAAACATTCCATTTAAAGCCTAATTATGTTCACAGAAGATTTTTTGAATAAATTTATTTATTTATTTTTAAGTACATGTGATGTTTCAAAAATAAATGTTAAAAGATTGTACGTTTGTTTCTTCTTTACCTAAAGAATTGAGGTGACTTTATAGAAGTTTTTGCCTCTCATAAGCAATCCATAGCATAAGACAATCGAGTAAACTGGTTCCCTCATGGTAAGTGACTACCGCTGGCCACGGACTCCTGCCCACGTAAGAGTTCCAAGAGTTATACAATTCCACCTCCCCTCAAAAGGGACGCACCAGCAGAAAACTCCATGAGTTACTATTTACACTCAAAGTTAGAGCAGAGGTTTGGGCTACGCTAACCTCACTTGCTTACTGCATTGGGAAGTCACCACATCACTCCCCTTCAAGACCATAGGTCGATATATGATAAGTCATATGTCTGTGCTCTTTTGTGGAGCGTGCCAGTGCCAAGACTGAGTAGTTTCAGCGAATCGGAACTTAAGCTTTTTGTATGCCCCTAGTTCCAGTGAGTTAGGGCTGAAGTTCGATGATCCGCTGATCCCTTCACTGCTTAGCGAAGAGCTCGGTTGAATAATTATCATCATCAACAGCGTCTAATTGTCCATCGATGGACAAAGGCCTCTCCTGCTTCCTAAGAAGCAGGTTTTGGCCTTATATATCTCTACTAGACTTAGGTACATAAGCTCTAATGCTGCGCAGCTGGCCATTGATGTTTATGACACTTGGGACATAGATTAAAGTCCTCTCCGAGGCATGGGCGTGAAACACTATGAACTTCGAAGGTCGGGTCAAAAAATGTAATTGAATTTTAACTCCTAATTACAAAAAAAAAAACTCTAGCACTTTTTTTCCTGACCGGGAGTTGAACCTGATACTATATTAGCAGTTTGTTACGCAGAACACGGTCGTTGGAGCGTTGGTCCAGATTAAAATAAACATATATGGCAATCAATACTGGGAAACCAATGCCCTCAAATATACTATAACTATACTGACAACTTGAACAATTAATAACAATAATGAATATTACTTTTAAAGACTTTTAAGTATAAACTGCAATAAAACCAAAATTCTAATTACCTCCAAATCTCAATCCATAGCCAGCCATATTTAAAATAATAACAATCACATAAAACAGGTAGAAAGCTTTAAGTATCTAGGTAACCGCTTAACACAGGACTCGAGATGTTCTCCGGACATAGAAGAGAGGATAGCAATCGCGAAACAAGCCTACTATTCCTGCGTCATATTTTGTTTAAAGTAAAAGACGGCAATTATACAGAGATATGCTTAACCAGCACATTTCAGATATGTGCCGATTATCGAGCACGTAGGATTCCGGCTGTCATTTCCTTGTTGATATTAAGACGTATTTCTTGTGCAGTGTAACGATAGGTTTAGAATATATAATGTAGCTGTAAGAGCATTACTGGGATATACCATGTTCGTACCTTAGTTCGTAATGTTATGTAGAAGTTTCTAGGTTTATTTAACCCAAAACCACTAACAATAATTGTTGCGCGGGTGAGATGCGATAAATAACGACGCGGTAAAATACTTCGATACGTGTAATAGTTACAATTATTGTTACAATTCTAAGACAAGTGAGTTTTATATTTAAATTACACGGGTATATATACAAGTCTTTTGCACCCGACACTAATATCTAATATATCGAGAGGTCGCGGGTAGAATTACCCGAATGTACCCAACAATATTTTCTAATCTTCGTCGCACGGTCAAGGCCTATGCCTTGTTGTAGCGGTCGAGTCAACTTGCCTTCTATCTGTTTTGGAGTTATGTGTGGGACAAATTTGTTTGCTCAACACACGACTGGTTTTTCATACGGGGATCGAACCCGTGACCGCTACAGTTAGAATAATAGTACAGTAATTAATTAATAAACATGGCTCCAAAAGAATACACGATCATTGTTATTCGATATCGACCCATAAATTCGCCATAAAAAAAAAGACAAGTTGGCAGCATTTGAAATGTGGTGCTTTAGGTTGCTCTAAGTTTAAAATAAATAAATATATGTATGTATATAAGTATTTGTGTAGGTGTAAGTATATGTGTGATTTGAATGAATGTGTATCTATGTATGCCCCTTCATGTTCTGCAATGATATTCTTAAACTTTATAGTATACTAGTTGACCCAGCGAACTTCGTACCGCCCAACTTTAAAATTCCAGAACTTGATCGCAGCGCTACCTACCGGGTCCAATTGCGAATCTAAACCATTCCCAGATCCCCTTGAACACACACAAAAAATTTCATCAAAATCGGTCCAGTCGTTTGAGAGAAGTTCAGTGACACACACACTCACACAAGAATTATATATATTATGATGATGTGTTACTTGTGTGTAACAAAAGTTTTTATTTGATTAAGATGTCCGTGTTATGGTTGTCTGGAAGAAACGCCTATTTGTACATACGTAGTTTGTAACTTTTTTTTTGTATAGTGTACCATAAACACAAACAAAGATAAAATAAAATAAAACTTCAGTCACAGTGAGCATTTATTATTCTACAAATCACATGTATGTGTAATCAATCAAATATAAAAATCTTTATGTGAACTTATTACACCTATAATACATTAAATGTTTATAAATAATAAACATAACAATTGTCAATACTTAAGTTATTAACTTATAAGTTTAAATAATTGAGAGCTTGCGCGAGATTCATTAAAAATAATATGTGACAGTCATTTTATTGCTTGAGTTGAGACTGCCTGCTATTTACTTAATTTGAATTGTAATAGGAAACCAACTAATATATATTATTATGTATTTTAGTTACCAATCCCCCCCCAATGACTCCCCTAGTCAAGTTGGCATTCTACAAGTACTAAGTTTATTAATAAACTAACAAATAATAATAAATATTTCGAACGCCATCTAGTCCCAAACTAAGCAGAGGTCATATTATGGCTACTAAACAACTGATATAAATACATAAACATACTTTTTTTATGCAAATACAAACATATTATACATAGAAAACACCCAGACCCCGAATCAAATATTTGTGGATCACACAAACATTTGATCGAACCCGAGACCTCTTGATCAGCAGCCACATACGCTAACCACTATAGTAACAAGGCAGTATGTAAAACACCTTCTTTTTTTCACGTGGTCCTATTTAAATGTTTGTCAATAATTCGAGAGACTTATGCCCATTATCTTAGAGTATAACAAAATTATAGGAGCACCCTAACATAGGTTACACTTAAATTAAGACATCTAAGCAGCTAGGTGTTCCCTAAAATGATGGTCAAAACGATAATATCACTAAGGGAAGTTTAACATTCTTTAATTGACTTCTTAAATTTAGTGGACGTTGATATCGGTCATTACATTTTGGCTCAGAAGGTTCTAAGAAGTTATAGTTTCATAATTACGAAAACAGATTAGTGGGCGGGGCTTGATACATGCGTCACTATTTTTATAATGCGAATGGACCATTGGAATTAAATTTTGAGCAAAACTCTGATTAAATACACTTTTATGACCTACTTGGACTATATTTTTGAAGACATTTAGGCTGAAGATATGCAATGTATACTCCTAAATAGAATTTTTAAATCGAGCAAATGAATAATTGAAAAAAAACTGTTGGGGATCAAAATTTTAAACTAAAAAAAAATGTAGATGTCTGATTCGTGATAAATTAATCAAGGCTATTTAAATTTTTAAGAAATTTAAAATTTCCATAGATGCCAATTATTGTTTAACCAATGCTGTTAGCACCCTTGGTTAAACATTAATCGGCGTCTACACATAAGTGACCGTATATTATATTAATTTTTGAAAAAGACCGATAGTTATACACACTAAACTTATACGATATTTTTTTTTAAATAACTTCACAGATAAAAAAATATAAGAAACGAACATAATAAAAATAATAGAGTTATTAAACCTCTTTATTCTCTTTAAGTACATCTTTTAAAAAAATGGCTACCCTAAAGATGACACTAACTCTAAAAGAGGAACTCCACTCAATATCTTTATCATTGTCTCAACTCAAACAAGAATAAAATCATTTCAAAACTATTCACAATATCCTTAAATGACATCTTAAAGCTAATAAAAATCACAGTCATCGGCTGGTGTGTCCTACGACTTGCTCCTCAATCCAGGGTACGAAGTGCGTGATCCTGGAGTAAACGCCGGGGAAACCAGCCTCCGCACATTTCCTCCCGTAGGAGACCACGCCGATTTGGAAGAAGTAGGTACTGTAGTCTACAGGTGACCACTGGAATAAAAGATGTACGAATTTTATTTTTGATGATGAAGAGAGAATACGGCGGAGTCGCATTAAAGTAGTAGTAGTAGAGCCCTGCTGATTTTAGAACAAATGTTCCGGCTTGACTGTCTGTCCTCAGACAGAATACTATCCTAATAATGACAGCATTCTTGAGTGTGAGACCGGAGGCATCATTCTCCCGGCTTCCAGAGGCCGGCAGAATGATGCAGAATCATTTGACTAGGCCACCATGGTATGGGTCACCATGCTGCATTGCTTACAATGAGGATTGGGACTCCTACTCCTGGATTCTACTCATGCTCTCCATCAGGCAGAGTAGAGTCACTTTGGTAGGCTTAAATGTAAAAAAGTTAGACTTACTTATAGTCGTCACAAAATAAGAAGCCCGTTTTGACAATTTGTCATCGTAGTTTTTAATCAACGATTAATTCGTGTTTTTGAGTGCATTTTTCGATATAAAGTTAAACTTGATGCTTATTTATGATACGCGTTGTGATAGTGTATGGGTAACTTATTAATTAAATAGGATTATGAATTTGATTTTTCAATTTCTTACATGCGGCATGTCAAATGACAAATGTCAAAACGGGCTTCTTATTTTGTGACGACTATAGTGTGTGGTATGCTACGAGGTATGCTATGTCTGTCTTCAAGAACCAAAGTATCTCCAAATTTTATTAAAATCGATGCAGCAGTTTAGCCATGGAAGCGTAACAGACAGACAGAGTTATTTTCGAATTTATAACATAGTATGGATGAGGTTTTATTGTATTTTGTGGGTTCGAGTCTCGCCCAAGACAAATAATTCTGTGTTGATCATATGTTTTGTGTATGGGTATAATTTTATTACAATGGTTATGAGTGGCTCGGTGGCGCAATGAAGAGTATACAACTGCTGTGCTTGAGGCCTTGGGTACGATTCCCAGGTTAGACCAAATGTTTATCTGATCCGCAAATATTCATGAGGTGTTTTCTATGAATAATATGTATTTATTTACAAAAAAAGTATGTTTATGTATTTATATCAGTTGTCTAGTACCCATAATACAAGCTCTGCTTAGTTTGGGATTTAATCCCAAACTAAGCAGAGCCTATTAACTGCCTCGTTGGTCTAGTGGTTAGCGTATGCGACTGCTAATCAAGAGGTCTCGGGTTCAAATCCCGGGTCGGGCCAAAAAAGTGTTTTTGGGATTTTTCTAGGAAATTCCTAATAACTGCCCGGAGTTTGGAAGTTTGGCGGTGATTCACGCCCGTGCCTCGGAGAGCACGTAAAGCCGTCGGTCCCGGTTGTCATGAACATCTATGGCAATCGTTATTGGGAAGTCAGTGCCCTCAAATATACTGACAACTAGTTCAATCTTCGGTAAAATCAGGTAAATCTGGTTGAACTAGTAGCCGACCCCAAATAAAATTGGGAATAATGGCTAGGAGGATGACTAAGCAGAGCCTATTATGGGTATACTCCAGACCACATAGCGCATCATACAGTGACACGTTGAGTATGCAAAGGCTCCTCAAAAATTGCTCTTGGATTTGATGGCTATGTGGTCTAGATTAGATCGGTAACGGTCAATGGATATCAAGAAAGAATCGACATCTGTCAGCGTGATCGTGGTGGGCATCTGTCAGATATAATTTTTTGTTCATAATTGCCACAGTTTTCTCTTCGTAATACAATAAAAATTTGAATCATTGTCATATAAATTATTTGTTTTATTTTGTTTCAGAAAACAAAGTTCTTGCTGAAAAACCCTATATTATTATATAGATTCTGAATTGTTAATAGTATTAAAAAGAACTTACAATCGGCTGCATCAGAGGTCCACCGCTGTCTCCCTGACAGGCATCCTTGCCTCCCAGTTTGTATCCAGCGCAGAGAACTCGCTCATCGATCTTTTGTGCCTTATAAGCAGAATACGCTTGAGTACAGAACTCATTACTGACGACAGGTAGTTGAAGCACTTGGAGATGAGTTGCAGATGGTCCTCCTGTAAAATTTATGCTATAATTGAGAGAGGAATATAAAAAGTCTCGTACTTTCCAAAAACAGTCTGAATTAGAGATGCGACTCTGACATGCTGAACTTCCAACAAGCTAAATCCCACTTTTCTAATGCCTTTTCCTTCTTAGAAACTTTATTTTCTAGATTATGTAAATATAATCCTGGATAGACTTTAGTAGTTACTACTGGACATAGGCTTCTCCTTACTTCTTCTTTTTCGGTGCCTCTCAGTCTCCACTACTGGAGGTTGGCCGTCAGCTCCGCATATCTCTTCTCCTTACCAAAGAAGTAGTTTTGTTGCCACGTCGCTGACCAGAGATCTACAGTAGACCGTAAGGTCTTGCATAGTTTGCTACCTTAGTAGGCTCTTAAGACACGGATATGATAAATAGGAGAGGTGATACTCCATATCCTTTGACCTGTCACTATGCGGACAAAAATTCTAATAAACTTACTAAATTCAGTATGTCCCCATCCAGCAATGAGTGGGGTGTAGTCCTCAAAGTTCCTCGCTCTCAATTCACTGTCCTTAGGAATGCAGATGGGCCTGATCAAGTCTGAAAATTAAAATGTTGCTAATTTAAAAACAAATCTATTTTTAAATGAGTATGCTTGATTAGCGTGAAGCCACGGTCTCATAGAAAATCGATGTTAAACATTTATTTTATTATACTTTCCTGGGGGAGGAGTTTTCTGTTGCGAAATGAATATCCCTTCAACACAAAGGGAAAGTCTTCCGACTAGGCGAGGTGATCACGCCTAGCAGGCAGGCGGTTGACAGTTATTTAAGAGAGTTGTATCATATGCTAATCGGCGTAAGAACTTCCATATCGCGATACAGGATTAGTAGTTACTGATTTTATATGTCTGCGATAGATGGCGCTATAATATATTTTATTTTGCTGCTACGTGAAAGTTGCCACAGTTTCAAAGACCACCCTTTGTCATGACAAAAGTCAAACTCATGGGTGATAGTAATTAAGCTGTTCGTTTATCACCCTACCATAGAAAAGCGAAACCGAGTGAGAAAATCAAAATAAGGAATTCCACAAGCCTTGATAAAAAAAGTTTCTGGTATCTGGTCTGTTCTGGTACTACAAGAACAGGAAAATCAGAAGACTTATAAAATGTACCCTAATATATAGAAGAACTTCTCACCAGTGAACTGAACATCCTTGTCGAGTATCAGTATACCGATGTCGTTGGTATAGGCAGTGGCGTCGTACTGCGCGTGTTTTATCTTCTGTTTGATCAGCACGTCAACGGGAGTCGCGCCTTCGTCTTCTCTTGCCAAGTCCAGCTCACCAAGACGGATGACGTAACTGGAAGGAAGAATAATAGGAAAGTTAATTTGGTAGTTTCTTGAATGTTTTTTTTTTTCTCTTCTTTAGAGAGGGACCGGGGTGTAGAAACAACTATTGAAGGTCATAAATAAATACCTGAGTATACCAAAAAGACACATTAAGAGAGCGAGAGGACTAATCAATCAACAATCCATAATGCACCACTGCTGGGCCCAGGTCACCTCTCAGGATAGGGTTAAGGCCATACGTCCCCACGACCGAGTTCAGCTTAGGGACTGGTAAGACACATTGTAGCCACGTATAGGTATTTATTTGTACAGAATCTAATACATATGTAACGCTCATGGCCTTATAGCCGAGTGACTTTGATTGTGTTTATCTATTCGATAAGTGGTGACAATGAATACAACACGTGGTCAGAGTAGCAAGGATGTTGCTTAATAAGGAAATATGTACAGGCTATGGTCAACATATGGTTATTTTATTCATTACTGCTAAGGTCACTGGGCTATTTGCCGGCTTTTTTGTATGATGTATGACTGTGGGTATCAGATGGCCTTTACAGTCTTACACGGACTTTTGTTGAGCGCTGGGAGTGCGCCAAGATCAGCCCCCTAGCCAAGTTGCAATAGATTTTCGTTTCCCATTCTATTTTTTCTTTTCTTTTTTTTTCTAAAAAAGACAACTTCCGCATTAGGAATACAATTTTCCTGTGTCGCGGAGGACTTTACAAACATACATAAAACGGACACAAAGAACACCCAGACTCAGAACAACAAATTGTGAATCACACAAAGTGTTATCCCACGTGGGATTTGAACCCACGACACTTGGCGCAGCAAGAAGCGGTGTGGCGACCGCTTAAACCACTACGCCAACTGTGCAGTCATTCTCAATTCTCATGTTTCATAGGCTAATATTTTGTTATGAACATGTGACTGAGTGACATTAGAAAATGAAACAAGAGAATATAATAGATAATTTTAACAAAAAGGAACCGACTTCAATGAAAAACTATTCCGAGTACCCAAATCGCGTCATTGTGCCTATGATATTTGAGGAGTTCCTTCGATTTCCTTGGGATCCCATCATCAGATCCCGATATGGTGACAATGGGACCACATGTAAGCTACGCCCATTCCAATGCAAAAATAATTTTTGAAATCGGTTCATAAATGACGAAATTATCGCTGAACATACATAAAAAAAAAAAGATTCCGACGAATTGAGAACCTCCTCCTTTTTTTGAAGTCGGTTAAAAATGAAATACGTTTGCGATCTGGCTAAGGGAGCATTTGTCAAGCATCGTAGTGTGATGTTTTATCCATAAATCTAAAACAAGCTCAATCTATCTTGATACCAAAATTAATCCAAATCGGATCAGTGGTTATTAGTGGCCGTAAAAAATGACAGACAGAGTTAGGTACTTTCAAATTTATAATATCACTAGCTTTCACCCGCGGCTGCGCCCGGCGTATATGTATCCGTTACCGCGGTAAGCCGGCATCGATTTAAATGAAATTTTGTATCCAGTAATCAAAAGCCTGCGAGAGGACATAGGCTTCTTTTTACCGCGATAACCGACATAGACGAAGCAGCCGACTCGAGGCGAATGCTAGTATTATACAAGCCATTTGAATACCAAAGAAGTTCTTCGTCTTAGAGTCCAGATCACATTTATGATGACGCTTGACAAATAATAATAATATAATAATACAGC
This sequence comes from Phragmatobia fuliginosa, assembly GCA_932526445.1. Lineage (NCBI taxonomy): Eukaryota > Metazoa > Arthropoda > Insecta > Lepidoptera > Erebidae > Phragmatobia > Phragmatobia fuliginosa. The sequence continues at coordinate 1,590,108 of OW052078.1, read as the reverse complement.
TCTTTATTGTACACCAGAATAATAACATACAACGGTAGCTTATACTAGGAAGTACAAGTGGCGGCCTTATCGCCCGAAGGCAATCTCTTCCAGGCAACCATGGGATGGAAAGAAAGACATGGAAAGTATATGTTAGTTCCTGGTGTATTAAAAATTTAGAACTTAAGTTAATTGAGTAATTAGGTAGTAATAACACATAGTGTTTAAGAATATGATGATGATGATACATTTCCTACGACTCACTCTGGGAAAAAACGCCGAAACAAACTTTGCCAGTACTTGGCAAGGAGTATAATGAGACTCAAGATGGTGTGATAGTCTATTTTATTTAATTATCAATGGCGCTTATATACAAAGATGGTGCGTGCCTATCATTGCTTTATTTAATCTTTGACTGTATCTTATGATATGTGGCTTATCTAAGGACGTGTAATAAAGTAGGAAGTATTGTGGCCACACAGGTCCCCCCCTTTTGAAAGGATAATTATTATAACAAATCTTAGTAAATACATACTTTCAAAAAATGATTAGTTACTAGAATTAATTGTAAGGTACGTACTATAATGTACTGTGCTTTGCATTGTTTCAATAAAAATTGCTGACGTCTGTTGTGACGGGCGGTGTCTGTAACGTTGCGATGTGTAGGTTATTGCGCCTTGACCTCTATTACCCGTTACATCTGTGCTGATTATTAGCCGCCAGTGATTTCATTCTTCTGTCGAGTGCCCTGAGTATTCCGTAGAGTAGTACGATGCCGATGGTGATTGCCATTTGTCCAATTGCTATGTTTTTCGTCCACCGTAGTTCTTCCAAAATAAGGTTTTTTACTTGATCCGCTTCATTTTGATTCAGACAACTGTCTGTGTTGTAGACGATTTGATCCTTGGAGCTTTGGTTACCCATGTTTCTTCCGGAGATGCCAGCGACGAAATATGCTATTTAAAAAATTACTTGACTATTTAAATAGACAGCTTGCTTGAGTCAGCGAATGTTGAATCTTACTACCGGTTTTACTGTCCGTCCCGATTTCGTGACATACGTGTTCGGGCTGTTGTGGTTATTTTCCGAAACTGGCACGTTCGTAGTTTCACTGTTGATAACAAATGCTGGCTTTAATCTGTCTATTGATATTACTGTTTCTTTATCCTTAATTTTTATGGTGAATGTTTTATCCCTTCTTCTTATCACTGGGAATGGCCCTTCATAGGGTGGCGTCAGACTTTTTTTTATTCTATCGCATCGCACAAATACGTGTGAGCATTCCTTGAGCTCGGGATGAATGAAAATCGCTTGATTATGTTTTTTGCGTTTTGGTACTGATGTCATGTGCGTAATGTTTTTTTTTATATTTTCGACAAATTCTTCGTATGTAGAGGGCTGATGTGATGATGCGAAAAATTCTCCGGGAAGTCTTATTGGTGTGCCATATATCATCTCCGCTGCACTATATCCGGTATCGTCGCGTACGCAACTTCGTAAACCAAGTAGAACTGAAGGAATTTCTGTAACCCAGTTGACGTTAGATTCCCTTGTCATAAATGCTGCTTTTAAGGTTCTATGAAATCTTTCTATCATACCATTTGATTGTGGGTGATACGGCGTCGTTCTAATTTTGTGTATTCCCAAAAATTGTGAAAGTGATTCAAATATCCTTGATTCGAATTGTCGGCCTTGGTCCGTAGTAATGCGTAATGGGCATCCGAATCTTGATATCCAGCCCGCATATAGTGTGTGAGCTACTGTTTCGGCTGTGATGTCTTCGACAGGGAACACTTCCGGCCATGAAGTACAACGATCTATGATTGTAATTAAATATCGCTTTCCTTGAGAAACAGGTAATGGTCCGACTATATCGATGTGTAAATGTTCAAAACGCTGCGATTGCATGAAATTGCCGACCGGTGATATTGTGTGGCGTTGCACTTTTGCTTTCTGGCAAGCTATGCATGATTTACACCAATTATTAATATCTTTGTTCATCCCTGACCATAAATATCTCTGGGTTATCATTTTTCTCGTAGTCTTCTTTCCAGGGTGACTCAACCCATGAAGGACGTCAAAAACTTGTCTTCGGAATTTTTCTGGTAAGTAAGGACGATTATTTCCTGTAGATGTGTCGTAGCTAATGTTTATAGCAGAACCCGGAAGCCTGGTGTTTTTAAATATTAAATTCTTATTATTACGGAGTCTAATTAATTCTTGGTCATTTAGTTGGCATTTTGCTAATTCAGCATAATTAATCGGTGATGGCATGTCGATTTGTTCTATACGTGATAATGCGTCTGCAACAATATTATCACGTCCGCTTATGTGTTGAATATTGGTGCAGTATTGTGAAATAAAATCTAATTGACGTACTCGCCGTGGCGTATCATTTGATGACGTTTTTTGGGAAAATGCGTAAGTCAGCGGTCGATGATCTGTGAATATTGTAAATTCTCTTCCTTCAATTAACCTTTGAAAATGTTTGACTGCCATATATATTCCGAGTAATTCTCTATCGAAGGTTGAGTATTTTTGTTGAGTTTCACTTAATTTTTTGGAGAAAAATCCTAATGGTTCCCAATTAAGTCCGGACTTTTGCTGTAGCACTGCGCCAACACAGGTAGAACTAGCATCTGTCATAAGTGCCAGTGGGGCGGTGCGAGAGGGATGTACTGTCAAAACTGCGTTCATGATGCTTTCCTTGCATTTGTCAAAAGCTTTTTCGGCCTTTGTTGACCAAGGAATAGGAGAATTGTCGTTCTTTTTAGAGTTGTGCAAATAGTCGTTTAGGATATTCTGATATTCAGCGGCGTGTGGAAGGTTGTTTCTATAGAAATTAATCATGCCTAAAAATCTTCTTAATTCTTTGATTGTCTTCGGTTTCGGAAATTCCCGAATTGCTTTATATTTTTCTTCAGTTGGGCGTATACCTTGACTTGTTGTGTGATAACCTAAGAAATCTATTTCACTTTTGAGAAAATCACATTTCTCTAGATTAATAGTTATTCCATTTTCTTGTAAGCGTTTGAAAACTGTATCCAAATGCTGATAATGCAGATTTTCGCTTTCCGAAGCTATAATACAATCGTCGATGAAAACAAATACGAAGTCGAGGTCTCTAAATATAGAATCCATGAATCGTTGAAATGTTTGCGCTGCGTTGCGTAGACCAAAAGGCATTCTCGGGAATTCGAAAAGTCCGAAAGGAGTGATGATCGCCGTTTTTTCCACATCTTCGACAGGTATACAGTGGTAAGCTTTTCGAATATCGATTTTACTGAATATTTTTTTGTTTTCTAATATATAAGTGAAGTCGGTTAATCGCGGTAGTGGATATCTGTCAGGTACAGTCGCGCTATTTAGCATTCGATAATCTCCACATGGTCTCCATTCACCATTCTTTTTTTTAACCATGTGCAAAGGACTAGCCCATGGGCTATCCGAAGGGCGGCAGATACCAAGCTCCATCATAGTTTGAAATTCCTTTTTTGCTAAATGATATTTATCGGGAGGTAATGGTCTTGCACGTGCTGATACAGGCGCTCCTTTTGTGATAATATGGTGCTTAATCTTGTGTTTTGGAGTATTGCGGAGAGAAGAAGGTTTCGTGATATCCTCGTATTTTTTTAATAGTTGAGTAATGTGTGAATTCGTTCTAATGTCAATAGTACGAATTGTTTGCTGCTTCGATTTGATTAGGGCCGCAGGCGTCGTCAGCTCAGTTACCCTATCAATAAGTTTTCGACCAGCTATATCGACTAATAAGTTGTAATGCTCTAAAAAATCCGCTCCAATAATCGGTTGCGTCACATCGGCGATAACAAAGTTCCATATAAAACATCTCCGTAGTCCCAAGTTTAAAGTAAGTGTTTTTTCACCATATGTCTTGATTTTTGTACCATTAGCGGCATAAAGCGTATATTGCTCATTTTGTGTAAATGAATATGTCTGTGGCTTGCTGATAACTGAAATATTTGCTCCCGTGTCAATCAAAAATCTCATACCACTTTTTCGGTCGGTAATAGTGAGGCGGTTGGACGGGTGAATAGCACAGAGTTCCGCCGTAGTCTGCGCTTTAATTAGTTTCCCTGATACCTTGAGTTAAATCCCTGTTGCCAATCACATGGTTTAATACATTGTCTTGCGTATTTTCGATATTTATCATGGTAGAAACATAACTGTTTTCTTTCTCGACTACTTGCTCGTGGACTTGACCTCGATGGGGAATGACGACGATTATAATAGTTTTGAGTGCCGCGTCTGTAGATTCTGCGATCGCGCTGAATTGCACTTAATTCCAATTGCATTTTTGCTAACTGCGCTAATATGCATGCTGTTGCGTCATCGTTTGTTTTGTTTACACTGTTGTTTACAGCTGATACCTCCGTAATCTTTGAATTTGATAATATTTTGTCCGCGATCTGGCTCATCCTATTGATATCCATGTCTTCTGTGACAGCTAAAACCGTAGTTACTGCTGTTGGTAAAAGTCTTAACCACAAAAGTTTCAGAGTTTCGTCATTAATTTTTCCTTTTCCCAATACTCGCATTTTGCGTAGAAGTTGTGATGGTTTTTGATCGCCGAGGTCCATTTCCGACAATAATTTCTGAAATTGACGCTGTTCTGACTCTTCATAGCAATCGATTAGGCGTCCCTTGATGGTCTTATATTTTTCCGTTGATGGTGGAGAGGTAATGAGGTCACTAACCTGTAGTATTTCTTCCTTTGATAGCTTAGCTACAACCGTGTTGTATTTGTAATCGTCGCCTTGCTTCTGTGGTGCTAATATGGCCTCTAATTGCGTAAACCATAAGCTTGGTTGGTCCCTCCAAAATTCCGGAATGCGGGATAAAATTGTGGTGCCAGCTGCTATTTCCAAAGTTTCTTCTTGGCTGCTGCTTGATTTGCAAGTTGGCGGAGTCATGATGTATATATTTTATTGTAGAGCGAGAGTTGGTCAGCCGTCCGTTTGCCGTGCGTGGTTCGTCGGGGTCACCAATTTGCCAGTACTTGGCAAGGAGTATAATGAGACTCAAGATGGTGTGATAGTCTATTTTATTTAATTATCAATGGCGCTTATATACAAAGATGGTGCGTGCCTATCATTGCTTTATTTAATCTTTGACTGTATCTTATGATATGTGGCTTATCTAAGGACGTGTAATAAAGTAGGAAGTATTGTGGCCACACAAACCACAGAGGTGTCTTTTTTTTTTAAGTCCGTGCACAATATTAAAGAGAACTATGTGAGTGCAGTATAGGGTCTGGGTTGGCCTTTTGAAGAAAGGACCATAATTTTGAGTCGACCTGTCCATATAGACGGCATACGGGCCCCAGCCATCGTGTAGCCTAACCGATGTAGTCAGGATCCACAACCCGGAACACGACACTGCCGCCAGCAGGACACTTGAGTAGGCCGTGGAAACACTCAAAACCACCAGAAAATTACTAAAATATAAACTAACATTACAAGCCTACACTATACTCACATTTACAAACTTACAAAAAAAAAATATATACATAGAGATAAAAATAAATAAGTGTAATAAACAGGTATTTACTAAAAACTATTTACATGTCCTTATAGTCTCCCAAGTAATATTCCTTTACCAGTCTCTTGAAAGCAGCACGTCCGATTGCGACTGCGACTTGTATGTGCGTCCAATAACGACGATAATCGTTTCCTATCAAGTGTTTGGATTTGTTTGCTAACTGTACTGACTATAAAAAAATATTCCGCCTTATTAAAACCAGTTCTATTAAGTATATATTGTGTCTTTACTACAAAGTAGCCACATGAAGCAATGTTTCCGTGACCTTGGGCCGTGGGAAAATAACTATATATTTTATAGGTATATATATCCACTTAAATAATATCATAGACAAGCATTTATCAACAAAAGGTATTACTAATTGTTACAATGGTAGTTTTTGAGTCGGTTTAGTTCATGACTCGGTTTGGTCCTAATGGTTTCGTCATCTACGTCCGTCCGTCTTCGGCTTACCGTCCAAACGGTTAGTGCTAGGTAGATGAAACTTTGCATAAATATGTGTTTTTATTACGTCGACAAAGTGCTAGTATCAAATCACGAAAACTATTTTTATTTTGGGTATCTCCCCTACAATTGGTTATGATTTTTTATGGTGTGGGTTATTATTAGATAGGCCTTTTTAAAACATTGCGAAGTTGCTAAATCATTTTTCAATTTAGGTATCCGTTTGCAAGTTATTGTACTTTTTCTAAAAGGAGATTTATACATACAGCGTACTAATTTGACTACCTTGTTGGTCTAGTTGGCTGCTGATCAAGAGGTCTCGGGTTCGATTCCCGGATCAGACCAAATATTTGTGTGATCCACAAATATTTGTTTCGGAGTCTGGGTGTTTTTCTATGCATAATATGTATGTATTTACAAAAAAAAATATTTTTATGTATTTATATCTGTTGTTTAGTACCCATAACACAAGCTCTGCTTACTTTGGGACTAGATGAGGTTGTTTGTAAGATGTCCAAAATATTTAGTTAGTTATGTTGCTAATTGAGGATGACGATTCCGAGTACACATTGCAATGATCTAACCGTCAGATTATATGTGCTCATCAATCAAAATGTACAACATGATATTAACGACTCGAAAAACATTCAAACCAGTAAATTACTGCGGAAAATCCGGCTTATTGTAGTTTATTTTATTTATCGCAATTTTTGTATCATTTTCTGTATGTATCGTTATAGAAGTACCTACATATACATCATCATCATCAACAGCCTTTAACAGTCCACTGCTGGACATAGGCCTCCCCTTAGAAATGAGGTATTGGCCTACTATACCACGCTGGCAAGACGGGTTGGTATAGGGTTGGTTTCAAGTTTTCCTTCTCTTTGCAATGATGTTGTCTTGCGTAGTTTATCCCTTAGTCGCCTTTTACGACACATGCGGGATGAATAGCGGCGGTGACACTGTATTCTTAATCCGTCATCACATACATATACATAGCATTATAATTATAACTAGCTGACCCACAAAGTCTGCTTCTTTAATTGCCCGTAGCGTAAAACGGGTTATTGTGAGCAAAACTGAAAAGATAGATATATGCACTGTCGCGAAATTATTTTTAGAACTTCAAGAGAACCAATTCTCTCATACATTGTTTTCACGAATTTTTTTCCATTTAGCGCACACAATGGAAGCTCTAAAAAACATTTTCTCCCGTTTTTAATACATTTTTAACCGACTTCAAAAAAAAGGAGGAGGTTTTCATCATCAATCCGTTTCTAGATTAAATTCGTCAATCCATTCAAAGGCCGATCTTGTTCATCTCAAAATTATTTGTCATGAGTGTCAATATAACAGCTAACAAGGTCACTAACCATTGGATCAACAAGCCTATTTATAATTATTCTATAGAAGTTAACCCGATTTGAATTTTAAAACGCAAGGTATACGATAGTTTTTCGCTTAACGAAAAGAAAAAAAAAAATTTGCTCATATTTTCCCTGGTGGCCAGGGGAATATCCAATATCCATACTGTGCTATCAACATTATCGTAACCAATGTCTCGGTCAAAAGCCGCTGTGCAGTAAAATATTGTAGGTAACCTATCAATACTTACAGATCATTTTCATGGTTGTGTATGCAGTGGGCTGCTGTGAGGATATGGTGCGAGCTGATGAGGGTTCCACCGCACAACCAGCTCGTACCACCTCGGCGACTCTTGTATCCCAGAAGTGCCATCCAGGGGAAATCACCTGGTGTGTTATATAGTAATTATTAAAACTGATATAAGAAATCTGTATAGTTTTTTCTGCTTGTATAAATATGGTTAATTGCATATTGTATAACTGACTTGACAACATGGATGATGTAATACCACATGTGGTTGCATCTTCATGCGAGATAACACGTGTTAAGTTCAGGCAGAACAAAAATTATGTGTCTTTTTTAAGTTTTATACTCGAGTCTACCAACTTGACTCTTTACACTGAAAGCATGAGTAGAATCTATGAGTAGGGGTCACCATCCTCACTGTATGTACAGACAATGCAGCATGGTGACCCTCACTTTGGCGGCATAGTGAGAGAGCTAGAACCTGCTGAAGTTCTTTAATTATCTCTTACCTAACTTAGCATTGACTCCTCCGACCACACGACTGAAAGTCGCATTGCTCACTCCACACACGGGAGGGTCTGGGAGGGAGTCTACGAAGTCTCCCACTGCTGTCTTAGACATTGCTGTTACTGGTGCCGCTGTGGTAGTGGTGGTGGTGGTGGTAGTCGTGGTAGTAGAGGTGGGACGTGGTGGCGGGGCAGTTGGTATACCAGGGAGAGGACAGCAGACCTGTGGAATATTATTTTAGTAATTACTAGAAGAATTTAATCTATTTACTTGAGGTATTTTGTACATGGGTCATCATCATCATCATTTATCAATGATGATGATGATGACTATCGTCTTCTGTTGGACATAGGCCTCTCTTCAGAAGGGAGGTTTTGGCCTATGCTGAAGTGGTGGTTTAAGATTTGTGCCAAATTTTCAGTCAATTTTCTCCCTTGATCAGCTCTTACGACACCCAGGAGATGAATATATGATACTTCGTGTTGTTAATCCGTCACCATAAGACCCTAGAAGATCAAGTAGAAATTACCACTTAAATAGAGAAGCTTTTCCTACCTTGGGGGTGTTGCCTTCGAAGCCACAGTGAGCTTTCCTCAAGATCTGCGTGGCCTCTGCTCTGGTTTCTTGTATCAGCTTCAGATACTGCTGGCAGTTATAGAGGGAGATACAGCTACCTAAACCACCGCCTACTGCATCACAGGTTGCTCCTACAACAAAAGAACAAGAGCTTATAATTGACACACTCTTGTCAAGAGTAGACCACTAGCAGGGGGGTGTCACTCCGTAGTTTAAGTATAGTCGGCCGCCTGCCTGCCGCCCGGGCAGGCAGGCAGCCGGCAGCATGCCGGTCGAATAGACGTCGTCAGAGCAGGTAAGAGTTACACGATAGAAAGAGACGCAACGGTAGGTAAATATAATTGTAGTTGATTCGGCGCTGTGCGATCTGAATTGAACTTAATGTTTTGACGCCTAGGGCCCCGATTTCTTTAATTTACTTTTCGGATTGAGGCTTCTGTATGAGTACTATTATGTATTCTGTGCCACTAGCTTGTTTTTCTTAGAAAGGAAGTTTTTGTCAACTGTACCAGGCTGGGATGGTGGGCTGGTACATTGACTGCCTCGGTGGCGCAGTGGAAGCGTACGCGACTGTTTTGCTTGAAGTCTCGAGTTCGATTACCGGGTCGGACCAAACGTTTGTGTGATTCGCAAATATTTGTTTTCTTTGGGTGTTTTCTATGTATAATACGTATGTATTTCCAAAAAAAAAAAGTATGTTTATGTATTTATATCATTATTTCACTTGTCTAGTATCCATAATACTATCGGTGCGGAAATACAATCACTCAGAAGACCAATGTCGTCCATAAACAAATATTTGCGTATCACACAAACATTTGGTCCAACCCGGGAATCGTAAACGAAGCCTCTTGATCAGCAGTCGCATACGTTAACCACTAGACCAATTAGGCAGTCAATTACTTATTTTTTCTTATTAAACTTTTAGTTTCTATACAAAATTCTCGTTAAATATTGACTCATATACCGGAATGTATGAAGTTTAAATGTATATTCTTAATTAACAATGTTGTTTGTGCTGACCTCTAATGTAAAACAGTCGACACTGAGGAATAAAACAAGTTTTCAATGTTATCGTCGTAATAATTTTATGCATTTTACTTATAATCAACGTGTTTCGATTTTAATTAACTGTATATAAAGGTTTTTTGAACTTTTGGAGGTAAAACGAATATTCTGTTTTATCATCCCTACTAACATTATAAATGCGAAAGTAGCTTTGTCTATCTGTTTGTCAACAACGAAATACAACAGCATGAATGCTATCATATTTAGGATGGCCTTCTGTGTGAGGGTAGTAAGGCCCCGGTCCAGACGGCCCATACGTGCTGAAATTAGGATGGCACTACTACCTTAAACCTGCTTTTAGTGCTTCTGGGAAAATAAATAAATAAAGATTTCTTACATCTGACATACAACGCCATCTAGTTCGAAACTTGTGTTATGGTATACAACTGATATTAAAATACATAATACTTTTTTAAATATTACAACATACTGTGTACATGGCGGACTATATTTTCCATATTTATGATTGAATGTAAATATTACGAAACGGTGTGATAGCTTTGTTACACAAACACTTGACCAGTGCTGTGTAACCTGGTGTCCTTGATCCGAAGAACACAACGCGTTCTATTAGCTACGTTTAATTATTGCTACAGGTTATAAATAATCGCTCTATAAAGTGCTATACTAATCACAATAATTTTTTTCTACGTATCTGTGGTTTGTATAAACATTCTGTTTTTTTTTCTAATTGGCCACTTTACGCATATTTTGGTTCGAATGAATAGAACGAAAAGTTTCCATTGAAATCCATATAACATATTTAAATTTGCATCGTAATAATAATTATGAATTCTCGTATTTTAAACATGGCAGCCTGATCCTAAAGTAAGCAACATCTGTACTATGTTATCTAAACTGGTAGATAATAAACATACTCTTTTGTAGAAAACTAAGAAACTACACCCAGTTAAAGAACAAAATGTTAGTACTACGAACCAAATTATTTCTCCTGAAAGGAATTCAAAGAAATCGGATACCAGGTTTGTTAAATAGGTTTACGTTTGGATTATTATAATATCCTGATATTCACAGTTTTTTCGGTAAAAAACTTTAAACTTTGATTACTTCGAAGACGAACTTGAAGGTTGTACTAGTAGTCAATATTAGAGGGCACTGACTTCCCAATATCGATTGAAATGGATTTTCATGACAACCGGGGCCGACAGCTTGACGTGCCACCTGATGTGAAACACTACCAACTTCTATATTTTAAGACTGTTATTAAGAACTTTTTGTAAGAATAACCCAACAACACATTTATCACGACCCAGGAATCGTACCCGAGACCATAGTCAGTGGAATATGGTAACCCCCTTTTTTATGTGTGGAAACCCCCACGGGCCTTTACCCCATCGGAGTGTCATAGACTGAAATAGGAGGGGTTCAGGGACAGCTATTAATACGTTATCTGGTCCCCTCCCTTATTGTTTATTAATTTATTAAAACTTAAACGTTTAATGTACAATATAAAATGGAGAGGTCACGCAGCATGGGTCAGTGAGGAGGTCAGGGCATAGATAATTTATAATTAAATTACACTGTAGTTCCTCAGTGATAGCTTTGTTTTGTATACGAATTGTTGATGTGCTGGACGCGCGACCCCATACTGCGCAACAGACATCTCCAAGCTGCAAGAGCTGGGGTTGGAAGCTCTCCCTCATCCGCCATACTCACCAGACCTTGCACCTACCGACTATTACTTTTTCCAAAATTTAGACAACTTTTTAGTGGGTAAAAAATTCAATTCCCGAGAGCTAGTACAAAATGTCTTTGAAGAGTTTGTTGCCTCCCGTCCAGCTGATTTTTACAAGAAGGTTGAGATTGATTCGACGTAGTATCCCATCATTACTAACTGTCTGTCTAGTTGTCTGTCAGACTTTCACGACAAAACTACTGAACCGATTTAAATTAAATTTGGTATACAGGTAGTCCAGAGTCTGAGGAAGAACATGGACTACTTCTTATAGCGATAGCCGACATACGTCGCGGGGTGAGCCGCGGGTCAAACTAGTAGTAAATATAGATTAATATGTTGTTCTTATGTGTGCATGATGACTTATGACGTCATCATCATCAACAGCCTTTAACAATCCACTGCTGGACATAGGCCTCTCCTTTGAAAGGAGGTTTTGGCTTACTACACCACGCTGGCCAGACGGATTGGTAAGGGTTTGTTTCAAGTTTTCCTTCTCTTGGCATTGATGTTAGCTGCTTATTTTGTTCCTTTAGTCGCCCCTTTAGACACCCATGGAATGAATAGGGGTGATGACACTTTGTATTCTTAGTCCGTCACCACACGGAACTGACTTATGACGTCATTCTTTTATTTTAATTAGCTTTTTATCCGACAGCGAGAAAAGGAGGTTGATGTTTTTCAATTGTACGTGTGTCTACATAATATTGGCGCGCTCTGTGACTTTAAAGGCTTGATAGATTTAGGAGATGGTGTCGCCATTAGATACGTTTTAAATGTGAAAGCAACGGCAAATTAAATTATAATAATTTGCTAATACCCGTTAAGTAAATTACAAAAATTTCAACGGCCGGTTTGTGAATTTTGTTTTTCTTTGCGGTGATAACTTACTCTGTTAAGGTTTTTAGAAAGTTTTGGCACTTTGGATATAAGATTAACCAATAAAAATCTATACAATTAAATAAAATAGATAATATATAAATAAAATGTCTGTTTGTATTATTAAATAAACAGTCGTAAACTAACGTAACTAACTTTTAAAATTTTTGTCTTTGTTCCGGCTAATCTATGGAACTTTGATTGATCTAGATCGACTTTGACGGGACTTTCACTGGTAGATAGCTGCGGCGTTCCCTGTGATTTACGACAATAACTAAATTCAGCTACTTTAAAATAAAATCCAATTTTGAAGTCTTTAAGTTTCCAATTCACTTTTGACTTGCTGAAATTGCAGCAGCTTAAAAATATTAATTCTTCAAACTTCCTTTCCAATTAAGGGACTATGTCCAGCAGTGGATTAGTAAAACCTGATGATGGTGGTTATATGTTCATGTCTTCAACTGTAGTGTGCAAAAAAAATTACCAAAAACTGTTGGTGTTCCGAAATTGAAGTTGTTTCTTGACTCAGTCTTAACAGTAGGAACTGGTGTCAGAGCTGGTAGTGTCGAAGACTCCGGGACCAATGGAACATCATCTAAGTTCACGGGATCATTTGGTGGAGCTGGTGCGTTGTCTGCCAAAGAGTAAAGTATATTATGGTGATGGTACTATAAGTTGTTTGAATAGAAAGGGATTCTAATATTAAAGCCTATCATAAGCCTAGGTTTGAAGTGATACGGTTTATAAATCGGAAAAACTGAATCTGAACCGATTGTGCGAGCGAGAGCGCCGAACAAGCGATAGAGAGGCACAATCGGCTAAACGTTCGGCTTGTGACGCATCTATCTCTTTTCCACTCACTCTATCGGCCGTAGCGTCCAAGTAGAAGAGAGACTACGGCAGCACGTGAATTATTTTGTCAACTGTTTATAAAGTAATTTTTTTCCTAGAACTCGTTAGACCTTAGCACTAATAAGAAGAAGAGGTCTCCTGACTTTCTCATGCAAACTCTTTGTTCGAATAATATTTTACCCGGTACCTTCAGACCGACAATCTTGGGGATCAAAGATAAATACAATATTTTAGGTTATAAAAACTGTAATTTAAGAAATTTGAAATTTGTCAAATAGAATTCATTTAAAATGATACAGTATATCAGTATAATGCATTTTCATGAATGGAAAAACAGTATTATTCATAGTTTTGGAACTACTTATAGTAGGTAATACTTATAAGTTATAAATATACAAACAAGTTTGCATTACATTGTTGTAGTTTTTATACAATGCCTAATAAAAACCATTTTGTTGGGCAAAAACCGTGTAATGATGACTTGTTTTGATAGAATGGTCAACGGCTTATGATAAGCGTATTAAGTCGTAAAGTCTGAGTAACACAAAATAACAACAAACATCAAATTAATGGTGTGTTGTTGGCAAAAACTTTGAATTATGTTTTATAATCTATAAAGACTTGATTTTTTCGTCCATAGATTAAATATTTCATCAATTTTGTTCATTTTCAGATCCTGTTTCATTTGACTGTCAAGAGATTAATTAAGATTTGAGTTAAATTAAACGTCATACACAATTATGACGTTTAATAAAAATATTGTACGTAACGTACAATATTAAATAGTTTCACATTTTAGGACATGATCTCATGTTTTTTTGCTTACAAACCACTGACTTTTAATTTGGAACTTCAAAATTATTGGTCAAAATTAAAAACGTGACCGACCAATTTTCGCACAATTTTATAGTGTCATTGTCAGAATGAGACGAAGGAATCATTCTAAGACTGACAAGACTATATACTAGACGGTTTGGTAAGGTGGAAATACGTTTGGTCTTTTTTCCTTCTTTGGTAAATAAGTGTGAATGAACTTACCGTCTTGTCCACTTTTCTCTTCATTATTTTGGTTACCATCGAAGGTCGGATTTTGTTGATTATTGTCAAAGTTCACAGCTCCATCCCCATTTCCTTGATTTAGTATAAATCCTCCATTTCCTTGATTTGGTACAAATTCTTGATTTCCTTGATTTGGTACAAATCCTTGATTTCCTTGATTTGGTACAAATCCTTGATTTCCTTGATTTGGTCGAAAGCCATTGTTACCATTAAAGTTAACATTTCCACCGTTTTCTTCTTCAACGAAGATCATTGGGGTGCCTGAATTTTTTTGACCATTCTGGTTTATTGGTACATCAGTTTCTATAATGTAAATGGTATCTTCCTGGGTGGGTCTGACAGTAGTCCTTTGTCGATTGGGATGGAAAAATCCATTGATACTGTTTCTGAACGGGTTCTGTCCTTGGAAAAAAGGCTGTCTCACGAAATTGCCGTTTTGGTTGTTGCCTCTTTGTGGGAAAAATCCTGTAAGAGAAGGAATTGGGCATGTATGTTGTTTACTAAATATTAATACAGTTATGGGCTCGTGGGTATAGTGGTTACCCTGATTGCAGAGCCGGAGGTCATGAGTTATCACTATTGAGGGCAAACACTTGTGTGGTAAGCACGATCGTTTGATCTGTATCTATATATGCAATTTATTCATAACTTGTAGTTATGTATTTAGAAATATTTAAGAACCAGCTTTCGCCCGCTTGTTGTGTTTCTGGATTATTGCAGTAAAAAGTAGCCTATGCGTTACTCTGATATATGAGTGATATATAAGCTCTACTTGCTTTCGCCCGCGGCTCTGCCCGCGTGTATGTTGGTTATCGCGATAAGAAGTAACCTATGTTCTTTCCCAAGTTCAGTTCTATCTTCATACTAATTTCATCAAAATTGGTTCAGTGGTTTAGGCGTGAAAGCGTAACAGACAGACAGAGTTACTTTCGCGTTTATAATATTAGTAAGGATGTATATCAGACTAACTAACTACAGAATAACCTCGCATAACTTGTAATCAGGCTGCCGAGTGTTAGATTTGGGAAGGTATTATTTTATAACTTTACTTGCAAAGAATTATTCATTACTTGTACATATAATATTTAAATATACGAAATTAATGTTAGGCAACATTAAACCTAATAATAATAAAATTTGCACATCTTGCACACAACGTCATCTAGTCCTAAAATAAGCAGAGCTTGTATTATGGATACTAAACAACTGATATAAATACATAAACATACTTTTTTAGGGTTCCGTAGCCAAATGGCAAAAAACGGAACCCTTATAGATTCGTCAAGTCTGTCTGTCTGTCTGTCTGTCTGTCCGTCCGTATGTCACAGGCAATTATTTCCGAAACTATAAGAGCTATACTGTTGAAATTTAGTCAGTTGATGTATTCTGTGAACCGCATTAAGATTTTTATATAAAAATAGAAAAAAAACAATACATTTTGGGGGTCCCCATACTTGGAACTGAAACTCAAAAATTTTTTTTTCATCAGACCTATACGTGTAGGGTATCTATGGATAGGTGTTCAAAAATGATGTTGAGGTTTCTAATATCATTTTTTTCTAAACTGAATAATTTGCGCGAGAGACACTTCCAAAGAGGAAAAATGTGTGTCCCCCCCCCTCTAACTTCTAAAATAAGAGAGTGATAAAACTAAAAAAAATATGTGTTGTACATTACCATGAAAACTACCAACGAAAATTGGTTTGAACGAGATCTAGTAAGTAGTTTTTTTTTAATACGTCATAAATCGTAACACGCAATTTACCTTTCATCCAATCAATACACTAGTATAAAAACATCGATGAAAGTTACAACGAACTACAAGAACTTTTATATGATGTTACGGAACCCTTCATGGGCGAGTCCGACTCGCACTTGGCTGCTTTTTTTTGTAAATACATACATATTATACGTAGAAAACACCCAGACTCCGAAACATATATTTCTGGATCACACAAATATTTGCTCCAACCCGGGAATCGAACCCAAGACCTCTTGATCAGCAGCCGCATACGCAAACCACTAGACCAACAAGGCAGTCAAACCATGGTAAAAGCAATGTCTTCACTTTTCTTATTATCAGCCAAGTTGCAAACGTTTGTCTTTTTCTATTCTATTCTCTTTTCAATTTCGCTATTCTCTTGTTTCATTGGCTAATATTTTATTTTGATCACGTGACTGAGTCATCATCATCATCATCAAACAGCCTTTAACAGTCCACTGCTGGACATAGGCCTCTCCTTTGAAAGGAGGTATTGGCCTACTATACCACGCTGGCCAGACGGGTTGGTATAGGGTTGGTTTCAAGTTTTCCTTCTCTTTGCATTGAAGTTGTCTTGCCTAGTTTCTTTATCCCCTAGTCGCCTTTTACGACACCCGCGGACTGACTAGGGGTGGTGACACTCTGTATTCTTAATCCGTCACCACAGGGACAATGTGACAACGTGACTGAGTGACATTAGCCTATGAAATAAGAGACTAGTGCAATAGATTATAGAATAGAAAACTAAAACCTTTTACAACTTAGCTAGGATTGCAAGTACGTACGTAGTCTGATCGTTGTTGTTTACATTTCAACCGTACACCGACCGCAAACCGCAGTCATACTACGGAGCTATTTCAATAGGTATATCCCTTCATTCACTCAACATAGTTAGCACCTTATACAATAATACAATTCTAAATAATTTCGGATATATGGCTTTTTGTATTGTATGATTTATTTGCCGCGGTTTTACCTTGAGATGTACTATAGGACTCAAGGAAAATCCGTGCTATATGGCGTATGTAGAAAAACGTACTCGTAGATTTAATTTGTGTGCAGAATGGATCTAACCGTTCATAGTCTAGACCTGACCATAGAGAAGTTCGCAAAACTTTTTTTTATAACAAAAATAGAAAAGAAAACACTGAACATTCTAATGATTTCCACATAAAAATCTAGTTTAAAAAAATCAGGCCACGCACAGGAAAGGGTTCCTCAGTCACCCATAAAGGTACCTGGGTTTAAAATCGTATCCAATAGATTATTGTTATGTTTACGTACTAATGCGTTAAATTTGTATGACGTTTTCCAAGTGAGCGCATTTCACAAGTTAAGCCTCTATAACTCCTGAACTAACAAAGTCATCTAATCTGTTATAGTTTTAATTATAATGATAAATATCATTATATGGACCACCATCAGGTTTTTTTGAGGGGGGGGAGGGCGTCCTGTTTTTACAAAAAAGTGCCCTTCAAAGTAGAAAATCTCGCAAACGGATACCTAAATCAAAAAATCGTCTTAGAAACCCTTTATTGTTTTTTAAAAGACGGACGGACGGACGGACATGACGAATCTATAAGGGTCCGAGTCATAAACTTCGGAACCCTAAAAAGAGAAATTGCACTACAAACAATAATGTGGCACGGGGACCTTACAAACACACATGAAATCGACACAAAGGATATCCAGAACAGTCAATGTGTGGATCACACAAGGTGTTGACTCATTTGGAGAGTTCAATTCGCAACGGTAAGGTGGGTGCATAAAACACTATCCGTGTACTCGAAAGGTACATAAAAGACCCCTTTTTTATGCGGAATACCCCCCAGATATCACCCACAGTGATAATGGTTCAAGTTACTAGAGCCACGCTGGTTTCAGCACCGGCCAGCTCGACCGGGGCAGTACTACCCTCACACAGAAGACCATCCTAATAATGACAGAATCCTTGCTGTCGTATTTCGTTGGTGAGTATGAGATCGGAGACTAAGCATCTCACTAGGCTGTTATAGTGTGAGTCACCATGGAGCATTATCTGAACTTACAATAGAGAACGTGACCTTTGGATTCTTTGGACTTTTGGATTCTACTCATGCTGTCCAGCAGGTAGAACAGATTTACTTTGGTAGGCTTAAAATATAAAAAAATATAGTTTTAAAAAACAAACATACAGGTGAAGCTAATAAAAAGCGTGTAAAAACTAAACAAACACGCTTTTAAACTAAAAAGTAGAAAATAATTTTTATCTAACAAAGCGTGGGTCGACGTTATTGTTATTATATTTTCAGAAAGAACCCTACGCTTTGTTACATTAAAATTATCTTCTACTTTTTAGTTTAAAGGCGTGTTTTTTTAGTTTTTTAAAACTATTATTTTTTTCTAGACTAACAGAAATCTGGCCGTTTAAAGTGAGTCAAAATCGCGCCCAAAGGAGTCAGTTACAAACATACAAACATACAGGTGAAGCTAATATAAAGCGTGTAAAAAATATGACACACTCGAATCTTCAAAAACCACACTAAATCTCAGATACTAGTACCCAGGGGACCAGATGGAAAGTAAGTAAATCCCTGGAATCCAGACGATATAAATTACCTCTACCCTTTAACTTAATGAAATAATCATTTCGATTCGATTTAGCTTTCTTTATCTAATTATAAACACTTAATTAGATAAAGAAAGCTGAATTGTGTTTAAATATGAATTGAAATCACTGACCTTGAACGGTGAGCGGGAACACTTTTTTTCCAATTAATGAAAATAACGACCTTGTTATCACTATATACACTATTTTACACATTATAACACTATAAGAAATATGATTTATGAAATAAACATCAACAATAAGATAAGTACAACAAAATCGCTTTCTACAACCCATAATTAATGATCTTGGAAAATACATGACACGTAATACGTATGTATGTGATTTATCGGTAAGGCCATTTCCTATTTGAGTTCCGTTTAACTGGACATATATTAGTTTTATAAATTGGTAGAAATCTTGGTTTTGTTTGGTTTGTTATTAATTGACGTCATTGTATTCCGAAATTTAACACCCATCAATTAAATAAGTAAAGATTCGTTCGTGTATTAACTAATTTGGTAGATTTACTGTCGGATTTTGCGATAATAATTTTTCGAATTAATCTATTGGGAAAACAAACTAAAGAGAAGGAAAACTTGAAACAAACCCTATTTCAACACGTCTGGCTGGTGTATATCTACCTATGTCTAGCTGTGGATTGACAATGGGTGTTGATGTGTTGTAATATTTTACAAGCATTTAATAATACGTTAAAGTGTGCAATTCATAGTAGCGGAATCTTTCCTTGTAAAATACTTTGCCTGATGGAAAGCACCACCCTCACTGTCAGTACAGTCTGGGCAACTTTGAACTGTCCACTGACTGGGAACAAATTCCCTTCATGGTTAGGGCTTGCGCCCTCCCTCGCGATGGCAGATCTACAACAGACCGCCGATAAGCGGCCAACCCTTGCAACGCCGCGACCAAAGCGCCCCGGGGGTTGGCCCGCTTTGACCTCAATAGCGCAGCATCTCCTTCCGAGAATACTGGAACCACTGTGGAAGTAGAATTAGTACAGCTCACACTTCCAAAGACTGTTTTACTGTGTAGAAACGGACTCCCCGTCAGTCAGAGTCAATGCAACATGATGACTTCCCATTGAATCGTATCCAGATAGGTTTTCATTGGTTTTGGTTTCTTGCTCTAAGCAAGCAACCAAAACGCGGATATTAAGTGATTGGTGAATTTTTTAATGTGTATCTGAAAATGTTGTATCCTAGAAATAGGAGTTAACGGATGAATACATTATTATTATTATAAATACGAGAATGTCCGTATATTTCTAAACAAATGTAGGCGAGTATAACTTGTTCCGCTTGTTATAAAAACCTCTGAGAACGTCATAAACAAGTCTGTGTTAAGTGTTGCTTATTGACAATGTAGAAAACTGGTTTGTATCTGTGTAATTTTGACATACCATTCATGTTATAAATGCAAAACTTTGTGAATTTATCATCCACAATCCATAATGTCCTACTGCTGAGCTCGGGAGTCCTCTCAAGAGAGGGTTAAGGCCATACGTCCCCACGCAGGCCCAGTGCGGGTTGGGGACTGGCAAGACACGTTGTGGCTACGTAATCTTGCCGTTGGATGTTTTACGCTTGAATATAAGCTCCATATCATCATCATCAACAGCCTTTAACAGTCCACTACTGGACATAGGCCTCTTCTTAGAAATGAGGTTTTGGCCTACTATACCACGCTGGCCAGACGGGTTGGTAAAGGGTTTGTTTCAAGTTTTCCTTCTCTTGGCAGTGATGTTAGCTGCTTATTTTGTTCGTTTAGTCGCCTCTTATGACACTCCTGGAATGAATAGGGGTGGTGACACTTTGTATTCTTAATCCGTCACCACACTGACTCCACACACAAGCTCCATAACTGTCACCTAAGCCGACTGCAAAACGTGACTTATGTTGACTGACGGCTGTACCTATTATGACGGGACTGTCACTATCGAAAACTTGATGCCATAAAGAATAACTAATCTTAATTTTTTTTTACTAACTTCGCTCCGCGCCGATACTCGCAATTTGCAAAAATAACTGTGGGTACTCAGCTAGTTTAAATTAAAATTGCTTTTTATAAAAATCCTTAGGTTCTATCTTTACTAATATTATAAAATAACTCTGTCTGTCCGGTTTTCACGGCAAAAGTACTAAACCAATTTTAAGTGAAATTTGATACACATAGTCTAATGGCTATATTTTACCGCCGACATACAGTATACAGCTAGGATCTAATATAACTGCCTTGTTGATCTAGTGGTTAGCGTATGCGGCTGCTGATCTAGAGGTCTCGGGTTCGTTTTACGGGTCGGACCAAATATTTGTGTGATCCACAAATATTTGTTTCGGAGTCTGGGTGTTTTCTACGTATAATATGTAGATATGTATTTACAAATATGTATATATATCAGTTGTTTAGTACCCATAATACAAGCTCTGCTTAGTGTGGGACTATATGATGTTGTATGAAAGATGTCCGAAATACTTATTATTTATTTATAATATATTATTATATTTATATATATATATATATTATTTATACTACTGTAGTGTTATCTAAAATACGATTGTATCATGACAATTGGTAGTAATCATGTTATTTAGGAAGAGTTGGACCGCAACAGAGCGCGGGGAATTACCGAGGTAAGGTGCGTTGGATTTTTTATAGCAATTATCTTTGTTTACGTATTTATTTGAAACTAATCGAATAACGCAGTACATATCCGTGTGGTGACGGATTAAGAATACAGAGTATCACCACTCATATTCATCCCGCGGGTGTCGTAAAAGGCGACTAAGGGATAAACTACGCAAGACAACATTAATGCAAAGAGAAGGAAAACTTGAAACCAACCCTATACCAAGCCAAAACCTCCTTTCTAAGGAGAGGTTTATGTCCAGCAGTGGTCTGTTGAAGGCTGTTGATGATGATGATTAGGGGTCGGAATAGGTAGTTTAATTTTATGTACTTGCGATTTTATGACATCAATAGTATGGATATGCCTGTGAAATCCCGGGGAACTTACTATTTTCAGAGATTGTAAAAACTATATGCCTTTGCCTCCAGAGCCAGTTATAACTCGGTGGGGTACATGGCTAGAAGCTGCTTTTTACTATAAAAAATATTTTAATGAAATATCACATATTCTTTCTTTATTTCATGATGAAGAAGTACAATCTATAAAGAAAGCGAAAGAAGTATTGCAAAATCCTAACCTTCGACGTGATCTAACCTTTATTGAAGAACATTTTGGAATAATCAGTATTGCAAATTTTATGTTATGGTTTATCCATGTTGTGCTTACGTTGACTTTATTTCTGCAAGTACATAAAATTAAACTACCTATTCCGAGCCCTAATGATGATGATGAATAGCGCAGTGTTACCAGCGGTTATTGTTGTAAAGCACGAGTAACGTCGCGGAGAGAAGCTAGTCTAAAAGAAATTAGCCTAAATTGCGCTTTAAGTCTTCAGCTATCTGCCAGTGAAAGTCTCGTCAAAATCTGTCCAGCAGTTCAAGAGATTTGCGGGTACAAACGGACAGATAGATAAACATTTTAAAAGTTGCTTTCATAAGCAATACAATAATCAACTGTTCATTTAATAATACGTATAGATAGACACTGCAATTTTATTTATTTATATAGATATTTTAGTTGATTACATGTTTTTTCCTCACAGTAATGACTGACAAGTTGACCTTTTGAGGATTTGTGCTGACCACGCAACTCCCTCTGCGTCTGTCAAAATGGTATCTTGTTCGTATGACCGAAAATAGAGCTAATTTTTTGTTCCGTGTTTAAAATATATGTCCTTGATTATTGACACCCTTTAATAGCCCATAACTGGACAATACTGGTTGGTCTAGTTGATAGCGTATGCAACTGCTATTCAAGAGGTTTCGGGTTTCAATTCCGGGTCGGGCCAAAGTGCCAAACTTCCTAATAGCAGCCTGGAGTTTGGAAGTTAGGCTTTGATTCACGCCTATGCCCCGGAGAGCACGTAAAGCCGTCGGTCCCGGTTGTCACGAACATTGACAATCGTTATTAAGAAGTCAGTGCCCTCAAATTTATTTGTGTAGATGTATACATTAAATTATGTGCTTGACCTTTTAGCCAGGTCAAATCTCAAGGCATTATCTGCGAAAACATTATGATACTCAGAGAACTAGTGATAACTGGTTCTTGTGTTGCTTTTTAGGAAGAAAGGTGAGGTGTACGGAGGACTATAGTCTGAAAGAAGGAGGGTGCATCACTTATAAGCTTATGGAACTAACTTTCGCCCGTATGTATGTCGATTCTCGCGGTAAATAGCCTATATATCTCCTTTCTCAGGCTCTAGATTATCAGTGTACCAAATTTCATTTAAATCTCTTCAATAGTTTAGGCGTGAAAGCGAAACAGACCTACAGGGTTACTTTCGTATTTATAATATGTATTTGCAAAGATTTAGTCGTAATCTTTTGTTTTCTTTTTTGGGAACATTATCGTTATAAACAGATTCTTATGCAAAACTTAATTAAAAGCCTTAGGGCGGTTTAAAAACGTCTTATTTTACTATATTATATTTATTCATCTATAATATACAGTAGACCTCCGGTAATCCGATAAACTTTTTGCAAGGTAGTGTCGGACTATCGAAATTGTCGGATTATAGAGTAATGCCTAAGACCTCCTATAGTTCGGAATTTTTACAAAAATGTACCATAAAATACGACATAAATAAATCTAATGATAAGATTTATATGTTAAATTGTATTATGTATGACGAAACGTTTTATTAAAAAAATAACGTCATTATTGTTAAATCAACTTACAAAAAATAATAAATTTATATTGTAACCTAGGCGACTGAAGGATAAACTACGCAAGACAACATCAATGCAAAGAGAAGGAAAACTTGAAACCAACCCTATACCAACCCGTCTGGCCAGCGTGGTATAGTAGGCCAAAACCTCCTTTTCAAGGAGAAGCCTATGTCTAGCAGTTGACTGTTAAAGGCTTTTGATGATGATGATGATGATGATTGTAACCTATACTAAGCATTATTACTTAGCTAAGCTAAGCATTATTAATACATTTTCAATATCAAGGTCGGATTACAGGGGGTACCGGATTAGACAGGGCCGAATTACCGGGGTTTACTGCAATGGGTGTTTAGAATTTTTTCGACAGTCTTGTTACAATAGCATAGACTGCCAAGTTTTGAGATCAAATGGCCGTATTCAAGAAGTTTAAAGTAATTGTAGATCTCAACGAGGATTGCAGTCAGAGGCAGTCGACCAGTGAAACCCTTTACAATGTAGTAACATCGTAAACATTGAACTGACCTAAAATAGTTTCAGTAAAAGGGCCGGTAAAAGGTGATAATGAACGGATGCAAGGTTATCACATATCTATACATTAATGTATACACATAGCAACTCGCGAAATAATTAAGCGGTAGGGCGATTGTTTGACAAATGTTTAGGCACTAAATTAACGAATGAATAAAGGCACTTAACGGCTCTGCTATGGTATAGCTTTACCTATTTTCAAAAAGTTATTCTGTATCATCATCATCAACAGCCTTTAACAGACCACTGCTGGACATTTGAAAGGAGGTTTTGGCCTACTATACCACGCTGGCCAGACGGGTGGGTATAGGGTTGGTTTCAAGTTTTCCTTCTCTTGGCAGTGATTTTAGCTGCTTATTTTGTTCCTTTAGTCGCCTCTTACGAATCCCATGGAATGAATAGGGGCGGTGACACTTTGTATTCTTAATCCGTCACCACACGGACAGTTATGTTCTGCATGCTAACAGGTATACTTCCACAGATTGTAAAGGACGTTTCTTAGATTTTAAGAGTGCGATAGTTCATGACTCGGAACCCACTTTCGTCATGTCGAAAGGTTACTGCTGGAAATATGAAACTTTTATGTATATGTATTTTTATCACGTCGATAAAGTGCTAAATTAAAATTACGAGAAATATTTTTATTTAGGATACCTACCTACACGTAAAGTAGGGATGTTTTTTTCTCTAGTTTACTCCATCGTGTGGGGTAACTTTTTTAGTTCGCGAGTTATAGAGGCCTAACTTGTAATTTAAGATACGGTCACTTGAAAAACTTTGTTAAAAATACCAAATAAGAAGTAAACATAACAATTATCTATTGGACGTGATATTAAATCCACTTGTCATTATGGGTGACTACGGAACCCTATTCTTTGCGTGGCCTGATAAGGACTTGTCCATTTCTTGTAAGTATTCGGGTCACAATTGAACTCACTTATAAACCTGTCGTTGAGTCATGAAGGTCAGACAATTTATTGTGGTCAAGGCATTTGACATTACAGGATGGTACTGCTCATCGATATGTCAACGTCGTGAGCATATAAGTACAACTAGTGTAAACTCTTCTACAAAAATATTAATCATTTCTCGTATTGACGCCATATTATTATGTAGGATTTTTATGTAGGTATTTCATATGTAGGATTTTTAAAAGCAATTGCAATGTGTATGTAGTTAATTTAAAATTACATACAGACACTTCGATTTTCAGTATTTGTAAAGAAAACAATTATTGACAAAGAGTTTTTTTCAATATATCAGACATCTTTTACACACAATGCCATCTAGTCCCAAACTAAGCAGAGCTTGTATTAAGGGTACTAAAAACTGATATAAATACATAAACATACTTTTAAACACGACAAAACCCTGAGTAAAGCTAAACGCCGATGACACTGCGAATGACGTTTAGTTATCAAATAGTGCATCATAATAAGTAACACAAACAAGATAAACACTTAGAAAAGGGGGACTTCAACTTACTTTCAACTGATAACTTGAGCTTAGCATTGACTTGAAGACCT
The DNA here is from genome assembly GCA_932526445.1 of Phragmatobia fuliginosa. Taxonomy (NCBI): domain Eukaryota; kingdom Metazoa; phylum Arthropoda; class Insecta; order Lepidoptera; family Erebidae; genus Phragmatobia; species Phragmatobia fuliginosa. Next base: position 1,564,657 of record OW052078.1, on the reverse strand, counting down.
TTAGATAAAAGGTATCTTAAGATCAAGTAGTCACAATTTATAAATGCAATAGGATTGATATTTATTATTAGCTAATTATGTTGATGTGGAGACAAGATGAATACAGAGTGTACCCTGAGTCAGTCCGTGGGTGTCGTAAGAAAAAAAACTACGTAGGACAACAAAATAAAAAATGTATTTCTTGAAAACACACCCCTTATTAATCGACAGAACTTTCAATTGGGTGAACAGATTTTGATCAGTAATTCTTTTTATTTGAGAACTGGTACATCCCATTGGGACCAAATGAGAGGTCCCATATGGCCCCATGATAAGGAAAACAGGATCTGATAATAGGATCCTGGAGAAATTGTGGAAACTCTTCAAATATCATAGGCATACCTGTCGCGATTTGGTTACTCGGAATAGTTTTTCTTTGAAATCGTATTTTTTGTTAAAGTTATGATGGTATATGAACATGCTGAGATCTCCACGGAACGTCACTCCACCGAGGTTTGCAACGGGGGTATATCGGAATCGGAGTGACTAAAACCACACGGTGTGCCACTCTGCGCCCGACATAGGTAGGATCCGGGAACTCTATTCTATTCAAATTCAAATTCAAAATTCTTTATTCACTTAGGATGCAATAAATCTCTTGTGACAGGTCAAGATTCTACATGTACATTTATGCCATGTTCGCAAACAATAGGTAGAGCCGGAGAAAAGAACATGGCAATAAAAACTCGCGGCCACTCCTTTCAAATCGCCAATGTTTACATAGTTTTAATGTTTATAAACCTGATATGGGGGTAAGGTGCTGCCACTAATATACTATACACCATGTTAGAGGACTGATGCAAATTATAGTGATTAAAAATTAGAACATAAGCTAATTTAAAAAAAAAAAAAAAAACAACAGCCTCAGTGGGTACAACATAGTAGGAGCATCTACTTACAACAAAGGTAAAAACTATATGTGCTCAAATATTGGCCAAATTACTGGTAACGAAAGATTAAATATAAAATATTAATTTTAAGATCAAAAGAAAGAGAAGAATGGCCTTTATTCGTCACGTAGAATCTTTACTTACAAAAGAAAATCATGCTCTTAAACAATGTGAGAATGTGAGTGTTCTAACTGCACGGTTGGCCTAGTAGTCTAAGCAGTCGCTAGGCCGCTCTCTTATGCGCTAAGGGTTGAGGACTCAAATCCTACATGGAACAACACTTTGTGTAATCAAGAAGTTGTTGTTTTAAGTCTGGGTGTTCTTTAGGATGTTTGTAAAGTCCCCCGCGACACAGGATGATAATTCCTAATCCGGGAGTTATCTTTTTAAAATCAAAGCAAAACTAAATACTTGTAATAAGAGTTCCGGATCCCCATATAAACTACTCCTGACCGCCCCTACACGGGCACAACCTACCGGTAAAATCTCTATTTAGGCGACGCACGCACTGAACTGAAGCAGATACAGGGAAAACCCGTCTCGTCCATCCGCAACTACACTGAAGGCGGTATGAGACTGGTTCGACGGCGACGAATGGGGTACGAGTGGAGGTCATTCTCCCAGGCTTTCTCTGCGCCTTCCATCTGTTAAAGTCTCGCAGAAGATTGCGACAGCGCTCATGGAGCGTATGATGGCTGGTAGTCAGAGATCTCCTCCAATGACTGCAGTGAGGGTCCGACGGTGCGTCGCCCAAAGGGGGCAAACCGCCAGCGTGTGTTGAGTCGAGTCCTCACTGCAGTTACAGTGGTGACAGGCGTGACTGAATTTCCTCCCGGTACTTCCCGAAGCAACCTCGGGAAATGTCAGCCGGAAGAAAAGGGTTCCGTGCTGTCGCACAGCCCACTTGAGGATAACCAGACTCCATGGCAATAAAACCAGCACGCGGTATCTCCCAACCAGATTTAAAAAAGTAGAAAACCAGTTTGCTTAAAATTAGAATACAAAAATACGTTGAATATTATTGTAGGATAATTTTACTTCACTCAAAAAAAAACTATATTATTGCGTGGTATGTGATCTGTATGGTATGAGATCGAATACGTAGTGCTAACATTGAACGTGCTTATTCGTCACCTTAGAGCCTAAAAATGCCAGCCAGTTCATTAATAACAACAAATAATGTTTTGACTTTAAATAGGCACGATTTGGGTAATATTAAAAAAATAGAAAATGAGGGTAGTTACTCTAAATTTTGTGTAAATATTGTGAATTTACAGGCTGAAGTACAAGGTTCAAATAAAGTTTTTTATAAAACGCAGCAAAACTTGAAGTCAGTAATAACTAATAACTAATAACATTACCTACTAGAAACAAACAAAAGACAATTTAACGCGGATATTTTACTGCACAGACAAACAAAAAATAACCTGATGTGTCCATTGATACCTACAATTTTTTATCAAACAAACAAACACTCGAAGCAATTATAGAAAAACTCCTCAGAATATACAACAAACTTTTTCATCCATCACTCATTTGACAACTTTGCCGCGTATTTTAATGTCAATAGAGACGAAAAAAAATAACTCACCGAATTGACACCGCACTGTTTGAAAAATCACACAAGCACAGAGCAACACACAAAAAGTCTTTGCCATTGTCACTTAAAACACGCGCGCAATGTGAAGAAAAAAAAACTAAAATTAAAATGGCTGTGTTCCCGCCACGAGTCGATTTTACACTGACAGTGAACTCGACCAAGAAGGTTATTATATTAAGCTTGGTAATTACGTCACTCCGGAGGTAACTGAAAGTTACTTAGATTGGAGGCGACTCTGATATACATAGTTATGCATGAGTAACACGGAATTAGGGAAGTCGGGTTTTTTTATTACGAATGCTGTCTGCCATGGCCTAGTGTTAAAAAATTACGCATTTAATAGAATATTATATCTACAATCTTTGTAGAAGTAGTATATGTGTGTATTCCAGTCGAAACAAATAATAAATAAATATTTCGGACATCTTACACACAATGACAAACTAAGCTGAGCTTGCATTATGGGTACTAGACAACTGATATAAATTAATAAACATACTTTTTAGGTGTTTTGTATGTGGGTGTTTTCTATTAAGAACATAGAAAACACCTAAACAGACATTTGCGGATCACACAAACATTTGCTCCGACACTTGAATCGAACCCGAGATATTAAGCAAGGCTGGCATACGCACCGAGCAGGCATCCATTGCTGGACGTCGCTTAATAATTATATTATTACCTATAAGCAAATTATTATTATTGTGAATGCAAAAGTAATTATGTATGATGCTTTAACGGCTAAACCACGGAACCGGTTTTATTGATTGGAGGGAAGGACATAGGTGAATTTTAACGTTGAAAACCAAAATATTCGACTGCAGAGTCGCGGTTAAAAGCTAGTACCTACCTAATTTTTTTTTTTTAATATTATGAACATCTTACACACAACGTCATCTAGTCTCCAAACTAAGCAGAGCTTGTATTATGGGTTCTAGACAACTGATATAAATACACAAACATATATTTTTTTTGTAAATATATACTTATATACATAGAAAACCACCCAAACTCCGAAACAAATATTTGCGGAACACAAACATTTGGTCCGACCCGAGAATCGAACCCGAGACCTCTTGTTCAGCAGTCGCATACGCTAACCACGAGGCAGTGTTAGTTGCAGTCATTTTTAAGTTACTCCTTATATCATCAACTATCTGCCAATGAAAGTTCCATCAGATTTTAACGCGACGACTTAAGTTGTAACTTAGTCAATTTTTTTAGACTAGCGTCGCTCTGCGGCGTTGCTCGCGATTGACAGCAATAACCGCGGGCAACACCGCGGGAATCAATTAGTTATTTTATTATATGTAAACAATTTTTTGTACTGTTTGTTCTTATCGAATTATAATATGTGAATTTTGAAACGGAATGTTCCTATATAAAAATAAATAAAATAAATATTTCGGACAATATTACACACAACGTCATCTAGTCCCAAACTAAGCAGAGCTTGTATTATGGGTACTAAACAACTGATATAAATACTTAAAAATCCTTTTTTTTGTAAATACATACATATTATACATAGAAAAACACCCAGACTCCGGAACAAATATTTGTAGATTACACAAATAATTAGTCCGACCCGGGAATCGAACCGCATACGCTAACCACTAGACCAACAAGGCAGTCTGTATATGTAATGTTCCTATTTTTAAATGTAATGTTCCTATACTATATTCATCTTCCTAGCCTTATTCCCAAGTTTATTTGGGGTCGGCTACTAGTTCAACCGGTTTTACCTGAATTTCAGTTTTTCCACGGAGCAACTGGCATTGGACCTCCACAACCCTAAGGGAGAACTGAAATTCGAAGATTGAACTAGTTCTTATACTATATTGTGGTAAGAAAATAAACGATTATTTGAATGTCAAATTTGAATGAATCGTTTTGTATTGCATAGACTATTCATTGAGGAGGGTTATAGGTTATGTATCGGCATGCCATACCTTTATGAGCGGAGCAGTGACCATTAACGGAAATGAGTCTGTGTTTAGAGGCAGAAAAATAAGTTTTAAAACGAACTTTAGTTTTGTTTAATTATTTGGACACTACCTGTGTAAATATCAGCATCGTTACATTGTCCTCACATTTAACTGCTGCTGAATACATGGAACAACAGCTCCATCTACCGAAACGTTTAATCACGAAGAAACACGGAACGAGCTATACGGAGTCACTACTAATCCTGGATCGCAATAGAAAAATTGTCGCACCAATTAGCATATATACAACATCCCAACATAAATCGTAGGGCAGTGGCCCGCCATGCATGATCACCTCGCCTGGTCGGAGCATCCTCCCTTTGTGTTGGAGGGACACTAAGCCCGTTCCTCCACATACATGTTCACATAGATTGCTTTATAAAAAAAAAAATTACATATTTATGTTTTTAATTAAACATGACAGCACTGTGACTGTCAATCGTCACTGTCATAACGAAAGAATGGCTATTGTTAATCAATTTTTATAGATGACTAGATGACCCAGCGAACTTCGTACCGCCCAACTTTAAAATTCCATAACTTGATCGCAGCGCCACCTACCGGGTCCAATTGCGAATCTAAACCATTCCCAGATCCCCTTGAACACACACAAAAAATTTCATCAAAATCGGTCCAGTCGTTTGAGAGAAGTTCAGTGACATACACACTCACAGAAGAATTATATATATAAAGATAAGCTATTCTAAACTGCCTCATTGGTCTAGCGGTTGATGTATGTGACTGCTGATTGAGAGGTCTCGAGTTCGAATCCCGGGACGGGCTGTTGTTGGGATTTACTAAGGCAATCAGGTCTGGCGGTTGACGCCTCGTGCAAAAACTAGTAAATTATATTGTCTGTTATAACTTCAAGACGAATCGACGATCGTCATGATGTCAACGATTCCATAAACCACAGACAAAGTTGTTTTTAAAGCAGTTTTTGGCCAGATTTTAAGGAAAAACTTTTTTAATAACACGTAATAAGAATTTCAAGGTTAGGTTGATTTGAGCAATACCGTGTAACATTGAACTTTTTGTAGGTTATTTTTTATTATGTATGAGCTGAGCCCCGCGGTTTTGCCCGCGGTAATTGTTGTAAACCACGAGTAAGAGTTTATCCTAAGTTACTTCTTATGTCATCAGCTTTCTGCCAGTGAAAGTTCCGTCAAAATCGGCCCAGCCGTTTCAAAGATTACTTGAAACACACCGACAGACAAAAATTTTAAATATTACTTTTTTTGATGTAGGTAATGTATTTACTTTGCATTTAGTAAAAAAACTGTTTTGTCATTACATACAGACACATCAAATTTATTTATTTGAATGGTTTTATTATGCTTAATTATGGTGTAAATTTGGGTGCAATGCACTGAGCCTCGACCAATGTCATAGCTTTAATGGTATGGTCCACCTCTCGTTGGTACAGCGGTTTGTGTATTCAAATGCTAATCAAAATGTCTCAGGTTCTATTGCCAGGTCGGGCCAAAAGTGCTGGCAGATTTTCAAACAAGACCTGTATTCTTATTCCTGATAACAGCCCCGAGTATGGAAGTTTGGTGGAGTTTCACGCCTGTGCCTCGGAAAGCACGTAAAGCCGTCGGTCCCGGCTGTCATAAACATCTATGGCAATCGTTATTGGGAAGTCAGTGCCCTCAAAGTTACTGACAACTAGTTCAACCTTCGAAATTCAGTTCTCCCTTAGGGTTGCGGAGGTCCGACGCCAGCCGCTCCGTGGAAAAACTGATATTCAGGTAAAACCGGTTATACTAGTAGCCGACCCCAAATAAACTTGGGATAAGGCTACGAAGAAGCAGAAGGCTTAGCGACGGTAACAGATACATAAATTACTAGCCTTTGCCCCCAGATCCGCCTGCAAAGATTTCGGATATCGGACATTTTTCATTTCATAGATTTTGAATGTGACTTTCTAATGGTAAAATCATTTTCAAAATCACATTGCATTTATATTGTACTACCTACAAATGCTAGTAGATTATATTTTTTTATTTAAACTTCTTTTTTTTTATTTAAATTATTTATTTTTTATTTATTTTTATTTAAACTTACCAAAGTGACTCTACTCTGCCTGATGGAAAGCACGAGTAAAATCCAAGAGTAGGGGTCACCATCCTCATTGTGAGGGTAGGCAATGCAGCATGGTGACCCATACCATGCAGAATGATTGGGCCTCCGGTCTCACACTCACCAACGAAATACGACACCAAGAATGCTGTCATTATTAGCATGGTCTTCTGTGTGAGGGTAGTTCTGCCCCGGTGGAGCCGGACCATTCGTGCTGAAATCATATTCTCGTTCAGAAACTTGATGACCTTAGGAGTAACTTAGTCAATTTATTTTAGGCTAGCTTCGACATGCGGAGTTTCCTGCGGCTTATATCAACACCCGCAGGTAACACTGCGGGACTCAGTTAGTTTATAATGCATGATGGATTATATATCTACTCACCCCCACTTTGCCTGGAACGTTTCTTCCCAATTTTCGTCTTTTTAACAATCACTTGATACTTGTTCTTGGTGTTATAAACCTGCCCAGGAGCATAACTAGCCGTCGTGATATTATTCAGCGCATAAATATTCCCCTTCTTGAGCCCATAGCTCGAATACCCCTGAAGACCAGAGCCGTACGTATGATACCCATTCCCAGTGGTATAAACGTACTGATAGCATGGTTTACTATTCCCAATCCATTTTTTTCCATAGGAATACTGGCAGTTTGAAGAACTGGTGTCTGGATAGTGATAACTATAGTCTGTTACTCCATAACTTCCTCCAGAAACCCCATGACTGCCGCCATAGACTCCAGAATGACCTCCACCGCTGGAACCATGAGGGGAGTGACTATAGACAGTCTGGAATAAAGTGTCCAGTGCTTCATAGTATTCTGGAGAATGGGTTGGACTGGGGGGTTTATAAACCAAAGGGGTTTTAAGACACTTCTGAGCATTCTGCGCAAGAATTAAAAACACTGGGAAACTTTGTATTAAACTGCAAACGGTGCTTTCTTTAACAGTCATCTTGTGCGTACGAAATTTAAAAACGTACTGGTTGAAGTTATGGTAACGGCGGTGTTGCCAGAATTAGGTTATCAATAAATCTGTTGTTATTTGTTTCGTAATGTCGGTGGTTTTGTAATTTTTTTTGTAGTTCAAATGTCACAATTGAAATTTGTTTATAATCGTTTTGATATCTATAAAATCATCAGATTTTGATTATGTATGACCACTTTCACTTTAATCCAAGGGTATTTGTGAAATATCCTCTATTTAGATACAAAAGGGTGTATTTTAAATAGATTAACGATAGTATTTTTTTTTACAATTGTCATATTTTTGTCACTTTTGATTGATCATACCATGGCCTAGGCATCGTAAGAGGCGTCTAAGGGAGCAACAACGCTAGACAACGTCACTGCAAAGGAAGGGAATCTGATGAAAGGAAAGGTTGGAGCTTTGCCCTCTTGTATGTCGTGATAAAACGTAGCATAAATCTGATTTCAGGAGTCAAAATATCTCCATGCCAAATTTCATCGACATTCGAGCAGCAGTTTAGGTGTTTTTTTTTGTAAGCCTACCAAAGTGACTCTACTCTGCCTGATGGAAAGCATGAGAAGAATCCAGGATTAGGGGCCACCATACTCATTGTGAACGTAGGCAATGCAGCATGGTGACCGAACCATGGCGGCCTGGTCAGATAATTCTGCATCATTCTCCCGGCCTCCTAAGGCCGGTTGAATGATGCAGAATTATTAGGCCTCCGGTCTCACACTCACCAACGAAATACGACAGCAAGAATACTGTCATTATGTCGGATGGTCTTCTGTGTGAGGGTAGTAGGTACTGCCCCCGGTATTTTTTGAGATAAAAATATACTTTATTACAGTGATTACCTTCTTGATTTTTATAATATTTACATACAAGTTCAAAAAATCTGGCATTATTAGGAATATTCATCCTGTGTGGCGGGGGGCTTTCCAAACATATATAAAACGGACACAAACAACAAACAGACTTATAACAACAATTTGCGGATCACACAGTGTTGTCCCATGATGGATTTAAGCCCACAACACTTGGCGTAGTAGAGAGCGGCGTGACGACCGATTAAACCGCTAAGCCAACCGTACAGTCTAAATTATAATATTATACAATGGAATCCATTTAAAATATTATATATGGATAACTGAATAAATAACAAAATGTTTTTTGTTATCAGCAACCGAATCAGTTATGAGATCACATCTATTTAATTAAATCTGTTCCTTACAGGTAGACAATAGTAACTCCACATTTTGTCGAAATTACGTTTATTATACCATTAAAATCGCAAGAATCAGTTCTACATAATGGTATAAAGAAATAAGTCCTTAGTCGCCAATGAAAAGAGATATACTATGATGTATAACATTAATTACAAAAATATTAACAGGGTTTATTAATTAGATAATAGATAGATTTATCGTAATTATGTGTAATTCATGATACTTCCCTCTATTTATTAAAAAAAAAATAACTCTCAAAATTACATTCAAAATTTCACTACGCGTATTTTGGCCTCTCCTGTAAAATTTGACTTTGGCCTCTTAACGTTGTATACCTCTAAGGTTTTTAAGCCGGGATAAAGCTAGCCATTGAAATTTCAATGTAATAACGTTTATATCAATGAATATTGAAGAACGAACGAGTCACTTGAATGACAAGTGTGACGTCACTTAAACGATGACGGTTAACTACTAATAAAAGTGTAAAGTAACGAAATTTATAGAAGCTTTGTACGGTAAAGGGGATGATAATATAATATTGTTTCACACGAGTCAATAACTGATGCATTACGGTATTATGACCAAATAGGGCACACATTGTAACGTCATTCTTTCACACCTTTATAAATTTGCGAATTGTGAATGTGTGAATTACTTAAAGCTTAGGTAATCGAATTCTGAAAAAAAAGGTTTTCACACACTTTATCCCGCTAGACAGGCAGGTTTTTGGTGGATTTTGGTTTATTTTAAGTTGGTTCCCTTACTCGACTTTTAAAACTATTAATCCGTTACCACATTTTTACAATCTGTGCAGCAATTTATCGCCTAGACTTGCGGTTTTTCTTAACCTAAACCTTTAAGAAAAGAGCAAAAGCCGTAATCACGCGTTGTACACAAACGTACGATAATACTTTAACAATGTGTGTCTACGGCTTTTCAAACTTGAATAAGTATCTCTAATGAAATGAAATGGTTTGTTTCACATTAAATAGAGTACATCCAAAGGTGTTTTCATAATATTTATATTCTAGCTCGTCTATTTAGCCACTGATGGCATGTGAAAATGTTGAATGGCATTTGGAAATGTGAATATTTATTAAATAATTGTTTTTTAATTTGAAATTATAATTGGATTATATATTAATTTCAATTCATTGTATGAAAAAATGAAAAAAATAAAAAAATCTTGGACAAAAGTTATAAAATATGTATCGTCAGTATCGAAAATCGATTCGTCATCATTTATATAATAACAATTAAATTCAATCTAAAACTAATATTAGGTCAATAAACTATCACAATTTCATTTTGGTTTCAGGAATTCTTTTAGAGAATAATATGATTTTATGATTAATTGTGTACTCTGTTGTATAAATTTTGTTTCATACTTTTTCAGCGTCTTTTTGTGGTACTTGTGCATCGTTGATCGATGTAGTTGGGTTTTAATTTTAACGTCTCTGTTTAATTATTATTTTTTTGCATCTCTTTATTACTCTTAAAATTATGCTTAATTTTAAATTTTATGTTACAAAATCAGCCTAAGTCAATCTTTATGTCATCAACTTTCTGCAATCTTGTTCCGTCAAAATTTGTCCAGCCGTTCTAGAGACTATCCGAACATACAAAGACAGACAGACAAAATTTAAAAAAAATGCTTTTTTGTTGACTATTATTGAATTTTTATACGTAGCACCGTATAAAATATATAAATAATATAATATAAATAAATTCAATAATAGTCAACAAAAAAACATTTTTTTAGAGTGCTACCGTATAAACTTGTATTTAGTAAATTTAGTTATGTATTAACATAAGCATTTAGTAAAAAAGTATTCATTTGATATGACAAACAGATTCAATTTTAGATATTAATTTGTAATGATTCGTCATGGAACAAAAGTTTCTATAACCACAGTTGAAGTTATATTAGTCAACAATACAATATAACAAGCACAAAACAATATAAAATTCAACTGCCGTTCGCCCTCTAGTATAACTTATGTATTTTCCTTCCAAATTCAAATATTTAGCCAAAAGCATAAACAATGATATTTCATATTTATTCCATGTCTAAAACGACTTATGTGTCTCAATTTAGTTACGCCATATAAGACTATAATACCATAATAATTTAAAGCCTTATTTAGAATACTCCTTTCACAGTCTCACAATTTCCTGCACAATCTAAATTCAGTGTCAACATCGCCCTTAAAAGGGATAGTCTATTATGAGTAATACAATATTGATATCAATATATCCTGTTAGTCAATTACTTCTAAATAAACTGAGGTTTACAGATAAACGCGGGAATATTAATTTATTTCCTTGACACACGGAACGGATTCAATTTATTAGGTGTACATTCTTCTAAAATTACGTGCACTCTGAGTAATGGAACGTAGAAGGCATAGCAATCACTTTGGTTGAATCTATTGAGAATTTGTTTATGGATTTTGTTGGAAAAAAATGTCCTCTGTATTTGGGAAGGTTAGCTTTTCAATATTCTGTGTGGATAGTTGAATATTATTTGATTGTTGTGGAAAATTTTGGTTGCGATACATGTTTAGTTCTTTATAACACCGCGGGGCTCAGCTAGTCCCTACTTCCCTACTAATATTATAAATGAGAAAGTAACTCTGTCTGTCTGTTACGTTTTCACGCCTAAACCGCTTAACCGATTTTGATGAATTTTGGTACTCAAATAGTTCATAGGCTACTTTTTACCGCGAAAACTGACATAGACGCGGGCGGAGCCGCTGGCTAAAGCTAGTGTTATATAAACTACAGGGGCGGGGGATGGTCAAACAAGACACATAATTTCTTCTTGCTTGATGATCCCCCACTCCCAGTATCTGTCCGATGCTGGGTTTGGCGAATGGATTAGGGAGTAGCGCAGGTCGCCGAGATCCCCTAATCAAGGCCAGTGGACTATCCTTCACGAGGTTGCCGCCCGTTATTGGTCAAATACCCTCTGTATTTGACACAACAAAAACCTCTGGCCGCACTCTTGGGTCTGGGTCTGGGAGTGAGGATGGGCTTAGGCCCGTCCTCGCTCCCAGACCCAGACCCGCATACCCGCATAGCCGAACCGTGGCGGCGCAAAACCACACCCAGGCCCACATAGCCATGGGGACTTAAATACCCCCAAAAAGAAGGTACCACACATCCTTGGGCAAGAGTGTGTGAGTTATTTGGTATTTCCCACCAAAAAGCCCAACAATAACAATGAGTGACCTTAAAGAGACCGTATTACCCCAGGAGGGTAGCGCAACAAGCGCAGAATCCCTCACCGAGTCTGACTCGGTCCGTCCCACGTATTCTGGGGGGGACAAAGCTCACTCAGGAAAAGGCGCAAGCCTGGACCTAACAGGCCTAGCTGAGGCCATAAACACAGCCACAAATGAACACGCAGAACACGCACCAACACAATGGACGGTGGCCGCCCACAAGCGCCCTTGCAAAAGGGAAACTGCTAAGGCGTCGGCCGCCGCCACACAAAAACACCAAGGCGCGCAGGGCCGAACCAAACGCAGACGCCACAACCGGCGCGCGAGAAGGGAAGCCCAGCAGCCTAAAATCAGACATGCACACACTTTGACGGCCACCGCAGCAGTGGAAACACAGCGCGAACCTGTAGAAATACAGGAGGCTGACAAAGTGTCACACGTACAAACACAACACAACACCAAAAAACGACGAAGACCGAGAGGTCATCGCGTTCGGCAGACCGCTGTGCAGGCTCCCACTGCTCCTGAAAAGGATCAGCCTGGGGTTGCGGGTGGTTCGGGCGTGCAAGCTTCAACGAAGCGACCGCGTCTGGACGACACGCAGTCCCCGAGGGGGGATGCCAAGCGCGCGAAAACCGAGGCGAAATCAAAGCGGACAGTGGGCTACGCGGATGCGTGCAAATCGCATCTGCGAATAGCGATCACCACCGTCCCGCCTAGAGACCTCTCCAGCGAGCAGGCGGAACAACTGAGGGAGACCATCGACGATGCGATCCTGCAGTGTGTTCTGACGCCGCAGTCTTCGGGGGCGCTAGCTCCATCTTTCCGCGGTCGACCCTTCTTATTTGAAGGAGTCCTAGCGATGTGGTGTGAGGACGAAAACGCGCTCAAATGGATTGACAACATGACGAAAACTATGACATCACCTGTACCGAACACGACGTTGACAGTGATTAGGATGTCGGATGTGAAGAGGAAGCTCAGAGCTGGGCTTCTGCTTCACACCCGCATAACTGACGCGACCACATTGCACAGGGTCCTTTGTGCCCAAAACCCGTGGTACAAAGTTGACACCTGGCAATGCTACGACATGACTGTCGACGACAAGGAGGGTAATTCCAAGGAGAAGGTAGTCCACCTAATTCTTGGGATCCCTGAAGACCAAAAACAGACAATACTGGACAGAGACCGCCGTGTTGCTCACATGACTGGAAGTGGATACATCCGCTTCTTTTCATCGGACGAGCAAACAACGGCCGACTTGACAACCGCAGAAGCCGGTGCAACGCAGCACCAAGGCACTGCGACCACTACACCAACCACCTCAGCTCCCCAACCGGGTACGAGCGAGATGGAATTGGACGACAGCCAAAACTCGGAGGACTGCGTAAGTGACGAAGATGGCGTCCTACGTAGTCCCTAACATTGCAGTCATCCAAACCAACCTCCAGCACAAACAAATAGCGGCGGCCACCCTACGCAGGGTGCTGGAGGCAAACAACAACACCGTCGCCCTGATCCAAGAACCATGGATCAGAAACAACAGGATATGCGGTCTGAACAACATCGGCGGTAAGTTACTTCTTGACACATCCGTTGAAAAACCAAGGACATGCATCTTTATGCCGAAGTCTATAAAAACAACTATGCTTAACCAGTTCTGTTCTAGAGACCTCACAGCCGTGACGATCCCTACAGAAAACCAAACAGTCCTCGTACTAGCCTCGGTCTACATGCCGAACGACGGTGAAATACCTCCGAAGGAGCTGACCGAGCTGGTGCAATACTGCGACGACCACAAATGGGAGCTGATAGTAGCGACTGACTGCAACGCACATCACTCACTGTGGGGAAGTAAGGACACAAACAGAAGGGGTGAGTTACTTACTGAATTCTTACTCCAAACTAACCTCAACATCATGAACGTTGGCACAGAGCCCACATTCGTTAGCTCTAGGTACCAAACGATCATTGACATCACACTGGCAACACACGCGGCGGCCGATCTCATTGAGGGTTGGCACGTGTCTAACGAGCCTTCCTTCGCCGACCACCGTAGAGTTTGTTTTAACCTAAAACACAGACATACAGACCTTGTCCCATATCGAAACCCCCGTAAAACAGTATAGCAAGGTATATTGAACTGTCGTCCAAAGCTTTGAGTACGACACAAATCGAGGACAAAATGTCCGACACAAACAACATAGAGACAAGCGTACAGTTCTTCACCTCAACACTTCTCAAAAATTATGAACTGACGTGCCCTACCATCGCCCCTAAAGGCCTGAGTAAGAGTTCCTGGTGGGGGCCGGAACTTGAAAGATTACGCAAAGAACTCAGGACACTTTTTAATCGAGCGAAAAACACCAGAACCGAAGAGGACTGGGAAAACTACAAAACAGCACAAAAACACTACAAGAAGCGAATCAGATATTGGAGTAGAGAAGGCTTCCGCAGCTTCTGCAGCAGTGTAAACTCAACAAACAAAGCTGCCAGACTTAAGAAGGTTCTGTCAAAAGACAACACGAACCTTCTGGGGTCCCTGAAAAAGGATGACGGCACCTATACAACAACAGAAGAAGAAGCAAACGCAGTGCTACTAGAAACCCACTTCCCAGGCAGCAAACCAGCGCCCGACCCTGGGTGGCTAAACGAGCACTACGACATACCAACAAACCAAGAATGGCACATGGCAAAAACAATAGTAACGGCGGAAAAGACAGAATGGGCCCTGAAAAGCTTTAAACCGTTCAAGTCAGCAGGGCTAGACGGTATCTTCCCGGCGCTACTTCAATGGCAACTAAACCAGGCAGTTAGACATCTGACACCGATCTACAGAGCCTGCCTGGCTTTCAAATACATTCCGAAACAATGGAGAGAGGCAAAAGTGGTCTTCTTACCAAAACCGGGAAAAGATGACTATACACAAGCCAAATCCTTCAGACCAATCAGTCTGACATCCTTCCTTCTGAAAACATTAGAAAGGCTGGTGGACCGACATCTTAGAGATGGAGCACTTGAAAATATCCCGCTACATCCACAACAACATGCCTTTAGGAAAGGCAGATCAACAGAGTCGGCACTACACGCAGTGGTCCACAAAATAGAGTCGGCAATCACGACCAAATCTTCAACACTCGCAGCCTTCATAGATATAGAAGGGGCGTTTGACAAAACTATGCACAACAGCATAAACCACGCCCTAAGAAAATACAACGTGGATCAAGTCACCAGAGGATGGATCACCGAACTGGTCGGCAAAAGGGCGGTTCGGATAGTGGGGGACACTACCACACGAGCGAAGGTGGTCAGAGGATGCCCCCAAGGGGGGGTCCTTTCGCCACTTCTCTGGAACATAGTAGTCGATAGTCTCCTAAGGAGACTAAACGATAGAGGATATACTACTATTGGTTATGCTGATGACCTAGCAATTCTGATAAGTGGAAACGCTGAGAACGTCCTATGCAAAGTCATGACCTCAGCCTTTCAGATTGTGGAAAAATGGTGTGACGAACATTATCTGTCAGTAAACCCGAAAAAAACAGAACTTATCCTTTTCACCAACAAGAGGAAGTTACCAGAACTACAACTACCAAAATTATTTAAAACAGAACTCTCCCTATCTAGACAAGTGAAATACCTGGGCGTAATCCTTGACGATAAACTAAATTGGGCGAGTCATATCGAATCCAAAACAAAGAAGGCCTGTATTGCTTTTAATCAGTGTAGAAGAATAGTTGGTAAGAGATGGGGTCTTAACCCAAAGATCACCCTTTGGTTATACACAGCAGTAATCAGGCCCTCAATAACCTACGGCTCAATTGTGTGGTGGCCCAGGACACAAATGAGCACAGTAAAATCCAAGCTCCAAAGCTTACAACGCCTGGCAAGCTTGGCAACAACAGGATGCATGAGAACAACTCCATCAGCCGCATTAGAGTATCTCCTGAACCTAAGACCACTAGACCTGGTGATACAGGAAGAGGCAAAGGCGGCAGCCCTGAGGTTAAGATCTCTGGGCATATGGAAATCAAATGTAACAACAAAACACTCCAACATTCTCCAAATATGCATCAAGGAAAATCCGCTCCTTGAGGCGCCTATGGACAAGATGTTGGGGCAACACATCTTTGATCGAAGATACGACATCCAGCTTTCCGCAGAGAAAAATGACTACTCTGGCACTGGGGAAGTCAGGATCTACACCGACGGCTCCAAAACCAGCACAGGTACTGGAGCTGGTGTCTTCTCAGACGACCTAAACATCAAGATAACAACAACACTAGACAAGCTAAATACAATCTTTCAGGCAGAATGTATTGGCATTACCAGAGCGGCACAGGCGGTTGCTGCCAGAGACATCAGTGACTCCAACATCAAAATCGTCACTGATAGTGCCTCCGTGCTCCAGGCCCTCCGTAACAACACAATAAACTCAGTCCTGATAATGGAATGCCATAGTGCACTCCAAACCATTGCGGCAACCAACAGAGTGACCCTGCAATGGATAAAGGGACACAGCAACTCACTGGGAAACGATGCCGCAGACGAGCTGGCAAAGAAGGGAGCAGACACGAAAGTGCATGGTCCAGAACCACTGCTACCCATACCTCAAGCCCAAATTAAAGCATGGCTGCGCGAAAGAACCCAGAAAACTCACTTGACAGAGTGGCTAAATAAGGAGGGATGTCGGCAAACCAAGAACGCTGTATCAGCTCCCAATACAAGGCTTGCCCGCACCCTCATCAGGTTGAACAGAGACAAACTCCGCAAGATCATAGGAACCCTAACCGGACATTGTCTCCTAAACAAACACCTACACACCATAGGAGTAACAGACAGCCCCCTATGCAGAGGATGCATGGAGGCAGAAGAAACGCCACAACACGTCATCATGGAATGCAGCAGTGTGGCCGAACAGCGGGCACAAATTCTACAGTCACCGGCAACGTATCGGGAGGCCTGCAGTAATCCCCGGAGGCTGCATTCCTTCTGGACCAACCTAGGCTGGCTGGAGTGAATGGGAAATAACTTTTCACGCACAATGGTCCAATAACTAGGACTAAGTGCGGAAACCGCCCAGAAAAACCAAACCAAACCATATAAACTACAGCTTAGTTTAAATTGGATTACGTTTAGAGTCGAAAATCTGACAGTTTATTTTAAATTTATTTCGAAACAGCATGCTGAAAAAAGGCCCCCCCAAAAGAGCGCCAACCATACCGATCTTATGCAGTTCGCATTCATCCGCACATTAACACATTGATTTTATTTCGTGGAGTGAAGTAAGTTTAAAAAAATAACTTAAGTTGACATCAACTATTTGCCGTTGAAAGTCTCTTATGCAGGCACCACACTTCGTTATGCGCTATTCGTTATGTGTCTTTTTTTTTTTTTTTTTTTTTTTTTTTTTTTTTTTTTTTTTATATTTAAGCCTGCCAAAGTGACTCTACTCTGCCTGATGGAAAGCATGAGTAGAATCCAGGAGTAGGGGCCACCATGCTTATTGTGAGGGTTGGCAATGTAGCATGGTGACCCTTACCATGGCAGCCTGGTTAGATTATTCTGCATCATTCTACCGGCCTTCGAAGGGCGGGAGAATGATGCAGAATGATTGGGCCTCCGGTCTCACACTCACCAACGAAATACGACAGCAAGAATGCTGTCATTATTAGGATGGTCTTCTGTGTGAGGGTAGTACTAGCCGGGTCGAGCCGGCCCATTCGTGCTGAAATCAGCGTGGCTCTACTACCTTTGTCTACGCCGTATTCGCCCAAACATTAGTTATGCGCGCAAACAACAAACATGCCATCCACACTTCGAAATGGTATGCCAAATAAGCATCAAATAAGGCAAATATGTGTGTTGTAGAGATGTGTCATTGTCATTTTTATGGTGAACGAAACCAATATACTCTCCACACTTCGCCGTATGCGCGCGAAATACCCGCTTAACGAAGTGTGGTGCCTGCATTAAAAATCGGTTCAACCCTTCCAAAGATTAACCGGAACAAACAGACAGACAAAAAAAATTTAAATTTGTTCTTTTATGTAAGTATCTTAATATACTTGGATATGCATTTAGTAAAAGACTATTCATTTGATATTACATACAGACACCTCCATTTTATTTATTTGTATAAATTATAAATAGAATATAACTGCCTCGGTGGTTTAATGGTTAGCGTATGCGACTGCTAATCAAGAGGTCTCGGGTTAAAATCCCGGGTCGGGACAAAAAGTGTTTTTTCTTAGGAAATTCCTAATAGCAGCCCGGAGTTTGGAAGTTTGGCGGGTGATTCACGCCCGTGCCTCGGAGAGCAAGTAAAGCCGTCGGTCCCGGTTGTCATAAACATCTATTGCAATCGTTATTGGGAAGTCAGTGCCCTCAAATATACTGACAACTAGTTCAATCTTCGAATTTCAGTTCTCCCTTAGGGTTACGGATGTCCGATGCCAGTCGCTCCGTGGAAAAACTGAAATTCAGGTAAAACCGGTTGAACTAGGAGCCGACCTCAAATAAACTTGGGAATAAGGCTAGGAAGAAGATATAGATTATAAATAGAGTAATTGTCAATCTAACATTACCTTGTCAATTGTTCTACGCAGTAATAAATATTTAGTCATGAGGAAAACCAATATGACGTACTTAGTGTAGCAATAATATATATTTAAAATGATTATTAATCAATTAATCACGCCTACGAGAACATATTCTTGACAAGTGTAGTAAGGTCGCATAATAATTTTTAACATACATAAT
This sequence comes from Phragmatobia fuliginosa, assembly GCA_932526445.1. Lineage (NCBI taxonomy): Eukaryota > Metazoa > Arthropoda > Insecta > Lepidoptera > Erebidae > Phragmatobia > Phragmatobia fuliginosa. The sequence continues at coordinate 1,545,873 of OW052078.1, read as the reverse complement.
CTTATTTTACATTCATTCATACTACTTTTGTTGTTGTTGTTATCAATCACGAGTAACGCCGCGGAGTGAAGCTAGTCAAAACACAAGTAGCCTAAGTTACTCCTTATATCATCATTAACCTAACTGCTGAAAACCACGTGCTGAAAACCTAATTGATGAAAAAAACGTTGCTGAAAACCAGCGCTGTACCGTAAGTGGTGCAGCATTATGCTGAGCAACATCTATTTTATTTTATTTTATTTTTGATACATAAGCCATCCAAAGTGACTCTACCCTGCATGATGGAAAGCATGAGCAGAATCCAAGAGTCTGGGCCACCACACTTGCTGCGAATGCAGACAATAATGTATGGCGGCCCACACCATAGTGGTGTGGGCCATAGCGGCTTAGTGAGATGCTTTATCACGCCCCGCTTAAAGGACCCGGGATCATAGTGGGAAGGAAACACGTGAGCTGGTAGTGAGTTTCAGTCTTTGACTGCTCGGCATAGGAAAGAAGAGCCGAACTGTTTTGTTCTGGTGCGTATTTCTTCCACTTTAAAGCGGTGACTTCTGAGTCCAGCACGTGTAATAATTTAATGTACACTGAGACGCAACCGCACAGCAAATGTTTGTATTGTGTTTTTATTATGTATGTATTGTAAACATAGAAAATGATCTCTTGAACTTGTGTTAATATATACCTGGTTACATGATGTACACCATTATCTTTAGATACTAATAACGCAATGCCATGTAATACCAAATATTATTTGACTGTTTGCAATGACATTAAAATAAACGTATTTTCTTTCTTTCTTCCTTTCTAACCTTCCAGTGAAAGTCTCGTCAAACTCAGTGTAACCGTTCTAGAGATTAGCCGAAACAAATCATCTTCCTAGCCTTTATTCCCAAGTTTATTTGGGGTCGGCTACTAGTTCAACCGGTTTTACCTGAATATCAGTTTTACCACGGAGCGACTGGCATCGGACCCCCGCAACCCTAAGGGAGAACTTAAATTCGAAGATTGAACTAGTTGTCAGTATATTTGAGGGCACTGACTTCCCAATAACGATTGCCATAGATGTTCATAACAACCGGGACCGACGGCTTTACGTGGTCAAACTGGCAAACTTCCAAACTCCGGGCTGCTATTAGGAATTTCCTAAGAAAAACCAAAAACACTTTTTGGCCCGACCCGGGTTTGAACCTGAGACCACTTGTAGCAGTCGCATACGCGAACCACTAGACCAACGAGGCAGTTAGTTAATCTAGTAATAATCGAATTAAAAAGACAGACTAAATTTCAAGGAATGTATTTAGTGTAAAAACTAGTAATTTAAAATTACAAACACATTTTTTTGTATAGATTAAAATGATAATTGTAACTAGTATTAACAATGTAACTTGGGTTATTTTTTTAGAAATAAATAAAAAATATCGTTAGCGAAGGTCAATATTTGTTATTCATTCTAGTTGTAAGCTTCAGTTGTGGCATACTGACTACCTATCTAAATAACTGAGTAAATAATTCTGAGAAATAATTTTAACCTTCGTAATAGGAACTTTGCACGTAATACATAATTTAAATCCATATTCATACATTCTTCTTAAATATATAATAGGTAGTAGGGCCACGCTGATTTCAGCACAAATGAGTCGACTCGTCCGGTGCAGTACTACCCTCACACAGAAGACCATCCTGATGCAGGCACCACACTTCGTTATGCGCTATTCGTTATGTGTCTACGCCGTATTCGCCCAAATATTAGTTATGCGCGCAAACAACAAACATGCCACCCACACTTCGAACTGGTATGCCACATAAGCATCAAATAAGGCAAATATGTGTGTTGTAGAGATGTGTCATTTTTATGGTGAACGAAACGAATATACTCTCCACACTTCGCCGTATGCGCGCGAATAACTCGCAAGCAGCATGGTATGGGTCACCATGCTACATTGCCTACACTCACAATGAGGATGGTGACCCCTACTGCTAGATTCTACTCATGCTTTCCATCAGGCAGAGTGGAGTCACTTTAGTAGGGTTCAATGTCAAAAAGAAACATCTAAGTAAATTAATTTAATAGAAGTGTATGTGTATTTTCAAATTATTATCTTTTCACTAAATGCACACGAAAGTACGGTGTCCGTGTGGTGACGGATTAAGAATACAAAGTGTCACCACCCCTATTTATTCCATGGGTGTCGTAAGAGGCGACTAAAGGAACAAAATAAGCAGCTAACATCACTGCCAAGAGAAGGAAAACTTGAAACAAACCCTTTACCAACCCGTCTGGCCAGCGTGCTATAGTAGGCCAAAACCTCCTTTCAAAGGAGAGGTCTATGTCCAGCAGTGGACTGTTAAAGGCTGTTGATGATGATGATGATGACACGAAAGTATGTGTAGTACTTTAATATCAGAAAAGCAAGCTTTAAAATTTTTGTCTGTCTGTTTGGTCTGGTTAATCTCTGGAACGACTCGACCAATTTTAACGAGACCTTCACTTGCCCAACAACTAATTCAATCTTTGAAGTTCCTCTTAAGGTTGCGGAGGTCCGATGTTATTTGAGTTAGTTGTCAGTATATTTGAGGGCACTGGCTTGGCAATAACGATTGCCAATGATGTTTATAACAACCGGGATCGACGGCTTAACGTGCTCTCTGAGGCACGGGCACGAAATACAGCCAAACTTCCACCGTCCGGGCTGTCATTAAGAATTTCTTGTAAGAAAACCACTAGACCCGACTCGGGATTCGAACCCGAAACCTCTTGATCCATAGTCGCATACACTAAATGCCAGACCAACGAGACAAACCAATAACATACATAGGTACCTATAAGATCAAGTATTGTGGATCATGTTTCTCTTGACCGGCGCGTCGATGTTGACCGTAATCAGGTCAGGGCTGATCGCTATGACCGCTTGGCGATCACACTCGAATGTATAATAGCTATACGTGAATAGACATTCAAAATGTATGTACATCTTATTATTTCTAAGAAGGTTTTCCTTAAACCATTCAATCAACTCAATTCTATCTATTTTTATTAGAAGTATTAAAAATAAATATTTAGCACATCTTACACACAACACTATCTAGTCCCAAACTAAGCAGAGTTTATATTATGGGTACTAGACAACTGATATAAATACATAAACATACTTTTTTTTTGTAAATACCTACATATTATACATAGAAAACACCCAAACTCCGAATGGAACCCGAGACCTCAAGCACCGCAGTCACATGCGCTACCAATGCGCCACTTAGGCGGTCAAAAGGTTTTGAGAGTATGAATATCCGTGGTCAAATCGTTTAAAATCAAATTGAGTTTGATTTTTTATGATTATTATTTTTTGGATGAATTTGTTTTATGGTCCAAAATACTGTTATAATTATCTTCAGGTACTGAACGACCTCCCTTCAGAGACTAAGTGAGGCAGAACTTACGCTGACTAGATGGGGTGCTCCCAGTTGGCTTTTATACACAAAGAACACCCAGACTCAGAACAACAATTTGTGGCTAATGTGTTGTGCCACATGGGATTTTAACCCACAACAGTTGGTGCCGTAGAAAGCGGTTGGCGGCCGCTTTAACCACCAGACCAACCGTGCAGTCGGCCTTTTCGAGCTGATCCATGTATATAGAACCATTTGATGGAAAATAAATAAAATAATAACTCTATGGTATAAACATAATATTTATTACATACAATTTATCTATTTAAACACATTATGGCTCGCAATGTTCATTAACAGCTAATGACACAAAGTCAATATTACAATATTTACAATATACTATAAATATATTTGTGGTTCGTATTTTAGTTTGCATTTTGTGACCTCCAAGATCTTAGCCGTGGTTTATAATTTAGCTATTGCCCGCGGCTCTGCTCGGTATATCGATTATTACAGTAAAGAGTATTTATTTTTACCTTCTGTCAATTTGTCCATCCAAAGGTTGCCTATTAGAGATTGCATTTAGCAATAAGGCCGCCCATTGTACATACATATATCAACATGTAATTTTCAACTGCGACATTGTAATTGGTGTACAATAAAGTATATTCTATTCTATTCTAAAGAGTAGTCTTTAGATAAAATGTGTGTTTTTGAACTCATTAGTACTAAGAAATACATAAATACGGTATGTGTACTTAGAAGACATATTTAATCCTTCATAATAAATTATTGCTTTGGAACATTCATATTTTTTTTTTTAGAAATGTGATGTTTGAAATAACGTATGAGTAGTGGGTGCATTGACTTCATTTACCAATCTGTTTCCTTAAAAATCAAAGTATTTCTGTGCCTTTTGATAGCAATCGTATCAGCAATTTAATTGTCTAAGTGATATAGACACAGTAACTTTCGAATTTATAATAAATAAAATAAATATTTAAATATTTTATTATATATTTATGTAGTCCCAAATTAAGCAGAGCTTGTACTATGGGTACTGAACAACTGATATAAATACATATATTCTTTTTCGTTGTAAATACATACATATTGTACATAGAAAACACCCAAACTCCGAAAGAAATATTTGCAGATCACACAAACATTTGGTCCGATTCGGGAATCGAACCCGAGACCTCTTGATCAGCAGTCGCATAAGCTAACCACTAGACCAACAAGGTATTTAAAATATTACTATTGAAGTATGAATTATTATAAATAAAAATAAAGAATCGTATTCATCACATAATTATTTGTCTTAGGTTGAATTTGAACTCACGACCTCGACAGGTTCATTTCAAATTACTTCTAAATAAATAACACGTCGTTGGGAAATCAGATGATATCATAAAATTATTCAATATTAATGTAAAACTCCAAGAAAAATGCGTACTCCCACTTTGAAGGCTGGTAACATAGTCAACACAGTATATTTCTAGTGGTTAGTGACCCTCAACGCTGATCATGAGATTGTGGGTTCGATTCTCGAACAGAACTCATAATCGTTTTGTGTGGAGAATACGGATCATTTCTTCTGCGTCTGAGTTAGTATATATATATATGTATACATAGTTTTATACTAATGTTATAAATTCGAAAATAACTCTGTCTATCTGTCTGTTACATGAAACGAACATAAAGAAAACTCAGACTCGGAACATGTTGTTCCATGTGGGATTTGAACCCACAACACTTGGCACAGTAGAAAGTGGCGTGGCAACCGCTTAAACCATTAGGCCAACCGTGCATCACAATATTTCTTGTAGATCATAAGATGCAAACAATAATATACAATCATTTGAAAAATATTACAAAATGTATATTGCACCAAAGTTGTAAGTTACAATACGGAGGGTCTATATGAAAACTTTACCCTCCTTCTAACGCAGTCGTTTAAAAAATAATTGCTGTTCATCAGTCTCAATTGAGACCATTAATTAAACTCGAGAATTGTTTTAAACTTTCCTGGTCAGTAACATTAAAATTGAAATCTGCGGGATTGCTACCATGTACATTTTTGTTAGTGAGTATCCGATATTTCGGCCATTCCGAAATATCGGATACTCGATTGTGTTGTCCTAGTAAAAAGTGGCGTGGCGACCGCTAAATAGATTTAGCAATACCAACACAAATTGATTATTAACTATACAACTTTAGTGAAATCAATTATCCCATAATATAATGACTAAGGCATTATGGCTTTACTTACATATACAACTTAAAACTACATATTTACAATTTGATATAAATTAATAACATTTTTGGTGGAATGTATGTGGTACACTCGGTGTCAGATTTACAACTAAACAAAACTTATACTATGATACCGGTCTCAATGGAGACCAGACAACTACGCAGGACATAGTATAGTGCACAAGTGTGTGCGCAATCATAGGTGCACTCTATGTTCCCCCACTCTCACAATCGATGAGACGGCTATTCAACACGGCCGGGAAGAGATCCCCTAGATAAGTTGCTAACGTTTTTCATCTCTATTCTCTTGCTTGATTGGCTAATGTTACTTAATCACGTGACCAAAACAAAATATTATCCAATCAAAGAAGAGAATGAAGACGTCAGAGAACACAGAACAAAGGCAGGCGCTTACCCGATAAGCTTGCGTGCTCTCCGAGCCACGGCACTTATACGGTTAACGGTCACTGTTCAGCTCTTAAAGCTTCGAGCCTAATGTTACTTACATACCCAATAACATTGCTCAATAAATACTCTATGGAATGTAGAAGAAATCATTCGAATCTGCTTGGTGGTTTAAGAGATTAGAACGTTTGGCCAATCAAAAAAATCATTTCAGTTTCAGTGCAAATATTTGTGATCATAACTATGTCTACTTGCATTGCTCCGGGGTTTCTGAGTTTAAACATATATTTAGCTACCCTTTGTTATTGCCAAGATTATAAGGGGTCATTATAAGTTCAACCGTTCATCAATAACCTATATTGTCCCACTCCTGGGTTCGGGTCGCGTCTCAGGAGAGGATCCCATACGTCCCGAGAGTGGGGTGTCGACTGGCATGTCAACGTTTTGGCTACGTAATATTGTCGTTGGATGTTTTTAATCCGCCCGAAGGCTTACTTCACGACTGTTCCCAAGATAATACCTGGACCGACTGCTTAACATGACTGAATTTCGGAGACGCTCATGATGTCATGCCACTAACGGTCACCCATCCAGGTCTGACCACGTCCTCGTAAGTTACCGAGGACTCTGTTAAGAAACAATCACTGAGGGCAACTGGGCCATGAGTGCCTCTAGTTCAACCAGTTTTACCTGAAAATCATAGTTCATCTAGGAGATAAAATAGAAATATATGTAAGTCTTTTACTGTCGGCTGATAATGCAATCTCGACCTTAAAGTTACCTGAAATTAAGTCAGGTATATGATCTATATGTATGTGGAGAAACAGGTGTAGTGTTCCTCCATCACAGAGGGCCTGGCGGGCCACGGCCCAACGGTTGATGTTGGTCAGTTGTGTTTATGCCAATCGGTGCGAGAATTTCTATATCGCGATTCAGAATTAGTTACTCTGTGGTTCAGAGTTTCTTCGGTAGATCACTGTAGTATGTTTTGGCTTGCGCGATATATTTTTGAAACTAACTTTTACCCTTGGCTCCACTCGTGTGTATGTCGGTTATCGCAGTAAAAAGTAAACAATGTCCTTTCTCAGGCTCTAGACTATCTGTGTAACAAATTTCATGAAAATCGATTCATCAGTTTTGTCGTGAAAGCCAGACAGACAGAGATACTTTCTCATATAAAATATTAGTAAGGAAGGATTTTCGTGTCACAATGTTAGTTGCCATACTCATCCGTAACGGCTTGATCAATTCTTATGAAATTTTGTATATTTATTCAGTACGTCTCATAATGTGACGTAAATTATTTTTCATACGACGCAAGAAGAGCCGCGGGCATCAGCTAGCAATCAAATAGACTAATCAACAGTAAAGCAATTAATAGAGGTTTGAAGTGGTGTTGATTGAAAATAAATATGTGTGCAAGTAATTGCAGGATCTAGGTAACTTTACTTTATTTAATGGCCATTTTATGGAGATACATTTACACCTACAACTCTTGTTTTAATGTTTATAAAGAAATAAAACTGAAATGTCTTTTTTTAATATCAAATGACCAGTTTTTTACCATATGCATTTGATATACGTTATTCACATCAAGAAAGGAATTTTAAAATATTTGTCTTTCTGTTAATTTTGGCTAATCTTTTGAACGGCTGGAGCGATTTTGACGGAACATTCACTGTCAGATAAATGATGGCATAAAATACAACAACAAAAACTACTGCTAAATAAGTTTTGAATTCTCAATTTCTCCATTTATATCCCAAAATCCCCAGTTGACACTAATAAGATCTTATTACTAAAAAGTTATAACTAAAAAGTGATGTTGCAATTTCAAAAATCACTGTTTGGTCCTTCGAGCTTTGACTACATTGTCTCATTAAATGTCTTAAAATACCCAAAATCTTTTATTTATTATTTCTTATTTGGATAAAAACTAATATCAATGTTTTGACTGGCCTAATCGTGTAGTTTTTTTTTAATCGAAGGTCACATTAAGCAGGCATCAAACAGTCGTGAAGCTTAGTTGATGGCTTTCGGGCGGCTTCAAAACATCCAACGTTAAGATTACGTAGCCACAACTTTTCTTGGCAGTCCACAACCCGAAATGAGCCAGCGTAGGGAGGTATGACCTTAACCCTCTTCTGAGAGGAGTCCAGAGCCCAACAGTGAGACATTATGATGAGAAGTTTTAGCGATTGTAGAAAACTTGCAGCTTGTCTGAGTGACAGGTTCGTAGTAGGTGAGCGATTACTTCAGTTAGAATGGTTTCTAGCTGGTTGTGGTGTATGTGTGGTGTGTGGGGGCAGGTGGGTGGGATGAAGAGCTGGATTCGCAACTGCTATGATGCTGTCTCCTCGTGCTGCCACAACTTGGGGACGAGACTCTTCTGCATCCTGTAAGAAATGAATCAGTATTTAAAGTCATATTGCAAATAGACTGCCTCAGTGGCGCAGTGGGAGCGTATGCCACTGCTATGCTTAAGGTCTCGGGTTCGATTCCCAGGTCGGACAAATCTTTGTGAGATTCGCAAATATTTGTTTCGGAGTTCGGGTGTATTCTAGGTTATAATATGTATGTATTTACAAAAAAAAAGTATGTTTATGTATTTATATCACTTGCCTAGTACCCTTAATACAAGCTCTGCTGCTCAGTTCGGGACTAGATGGCGTTGTGTGTAAGATGTACGAAATATTTATTTATTTACATTACTTAAAGCTTAAGCGGATATCATACCGCTACCAGCAGATATTGTTGTTCTGAGTCTAGGTAGGTTTTCTTTACACAGTACGTACAGGACCTTTATTCCACTCACCGGGGGTGGAGTACTTGTGCTGGAATATGAACATCTGGAGTCAGCATCGTCGCTCTCAGCTTTTACACCCCACCAGCTGTAAAAAATGTAGAAGAAAGATTATAGATTACTCGTAAGTTACACTGATATAATTTAGCCAGAACTATTTTTCCACTCAGAACAAAATATTATGTTTTGAGCACGACATAGAACAACACGTTAGGGAGGGTAGTCATACAAGTCGTACCCATCTATCAAAGCATAAGCCCAAATGGGCATATGCATCACACTATTATGACACAGAATGTGTTTGTGTGTAAAATTTTTGTATGTGAGTCTGAAATGTCTCACTATTTTAATCATTTTCATAATCTTTAACAAATTCTAAGAGTAAAACAATTAGTTTGAAATACAAACAGTTCTAATTCATATTAGAGTTTCAAAATAAAATAAAATGTTACCTATTGGAGTTACTCCTGGCCGCGTCAGGACTGCCTCTGACTCCGTTGCCTTCCTCTGCTTCCTGGATGTTATAAATCTTGTTAGTCTTATAAGATAATAGTTATCAGACGCGCGCTTGTTAATCAAATAAACTGGTGCAAAATTATACCAACTTCATGTTACACACTTGCACAAAATCATTGCCATAGATAACAAGAGAGAGTAACGCATTAAGAAACAACCAATTTTTGCCTCATTGTGATAATGAAACATCCAAAATTCTTATTAGAAATCTGTATACATTTTATATTGTATGTTATATGAGATACTACTGTAAGTAGCGATACAGAATGAGGAAAACGTTTCGAGAAAAATATAAGGTATGTTAGGAAAGTTGAAAGTTAAAAGGGAAGAGGATGACCAGTGTAAAGGATTGCGTGAAAGAAGATATGAAAAGAAAGCGAGTCAACAGTGGAATGACGGGTGATAGAGTAGAATGAAAGGATAAAACATACTGCGACGAAACCAAATAAAATTAGGATAATGGCAGGCAATGATGATAATCAGTTAATCAGTATTTAGCAATGAATAAAATTATGTAGCATTGGAAATTGGACTCCAAGTAAACATAACCTTACCAAACTCCGTTAATAATTCTTATAAGGATCAGTTTCTTATAAGATTCGGTGCAGTAGTTTTCTTTATTGGATATCCCTTGTAATAATTAGAATATTAGTGTAATTAGCAGATGCCTCATTCATCGTGCCTTATAGATCTACTTAAATTGGTTTTCATAAAAAGCTCATGCAAATAAAGAAATAATATTGAATGTGTCTACTCACCATAACTGAAATGCCATTACCGTTCTAGAACAAAATAAACTACAGTGCATACCAAATTAATAATCTTTGATAAAGCCTTCGATTGAAATGTCATGCTTACCTCTGTTAAACAATTGTTAATAAACTTAAAATTGTACAACCTATTTGCGACTTATGAGGTCTGGGAAAAAGAAAGGGGCAAAATAATTTATTTAAAGCAAAGTAACATGAACAATCTGCCTAATATTTTCATAATTATAAAGGAGTGCCCCAAGTAACCATTCTAGGTCCACATGCAGTGATTAATGATCTTTTTAAAAATTTTCATTTCAATTTTTGAAGTGGATTTTTTGGATTACTCGTTTTTGTAGTAGAAAAACTGTTTCTATAAGATACTTAAGTAATTTCATGTAAAATTTAAGCCTTTAACAAGACTACCAATTAGTGTTTTCAATATTTTACACAGGATTACTTTGTTTTTATAAATAGATTTTTAATATTTCATTCGGTAACTATCTACCTCTTATGAGCCATCTAAAACTTTTTTAATAAAGATGTTTGTTGAGGATTTTTTTAAATATATAAATTGCATATTTGGCCATATTATTTTCATCAATACTTCTATAAACTATCTACGCTTTAAGTTGTTTAAGAGTTAGAAGAGAGAAGATAGATATTTCCCCAATAGGTAAATGATCATTGCGTGTGTAAGAAAGAGAGAGAGAGTTAGGTGTTAGTTTTACTGCCCATAGATTAGCGTGCTAATCAGTGAGATCTACATGAGCTGTGGGAGCGACCTGTCGCCGACGCTTCGTTGGCGTCTCGTCCTCATCCCGGTCCCGATCCTCACCAGTTGACGCTGTTGGAGGTAGACTGTAAAGGAAAAGAAACTCTTCATTTAGAGATTTTGAATTGAATTTACAACAAGATATGTTTTTATTTCTGGGAAAGGGAAAGTTTTAAAAATCTAGTATGATTTACTGGTACTTGGATAATGTAGGCCCTACATACGATGCATGGGACCTTTAAAGGACAGTATATAATTAAGTAGCTGAGACCCGCGGTTAGCTGCAGTTGTTTATCTACCATTGCAACAACTGCAGGTAATGCCGTGGGGTGAAGTTAGTATAGAAAAGTAGCCTAATTCACTTCTTATATTATCTGCTATTTGACACTGAAAGTCCCGTCAAGATCAGTCAAACCGTTAAGGAGATTCGTCGGAACAAACATACAGACAGACATTTTTTTTTTGTTAACTGTTCTGTTTTTATAAGGTAAGTATCATATATATACTCGTATATGAGTACTTTCATATGCATTATAACTGCCTCGTTGGTCTGGTGGTTACCGTATGCGTCTGCTGATCAAGAGGTCTCGAGTTCGATTACCGGGTCTTACCAAATGTTTGTCTCATCATCGACATCATCATCCGAACTCCGATTTTGGGCTTATCGCATCCAGCTCCGACACAAATTTTGTCTGATCCACAAATATTTGTTTCGTATTTTGGGTGTTTTCTATGTATAATATGTATGTATTTACAAAAAAAAAAATTTAGAAGAATGCTGTTAATTTGAAATTACAAACACCCACTTCAATTTTATGTATATGTATACATGTATAGATATATAAGGTATTGCAGGTAGTTATAAACATTAATTTATGAACTTAAATCCGTGGGTGTATTTATATAAGACAATCATATCACTAAGATCTTTAGTATATATCCTGGTTATAAAATTATGAATGCAATGCGAGACGGCAGCTTTGATTTCTAGTTTAATTATTCAAAATAGACATTATCTGAATCAATGCTACTTCTGTGTTTGCATTCTGATGAAGCACGGTTCTATTATATGAGAATATAATATATATATATCTACCTATGGTAATGTTATAAGTAGGGCTCGGAATAGGTAGTTTAATTTTATGTACTTGCGATTTTGTGACATCAATAGTATGGATATGCCTGTGAAATCCCGGGGAACTTACTATTTTCAGAGATTGTAAAAACTATATGCCCTTGCCTCCAGAGCCAGTTATAACTCGGTGGGGTACATGGCTAGAAGCTGCTTTTTACTATAAAAAATATTTTAATGAAATATCACATATTCTTTCTTTATTTCATGATGAAGAAGTACAATCTATAAAGAAAGCGAAAGAAGTATTGCAAAATCCTAACCTTCGACGTGATCTAACCTTTATTGAAGAACATTTTGGAATAATCAGTATTGCAAATTTTATGTTATGGTTTATCCATGTTATGCTTATGTTGACTTTATTTCTGCAAGTACATAAAATTAAACTACCTATTCCGACCCCTAGTTATAAGGCTTAGGAAACGGAAATTTCGGAAACTACCAATAGCATTTGATTTGCATCAGGCTGAGTGGAGTTTTTTTTAATATATGCAAGCCTACGAATGTGTATCTACTCTGCCTTATAGAAAGCATGAGTGGAATCCAGGAGAAAGGGTCACCATCCTTATTGTGATGGTAGGCAATGCAGCATGGTGACCCATACCATGGCGGCCTGGTCAGATAATTCTGCATCATTCTGAATACCGTGTGGTGACGGATTAAGAAAACAAAGTGTCACCACCCCTATTCATTCCATGGGTGTCGTAAGAGGCGACTAAAGGAACAAAATAAGCAGCTAACATCACATCACAAGAGAAGGAAAACTTGAAACAATCCCTTTACCAACCCGTCTGGTCAGTGTGGTATAGTACGCCAAAACGTCCTTTCAAAGAAAAGGCCTATGTTCAGCAGTGGACTGTTGAAGGCTGTTGATGATGATGATGATGATTCTGAATCTTCATTCAATGACGCAGAATGATTGTACTCCGGTCTCACACTCACCAACGAAATACTACAGCAAGAGTGCTGTCATTATAAGGATTATCTTCTCTGTCTCCGGTCGAGCCGGGCCCATTCGGTACTGAAATCAGCGTAGCACAGCACTACTACTATTTTGGAAGCTAAACTATATAAAAAAAAAAAACTTACCCGTGTTTGGAGTAATGAAGACCTGCCCTCCGCACCAGCTGTCTCGCGAGAGGGAAGAGTTCATCCCTCCGGGTGAGGAGGGCAGGCACACAGCGACATATCTGGGCCGCTGCCTCGTTCACCATTACCTGAACAAAATTGTAAATTTTTATGACTTATTTATTAAAACTAGTGGTCGAAATTCTACTAAAAATTATTGCAATTATAAGTGGCAACATTATTAAGGCTCTATTGTCAAAGACTATATTATAACTTCTATTCATGTTTTTTTATACCATGACATCTTGTTACACATGTTTTATTCAAATAAAATCTTTATCTTCCTATAATCACAGATTTCGATAAGGCTACGCTACAATATTAATTTGACGAAAGAGTATCTATGCGTGTGTGTGTCAAATATATATGTGTGTGACGTTTTATTTATTAATTTAATGTATTTAAAAAAAGTCCTGCGCTTTTCCTCCACATAAACTAAAAGTGTACGTAGATATATAATAAATAAATATGTATGTATATATCTGATATGTCAGGTCTGTGTGGTCACTTGTCTTGTATTTCGGAAATCTGACACACTACGCCATCTAGTCAGAGCGTTAACGCCGTTAGTACACCGACGCATTCGTATGCGGCAATGAAACAACGAAAAAACTGTCAGTAGTATGGCAGAATTTCGCATACGCTACGTCTCACTCTAGCACTAGGCTACATGAAATAGTTGCGTCCTTGTCGGTATTGTTTCGCAAGGAACTGCGAAATCGTCGTTACACAGACGCAGATGTTTCGCTAGTGGTGTTTCGCATCGCAAGGTGTTCGCATGCGTTCTGTTGTTGAGGACAGATTTTCGTACCATGGAAGTCGTAAATATTGAAATATTTTTCTTTACGAAAAAACTGCTATACATATACTAACGTTTCGCAGATATTTCGCTACCGCAGTAATTTTGCAGTGATTCGCTGCCGCATACGAATGCGTCGGTGTACTAACGGCGTAACTATGGGTACTAGACAACTGATATAAATGGGTCCATTTATACCTTTTTTGTAACCATTCATCATATTCCTTTACAAAGAGGGCTTAATTACTATTATATAAATAAATACATACGCTTATGAATACTTGTAAAGTTAAATATTGTCGACAAGCTGTTAATTATGCAAATTATTATCATGATTGCATATTTAAATAATATTCTATTAGGTTATTCATGTATATGGTTTTATAACCTATTCAATATGTACAATTGTAAATAATAATCTACATCTATTTTAATATATATTATAAAGTTGAAAAATTTTGTTTATTTCTGTGGAAACACTCCAATTCTCCAGGGAAACACTGATCTGATTTGAATAATTCTTTTGCTATGCATCATCATGCTACACCAATACCAACTGCTTTGTTGATCTAGTGGTTAGCTTATGCGGCTGCTGATCAAGAGGTCTCGGGTTCGTTACCCGAGTCGGACCAAATATTTGTATGATCCACAAGTATTTGTTTCGGAGTCTGGGTGTTCTCTGTGTATAATATGTATGTATTTACAAAAAAAAGTATGTTTAAGTATTTATATCAGTTGTTTAGTACCCATAATACAAGCTCTGTTTAGTTTGGGACTAGATAATGTTGTGTGTGAGATGTACGAAAATATTAATTAATTAACAGAGGCGTAGTATCAGTGAAAAATGTTGCATAAACGGTGGAAATTTATTTATATTGATAGCTTCCACCCTGTGCGCTATGGTTAAAGAAAGATTCGTAAAAATAATGTATATAAGAAATATCTTATTGAGAAGTTCTAAAGAACTCCGGCACAGTATGTCTGTTTGTTAATGTTGATTTGCAATAAAAAAAATTGAAAGTAAACAATTTTGTTACCGCTGTATAACATCACGTCACATCACAACACAATATAGGCTTGCATGGGACAGCTAGTATCCACAGAAAAGCAAAATATTGTGAATTTAAACAATTTTTAATATTTTCGGATACCTTAGAACGAATAGCAATAAGTTTCGAATCTAATCTAGATTTTCGAAATATTTATAATTATTGTATCAATCAATCTAGCTCTCATAGCAATAACAAGCTCTGCTTAGTTTGAAACTAGATGGCGTTGTGTGTCAATGTCATAAATTTATTTATTTTTTAATTAGAGATAAGTATGTTATTAAAAACGACCGTAGCAGGTACTTACCTCATGAAGCGTCAATGGTTTCTCAGGTTTCCTTTTACAATCAAACCGTCCATATATCGCCGCGTACTTCCTTATCTCCTCCATTCTCCTCGGATCTGACTCCGGCATCATCATAACCAGCTCCAAGTCCTTGCACATCTTCTTTTTGGTGTTCTGTGGCTTAGGCTCAAGTTGAGGCAAATGTTTGCTTAATATTTCAGCCGCTGTTGCCAATTTTTGTACATGAATATCTAAAAGAACTGGTGTTAGTTGAACTGGTGATGTGACTGAACTTGGGCTGGAACCAGCGGATGCAGGTGGGCAGGCACTTTGAGGAGAGAAGGATCTAGAAGTTGTAGAAGTTATTGGGGCAGCTGGAGCAGGGGATGGAGGTAGAACTATCTTTGTGAACGTATTTGTTTGATGTACAGGACTGGCGTTGGGAGCAGAGGCGGTAGATCCGCAGCTATTGTCAGGTGCACCTGGAGATGGGCTGTACATTGGTCTGCTATTCTCAGGAGATGCTACTGTTCTGGGGAGGACGTTAGGCATGGATGGAGGCATATTTAGAAGTCTTTGGTTACATTGGATGAAGGGGTTTTCCGTTGGGCAGAGGTTGGGTACGATAGGGATTTGAAAGTGGGCAGGATTGTTGACCCATTCTTGAAGGGCTTTCTGCAGGCGTCTGACATGTAGGGGTTTTGAAGCCATGCCGACGAGCGCCATAATCTCTAGGAACTCTTCTTCGCCAGCATCGCAGAGTTGCTGCACATCGTCTCCGCCTGCAAGAATGAAATTCAGCTTATTAACTTACCGAAGTACCTGTATATGTTTAAGACTAGCTGATCCCCGCGGGTACTACCCCCGGTTGTGGTAGTAAACTGCGGGTAGCACCGTTAAGGAAGTGGAGCTATCTGCTAGTGAAAGTCTCATCAAAACCGGTCCAATCATTCCAGGGATTAACCGGAACTAAAAACAGTCGAACAGACAGGCACAAACATGTTCAAACTGTTTTTGATGTAAGTACCGTATATACTTTCATTTACTTTTAGTGAAAAGCTGTTAATTTGAAACTACGAACAGGCTTTAACCTTTTTATTTGAATAGATTTAGAAAATTTAAATAGCCCAATGGTATTAATTATTATCGTAACTTGTTGACTTTAAATACTTGTGTATATAGCAAAATTGTAGATCTTTCCATGCTTTGGAAAATGTCGTATAGTTCGTAAAGTGTTTATGTTGCGGAGGTCCGATGACAGTCGCCCCATGTAAAAACTGATAGTCAGGTAAAGCTGTTCGAACTAGTAGGTATATACTAGAACGGAATCATTAATTAACACCCACGCAAAAAGAACAGCATCTGATAAAAGTTTGTAAACAAAAAAGTAAAATGTTTCACTGTTCTCCAAGAATGCAAAAACGCACCAAGCGATATCTGCAATACGACGTCAATTCTTTCAAACAAAAACACATCATGAACGTCTGAAAAAAAAAACGAACACATTCAAGAAAGTTCAAGAGAATAATTATGATTTCTCAAAGTCCAAAAAAAAGAACCGCGTTATTTCAACTTCTTACATTCACATGACGAAAAAACTGGACTATTGTTACAAATGGATAGATTAGTCCCATATGCATTAATATGCAAGACTTTCTTGCGCCGCAAGTTCATTTCGATAGCATTGTTCCACACAAAAACGTGAGATACGCTTAAAAAACACAAACTCACATACCAGTTTTAATTTAGGCAAATATGCAAATAGTTACGTGACCATTTTGCGAAGGGGCGCTAAGAAAAAAAAAACAAAAGGATAAGGCCGACTGGCCAAACCCTTCCTTGGCGCGAGTAATCGGTGGTATTAAAAAGTAAAAGATTAAAAAAGTCATTTGCATGTAGACGCTTAGCGCGCGTTTTTTAGCTTTATGGAAATTTAGTTTTTTTCTTGATTTTGTGATGAGAAATTATTTTTTCTTGTGTTCCTGTGATCTTGTAGAGGAATGGGGAGGATAAATTATTGTTTAGAGTGGTGATATTATTAATTACATTAAATATTTGGTTGAAAGTTTTTCTGGAAATTATTTTTTCTTATACTTTATTAATTTACTCAGAAATTATTTTTAAATTTTTATTTCTGAGAAATATTGTCAGTTATGTATGTGAGTAAATATTTTCAACACTTGCTTAAACGGGAAAATCCTGGAAAATGCTAAAAATCTGAATATTTTTAGTAGGGGATGTGACTTTTGTAACTAAAATGACCTAGAGAATAAGCGGGTAGACGGATTAGATCAGCATTACTATCTGTAAATAATCTGTATATAATACTTTAACTACCATTTCGTAATAATTAACCAATGAAGTGGCAACACTATTTAAAAAAAATGACTAAAAAAATACATACCCATTTCAAGTAACGTATCATAATAAGCGAGAAGACTGGCGCGCTGCATGACCCTGTATAGTTGCAGTTCAGCCTCGTTGGCGGGGGCAGATGTCACCACCACTGAAACATAATAACATGTTTTTATTTTATATGCACACTAGCTTTATCCTGCACACCGCGGAGTGGACCTAGGACCTAGTTTTAAAAAAAGTCGTTTAAGTTACTATTTAGGTCATCAGCCAGTCAAAGTGGCGTCAAAATCGGTCCAGATATTTACTTTGACAAACAAACAGACGAAATGTTTTAAATTGCTTTGCAGAGATCACCGTAAATACTTTAATACGCATTTAGTAAATAAAAACATTCATAATTTGATATTACAAGCAGACACTTCATTTTTATCTAGTTGTTATAGATTATAATTATATTATAAAAATAAATATATAATAATAATTTATTTTTATTTTAGAACTGTGTTAAATGTTTTGTATATGTATCAACAGCATACATGTTTGTAAATATACAAACTTTTTTTTTCTGGTCCATATTTCTAGAATTCATGGAAAACTGAGGCTGTGAACTTTAATAAGTTATATTGGAAATTTAAAAAAAAAAACACCAAGAAAATTATTGCGGTACGAAGTTTGCTTGGTCGTTTTTATTAAACAATCTAAGAAAAATGCCAAGTAATTTTTAAACTAGCCAACGATTTTATAATATTAAACCTCTATTTTACTTCCAAGAAAGCGCATTCAATCCATTAAATATAACCTTCTACCAAATAGCATCTGTTCCATGCCAACGTATTAGAAGACCCAAAAATAAAACAAAAATATCGAATGCATAAAGCCAATCATTTGCGTGCTTGAAACGATTTGATCCTGGAATTGCGTGAGGAGAAGCTCACATAAAAAATACCCCTTTTCAAACCAACCCTAGCTATTACCGAAAAGAATACGAAACGACCGTTAGCGTATTAAAAATAAATGAATGAGCTTTACATAAAGAACCCTTTGTTACCGCACGGGTTGAGCTATAGTCTATGGTTGTCTATGAGCCAATGCGCTGTGTGCGCGGGAAAAATATTGATCGAAATATAAAAAAAATGTTGCCACCCTTGCTGTGTACTATTGGTTTTTGTGTAGTAAAAAAAATGGGGTGGGTAGACTCCACCCCGGTCGCAGGTAAAAATTCATTATATGCAGTAAAAAATGCTAGAAAAAATATAGTTGGAATTATATATAGTTTTATGTACTATTTATATTTATGAATGAGTTTGTGTGCGTGAATTTTTTGTTTGTTTGTGTGTAAATAAATACTGCTCGAGACATTTATTATTTAATTAAAAGGTAAGTAGGCAGTTTAAAATGGTTCAAAGTGTTCATTGTGCTTTAAAAGTGGTGAAGGATTAGGTATTTTGGTAGGTATTAAAGTTTACATCTAAATTGGATTCACATTGAATTATTTACTAGTTAACATTAATATTACTATTTAAAATTCTAATTTTAATTTTCTAATTGGCATATTTGTTATGGTCTAAATAATAAATTTTGTATGATATTTAAAAACAGCTTTTATCTCTCAAAGTAAGTAACAATGAATATAAGATAGACAGTAAAAAGTATAGCTCATCGACTTTGAATTGAAATTAAATATTACTAAAAAAACTTTGTATTAAAAAAACAGGTATCCAACCTATGAGAATTTTTTTTTTCCTAAACTTAACCCTGTACAACGCGGCGCAATTTTTTGACACTAAAAAGTCTCTCACTACACGAAGTGTCCAAAAAACACATTACCATAATCTTTTTGCGTGAAAAAAATCGCCACAGACGTATGCAAATTTAAATTTGATTCAAAGGGGTAGGAGCGACCACGGTGAGCACTTTTGTCTTTTTTTTTATCTTTAAAAAGTGGTCACGTAGCAATTTGCATATACGTACTTAATACAAGTTAATTTTATGCATCTCTCACGATAACTTGCAAGTTTTTTTCTGATTATTTTGAAGATTTTTTTCTTGTCTTCTGAAACTTGCACCCTTTGTTTAATTACTTGTTAAAGTTGCTGTGAGAAAATGATTCGAACTTTTATTATAGCAAAAAATATCTCATAGAGTTATGTATTTTTATTGTTTTTTTTTATTTATTGTTACTTTCTATTGCCTTTTAGCAATAGTGAATATATACCTACACTCGGTTCTACTTTTCTTTATGGTAAAAAGGTCAAAAGTAGACACTGATATCCAGATTTTAAGTGACTAACGGTTTGATGAACATTTATAAGTATACAAACATGTTAGATACTGGCCCTTGTGTCTCTGTAATGATATCTTGGCATCTTTTGAATATTAATTCCAAGCATAGATCAAGCTCTCTCTCTTCCCCTCTTAAGAGTTAGTGAGATAGAAGGCTATATAAAAATTATTACCTACCTACCTACCGCCTTAGGCGATTGGAAACAATCACCGAGGGTAAGCAACGCGATATGGTCAGACCTAGATGGGTGACCTATGATATGTTAGGAGCGTTTCCGTGATTCGGCGGTCACGTTAAGCAGTCGGTCCCGGTTGCTATCATAAGATAGCAGTCGTGAAGCTTAGTTGGAGGCCTTCGGGCGGCTTAAAAACATCCAACGGTAAGATTACGTAGCCATAACGTGTCTTGCCAGTCTCCAACCCGCACTCGGCCTGGGTTGGGACGTATGGCCTTAACCGTCTCCTGAGAGGAGACCCTAGCCCAGCAGTGGGACGTTATGGGTTGATGATGACTAGTTTATTTAGGAACCCTAAACAAAAATGGTTTTTAGTATAAATTAATACTATTTTACAAGCAATGAAAAACTTTTGCATACCAAATTAACTTACAGTTATTTCTGAGGTTAGACAAATCGATCTTTCGAAATCTAGGCGCATGCAAATTGGATCTGTGAAAAAAGCCCTAAGGAATGTCCGCTTTGGCCTGATAAGGGTATTAACTAGTAAGTATGTGCTAAAACTAATTTGAATACGTTTTCTAAGCTTGTTACAAATGTTGAGCCAAGTTACTGTTGAATATTTCAATCTATTAGACTACGCAACGCATGCAAAGTTCTCTGTCTGTGAAGTGCAATTTATCTATGATATATATTTTATTTAAAATAAAATGAGTAGTCTGGATACCTTTGGAAGCTTTGTGTTGTGTAATTTATGTAAAGTCATTGTTAAAGTGTTATCATTTTTTTATGAAATCGGTAAACAATTAATCATTGAACTGTGTATGTACTCATTTCAGCATTTTCCATTAATAAGACTAACTATTTTTCGTTGTTGCTACAAAGATTCTAAGAAAGAAAACCTAAAAAATACCGCAAAACACGGGCAGTAAATAGCGCCAAGACTGCACTAGTTTGGACATTTTTGTTTTACAAACCCCTATTTCAGTATACTACGAATCACAAGAACGATCAAAGGTCTAATTGGAAATTAAAGTAACTTTACAAACCCAGAGAGTAATTCACACAAATGCGAATGTAATTTAAACTCGTAATTAGGCATAAACTGACAAAAAAAGAAATAAATTTCGCTGTTAAACCACATCGTACAAACAACTGCGTAAGATAAAATAAATTAATATCTAATGCTCCCAAAAACAAGTTATAACAACCCAATTTCCTGTAAAGATACACCCAATTTGCATGACAAACATTATCATATCTAATTACGTGTCTCCGTCGCCACAACACGTGAATAAAGAGGTTTCCGTGCGAAAATATTTATGAAAGAAACACATGAACTAATTCTCGAACACAATAATTAGCCTGTAGCATTTTAGGGTTGACTGAATTAAAAAAATCATGTGTCAGTTTTGTTGGCGCGTAATTTGAGCACGTCTTTTTTGCGGTATTGTCTTTGATCTAGTTGCGTTTGATTTTTTTTATCTCTGTTTCAATGATGTTTTAAATTTGTGACCTAAATGTATCACCACCTCTATTCATCTCGAGGGTTTCAAAAGAGCTGACTAAGGAAGTAAACTACCGAAGACAAAAGCACTATATATTTTATTTTATATTTAAGCCTATGAAAGTGACTTTGATCTACCTGATGGAAAGCATGACTAGAATCCAATAGTAACGGTCACCATCCTCACTGTGAGTGCAGACTATACAGCATGGTGACCCACACCGTGAGACTCTTCTTCATTATTGTGCCTCCAGTCTCAAACTTACCAACAAAATACGACAGCACGAAAAACAAATCCAAAGGAAAACTTAAAACAAACCCTAAACTGACCTTTTGTCATGTCTATCCGGCGGTCATGGTTAGAAGTGAACTATTATGAGCTGTTAATGATGATGATGACGATGATCAAATCGTTTCCTTAAACAAATCCTAGTCAATTTTCGCATCAGTGTGTCATTCCAAATAATAATGAGGTGATAATCTATCAGAATGCTAAACCACAAAGATCAATCACTATCTTCAAACGTCAAAAAAAAACATAGCCCTTTCTTTAGAAATATTTTATAAGCCGAAAGGATTGCCGGTAATTCTCAACAGATAAACAAAAACTCACCTTTGTCTAAATTTGAATAAATTGTTACAAAAAAGGTCGATTCAAAAGGCGCTAATGACAGTGCGTGAAAACAAAATGGCGGGGTATGCTTGCGCATCTTATTAGATCCTTTTTAGCACTTGTAATGCGATTGATATGCGCAATGTTGTTTTATGAATATTAATGGCCTTATCCTGTATTGTGCAGGTTTGGTTACGATAGAAAGACGTTCTTTTTTAGTTATTTTTTGTTGCCAAACTTCCGTGCGAATTCTGTGTTTGTGCATCTTAAATTAAAAAGTAGTTTTTTTAACAAAAATGAAAAACGCATGAGAATAATTTGAGAGAATTTGTTATTATACTACTAAACACACCTTAGCAATTATTAACGAATTTTTTAAAGATTCTGTCTTTCTACACGAATTTATAAACTTTTGTATTTCAGCACACTTAATGCTCAAGGCATTGGTGGAGGTTTTGATCTACTGTTGGAGTTGTAAAGGCGAGATAGTAATTAGTTTAGGGTTTGTTTGTAATTTCCTCCTTTTTGCAGTGATTTATCATGAATAGCTTGCTGCCCTAATTCTTTCTTACGGCACCCACTACCAGGGGCATATTTACCTATAGTGCAGATTGTGGGGAGTGCACGGGCGCAGCTCTGTTTAGTGGCACCGCCGCGCTGGTCACGGTATTTTTAGTGATCTTGTCCTCTAACTAAAGGGCGCTATACTACTGTACTCTTAATCCGTCACTATTGTAGTATATAGATAAGTTCTATATTTAATAAATATGAGTAGTAATAAACATGCACTATCGCTGTGAACACGTCTTTTAATTACCTATCCTCGGTCCCATCCGTACTTGCGACCCTGCCAGGATGGAGGGAAACTTCACTCAATTCTGTTTAACCGTTTGGTTGAGTAAAAAATATCCGTCAGATACAAAGAAACTAAACTAATAAAAATTAACAATATCAACCATTTCGATAATCTTAACCTAAAAACATGATCTCCCATTTATTTGTTTTTACAAATTAAGCCTAATGTCCACGTATAAAAAGGTTTGATTATAAAATACCTAATCCCACACGACTTCCG
Organism: Phragmatobia fuliginosa; assembly: GCA_932526445.1. NCBI lineage: Eukaryota > Metazoa > Arthropoda > Insecta > Lepidoptera > Erebidae > Phragmatobia > Phragmatobia fuliginosa. The sequence goes on along the minus strand of OW052078.1, from coordinate 1,522,576 downwards.
CTGAGTGTGGATGAAAAAAACCACAAAAGACAATGACTGGTCGATTTACATATGAGATTATCTTGAAAAAACCTTTCCTTATACGCTTTGGAGATCCGTAACCAAGGGTCCACTTTGAAAAAAAAAATTATTTGTATGATGTGTGTAAGGCGTGCATGTTTAGTAAAAATAAGGGTATTTAAGCAATTACAACAAAAGCTGAAACCATTATAACACGTCTTTCAATTAATCCAGTGAGAACATAATATTTTTTTTAATTTCAAGTAGGCTTTTCTAGGCACTTTCGAAACGTAACATTAATGACTCTAGTTGCTTGGTAGAAGTTTCATTCTCATGGAAAAAAACTGGCAAGAAACTCCATAAACAAAAAGCAATTTGGAATAAGACAGCTGTGTAGAAGATTTGTAACTTTTTTTTTCTTTTCTAAATCATGGCGACTTAGATGTTAGTTAGCATGATTCTCCCATTTTAGGTTGGTCTACTGTGTGAGGGTAGTACTGCCCCAGTCGAGCCGGTCCTTTCATCCTGTAATAAGAGTGGCTCTACTACCTCAAAAAAAATGTTTTTAAATTTAATAAAAAAAACTTGTGAAAATTTCAATTAATAATAATGTAGTAACTACTGTCTACTAATAATCACCACTAAAGATTTTTATACAAAATATGTGTAGTACGGAACCCTAACTAGCAAGTGCAGTGTCTGTCTCATTATTTTTTTTACACTTTATCGATGGAAAGTGAGATTTGTCGGGCAGGTGGCAGTGGGCCAAACGCTTTTTCTAGTAGTAATTAATCAGAGTTGCATCTGTTGGATAATTACGACCCGCCGGCCGCATTTCAAGGGTTAATCAAATATAATAAAGAAATTAGTTTGACCGGCATGTGTTTCACGGCACGGAACCGTAATTAGCCGATAAAACTGTTCTATTTTAGTGCACCTTCTTGTCTTGTGTATGTAAATTAATAAATATGTTGTGTTTATGTAATGATATCAACAGAAATCGAACCGAAATATGTTCTGAGCATAAAGAATGTCAACTATACTGTACTAGCAATATATTTTTTTACTTAATAAAAATAAATAAAAAATAAAAAGATTTTTATTGTTTCTCATACATTGTCATTACACTACAAATATTGAGACAAGCCCCAGTAAGTTATTTAAAATACTTGTATCGGGGATGTTCACGGATTAAAAAAAAACACCTCTGTGGTTTGTTTTGACATTTCTTCCAAGAGTGAGTCTTAGGAAATGCCCGCACCTTCAGTTGTAAAGTACGACGTGTAAAAATATCTGTAAAAGATTTATTTACAGAAATATTTATCATTTATAAAGATAACTCTAGACCTACAGTCCGTAAAATATAGTTTAATCGCTGTGAGGGATGGAAACCGAAAAGTAACGTTGATTTTATTTTTATTATTACTAATATTAGAAGGTTACTCTGTCTGTCAGTCCGTCTGCCTATTACACTTTCACAGCTAAATCGCTGAACCAATTTGGATGAATCGGTAATCGCTAAGAAGATAAATAATAAATAAATAATATTTCGGAATCTGACACACAACATCATCTAGTCCCAAGCTAAGCAGAGTTTGTAATTTGGGTACTAGACAACTGATATAAATCCATAAACATGCTTTTTTTTGTAAATACATACATATTATACGTATAAAACAAAACACCTAGACTCCGAAACAAATATTTGTGAATCACACAAATTATATTTGTTCCGACCCGGGAATCAAACCCGAGACCTCTCGATCAGCAGCCGCATATGCTAACCACTAGACCAACAAGGCAGTCCCAGATAGATTGGACCCTGAAGAAGGAGATAGGCTACTTCAACTGTTTTATGTTAGTTATTGTTTTGCGTTTTAACGTTTTAACTACTATTCTGGAAACCGTGTGCAAAAACTACTATTCTTTAAATTTGAGGCATATATTTAAGCTTTCGAGAACATACGTGTCAGATAAATCAAGATTAACCTCACGATCAAAATTCTCCGTGAATACTAGATCTTAATCTATTTCTGATCCAAGTTAAACCCAGATCTGTTTACGCGTTTTGGTGTTATTGAGAAACGCATGTCTATCCATCCATAGTTTTACTCCATCTGTCTGGTGTTACGTTTTCACGCCTAAATCGCTGAACTGATTTTGATGAATTTTGGTATAGAAATAGATTGAACCTTGGGAAAAGACTAAGTTTACCTTTTACTGTGATAACCGACATCCTCGCGGGCGGAGCCTTGGGCAAAAGCTAGTTTATCGTATTTGTAAATAGCAATGTAGCATATTTATAAAAATAATAAGATTTTTCAATACTAACTAAACTAAACCTTAATAATATCATACAATGTATACTTAGAACTTCTTAAAACATCTTGTCAGGTGCGCAAATTCAATCTATTCCAATAAACGATCACGATTACAAAAAATCCGCGAGCCCTTCAGTTTTTATGCGAGAGTCATCCCATATTAAGCCGTTAGGGTTACCACCAAATCAAGATATCAATGCTCAATTCATATGCAAAAGTGGCAAAAACTCTGTGATACTAACACCTTTCTAAACGAACATATTTGGAAGAGACCTAAATAGTAAAAAAAAGAATCCGACGAATTGAGAACCTCCTCCTTTTTTGAAGTCGGTTAAAAAGTTTTAATAACTTTCACTTAACTGCACGGTTGTCCTAGTGGTTTATTTATTTATTTATATCTTCATGCACTTATGTACATAGGCGGACTTAATTTTTACTACAAGGACTAGGCATTCTTTTCCAGCCAACCTTTGAGGAGTGTAGAGATATAATATAACACAAGATGTATATTCCTAAAGTGGGAGTTGTCTTTAAAAGAAACTTTAAAAGTTGTTTATTTGCTTTTTAAGCATTATTGAAAACTTTAAAAACGCTAAATGATGCAATCCTAAAACAGAACCTAATCATGTAGTTAATATTAGGAATTAACATTTATATTGTGATACTAGAAATCTAAATATACGAATATTTCGGATTGAAAACAATGCACACAACAAACAAAAACATTACCTTCATACTTAATAATATTATAAATGCGAAAGTAACCTTGTCTATCTGTCTGTCTGTCACGCTTTCACGCAGAAACTACTTAACCGATTTAAAAAAAATTTGGAACACACATAGTCTAGAATATGAGAAAGGTCATAGGCTACTTTTTAGCGCGATAACCGACATAGACGCAGGCGAAAGCTACACACTAAATAGTTATAATAAACATTAACAAAAAAAATATTAAGATAAATGCGACAACCCTAGCATAAAACTGTGAGCTCATCCTTTCTAACCCGTCGACTGCTCAACAAAAAACAGGTTTTTGTCGACCCCTAAGTAAAATGACCCACTGCGCCACTGAACTAAACAAATCTACTTTTTATAATAGACTTCTTGTAGGACGCCTGTGTATGCAGTGTGGGGATCTATATTTATAGCTTTATTGAATTGTAGGCGAAGTATGGAGACTTAATTACATTTGTTTACTTCGCAGTTTGAGTAATCCTTAATTATAAATATTATTTTTATATTTATTTTTTATTGGCTAAATGTCACTCAGTCACGTGATCAAAACAAAATATTAGTCAAAGAAACAAAAGAATATAAAAATAAAATAAAAATCTAATAGAAAACGAAAAACATTTGCAACTTGACTAGAATGGCTGGACCATAAGTTATACACAATATCAGAAATATTTATACAGAACTCTAAAACCTTGTCGTCGAAGTAATTTCGTCGTGACCAGGGGTGGTGTTGCCAAACAACAAGACGCAATTAAGGGAATTGTCAAATTTCTGTGACAAGTGTAGTGTCGCTCTACATAACACCATTATAAATCGAATCTTGAATAATCTCGAATACTCATTAAAATATATTGAAAATAATATCATCATCATCAGCCTATCGCAGTCCACTGCTGGACATAGGCCTCTCCAATTGTATTCTTAATCCGTGTGGTGAAGGATTTAGAATACAAAGTGTCACCATCCCTCTTCATTCCATGGGTGTCGTAAGGAGTAAGGAGAAGTAAGGAACAAAATAAGCAGCTAACATCACTGCCAAGAGAAGGAAAACTTGAAACAAACCCTTTACCAACCCATCTGGCCAGCGTGGTATAGTAGGCCAAGACCTCCTTTCAAAGGAGAAGCCTATGTCCAGCAGTGGACTGTTAAAGGCTGTTGATTATGATGATGATGAATTGCACGCCACTTTGTTCGATCCTCGGCTTCTCGCATCCAGCTTCTGCCAGCCGTCTCTCGCAAATCATCACTCCACCTGGCCTGTGGACGTCCTACACTAAAATAATATAATCTCTCATTAAAATGAATCGTTAACTCCTACTGTTCGGTTACCCGTATTATAGTGAAAACACACGAAATATTAATAAATAAAATGCATGTAAATTAGTAGAGCATGTCAATAGGGCCCAATGTAAACACAAACGCCGTTAAAGGGTTGACCCGCGGCTGTCACTGACTGACAGATGGCATGTAGCCGCGGCGGGTTAGGGTTGACTGTCAAATTGATACTTTTTTGTTCATATTTTTGTAAAGGCGGAAATGGACGAAATTATTATATTTTGGTAGGAAATCTCTTGAGGTTTTTTGATAACATTATTTGTTTTATTTTTATAAGAAACATAAATAACATTAGTAGAGATTGTGTTATTGATGTGTGTTAATATAACTATGTATTTAAAAAATGTTCATAATAAATACAGTTTAAAAATAACTCTATTATAAAAATACCTTTCGCATTTGTGGAAGAATACCATCACCTATGAAGAATATTAGAGCTATTCAGAATTATCTAAGTCCAAGATAGTTTTAAATTAATTTTGACGTTAACTCTGACATTGTCGCGACAGAACATTGTCAGCTGATATCTTCGAAACAAAACAACTTTTCAATATATCTCTAAGACAAAATAAACTAATAAAGTACTCCCACTCTAGTGCCAACCCTACTCATTGACATAAATTCAACCTTACCACTGTGGAGGGCGGTCAAAATGAAGCGATAATTATTCCAAAGGCAATTTTTTAATAAAAAAGTTAGAAAAAATGGACTAAAGTGCTAACTACCCCCAGCCTTAGGGGTTTGGGGTATCAATTAGACGTCAATAGAAAAGTAACATGGGTAAAAGTAAGTGGCGCTTGAGGCTAAAACGTTTTTTCACTATTTTTTATAGAGTGTTTGAAACAAAGCATGGTGTTATTAGAAATGTGGTTTTTAACTTAACTAGAGGAATAATTTTGAGGCTTTTACGGTTACAAGTATTCGTATTAGAAAGTAAAACGCGTTTTATACACTATTACAAATAGCACATGACAGACTTTCGAGTACACGTGTCATCATCAGCTTTTTACAGACTCACTACCACTGGGCCTAGGAGTATTATCAAGAACCCATGATGTCCAACTGCTTTTTTTTATATTAAGCCTACTAAAGTGACTCTACCCTGCCTTATGGAAAGCATGAGCAGAATCCAAGAGTGGGGGAAACCGCACATCATTGCCGCACATGCAGACAGTAAAGTATGGCGGCCCACACTATGGCGGGTTAGTAACATACTTTTCCACGCCCCGCTTAAAGGACCCGGGATCATAGTGGGAAGAAAACACGTGGGCTGGCAGTGAGTTCCAGCTTTTGACTGCTCAGCATAAGAAGGAAGAGCCGAACCGTTTCGTTCTGGTGCGTATTTCCTCTACCCTGAACCGGTGAATTCCAAGTCCAGCACGTGTTGTCCTGTAAAGGAAGGGAGAAGGTGGGTCTCCTCGTCCAGTGCTGTTGTCTATTGTCTTGCATAGTTTGATCCTTCGTCTGTCGGCTCTAAGGACACATAAGAGATGAATAGAGGTGATGAATGAATGTTCATGTTCTTAATCCGTCACAACACGGAGAAGTTATAACAGACATAGAAACCATAAATTAAACTGCAAATATTGTACAATACTATTGCTGACGAAGTTTATAAGAAATGATCAATCCACAGTCACATTAAACGTCATTAAATGAATTTCAATGATGTTCGACGTGACTAACCCACAAAATTAACAAGTTACCGGATTCTTGTCAGATCATTGCACAGTATTACACGCAGATATTTTGTTAAATTCTTAGAATCACATGAGGTAATTTATTTCAACCATTCAACCACGCAATATATTGGTTGATTACATACACAATACTATACAATAAGTAAATCTAAAAGTTTATGAAGATGGATGTTTACAAATCTTTCACGCAAAATCTATAAAACGGATATGGATTTTTTGAGTTTTCTTTACAGTATTATAGCTCAATTATCAGAATAACACATAAAGACTAGCAAGTCATATACCTATAAACATTCTAATGATGTAAAAACAATAGGCTAATCTCAATGGCATGGGCAGGGTAATATCCTGTTTCATGTATTTTATCACATAGATTACATCATAGTTTTTAAATAAAAAGGGTACTTAAATCCGTTGCCTAGTAAGAAAACCGTTACTTTGTATTCGCCAAGGGCAATACAAAATATTATAACTAGTAAAGAGAGATTATAACTATTATAAGCGTATTCAAAATCTTGACCATGAAACAACCCAACAATGTGACCCTTCTCACCCCAACCCTTGTATCGCAGCGTCTAAGTAACCAAACACTCTCGGTCCACTCAATAAATGTACTTTTTATCTGTCCACATCCTCTCATTAAACCTAAAACATCTTCCCGGATGTAAATCCAGAGGGTCATTATTTCCCACCGTAACTTCACCTTACAGTCGAAAACAAACTAATAATTTTTAATACTAGCAACCCTTCCGTGTTTTTTTTAGAGTCTAGAGAACACCAGTCCATTCAGCCTCTTCCGTGAGAACGTCAAACATGACCATAGAGAAAAAGTGAAAAGAAAAAATGAAATGAGGGCGAGTGGACAGTTGTCGGTTAAAAAACTCTTTGCTTCAAAATGAATAATAAATAGCTTTGATGGAGTATTATCTGATTTATGTTTCAAAGGTGGTTTGATGCTACTTTTTATTTTAATTACAGTTTTGTTAAAGATAAATGCGTTTAATACCCTTATTACTGCAGTTTTATAGTTGTTAATAACATTTAATTGTATGGCAGGTAGGTTTTCGTGTTATTTTTTAATAGGTATAGGTATCACCTTATTCGACCATCTATGCTTATCAACTACCAGTATAGACATCGTTTCTAAGAAGAGACCAGCAGTGGACAAAAGCTTTTGATGATAATAAAGTACCAGCATACATAATTGTATTTAGTTAACATGTTCACCTTATCTACACAAAGGACAATTCTAAATATCTGTTAATTTCGCAAACAAATATTAAAAACTTTCAATTGAGTCTTCGCTCCCTAGTTCACCAAACACACCTCATTCTAATTTCAAACATTCATTCTCACGTTCGTTTCATTAACTTTTTTAGGCTCATCCTCCGGCCCTCCCTCGCCTACAGGTGTCGTGATAAAAAATATTAACCATAGACTGTACAGCAATGTGGGTTCCCGCGCTTTTTATAAGTCGAAGTACTTTTTTCAATTGAGATATTGTTTTGGGTTAGATTAAAATGAAAACAGGCTGCTATTAAAATATCAATAACCCCATTTACTATGTACCTGTACTTTTAAAGAAACCTTGTAATTTTGCATTTTGAAATGGGATAACCGCTGATAATACTACCGCTTTCAAATGTCTGACCATAAAGGCGCGTAAAGTTGTTATAAATTTTAATTAATGAACTTATTCCACACTTGGATTGGATATCAATTGAATTCATCCGTCTGTTCATATTTTAAACGCAGTTAAAAAACTGGAAGTGAACAATAAAATTAAATATAATGACGAACACATCGACACATGTCACTTCCGATGCGCCGGCTATTAAAATCAGTTAACCCGACCAAAATCCAATGTCTCAGATCGACCATCAACAATTAAAAAGAAATAAAATAAATCCAGCCGGGATACAACTGTCGTTTTTTTTTTCTGACAGGTAGCAAAGGGTTCTAAGATATAATGCCTATAGAGAAAGCGTGACAAAAGTCATGTCTAAACATATGTTAGAAACGTTAATTAATTAGTTGAGAAATTGAAAGTTAACCCTTCACCTTAGGCGTTATTTTTTTTTTGTTGCATTGAAATCGAATTGAAGTAATGAAGGATGTAATTTATAGCGCCTGTGGTGTCTAGTAATGTTTTTTTTATTCAATAACACGTTGGCATCGACCGGTCTACTTTAACCTTTAGTAATTTAAGTACAAAATATGTAAATTAAAATTGTATTGAGCTGTGTTTGTGGAAATCTGTGATTCTGGATAAATTTAGTAACATGAAAATGGACATTGAAGAAGAAAGTTTCATAAAATATTACTACCACTTCCTAATTTATATCCATTTTTTAATGGTAAAGTTTATATTGACTGCCTTGTTGGTCTAGTCATCTATTGGTTAGCGTATACGGCTGCTGATCAAGAGATCTCGGGTTCGATACCCGGGCCGGACCAAATGTTTTGTGTTCCGCAAATATTTGTTACGGAATGTATTTATTGAAAAGTATATAATATGTTTCATCAGTTGTCTAGTACCCATAACACAAGCACTGCTTAGTTTGGGACTAGATAGCGTTGTGTGTAAGATGTCCAAAATATTTATTTATTTATTATGTAAATTTTGTATTAAAAATGATTTAGAGCTTCGCAGAAAGGCGTTTGGCCATTTTATAATATATAACAATAACTATACAGTTACATAGTCTCCTGTCTAATAATAAAATAATAAATACAAAAGCGCGTGCATGTATATTTAAATGCTTAAGATAGTAAATACGGTACCTACTGGCTACTGATATCAAAAAACGATTTACAAAATTATTGTCTTTTTGTTCCGTGTAATCCTTGGAACGGCTTGACCAATTTTGACGAGACTTCACTGCCAGAAAGCTGATAATATAAGAAGTATTTTTATAGGCTAGCTACGCTACTCGACGTTACTCGCGACTTACAACAATAGCTAAAGGTAACAACGCGGGACTCAACTAGTTTGAAATAGGCCTAGACGCTAAAACCATAAATTTAAAAAACTCTCAATATAAAAAATCCAGAGACCTGTTTTCTCTACATGTACATACATGTTTCAATAGATTATTCTACACAACAAAAAAAAAAGAGTGTCGTCTTAGCCTTGGCCACACTTTGACTTTGACCTAGTTGCAAACTGGACTTTATTAAAAAAAAGTCACATTGAAACCGCACTTTCAATTAAAGGACGGGATAAACTGGATTTCATTTGAATAAGATAAGTCCAGACCAATCTATTTTATTTATTTGTAAATGAATTGTAATAAAAAAAAAAGAGAATGATACTTTCATACAGACTGTGAATAGCTGTAAAAAAGGTTTAGCTGTAACGCGTTCTGTTTTAAAAAAACATTAATTGGGTGAGGCTAGTATTCTATTTATGAATTATTTGAAAAATGATTTCTTTTACTATAACATAAGCTCATAAAATAATTATTTACTGGAATTAATATTCTCAAAAATATATTTGACATCACCAACGCGTTGATACATTAATAAAGGTAAAACTATACTAAAATTTTACTAAATTAGAAAAAAAATACCGTAAATAATGATTCGCGCCACATATCCTGTAATAACTGCAATAGGCTGCAATAACAAATTATAAAAGCTGTTAATAGTACATTGTTCACCGAGGGAGGAAAGGGACCGATTACTAGCGAGGGAGCAATTTGTGGCCCGAAGGCGCAGCCTAGGGCCACAATACTCCCGAGGTAGGAATGGGACTTTCACCCGAGTGCTACACAGTGCTTTATACTACACCTGTGAGGAACATTTAAAGTATTTTTAAAATAAAATCAGAACGTAAAACACCATGTAAGACACCATTTAGCTTAGAATTTGACCAATATTTCGCGCTTCTTTTGTTTTTTTTTTATTCTTCACAAAAGGATGTCAGTGGCACGGAGATTCCATATTTAAATTATATGAAAACTTGGGCAGGCGCGCGCCATAGATAAGATAGATAACACATGAGAAATGAAAATTCATACAACTTTCTCTCCCGCTAAAACACGTTAGAAATGGATTTTCATACATTTTTTCCTCCCGCTTATTCAGGTTAAGGAAAAGACTAACGTTCTCTTTTCATTTTCAGGGAATATTGACTACTGTTCCGATCAGGTGTAGTATAAAATATCTTTTACTTATGGTTTACGAAATAACGTCAATGGTCGCATATATAGACATTTAATTTTAAAACATTGCAGATTGCATTCGGCCATGTCAGGTTTAGGTCAAATGACAGTTTTCTGTGTTTTTCTTTTCATATGGATCTACAAACAGGCTAAGGGCAACATCGATAGATTCCATAGACACGATACTTTGAGAAATAATTTTCAAAGACAAATAGAATAGCCGTCTACCATTCTATATATATATAGTTTCAGATTTTATAGATACATCTCACAGATATAGCCATCTCTTGATAAACATATTGAGAAAGAAAGAGAGAAAATATATTTATTCTGGCATTATTACAAACTTATTGAAGAATATCTCGGATATGTATAAATGTATGTGTATTTAGGAAATATATTTAAGTAGGCTAATCTTATTTACATAACTATCCCTAGTAATGGTATATTTTTTTTCTCTGCACCTACCGCATCACATTTCTGCAACATTTGAATGTCGAGTAAAGTCCGCCTTTGTACAACATGTGCAATAAGTTTCATCATCATCATCATCAATAGCCTTTAACAGTCCACTGCTGGACATAGGCCTCTCCTTAGAAAGAAGGTTTTGGCCTACTATACCACGCTGGCCAGACGGATTGGTATAGGGTTAGTTTCAAGTTTTCCTTCTCTTTGCCTTGATGTTGTCTTGCGTAGTTTATCCCTTAGTCGCCTTTTATGTAGATACTTAGGGATCTACTCTACTCTGCCTGATGGAAAGCATACGTAGAAACCAAGAGGTGGGGGTCACCATAACACAATACAGCATGGTGACCCACACTATAGCGGTTTATTATGATGCTTCTGCATCAGCTGATCATCGTTGCTCTACTATCTTGAGTTTATTATTTACTAGCTTTCGCCCGCGGCTCCGCCCGCGTGTATGTCGGTTATCACGGTAAAAGTAGCCTATATATAACTGAACTTGGAAAAGGATCTAAAGTTCAGTTCTATCTTCATACCAAATTTTATCAAAATCGGTTCAGTGGTTTAGGCGTGAAAGCGTAACAGACAGACAGACAGAGTTACTTTTGCATTTATAATATTAAGTAGGGATTATAAAAAAAATGAATACAGCTCACGCATTAGTAATACAAATTCCTGTGTCCCGGGGGGCTTTACAAACATACATGAACGGACACAAAGAACACCCAGACTCAAAACAACAAATTGTAATCACACAAAGTGTTAACCCACGTGGGATTTGAACCCACGAGTAGGAAGCGGTGATGCGATCGCTTAAGCCACTAGGCCAACCGTGCAGTCCGTGGTGCTCGTGACTTACAGTTTCTTACGATCTGACTATTGTTTAATAATTTTTAAATTGAACTCTGTGTTTTGGCCCATGGCTTCGGTCTCGTGTGTGTCAGTTATTGCATTAAAGAGCAGCCTATGTCTTTCCTCTATTAACATACGTGCAGCGCTTAACAGCGATTCTACTACTACATGCAGAGTAGTCTTTTTGGCAGGCCTTTAAATATGTACATTAAAAAAATATTATAAAATTCTCCATGGAAATAATCAGGAATATCTTAAAATTCGATCAGATGTGGACGACATTATAAGCTAAGTAGCAGTAGTAAGTTAAAATGTCACGAACATCTTAACACCTGTCAATACACAATACAAATATTTGGGTAAGGTCGTTGACCCGAAATTCAAAGGGGCCCTATAACGTTATTGTAAAGTAAACCTTAAATTTAACACGTTAAGGTTGATTACAGAAGTTCCCTATGCAGTTTTATTATATTTACGAAGTAAGAGCGCTTTAGAAATTATTATCCAAAAGTTGAAAAGATGAGTAGATACGTTTGAAGCAATTTCAAGCTTTTGATAATTATCTCTGTATATAATATACTCGTAAAATTTTAAGTCATATTAAGATTTATATATTTCTATTTTTTCTTATCATAACCCTTAAATGTTCAGTAAATCGCTTGATCAAAACAAATTTTAACCGGCGGGCCGGCTTATTTGTTTCTCTCTCTCTGATCTTAATTGCTAAGCTAAAGGTCATGGGTTCGATGCCGGCCCAGGACAGATAATTGTATACCACATCTTGTTAGGGTAGTATTCGTCTATTGGTATCATTTAATCTAAACCTGTATTGAAGCACCTGCTACTTGCCTGCTGTTTTATCAAATACCAACATGTACTGCAAAGTCAAATTTTAATAAAAGACACTTTAACAGTGAACTGAATTAAAAAGATCTAAAACCAGCCCATATTTAGATATTACGTCCAATCTGTCGAACTAAAATCTAAGAACATAACTGTTTGAAACTAAAACTTCAGGACTTTACAAGTTACTAACTGCAGAGTCTCACTTGCCAACTCCTTGCTTTATAGACTAATCAGATGTCAAAATCTTGTCTTGCTAAATAGTGCAGTCACCATGTAGCAATATAAAAAAAGACTTCTCCGACTTACTGATCTCTTGATTACCACTTCAGATATGTATATGTATGTACATATTTCTTTAGAAAACGAATAAAATATATTTTAAGTGTATTTGCCAACACATAAACATACGTAATTAGTAGGCCAACAACTTAGTAGGCTACAACTGAAGTTAAAATAAATTAAAACCCATTTAATACTAACCTTAAAAACGAAATTATAAGTCATATAAATACTTTTTCAATTTATATTATATATGCGAGTATTCAACACATCGCCGCTACAATTGTCCAAACTCCACATCTGCTAAACATCTGCCGATCATATCAGACCTGTCCGGTCCAAATCAATGTGGAGCGGCGGAAGGGTTAATGTTTGGAATTAAAAAAAGCGGCCAAGTGCGAGTCGGACTCGCCCATGAAGGGTTCCGTATCAGTAAGTAACATCATATAAAAGTTCTTGTAGTTCGTTGTAACTTTCTTCGATGTTTTCATACTACTGTATTGATTGGATGAAAGGTAAATTGCGTGTTACGATTTATGACGTATTAAGAAAAAACTACTCATTAGATCTCGTTCAAACCAATTTTCGTTGGTAGTTTGCATGGTAATGTATAACATATATTTTTTTTAGTTTTATCACTCTCTTATTTTAGAAGTTAGAGGGGGGGGGACACACATTTTTCCACTTTGGAAGTGTCTCTCGCGCAAACTATTCAGTTTAGAAAAAAATGATATTAGAAACCTCAATATTATTTTTGAACACCTATCTATAGATACCCCACACGTATAGGTTTGATGAAAAAAAAATTTTTGAGTTTCAGTTCCAAGTATGAGGACCCCCAAAATGTATTGTTTTTTTTCTATTTTTATGTAATAATCTTAATGCGGTTCACAGAATACATCGACTGACCAAATTTCAACAGTATAGCTCTTATAGTTTCGGAATTAATTGGCTGTGACATACGGACGGACAGACAGACAGACAGACAGACAGACAGACAGACAGACAGACTTGACGAATCTATAAGGGTTCCGTTTTATGCCATTTGGCTACGGAACCCTAAAAACAACATCTATCTCTATGGTAATATGTAAGATTGAAAGTGATAGCGTTTAAAACTAAAAGTTACCATAGATAATTATGTTAGAATTACTTTAAATTTAAATTGACATAACATGTTATTTTGACAATTTAAATATTAAATTAGTCTGACATATTGTGAAGTTTGATATTTTTAGGCAAAAAATAATAAATGATTTTACTTAAATATGTACTTGTATATTATTAAATAGGTACGTGATGACACAGAACACAGAAATAAGCATTATTTGTTCTGTTAAACATCATATAAACACTTGTCCTGGCAGGAAATCGAACTCTGTTTGAACCGGGTATGGGTAACCGGGTAATGGTTGAACCTATTTTGACGAGATTTTCACTGGCAGAAAGCTAATGACAAAAGGAGTAACTAAGGCTTTAATTATATTTAGACTAGCCTCGCTCCTCGGCGTTACACGCTATTTTCAACCATAACAGTGGGTAATACGGCGGGACTCAGCTTTATTATTAATTAATTATTATTGAAATGTAAATGAATGAATGACGAATGAGGTAATCCGTCAGAGTACTAAAGTCATCGACATAGCTCACCGGATTAGCAAGTTGAAGTGGTAGTGGGCTGGCTATATTAGCCGCAGAGCTGATGACCGTTGGGGTAGAACAGTTCAGGAGTGGAGACCGCGTCTCGGCAAACGTAGTGTAGGACGCCCACAGGCCAGGTGGAGTGATGATTTGCGCAAGATGGCTGGCAGGAGCTAGATGCGAGAAGCCCAAAATCGATCAAAGTGGTGTGCAATCGGAGAGGCATATGTCCAGCAGTGGACTGAGATGGGCTGGTGATGATGTTGGAGTGTAAATAAAACTAAATGGATAGGTATTCGCTATTTTCTTGAATGTTTACTCCTTAGTATGTCCATAAATGGTAAATAGCAGTAAAACCTGCATGTCACAGATGTGATCGACTCGACATTAACGATCGTAAGCTAACCTACTTTCGTTCTACACAAAAAACTAACAATCACTGCTTTATGGCGCACAAAAATGGCGGCCGTGTGTGCATTATGGTTTGATTGTTGATCTCACCTATCAACTTCAGAGGTAGGTATTATAATGCTTACTAGTATTATAAATGCGAAAAAAACTACTAAACCGATTGAAATGAAAACGATTTTTAAAATAGTTTTTTTGCTCTGATGTTAAGTTCGATATTTTGAGATGCAACATTAAAATTTCCGCTTTCTGTCGTCGATGTATTTATTTTTATCTTTCTTTTTTTGGACATCAGACACACAACGCCATCTAGTCCCAAACTAAGCAGGGCTTGTACTATGGGTACTAGACACCTGATATAACTACAAAGTTTATCCCACAGTTTTTTTGTAAATACATACATACATAACAATACAAAGAAAACACCTAAATTCCGTAACAAATATTTGCAAATCATACTAACATTTAGTCCGACCCGGGAATCGAACCCGAGACCTCTTGATCGGCAGCCGCATACGCAAACTACTATGTATACCAAATGCAGTCATCATCAACAGCCTTTATTGATGGACGGCAGGATTTACAATACCACGCTGGCCAGACGGGTTGTGTCAAGTTTTCCCCACTGTGCAGTTTGCTTGACACTTGCGACCCCCAAGGGATGAATAGAGATGGAGACCAGTCACCACAAGGACGATATTTATACAGCATTTTAATATGTTTTTGCCCTTGTTTGTTGTTGCCAGACAACAAATAACTTGTGACCACTTTTCTATGAAGCTACAACAAAACAAGCATAGTTCCTCTACCGTTGAAGAAGTAAACCAAATAAGATTAACAGGTCCAACAAATGACGTTTATAATTCGGTTCTGAACTTTTATCATAATTACATAAATAAAAAACCTCCTTTGTAAATAATTAACTAACTTTCACAATGACAAAGTAAACAAAAAAGGTTTTAATGATATAATCTGTCGAATAAAACGCGCGAAAATAGCCGCGCTGCTGACATTAACAACTTTCCGAGCTAAAATAAACATGGACGACGCGTTTCGGCGCTAGTCGCTTATTATAAATAATTAATGATTCCGTCTGCTCTTATGCACGATAAAATGCCATTACGGTTTTCATCGGTGGACTTGCAAAAAATAACGTGAGCCGCCGCCCGAACTCGTCTCAAACAAAAAATACGCTTAAAAGAGTGCGCGAGCATCGCTGAAATTCCCACTGTTTCTTACCGCCACCCGGTCATTTGACTCCGGCCATTATCTGCGGAATTAACAACAGTAAAAAAACACACGATTCGATAAAAGTATAGTTGTTGTCGCGGACGGTTTTTATAACATAAATAAAGGGTGCAGCGAACGCTGAGTTGGTCACCGACGACACCGACAACGGCCTTAATGGCGTCAAACACGATAAATATTGCCACTCATGAAAATTCAGCAACGCATTATCCGAACGAGTGACTGAAAAACATGGAACCTCATTCCTTTTGAGACGTTTCATCACATCTTAGGTTAAAAAATACATCATCGCCCGCAGTTGCACGTATATTTTTATGCGACAAAAAACAAAGTCATTATAATGTTCCGTTTCACGTATGTGGCAAGCGGCGCGTTATAATATCACAAATGACAGATGCATCATTCCTTAAGTCAACGGACAGTAGCGGTGCGAACAAAAAATACAAAAACGTCAAGACAATTAGAAGATTTGCATAATCACACAGCGTATTGTTAAATAAGCTGATTCAACAAATGAAAGGAGTCGAGATGATTTTTTTAACCTTCGTTGTTTTCGAACGCATCTTTGCGGAACTTAATTCTTTATTTGAATTGAATATGAGTAAAAAGGTATATTGTCTGTGGTGCGCAGGCGTGCGGGTCGTTCTGTAAAAAGTACAAACAAATGAGTTGCCTGTTCTACAAAATATTATCAAGCAAAACTATTAGAGATGAAATAATTAAAGAAAAAAGTTGGTGTCGTAAGAGTCGACTTAGGAAGGACACGAATCTTATATGTACTTTGAAACCCATCTGGCCAACGTCGTAAAACGTGGTCAAAACATCCTTTGTATGGAGCCCACTATGTCCAGCCGTGGGCTATGGCTATTGATAATAGTATCTTTGAGTTGATTCCAACCTCTTATGGTGAAACATGGAATTTCTTCCATAAAAGTGTTATAGCAAATACCTTACAGGTGTAAATGTCATCGCGTTATAACTACCTATAGACTACACATTTGATTAATGGCGATAAAAAACATAAAACATGCTCAATAAGAATGTACATTCATATTTTAAGTAATACATACTAATATATAACATTGTAAGACATTAAATTCAAGTTTTTTTATTATGAGTTATCAGTTAATTCGATCGGCCGGTGGCCGTGTTCCGATTATAATAATTATAATATTTTGGACTTGTGCCACACATCGCCATTTAGGCTCAAACTAAGCAGAGCTTGTACTATAAGTACTAAACTACTTTTTTTATAAGTTATCTGCCAAAATGACTATTCAGCCTGATGGAAAACGTGAACAGAATCCAGGAGTGGTGATCACCGTCCTCACTGTCATTGCGACAATGCAGGATGGCGACCCACACTATGGCGGCCTAGAGAGATTCTTTTTCACGACCCGTTTGAATGACCCGGGATCATAAACCGAGGAAATCACGTACACTGGTAGAGAGTTTCAGGTTTTAACTGCTCGGCACAGAAAGGAAAAGCCGAACTAAGTTTGAGAGCGTATGTCAACGACTTTAAAGCGGTGGTTTCCGAGACCAGTGCGTACAACTTGTTTTTAATAGATACATATAGGGGTATGTACTATTTTTTGTAAATACATCGAAAACACACAATTGTTGCTCCAAGGTAGCAGAAATACGTTGATTTCATCACGAACGAACCAGCTCGACCGGGGAGTACCACCTACTCACAGAAGACAAACGCAACTCGACAGCATTCGTTTTATCGTGTTTCATTGATGAATGCAAGACCGGAAGCCCATTCACTCACCATACTGCATTGTATGCATTTGCAATGATCCTATAATGACCACAACTCTTGGATTCTGCTCATGCTTTCTATACGGCAGAGTAGAGTCACTTTGGCAGATATGTACATATTAAAAAAAAAATTGGAGATCATACAAACATTTGCAGATCACTAAAATCATCGTCGTCGTCAACAGCATTTCACAGCCTACTGCTGGACATAGGCCTCTCCTAAAAAAGGAGGTTTTAATCCTACCAGACTGGCTAGACGGATTTGTTTAAGATTTGTTTCAAGTTTTTTTTTCTACTTGGAGTTCTGCTGACCGCTTAGTTTGTTTCCTTAGTCACCTTATTACATATTGAAAAACAAAATACTAATAAATTTAAAGATATCAATCTTTTGGGTGGTCTACAACTATGTACACTCAATTCCCGCCACTGAACAAACCATAAATAACAGAAAAATGTCTGTGTTGCCACATCCGGCATTTCAACAAAGCACAAGAAAAGTTTTTGTCCATGGAAAAGAAACTATAATGTCGTCACGAGAGGCATATATTTGTTTACATTATAATATAACGTATGATATCGCACGACATTTTTGTAAAAATTGGCTCAAATCTGCATATTATGTAGATTTAGTTTGTTAAGTAAAAAGTATGGTTATCAGCTAGCTATGGGGCAGTTTCCTTCGCTGCTAAGTAATTTATTTCATGTAAGACGCGGCGGTATGGTGTCTTGAAATACTTAAAAACTTGTTAGACATTTTTATTATAATTATTCTTGTTATATGTATCAAATCAATTTAATTAGTATTAAACCTACATTCGCAATTATTTTAGGTATGTGAAATGCATTTGGGTACAATGAAAACTTTTATTACATACATTTCCCATGAGTGTAATAATAGGCGAGGTGACTAAAGGAGCAAACTACCAAGTGGGCCTAGCCAAGTTGCAAACGTTTTTCGTTCTACAATCGCTGACGCATCTATTCTCAGGGCTGAGCTGGACAACATCACTGCAAAGAGAAATAAGACTTGAAACTAACTGTTTACTAACTCATAATAATTATGAGAGCGGTAAGCTGACTTGCCCACTTTGTGCAAGGGAGTTTGCTGCGAAAATCGGCTATATAAGCCATCTCCGGGCGATTCAGCGCCAAGTCCTATAACGGGTCGAAGTGATCGCCTAGGCCGAAATCGGTCGGATTATTATTTTATTATTATTATAGATATTAACTTGTCTGGCTAGCGTGGTATAGTAAGCCAGGACTGCCTTGTTAGGAAGAGTCCTATGTAAAACAGTGGATTGGTAAAGAGTTATTACTTATTATGTAAAAACTATTATTTCTATTAATATTCCAAACAATGACATTTCTTTTTCGCAGATTAAAAAAAGAAAGAACCTAACTAGGGTGTTGTATTCATATAAAATTCTCATGAAAAAAACAAAATTAAAAGTAAAAACTTAGCAAAGAACGAAAAACCTAATGCCATACAATCTCATGCTGCTTTTACTTACAATATTATTAACCAGCAAGGAGAGGCTCCGTAGCGTCTACCCACGCAAAAAGTACACACTAAAAAAGAAAAGTATTGCACCGTGCTTATAAAGGGTTCCGTAAAGTTTGTTTTAGACTGTACAGCCGTCAACTTATAGCAGTTGATGTGATGTAATGTGATAAAATATGATTAATTACTTAATTTAGGTAATTAATTTCATTTATAGCTCAAATAGTATTGAAATAAAGTGTGATTTTCATCGCTTTCGCTCTCTTTTGTGTATCCCGGAAATAAATATGCCTCCATAATTATTTTACGAAATAAATAATTTTTTTTCATGATTTCAAAATATCGTGTTCTTTTAAATTACTAAAAATATTTAAAGAACTACAGAAATAATATTTTTATTCATTGTACTCGGCAATCTTAACAAAATCCTACAGACACATCCTTCAAAACACCGTTTACCCGCCAACTTTTTTTGTAAACGCCCGCCATTTTCGTTCATTTTTGTGTTTTTATCCAGACATAGTTAAACTTTATTATTGTACGGATTAAATTCTTTAACATTTCTTCCGTTCTTTTTGTTTCGTTGCATTTTTATGAAGCCAATTTACATAATGCTCGTTTTTAGCGGACTTTAAGCGAAATAAAAAGGATTTGACACTTTTCTTCTTAAGTAGTTTATACTCTGTGCAAGAAAGTTTTTTAAATGGAAAGGAAATTATATTTAGCGTAAATTGTCTGTGGTACGTTTTAGTATAGATTTGGTGTCTTAGAGATTTTTAAAAAAAAATTACCATATAGGAATTGAGGTTAATGTTGAAATAATTCTAGTATGGAACGGACACTCTTGCGGGATACAACATAATATTCCAAATTGTATCGAACAGGAAGTATTGTTAATTTATTGCAATATAATTGATATGTTTCAAATTAATATGTAATGTGTTTAATAACTATCTACTATCTTTGAAAATAATTGAAGCGTTTAAAAGTTGACTGCCCATTTCTTTTTCTAAAGCTCTTACTATAAATTATGGAGAATTCAGCAACAAATGAAAAAAATACAATTAACCATGTACCTTATAAAGATGAGGTATTCCTTCATAGCTCTTAATTTAAAAAGCGCCAATAAAGAGCAGATACTAATATATAGATATTATTATTTTCCATAAACTAGTGCCTTTTAGTAACAAATTTCTACTTTAATCGGCCATTGTGAACAACAAAATAGTGAATATTATAAATTAAACTGTGTTTTGTATGATTAGGACTATGGAGTGTTACTTACTACCGTTATTCAGCCCTTAAGCCCGATTTCCACCGCGAGCGGAACGGACCCATTAATGACTCCTTTTACCTCGCAATACAAAACTGCATACATGTGTTTCCACCAACAAAGAGATGACAACGAGGGCGAAAAGAGTAAAAATGAGCTGCGGAGTCATTAATGAGTCCTTTCAACTCGCAAATGAATTTTGTAGTGTTTCCACCGAAAAAGAGTTGAGCGGAGCGGACCGAGTAAAATGTGTCCGCTGTCTCGCTGACTAGTTTGAATTTGGAACTGCCGGCGCGGGCGCCAATGCATTGTTAACATTGTTTGTGATAATAATATGATTTAGATTTATAGAAGCTGTACGACAATACCCATGTTGTACTTGGACTTTCTCGAATGTGCCGACATAACCAAAATCCATTTTGCACGTTTTTTTCTGAGCTTGAGATATAATAATATATTTTTTTTTTTCGGTATACATAGTCACTGTCCTCACTTGATTCCGTATCACTCGATAACATAGCGAATTCACTCAACAAGACCACACGTAACCAGTTCAAAACTCCAACTGAACTCGTTCTCTGTGGAAATTGATATTCATTTCTCATTTTCCGTTCGTCTCGCTCCGCTGAGTCCGCTCTGTCATTATCCGCTCGCAGTGGCAAAACTCTTTGTTGGTGGAAATGCAAACCTATTTTGTTTAAAAGGAGTCCGTTCCGCTTACCATTTCTCGCACATTACCCTTTCGCGGTGGAAATCGGGCTTTAAGGTGTCCTAAGAGCCGACTAAGGCAATTCACACACTGGCGACGCGAACACGCGCGTAGGCGCGGGGCAGCCATTGTAGCCAATCCCGAATCTGCTAGCCGCACGCGCTCACGCGTCGTAGCGCGTGTTCGGTGTGTTGGACCTGGCGTGTTTTCTATACTAATCGATGTACTTGCAATTACAATATTAAAATCTGCCACTCCGCGCTACGCGACGGAACGCGGTGCAGTGTGTGAATCGCCTAAGGGATCAATGACGCAGGATTAAAGCACTGCACAGAGAAGGATTACTCTTGAAACAAACCAAATCCCTGTCGGAATCGAATAAACTAAAACCACACGGTGTGCCCTCTGTGCACCTGACTTAGGAGAAGTCCAGGGTGAAATCTCCTTTTGGACCCCTCCCAGCGCCTACTCGGTCCTAATGCGGAAACAAACCTTATAGGCTTATACCAAGTACCAACCCGTCTGAAGAGGCGTATGTTCAGCAATGCACTATTAGTTATAGGCTGCTGATATTTGATGATAAGGTTTTCGATATTAAAATCCTAAATATAGGTACACATTTTGTAGTAAATTCTGTCTAGCTTTTCCAGATGTATACAAGCCTTGAATAGACTTTTGAAACCATTACAGCATACTGTGAATAATGGAATGTTTAACCTATTTAATATCCACAAGACTATTGAAGCCATTTTAATTATAATACTAATGAAGTACAAATAAATTATATTTCAAGTTTCACTCGATGGGAATCAAACTCGCTGCTCATAATTTGCGTTTTTCTGCTGCCTGGCGACGGTTTGTCTTGGGATGAGCTTTTTGTCTATGCCCCGTTTCTTGATGTGAATACTATAAGCGTTCAATCTTGATACTTAAAGTTGTATTTAAGTTAGTAAAGTGTCGAAGAAAACAAACGAATAACGTATAATAGAAAAAAATAATGTTCGTATACGTTCGCTTTATTTAGATATTTTCTATTGTTGTTATTGACTTGCCCGTTTGGCTAGTCGTTTCTGACTGCCATGACAGAGTTTGTAGGTTTGATTTTCATGCAAGACAAATAATAATATTATTAGTGTGATCAGTGATCACTTATTTTGTGCCTATAATATGTGAGTAATATATACAAATTAATTAAATTGGAGTGTCTGTATGTAATATCAAGATAACAGTTTTTTACTAAATGCATTTGAAAGTATATAGGCACGTACCTACACGTACGTACGTACCTCTAACATGGTGTATAGTATATTAGTGGCAGCACCTTACCCCCATATCAGGTTTATAAACATTAAAACTATGTAAACATTGGCGATTTGAAAGGAGTGGCCGCGAGTTTTTATTGCCATGTTCTTTTCTCCGGCTCTACCTATTGTTTGCGAACATGGCATAAATGTACATGTAGAATCTTGACCTGTCACAAGAGATGTATTGCATCCTAAGTGAATAAAGAATTTTGAATTTGAATTTGAATTTGAATTACATCAAAAATCAATAAAATAAAAGTCTGTCTGTGTGTTCCGTGTAATCTTTGGAACTGGACTGGACCGATTTTGACGGAACTTTTACTTTCACTGGCAGAAAGCTGGTGACATAAGGAGCAGCAATTTTTTTAGACTAGATTCAGCCAGTCTGTGATACGAGTATGTACTTATTTAGAAATACCTAAGCATGTTTATCAGTTAGTAGTCTGGTTGCCATAGTGTTAAGTTCGGGCTAAATTAGGATGAACAATCATATTTATTAGGTAAATAATATTTGTAAACGATAGGAATCAAACTCACAACATGTTAAGGGGCTATTCATTTATTACGCAAGACGATTTTAACTGGGTTTAGACAACCTTCCTTCCCTAAATAAGACTAGGCAGACCACTCTTCCCCCTATATAATATTTATTACGTAAGATGTTTCTATCTGGTTTTAATGTTAATTTTTAACCGATTTCAAAAAGGGAAGAGGTTCTCAATTCATTGTAATCATTTTTTTTAGTACCAAACAATTTCCCAATCATACTGTATATATCATTTTAATAAACTAGATATAATCACTACTCTTTAATTTCCGTATTTTTCTGATCATACGCAAGAAGTATCAAGATTCCCTCCTACCTCTTGTAAGAAAAATAAGACATGGGCGACCCCCGTACCCCGGTGGACTACTGGACTACTGGATGAAGATGCTTGTTTAAATAAAAATCAAAATTCAAGTATCAAGACGGTGTGAGACAGCAACACATCGACAGGAGGCGGCAAAAACGTCTTGTTGCATGGCGGTAAGAAAAACCGTGGAAAAGAAAGAAAAACAGCGCTCACACTGCGTCACGAGAAAAACTAGACAGTCTTGTGAAATACTGTTTTTATTTCGAGTTAATTAGAAATATGTGTGGCTAGATTTAAACCTAGGTTTAGATATAGTGTTACTTTTACTTTTCAATAGAATATGGTTAGGTAATTTTCAGTAGGCTTATTAAACGAAGTTCGAAACTATATTTCAAGCTTTAAAATTAGTTCTTAGTCGGTTAAAAAGTGTTTAACAGACTTCTAAATAAATATGAGACTGTATTTTTAAGCATGTTATCTATGATTTTCTCTGAGAGAGAGATGAGAACTCGATTATTTATTATTCCGTATTATCCGTATTATAATTCCGTATTCTTATTTTTAATACCAAATTCTGAAACTGTTACAAGGTTGTTCTAAAAAAAAAATAACACCAAAAATACCTTCTTCGGAAGCACTAAAGGGTTCTAAAGTTTTACGTTTATTATTGAATAAATTCAGAATTTATTTTCAAGTAATAAAGGCATAATAACGAGTAACATCACCAGTATCGAATGAAATTGCTCTTTCATTGGACTTCAAGACATCTTTAAAAGTGCCGCAGACAATTTTAATACAGAAAAAAATAAACATTTCAGAAATTAATTGAGTTACGTGACTTACTGGTTCCATTCACATTTCGCCCGATGATCTTATTGGACCCGTTGGGTTGCGCGCCGGCGGGGGTGTGCGGCCCGGGGGGTGCAGTCCGTCCCGTTTCCTCACCCGGACTTTCCATATCGCACCTCTCGCTCACACACATCAACCCAACAACCGCCAATTCGAAAACTTCACAAAAATATTCGCAACTTTACCAAAACATAAAAAAAAATTACATGTTAAAGTCAACAATCACAGTTCGAAATTTAAAAATGTTGGTTCGCTTGGAAAACTTTCGAGAGTGACGTGTCGAACTCGTATTTTGGCGCTAAAATTGTAAGGGTAGCCGTGACGTGTGGTGCGTGACGCGCGCGGCACGACTGACGGCCACCGTCGGAGCCCTAGTGCAGCTGCATCGCCCCGCCCAGCACCCCACGCGACCCCTCCACGTGGCCCCACGCTTTCCTTGCCCTCGGCTTATGTAAAAAAACATAAAGGTCTCAATTTGTGAGTGTGTGTGCGAAGTTGGTGATTGTCGTTGTATGTCAGAGGGGCCGAAACTCCGAAAGGGTTCAAACTTGGGGGTCGACTAGTGATCATTATTGTAGTTTTTTAAATCAGTCTTGTTCTTATCGATCGTTAGTGCTATTTTTGAATTTTCTGTTCGTAATTCAGTTTTGGAGTTATTTTATGGAGTAATCGTCGTATTTAAATCCATAGATGACCAACCTTAAAGTCTCAGTGGAGTTTAGAAGACTTGAAACAAACCCCATACCAAACTTTTTGGCTAACGCTGTTTAATAGATCAAACCTCTTTAAGAAGAAGCTTATGTCCAGGCAGGCAGTCCTGCAGTAGACTAGGGTGCAGAGAATTGATAGTTTTAGTCACGCATGGAGTTAAAACAAGGTAGAATAGTTTCCCTTAGAAGACCAACCTAGAAATTACAACATCCCTGCTGTTGTATTTCGTTGGTGAGTGCGAGACCGGAGGCCTACTGAACCAGAAGCAGAGGCCGTCATAGTGTGGGTCAGCATGCTGCATTGTCTGTACTCGCAATTCGGATGGTGACCCTTACTCTTGGATTCTGCTCGTGCTTTCCAACAGGCAGAGTAGAGTTACATTGGTGGGCTTATTACATATCTCTAAAAAGAAGATTAAATAACTCAACAAATATAACGCCGGAAATCAAAAAAGTGTTCTAAGTTTAAACATTCGCTTGTTTCTTTTTAAGTTATGCCCTGAACTCTTTTCCCACAAAACTCTATGGTTAAATCCCTACTTCCCTACTTAATATTATAAATGCGAAAGCAACTCTGTCTGGCTGTTACGCTTTCACGCCTAAACCACTGAACCGATTTTGATTTGGTATGAAGATAGAACTGAACTTGGGAAAGGACATAGGATACTTTTTATCGCGAAAATAAAGGTAGAAGGGTTTGAAATAGGGGACGAAAGTTTGTAACGAAGTTCCTTATTATAAAACATAAAATCATGTAAGATTGTTTAATCTACTCTTACCGTGTCACGCGATATAAACGAATTCCACTCAGGTGAAGCCGCGAGCGGAAAGCTAGTTTATAATAATTACGTAAATAAATCCTTATCCATGGTCAAAAATCTCCGTCTATATCTCTATGGTCGTACAAAAAGCATCTCGTGTCGGCATCAAATTAAAAATGATAATCAGTTTACAAAGCTTAATTCGGTTGAGATGCGAAAGCCCAAGTTCTTGGAAACAAGAGATAAAAAAAGATATAAAATCGCTGTCCCGCCAACGGTACGGTTATGTGGCAAAAAATTATACATATATTTCGAATTAAATGGCTTCGGCATATAGGTTCATATAATTTTCTTGTTATTCGAAGCAATATGGCACTTATTTATGAAAGGAGATAAATATTTAATACTTATTTTCTTTTAAATAAGGTAGTAAAAAGATTGTTAAAGCGACTAATGCTAGTTAATAGTAACTTTGCACATCTCAAACTTGTCATTCAGTAGGTAGTAGAGCCACGTTGATTTCAGCACGAATGGGCCGACTCGACCGGGACAGTACTACCCTCACACAGAAGACCATCCTAATATTTTCACTGGTGAGTTTGAGACTGAAAACAATCTTCTGCACAGTGCCGGATTTTTAATTTTTATGAGTGTAAGCCACTTTATTTCCGCCGCCCATGTACATACCTTTCTAAAATAATAATTTTCCATTTGTAGTATAGAAGGCTTTAAAGTTAATTAAACGAATGAATTAGTCATTATGAAAGAGCGTAAAAAAAAAGCAAGATACACAAATTTTTACGGGACTTTTTAATACCAAAATCATCTATAATATCATTATAGTTTATGGCATTCATTATCTCAGCTTTATCTTTCTATGTAGAGTAGAACTAGAAAATTCATTTTTTCTTGAGACAATGAAGACCTTTGATTATTTTTCACGCGTTCTAAACAGGAAAAACTCACTTACCCCAGAACAATTCGTAGCCGGAATGGAAAGTGCAATGCAGAGAGCTATATCCAAGTTAGGGTAAACATTAGACAGAGATTGATTCCTCAAAAACGTTGAGAGACTGAGTAGTGAGTTTGATCCAGGCCTCACTGCACACTCTGCAGTTTTATCAGAGCAAATGTGACTGTGAAAATGCACACATTCTTGAATCAAATCGTCCTCTAAAGCATCAATATTTGACGAGAGACTCGGCTTTTTCTGTAAATCTTTGTGTTGAAAGTTTAGTCATTTCGGCAGGGCGGCGGGATGGCGGGGGTTGTTAAGTTGCCACTGCCGTCCGCCCGCCTCGCAGCTCTCATCTATCATCACTCACGCGATAGTATAGATTTCGATAGGAATGAGTTTCTATAAGGATTTTTTTAAAGTATAAAAAACCATGAGAAAACGAGTGAACGTGTTTGACTTTTATCCTCTGAAATCGGGTGACCCTCCTCTGCAATCTGCCGCCCCTGGGACGCTGCCGCCCCTAGGCCGCGGCCTATACGCCCTATTTATAAATCCAGGACTGCTTCTGCATCATTTTCCCGGATTCCAGAGTCTGGGAGAATGATGCAGAAACATCTGATCAATCCGCTATGGTATGGGTCACCATACTGCATTGCTCACCCCCCCTACCCCCTACTCATGCTTTCAATCAGGCAGAGTAGAGTCACTTTGGTAGGCTTAAATATGTAATAAAAAAACAAGCTAGGCAGAGCTTCTATTATGGTGACCTCACTGATGATAAACATAGTCTACTTCATCTTTCAAGCCTTTATTATACCCAAGATTATTTGGGGTCGGCTACTAGTTCAACCGGTTTTACCTGAATATCAGTTTTTCTACGAAGCGACTGGCATCGGACACCCGCAATCCTGAGGGTGAATTGAATTCCAAGGTTGAACTAATTGTAAGTATATTTGAGTGCACTTAAATCCCAGTGACGTTTGCCATAGATGTTCATGACAACCGGGATCGACGGCTTAAAGTGTTGTCGCTAACTGTGTAACGCGCAGACACGGGCGTTGTTCCATACTCTGGACCGAAAATTTCTTGTAAGAAAAATCCAACAACCCGGGATCTGAACCCGAACTTGATGAGCGGTTGCATTCGCTAATCGCTAGACCAACGAATCAGTCTACTTAGGATGATATTTTATATAAATTCTTTAGTTTTATTATTATTAAGTAATTGGTGCTATCTTCTTCTTCTTGTTGTTCCTCTCCAATTACTGGAGGTTGGACATCAGCCCTGAAAACCTCGCCTTGTCCCTGGCGAGATGAAAGAGTTGGTGCTATATGCTTGCTATATATAAAATAAATCAACATCGTAAATCTTAGTAATGTACACATATAATGTACAGATTTCTTGTATTAATTTCTTTTTCTTTTTCTCTAAATTATTTTTGTAAATTACTAATTTTGCTATTTTACATTATTTACACCAACTACTTGAGTCCCGCGGTGTTACCCGCGTTTATTGTAAATGTAAATTGCAAGTAACTCTGTGGAGCGAAGCTTGTCTAAAAAAAATTTACCCAAGTTACTCATTATGCCGGTGAAAAAAAAATCAAATCCCGTCTTATTTAGTTCAGCCGTTACAAGGAACAAACAGATATAATGTAACAAAGCGTGGGGTGCTCTCTGAAAATATTTAAATAACGTCGCCCCACGCTTTGTTACATTCAAATTATTTTCTACTTTTTAGTTTAAAAGCGTGTTTGTTTAGTTTTTAAAACTATATTTTTTTTCTGGACTAAAAAATACTAATTTGTTTAAACATTATTTTTTTTTGTTTTTTTTTTTTTTCAAATTAGTGTATTGTCATCGGTCCTCGATAGATTTACAATGTTTAAACAAAATCTGGCCGTTTAAAGTCGGTCAAAATCGCAACCAAAGGAGAGTTATCTGTGCAACACACCTGACCCATAGACTAACATTATAATGCAGCTTATAGTTGCATCATATTGATCAAGGAAGCATTACGTTGAGCCTTTTTCATACAGATTATAGCAAAAAGGTGGTCCCACAGTTTTCCCACAGCGCCGCCGTTATTATATCATCATATCGACATATTTCTAGTTATCTAGTGTTGCGACAACCTTTCACCGGCTCAAGGAAAAACCTACACTGCCTTAAGAGTTGGTCGGATATTATTTACAAAAAAAATGTGAGGCCATAAGAGAAGCGGGTGATCTATTAGTTTCGCTTTTATATTTTATGCTAGCTTTCACCCGCGGCTCCGCCTATGTCCTTTCTCAGGTTTTAGACTATCTGGGTATTTTTTTTATTAAAATTGTTTTGGTGGTTTTTGACTTCATCGTGAACAGACAGACAGACGGATGTGGTGGAGGACCTTATTTTATAATATGTAGTGGGGTATGAGTGTAAAAGCAGTCAAAACCAACACAGTCCCGGGTAAATTCGAACTCGTCTTATCGTCATGAAGCCGTAATGAAATTATTCAATAAAAATTAAATTAAGAAAGCTAGCGCGGCCATTTTGAACCGATTTTTATCAAACATAGCTAAGAACAGTCCCGACATCAAAATCGGTTCATCCGTTCGGGAGCTACGTTGCTACAGACAGACATACACACAGACACGTCAAACTTATAACACCCCGTCCTTTTTGTGTCGGGGTTCAAAAATTTAAAGTTTAATAAATCCTTTAATTATTTGCATCACCACCCCATAACCATATCTAAAATCGCTCTCGCTCCGCTCAAAGCACCGCAGTTTTCGTAGCCTCAGTTATTACAGTAAAGAGAGTCCGTATTCTCGAATGTAGTATGTTCTCACGGTGACCGGCCTGTGCCTTCTCTACATACTAGCTTCTAATGATTAAGTATTTTCATACGTCACTTTGCTTTCTCCTTCCATGCTGTTTTCTCTCGATTTATTTATCTTTATTTACTTTGGTATCTGAAGTTGAATTGGAACTTTACAATTTATGTGTCTAGTTATCATCCGCGGCTCCGCACGCTTGTGTGTCGGTTCATCAACAACCCATAACGTCCCACTTCTGGGCACAGGTCTTCTCTCAAGAGAGGGTTAAGGCCATACGTCCCCACGCTGACCGAGTGCAGGTTGGGGACTGGCAATACACATTGTAGCTACGTAATCGTTAGGAACTGACACTCCTTCACACACGTTACGATGTAACCTAGTTAGGAGATCAGAACTGCATCCACAATCATCATCAACAACCCTTAACGTCCCACTGCTGGGCTCAGGTCTCCTCTCAAGAGAGGGTTAAGGCCATACGTATAATTGTAGCAAATTATTATTCAATGTAGAATGTATTTTACCATGTATGTACTGCAATATTTGTAAAGTGTCAATAAAATTATTATTATAAATCTTGCTGCTGGATGTTTTAAGCCGCCCGAAGGCCTCCAACTAAGCCTCACGACTGTTATCTTATGATAACAACCGGGACCGACTGCTTAACGTGACCTGCGAATCACGGAAACGCTCCTTACATTTAATGCCATAAACGGTCACCCATCTCGGTCCGGTGTGTCGGTAAAAAGTAGTCGTGTCTTTTCTTAGGCTATAGACTATCTGTATACCAAATTTTGTTTAAAATGATTCAGTAGTTTGTAACCGCTTTTGTTAGAAGGGTCACTCTCCGGACAGCCCGCGGTAGTTCGCACAAGAATCAGGGCGCCTTTGTCTGCAGAGGATTGATATGTGTGTGTGCCCTGCCGATGCCCCAGGAAATCAAGAAAACTCTTTCTCAGTTTCACAGATATATATTTTACACATAGGCCCTTATACAGAGTTGTACTAATCTTAGTTCTACAAGTAATAAATTAAGTGGGTTAACAAACAAAATATAAGTTCTAATTCTCCTAGTCACCGTCGTGTTTGGACTGGAACCAGGGGTAGATCCCTGGGTGCAGACTTCTCTCCCGGATGTGTTGGATTCACAAAGGCCGTCTTTCGGAGATGCTCACCAGAAAAAAAAAGTATCAAAAATGGTATTGTTATCAAATGACAATTCAGTAGCCCTCTTTGTGACACAGTAACTGCTTAAGGTATGTTCGGCGCTTTATGGCCACCACCACTGGCACTCGCCTGTATCTGGCAGTGGAGTTTCAAATGAGAAGAGGGGCTTTTCTTGCAATATCCAGGTACTCCTGGCGAGGGTAGTAAAAAAACTATACCAAGCGAAGCGACCCTGTGAAAAAGATTATATTCTAAGATACACGTCCAGAACACACGATAAGGCCGAGATACAGTTTACAGATATAAAATATTAACTCACCACAAATTGCGGGTACGGTATATAAAAATTATTCTTCACAAGTAACTAACAACAGCAAAACTTAGTTCAAGATATAACACAATAAGAGAAATGAAATTTCTATGAGTGAGACCGGCTTTATATATCCTATTTCAAGGTCTATAGGATATAACTAACCTACCCCCTTACAAAATAAGATAAACATCACGCCATTTTCAGAGACACAACTAGAATTAAAAAAACTATTAATACATAGTCTATGATTGAAATCAATTTGAACCCGACATGAGCGCCACCCAGTGCCTAGTTGGAGAATACAGGACGCCTTGCGGAAGATAATAGACGATGGAGTAGTCATTGTTGCCCAATGATGGCGCTAATAGCAAGATCGCATCTGTGGGATTCAATTAATTTTGTTTTATTCTAACAAAGCAAAAAAAGTGTGTTACAGTACCCCCTCCCCCGTGAAATTTCCTGAGCAGGGGGCGAAGGAAATTAAAATACTAAAACAACAAAGTTAACTTCTAAGAGAGAGTTGATCGCATTGACTGAGAACAACATACTAACCATACGGGACAAATCTAAAATTTGCTAAACAAATAAGATAAGTTAACTAACATACCAAGTCGCTGCAAGCTATACACGTATGTGGATAACGTGTAGAAAGGTATGAGCTAAAAAGGAAACGCACGATGTGCAATGTCACACTTCATGGTCAGATATAAGATTTAAATACAGAACTGATACAACGTGGAGCAGGAACAGAGAGTGGCTCCTCTTCACTGTACTTCACAATGTCCTTGATATGATAAGCTCCCAGACTCTTACCATCCAGATCTGATAATTCATAGACCAAGGGCGAGCGTTTTGCCGATACTATGCATTTCAAAAATTTAGGGGCTAACTTAGATGTAAAATTCTTATCCTTATTGGACAAGAAGTGAGTTCTCTTATAGACCAACTGTCCCACCTTCAATTCCATTGGTCTTTTCCTGAGGTTGTAGTACTTTTCGTTACGCCGGTGAGCGACACCTAAGTGTTTGCTCACCTGGTCGTAAATACGATGAAGTTCCTTCAACCTCTCGCCAAACGACACAGGACTGTCAACAGAAACAGAGTCGGGATGAGCAGAGATCTCCTCCTGTCTATAAAGATCGCCATCTCCTATAAATTCCCTTCCATGGACCAGAAAATATGGACTAAAGCGAGTAGCTTCGCTGACTGCCGTGTTCAAGGCACACTGCAGTTCTGCAAGGTTCTCATCCCACTTCCTGTGATGAGTCTTTACGTAGCAGGAAATCCCCTGCACCACGTTACGAATGGCTCGCTCTGCCTGGTTAGTCTGCGGGTGATACCTGGGGTTATAGTAGACATTAGGCACGTTATATTTGACCAACAAGTCCTTGAAGGGTTTGCTAACAAACTGAGGGCCATTGTCCATATAGATTGTTTTGCAGACACCATGTACTAGGAAAACATTCTTCTCGATGAATCTCGCAACAGCTATGCCTGTAGCAGTCCGTATAGGATACAACATGACATATTTACTGAAGTAGTCTGAGACCACGATTAAATGTATGTTTCCCTTGCTAGAGGTAGGGAATGGGCCCAAAAGGTCACAAGAGATGGCTTCGAAAGGTTTCGACACCCGTTTTGGATTTCCCATGAGACCAGGACGGGCAGTGTTCACAGGTTTATACTGCTTACAAATTTCACACTTGCCCACGTATTCCTTAACGCTTTGATACATCTTAGGCCAGTAGTAGTTGAGAGCCAGTCGTTTGTGGGTCTTCCAAACGCCTCCATGGGCACTCATGACATGGTCATGGTACTTGGTGAGCAGGGATGCTCTATCCTCTTGAGGTACCACTAGTTTCCAACTGAAATCAGATGTCAAGGAAAATTTATTTCTTGACAACCTATATAGTGCACCATTACGAATGTCGAAGTTCGGTAATTTTCGTGGGTTTTTTAACACACTGTTAAAAGTATGGAGATACCAAGAGTCTTTGGTGTCACTGGTATGCAATGCACCAATCTGTATTCGAGACAGAGCATCGGGAACAACATGATCCTTACCCTTCCTATGCTCTATGTCGAAGTCAAACTGACTCAACCTCATGCTCCAGCGGGCGAGACGACCAGTCGGATTCTTTAACTTGTGAAACCACAATAATGAAGCGTGGTCCGTGACTACGGTGCATTTCTGACCTTCCACGTATTGTCTGAACTGTTCTAATGCAAAGATCACAGCTAGCAGCTCACGTTCAGTGGTGCTGTAGTTGACCTCGCTCTTGTTAAGAGAACGACTGCAATACGCGACCGGGTGTTCGACACCCTCATGTGTCTGTGTGAGGACCGCCGCCACCGAGTAGGAGGATGCGTCACTAAGAATCCTGAACGGTAAAGAATAATTAGGCATTTTCAAAATAGGAGCAGAGACCAAAGCGGACTTCAAGAGGTTGAAAGACTCTTCCGCTTCGGGTGTCCACATGAAAGAAACATTTTTAGAAGTTAATTTGCATAAAGGTCTGCTAATCTTAGAGAAGTTGTTGATGAAACGTCGGTACCACCCAGCCATGCCCAGGAAACGCTTCACCTCCTTAGGATTGGAAGGAGTGGGATAGTTGAGAATAACATCAACTTTACCCGGGTCAGTCCGAAGGCCGTGTCTATCAACAAAGTACCCGAGGTATTTTAATTCGCTTCGGCAGAAACGGGATTTTTTCATGTTGATCGTGAGGCCGGCCTCTCCGAGGCGCTGATGGACTCTATGTAGGAGATCCACATGCTCCTCAAAGGTGCTGGACACAACGATGATGTCGTCTTGAAAGGCGAAGACTCTGTTGTCAAACTCTGGGCCAAATAGACGGTCCATGAGGCGCTGCATTGAAGCAGAAGCTCCGACGAGCCCGAAACACATAACATTGAACTGAAACAAACCCCGTCTAGGGACAGTAAAAGCAGTCTTCTCAGCAGATTGTGGTGAGTCAAAAGGAATCTGCCAATAAGCAGCACTTAGATCTATAGATGATAGATATTTGGCATTATTGAGATGGTCTAGGATTTGATTTATGTAGGGTAAGGGATATGCATCACTTTTTGACACGGAATTCAGCTTCCTAGAATCAAGACAGAGTCTTAGGTCACCATTCGCTTTCTCCACCATCACCACTGGCGAGTTCCACGCAGACTGAGAAGGGGATACTACTCCCATCTCCAACATCCGGTCCAGTTCTTCTTCCAGGGCTTTCTGTTTACAGGGAGAGAGCGGATAGTACCGTTGCTTGATTGGTTTGCTGTCACCCGTATCAATGACATGGTGCACAAGAGATGTACGGCCTAGACCTACTTTATCAGTATTGATCGTTTCGAATTTGTCAATAATGTTGTTTATAATCCGCTTTTGATCAGCCGACAAGTTGTCGTAATCCTCCAGACCATGGTTAAGCGCCAGTGATTCCACAGGACTACAATCACTAAAGTGGGATAGATTGACATCCCGAGTGGTCAATCCATTTCCCAAATGAAATTGTTGCCAGAAGTCAACGCCAAATATCATGGCGGTAGTAATATCTGGGACAACATAGAATTTAATAACTCTGACAACAGAATTATATTCAACAGGAAGTGAGATACAGCCCATACACGACAGACTAGAGCCGTCGGCTGTAGATAAACTAAAGGTGGGGCTGATGCCTTCTAGCTCAAACCCTAGTTCCAAAAAGATGCGGTGCGAACCCTTGCCTAACACAGAGCAGGCCGCACCTGAATCTAGTAAGCCCAGAACATTTAAGTTTAGGACCTTTACCACTAAATACGGTCTAATATCATTATCCCGTTTATTAAACAGGACCTTACCAGAGTAATTACCAGACAGAGAAGGAACGGACAGACCGACTGGTAGGCTCCTTGCAAGGCCCTGACTTACTCGTTTTTTGGCGAGACGTTACATCGGGGACAATCCGGGATTCTGACACCTCTTCGACCACACCGGAAGCACACCACCTCTCTCGACTGCGTGCAGCGTGCAGCAAGATGGCTGCAATCTCCGCAGCGAAAGCACTTGGGTTCGCTTGAGGTGGAGGGACCGGACACCGCAGACACCTGTCGAAAAGATTTATGAGAGGATTTATTCTTTGTGATATGTAAGTCTGAGGTTATCTTCATTTTGTCCAAAGCTGGTTCGACAAATGCCTCAGCCCTAGTACGAGCAAGTTCAAGGCGCCTCCCCAATCGCTTCAGATCGAGGATGGACCTAACGTCATGAAGAGCTAATTCTTTCATGTAATCTGGTCTAATGTTGTGCATAAGAATGTCCAGTTGTTCCTCACTAGGCATCTTGCACGAGAGTCTAGAGAACATGGCCTGCATCGTAGAGATGAAGTTTCCCAAAGTCTCAGATCGGGCCTGTGTACGCTGTCTAATTTCCCTGCGGAGGCGATAGTCATAGTCAGGAAGATCGAAGTTCTCCCTCAACTCTTCCAACATGTGTTCATAAGAAGTGAACTCGCCCTTGTTGGTGCGGAACCAAGACAAGGCCGGACCCTCCAACAGGTCGGAGAAAGCCATGAGAATTTTTTCTTTTGTGACCTCCCGAGCGCACCTAAGCTCCTCCAGTCTCTCAATGAAAACCCGTACACATGAGGAGCCATCAAATTTTAAATTGAAAGAGTTCAGGGTAACTGGTTTATCCCTGACCACCAAGGTTGGGGCTGAGTGGGCAAACGTAGCCTCGGGTGACATCGAACAAACCCCCTCCAGCTCTGCTGGGGTGTGGTGCTCCCCGTCACCAGGGGCAAGAGCTGCCTCCTTCTCCGAACCATCGGAGTCAGATTCAGACTCCGCCTCAGACACAGACAGAATTTTAACTAGCCGGGCCCGTATACCAATCAATTCGGGGCAGTCGAAACCACTCCTTGCTAACCTAGCCAGAAGATAGTTAGCCCTCAATGTTACCTTGTGGCGACTAGACTTATTTGAAAGGAAATCACCTGAGGAAAGAGCTCCTTCAAGTTCTTGAACCTTGGGCTCGCAGTGTGACAGCTCCGAAGCAGCAGAGGCAGAGACAGAGGCGCTGGCTTTAATGCTGCCGCGCCGGAGAAGCCGCAAAGCAGTGCGCAGCTCACTCCTCAAGCTAGTTACTGTGTCATCCGGATTCGCTGAAATCCCCACGGCAGACAATTCGTTAATAAGTTCATCCTTTCTAAGGTAATTAATGCACTTGATTAAATGGGCCATTATGTTATTCAGAAAAAAAAAACAAAGTTCAAAGTTAAGATTCAAAGTTAAGATTCAAAGTTACGATTCAAAG
This sequence comes from Phragmatobia fuliginosa, assembly GCA_932526445.1. Lineage (NCBI taxonomy): Eukaryota > Metazoa > Arthropoda > Insecta > Lepidoptera > Erebidae > Phragmatobia > Phragmatobia fuliginosa. The sequence continues at coordinate 1,486,297 of OW052078.1, read as the reverse complement.
TTACGATTCAAAGTTACGATTCAAAGTTACGATTCAAAGTTACGATTCAAAGTTACGATTCAAAGTTAAGATTCAAAGTTAAGATTCAAAGTTAAGATTCAAAGTTATGATACAAAGTTATGATACAAAGTTAAGATTTAGAGTCTAAGGTTAAATAGTGTTATAAACACAACCAAAGCCTACAAAAGAATAGCTAGGTTGGTTTCAACTATATAAACTAAATCATACACAGATATTATAGTTTAAACAAATAACCAATATGTTGGAAGTAAAAATATTGAAATAAAAGTTTAAACTTATTTACAACACTCAATACATAACACTCAAAGTTGTTATAACTCAACATACATTCACTTATAACTGTAAGACAGTTATACTACAAGATTTTAAACAAACTAATGCTAAATTGGTTTCAAATTCACAAAGTTAAAAAATTAAAAGATTAGAAATGATCGAATGTACCTGTTACAGAGTAAGTTTCTAGAGATTTTCTATATATATTATAACCTATAAGGAGGTTATGTTCTGAAATGAATTTTATCAGATTTAAGGCACACAATACACTCAATATAGTCACGCACTATTATTTGTAACAGTTTCACTGTTAACTTCACAAAACAAAGGTTACTAGTTTTTAAAATAACCAAGTATAATTTAAATTGTTTAACAAAATATTTAAAGAAAACAATAACCTTAATAAAAGTTAGGTATTGTGATAATAAGATGAGAACTTGATATGCAGTTCAAGCTCACAGCTTACTCACCCACTTTGTAAGTAGGTAGTCTAACAAAGTGTTGAAAAAAAGTTACCCACAATAAGTTACTTTTTACAACAAGGCTAAAAATAACGCTAAAAATACATAAATGTGAAACCGAATCAAATAAAAAATAGGGGACAAAACACAGAATCATATAAACATATAAACACAAGAATTCCGAATAGGAAAAGGCCAAAACTTACCAAATATTTGTGCAGATACAATTTAGAATTTAAAATTTAGTATTTTTGCATGCCGCTATACGGTGGTATGAAGGGCTGAAAAAAAATGCAAAAAGAGATTATTACATGCGTCTGGCACTCGCATAACCAATTAGCGTCCTGGGGGGTCTCGGACGGAAAGGTTCTCTTGAAATCCAAGATGAACACCCACAAAGCACACACACAAAGGTTCGGGTAGCTAGCCTAACGTTGGTCGCCAATTTGTAACCGCTTTTGTTAGAAGGGTCACTCACCGGACAGCCCGCGGTAGTTCGCACAAGAATCAGGGCGCCTTTGTCTGCAGAGGATTGATATGTGTGTGTGCCCTGCCGATGCCCCAGGAAATCAAGAAAACTCTTTCTCAGTTTCACAGATATATATTTTACACATAGGCCCTTATACAGAGTTGTACTAATCTTAGTTCTACAAGTAATAAATTAAGTGGGTTAACAAACAAAATATAAGTTCTAATTCTCCTAGTCACCGTCGTGTTTGGACTGGAACCAGGGGTAGATCCCTGGGTGCAGACTTCTCTCCCGGATGTGTTGGATTCACAAAGGCCGTCTTTCGGAGATGCTCACCAGAAAAAAAAAGTATCAAAAATGGTATTGTTATCAAATGACAATTCAGTAGCCCTCTTTGTGACACAGTAACTGCTTAAGGTATGTTCGGCGCTTTATGGCCACCACCACTGGCACTCGCCTGTATCTGGCAGTGGAGTTTCAAATGAGAAGAGGGGCTTTTCTTGCAATATCCAGGTACTCCTGGCGAGGGTAGTAAAAAAACTATACCAAGCGAAGCGACCCTGTGAAAAAGATTATATTCTAAGATACACGTCCAGAACACACGATAAGGCCGAGATACAGTTTACAGATATAAAATATTAACTCACCACAAATTGCGGGTACGGTATATAAAAATTATTCTTCACAAGTAACTAACAACAGCAAAACTTAGTTCAAGATATAACACAATAAGAGAAATGAAATTTCTATGAGTGAGACCGGCTTTATATATCCTATTTCAAGGTCTATAGGATATAACTAACCTACCCCCTTACAAAATAAGATAAACATCACGCCATTTTCAGAGACACAACTAGAATTAAAAAAACTATTAATACATAGTCTATGATTGAAATCAATTTGAACCCGACATGAGCGCCACCCAGTGCCTAGTTGGAGAATACAGGACGCCTTGCGGAAGATAATAGACGATGGAGTAGTCATTGTTGCCCAATGATGGCGCTAATAGCAAGATCGCATCTGTGGGATTCAATTAATTTTGTTTTATTCTAACAAAGCAAAAAAAGTGTGTTACAAGTTTTGGTGTGAAGGCTCAATAAACAGGCAGCAGCTTTGTTAGTTCAGGAGTTAAAGAGGCCTAATTTGTGAAATATGCTGACTTAGAAAACTTCGTATAAAATAACGAAATAATAAGTAAACATAGCACTGCAATGCCTTGTTGGTCTACTGGTTAGCGTATGCGGCTGCTGATCAAGGTCTCGGGTACGATTCCTGGTTCGGCCCAATTTTTGTGTGATTCGCAAATAATGGTTTCGGAGTCTGGATGTTTTCTATGTATAATATGTAAGTATTTATAAATAAAAAGTATGTTTATGTATTTACATGAATTGTCTAGTACCCTTAATACAAGCTCTGCTTAGTTTGGGACTAGATGGCTTTGCGTATAAGATGTCCGAAATATTTATTATTTATTTTATTAAAAAAATAACTATTGGACATCGCTTGGCATTGTATATGACTACGGAACCCTATTCTATGACACGCACTTGCCCGATGTTGGAAAAGAGTGTCCATGGAGTTTCTTGTCTGTTCTTCTCCATAGGATCTATGAATTGGAACAGACAATTAGCTTCACGACTGACTACTGACTGATTACTTGACGTTTCACAAGTGCCGTTGTATTTGGTTTATTTGAAATAAAAAGATTTGATTTGGTTATAGCTTTTGGTCTCGAGATCTCGGGTTCGAATCCCGCGTCGGAACAAATGTTTGTATGAGCTGCAACTATCATTTTTAGATTTTGGGTGTTTTGTATAAATTATATTTGACTATAATATTGGCTCAGTGATATAATCGATCGCCACACTGCTTTCTACTGCGCCCAGTGTTGTGGTTTCAAATCCCAAAAGGGACATAAGAACATCAAATTGTGTTCTCACACAAAGGGGCTTTGTGTGAGAACACAATTTGATGTTCTGAGTCTGCGTGTTCTCTGTGTCCGTTTCATGTATGTTTGTAAAGTTCTACGTGACACAAGAATACAGGACATGTCTATTCCAAATGCGAGAGATGACTTTAAAGACAAAAAAATTGAAAACTATGGAACCCTAAAAATAGAGTGTGTCCCAGCCGAAGTACGTCCACGGGTGGACATAGCAACAGTTTTTTCTCATATTCAGTTTAACCGTTAATAACATCGGTATTCAGGTCTTTAGCTAGACATTATATTTATTTCGATGGTAACTTTTTTCAGCCAGACGAAGTACCAAACTCAAGTTATTATTTAAGTTAATTAAGAACTTTGCGAGGAGGAACTAAGTCCCGTGGTACTAATTATAATGAAAATAAGTCTATACTCCTTATGACATGGGCTATCTGACAGTGAAAGTCCCGTCAAAGTCGATGCAGCCGTTTCAGAGATTAGCAGAAACTAACAGACAGATAGACAGACAGGCAAAAGATTTAAAAATTGCTTTTTTGATGTGAGTTTCGTATATATTTGGATTTGCTTTTTATTTCTTTGTAAAGATGTAACATTAGGTTCAAGTTCGTGTCTGTCTGTTAATACAGTAACTCTCACACAATTTAATTTTCATTATAAAAATATTTGCAGACAATTTTGTCTTTCCACGAAATAATTCAAACCATTTCTTTGCATTTTTTAGCTCCGCCGAAGTTAAATTCAAAATGAAATATTTATAATATTAGGGTTAACGAAACGATAAAAAATATCATTATACATAAACGTTCATTCTGCAAACAAGAATTTCATCGGTAACTTTTTATCAGGGCGCAATTTCGGAACGCGACCATCATTTCGAATCGTTTGCGCGGGAAAAACTATAAAATGGCCGACAGCGTTTGTCCGATGCAAATTGCGCGCGGAAAAAGCTTCCGAACGGTAAAAACTGAAAGGAACTCATAGTATTTCATCGACGTCGCCAGTTATTGAGCGGGGTTAATGTTTTTGTGTAGATTCCAGTGGTGGCGGCACGGCGACTTTTTGCACTCCACGCGGAGTCTGGGAAGCGATCGGCGGCAGTTCTCGTCGCGGGCAAAAACCAAACGAGGGCCGCCATAACGCTGCTAACCGACGCAAAAAGGTTGCGACATACGGATAGAATTAATGCGGCGACTCTTTAATTTTCTTCAAGAAAGCGCGGGAGGAAATGGTGTAGGTAATGAGTGTTGCCAGACGCAAAAACTATCTGTATAATGACGTTTCTCATTTATTTTACCAGTTTATTTTACTTTTCTTATTAGTAAAAAATTCTTGTTGGAATCTTTTAAAAGGCTCGCTCCTATTAGTCTCGATTGTAGAATGTTTTATTTTATAAGAAATTGCTGGCGTCCAATGGTCCTCTATTTGTAATAGGATTTTTTTAAATAGGCACTCATTTTTAATGACAAATATTATATCTATGAATTATTAGTTTTTACCTGCGGCTTTTAGGTTGTTTACTTACTTGCTATGTGACTGTTATATACCGTAAATATCATGTGATACATGCATCTATGTCGGATATTTCGGTAAAAAGTAGCCTTTGTTCTTCCTCTAAATTCAAAGTACTTAATATCCATGATAAATTATATTGAAATTGGTGCAGCGGTTTAGGCGTGAAAGCGTAACAGACAGACAGAGTTACTTTCAATATTAGTATGGATGAATGTTAGTTGCAGACAACTGCTGAGTTATAATAGATTATCCTATTATCGCTTATCAACTAACAAGTACTGAAATTCAAAATTTTGAAATTCGTTTTGAGATGTCAAATGAAATCAAATCAAATCATTTATTCTGCAATTAGGTTACATGAACACTTTTGCAAGCTAAACTTTATTTTTTGAGCAGATGAGTTCGGCCTTTCCTAACTGGGCTAGCCTTGAGAAGAAAGGACGAAACAAACTCAGTCACAGATGTCGTTAATTTTCTTTTTGTCTTTAACACTAAGCACCTTAATAACATCACTATTTATTGGCACTTCTTTTCTCAATCTTACTTTTCATATTAACACAGAATACAATACATAATAGTTTTTATGAGAAATATTTAAGTACAGCGCCATCTAGTGTCAACTAGTGTTACCCTTTACATTGTATGATAATCGTAAACGACTACAAAATGTTCAGTTAAGTTACTAAAACAATTCGCGGCAACAATTTCTAACTATTTTGCAATGCAAAATTGCACTTTGTAAACTGCATTAATTAAAAAACATTTTACGCTATTAATTTATGAATACAACTCCCTTGGTGATATAAACTGCTATCATAATTTTTAGGATTCCGTATCCCGTGCCAAACACGGAACCACAGCTACACCAGCGACCATCAGTTCGGCTGAAGACATGACCGGCCCACTTCCCCTTCAGAGAGATACCCAGAATCGCATGCTCCATCGCGCTCAGCTACTTTAAAATTGTAAACCAGTCGGATAGTCCACGTCTCGGCCCTGTATGTCATTACGGGTAGAATGTACTGCTTGTATACTTTCATATTAATCCTCGATAATGTTTTGAACAATAAAAAATCGGTCTGGTGAGAGTTTGTTGATAGAGCGGTAATAAAAATACATTAATTGTCTAACTATCACGGTTCACGAGATGCAGACTGGTGACAGAAGGACGGACAGCGGAGTCTTAAGGTCATTGCACACTGCACACTGTAACGGCACGGCAATGGCACCGCTACAACCTACAGCGACTAGCTTGTCATTTGAATTTGACCCTTAATCAAAATCAAATTCAAATTCAAAATTCTTTATTCACTTAGGATGCAATACATCTCTTGTGACAGGTCAAGATTCTACATGTACATTTATGCCATGTTCGCAAACAATAGGTAGAGCCGGAGAAAAGAACATGGCAATAAAAACTCGCGGCCACTCCTTTCAAATCGCCAATGTTTACATAGTTTTAATGTTTATAAACCTGATATGGGGGTAAGGTGCTGCCACTAATATACTATACACCATGTTAGAGGACTGATGCAAATTAGTGATTAAAAATTAGAACATAAGCTAATTTAAAAAAAAAAAAAACAACAGCCTCAGTGGGTACAACATAGTAGGAGCATCTACTTACAACAAAGGTAAAAACTATATGTGCTCAAATATTGGCCAAATTACTGGTAACGAAAGATTAAATATAAAATATTAATTTTAAGATCAAAAGAAAGAGAAGAATGGCCTTTATTCGTCACGTAGAATCTTTACTTACAAAAGTAAAATCATGCTCATAAACAATGTGATAACAACATTCACATGAGTAGAATAAAATGACAAGGAGCAAGTAGTCAAATCCATTTTTCTTTATCATCTAAATCGTATGTCGTTTAATATGTTTCATAACATCAGTTTAAAGAGCTTACAACTCGCGGTTGGCGTGCGTACGGCGAGATTGCACCTCGCGGGCTGCTTAGCGCGCTGTCAGATAGCGGTAGCCAAAATTCAATGCAGAGTCGTGTCGCAGCTGTGCCGTTGCCGTGCCGTTACAGCGTGCTATGACCTTTAGTGTGGTCGTGGTATGTCATAATATGGTCCCGTTTTACCAATCGGATACGTAACCCTAACAAAGAGGACACTCAAATAATATATTTATGGCTAGGAGATGGCCACTAAATATTGACTAGGCACTGATTTATTTCTCTCATGTAGTAATGGAGTGAAAAGAAAATATTAATAAGTTTTACCTATTCGTCGCATGAAATGAATGACATAAAAGTCCACTAAAAGAGCAAAAAACTCAGGACAACGCAATGAGGTGAAAAACTTTTCCAAAACTAGTGGGAATCTAATTACAACGGGTGTAGGGTGTTGAATGGTAATTTCAGATGATTTAATCTCTTTGGATGTCAACTCTGGTCTGTTTGGTTTACGTAGTTTGAATAACTTTTTGGAATGTCAGTTTTTATTTGTATAAATTATATATGTTGTATATTATTATATTGAATATATATTGAAATTGTGTCGTATGAATAATTCTGTGAAAAACGCCTGAAGTAGGAACATGTCTAGTTAGCTGATATAAATCTGTATTTTACAATGTTGTTAAAATAAATTCAAAAATGTTTAAGTTTAATAAATAGTTTTCTGATCAGTCCATAAGTGTCCTTTTGGTGTAAAAATGATCCCATTAGCCACATCTACCATACAAGATCGGGTGGGTGGGAAATTATTTTTAAACCTTTGTTCCAAGCAAAGGCAATCTCCAACAGTGGTCTGAAAAGGTTTTAGATGTAATGTCACTTCATGTTGATTCTTAACAATGACAAGCTTTTGTTCTAGTTTCTATACAAATTATAAAATGATCGTGATTACGGGGATTTAATAACTTCTTTTTCATCATCATCATCATCATCAGCCTATATCAGTCCACTGCTGGACATAGGCCTCTCCCATTGCACACCACTTTGATCGATTTTGGGCTTCTCGCATCCAGCTCCTGCCAGCCATCTTGCGCAAATCATCACTCCACCTGGCCTGTGGGCGTCCTACACTACGTTTGCCGAGACGCGGTCTCCACTCCAGAACTCTTCTACCCCAACGGTCATCAGTTCTGCGGCTAATATGGCCAGCCCATTGCCACTTCAGCTTGCTAATCCGGTGGGCTATGTCGATGACTTTAGTTCTCTGACGGATAACTTCATTCCTGATACGATCCCTCAGAGAAACGCCGAGCATAGCCCTTTCCATTGCACGCTGAGCAACTTTGAGCTTGTGGACCAACCGCACCGTAAGTGTCCACGTTTCGGCTCCGTATGTCATAACAGGTAGGACGCACTGGTTAAAAACTTTCGTTTTTAGGCACTGTGGGATCGACGATGAGAAGACTCGACGTAACTTTCCAAACGCCGCCCAACCCAGCTGAATTCTTCTATTCACCTCGTCCTCGAGGTTATTCCTACCCAACTGCAATGTCTGCCCAAGGTAGACATATTTTTGAACAACCTCGAGAGCGGTACCGTGTATTGCAATCGGTTCCGGTTGTACATGTTGATTGAACATGACCTTGGTTTTATCCAAGTTCATCCGTAGGCCGATGCGCATAGAAGAATCAGCTAGGTCGTTCACCATCTGTTGCAGGTCCTGCAGCGTCTCTGCCTTTTAAACTTCTTTTTATAAGTATTTAATTTCAAATTCTGGTAACTTCTGGCGTAAGATTGTTTCATCAAGCAAAAGCTCACCTTAAGCGAATGATTGTTACGTTTATGTTTATAAAAAAGTAGAATGTAAGTCTTTAAAAGATTAATGCATTAACTGCTGAATAGACGGAGGCGATAATATTTCTTGACATAAATTACAAAACACTACAGGCAATTTAGCGCTTTGCTAACTCATTTCTTGTAGGCACCAAGTAAACAAACAAAATAAAATACATAGGTAGTAGAATATTTTATACCATAGATAATCTAATGTTTACCGATTAAACTTTGGTAAGATTGCTAATAATTGTAACTAATTACAAAATGAAGAAAATTTGTGCTTTATCAAAATCTTTAAATAAGAACATTATGATGCAACACGCCTATTACGGACATACATTTATAACAAAAATTAAGTCATGGGTGTTTCTTGATTATCTCTTGATCAACTTGAAAACTTCCGTTACGTATTTACACTGATAATCTGTGCGTATTTAGAACACTGAAACACTGAAGGTTTGATTTAGAAAAACACCAAAAAACTACTGCTCATGTCACACCTTAGACAAAGAATTACCTAGACTTGACACGCCAACAGCGTTACCACGAGCGAGTAAGATATTTGGCACATAACATATGTGCCAAACAATGTTCAGAGCGGGAATTATGTCAAGAGTGAAAATAAGGTTTTTTGACTGCTGATTGAGAACTTTATTGTGAATACAAGAATTACTGTGTGATTTCAAGTGTATCTAATTGTTTTTAACCCAGATACTTTATATACTATGGTATAGTGTTGTGTTTGCTAGGCTGCAAAAGCCGCAGTGAACATAAATATGAAAAATATAACCTTTCACATATTAGTATAAAAATAGCTTATGATCGGCATTATATTGTTTTTAATATTGAATAAGATTATTTATTTCAAATTGTTGTTGGTTAATGTGCAGAAATAATTGAAAATAAAATAAATGATATTTATTTCTGCAAGTAAATCTTTTCAGACATTTTTACAAGTCGGACTTTATAACTAGAAGACGCCGGCATTTCCTACGATTCTCTCTGGGAAGAAACGCCGAAACAAACCACAGATTTGTCTTTTTTTTTAAGTCCGTGTACAATATTAAAGAGAACTATGTGAGTGCAGTATAGGGTCCGGGTTGGCCTTTTGAAGAAAGGACCATAGTTTTGAGTCGACCTGTCCATACAGACGGCATACGGGCCCCTCGTGTAGCCTAACCGATGTAGTCAGGATCCACAACCCGGAACACGACACTGCCGCCAGCAGGACACTTGAGTAGGCCGTGGAAACACTCAAAACCACCAGAAAATTACTAAAATATAAACTAACATTACAAGCCTACACTATACTCACATTTACAAACTTGCACATAAAAAAAAATACTATACAATTCAATTTCAACGAAAAAATAAACAAATTCGAACAAATGAAATACAAGTAAAAACAAAAACTGTGGTAGCGAGCAGCATCAATCCCAAGCAAACTTGTCATTTAAATAATCAGTAACTGTGTAGTAAGCATTATAACACAGTTTTTGTTCATGTTCACACACAGTTCATGAAATTTGGCTGGAATCTTATTGTAGAATCTCACACCCTGACATCGAAAAGACTTGCTTACTTTTTGTAGTCTAGTCGTTGGCAACACGAGTTTATCTTTATTTCTTGTGTTTAAATTACGAATGTAGCTAAACTTTGTGAATGAATGTATATTTTTCTTAACATACACTAGATTTTCATATACATATTGAGATGCGACTGTCATAACACCAATTTCTTTAAACTTATCCCTCAATGACTGCTTATAACTGAGATTATAAATTGCGCGAATAGCTCTCTTTTGCAACACAAAGATACTTTGAATGTCAGCAGCATTTCCCCACAACAAAAATACCGTATGACATGAAAATAGCTAAAATACACCAGTCTTGCGGTGTCTACATCAGTTAATTGGCGAATTTTATAAACCGCGTATGCTGCAGAACTGAGTCTATTTGACAAGCCATCAATGTGTGGGCCCCACTGCAATTTAGAATCTAGAGTTATACCCATAAACTTAGTGGTGTCTACAACATCCAACTCCTTTCCATTTATCAGAACTAATGTTTTTACCTGCTTAACATTAAGTGTAAAAAATCTAATATACTTAGTTTTTTTCTCGTTTAGAAGCAAGTTATTAACGTTGAACCAGTTCACGACCTTATTTATTAATAAGTGATAATAACTAGTTTCTAAAGTGTGCAATTTTGTGCAAATTGTGTAGGTTGTCACAGGTATAGTTTGAACTACAATTAATGTGTAATGGTAATTTTGCAAGGTTATCAGCATTTTAGGGATAACGTATCAGCCATTTGAAATTACCCCATATGGTGAGGTAATTTAATTTGATTGTGTTTTATTGTTCTCCAGATTTCCTAAGGATGAAATGGTGATGAAGTGGTGCGTAAAATGTGGTTGAAAGCTACTGGACGACAAGACTGGGCAATAGCAAAGCTATATGTAAAAATATTTAAACGTAAGGATGCACACAAAAAATATGCTGATAACTAAAGGGAAAAGAAAATAAACTAATTTCTATAACAATATTTTTTGGGCCAATAAATACTATAAGCTGATTACATCCTCAGCTTTCGTTTGATTCGCCTACTATTCTAATCTAACCATATTTGACGGATTTGTTAAATGTATGGAACAGTAAACAGAACAACAATTCTCCCTTATTAAAGGGAGAATTGTTTTAACTTAGCAACATTAATGTACATTCACAAATTTGATGTACATTCTTTTACTTTGTTTCTATCCCTTCTACTCAGCTACCCTACCCCAGCCTGCAAATTTATGATATTCGCAATAAAAAAAATACTAATCGACAGATTTTAAATAGCTCAATTCAACTACGTAGCCCTTTCAAATTGCTCACCTTTAATTATTTAATTAAAAACAAATAAAGTCCTTGAAAAAAATTTAATTTATCTGTATATTCAAACTCCTATATCTTGTGATGTATACAATATTTCAAATTGCTCAAAGTTCTAAAATACTGCTCAAGTTGCATTTGTAATTGCTCAAGTAGAGTTCTCACCAGCTCCACTTTCCTTAATTATTAAATAAATATAAAAAGTTTGAATAAATGTTTAACCAAACAATAACCTACCCTACCCCAGAATGCAATGAAAAAAATACTAATCGATAGATTTTCAATAGCTCAATTTAACTACGTACCCCTTTCAAATTGCTCACCTTTAATTATTTAATTAAAAATAAATAAAGTTCTTGAAAAAAAATTAATTTATCTGTATATTCAAACTCCTATATCTTGTGATGTATACTATATTTCAAATTGCTCTAAGTTCTAAAATGCTGCTCAGGTTGCATTTGTAATTGCTCAAGTAGAGTTCTCACCAGCTCCACTTTCCTTAATTATTAAATAAATATAAATAGTTTGAATAAATTTTTAACCAAACAATAACCTACCCTACCCCAGAATGCAATGAAAAAAATACTAATCGATAGATTTTCAATAGCTCAATTTAACTACGTACCCCTTTCAAATTGCTCACCTTTCATTATTTAATTAAAAATAAATAAAGTCCTTGAAAAAAAATTAATTTATCTGTATATTCAAACTCCTATATCTTGTGATGTATACTATATTTCCAATTGCTCTAAGTTCTAAAATGCTGCTCAAGTTGCATTTGTAATTGCTCAAGTAGAGTTCTCACCAGCTCCACTTTCCTTAATTATTAAATAAATATAAAAAGTTTGAATAAACTTTTAACCAAACAATAACCTACCCTACCCCAGAATGCAATGAAAAAAATACTAATCGATAGATTTTCAATAGCTCAATTTAACTACGTACCCCTTTCAAATTGCTCACCTTTAATTATTTAATAAAAAATAAATAAAGTCCTTGAAAAAAAATTAATTTATCTGTATATTCAAACTCCTATATCTTGTGATGTATACTATATTTCAAATTGCTCTAAGTTCTAAAATGCTGCTCAAGTTGCATTTGTAATTGCTCAAGTAGAGTTCTCACCAGCTCCACTTTCCTTAATTATTAAATAAATATAAATAGTTTGAATAAATTTTTAACCAAACAATAACCTACCCTACCCCAGAATGCAATGACAAAAATACTAATCGATAGATTTTCAATAGCTCAATTTAACTACGTACCCCTTTCAAATTGCTCACTTTTAATTATTTAATTAAAAATAAATAAAGTCCTTGAAAAAAAAATTAATTTATCTGTATATTCAAACTCCTATATCTTGTGATGTATACAATATTTCAAATTGCTCAAAGTTCTAAAATACTGCTCAAGTTGCATTTGTAATTGCTCAAGTAGAGTTCTCACCAGCTCCACTTTCCTTAATTATTAAATAAATATAAATAGTTTGAATAAATTTAACGTATAGATAAGTGAATGCTGCGCATGCGCGCAAAAAGTAACGCGAGTCGCAAGGCAAAAAAAATCAAGTGTTTCATAACCTCACCATAGTGAAATGAAACTGTAATACTCCAAGCACAACATTATCTATTATCAGGTATTTTTATTATTTATTGACTTATACATTATGTTCAATTTATACAAAAATCAAATCATGACTTAAAGGTAACTTTATTTTGTAACTTTATGTCTGTTTACAAAGTATTTTCTATGTATTCTTCTTTGCTCCAAAACAAAATTATTTAATTAAAAATCAAGAAAGTCCTTGAAAAAAAAAACATTTATCGGTATATTCAAATTTCTATATCTTTTGATATATACAATATTTTAAATTGCTCAAAGTTCTAAAATACTGCTCAAGTTGCATTTGTAATTGCTCAAGTAGAGGTCTCACCAGCTCCACTTTCCTTAATTATTAAATAAATATAAATAGTTTGAATAAATTTAACGTATAGATAAGTGAATGCTGCGCATGCGCGCAAAAAGTAACGCGAGTCGCAAGGCAAAAAAAATCAAGTGTTTCATAACCTCACCATAGTGAAATGAAACTGTAATACTCCAAGCACAACATTATCTATTATCAGGTATTTTTATTATTTATTGACTTATACATTATGTTCAATTTATACAAAAATCAAATCATGACTTAAAGGTAACTTTATTTTGTAACTTTATGTCTGTTTACAAAGTATTTTCTATGTATTCTTCTTTGCTCCAAAACAAAATTATTTAATTAAAAATCAAGAAAGTCCTTGAAAAAAAAAACATTTATCGGTATATTCAAATTTCTATATCTTTTGATATATACAATATTTTAAATTGCTCAAAGTTCTAAAATACTGCTCAAGTTGCATTTGTAATTGCTCAAGTAGAGGTCTCACCAGCTCCACTTTCCTTAATTATTAAATAAATATAAATAGTTTGAATAAATTTTTAACCTAACAATAACCTACCCTACCCCAGAATGCTTTGAAAAAAGTACTTATCGATAGATTTTCAATAGCTCAATTTAACTACGTACCCGGTACTCCTTTTAAATTGCCTCCCCCATTGCACACCACTTTGATCGATTTTGGGCTATATTTATTCTAGCAATTTTTAGTTTTAGTCAAAAATTGAAAAATATCCAGCAAACATAATGAGCATGTATACTACTACTTATTTTGTTTTGGAGCAAAGAAGAATACATAGAAAATACTTTGTAAACAGACATAAAGTTACAAAATAAAGTTACCTTTAAGTCATGATTTGATTTTTGTATAAATTGAACATAATGTATAAGTCAATAAATAATAAAAATAGCTGATAATAGATAATGTTGTGCTTGGAGTATTACAGTTTCATTTCACTATGATGAGGTTATGAAACACTTGATTTTTTTTGCCTTGCGACTCGCGTTACTTTTTGCGCGCATGCGCAGCATTCACTTATCTATACGTTAAATTTATTCAAACTATTTATATTTATTTAATAATTAAGGAAAGTGGAGCTGGTGAGAACTCTACTTGAGCAATTACAAATGCAACTTGAGCAGCATTTTAGAACTTAGAGCAATTTGAAATATAGTATACATCACAAGATATAGGAGTTTGAATATACAGATAAATTAATTTTTTTTCAAGGACTTTATTTATTTTTAATTAAATAATTAAAGGTGAGCAATTTGAAAGGGGTACGTAGTTAAATTGAGCTATTGAAAATCTATCGATTAATATTTTTTTCATTGCATTCTGGGGTAGGGTAGGTTATTGTTTGGTTAAAAATTTATTCAAACTATTTATATTTATTTAATAATTAAGGAAAGTGGAGCTGGTGAGAACTCTACTTGAGCAATTACAAATGCAACTTGAGCAGCATTTTAGAACTTAGAGCAATTTGAAATATAGTATACATCACAAGATATAGGAGTTTGAATATACAGATAAATTAATTTTTTTTCAAGGACTTTATTTATTTTTAATTAAATAATTAAAGGTGAGCAATTTGATAGGGGTACGTAGTTAAATTGAGCTATTGAAAATCTATCGATTAGTATTTTTTTCATTGCATTCTGGGGTAGGGTAGGTTATTGTTTAGTTAAAAGTTTATTCAAACTATTTATATTTATTTAATAATTAAGGAAAGTGGAGCTGGTGAGAACTCTACTTGAGCAATTACAAATGCAACTTGAGCAGCATTTTAGAACTTAGAGCAATTTGAAATATAGTATACATCACAAGATATAGGAGTTTGAATATACAGATAAATTAATTTTTTTTCAAGGACTTTATTTATTTTTAATTAAATAATTAAAGGTGAGCAATTTGAAAGGGGTACGTAGTTAAATTAAGCTATTGAAAATCTATCGATTAGTATTTTTTTCATTGCATTCTGAGGTAGGGTAGGTTATTGTTTGGTTAAACATTTATTCAAACTATTTATATTTATTTAATAATTAAGGAAAGTGGAGCTGGTGAGAACTCTACTTGAGCAATTACAAATGCAACTTGAGCAGTATTTTAGAACTTTGAGCAATTTGAAATATTGTATACATCACAAGATATAGGAGTTTGAATATACAGATAAATTAAATTTTTTTCAAGGACTTTATTTGTTTTTAATTAAATAATGAAAGGTGAGCAATTTGAAAGGGCTACGTAGTTGAATTGAGCTATTTAAAATCTGTCGATTAGTATTTTTTTTATTGCGAATATCATAAATTTGCAGGCTGGGGTGGGGTAGCTCTTCTACTCCTCCCTTCTACGCTAATGTCAAATCTATAGTTATTTTTGTCTAATCTCTATAATCTGTGGTGAGATTAATTTTATATATGTCAAAAGACTCGTATTCAAAAGTTGGTAACGTCAGAAATTTGAATTTTGTTTGACGCATCCCAACGTTCAACGGATTCCTAGATAATTTGAACTCATCTCGTTTTGAAAGTAAAATTGTGAAACAATTATAGTGGAGAGTGAATATTTGAGAAGTATTATATGTGTATTATATCAAGATGACGACGGACAAGATTCGTAAAGACAAGAACCAGAACATTCAAGTGTTCATACGATTAAGGTAAAAAAACCAAAATAAATTATTCGTTTTTGGCATGACTCACTTGAATAACTATGAAATTTATACTTTTATACAAAATAGTTGTAAATAATTCAAGTTTATTTAATTCCTATATATATGGCATGTTAAAAAAAATTGCAGAAATAAGTCGCAATGTGTCATTACTACACCAAAATTCCTTTTGTTATTATCAAGGAACTCCTATTGAAACAAACTTTTAAGTAGCAGAGAGCAGGATGTTCCGCTAATAATCTACAAATAGTTACTTTTACTTGTAGCTTTATCTATTAATTTGTTAACTTAATTATTGAAGTCAAATTGGCCATCAGTAATATAATCAATTGAAATATCTCTTTGTAATTTCGAATTAACAGCTCAATACTAAATGCACATGAAAGTATATATCCAAAAATCTATTTTTAAACTTTTTGTTTGTCTGTTCACCTGGCTAATCTCTGGAACAACTTGACCTATTTTAAAGTTTTGTCACTGGAAGACAGTTAATGATTAAGGATTATTACTTATTTTAGGCTAGCTTTGCCCTTTGTTGTTGATAAACACTGTGGGGCTCAGAAAAATACCGCATTAAATATACAGGTTATCACTTAATGCATTTTAAATTGTATATATTATGGTACTTACATCCAAAAATCTATTTTTAATTTTTTTATCTGTCTGTTTGTTCCGGCTAATCTCTGGAACGACTGGACAGATTTTATCACAACTTTCACTGGAGAGGAGATAGTGAATAACATGAGAAGTAGCTTAACCTACTTCTGTTTTTAAATATCACAACTTTTTCACACTCATGTTATTTGTTGTAAAACAGAACTAATTCACAATAAAGTTGTCAATTAGCAAATGTCAGTAACCATTCTTAGGTCCAGTTGAAAATGACATTTAGATCTTCTTGCATGTCCTATGACTGGCTACATGGGTTTCCAAAGAATTTTTGTGTTGTCCACAAACAACGATCCAGCTCTTCCATCCTATGCTGGGCCAGTCATAACTGGAAGTCACTACGATCCCGATACGGGGTATGAAAAACCATCTCACTAACTTGCCATAGTGTGGGCCGTCATAATTTATTGTCTTCATTCGCAGCAAGTGTGGTGGCCTCCACTCTTGAATTCTACTTCTGCTTTATATTGTCATCTCATCATGATGTCATTTGATTTGTAACTTTGGCAGGTCAGGTATTACTCCAGCTGTCAGTCAGTCAGTTCATTGGACTGCCTTGTTGGTCTAGTGGTTAGCGTATGCTACTGCTGATCAAGAGTTCTCAGGTTTGATTCTGGGGTTGGACCAAATGTTTGTGTAATCCTCAAATATTTATTCCAGATTCTGGGTTTTTTCTATGTATTATATTTACATAAAAGTATATATTATTATGTATTTATATCAGTTCATCTTTACTTTAAGTCCCAAGTTTATTTGGGGTCGACTACTAGTTCAACCGGTTTTACCTGAATTTCAGTTTTTCCACGGAGCAACTGGCATCGGACATCCGCAACCCTAAGGGAGAACTGAAATTCAAAGATTGAACTAGTTGTTAGTATATTTTATGGCACTGACTTCCCAATAACGATTGCCATAGATGTTCATGACAACCGGGACCGACGGCTTTACGTGCTCACCGAGGCACGGGCGTGAATCACCGCCAAACTTCCAAACTCCGGGCTGCTATTAGGAATTTCCTAAGAAAAACCCAAAAAACACTTTTTGGCCCCACCCGGGATTTGAACCCGAGACTTCTTGATTAGCAGTCGCATTCGCTTACCACTAGACCAACGAGGCAGTTTAATTTATATCAATTGTAGTACCCATAATACAAGCCCTGCTTAGTTAGAGACTAGATGTGTCAGATGTCTGAAATATTATATTACTAGCTTTCGCCCGCGGCTCCTATGTCGGTTATCGCGTAAAAAGTAGCCTATGTCATTTCCCAAGTTCAGTTCTATCTTCATACCAAATTTCATCAAAATCGTTTCCCACTGAACCGATTTTAGGCGTGAAAGCGTAACAGACAGACAGACAGAGTTACTTTCGCATTTATAATATTAGTAGGGATTTTTATATTTGTGCATAAAGCACGGTCCTCCATCATAAGTATTATTACATATATATATACTTAATTACTTGCAGACCTTTAAACCAGCGCGAGCGGGACATCAAGTCACTTGGTGTGATTGACGTGGTGAACAATAAAGAAGTGGTAGTACGCCAGTCCCAGAACACCTCACACACCAAGAAATTTACATTTGACAGGGCGTTTGCACCTAACGCCAGTCAGGTATGTTGGAATATTAAAAATTAATAAGTTTAAATACACCCAATATTGCAGATGCATCTCACTAAGCCTAAAGCGCCCCTAAATCGAAAGAGACATCTAAGCATGTGTGACGGATTAGGAATACAGAGTGTCACCACTCCTATTCATCCCGTGGGTGTCGTAAAAGGCGACTAAGGGATAAACTATGCAAGATAACATCAATGCAAAGAGAAGGAAAACTTGAAACCAAGCCTTGAGCCTTGAAGTAGGCCAAAACCTCCTTTCTAAAGAGAGGCCTATGTCCAGCTGTGGACTGTTGGAGGCTGTTGATGAAACACTAAGGTGTCCCCTAAAGGTTGCTGAAAATGAAAATATCAGTAAGGGTTACCTAAGTCTCTAAGTGACGTCTTAAGATTTAGGGGCTCCGTTAGTTAGTTCCCTACAGTTTAAGTATAGTTTGTGAAAACAGTTATTATAATGGAAAAAGAATAGATAGGTATTCACATATTATCTTTTTCTTATATTATGGCACCATAAAGTTAAATTATATTGAAACAATTAACAAAATAATGTAACAAAATAAATTCCTGAAACAACGTAACCAAAAATTGTAAATACTATGTTGGAAAAGAGTGTCCATGGAGTTTCTTCTCTGTTCTTCTCCATAGGATCTACGAATTGAAACAGACAATTAGCTTGACTACTGACTACTGACTGACTACTTGACATTTCAAAAGTGTCGTTGTATTGGTGTATTTGAAATAAAGATGGTTTGATTTGATAATATCTGTATGAAAATTGACAAATTGTCCGTTTGGATTAAGAATACAAAGTGTCACCACCCCTATTCATTTTATGGGTGTCTGGTGACCAGAGGCGACTAAAGGAACAAAATAAGCAGCTAACATCACTGCCAAGAGAAGGAAAACTTGAAACAAACCCTTTACCAATCTGTCTGGCCAGCGTGGTATAGTAGGTTAAAACCTCCTTTCAAAGGAGAGGCCTATGTCCAGCTGTGTACTGTTACAGGCTGTTGATGATTGATGATGTATGAAAATGTTTACCTCCACAGATCCAAGTATACCAAGAGGTGGTTAGCCCTCTAATAGAGGAGGTGCTCAATGGCTACAACTGCACTGTGTTCGCCTACGGGCAGACCGGCACTGGCAAGACCCACACCATGGTCGGTGAACATACCAGCTCTGACACCCATTGGCAAAATGTAAGTTTACTTTAACTCAAACTTTTTATAAAGTCAGGTATTCCTGTTTTAAAGTAATTGATGGAATTTAGACAGAGATATGCTTGACCAGCACATTTCAGATATGTGCCTATTATCAAGCACGTAGGAATTCGGACAATCATTTCCTCATTGAGATATAAAAAAAAAGTATGTTTATGTATTTATATCAGTTGTTTAGTACCCATAATACAAGCTCTGTTTAGTTTGGGCCTAGAAGACGTTGTGTGTAAATGTCCGAAATATTTATTTATTTATTTAATTTGAGTTATATTTTATAGGATCCTCTTGCCGGAATCATACCTCGTGCCCTGAGTCAGCTGTTCGACGAGCTACGACTCACCAACACGGAGTACACGGTGAGGGTGTCGTACTTGGAGCTGTATAATGAGGAGTTGTTCGACCTGCTCTCCGCTTCAGAGGACAACTCCAAGCTGCGGATATATGAAGATGTTACTAGAAAGGGCTCCAATATCGTTAATGGATTGGAAGAAATAACTGTAAGTTACATATATTCTTTCCTATGCCAAGCAGTCAAAGACTGGAACTCACTACCAGCTTACGTGTTTCCTTCCCACTATGATCCCGGGTCCTTTAAGCGAGGCGTGAAAAAGCATCTCACTAAGCCGCCATACATTATTGTCTGCATTTGCAGCAAGTGTGGTAGCCCCGACTCTTGGATTCTGCTCATGCTTTCCATCAGGCAGGGTAGAGTCACTTTGGATGGCTTAATATAAAAAAAATAAAGTGGTCATCATAACATCCTACTGGCTGGGCGTGGTTCTCCTTTCAGGAGCGGGTTAATACCATATGTTACGTTTACCGAGTGCGCTTTGGGGAATGGCATGACAAGTCGTTTTTTAAGCCGCTCGAAGGCGTCCAACTAAACTTCACGACTGTTATCTTATGATAACAATCGGGACCGCTTAACGTGACCTCCGAAACATGGAAATGCTCATGGTATCATGATACCAACGGTCACCATATAAGGTACTGATCGTGTCGTCGTTGTTTCTAATCATCTAAGGCCACTCTGCTTTGAGAGCTTTATAAGTGGCATAGTGAATTAATTTTAAAAGTACATAGTTTCCCCTCGTATAAGGCGTGTATCATAACTGTAACTAGCTTTTGCCCGTAGCTCTGCTCACGTGTACGTTAGATACCGCGGTATAGAGTAGCCTATGTCCTTCCATAACAATCAAAGTATTTCAATGCCAAATTTCTTTGAAATCGACATTACCGGACAGACAGTTTATTCAAATCTATGCAAATAAATAAAATTGGAGTTACTGTTTGTGTAGTATATCCTTCTATATTGTCGGCTCACAGTCGCACGCGTCCACTCGCTATCGTTGCTAACAATCGACTGACCTGTGTCATCCGCACGTATGCTCAAGATGACACAATGCTTCCTTTTCATTCATTCACAGTGAACGAGTGAATGAATAACTTAGTAACACCTCACTCATTCACAGTGAACGAGTGAATGAATAACTCAATGACACCTCATTCATTCACAGTGAACGAACGAATGAATAACTCACTGACACATTCACTACAGTTTGTAATATTAAAATAACCGCTTTTTACTAAATGCATATGCGTGGGGGCGACTCTGAAATATTTTCAGAAAGCAACCCACACTTTGTTACATTAAAATTAATTTAATTTAAATTCTACTTTTTAGTTTAAAAGCGTGTTTGTTTAGTTTTCTGAAACTATTTGTTTTTTTAAATTGTGTTCTAGGTATATAACAAGAATGAGGTGTACAAAATTATGGCCCAAGGCCAGGAGAGGAAAAAGGTTGCTTCTACGCTCATGAATGCTCAGTCAAGGTGAGACCTAGAATAAGATTGATTGTCACATACAATGGTCCACTTAAAGGACTAAGTGCGGAAACCACCCACATAACATAGAACATAGAAGATTGATTGTCTAAATAGTTTTTAGAGTCTCATACGTCACGGAAACGCTCATAACATGTCATGTGACAAACGGTCACCCATCTAGGTTTGACCGCGCCGTCGTTGCTTTCCCTCGGTGATTGTTTCCAATTACCTAAGGTGACTCGGCTATGAGGGCTTTTCTGATTCTATACTAAGTCTAAATTAATTGAAGTAAGTGCGCCATAGTACACCTCATAGCCGCCCATTTTACGCGCTTGTGACGTAAACTTCATTCACCCTTCGGCTCCTACCTACACACTTTTTAGCTTATGAATTCATTTTATTTTCTTCGATAAATAAAATTGTAAAACCTTTTTTTAACCTTTTAAAAATACTTTTTTTTTTTAATATTGCAGCCGCCTACCCAATTTCAAACAAAATACTTTGTAAGTTGTTTTAAAAATGTCCAATGTAAATAGAATCTTGTGTTTTATGCTTCTTCTTGCTATTATAAAAATTAGAGTAAAAAAATATTTAAAAGAACAAATATCATTGGGTTGGTTTCTGCAATATCATATGCTGAGGAAGCATAAATCAAAATTGTAGTCAGAACAATAGTTAGTTAATTTTAGTTTCTCATAATTTATATTTGACTAGTTTTGCCCCCCCCCACCCCCCCGCTCCGTCCGCGTCTATGTCCTTTCTCAGGCTTTAGACTATCTGGGTACAAAATTTTATTTAAATCGGTGCAGCGGTTTTTGAGTTTATCGCGAACAGACGGACGCAGCGGAGAACTTTATTTTATAATATGTAGTGATTGTAGGATACTTTTAGACTTCTATTTACTATTTGCAATGTTTTATATATCACATTACATTTATCGTTAACAATCATATCCTAATATTTTCGTCTAATTCATTATTAAACATCTTTTGTCTCTTAGATCACCAAAATACGTTATTACTACTTAAATAATTGAACAGAATCATTATTTTAAAATCTAAGTCACCATATTTTTATCAAAAAAATACCTACTTCAAAGAAAAACTATTCCAAGTATCCAAAACGCGACAAGTATGCCTATGATATTTGAGGAGTTTCTTTGATTACTCCAGGATGCTATCATCAGGTCCTGCTTTCCTTATCATGGGACTACATGGGTGGTACCAGCTTTCAAATAGAAAATGAAAATTCTAAATCGGTTCACCCAATCGAAAATTCTGAGGTAACAATCATAAAAAATGCACTGCACAAATGGAATGCACGGTTGGCCTAGTGGTTAATCGGTCGCCACGCCGCTTCCTACTGCGCCAAGTGTCATGGGTTCAAATCCCACGTAGGATAACAGTTTGTGTGATTTACAATTTGTTGTTCTGAGTCTGGGTGTTCTTTGTGTCCGTTTCATGTATGTTTGTAAAGTCCCCCGCTACACAGGAATTTATATTCCTAATGCGGGAGTTGTCTTTTAAAAACAAAAAAAACCTGAATGGCGATATAGAGATTCTCACGCCTAATAACATAAAATAATACAACAGCCCAACATTTGGTTAGGATTCAGGGTCTGTTGACCCTGGGCTAAATCCATACATAACTATTTTAACTTCCTTAGAATCCTGGATAGAAAATAATATAATTCCATTTTATCTCCTCCAGCCGCTCTCACACAGTATTCACGATCGTAGTCCATATGAAGGAGAACAGCCCCGAGGGTGAAGAACTGGTGAAGATAGGGAAACTCAACCTGGTGGACTTGGCTGGCTCAGAGAATATTAGCAAGGCGGGCTCTGACAACCCTGCCAAGAAGGAGAGGGCCCGCGAATGTGTCAATATTAACCAGTCGCTATTGACCCTCGGGAGGGTCATCACGGCTTTGGTAGAAAGACATCCTCATATACCTTACAGGTTAGTTATCATTATTACTTTATTACGCTTATTTACATAGTTGCAAGAAGGTGGGTTATGATTTTCGAGTGTATGTTTTTTTTGGTAATCTCTGTAGCCTTAATGGTTCTAGGATCTTGGCTTTTGAGGTATCGTTAGATCGTCTTAATTACATTGTTAACAGGTAACATGGTAGGACGAAGGTCCAAGAGCTCTTATTCAAGAAGAAGCCGATAGAAGATGATCTATATCGCATGAATAAATAAATAAAGTAGATAGTCCAATTGCCTGAAAATGGAAACGGAAATTTGAAATTTACAAATAGTTTTTGTAGTATGTCCTTCTATATTCTCGGCTCAGTCGTACGCGCCCACTCGCTATCGTCGCTAACAGTCGACTGAACCGTGTCATCACCGCACGTACTCTGGAGATGACATAATGGTTTCCTTCTCATTCATTCATAGTGAACGAGTGTATGAATAACTTAGTGACACCTCATTCATTCACAGTGAACGAGCGAATGAATAACTTAGTGACACACTAAAGTGTTGACTATAAACCCATCAAGCTGTTTGTTTAGTGTGTGAAGGATATACAGGGTGAATTTTTGAGACGGGACGGAAACGTATGAGAAAAGTTTTTTGCGATTTCTGACATTTCTAGTACTCAAACCTCAATCGGTCCAGTAGAGACTTTTGATCCTTATAGGAAACAGGATCGATTGGCATTAAAAAAAGTTTTTGCTTAAAATGTCCATTTTCTTGCTGGCTGTACATTTTTTTCAAAGTCTGTAAATGCAGTTCAGAATATCTTAAAAAATTATGGATAGTCTTCTTAAAGCTTTTTCCTGTAACTATAACGGTTAAGGTACCTGCCCTTATTGTCCCGTCTCAAAAATTCACCCTGTATATGAACATACATTGCACTCGAAAGACATAAGCATTGTCCTCACATTACCTCTATCTCGCGCAGTCGGGTAACTGCACGGAGGTCGTGGTGGTTTCAACAGTCACTACCCCGCTTTTGAACCTCTCATGGAACTGTGATCTTTGTGTCCGTTCAATGTGTTTCTAAAGTCCTCTCCAAGACAGAATCTATACCTAAACTTTTATTTTTGATTATCGTTTCTACTTCACAGAGAGTCAAAGTTGACTCGTATTCTTCAAGAATCTCTTGGTGGTCGGACCAAGACTTCGATCATTGCTACCATTTCCCCCGGACATAAGGACCTGGAGGAGACCATGAGCACGTTGGAGTACGCTCACAGAGCCAAGAATATTCAGAACAAACCAGAAGTGAACCAGAAGATGACTAAAAAGGCTATACTGAAGGAGTATGCTGAGGAGATTGATAGACTGAAGCGGGACTTGCAAGCTTCTAGAGACAAAAATGGTTTGTAGACTTACAATAAATATTAGAGATCAAGTTTTTTTAAGAAACCTGTTTAGTTTGAACCATGATTTTTAAAGAATTTGTGTAATGATAGAGAATGATATATATGTGACACTTACAACTGATTTTTAGGGTTCCATAGTTCATAAAACTGCATGAATAAGTGCTACAATAAAATTACGACAATTATTTTATTTGTGGTACACGTAAAGTGGGGATGTTTTTTTTCTCGCGTCTACCCCATCGTGTGGGGTATTATTATCTAATGATACCCTACACGATGCAGTTTTTTAAAAGACTTGAAAATATTGCGATGTTACTAAAACATTTTTTTTTATTTAGGTATCCGTGCGAGTTGTTCATCTTTAAAGCTCATTTTCATCTCATTTTTTGCATAAACAGGGTGCTTTTAGAGGGGTGGCCCTCTAAAAGCTAAACGGAAATTGTGTGATAGGTGTTTTCTTTCTCAACAAATATCTTTATTGAAGTACCCGTTGATCTGATGGTGATCCTAAGATTCAAGTATAAGGTCTAAGCAAATAGCATAAGCCACTTCATTATATATCTACTATTAGTATGTTAAGATAATGTATTTAGAAAACAGCACCCTTGTTACAGGGTTTGGCTAGCTTGGTGTGTAATATATTATATTTATTTCAGGCGTGTACCTAGCCAGTGAAACATACGCCGAAATGACAATCAAAGAAGAGGAACAACGGAAGGAGATCCAAGAGCTTCTACTCAAGAAGAAGGCGATGGAAGATGAACGAGACCGCATGGAGGGGGTGTTCTCTGAAATGAACCAAACTCTTGAGAGCAAGAATACTGAACTAATGGCTACTAAAAACAAACTGAATAATACGAAGGCAAAGTTGGCTAGTACCAGTCAAGTAAGTATCCAGGACATACTAAAATATAGTTTTAATGACGGGCTTTGGGCTAAAATAAATTGTTAAACATGCCTATAGAGTTTTCACTTCAGAAGTGAAAAAAGTCACAATAAATGTGGCGACTTACATCTAAAACTATACAACAGCGCCATCTATCGAAGAAACACTGAACCACGGAGTAACTAATCCT
This sequence comes from Phragmatobia fuliginosa, assembly GCA_932526445.1. Classification (NCBI taxonomy): domain Eukaryota; kingdom Metazoa; phylum Arthropoda; class Insecta; order Lepidoptera; family Erebidae; genus Phragmatobia; species Phragmatobia fuliginosa. The sequence goes on along the minus strand of OW052078.1, from coordinate 1,460,651 downwards.
GAATCGCGATATAGAAGTTCTCGCGCCGATTAGCATAAACACAACACTCCAAAATCAATCATCTGGCAGTGGCTCGCCAGGCACTATCACCTCGCCTGGTCGGAAGCTAGCTGGTCGGTGTATCGTGCTCCTCTACATAAGCAACCTCTTTTTTTCTGGGGTTAAGCGTGCGCCCAAAAGTGGACAACATCGTATTCCACCGTTTAAATTGTTCATTTAACGGGGAAACGTGGGGTGAACAATGACAATCCATGGAAAGCTATATTTAAGCACTGTTTTTTTATTATAATAATAATGTTTTAACTTACTCCCACAAAGTACATATCATATAGTAAAGTTAAGCTTACGTTTTCTTTGGGAGTCAGGAATCCAAACTAGAATATTTTTTTAGACATCTTACACACAACGTCATCTAGTCCCAAATTAAGCAGAGTTTGTATTGGCTACTAAACAACTGATATAAATACATAAATATACTTTTTTCCGTAAATACATACATATTATACATAGAAAAAACCCAGACTTCGAAACAAATATTTGTGGATCACACAAATATTTGGTGCGACCCGGGAATGCAACTCCAGACCTCTTGATTCACAGCCGCATATTCTAACCACTGGAGCAACAAGGCAGTCAATAGTTTATATTGAAAATTGATTTTGTTCTATTCCCAGCAACTGGTAGTGACGAAAGTGGCGTGCGAAGAGCAGCAGCACCTGGTGGAAGTTCACACGTCGACGGAGCAGGCGCTGGGCGGGCAGGCGCGGGAGCTGCTCGCGACCGCCGACGTGGCCACGCACCACGTCCACTGCTTACACCACGCAGTCGACAAGCGCAAGTATGTATGCCATTACTAGCTTTAGCCCGACGTAATTGTGGTAAAAAAGTATCCTACCCCCTTTCTCAGGCTATAGACTATCTAAGTACAAAGTTTCATTTAAATTGGTGAAGTGGTTGTTAGACAGACAGACGTGACAGAGGACTATAGCCGAAGCTAGTACACACATATATATATATATATATATATATATATATATATATATATGTATACTAGCTTCGGCTCATGGCTTTACTCTTTAGTGTGATTCCCTGAACGTCCTACAGGAAGCTTACATTTTTCTGGAAGTAGAAATCATCCATATGCTATTTAAGGAAGACAGACATCTCCATACCAATTTCAAATTGATTATATTTTTGCACTATGAACATATACCTACACTTAGAACATAAGAGTTGATTCTCCAAACATCTAAAATATGTTGTTCTACAGGACCGTGGAGTCTACCAACTTAGAGGTGACGAGGGCGTACCGCGAGCAGGCCCAACACCAGCGCGAGGCCGTCACGGCGGGAGTGCTGCAACTCTGGCAGACCCTCGCACAAGCCCTCTCAACCCTGCACACTGCCTTAGGTAAGTGTGACATATGTTACAAGTTAGAGGTGACGAGGGAGCAGACCCAACACCAGCGCGAGGCCGTCACGGCGGGAGTGCTGCAACTCTGGCAGACCCTCGCACAAGCCCTCTCAACCCTGCACACTGCCTTAGGTAAGTGTGACATATGTTACAAGTTAGAGGTGACGAGGGAGCAGACCCAACACCAGCGCGAGGCCGTCACGGCGGGAGTGCTGCAACTCTGGCAGACCCTCGCACAAGCCCTCTCAACCCTGCACACTGCCTTAGGTAAGTGTGACATATGTTACAAGTTAGAGGTGACGAGGGAGCAGACCCAACACCAGCGCGAGGCCGTCACGGCGGGAGTGCTGCAACTCTGGCAGACCCTCGCACAAGCCCTCTCAACCCTGCACACTGCCTTAGGTAAGTGTGACATATGTTACAAGTTAGAGGTGACGAGGGAGCAGGCCCAACACCAGCGCGAGGCCGTCACCTGTGGAAATCCCGTCGGACCGTCACCCTCGGGGTCGAACCGACTAAAACCACACGGTGTGACCTCTGCGCCTGTGTTTTGGGAGGGATCCAGGAAACTATTTTCTCCTTCTAGACCCCTCCCGGCGCCTGCCCGCACTGTTGCGGGCACCATCTCCGAGTTAAACTCTAATTGGGCGACGTCCGGTCACACGCGGACGCCGCCCCCTCGCGGTTGGATGGACGGGAAAACCCGTCCCGCCCATCCGCGGCCACACTCAGCGCGGCATGAGGTTCCATGGTGGCAGATCGGGTCCGAGTGGATGTCGTCCTCCCGGGCCTTCTCCACCACCTCCTTTTGCAAGATTACGTCCTCGCAGAAGGTTGCGACCGCGGTAAAACAATGTCGCTACCGGCCATTGATCTTATGACGGCCGGTAGAGATCTGTCACGATGCATTACTATTAGAACTTATCTAGAATTTGTACGGTCAAACTCTCGCCTCTTCTCGAATGTTCTTGTATATGAGTTTCATGACGCGACTTAAGGTTTGTTTTTTATTATGCTCCCTAAGTAAAGTATGTAAATCGATCAAAGTGGTGTGCAATGGGAGAGGCCTATGTCCAGCAGTGGACTGAGATAATGATGAAGTAAAGTACTACCTTACAAGTCTTAAGATTTAGGATTATTATTCCTGAGATAAATATTAAAGTGTTCTTATTTATTTCAGAGTCGTACACGGCGTCCAGTACTCAAACTCAAGAACAAAACAAACAACAGTTAGACAATCTGATACAGACCTTCGTGGAGATCGTTAGTCAGGTGATAATGCGAGCTGCTTTTTTTTAAATATTTAAACCTACCAAAGTGAAAGCATGAATAGATAGAATCCCTCCTGGATTCACCTGGATGATAGGGGTCACCATCCTCATTGTGAGGGTAGGCAATGTAGCATGGTGTCCCATATCATGGCGGTCTGGTCAAATAATTCTGCATCATTCTCCCAGCTGCAAACTGACTTCAAAGTTATGTTGTTATATGTGCATCTTAACTGTAAATTTTACTATTTTTCCAAAAATATATATTTCATTCTACCAAAGTAAGTATGGCCTGATAGAAAGCATGAGTAGAATCCATGAGCAGGAGTCACCATCCTTATTATAACTGTAAACAAAGCAGCATGGTGACCCACACTATGGCGGTATACCTGTATAATTACCGAACATATTCTTCCGTTAAAGTATTTCATATAAGATATTAGCTGCATGGTTGACCCCCAGTAGATTAAGGTGTTCATCGTTTTCTACTGCACCAAGTGTCGTGGGTTCAAATCTCACAATTTGTGTGATTCACAGTGTTGTTCCGAGTCTGGGTGTTCTTTGTGTCCGTTGTATGTATGTTTGTCAAGTCCCCGCAACACAGTGCTACATTACTTATGTGTTTAAAATATATTTGTTGTTCCAGATGAAAACGACATCGGTGCAGAGTCACAGCTCACTGTCAAGTACGCACAGTGAGCAGTTAGGTCGTGTGGAGGCTGCGCTGTTGGAACACAGCTCTGGGGCGAGAGGAGCCCTGCAAGCTCTGGTGCTGGGAGCTGCTGCAGCCCTGCAGAGAGCTTCAGGGTTGGACGTCCATGGACATCTCGCCAGCTTTGTGCAGAACTGGGTATGTGGATGTCTTATTTCGAACTAGTTTTTTGAAGAGTAGTTTAAAATTGAAATGAATTCAAGAATGAAAGAATCTCCATGACAATTTTATTTATTTATTGCGATAAAAAGTAGCCTATGTCCTCTCTCGGGCTTTAGACTGTCTGTGTACTAAATTTCATTTAAATCGGTACAGTAACAGACAGACATAATGCCTTATTGGTCTAGTTGTTCGCCTATGCGGCTGCCGATGCGTCTTGGGTTCGATTCCCGGGTCGAATTAAATGTTTGCATGATCTACAAATATTTGTTCGGATGTTTTCAATGTATAATAAGTATTGTATTTATATCAGTTGTCTAGTACCCATATGTTGTGTGTCAGATGTCCAAAATATTTATTTATTGATATTGTAGTAATCCGTGTCAATGTACTTAGCATCCGTTATAAATTATTGCATTGTATGTATAAAGTTCAATGACCATATGCACACACGCACAGACACGTTACACGGAGTTATAATATTTAAGTCAGTACATATTATTAATAAAATGAGTTGGTATTACAATCTAGTGTTGATCACTCGTCTCCCCGTCCCACTAGAACATCCGTCGTACGCGTAACCATGTGTACCGACGTCGGGTGTAGCCTAAGTAGTTACTTAGGCTACACCCACTAAAGAAGAACCCACAATATGATATAGACGCAGTGGAGGATTTTATTTTTAACGTCCAACGCAAAAACGACAGGGCGTTGATGAATCGATTTTAATTTTTTCTTGTTTGAAAGGTGTATTAGTAAGGAGTGTTCTTAGCCATGTTTGATGGAAATCGATCCAATCAGTCCGGGGTTTTGTAATTTAACTTATATAACATGTAGTGATATCCCCCCTCCCCCTCCAGCACGTGGGAGCCAGTGCTCGAGTGACATCCCTGCAGCGAGCTCACACGTCGCTGTCGAGCTCAGCGTCGGCAGCTCGTTCCCAGCTCGCAGAAGCTCAGAGAGTGCAGAGGGACAGCAGACGAGCTCGCCTCGACAAGAGAGCCGCCAGACTTCACGGCTGTATGGCGGTATGTACCACTCACTTAACTATCTTAACATTATCTCTCTATAAAATAGCATTCAATAAGAGTTACATTCTTGAAATTAAATTCACTTTTTGGTTCCGAACCAGTTTTGCCTCTTGGCATTGACAAAATAGATTATCTTGTGTACTACTAAATAAATAAACCAAATCATAAATTCCTTTGTGTAATTCCGTTCTTTTATCTTTATTTTTTCACTTATGTTCTCTTTTTTTATATTGATGCCAAACCAAAGTAACTCTACACTGCTTAATGGAAAGCATGGTTAGAATCCAGGGTAAGGGTCACCATCCTCATTGTGAGGGTAGGCAATGCAGCATGGTTACCCCTACCAAGGTGGTCGGATCAGATAATTGATGCAGAATTATCAGAACGATGCAGAATGTTAAAAGTGTTATGTTAAAACTATAACAAAAATAACACATTGCACAATTTTCATCTTATATATAAAATTCTCGTGTCACAATGTTAGTTCCCATACTCCTCTGAAACGGCTCGACCGATTCTTATGAAATTTTTTATGCATATTCAGTAAGTCTGAGAATCGGTCAACATCTATTTTTCATAGCCCTAGGACGCGAGCGGAACCGCGGGCATCAGCTAGTTTATATATAAAATAACCAATTATTTTAATATGTGAACTTATCCCTATAGGAAATCCAACAAGACTCCGCTCACCTACAGCAGTGCTTAACCGACCTGCTATCAGAAATAGAAACCGAAAGGCAAGACATGGAAACTCGCCTCGAAGAAAGAATGGCAGAAGAACGCAGACTGCTAGAAGAGCGTCTTGCAAGACACGCAGAAATCGAGAGAAACGCCCTCGAAGCGAGACTAACTAAGAAGATGACGAAACTGGAAGAATTAAAGAATGTTCTAGAACAGAAGAAATATCGTTACAAACAGTTACACGAGATACAGTTGGAGGCGGATAAAGAAGAATTACAAATAGCCGATGAGAATTTAGAAGAATGTGTGACCTTTGAAGAGGATTACAGTAAACATATGAAAAAATATCAAACTGAGTTTGAAGAAGGTAAATAAAAATTATTTATTTGAATACTTTTGACTGCTTTGTTGGTCTTGTCTAGTGGTAAGCGTTTGGTTGAACCAAATGTTTGTATGATCTGAAAATATTGGTTTTGGAGTTTGGGTGTTTTCTATGTACAATATGTATGTATGTACAAGAAAATGTATGTTTATGTATTAATATCAGTTGTCTAGTACCCATAGTACAAGCTCGGCTTAGTTTGGGATATATTTTATATATTTAATTTATTAATATAGCATATTCTCTATCGTTGTTTAGGGTGTTAGGTTTTTTCGTTACGGAATTTTTCGATTCAGTCGCCGCGCTCAAAGCTATACAATAGCTTAAAAACCATAAACCCTATTATACCAACCCCTCTGGCCAGGCCATATTGTTGGCCAAACCCTCTTCTAAGATAGGCCGTCAGTGAGTTCTAATACCTGTTAATGAAAAACTAACTACAGATATGTTATTCTGTTACAGGTACGGACGCCATAAGTATTGACATGGAAGTGTTCAGCAAGAATGTTGTGGAAGTTGTGGAACATCTCAACAATCAAGTGTTGCAGATATTGGACGAGACTAAAACACAAATAGAGGTAAGGCAGTTGCAGAAAACATATTTGAGTAATAAAAGTTGGGTCAAATTTCAGTTCTAATCTACCCTCAATCTCACTAAACAAAGTGTGTGTGCTCAACTCCAACCCACTACTGGAGTTTTTTTCGTTGCGAACTTATACCAGGGGGTGTCACTCCGCAGTCTAGGCATAGTCGGCCGGCTGCCTGCCGGGTCAGACACGCCGGTCGAACAGACATCGTCAGAACAGATAAGAGTTACACGGTAGAAAGAGACGCAATTGTAGGTAAATATAATCGTAGTGATTCGGCGCTGTGCGATCTGCATTGAACTTAATCTTTTGACACCGAGGGTATCTATAACTTTAATTTACTTTTCGGAGTGAGTCTTCTGTACTGGTACTACTAATAGAGTTACCCTGGTTTCAGCACGAATGGTCCCCGGGGCAGTATTACCCTCACACAGAAAACCATCCTAATAATAACATCTGACCAGGCTTTCATGGTATGGGTCATGCATTGCCTACCCTCACAATGAGTATGGTGACCCCTACTCCAGGATTCTAGCTACTTATGCTTTCCATCAGGCAGAGCAGAGTCACAATGGTAGGCCTAAATTAAATAAAATTAAAAATTAAACGTCAAAATTTAAGATATCCTAGACGACTATCACCTTCCTAGCCTTATTCCCAAGTTTATTTGGGGTCTGCTACTAGTTCAACCGGTTTTACCTGAATTTCAGTTTTTCCACGGAGCGACTGGTATCGGACCTCCGCAACCCTAAGGGAGAACTGAAATTCGAAGATTGAACTAGTTGTCAGTATATTTGAGGGCACTGACTTCCCAATAACGATTGCCATAGATATTCATGACAACCGGGACCGACGGCTTTACGTGCTCTCCGAGGCACGGGCGTGAATATCACCGCCAAACTTCCAAACTCCGGGCAGCTATTAGGAATTTCCTAAGAAAATCCCAAAAACACTTTTTGGCCCGACCCGGGATTTGAACCCGAGACCTCTGGATTAGCAGTCGCATACGCTAACCACTAGACCAACGAGGCAGTAAATCCTAGACGACTATGTCATTTTTAAATCGCTAGAAAACTATCTTTCATAATAAGTGTTAGTTTTAAATTAGTGGTCTATTATAATAGAATAGAACATATTTTATTGTACACCAAATACAGTTGAAAGTTGCTATAAGATTTGTTCAATGGGCTATTAAAACAATTCACGGCATTGACATAACTAATAATAAAGTGCCTTACTTTTAATTAACGATAAAAAATTTCACATTGCGCATTTAAAAATCGTTTCTTAATAAGTAAACTCCATTTTTTTAAATATTCTCTAGCAACAAGTAAACACCGTGATCTCCGACGAAGAAAGCTCGTGCAAGCAGTTCGCACAGCTTGTGGACGAAACGTTGACCAACGTTGTAGACGCTACCAAGAATATTATGGATGAATTTATCAACAAAATTGAGGTAAGCACTGATTAACATTTTTATTGAATAAACTGTGGCGACTTCCACATACAGCGCAAGTGAAAAACATACAATAGCGCCATCTACTGAAGAAACACGGAATGATCCATACGGAGTAACTTATCCTGAATCGCGATAGAGAAATTCTCGCGGCGATTACAACATCAACCGTTGGGCAGTGGCCCGTCATTCATGATCACCTCGCCTGGTCGGAGGATCCTTCCTTTGTGTTGGAGGACCACGATACCTGTTCCTCCACAATACTTTATTACGACGTCCTTTAAATCGTGCTTAGTAAACGCAAATTATCCTTTCTTTCTTACTAATATTATAAATGCAAAGTAACTCTTGTGTTTCAAGGCACTGAACTGCTGAACGGATTTAAATAAAATTTGGTACACACATAGTCTAGAGCAGACAGGCTACTTTTTACCGCGATAACTGACATACAGGCGGGCGAAGCCGCTGGCAAAAGCTAGTCATTCTATAAAAAAAGTAAAATTAAAGTGTCTGTTTATAATTTCAAACTAACAGATTTTTACTAAATGAATATAAAATTGGATATGATACCTTAAAAATATTAACATTTTTAAAATTTTCTATTAAAATTATCTATTTAAGAACAAAAATTAACGAACATAAAAACCAATGAAACACAACAATATTCGATTCAAAAGCAACAAAAACCCGCTACACAGTGCCTAATCTATATCTATATATATAAAACTATCTGCGTACTAAATTTAATTTAAATCTGTTCAGTAGTTCTGACGTGATAAAGAAAAATTACATCAAGACGGAATGGGACAAATGATCGTGCTCATACCACAAATACTTGTCCTAGGTAGGTATAGCACCTGGGGTGAGTCCAGTCACCCCGGGATGTACTCCAGCTGTGGGGTACGGCAGGGGGGACACCAGACCCTGGTGTTCCTCCCGACTGTCATTTAACCCACGAAGAGTGGTGCGAAAAAGTACCCCGCTTAAAAAAAATTTGGTGTCTTACCCACTACCTTCGACTTTACAATCAGGATAACTATCTTTCTTTCTTTTAAAAAAGACCACTCCCGCATTAGGAATATGAATTCCTGTGTCGCGGGGAACTTTACATACATGAAACGGACACAAAGAACCCCCAGACTCGGAACAACAATTTGTGAATTACACAAAGTGTTATCCCACGCCGCATTCGAACCCACGACACTTGGCGTAGTAGAGAGCGGCGTGGCGACCGCTTAAACCACTAGGCCAACCGTGCAGTCATCTACTAGGTACTAATAGCCCCATCAAGTACAAAATTAATTAAGATGCCATTAAATTCCCCAGACAAGTAACAAGACAGCTATCCAAGACCTGACTGCCGTATCCTCATCGACATCGCAGCTGATCAGCATGACGCAGAGCTACCAGGCGCAGCAGTCTGCCTCCAGCCTGCAGGCGCAGTCCCAGGCGCAGGAGCTGCGGGCACAGCTGGGCGGGGCCGTGGAACAGCTGGCCGAGCTGGAGGCCAGGTACCTCTCGCAGGAGTACAAGGTGTACTCCCCTACTGGTAAGTTCGACAGACACCTAACGCTATCTAGTTTTTTCAGGATGTAGGCTGTTGTTCACTCTGGATAATTATGGTGGCCCTACCTCATCAACCCATATAGTCCCACTATGTTGGTTGGGGATTGGCAAATCACATTGTGGCTACTAAATCTTGACGTTGGATGATTTTAAGCCGCCTGAAGGCTTCCAACTAAGCTTTACGACTATTATCCTATGATAACAACTCGAACCGATTGAATGTGAACCATGGAGGACGCTTATAATATCATACTACCAACGGTCACCCATCCAGGTACTGACCGTGCTGTCGTTGCTTACCCTCGGGGATGATTATTTTTAACAATCTCGGACTACTAGGCTATAAGTGTCTCGCGGAATATACCTATATCTTTCACAATTAACACTAAGTTGAACTCCAGACTTTTCAACTTTATCCCAAGTTCACCAGTTAAGTGTTAAGTATCAGTAGTGAAATATGACCACGTATGTTTGTTTGCAGGTAAAACACCAGCTCGCACCGAGTACCGCTACCCGCGTATGTTGGCTTCGACCTCTCCCCACGAGAGAATCCTCGCCCGCTTCAGGGCCATGAGACAGAACAGTGACGAGGTAACCTTATATTTATTTAGTTTTATCTATATCATCTTCCTTGTCTTATTCCCAATATTATTTAGGGTCGGCTACTAGTTCAACCGGTTATACCTGAATATCAGTTTTTATACGGAGCGACTACCATCGGACCTTTGCAACCCTAAAGGCGGAAACATACTATCGTGTCGTGACGCGTCAGAAGTGTATCGGTTTCATACATTTAATATGGTTAGGGACACATTTTTGCATGTTGCGTCGTGTCGCCGACTGCGGTGGTGGGGGCTATGACGCGACAAGACACAACACGCAAATGTGCTTCTAATAAGGCGCGTGGTTCATGGCGCAAACAACTAGTGAACAAGCGTTTTTTTGTACCTATGGGTTCGCAAAAATTTGTGTGTATTTTTTTTGTCGCCTTTGATCAGCGAATAGACTTTCTCTTCTTTTTCTCTTCTCTTTTATTTACACTTAAGAAGTTTCATTGCTAACGTCTTCATCAGAATCACTATCCGAATTAGATGAAAACATTATGTACGTTTAAACGCTGCAAAAATTCAGTAAAAAGTAAACGAAATGACGACACAACGCGCCACGACACGACACTATTTTGCACACTCACCGTCACTGTCACTATAGTATGTTTTTGCCTTAAGGGAGAACTGAAATTCGAAGGTTGAACTAGTTGTCAGTAAATTTGAGGGTACTGACTTCCCAATAATAATAATTCCAAAGTTCAGTAAGCAGCAAATTATTTATAATTAATTTAAAATATCAAAAAGAGATAATAGTTTTTCTTTTATGATTGTAACATTTTTTTTTCCGTTCCAGGATGTTATACTAATAGAATCAGAGGCTGACTCCCGCCCTCCGAGCGACTCGGAATGCTCCCTGGCATCAGAAGACTCCTGCTCCTCGGAAACATTCCCACAATCTGGGAAAAAGGTAAAGCATATTGTATCTCAACAGCTGACTCTAGACTCGTGACAAACGTTACCAGACGCTTCCGAGACAGAAGACCTAATGATGCAAAAGTAGGCTTGCAATGATATATCGACGTCAAACACTGCCGCGTTGGTCTAGTGGTTAGGGCTTTCACACACCGGCCACGCGCTCACGCGCCTGGGCGCGTGGCAGCAGATCACGCCCGCGGCACGCGCTCACGCGCCTAAGGGACTTCACACACTGGCCACGCGCCCAGGCGCGTGAGCGCGTGCCGCGGGCAGATTCTGCCACCGCGCGCTTAGGCGTGGCGGGCCGCAGCTGTAAACACATTTATATACGAAATTGAACGAAGTATCGCGCCTGTTTTCGTCCTATAAGGACTTGTTCACGATGGATCTGGACACGGATACATTTAAATTCGAAATTGAACAACGCCCAGCAATTTGGCGACAAAGCCGGCAGGCGCGTAGGCGCGGTAGAATCTGCTCGAACGGGCAGATCTGCTCCACCGTCGCCGCGCGCGTGAACTGCTGCCACGCGCCCACGCGCCCACGCGCGTGAGCGCGTGGGCGGTGTGTGAAAGCCCTTAGTGTATGCGGCTGCTCAACGTCATCTAATCTCATTCTAAGCAGATCTTGTATTATGGGTACTAGACAATTGATATAAATACAAAAACATACTTTTTTTTGTAAATACATACATTTTATACATAGAAAACACCCAAACTTCGAAACTAATATTTGTGGATCACACAAACATTTGGTCCGACCCGGGAATCGAACCCGAGACCTTTTGATCAGCAGCCGCATACGCTAACCACTAGACCAACAAGGCAGTCAAATGTTAAATATATAATCTTTTTAACAAAAAAATAATCTTTTAGTTTCAGATAAAAGAAGAAAAAGAAATTGGCAAAGAGAACACACAACGCGCATATTCATACAAGAAACCATCTAAACTGCCCGCACCCACATCGCACAAAAAACCTTTAGAAGAACGGAACATGAACGGACAGTAACCACGAACACTGCCCGGTACCTTATGGTTATAGCGTTATATTAAAAGCTAACAGATCGTTTAAAAAGTTAGCTGCAACAATAAGTGAAAATTATCTTTATTTGGCTTTTATTGATCAATTTAAAATGTTTCAGAGTTGTACATGGTACTAAGTATATGTACCATTATGGCTATATGTAGACCTTTTTACATATATTTACAACTTTATAGCACATTCTTTTAATAAATAATTAAAATTACTACAAAAATATGCTTAATAAGTGGGTTCAAAACTATAATATTTTATTTTAAGTATATATTACATTACTGACTCTAATTTCGCGGTTCCCAAATGTCATTCGTATGAAGTAGATCCAATGATATTAAAGAAATATAGATATGTAACGTGTGTAAAAAATTTGCGTCGAAATCTGTATCTCCTAATACTGCATGCATGACAAATATCACTAATGAGTAGAACGAAATAGAAAATGATAGATATCTTTAACTATTGCACTTCAAATGTTTTTGTAACTGGTATGGTCTTGCCAGTTACGTCAATTGCGTCTCTTTCTACCATGTAACTCTTATCTGTTATGACTAGTGATGGGTCGAGGGCGAAAACAAATACGGGCGGAAAGGCATAAACTGGGCAGATTGGGCATAAATGAGTTTACGCCCGAATAAATGCCCGAGCACTGGGCAGAAAAAACGAATATCTTTTTTTTGTGAAAAACAAATGTTTTCTTAATCTAATTTTTCTAAATTTAAATGAAAGTCAGTTTGTTGTAAATTAAAACTTATATTTATTATTAATTATACATTTTTGTAATTAAAATCACAAATAATCACAGTTCGTTTCATTATTTTTGTCGAAAATTCGTAAAAAATTAACAAATATAACTCTTGTAAATATGTATAATAATAATAACATTTTAAATTTTTTCATTCGATGTTATTTTCTATATTTTTAAATGTATTTTTTAGATTTATATATTTAAAAATGTAATGAATAAGTATTTTGATTTTAATAAAGAGAACAATAATAATAATAATAAGTGGCAGCTTGGCAGTGTAGAATAAAACGTATTGCTGAGTCCAGGACACTCATCGCCAAATTAATTGCCTATGAATCTGGTAATACGCGACCGAGAGTCATGCGCTTTATGAAACAGGCATTTTTGGAGACTACCATCAGTCCTCAACAGTATACGTATGTCAAGTGTCAATAAAGAGAATAATAATAAATCTTTAATTTCATTATCATCGTCATTTAAGTCGATGTTAGACGTTACATCAAAAAATTCGGTTCGACTGATTGATTTTGATGGTTTAGCATCATGAGACGTATTAATTTGACTCTTATCATCATCAACATCATCGAAAAAATCATCAAATCTGAATCCGACTCGTTCAAGTTGAATAATGGTAGGTTGAGCAAGATCAAGTCTTAATTTACAACATTTTTTATTTGATGCCTACCAATGTGACTCCACTCTGCCTGATGGTAAGCATGAGAGGGGGCCACCACACTGCGATGGAGGAAGTATGTCGACGCTGATCCAAACTATAGCGGCTTTGTGAGATGCTTTTTCACACCCCTCTTAAAGGACCCGGGTTCAGAATGGGAAGGAAAGACGTGGGATGGTAGCGAGTTCCAGTTTTTAACCGCTCGGCACAGGTCTTTCCTAAACCAAGTATTTTTCGGTATTAAGTCAAAATGAGGTGAAAAAATTGATATTTCAAATCAAATAAATTACGGTGTATTCAGGACATAGAAAGGTAAGTTTTCACAAAATTTCTTGAAAAAATAATTTTATTTGTAAAAGATTAAAAGAAAAAACCAAAAACTTGGTTTTTTGAATATTTCACATAAAATTTGAGGTTATGTGAAAAAAGTGCAAATACAAAAGTTGTAGATCTTTTTATTACCTACAACTTTGCCTTTAATTTTTTTTTCATAGGATTTGTAGTTTTGCCGGAAATCGACATAAACCGTTTTTACACTGAACACCTCCCCCCTACCCCTTCCCGACCTCAGATCGCCCGTAAATTATTTTTCCTTCCATTTTTATAATATTCACCTCCTTTTTCAATGGGTTTCATCACTTTCATCCTACTACAATTTATGTTCACTTTTTATTATTTTAAGACGCTTCATTATCATCATCAGCCTATCTCAGTCCACTGCTGAACATAGGCCTCTTCCATTGCACACCACTTTGATCGATTTTGTGCTTCTCGCATCCAGCTCCTGCCAGCCATCTTGCGCAAATCATCACTCCACCTGGCCTGTGGGCGTCCTACACTACGTTTGCCGAGACGCGGTCTCCACTCCAGAACTCTTCTACCCCAACGGTCATCAGTTCTGCGGCTAGCCCACTGCCACTTCAGCTTGCTAATCCGGTGGGCTATGTCGATGACTTTAGTTCTCTGACGGATAACTTCATTCCTGATACGATCCCTCAGAGAAACGCCGAGCATAGCCCTTTCCATTGCACGCTGAGCAACTTTGAGCTTGTGGACCAACCGCACCGTAAGTGTCCACTTTTCGGCTCCGTATGTCATGACAGGTAGGACGCACTGGTTAAAAATTTTCGTTTTTAGGCACTGTGGGATCGACGATGAGAAGACTCGACGTAACTTTCCAAACGCCGCCCAACCCAGCTGAATTCTTCTATTCACCTCGTCCTCGAGGTTATTCCTACCCAACTGCAATGTCTGCCCAAGGTAGACATATTTTTGAACAACCTCGAGAGCGGTACCGTGTATTGCAATCGATTCCGGTTGTACATGTTGATTGAACATGACCTTGGTTTTATCCAAGTTCATCCGTAGGCCGATGCGCATAGAAGAATCAGCTAGTTTTTTGAATATTACACATAAAATTCGAGGTTATGTGAAAAAAGTGCAAATACAAAAGTTGTTAGATCTTTTTATTACCTACAACTTTGCCTTTAATTTTTTTTCATAGGATTTGTAGTTTTGCCGCAACTCGACATAAACCGTTTTTACCCTGAAAACCTCCCCCCTACCCCTTCCCGACCTCAGATCGCCCGTAAATTATTTTTCCTTCCATTTTTATAATATTCACCTCCTTTTCCAATAGGTTTCATCACTTTCATCCTACTACAATTTAAGTTCACTTTTTATTATTTTAAGACGCTTCTACCCTGGTCTATTATGTCAGTTTTACATGTAATAGGTATATACTATCGACTTTTGTTATCGAAACAAAAATACCGTGTTTATGTCACAGATTACTAACTATAATATAGAAAGAACTGCTATCATTGTAATACTCAGTTTGTTTTTTTTTATACGCCCATGACCATAGATTTAAAGAAAAAACTAAAATAGTAACATATTTATATCCAGGAATATATCATATTTTTTTGTTAATTACTCTTTGCTGCAATTTACACACAATTTAAATTAATAAAATGTAAATTGAAGTTTTTGCCCAGGTAAAGGGCATTTATTCGGCATTTACGGGCAGTTATCGGGCGCTTATTCAATGTGCCCAATCCGCCCGGGCAGAAACCCATCTCTAGTTATGACGTAATCAGGAATGTCTTCTTTTAAAAATTAATTTAATGTAGGTATAATAACTACTTTTTCTCTAGCACTTTACTTGAGTGAAAAAATAACTGTAGGTACTTTTGTAATCTGTTCGTTTCGTATGTATTTACGTATGAAACGCACAGATTAGTTCCTACCTAACACCTAAAATCTTTTATTCAGATATCCATTAACAGAACTTTAACTTTTACACGAATATGTGGGTATCGCAAAGTATAAAAAATGTAAATAATGCTTTAAAGCGACGCGGCGACGAACGTGACGCGTATCGTGCGTAAGCGACAACCCACCGGAATGGCCTGCGCGGGCAGGCAGGCGGCCGACTATACCTAAAGTGCGGAGTGACACCCCCTGGTATTATTCCATTTCTGTTATCATTCATAATGATAGTAATGATGGTAAGCATGAACAGAATCCAAGACTAGTGGTCAGCATAATCATCGTGAATGCAGACATTCATCATTCAGATCATGGCGACCCACACTGGTCTATTGATATGCTACCGCATCAGTTTTAAATAATCTCATTAACACTGATCAATCGACAATCATCTTCCTAGCCTTGATTATTCCCAAAATTATTTGGGTTCGGCTATTTTTACTTTAACAACCCTAATAGTATAAATATTGCAATAATTAATTTCTATATTATCCTGTATTCTTATGCGTTTTTCATATCACTCAATTTTTTTAATACCGAAATTAAGACTCGCGATTTTGACATATAATCCTGTTTTTTTTAAATGTAAACGGGTCTTATTCGCTATAAAATTAAAAAGGTTACGATACCTTCTACTTTCCGACGTTTCGACCACTGAATTTGGTCGCAAATCTAGTGATCAAATTCAATGGGAAGGCCAGCCTGACGAACACCTCTCCAATACGAGGATCAGATGAGCAGGCGATGTGATCATGTCTAGTGGATCGGTTGATGTTGGGAATTTCTAATATATGATAATCGATGCGGGAATTTCTATATCGCGATGTAGGATAAGCAGTTACTCCGTAGTTCAAAATGTCTTCAATAGATGGCGGCGTAGATGTGTTAACCTTTCTTTTACTACCATATATTATTCATGTAAGTATTAGTTTTATAATTAGTTATATTATATAAATATTTAGTGTGTTTATGCTTATATTTAAATAATGCAATAATAAATATTGAATGAATACTCTTTTACTAATAATTAATAACAATTTGCTTACAAAAAAATATATTAAAAAATATTGTAATTCTTCAGGAAGGATTATTGTAACAAAACACTTTTATAATTAAAAATTTGGCGGATAGATATAGGTATTTAAAAAACAAATTAAACTTGACAAATTAAATATTAAAACCTTCCTCGGAGGATCAATCTATTTATTGTTGAAAATAGCATGAAAATCATTGCAGTAGTTTTTTAGGTTATTTAATGTTTTCGCGAACAGACAGGCGCGGCAGAGGACTTTGTTTTTTAATATGTAGTTGAAGTTGGCTATCGCGTTTTTTATTTGTTTTAAATCCTCAAATAAAGTCTGACTTTGTCTAAAATGCTTTAATTTTTCTTTAGCTTTATTATTTCGATAATTAAAGCGAATAATGACCGTTACTAGTTCAACCTGCATAAATTCCGGAGGTATTTATTACTTATCGCATTAATTCTCAAAATAATACCTACATTTTAAAAGGGTTAGTTTTTTTGTCAATAACTGGCATGTCATAACTGTACAGTGATCGTCATCATCAACAGCCTTTAACAGTCCACTGCTGGACATAGGCCTCTCCTTGAAAAGGAGGTTTTAGCCTACTATACCACGCTGGCCAGACGGGTTGGTATAGGGTTGGTTTCAAGTTTTCCTTCTCTTTGCATCGATGTTGTCTTGCGTAGTTTATCCCTTAGTCGCCTTTTACGACACCCGCGGGATGAATAGGAGTGGTGACACTCTGTGTTCTTAATCCGTCACCACACGGACAGTGTTTGATTAAAATTATCTTCAGACATTATAACTCTAAATATAATTTATTTTAAAATCTATTTTGTTGCATTTTTAGGAAACCGCAGATTCTAAAAACTTTAAAATATATAAAAATAAGATTATTTAAATATAAATTATTTTGTTTCGAAATATCATTCAAAATTTTGTTGATTAGAACTGCTCCCCTGTAGAAGAATGCTTGCGTGATGTTTTATAGCTTAATATATCCTTGTAAAAGTATTCTAAATTATAAAAAATCTATTCTACAATTAAAAAAACTCACAAACAAAAAACTTCAGCTTAAGAATTATTTTGATTGGTTAAAAGTGTTTGGTGTTCTAGTTTATGTTATAAAGTATCAATATATAACCGTATATATATCTTCAGTGTGTTCTTTAGTTACTTATCGAGTTTTAACTAAGAAATTATATTTATTAGAACTACGTTTTCGAGGTAAACCTACCTAGTAATTAGTGTGCTAACTATGTTATGAAGTATTTCTCAGTATGCTCTGAATAAAGTATAATTTATTAGATGAAAATGCAGTTTTATTTTATTTGTGGAGGGTGATTTTGTGTCTCCTCCCCGGTGGATGTTAGAGTATTGTAGATATGAGAGTCATGACCCTCGCTCCTGAAGTACGTAGGTTTGTATCAGGAGTACATTCGGCCGGGCTAACCTGACGAACACCCCTCAGATACGAGAATCCTCTGGGCAGGCGAGGTGATCATGCCTAGTGGACGGGTTGATGTTGAGAAATTGTAATATATGATAATGGGTGCGGGAATTTCTATATCGCGATGTAGGATTAGCAGTTACTCCGTAGTTCAATATTTCTTCAGTAGATGGCGGCGTAGTAATTTGTTTTTATATACGAGCCTACCAAAGTGACTGCCTGATGGAAAGCAATAAAGCATAAGTAGAATAAATAAATAAATATTTCGCACATCTTACACACAACGCTATCTAGTCCTAAACTAAGCAGAGCTTGTATTATGGGTACTTGACAACTGATATAAATACATAAAAATACTTTTTTTTGTAAATACACATATTATACATAGAAAACATCCAGTATTTATCATTGCAGACAACTCAGTATGGTGAGCTACTCCTATGGCGGCGTTTAGAGATGATTCTTGCATCATTGGGGTCTCGCACACCCATTTCGGTGTTACCTACTTTCAGTAAAATTTTTGAAAAAATTATACTGGATCAGTTACAAACTCACTTTAGCGCAAACAAAATTCTACACAAGAAACAGTTTGGCTTCAGAAGAGGACGCTCGACAAGTGACGCTGGTGTTGAACTATTGGAAAATATATTTAGTGCCTGGGAGGATAAACAGGATGCGCTGGGTGTTTTTTGTGACTTATCCAAGGCATTCGATTGCGTTTCTCATGAAACATTGATCAGGAAATTGCATCACTATGGAATAAGGAATACTGCTTTGGATCTTCTTATCTCTTATTTGGGTAATAGGACCCAAAGAGTGGAAGTTAATGGACAGAGGTCCCTCGGGTCTCTGGTCACTATGGGGGTTCCGCAGGGCTCAATTCTCGGCCCATTTTTGTTTCTCGTTTATATAAATGACCTACCTAATCTGATAAAAGATAATCAGGAGATAGTGCTATTTGCGGATGACACCTCACTTTTATTTAGACTAAAACGACAGCAATTAGTTACTGACGATGTGAATAACACTCTCTCCAAGGTCGTGAACTGGTTCAACGTTAATAACTCTTCCCCTCGGACCTCTGAGTAGCTCAGACGTATTAGCAGGACTGCTTTTCGCTTTTTACTAATTGATTTAAAAAATATTTTGTCAAAAATAATCAGAAAAAAATACCAGGGCTGCATAAATATCAAGGAGTTGTTAACGCGTGTGACATCAGTGAATTACGACACCACCACCACCACCACCACTACCAAGAGGTCAACGCCTACCGCCTCATTGCCGTTGTCGAAGAGGGCGTCACCGCACAAGGGCGTCAATAAGCAAGGTCAAGTGGGAGGTACGTAACTGTGTTCCTTTATACGCATAATATTGATCAGCGATACGTATTATCACTCCCACGCTGCTCTGCTATCCTGGTACATCGCCCGTAATTTTAAATATATTACTATGCCACTTAAACGCACTCCACCTACCCCAAAGCCAACTGTATCAGAAACCGAATCGGAATGTGTAGACGGTAGTACTTCTGATATACAATCTACCGAAAGAAATACCAATGTAAATATGGGGCGAATGAAGAGGAAGCGCGAAAACGAGCTTTCTAGTTTTATGGAGGAGGTGCGTGATATGTTCTCGAAATTTGTCTTAGAACAAAAAGGCAGATTAGATACTTTGGAGTTGACTTTAACGGAAATTAAAAATCAAAATGAAATTATTAACTTGTCAATGTCTACAATTTCTTCCAAGTACGACGAATTGCAGAAAGAGTTGGAATCATCTAGGCGGGAACGAAAGGAACAAATTTTATATATTAAACAGCTTGAAAATAAGGTGGAAAGCTTTGAAAGACAGTCCTGTGCTACTAAATTAGAGATAAGAAACATACCAAAAGTACCAAATGAGAATAAGCGGATTCTTTCAGACGCTGTAAAGAAAATCGGTACCGTTTTAAACTCACCACTTCAAACAGCAGACATAAAAGATGTATATAGACCTTTTGCAAAAAGTGGCACAAACAAGCCGATTATCGTAGAATTAAATTCAGTACTTGTCAAGGAAGGTATACTCCACAACCTCAAAAAACTATCATTGGAAGAAAAAAGAAATAAATTAAACACAGGCATATTTGAAGCAAATACACCGACAATGCCAATATTTATTTCGGAAAGTCTTACGACTAAGGGGAGAAGACTGTTTTTTCTTGCCAGGGATTTTGCTGGCTCATATGATTTTGCATACTGTTGGACATCATATGGAAAAGTCTACCTTCGTAGGAGGGAAGGGATGCCCCACATTCGCATACAAGAGGAGTCCGATCTAGCCAAACTGAAGATGTCCTTAGTCTGACTGGTTCTGAAACTTATAGTAATTAATACAAGACTAACATTTTCTATGAAAACAATAATAATGGTTCAGGTATTACTTCAGTTATGTTTTTTTGGTCTACATTTTGAGTTTTTTTATATTATCTTATTTAATATTAATTTTAAACAACCTAAAAAATTTAATCATTTCATACTACTTAACACTACACAAATCAATATAATTTTTCAGTCTCAAATAATACACAGTTATATTCATAATAAAGATAATAAAATAAAAAATAATTTAATCCCTACATGCAA
This sequence comes from Phragmatobia fuliginosa, assembly GCA_932526445.1. Classification (NCBI taxonomy): domain Eukaryota; kingdom Metazoa; phylum Arthropoda; class Insecta; order Lepidoptera; family Erebidae; genus Phragmatobia; species Phragmatobia fuliginosa. Next base: position 1,440,042 of record OW052078.1, on the reverse strand, counting down.
AAATCATGCGCCCCTTCTTTCATGGTCAGGTGCTCTATATATCTCGCACTCCTATGGACGATGTAACCTTAGGGATAGATAGGTTATCTGTTTCTGAATCCATTGCTTGTGATGTAGAAGACTGCCACAAATATATGGCACACCCCGCAGAGAGTCTCACTGTCATTACTCAAAACATACGTAGCATCTCCGCTAATTTCGATAATTTTCAAACAGTTTTAAGTAGACTTAAGAGTGAGTGTGACATTCTGGTTTTGACAGAGTGCTGGTTATCTTGCTGCCCGTTTGTTCCAAACCTAGACGGGTATAAATCATATTCAACCAAGAGGCTGTTTGCCCAAAATGATGGGGTAACCGCCTACATCAAATCAAACCTGAATGTTATTGTTGAAGAACCAGATTGTCAGGATTCGAACTGCTTGGTTATACCAGGTAGTAGAGCCACGCTGATTTCAGCATGAATGGGCCGGCTCGACCGGGGTAGTACTACCCTCACACAGTGGACCAGCCTAAAATGACAGCATTTGTGCTGTCGTCTTTCGATGGTGAGTGTGAGACCGGAGGCCCAATGATGCAGGGGTGACAGTTATCGCGGTATGTGTGCGAGCAGTGGAATGCTTGCGGAGTCATTGTGAGGGAGGCGTGGATCGAACCGTCGGCCAGGGAGACCTGTAGAAACGGTGGTGCCGCTGGCCGCCCGCGGCATAGAGAGGGGCCCAACCTCGGATAACCACCCTGGGAGGCTGCCCCGTCAGGTCGCGCATAATCTCGGAGTAGCTCGTCGTGCCGGTTGGTGACCGGACGGTGGGACCCGGCGACTACTTCCGGGAGGGTACGGGGGCCCTTCCGTCCGACGGTTCGGTCACCGTCTTGCCTCACCGTTATATGACAACACAACATCCCAGGTCTCGGTAATACACTGCCGCGATGACTGTCATGCCTTTCACGTCCCCTATTCTACTATTTATCATGGCAGTAAGAAATAAGCATTCGGGTTCTACAGCGGCATATTCTTCTCCCACCAACCCGCTTTTTGAGGTGGAGTTCACCAATATCCGTGGACTCCATTCAAACCTCAACGCCGTCCACCATCACCTTGAAACGGCACGGCCGGCCATGCTTTTTCTGACGGAGACACAAATATGCCGCCCTGCCGACACGGCATATCTCCTTTATCCCGGCTATGCGCTGGAGGAGTGCTTTCTCGCGAAAGCTGGAGTGTGTCTTTTCGTCAGGGCGGATATATGTTGTCGCCGTCTACGCTGCCTTGAGGACCCATCTTTTTCCATCCTCTGGCTCTACGTGGATTTCGGGTCTATTAGCCGAATCTACGTGTGCCTCTACCGGTCCCATTCTGGAGACTCCGAGACAACTCGTCTCTTTGACCACCTAAGTCAAGCAGCCGATAAAGCTCAGGAACAGTTCCCAACTGCTGAACTGGTGTTTCTGGGAGACTTTAACGCCCACCACGAGTCCTGGTTGGGGTCTCCCAGAACTGACCATGCTGGCAGAACTGTCCACGCGTTCGCTCTCACGCATGACCTCACTCAACTGGTACTCCAGCCCACTAGGATACCAGACGTATCCAGTCAAGCGCCCTCTCTGCTAGACCTGCTGCTGACGAGTCATCCAGCGCAGTACCGCGTGTCGGTACTCGCCCCTTTGGGCTCCTCCGACCACTGCCTAGTATCCACCACGGTGCCTCTTGCTGCCCCGCCACGACCTGTGGTAGCAAGGCGACGACTATGGCACTACTCGTCAGCAGATTGGGACGGAATGCGGGACTATTTTGCTTCTATCCCATGGGCTGAACGCTGTTTTAAGGGCAGGAATTTGTCGCAGAGTGCCGTGGCCGTTGCCGACGAAATTACTGTCGGCATGGAGTATTACATTCCTCACACTGAGGCCGTTGGCACGAAGACGCGCCCCTGGTTCGATCGCGAATGCACTAACGCCGTTACAAAAAAGCAAGCGACATACCGCGCATGGATCAGGGCCCGCGCTCATGGTGACCCTAACGTTCATGGCCTTAAAGCAGCGTTTAACAAAGCCACTAGGGAATGCAAGAGGGCTTACATAAGAGCGGAAACCCAGCGCATTGCACGGATAGGCCAAGAACTCGTCGCACACCCTACGGGTAGTCGTAAATTCTGGCGATTGGCTAAATCCGTTCAAACTAACCACTGCCAACCCACGCTACCACCGCTGAAACATCCCGATGGAACTCTGGCCTATCAGCCGCAGGAGAAAGCAAAACTGCTGGTAGATCTCTTTGCGGCTAACTCCCGAATTGAGGACCGTGGCATAGATCCGCCTATCATTCCGACCTGCGACTCCACAATGCGGGATATCCGTATCCGGCAAAGTGATGTCCGCGCGGAGCTGCGGTCTCTCGACGTCCGGAAAGCCAGCGGACCTGACGGTATTCCAGCGATGGTTCTCAAGTACTGTGCACCGGAGTTGTCTCCCGTACTGACGCGTCTGTACCGCCTGTCGTATTCCTCGGGAATTGTTCCGGAGGCCTGGAGGGAGGCGAATGTGCAACCCATCCCCAAGAAAGGCGACCGCTCCGATCCGGCTAATTACCGACCCATAGCCATCACCTCCATTCTCTGTAAGGTGTTCGAGCGAATCATCAACAACCAATTGGTTCGCTACCTGGAGGATCACTCCTTGTTGAATGATCGACAGTATGGTTTCAGACCGAATCGATCCACGGGTGATCTTCTAGCGTACGTAACACACCTATGGGGTGAGGCTATGGATAGACATGGAGAGTCCCTGGCCATTAGCCTTGACATGGCCAAAGCCTTCGACAGGGTCTGGCACCGTTCGCTGCTCTCCAAGCTTCCGGCATTCGGCCTGCCCCCCAAACTGTGCAGCTGGATAGCCGCATTCCTGCACCAGCGCCGCATCAGAGTCCTGTGCGACGGCGCGGCCTCCGACTTTCAGCAGGTTAACGCTGGCGTACCTCAGGGCTCTGTGTTGTCGCCCACGCTGTTTCTTCTGCATATCAATGATATGTTGGCCTTAGGCAACATACATTGCTATGCAGATGACAGCACAGTCCACGGGCGATATATTGGACATCCCACAGATAGGCAGGCAAATGTCGAGGAAAAGCGACAGGACCTTGTCGCTGAGCTCGACCGGGTTCTCAGCCGTATTTCTCAATGGGGTGATGAGAATCTGGTCGAGTTCAATGCCAAGAAAACACAGGTGTGCGCGCTCACTACCAAAAAGTCTCCATTCCTTCCTCTCCCGACTTTTCGGAACACTCAGCTGCCAATACAAGGCAAGCTCGGTATCCTAGGCATGGACATTTGCCGGGATCTCAACCGACGGGAATACATTGAGAGCGTCACAAAGGCGGCCTCGCGGAAGCTCGGCATATTAAACAAGGTGAGACGGTTCTTCTCGCCGGAGCATCTGTGTCTTCTTTACAAGACCCAGGTTCGCTCCTGCGTGGAGTACTGTTCCCACCTCTGCAATGGATCCGCGCAGTACTTGCTCGACGCTCTCGATCGGTTGCAGCGGCGAGCGGTCCGCATCATTGATAGCCCTGAAGCCACCGAGTTCCTCGAGCCTTTGCAGCTGCGAAGAGATATCGCTACTATGGCAGTCCTCTATCGCCTTTACCACGGGGAGTGTTCTGATGAGCTCTTCCAACTGATCCCACCTTCTCCCTTCCTTTACAGGAACACACGTGCTGGCCTTGGAAGTCACCGCTTTAGAGTGGTAGAAATACGCACTAGGACTAAACGGTTTGGCTCTTCTTTCCTGTGCCGAGCGGTTAAAAACTGGAACTCGCTACCATCCCACGTGTTTCCTTCCCATTATGATCCCGGGTCCTTTAAGAGGGGTGTGAAAAAGCATCTCACAAAGCCGCCATAGTTTGGGTCAGCATCGCCATACTTCCTGCATCGCGGGCAGTGTGGTTGCCCCCACTCTTGGATTCCATTCATGCTTACCATCAGGCAGAGTGGAGTCACATTGGTAGGCATCAAATAAAAAAAAAAAAAAAAAAAAAAAAAAAAAAAAAAAAAAATCTCCAAGCAAACAGCTATTATTACCGTGTATAGATCTCCATCATACAAAAAGATCGATAACTTTCTGCAATCTTTGAATATTATTCTACAAGATCTATCTCCTTTTAAAAATATTATTATCACAGGCGACATTAACATAAATATCAGCCCCGATCAGAGTTCTGTGTCGCAAACCGAGTATCTGAATGTGTGTTCCTTCCACGGTCTTCTTCCAGCTCACACACTTCCTACAAGACATAGCACGACATGCCTAGATCATGTGATATTGAAAACAAAAAACCCGGCTGTTACTATGGTACTTCAAACTTCTGTCACAGATCATCGGGCGGTCCTGCTGTGTCTCATATATAAACAAAACAGAAACTTCGCTTACAGTACTTATAATAAAATCAACAAAGAAAAACTACAATTAGAATTAGCAAACAGTAACTGGGACCCAATTTATAATAATAACTCGGCCAATGATTCAATGGAATATGTTGTTAAAACTGTTCAACGTGCTATTGCTAGTAACTCTGTCACTGTAAAACTATCGAGGCAAAATAGAATTATAAAAACATGGGTAACTCCCGGATTGTTACGTTGTATGAAGCATCGGGATAACCTCCATAAGAAAGTAAGACAGTTTCCTGACGATGAAACACTGAAGCTAACATACACAAGGTATAGGAACCACTGTAATAAGGTACTTAAAAAACTCAAAATTGAATACGAAACCAACCTTATAAGAGCTGCTGGTAATAACAATAAAAAACTTTGGGATGCCATAAAAAATATTACTAACACTTCGAAAACAAAAACCACCGCTACAGATTTAGTAAATACGCATTCACCAAAAAATTCTGTTGATAGTGTTAACGAGTTCTTTGTTTCGGTTGGCAGTACTCTGGCTGCGAACACTACAGCATGTGAAGACTCACTACACCCTAAAGATTTTACACTGCAGTCAAAAAGATCTTTACAATCTCTTGTTCTATTGGAAACTGATGAGGCTGAGGTGGAGCGTTTGATATTGAATCTTAAAAGTGTTTGTTCAGTGGGATGGGATTCTATCCCCAACTACCTCTTAAAGGAAAATATACAAGTCTTTGTTCCGGTATTAACTCATATCTTCAATCAATGTTTACAAGAGGGCACCTTTCCCACGGTTCTTAAGAAATCAGTGATTGTACCTATCTACAAAAGTGGCGATAAAAGCAATGTGACAAACTACAGGCCGATCTCGATCCTGCCTGCGCTCTCCAAGATCTTGGAACGTATTATCAACAGCAGAATTGTGAGATATTTAGAAGCCAATGGCCTACTCTCAAAAAATCAATTTGGTTTTAGAACGGGCAAATCAACAAGTGATGCGGTCCATGAGCTTGTTGATCATTTGGTAAGTAACATCGATGCGGGCAAAAAAACGGTGGGCATATTTGTGGACCTAGCAAAGGCCTTCGATACGGTTTCAATACCACTATTGCTCAATAAACTGGACAGGCTGGGAATCCGCGGTAATCAGTTTAAATTGATTGAAGATTACCTTTCAAACCGATGTCAGTGCACCAAGATTGATGACATAATTAGTGATGACCTACCTGTTTCTTATGGCGTGCCCCAGGGCAGCATATTGGGTCCGACACTTTTCTTAATTTATCTAAATGATCTTTGTGACCTTAATTTGGAGGGTGGAAAAATAATTTCCTACGCAGATGACACTGCGCTGATATTCTCGGCTGACAAGTGGGAGGAAGTGTATAAACTGGCACAGGCGGGCTTTAATACTGTGTGCCATTGGTTTAAGTACAATATGATGACGTTGAATGCCGGGAAAACCGTCTATGTACCGTTTTCTATTAGAAATCCAATGTCATCAATTCCTTCATACTCTCTGATTGCGCATGATTGTTGCAATGTGGATCGATGTCATTGCCCTTCTCTTAGTCCCACCAATGTGGTAAAATATCTAGGGATACTTATAGACAACAATCTCTCATTCAAACACCACGTGAGTTTGATCACTGCAAGGCTGAGAAAGTTAATATACCTGTTTAAAAATCTGAGGAATGTGGCTGATCCTAAATTAATTAAACAGGTATACATGGCTCTGGCGCAATCGATATTAGGATACTGCATTACGGTATGGGGTGGTGCACCCAAAACGATTATTAAGCCGCTTGAGATTGCCCAAAGAGCTATTCTTAAAGTCAGCACCTTCCGTCCGTATTTGTTCCCCACCTACCGTCTGTATCAGTCTTGTGGGGTCCTCTCAGTACGCCAACTGTATATCTTGCTGACTATTATGAAACAGCACTCCTGCTGCATTTCTGATACAACTGCCATAGCCCCCAAGCGACGTAAAGATATAAGTTTTCTAAATAAAAAGACATTTAGACGCCAATTCATGAATAGATATTTTCCCTTCCTTGGCCCATACTTATATAAAAAAATCAGCAACAATATTGACATGCGGGGTCTGAATATAAGAGATCTTAAAGAGAGATTGGTAACGTACATTCATAAACTGGACTATACTGAGACTGAACAATTACTTCTTGTACTATCTTAAAGTCTACTCTCAACCTCCTACACACATATACACACACACACACACACACACACACACACACACACACACACACACATACATATTATACACAAGGAGGATACACTCTACAATACTTTAGTTTTATTTTTCTTGTTATGATTTTTATTGTATTTTTTCATATTATTATTAATAAATTTATTCATTGATCCGTTTTATTCACATACAGTGTAATAATTTGTAAGCAAATTCTAAGAAGGAAGAGCGCCGTCGTCTAAAATACAGATATTTAGTTATCTAGTTTAGACGCGGATGATAACTGACTTGTGATTTTGTTAATGTGAATTTGAAAATGTTGTATCCTAGAAATAAGAGTTTATAGTTGAATAAATTATTATTATTATTATTATTATTATTATTCTCTTTATTTGATCATATTAACATATAAATTACATTTTTAAATATAAATATAAAAAATACATTTAAAAATATAAAAAATAGTAGACCACCGACTTCGGGTACAGGGACCAAGAAACCGGTGGTTAGGACTCCAAAGACAGGAACCTCCTCACTATACGTGCCGTGTCAAGGAGGACCGCCTTCTGCATCAGACCCTTGATCCAGCCGTCCAACGTGAGCCTCTTAAGGTGTTGGTCGAGGCTCTTGGCTATCAAACCATGAACAGAAACGACTATCGGAACAATGATCGCCGAGTCGACATTCCACATATCGACAATCTCGTGAGATAAATCCAAATATTTTATTTGTTTTTCTTTTTCAACCTTCACGAGATTCTCGTCATGAGGAACAGCGATATCGATAATCATTGCGCGGCGCTGCGATCGATCTATCATCACAATATCAGGCTTATTGGCGACAATAGTCCTGTCTGTGATAATAGATCGATCCCAATATAATGTAGCACGACCATTCTCGAGAACTGGGTCGGGCACATACCTGTAGTATGGCACCTCCAAATTTACAAGTTGGTATTTAAGGGCAAGTTGCTGATGTACAATCCTGGCTACTTGGTTGTGTCTGTGCAAATATTCACCGTTAGCAAGACGAGAACAACCAGAAATTATATGCCTGATAGATTCCCCGGGTCGGTGACATGCCCGACATATGTCAACCGTACCGTCCTTCAGTATATATTTCCGATAGTTATTCGTCATGATAACTTCGTCCATAATTGCACAAACAAAACCTTCGGTTTCTCCAAAGAGATCACCATACCGTAGCCAGGAAGTCGATGCTTTAAAGTCTATATCGGGCTCGTTCAAAGCCCGATAAAACCGACCATGAAGCTCTTTGCCCTTCCATACCTCCTTGCGATCATCAGTACTAAGTACTACAGGTTTGCGCCAATTCTCTTTAGCCAGAGCGAGTGGAGTGAGTCCGTTATCCACTGCAACTACATTGCGATGCACCCCCATGTCGGTATTAAGAAAATATTCTCTGAGATTGTATATCTCGCGATTATGTAGGGTCTTGATATTTAAAAATCCACGACCCCCAAACTTTCGCGGGATGTACAATCTCATAACCGATGAACGTGGGTGGTGCATTCGGAATGCAGTCAGTAAGGTACGAACTCTCCTGTCAAGGGCATCTAATTCGGTCTGAGTCCATCTAAGTATACCAAAGGAATACATCAGAACCGGCATGACCCAACCGTTGTAGGCTCGCACCTTGTTACCGCCTGATAAAAGACTTTTAAGGACTTTTTTCAGGCGGCCGAAGAAGCGTTCCCGCAACGTTTGCTTCACATCAGATTCTGGTATTCCCAAGGATTGTGAAAAGCCTAGATATTTGTAGGTTTCGGTGGCAGAGAGAGACCTAAGTTTTGTTGAATCTGAAAGTTCTAATCCTTCAGATTCCACAATAACACCTTTCTTTACATACATGACTGCACACTTGTCCAAACCAAATTCCATTTTGATAGAATTACTAAAGTTTTCAGTAACCTTTAGTAACTCCATCAATTGTAATTTAGTGGGAGCCAGTAGTTTCAAATCATCCATGTAAAGCAGGTGTGATATAACCCGGTTACCTCTCTGCAACCTATAGCCTAACCCTGAACCCTCTAAGAGAGTGCTAAGAGGGTTCAAAGCCAGACAAAACCACAAGGGACTCAGACTGTCACCTTGAAAGATACCCCTCTCGATCTTTACAAATACGTCGCTTACCGCAGTTCGGCGACATCCAGGATAGCAGAGAACTGTCCTCCATTGCCCCATACATGACTTCAAGAAGTTGCACAGAGTTGTATCAATTTTATACAACTCCAGCACCCTCAAAAGCCATGAATGGGGAACCGAGTCGTAAGCCTTCTTATAATCTATCCAACATGTCGCCAAACCCTTACGATTACGACGTACTTGTTGGCTAATGGTCATATCAACGATAAGGAGCTCTTTAGTGCCACGGGTCCCACTTCTACATCCATTCTGAGAAACGGAAAGTATCGAATTATTATTTACATGTGTAGTAATTTTGAGTCTCAGAATAGATGTAAGAAGTTTATATAAAGTTGGTAAACATGTAATGGGCCTAAAGTTTTTGGGATCTATGGCACTACCAGATTTATGGAGTAAATGGGTTATACCAGTTGTTAAAAATTGTGGTAATGAACCAGAATCCAATGCTGCCTGGAATTGAGATGCCAAACACCCATGCGAGCTTCGGAACCACTTAAGCCAAAAGTTGTGCAGACCGTCCGGACCAGGTGATTTCCAATTTGGCAATGAACGGACTGCACAACTTACATCATCTTTGTCAATGATGATTGGTTCCATAGTTGTTACAGACTCACATGAGTGTCTGACATCTCGCATCCAGTCACCATCTGTATGGGTAACAGGCACCGACCAGATGCTACGCCAAAATTCATTTGTGGCATTTTCATCTGGCAAGTACCCATCGCGCTCACATGGATCTGGTTCTTCCCATTTCCGGTACACCCACTTCTCATTTCTTTGGAACATGCGATTCTGATAATACCGATTTCCGCGTTTTTTGTACCGTCTTATCCTATTTGCCCATGCATACACTTTTTGCTTCAAGAAGTCTATGCGCTCTGTGACACTAGACAAGTACTGTTGAGGACTGATGGTAGTCCCCAAGAATGCCTGTTTCACAAAGCGCATGACTCTCGGACGCGTATTACCAGCCTGGAAAGCAGTTAGTTTACCGATGAGTGTCCTAGTCTCAGTAATACGACGTTCTATTCTATACTGCCAAGCTGGCAAAGTATTTTTGGGTCGAGTAGCAATTCTGTCTTCAGCAAATTTAATACCAGCTACTCGACAAACTGCAATAGCCGCACAGTAAAGAATAGAATGTGTATCACTAAGATCTTCGCTATTATCAAAATAATCTGATAATAACGAATTCAGGGCACTCACCAGTGCTAAATTTCGTTTATGAATGGGCAAACGGGGTAACCGGGGTCTGTTATGATAATCAACATACCGGTATTTCTGAACCGCATCCTCCAAAGCGCTCCTTATTCTATCATTATATTGGGTACTTACGGATATAACTTCACTCTCCTCTTGTTCATCAACATTATTATTATGTGGTAGAATTGGTGTACTATTCGCTCCCAAATACAGAGCATGTGACGAAGAAGGGATAGCCAAGGTATTCCGTACGTCCGAGCGTATCCTCTCAAGTACGGCCTCATCTAGCAGATGGCATCGCTGTATAGCCCGCACTTGATCCGACAATCGTTGCGCTGATACGTTGACGGCCGGCTCAAGCTCCTGAAACAGAGAGACTAGTCGAACACGGTACGCAGTAAGGTTTGTTCCCAACTCTGTAGCCCGAAAATATGCCCGCATGACGTTCTCATTTATTGTATGTGACCATTTCATGCGGTGCACACCACCACCGGTAGCGGGGACCCTTTTCGAGGTCAGTGGTCCTCGGGATCCCAAGCTGTCTGGTGGCCGGGTTCTCTTCTGCCGACGTACAGGTGTTGGCGACGTCGGCGGAGAGAAAAACTCGTCGCTCGAAGTAGAGCTCGACGCCTGTGCACTATTCGGAACTTCTATGATTTTTTCCATTGACGGCACGGCGGAGCGGAGCGACGAGTCCGGGGATGATCGTTGTGCTCTGCTTCTAGCTCTGGTTAACATCTTTGAGAATTTCTCATTTTATCGATATTTATTTATTATTATTAACTTGCTCTTAAACGAGAAAAAAACTAAATGTATTCGATTTTTTACACCTAATGTTAAGCAGGTAAAAACTAATGTTCTGATAAATGGAAAGGAGTTGGATCTTGTGGACACCACTAAGTTTTTGGGTATAACTCTAGATTCTAAATTGCAGTGGGGCCCACACATTGATGGCTTGTCGAATAGACTCAGTTCTGCAGCATACGCGGTTTATAAAATTCGCCAATTAACTGATGTAGACACCGCAAGACTGGTGTATTTTAGCTATTTTCATAGTGTAATGTCATACGGTATTTTGTTGTGGGGAAATGCTGCTGACATTCAAAGTATCTTTGTGTTGCAAAAGAGAGCTATTCGCGCAATTTATAATCTCAGTTATAGGCAGTCACTGAGGGATAAGTTTAAAGAAATTGGAATTATGACAGTCGCATCTCAATATGTATATGAAAATGTAGTGTATGTTAAGAAAAATATACATTCATTCACAAAGTTTAGCGACATTCATAATATAAACACTAGAAATAAAGATAAACTCGTGTTGCCAACGACTAGACTACAAAAAGTAAGCAAGTCTTTTCGATGTCAGGGTGTGAGATTCTACAATAAGATTCCAAGCAAATTTCATGAATTAAGTATTAACAAATTTAAGTCCTTGGTTAAACAGAAACTGTGTGATAAAGCTTACTACACAGTTACTGATTTTTTAAATGATAAATTTGCTTGGGAGTGATGCTGCTCGCTCCCACAAGTGATGAACATTTAAATTTTGTTCTAATTTGTATTTCATTTATTCTAATTTGTTTAGTTTTTCGTTGAAATTGAATTGTATAGTATTTTTTATTTATTTTTTGTTTTTGTTTTTTGTGTAAGTTTGTAAATGTGAGTATAGTGTAGGCTTGTAATGTTAGTTTATATTTTAGTAATTTTCTGGTGGTTTTGAGTGTTTCCACGGCCTACTCAAGTGTCCTGCTGGCGGCAGTGTCGTGGTCCGGGTTGTGGATCCTGACTACATCGGTTAGGCTACACGATGGCTGGGGCCCGTGTGCCGTCTGTATGGACAGGTCGACTCAAAACTATGGTTCTTTCTTCAAAAGGCCAACCCAGACCCTATACTGCACTCACATAGCTCTCTTTAATATTGTACACGGACTTAAAAAAAAAAAGAAAAAAAGACACCTCTGTGGTTTGTTTCGGCGTTTCTTCCCAGAGTGAGTCGTAGGAAATGCCGGCGCCTTCTAGCTATAAGTCCGACTTGTAAAAATGTCTGAAAAGATTTACTTACAGAAATAAATATCATTTATCATTTACCAACACTGGCAAGAATGCTGTCATTATTAGGATGGTCTTCTGTGTGAGGGTAGTGTCCCGGTCGAGCTGAGCTGAGCCATTCGTGCTGAAATCATCGTGGCTCTACTATCTTGAAAAAAGGAAAAAACTTGGATTTCGGTGCTGCCGTTGGATCACTCGTAGAACCCGCCATTTTAACACCCCGGTTTTTCAACAAGAACTTTGTTTCCTAAAACCAAGAATTTATATGAAGAGGATTCCAATTTTTGTTGTTATATTAACTTCCGGCCCGGACCTAATTAAGAGAAAAGTTTGGCAATTATTAATGAAAATTGATATCTTATAAATGTCCACCACGATGTTGATTCTTTCATAAAAGTTTTTAATCACTTTTTGGCAATACGGATTTTGAGTTTTAAGGCTGCAATCGCTTCGATTGACTCCGTATAGACTCTGTCTTTAACATAGCCCCACGAAAAATAATCCAGTGTTGTTAAATCACATGATCTGGCTATCCACTAAACCGCTGAATGTCGTGAAATTATCGGGAAATTTCGTTTGCAATAAACCCGTTACATCGAAGCATAACTCTGCATGATATTCCACGTCAAGGTGTGATTAAGGTAGTAAATAAAAAACACGAGTATCTTATAACCTTATATTTTAAGTGCACACAGAAATAACTGCCGACTATAACATCTAGTAAGACATTTGACGCGATATATTGTTATTAACACTGACATTTAAACATTCAAATTATTATTAAAAAACAGTAGATTTAATTAGTAAATTAATTTACCTGAATTATTAATTGTAACATCTTAAAATACAGTTTGAATTGTATTTGAATATCAGTTTAATGTATTTTTATACACTTTGAAATGGTAAGTACAAATGATTTTATAATAGCCACTTTCGCGGCTTAGTATTTCAACAAAATGTATAATTCATTATAAATTGTCAAAGAATACATAGTCTTTATTTATATATAATAAAAATAACAATAAGTAGGTACATCATCGTCAGCCCGTTGCAGTTCACTGCCGGGTATAGACAGAGGCCTGGAAAGTACCTATTTATTATACCTGAGAGAGAGCTCCCAGGTAAAATAAATACTTTCCAGGGACTTCCTTTAGAGGGTACACCTGCCTCCTTAGACAAGTCGCAACACGTTTTTCGTTTTCTATTCTATTCTCTATTCAATTTCAGCCAATGAAACAAGAGAATACTCTTGTTTCATTGGCTAATGTCACTCAGTCAGGTGATCAAAACAAAATATTAGCCAATCAAACAACAGAATAGTGAAATAAAATGGAATATAGAGAAAACGATAAAAGGTTGCAAATTAGCTAGGGGGACTGGTTGGTGGTTTCAGGGAGATTTCCACACAGAAAAAAAAGAAAAGGTTTAATAAATTACTAGGTGCTAAAGTGGCTTATGACCAGCATTGGACAGCAAAAGACTGTTTAAGATAATGATTCATTTTATAAATCCTAAAAATGAAACAAATAAGTACTTTCAAACAAAACGATCAGTTTTAATAACAAAATATAACACATAATATTAAAAATACTTGAATCGACAGGTCATTTCGTCTCTTTCACTTCTATTTAGTGCGACAAGGACCGCACGATCTGAATTAATTTATTCCGACGGATTGATTGTACTAGGAACTACAATTATATTGTTGTTATACTATTCTGCCTACCCTTATTGTGCGCAGCTTGAATATAAGTGTTAAATAGGTACAAGCCGTCCGTAAGAGTCTCTATAACTATAGGAATGTTTATAAGGCGAACAGTGAAGGCATTATTATAAATACTTTCTAAGTGAATTATTAATATTTTAAGTACAACTTGTTAAATTTGAAATTTATACCTATACAAAACCATTTTAGTTACTAAATTGAACAAGAAAATGAGTAAAAATCAACAAAATTTTGCAAAAATGGTAACATAATAATCACAATTTGTAAAGTAATATTCAACTTGTAATGTAATGTTAAGTACATAAATGTAATGTTTTACTTTTCGTTCACACTCAAATCAGAATGATTAAAAGTGTACATTTAAATCCATAATCTACTGTGTTTCACTCTGCACAACTAAATACATATAAATTAAAACAAAACAAAAAGGAGAAAAAGGATTGCCAACCTTAAAAAAAAGACAAAATAAAAAATAGTGGCCTATTTCTCAGAGGATCCTATTCGGCTTAACTAGCTATTGTTAATTTTTATCTCTTGTTTGTTGCCTGAAAGAGATTGCTTTTAGCAAAAGGCATTACACTTATAGGTATAGTATGCCTAAACTTCCTTTTAAAGGAGAGGTTTATGCCCAGCAGTGGACTAATAAAAGCTTTTAATAGTGATTGTAGATATGTGTTGGTAATATTCAACTATAATATTGTAATTGATGTACAATAAAGTATATTCTATTCTATCCTTTGGAAGGAAAATGTTTAGAACGCGATGTAGAATCATTTAGAGGTTACTTGATAGTTCCTCTTATTTTCAGTAGATGGCACTGATTTAAAAAAAAACTGTTAATAAGTTGGTTACAAATGTGACAATCCTTTTTCTCATAATAGTTTTTAGGAATACATGTTCATTAAAATCTAAAATATAAATAAATAAACTTAGTTCAAAGCATTAAAATCTAATTTACAAACACAAACCACTGGTTGTTAAAAATATAAAATAAATAAAAATAAGTTAACATTTATTGTAAATTATAAAGCATGGTTTGAAGATTCATTTAAACTTTTACTACACTAAGAGGAGACCGTAGCCAAGCAGTGGGACATGATTAAAGTAACGGAAAGCTTTAGAAGCTAAGAGTATTGGTCACCAGACTCATGTGAGTACAGGCAATTCAGAATGGTGACACATATACTATGGGTAATGAATTCAGACGTACATAGAAACGAGGACCTTAAGGATTTCCTGTGCCGATTCCAAGTGGGGTCTGCCTAGAGCACTGGGGGAACGTCTGTCTCTCTCGCTCTCGTAGTTATGATACACTGGGGGATCGTCTGTCTCTCTTGCTCTCGTAGTTATGATACCACAGGGGTATCGTCTGTCTCTGTCGCTCTCGTAGTTATGATACACTGGGGGATCGTCTGTCTCTGTTGCTCTTGTAATTATGATATACTGGGGGATCGTCTGTCTCTCATACTCTCGTAGTTATGATACACTGGAGGAACGTCCGTCTCTCTCGCACTCGTAGTTATGATACACTGGAGGATCGTCTGTCTCTGTTGCTCTTGTAATTATGATATACTGGGGGATCGTCTGTCTCTCATACTCTCGTAGTTATGATACACTGGAGGAACGTCCGTCTCTCTCGCTTTCGTAGTTATGATACACTGGAGGATCGTCTGTCTCTGTTGCTCTTGTAATTATGATATACTGGGGGATCGTCTGTCTCTCATACTCTCGTAGTTATAATACACTGGAGGAACGTCCGTCTCTCTCGCACTCGTAGTTATGATACACTGGAGGATCGTCTGTCTCTGTTGCTCTTGTAATTATGATATACTGGGGGATCGTCTGTCTCTCATACTCTCGTAGTTATGATACACTGGAGGATCGTCTGTCTCTCATACTCTCGTAGTTATGATACACTGGGGGATCGTCTGTCTCTGTTGCTCTTGTAATTATGATATACTGGGGGATCGTCTGTCTCTCATACTCTCGTAGTTATGATACACTGGGGGATCGTCTGTCTCTCATACTCTCGTAGTTATGATACACTGGGGGATCGTCTGTCTCTGTTGCTCTTGTAATTATGATATACTGGGGGATCGTCTGTCTCTCATACTCTCGTAGTTATGATACACTGGGGGATCGTCTGTCTCTGTTGCTCTTGTAATTATGATATACTGGGGGATCGTCTGTCTCTCATACTCTCGTAGTTATGATACACTGGAGGATCGTCTGTCTCTCATACTCTCGTAGTTATGATACACTGGGGGATCGTCTGTCTCTGTTGCTCTTGTAATTATGATATACTGGGGGATCGTCTGTCTCTCATACTCTCGTAGTTATGATACACTGGAGGAACGTCCGTCTCTCTCGCACTCGTAGTTATGATACACTGGGGGATGGTCCGTCTCTCTCACTCGCGTAGTTTTGATACACTGGGGATCTTCTTTGCAATGCGTAAATGAGTGACAGCTGCCGCAATGCGACTGCCACGCCTCCTAGCAGCCATTTTGGTTGCAGAGAGTATGTCTTCAGAGCGCCCATAACAACTGTGCTTCTATGTACGTCTGAATTCATTGCTATAGTGGCTCAGTGAGATGCCTCCGAATCATTGGGCCTCCGATCCTTTACAGATATACAGATACAATTCCTATTTAATTGTCATTTGTATGTAATTATTGTAAAAACACATAAAATGTCATGATTTATGAGATTTTAAATGTTTAAGAGCTAACGAATATAAAGATATATAGTTTTTAAAGTCAGAATTTTAAACTATACCCATTCACCTAGTCAAGCTTAAATTTGTGGTGACGGATTGGGAATACCATCACCACCACCACCCCTATTTATCCCATGGGTATCGTTAGTGACGGCTATGAGAGAAAACTACAAAGAGAAGGAAATCTTGAAACGAACCCTATAAGTTATTGGTATAGTAGACCAAAACCTTTTTTTTTTAAGAAAGGCCTAAGGCCAATAGTGGGCTAAAAAAAGCTGTTGCGTTTCAAAAACTTTTGAAAACTACATTTCATAGAGTAATAGCGTGCTAACACAACCACAAACAGATATACTAAACACTATTTTATACAAGATGTATCTCCAGTAAAGGCAATTAGTAAAGTCATGACTTTAGACCATCGTTCCCGACTATTTACCAAAAGAAAAAAGAACACTCAGACTCAGAACAACAATTTGTGGATCAGTGATGTCCCATGTAGGGTTTGAACTCACTAAACACAACTCACTAAACACAGCGTATTAGAAGCTGCGTTGCGACCATTTAAACCACTAGGCCAACCGTGCAGTTACAAAATTACCAATCCTCTGACCAGTGCTGGTATGTAAAGTCGGATTTTCAATTTTTGAAGTGAAACTTCTTTAGAATCGTTGTGATTTCAAACCGGATGCAACGGAAAAACGACAGGTAAGAGACAGAAATACAAAATTAGTGAGCCAGAGCGAGATAGCAAATGTCGGTGTGTATTTATATTGCACACTGTATTTTAGCCGGACGGTTTTAGGAAGGTTATTCAGATCGATGACCTAAAGTCCTAGGTTTCCTAATTGTCTTTGCTGGAGACACTCCTTATTAACACATATATTGTTATATTAACTATTTAATATTTGTACTTTGTCAATAAGCTTATCATTTTGCCACCTACGCTAGTAAATTTTATTTTTATGCCATTATTCTAATTATAAGTAATTTAAATATGTCGGACATCTGACACACAACGCCATCTAGTCCCAAACTAAGCAGAGCTTGTATTATGGGTAACTAGACAACTGATATAAATACATGAATTATTTTTTTTTTGTAAATACATACATATTATACATAGAAAACACCCAAACTCCGAAACAAATATTTGCAGAACATACAAACATTTAGTGCGAACCCGAGACCTCGAACAGTAGTGGCATACGCTACTACTTCGCCACCGAGGCAATCGAAATAAAAATTCTACCGCCTACTAATAATATAAATGCAAAAGTTTGTGAGGATGTATGAATGTTTGTTACTGTTTTACTCAAGAACTAGTGAATGGATTGAGAGGCACTTGTGTCTCCTTGAGAGTGACCTACGATCGTCGCTTACCATAAAATACCTACAGAATAATGTCTATTATGCTATTACAATCACAACTATTTAGTAATTAGTAACTTCATCTTAATGGAGCATCCATTAATTACGTTAACTATTTTCTTTTTAATTTTCAATTCCTTTTTCCTTTTGTAAGAATTGTAATTATTAAAAATAAATATTTACGATAGCTTCGATTATATCAACGCCTTTAAAATGAGATTTTATAACATTTTATTAGACCCCTTTGTCGCGAGGTATGAAGAGACGTAATTAATGGATGACACCTAACAAAAAAAAAACACTTGGACTAATTCTAAACTCACTAGTAATATAGTACTGCTCGGATCTGAAACCATGAGATAAAAGATACTTCCAGTGGCAAGAACGACAGAGATAGAAGATAAATGTTATTGAAATTATATTTCTATTGATGCCGAGCAATAATATTGATTTTTTTTTAAATAACAGGAACATATAATAATTAATAATTGTAATATTAAGTACAACAAAAGTCTTATTATATTAATGATACATTTTGTATTTCAATCTGCTGAAATATTGAAAGATTATTACGAAGAGCAAAGTTAAATACATTCTTTAGGGTAGACCACCATCATCAATAATCAACAACCCATAATGTCCCACTGCTGGGCTCAGGTCTCCTCTCAAGAGAGGTTTAAGGCCATACATTCCCAAGCTGGCTGAGTGCGGGTTGGGGACTGGCAAGACACGTTGTGGCTACGAATTATTGTCGGTGGATTTTTTAAGCCGCCTGAACTAAGCTTCACGATTGTTATCTAATGAT
The DNA here is from genome assembly GCA_932526445.1 of Phragmatobia fuliginosa. NCBI lineage: Eukaryota > Metazoa > Arthropoda > Insecta > Lepidoptera > Erebidae > Phragmatobia > Phragmatobia fuliginosa. Next base: position 1,421,395 of record OW052078.1, on the reverse strand, counting down.
TAAAATCGGGACTGACAACGTGACCTCTGAATCAAGGAAACGCTTATAACATATGCCACAATCATCATCATCAACAGCCTTTAACAGTCCACTGCTGGACATAGGCCTCTCCTTTGAAAGGAAGTTTTGGCCTACTATACCACGCTGGCCAGACGGGTTGGTAAAGGGTTTGTTTCAAGTTTTCCTTCTCTTGGCAGGATGTTAGCTGCTTATTTTGTTCCTTTAGTCGCCTCTTACGACACCCATGGAATGAATAGGGGTGGTGACACTTTGTATTCTTAATCCGTCACCACACGGGCATATGCCACAAACGGTCATCCATCTAGGTACTTTGGGATAGATCCTACGTTGAAAATAATATTTCACTGGGATCAGTAAATCTAATATCATAAGGATGAATACCACTGAATTGCTAGCATAAGAAACACTATCACAATCTTCAAACGAAATTAAATCGTGTGCCTAGTCATTTAAGTCTATATTACCAAGTCGTACGTCGGATCGTCCGTATCTTTGAATTGTCGGAAAAGCTCTGTAATCCCCCCCCCCACCCTTCATCATAGGTAGGTGGCCCGAGGTACGTCGAAGTTCCAGGGATTTCTTTTTAGGGGTCAAACTGGTTTCCCGGCTATTAATACCTTAGGCGGGGTGTGGATTTCATCAGTTCGAGTTCGACATAACCAACAACTGGAGGATTATTCAGTGGTCATTTTTTTATTCAAAGCATAAATACACCTATGGTTTTCAGGCGTCAATGAATAGTTGTATCCCTAAAACCTTCTAAGGAGAGGCTGATGCTTGATGATGATGAATCACCTACCCTCAAGAAACCAGTCTACCCTCAAATCCAAAAAAAATGTTTAATAAATTATCAGCAAATTGAAATACAAATGTATCTTGAGGTGCAATAAATAAATAAATAGGGTGTTATTTTACTAAACGGTGTTGGGTGTGGCGTCATCTTCCATGGCGTTCTTCAGCTCCATGGCCAGCTTATAGCCCAGCTCTGGTCGACGGTCACGACCTTCCACCATAGACAATACCTGTAAGGTTATTAGTTATTAAGTTTTGACATGATAGTCGTGTTACCTGGTCTCAGTATATATATATTCCTTTAACTACCGACGTGGATTTTTTGTCACGCTAGTACCGACGTAGGGCCTGAGAGGCCGCAAGTATAACATTGAATAGTGTGGAAAATATGTAAACTAAGTATCAAATTATAGTTTTTATTGTTAATTTGGGATGTTATAGCTAAAAAAAAGATAAAAATAATCTTCAACTTTACTTAACTTAGTAATTATATACCTTAACTCCTTTGGCTATGTTTTTTAACTAATATATGACTACCAGACAAAATTTTGATTTCAAAAAAAAATTCACAACTTAGTAACTACAAAAAGTACTTTTCCTTATACTTTAGGTTTAAATCTACTAGAAAAATAATAAACAGCATTTAGAAAGCTTCAAATAAAAAAAATGTCCAAGAACAAAGTTACACACAATCAGGGCATGTTTGCTTAGCGCACTGTGATATTTGGATTTTCTATATAGCTATAGGTGAACAAGATGCACATATTTTTCTTGTTTTTTCTTCATTGGCTTAACCTTGAACTGTATCTGGCATATCAGAACCGAGTATTCTTGCCAAGCTCATACGAAACTATCGAGACAAATGTAGGTTGACTACCCTTCTCTGCGTAATCGTATGCTCCAATAATAATCGTTATAAATACACTATCAGTCTTTTGTTTCATATGCACATCATATAATATAACATATAATAATATAATATAACATATAATATAATATAACATATTGACTGAACTTATGACAAAAATTCTATAATATACTATACATACAATATACCAAAAAAAACTAAAAAAAATAAAAAAAAATTTGGAAAGACGTGAATTATTTATAGATAAACACAGTTTACCTTTTAACGTACCAGCTACATCAATTTTCTTTTGAGATTTCTGTTACAAGGCACTTTACGTTGCCCGTATCATAAACAAAAAAGTCACGTAACTACCGACGTTGGGCCTATGAGGCCGCGTCGGAATTTCAAGTTGAAATAACTTACTAAAATTATGTTCGCCGGCACTTCTACCACATTCAATGGCGTCGGTGCAACTAAACTTGCAGCTACTGAAGAGTACAGAGGTCTCCTACCCGGGGAAGGGATAAATCTAACAAAGTGTCAACCTGCCGCGGCCTCACAGGCCCCACGTCGGTAGTTAAAGGATATTAGACCAGAGATTGAGAGATACTAGGCCTTACTGGGGAGAAGCCAATGTCACTACTACCCTCAACCGAAGACTAACCTAAAAGACAGTATTTTTGTTGTTGTATTTCGTTGGTGTGCGTGAGACCGGAGACCCAACTGAATCAGAATAGGCCGCGGTAGTGTGGGTCACTATATGGCATTGTCTGTACTCACAGTGAGGATATGGTGACCCCTACTCTTGGATTCTACTCATGCTTTCCATCAGGCTAGAAGAGACAGTTTTATCAACGCCTCAAGAGGATAATGTCTCATCAAGTTGTATACACCTATAATTAATCGAGTGAGAGATTTTCATATCGCGATACAAGATTAATAATTACTATGTAGTTCCTCATGTCTTCGTTAGATGGCGCTAAGGTATGTTTTAGTGTAGGCGGAAGTCGCCAAAGTAATATTGAGTGGGTTTTTATTTAGGTTCAGGAACAAATCAGTTATTCCTTCCCCCTCCCCTCGTCAAACTTAACGCAAGAGGGTGAAGCTGAATCTGGTAGACTAAGCCCAGTTATTTACTCACTGTATTATAATTAATATAGGTTAGGAGATGATTTACCTCATCAGAGTTAACAATAACACCACTATTGTTAATGATGGTGGACTTGGTCTTCTCGATGTCGGTCAGGTCTACTCCGCGACTGGCGTCGTCTATCAGGATAGCTCGGTAGCCGATGGCCAACGCATCAGCTATTGTTGCTCCTGGAAATACGATTTGTTAAGTTTTCAGGTATTGGCACTCGGCACATTTGAGGGTAGTCGCAAATTATCAGGTATTGAGGCCCTCCCTAAAATAAGAATAGGCCGAGCCCTCTTCTCCCTGTTTCATTTTATTACACAAGAATCTAAAAGAAGAAATGAATGTACATTAGGTTCGTTTTTAGGGTTCCGTAGCCAAATGGCAAAAAACGGAACCCTTATAGATTCGTCAAGTCTGTCTGTCTGCCTGTCTGTCTGCCTGTCTATCTGTCTGTCTGTCTGTCTGTCTGTCTGTCTGTCCGTCCGTATGTCACAGCCAATTATTTCCGAAACTATAAGAGCTATACTGTTGAAATTTGGTCAGTCGATGTATTCTGTGAACCGCATTAAGATTTTTACATAAAAATAGAAAAAAAACAATACATTTTGGGGGTCCCCATACTTGGAACGAAAACTCAAAATTTTTTTTTTATCAAACCTATACATGTGGGGTATCTATGGATAGGTGTTCAAAAATGATGTTGAGGTTTCTAATATCATTTTTTTCTTAACTGAATAGTTTGAGCGAGAGACACTTCCAAAGTGGGAAAATGTGTGTCCCCCCCCCTCTAACTTCTAAAATAAGAGAGTGATAAAACTAAAAAAAATATATGTTGTACATAACCATGCAAACTACCAACGAAAATTGGTTTGAACGAGATCTAGTCAGTAGTTTTTTTTTAATACGTCATAAATCGTAACACGCAATTTACCTTTTATCCAATCAAAACACTATTATTAAAACATCGATGAAAGTTACAACGAACTACAAGAAATTTTATATGATATTACTTGCTGATACGGAACCCTTCATGGGCGAGTCCGACTCGCACTTGGCCGCTTTTTGATTTTTATTTTCAACGTATTTTTTTTTAGGAATATTTACTATTGTAATCGATTTAATCGATTGGATGAATTCATTTGGTTATGATTACTACTACATAACTTGGAGTATTTTCCTGATCTTATGTAAGAACTGCAAAGATTCCCTTCTACCCCCATTCAAGAAAAAATAGACATGGTTTGGGGAATGGGGTCTCCTACCCCCTAAACAATCTCACATAACAAATGGATGACTCCTATGGCCTACCTAGACCCCTAGATCAAATTAAACACAACCTACAAAGATATATACGAGAAAATGCTCATACATACCCACACACACGTCATACGCCAGCCCACAAATATAGATGTCAGTTGCGTTGCGCAAGCGCAGCTGTGAGCTCAAACTAGTGTCTGTCAACTTCTTGTTGTCCCAGAACACGGAGTAAGAGTCCACTTCGGGATTCGTACCCTTGTATATCTTTACTGCACCCTCCATTACCTGGAAACGGAAGAAAACTGTTGGTTCAGGTATAGATTAGGAAATGTGTGTGTATTCCTAGCCGATTTCGGCCATGGAGACTAGCCAACTGTCAGGAGATATCACAGTGCACGTGGTCAGGAGACATAATAGTCCACGTGTGTGTACACAAATAGAGGTGCAATCTCTGTCCCCTCACACTCGTAACACAATGGGACGACCAGGGAAAATGCGTGCAGTGGTTTAACGTGATCTCGAGCGACGAGGTTCCCCAACTCCCAAACTCTGCATGTTTATTTGCAGAAAAAAAACTTAATAGTACTGTTTAGAACAACATGGAAATCTAACCCAAAACATCTTATTGGGCATTCGCATACGCTTGACGCTAGGCCAAGATTTTTGGCAAATATATAAAACTAACAATACGCAATCGAATTTACGTACAAAGGTTAAAAGTTTCAAAAAATAGGAATATGCAGACAATATTTTAATTTTATTTACATAATTCATTTAAACAGTCATTGTGTGAATTCAAATTGTCAATGTCAAATACGTAATAGTCATGTTTGTTTACTGACTGAAAATTGCCTGTAGGGATAGTCCATAAACTTAAAGTCGCTCAACATGCCATAGAAAGAGCCACTCAGAGTCTCTAAAACGCAAAATCAGGAATGTAGTGATCCGTCAGAGAACCAATAGGTAGTAAGTAGAGCCACGTTGATTTCAGAACGAATAGGCCGGGTCCACCAGGGCTACTACCCTCACACAGAAGAGCATCCTAATAATGACAGCATTCTTGTGAGTGTGAGACCGGAGGCCCTCAACAAAATAACCGACATAGCTTCGAAAGGTTGAAGTGGCAATGGGCTGGTCATATTTGTTGCAGAACTGAAGGTTCTGGAGTGGAGTCTGCGTCTTGGGCAATATAGTGTGAGGCGCACTCTAGCTAGCCCCCTTAGCCCCCATTTCTCTATTTTCAGGTTTAATTGGCTAATTTTTTTTTGATCACGTGACTAAGTGACATTAGCCAATGAAACAAGAGAATGGGGCTGGTGGTGGGAGGACTTACGTAAGATGGCCGGCGGCGACTGATGCTCTGGGGTGTGCCTTGAGAGAGGCCTATGTCCAGCAGTGGACTGCAACGTGCTGATGATGATGTTTGTTTACTTATAACTATATAAATTATACTGGTATTTACCCGTGGTGTGGTCTAGCAGACCAAAACTACTTTTCTAAGAAGCTGTTAATATACAAGTATATGAGTTGTATAGCTTCCTGACCTTCAAGTCTTTGTGCAGCTCAGCGCCCCAGGTATCCTGGACGCAGTGTCTCGGCCAGAGCCTCTGCTTCATCAGCGGTGGACCGGCGAAGACCACTGTGTCGTACGCCTGGGCTTTGTCTGCTGACACCTGGGGAAGGAAAGATAATTAGAAGACCTCAGCAGTGTTGAGAGCAGCGTTTTAGAGTTAATGGCCTGGCTGACAACTCATTAATGGCCTAGGCATCTCATTAATTAACCTAAAAATTAATTGGTCCGCATCATCCACAGCACCTAGGGCGAACTTTCAGGATGGTTTTAGTTGAATCATCACAGACTCCTGACTCTTCCTCAAGGACGAGGACCAGGGCACGATCATTTTTATATGTACCCATGCATATTTTACCCTCCTCGATCTGCCTCGCGGTTATTATTTAATAACCGCAGATAACACCGCGGGGCGAAGTTAGTCTAAAATATATCATCAGCTATTTACCTATGAAAGTCGTGTCGAAATCGGTCAAGCCATAACAGAGATTAGACCGAAACAAATAACGAAAATTGAAAAAAAAAGGTTACCATATTTACTTTCATATATGCATTCAGTGAAAATTTTAGTGACTTTAACAATAAATTAACAACAATTTCATATTACAGACAATTAAATTATAAGTACATATTTTGTCAACAAAACAATAACTTGAAGTATCGTGATTAAGCATAAAATATAAGGATTTTAATCAGGCGATGTGCTTTAAACGATTGAATACCCTTCACGCAAGACACAAATTAGCGTAGGGTTGGTAAGACTCAGTAGCGATACGGCACGGTTACAGGAAATGAGTTTGTGCATTAATTTAACTAATGCACGAAATCATTTCCAAGGATTTTGCACAAAGAGTGGTTCTATTGCTATACAATCACTTTTAGCCAACATATATTTCTTGCGATGTAACATTATTTTTTGGGTTAGTCTAGGGTGTACATTTTTTTTTATTTAATGGCCTACCAAAGTGAGAACACTCTGCCTGATTGAAAGAATGATTTGAATCCAGGAGGGTTAACCAGCCTATCTGCAAATGTGGCGATGCTCACCCACACTATGGCGGCCTAGTGAGATGCTTTTCCTAGAGAGAGGCGGGATCATAGTATGAGGGAAACACGTGACCTGGTAGTGAGTTCTTGGTTTTGACTGCTCGGCATAGGAAGGAAGAGCGGAAACGCGTAGTGCTAGAGTTCGCTTATTTCGACAAGTCTTAGACGGAAACATGACAAATCAAATCTATTTATTTAAGAAATTAATAATTTTATTTAAAAGTTACTTTTAAAGTCAAACTATCAATATATATAAAGCTGTTCCGTTACTGTCTGACTGACAGACAACGCACAGACGAAACTACAAGGGCGCAGGAAGCTGAAATTTGAATGTGTGTTCCTTGAAGAACGTCCCTAAGGGGGTTATAAAGGCAATTGAAGTCATACATCAGAATAACACACAGGCGAAGCCGCGGGTAAAAGTTAATCTTGAATAAAACTACAAAGACGGTTCTTCGACAGCCCTAGCGAGGTCAAGTTCGAGAGGATGTCCTCAAAAAGTTCGCGACGTTACATTTTTATGGCAAAAATTTATGACAAGAGGGAATTGTGTCACGAAGGCGTGCTTCGAGATATTGCCCAAAAGTACGGTGTTTTTACTCGATCATGTCAAAATGAGAGTTATGGTTTTGAAGTATATGTATGTATCTATATTTCCCTCTCTTGTCAAAGTCCATGGGGTGATGAAAAAGAATACAGAGTGAACACTCCTGCTCATCCCGTGGGTGTCGTAAAAGGCGAATAATGTTTTCACCAACTACACTTAAATCGTCTCCTTACTAGTAGACCCTAACTTAGGTAGCCCCTAAATGGTAAGAGATATCTTAGTACTTAGATGTGCTCTAAACATTGGTGAAAACGAAAAGATCGGATGTAAGGAGCGGGACTGCGAGAGGTTTAGACACTCCCTGTCCAGCAAGCCCGAGAACGGGCTAGGTACCGCAGGCGATTCAGGCGCCGGAGATCGCAAAATGATCTCCATCCTCCATAATCGCAGGCCTGGGGGTGACAGGTGAGGCCATCTGTAACCCTAACTAATTTATGTTATATTTATATTTAAGCAGGCCGGCATGGCAACGCGAGGGCTACAAAACGCGCACGCCTCTTTTTTAGCAGAGGGGAAACATCGGGGTTTCCGCAATAGGGGGCCGCCTACGAGGTACGCCGGGGTTCCAGGATTTTCCTTCCGAGGGTACACCTTGCTCCCCGACTTCTAGTGCCCGAGAAGACGTGCGGTTTTTGGTCAGTTCGAGTCTGACATAGCCACCGCCATGTGGTATCCGGGGGAATTCCGCACGGAAAAAACGGGACGTTGGAAGGATAAAATAAAGATAACAGTGCTAATAGGGGAAAGAAAAACTTAAAACCATCTCTATACCAACCCGTCTGGTCATTGTGATGTTATGACAAAAGCTCCTTGCTAAAGAAGCGTTAATAACCAAAAATGATAGGAAAACAATCACCGAAATTAAGGAACGACGGCGCGGTCAGTACTTAAATGGGTGACCGCTTGTGGTATAGTCACCGTAGCCACAGCGTGTCTTGCCTGTCCCCAACCCGCACTCGGCTCGTCTATATCCAGCACACTCTATAACTCTATAGTATAAACGGCTTGATGATTTTGGGAAGTGTTGTTAGATTCGTCTTAATTGTGAGTGTCACTGGGAATGGGACAACTATAAAAATTAAAAGCGCTGATTTGTTAAGTACGGCGTTTTCAAGGAGTCGTATTTTTTGTTCGACAAAAGTAAGTATCAATTCGTATCTGTAAGTTCCAGGAACTGTGGTCCTGGTCTCTTATTGCACGTCACTCTCTCACCTCACCCCTCGAAGCCAGAATTTAGATTGGAATTAAAATTAATTTAACTCTAAAAGAATTTAGATGGGATAATTCAATTTTTTATCGACTTCAAAAAAGGAGGAGGTTCTCAATTCGATTTTTTTTTTGTGCTAATTACCTCAGAACTTTCGATTGGGAGAACCGATTTTGATAGTATATTTTTATTTGAAAGCTGGGACCTTCCATTTGTTCCCATATTAAAGAAACCAGGATCTGATGATAGGATCCTGGAGAAATCGAGGGACCTCCTCAAATATCATAGGCGTACCTGTCGCGAATTGGGTAAGTACTCGGAATAGTTTTTGAAGTCGGATTTATTTTCTTAAAATTGTTAAAAACTCCCAATTTAAGGTTTCATAAATTATTTTTGTACCAAGAACAATAAAAATAACCATTACTGATCGTTTTACTCTTAACTCTTCTAAGGATGAGTCAAACCTTGGAGCTGAATTTGTAAGCTACTCACCGGACTAGAAGGATGAAGTTCCCTCATGTGAACGTTGTCGATGAAGGAAACGTGGTCTGGAGGATGCCAGTCCAAGGAGTAGAACACGCAGTCAAACGGCACGCTCTCCAGGAGTCGGTTGATGGGTTCCACCACCTGAAAGAGAACGAAGAATTTAATTTTTTACCGACTACGGCGAATCTACTGTAGCGCCTAAAGTAAGACCGAAACTTCCTTACTAAGGAAATCCCTATGTCCAACAATATAATTTAAAGAGTCATTACGTACCGGTTGAGTTACTTATTGTTCTATAATAGACTAGTAGATAATAGTCTGTTGGTTTGGCATTGAACTTGCTATAAATAGACTCTATGCTGTGTCTGGCGTAAGTTTTAATACGGTTAAGTAATTCTGTTCAAACGACTACTGAAATTACAAGGCAAGCAACTATAGTGATAGTAGTATGCTGTTACGAAGGTTAGATTTTCACCAAAAAAGTTACGTGTTTATTCAGTTCTTCGATCGTTTTACCGCTTTTAATTGACAAAGGAGATAGGCAACTTCTGGCCCTACAGGCTAGAGTGCGTACATAATCAGCCAAGTGCGTGTCAGGAAACGCATAGAATAGGGTTTTGTAATCACTCATAATAGTACGTCCAATAGATAATTGTTATGTTTACTTATTATTTTTGTACGAAGTTTTCCAAGTGAGCGCACTTACAAGTTAGACTTCTATAACACCTGAAGTAACAAAAAGCTGGAGGGACGGGTATTTTGTACCTCCACCACAAAGGGAGGATCCTCCAACCAGGCGAGGTGATCATGCCTGGCGGGCACTGCCCAACAGTTAATGTTGGAATGTTGTATATATGCTAATCTGCGCGAGAATTCCTCTATCGCGATTCAGGATTGGTAGTTACTCCGTAGAGTTTATCATCTGTTTTCTTTGTGGTTCGGTGTTTCTTCGCTAGATGGCGCTGTTGTATGTTTTCGTTGCGCTGAATGTCGCTACAAAAGTATTCAAGCTGTTATTTTATGCCGTTAAGAGGACGAGTGCACCGGTAACCGATACTTTTTCGTAGAAATCTAACGAAAGTAATGCTCAACAACGGGTATCTGTAAACCCGTTCTATCATACTAGCTGAGCAAATGCATGTGCATACACATCAGGATAGGGATAAACCCAATAGCTATGTCGGTTATAGAGGTAAAAAGTAGCCTGTGTCCTTTCTCAGGCTTTAGACTGAGTACAAACTTTCATTTAAATCGGTGCAACGGTTTTTAAGTTTATCGCGAACAGACAGACAGAAATACGCGGCGGAGGACTTTGTTAACCGACTTCAAAAAAAAGGAGGAGGTTCCCAATTCGTAGGAATCTTTTTTTTATGTATGTTCAGCGATAATTTCGTCATTTATGAACCGATTTAAAAATTATTTTTGCATTGGAATGAGCGTAGCTTACAAGTGGTCCCATCGTCACCATATCGGGATCTGATGATAGGATCCCAAGAAAATCGAGGGAACTCCTCAAATATCATAGGCACAATTGTCACGATTTGGGTTCTCGGAATAAATTTTCTTTGAAGTCGGTTTCTTTTTGTTAAAATTATTTTCCTAATAATCCTAATAGCTAATACAATTTATGATATAGAGACAGTAGAACTATGTTCGACTGAAGAAGTAATCAATAAATGTTTCATAACTTTTAAGCCCATAGTTCGCAAAAGCAATTTGTCTGACAGAAAATTTAAGGCAATTTACAAAAACGATTCAAGTTAACAAGTCTAGGATTAATAACGCTATAAAACTAGTTTATTTATATTGATAGCCTAACCTATAAAAGTGACTTTAGTAAACGACAATACTGTTACAGTGTCGTGATTTAATGGTTCATATAGCAAATTGATAGCATCTATTGTGGCACGCCCATAGCGGCTGTAATGGAACCAAAATTGTGTTGTATATCAAAGCTCTCAGACTATCTGATGGAATTGAGTATAGTCAGGTAGAGTAATTGTCTGAATATGTCTAAACTGGTACATATAATAGCAGTCATAGTAACAGTATATCATCTTCCGAGCCTTTATTCCCAAGTTTATTTGGGGTCGGCTACTAGTTCAACCGGTTTTACCTGAATTTCAGTTTTTCCACGGAGCGACTGGCATTGGATCTCCGCAACCCTAAGGAAGAACTGAAATTCGAAGATTGAACTAGTTGTCAGTATATTTGAGGGCACTGACTTCCCAATAACGATTGCCATAGATGTTTATGACAACCGGGACCGACGGCTTTACGTGCTCTCCGAGGCACGGGTGTGAATCACCACCAAACTTCCAAACTCCGGGGCTGCTATTAGGAATTACCTAAGAAAAACCCAAAAACACTTTTAGGCCCGACCCGGGATTTGAACCCGAGACCTCTTGATAAGCAGTCGCATACGCTAACCACTAGACCAACGAGGCAGTTACATAGTAACAGTATATATAGCCTGTTAAATCTAACAAGGGACAATAATTTGTGTGATCCACAAATTACGGTTCGGTGCGGGAGTATTTTTTTTAAATAAGAAAAGAAATGCAATATATGCTGCCTCGTTTATCTAGTTGTTATGCGACTGCTCCAGCTGCTGCTGCTGACTTCAGAGGTCGCGGAGTTATATCCCGGGTCGCGCTAAAAGTGTTTTTGGGTTTTTCTTATAGAAAACTCTTAATAGTAGCCCGGAGTATGGAAGTTTGGCGGTAATTCACGTTCGTCGAGGCACGAGAGCACGTTAAGTCGTAGGTCCCGGTTATCATGAACATCTATTTCAATCGTTAGTGGGAAGTCAGTACCCTCAGATATACTGAAAACTAGTTCAACCTTCGAATTTCAATTCTCCCTTAGGGTCGTGGAAGCCCGATGCCAGTCGATCTGTGGAATAACTGATATTCAGGTAAAACCGGTTGAACTAGTTGCCGACCTCAAATAATATTTGGAATAAAAGCTAGGACGATTATATTTTTATGAAAATGGTTTCTGTACATCTAAAAACCACTTGTGTATATTGATTAAAAGTGTAGTTAACTTATTCAAATCTAAGTTCGTCTATTTTATTTCACTACTACTTCAGTTCATGAACTGAAGACCTGAATTAGTCCTTCTAAATCTATTGTAATTGGCAATAATTTAAAAATGAAAGAGGTATTTTTGCACAGATTGAAAGAGTCCAAAACCAAAATTATTCTCGTTTTAAGTTAAAATTATTCAACCGTTCGGTTCGTTAAAAGGAATGTATTTATGTACACTATGGTTTGATAACTCCTAAACGCTAGCCAATTCACATAGTAACGATCATATTCAGCGTTGAGCATATTAATTAATCGACGAATGTTTTACATAGTCAATCTATACAATGAAATAAAAAATCTATTATTTATAGTTTCACAAAAGCATTAAATTACTATATAATAATACTTATTGCGGTGAATACCCGCAAAACCTATTGTTGTCGTGTTGCCATTATTAAAATTTGTAATTTTACTATCGAATAAATTCAATTAATCTATATCGTTAACTACCGCTAAAACGAAGATCGATATTAAGTCTGTATACACATTCATTTGACGATTTTAGCAATACATAATATATTATTCGTTGTCTCCTTTTCCTTTCTGTTAATAAAGTATCAAAAAAAAAAAAAAAAAAAAAAAAATCCTCCGTGTGGTGACGGATTAAGAATACAGAGTGTCACCACCTCTATTAATCACACGGGTGTCGTAAAAGGCGACTAAGGGATAAACTACGCAAGGCAACATCGATGCAATGAGAAGGAAAACTATACCAACCCGTCTGGCCAGCGTGTTATAGTAGGCCAAAACCTCCTTTCTAAGGAGAGGCCTATGTCCAGCAGAGGACTGTTAAAGGCTGTTGATGATGATGATGAACCCATAAGGTCCCAGTGCTGGGCTCGAGACTCCTCTCAGAAGAGGGTTAAGGCCATACGTCCTCACGGTAGCCGAGTGCAGGTTAGGGGACTGGCAAGACACGTTGAGGAGAGAGAGATCAGAAATGCATATTAAAGTATATACGGTAACATAAAAAAAAACAATTATTGAAATTTTTGTCTGTCTGTCTTCCGGCTAATCTCTGGAAAGGCTGGACAGATTTTGACGGGACTCTCACTGCAAGCTGATGACACAAGTAGTAACTTTTTAAGCTTCACTCCTCGACGCTACACGCGATTGACAATAAAAAACCCCGGGTAGTAATAGGAACATTTCAAACATGTGTCAACTAAGGGCCACAGCACACAAGCTACTTTTAGCATCGGCGATCGGCGATTTGGCGACTGCATCGATGCTGCATCGCGTTTTAGCGACTTCCTGCGTTCGATCGCGGTATCGGAAACGCGCGTTTTAGCGACTGCTCCGATGCCAAATCGATGCTACCGGCATCCGAATGTGTGCGGAGAGGAGCGTTCAGCTGCTGTGTCGCGCTTCTAAAAAGCGACTCAATCTCCGCGTTTGGCGTTTTTAAGTGTGCGGTGTAGAGCGTTCGGTCGCCGTATTTAGCTTCTAAAAAGCGACTAGTTGCCGATCGCCGATGCTAAAAGTAGCTAGTGTGCTGTGGCCCTAAGTTTTACTATGTAACGTTACTTCAAAATTGCTTCTTAACTTGAGTAATAACGTTTTGTTTGCAGAGACGTTAACTGTATGTGACTAAAGCAGCCAGTATGTTAGTCACCAATTGAAAAGACCTGTCTGTGCTAATTGATTGGTTGTGTACTGTACTACAATGAGATAATAAATATTAGATATTAGAGAGATATAACAATACACATTATTTATAGGAAAATAACATTTTACTGACAATAGTCTCGTGACATGTAATTTACTGGAAGCCACTACATCAATAGAAGGTATATTTTTAAGTATAAAATACAAAGTAGATAGTTTTGATTTGATTTTTAATCGACTTAAAAATAGGAAAAGGTTATCAATTTGACTGTTTTTTTTTTAATGGTTCTTATATTCCCTCAGAACTTTCGATTGGGTTAACCGATTATGATAAATATTTTTTTATTTCAAAGTTTATGCCTTCCATGTGGTCCCATGATAAAGAAACCAGGCTCTGATGATAGGATCCTGGAGAAATCGAGGGAACTCCTCAAGTATCATAGGCACTCGGAATAGTTTTTCTTTCAAGTCGGTTTTTTAACACGCACAATGGTCCAATAATTAGGACTAAGTGCGGAAACCGCCCAGAAAAACTAAGTCGGTTTTTTGTCAAAATTATTATCTTGCCAGAGTCTCGTTCTTCGATCAGCAGACGGCAGGGGGGCCCTAAGTTGTTGGTATGAACGCTATGCACTAACAAATATATTTTACTAGCTTTTACTGCCCCACAATCGGTTAAGCGGTAAAAAGTAGTCATCATTTCCCAAGGTTCCATCTATCTCTATTTTGGTATAGAACCATTGAAATCGGTTAAGCGGTATAAGCGTGAAAACGTTATAGATAGACAGAGTTACTTTCGTATCTATAATATTAGTAGGGATTTAAAGTACACAATAATGCGTGTGATCGGTATCACTACAAGTAAAGTTTTGCGGAAATGTAAATTTTGTTGTGATTGTCTGATAACCTTGGAAGCGATGAGTAATTCATTTGTAACAGATTCGACACAAATGACGTCATTTCATTGTCAGGTATATTTTGGTTACTTATGAAGTAAGGATTTTAGCAGTACTAGAATATGATAAAACTTTTTCTATATGGCAAGCGATGGTTTTAACACAAAATGTAACAAAGTTTTATCTCTTGTTCATTAATGGCCGTTTCACCGACGTTCCCTAAATTTTAAGGGTATCTTAGAGGAAGTTAGGTAATACTATTTGTTTTCACCGACTTTTTGTGGACACCTAAGTGCTTAGATTTCTTTCAAAAATTTAGGTAGATCAGACCTTCGTAACCCTGAGGCTAAACTAAACTCGAAAGATGAACTAGTTGTCAAAATGTTTGAAAGCGTTGACTTCCCAATAACGATTGTCATAGCTGTTTATGACAACCGGGACCGACGGTTAAACGTGCTCGCTGAGGCACTGGCGTGAAACATCGTCAAATTTCCAAAATCCGGGCTGCTATTAATAATTTCTTGAAAGAAAAATTCGTTTTTTTTAACATGACTAGGGAATCGAACACCAAACTTATTGATTGGCAGTCACATACGCTAACCGATAGGCCAATGAGGCAGTATTTCCTTTAAGAACTAAAGTATGAATTACAATAATTACAAAACTTACAACATAAGGAGCATCAATAATCGAAATAAGTATCAACTTTTTTTTTGTTTAGGCTTTTGGGACTTGTTATACCGCTCGTGGTCACGGGTAGTCTACCCGGTATAACCCGTTCGAAACGTCGGAAAGTAGAAGGTATCGTAACCTTTTTCATTTTATCGCGAATAAGTCCCGTATACAGTAAAAGACATGAGTAAGTATTAACTTGCATAACTCGGATAAAGTGAAAATAAAAAGCATGTGTTTCTACTCATCCAAGAGTTTTACCATCCTCATTGTGAGCACAGACAATGCATCATGGCGATCCAAGAGGCTTAGTAGATGCTTCTGAATCATTAGGCCACAGGACTCACACTCACCAACGAAATACGACATCAAGAATGCTGTCATTATTAGGATGGTCTTCTGTGTGAGGGTAGTACTGCCCCGGTCGAGCCGGCCCATTCGTGCTCGTGACTCTACACTTACGCTTGTGGAATGCCAACTTAACTGAGGTTGTACTTCCTGAGATTAGCCCGTTCATACAAACAAATTATTAATCTTATATAAAAAATTCTCGTGTCGCAGTGTTAGTTACCATACTCCTCCGAAACGGCTTGACCGATATTTATGAAATTTTATATGCATGTTCAGTAGGTCTGATGCAGGCACCACACTTCGTTATGCGCTATTGCGGGTTATTCGCGCGCCTACGGCGAAGTGTGGAGAGTATATTCGTTTCGTTCACCACAAAAATGACAATCACACATATTTGCCTTATTTGATGCTTATTTGGCATACCAGTTCGAAGTGTGGATGGCATATTTGTTGTTTGCGCGCATGACTAATATTTAGGCGAATACGGCGTAGACACATAACGAATAGCGCATAACGAAGTGTGGTGCCTGCATGAGAATTAGCCAACATCTATTTTTCATCAGCTAGTTTTAGTATAGATTTTCAAAGCGTATCGTTGAAACTACCATATACAAAACCAAAAGCCGAACTAAAATAAAATTTGAAATCAAAAACTGCAGAAAAACTATTAAACTACCCATCAATTCGTAGCAAAGCTAACTAGATCATAATTGAACTCAACAAGAAAACCTATACCCTATTTACGAAGCAAGAAGTCGGTCAAACGAACAACAAATAGATATTATCCATTGCAGTTAGTTTACCCGCAATAATAACGGCATTATACCAAAAAAGCAATTTTAGAAAAGCGAATTTTCAACCCTTTGATCAGTGGGCGGTGCCTGGCACCACCCAGCTTTGATGGGAGCCATCACCACAATAGGTGCGAAATTCAAGTTGTTTCAAATTAAACTACACAAAGTTATTTTTGGATGTTTTTGACAGGTAATTTATAGCTTTTAAAAGTTGCAATGTAAGTTGGCGTTTCATTTGTGAGTGGATTAAAAGCTTTTTAATTAGAAAAGTAGTGGATTTTAACTTTTTTAAGAGGTTTTGTTGAGGTTGGTGGTTTATAATAGTTTTTTTTTTACGTTTTATTTTTCAAGTGCAAGTTTTATAGCGGTGTTTTTTTTATAACGGCCTACTTAAGTGTCCTGCTGGCGGCAGTGTCGTGTTCCGGGTTGTGGATCCTGACTACATCGGTTAGGCTACACTGTATGGACAGGTCGACTCAAAACTATGGTCCTTTCTTCAAATGGCCAACCCAGACCCCATACTGCACTCAGTGGCGGATTAACCACGTAGCAAGAGTAGCAAATGCTACAGGCCCCGCGCATTTAGGGGCCCCGCGCCTTAACGATTTCGCAAAAAAGTATCTATTTAGATCAAACTTGAAAGGCGTGATGGTGTAGTGGGACACTCGATACAAATGAGTTCCTTAAGAGGTTTAATAATGCTGTACTAAACTCGTTTACATGTTCAAAACAGTCTGCCATAACAGAAAA
Source organism: Phragmatobia fuliginosa (assembly GCA_932526445.1). Lineage (NCBI taxonomy): Eukaryota > Metazoa > Arthropoda > Insecta > Lepidoptera > Erebidae > Phragmatobia > Phragmatobia fuliginosa. The sequence continues at coordinate 1,404,257 of OW052078.1, read as the reverse complement.
ACTGTAAAATTAAAGGTAAAATGTCTTATGCAACAGAAGAACAAATTTAAATGCCAGAATTCGTCCTGTCGTGTTTTGTAGTGCGATACCGGAGGCCCCAACGATGCAGAAGCATGTCACTAGGCCGCCATAATATGCATCACCATGCATGTCATTGGTTGTGTCTCTACAAATATTCACCGTTAGCAAGACGAGAACAACCAGAAATAATATGCCTGATAGATTCCCTAGGTCGGTGACATGCCCGACAGATGTCAATCGTCTTTAATGATATATATCCGATAGTTATTCGTCATGATAACTTCGTCCATAATTGCACAAACAAAACCTTCGGATTCTCCAAAGAGATCACCATACCGTAGCCAGTACGTCAATTCTTTAAAGTCTATATCAGGCCCGTTCAAAGCCCCATAAAATCGACCATGAAGCTCTTTGCCCTTCCATACCTCTTACCATACCTCCTTCATCAGTACTTAGTACTATAGGTTTGCGCCAATTCTACTTAGCCAGAGCGAATGGAGTGAATCCGTTATCCACTGCAACTACTTTGCGATACACTCCCACGTCAGTATCAAGAAAATATTCTCTGAAATTGTATTTCACGCAAATATGTAGGGTCTTGATATTTAAAAATCTACGACCCCCAAACTTTCGCGGGATGTACAATCTCAAAACTGACGAATTTGGATGGTGCATTCGGCATTTTTTTTGCTTCTACCTATCAATGGGTAAAAGACACGTTAAAAAGTTATTGTAACAATGTAATTGATTCCCAATCGTTGAAATTGCTTTGCGCATTTATTCGTCGCTGAAGATCAGCAACAACAGTGGTTAGCGTTTTATTGTCCAATAAAACGTGTTAAAAATGAACTGCGAAACAGGATGAGCCAAAAGCGTCTAATAACCTTGATGAATAATAAAAATAATTGAATTGCAGGGTGGCTTCGGTACTCTGGGTATGGATAATTGTAAGGATCTCAATCCGGGGAAGTACATTGAGAGTGTCACTAAGGTGGCCTCGCGAAGGCTAATTTTATTGTACTGAATAAGGTGAGACGGTTCTCCTCAGCCGAGCATGTGTGAGTCTGTACGTATGGTACTCTCATCATGGTTTTCTCATTTTTGCCATGGATCCGTGAAGTATTTGTATTTATTTGTTAGGCCTTAGAAGTGATCGTTTCAGAGTGGTTGAAATAACTCTCTCGCTCCGGCTCTTCTTTCCTGTGCCGAGCAGTCAAAAACTGGAACTCACAACCAGCGCTCGCGCACGTGTTTCTCTTCCACCACGATCCATGATCCTTTAAGCGGGAAGTGAAGAAACATCTCACTATACCCCCATAGTGTGTGTCACCATGCAGCTTTTTATGCATTCGCAGAGAGTATAGTATCCCATACGAGTACTCTTGGATTCTACTCATGCTTTCAATCAGACGTAGTAGAGACACTTTGGCAGGCGTCAGTAAAAAACAGATTAACGTAGATACGTCAATATAAACAGTATTATTAATTAATTTGCCCTCATTGAACCAAGGAACGGTTGCTTGTAACTGTCTGTAATTTCCTTTTCCTTAGAAACATAAAATCCTGAAACTATCCAAGGGCCCCGCGCTTAAGTTTGCTACAGGCCCCGCGCTGGCTTAATCCGGCACTGACTGCACTCACATAGTTCTCTTTAATATTGTACACGGACTTAAAAAAAAAAAGACACCTCTGTGGTTTGTTTCGGCGTTTCTTCCCAGAGTGAGTCGTAGGAAATGCCGGCGGATTCTAACTATAAGTCCACTTGTAAAAATGTCTGAAAAGATTTACTTACAGAAATATTTTTTTTTACAGAAAGAAACATTTATCATTAATAGCTATGATAGGCAGTTCTGCCCGCGTATATGTCGGTTATAAAGACAAAAAGTAGCCATGCTCCTCTTCAAGATCTAATCTATCTCTACACCGCAATGCATCCAAGTTAGTTTAGCGCTATAGCCGTGAAAGCATAACAGACAGACAGATCGACAGAATTACTTTCGAATTTAGAATATTGTTAACTTTCGCCCGCGGCTGCGCCCACGTCTATGTCAGTATCGCGGTAAAATGTAGCCTACGTCCTTTCTCAGGTTTTACATTATCTGGGTATATAAAATCATTAAAATCGGTTTTAAAGTTTATTGCGAAGAGACAGACTCACAGACGCGCGGAGGACTTTATTTTATAATAGACTAGCTGCTCCCAGCGGTGTTACCCGCGTATTTTCGGGATAAATTAGCCATTTACAAACTATCATTATGGTTGCTATGCATAGCAACCTGTGAAGCTTTGACAGGAGATAAACAGTGATACATTTTGACAGCCTCGATTTATTTATTTTTATAATCACCTATCGCAGTGCATCTCGATTAATGCAGTAAATAGTAGTCTATGTGTTATTCGGAACAAACATACATACACACATACATACTCACAAACTTTTGCTTTTATAATATTAGTAGGTTATGCAGTGAAGTATGGACGTGTTGATAATGTACTATACTAGACATATTTTAAGTTTTTTTAAACCTACTGCGGCAGGAGGATTATGTTTTTCGAATGTATGTTTGTATGTTTCATTGCTAAGATTTTGGCTATGGAGACTGTCAATTGATTCGTCTTATTTGTCAGTGATAATAGGTATTTAAAAATTATAAGGTATATATTTATTCATTTAAATTACAGACATGAGGCCGACATGCATCATATCTAACTGTATTTTTTTTTATGTAAACCTGCTAACGTGACTTTCATCATCATCAACATCATCAATGGCCTCTTCTTTGAAAGGTGGTTTTGGCCTACTATACCACGCTGGCCAGACGGGTTGGTATAGGGTTGGTTTCAAGTTTTCCTTCTCTTTGTATCGATGTTGTCTTGCGTAGTTTATCCCTTAGTCGCCTTTTACGACACCCGCGGGATGAATAGGAGTGGTGACCCTTTGTATTCTTAATCCGTCACCATACGGTCATTTGACGTGACTTTAATCTGCCTAATCTGCATGAGCATAATCCTGGAGTGGGGACCACCATCCTCATTATGAATACAGACAATGTGGCATGGTGACCCTCAATATCGTGGTCTAGTAAAATTCTTCTTCCCGTCTTCTTAAATGAACCGGGATCACAGTGGTAGGGAAACACGTGCGTTGAACGATTTTTTTTTGTATGAGCCTGCCAAATTGACTCTACTCTGTCTGATGGAAAGCATGAGCAGAATCCAAAAGTGGTGGCCAACATCCTCCTTGTGAATGCACATAATGCAGCATGGTGACCCACACTATAGCGGCCTAGAGAGATGCTTCTGTATCATTGGGCTTGCGGTCTCACACTCATCCTCCTAGCCTTACTCCCAAGTTTATTTGGGGTCAGCTACTAGTTCAACCGGTTTGATGATCACCGGCTGAATATCAGTTTTTCCACTAAGCGACTGGCATCGGACCTCCGCAACTCTAAGGGAGGTGAGCTGAAATTCGAAGATTGAACTAGTCGTCAGTATATTTGAATTCACTGACTTCCCAATAACGATTGCCATAGATGTTCATGACAACGGCTTTACGTGCTCTTCGAGGCACGGGCGTGAATCACCGCCAAACTTCCAAACTCCGGGCAGCTATTAGGAATTTCCTAAGAAAATCCCAAAAACACTTTTTTAGCCCGACCCGGGATTTGAACCCGAGACCTCTTCATTAGCAGTCGCATACGTTAACCACTAGACCAACGAAATACGACAACACGAATGCTGTCATTATTAGGTTGGTCTTCTATGCGAGGGTGGTACCGTCCACCTCCGCTGTCTCTTTTTGGGAGAAAGTTATGCTATAACCGTAGGTGGCCCGAGGTATGTCGGGGTTCCAGGGATTTCCTTTCGAGGGTATACCTAGTTCCTGGGCTAATAGTACTCACGACGGCGTATGGTTTTAGTCGGTTCGAGTCCTACATAGCCACCAATTGGTGGTATCCGGGGGGGAAAAAAGGTAGTGTCTCCCCGATCGAGCCCATTCGTGCTGAAATCAGCGTGGCTGCTTTGAAAATTCGATGTTATACAATTCGATAAAAATTAATTTAGTCATATTTAGGCCACAACTCCTACTCATCACAGACAGTACGACCAGGCAGTGCGTACTTTTTAAGTAGGTAGTTGAAAATCAATATTCCGAACTTTTAAATCGCGTTGGTTTCGTGCAGAACTTTCTGACGAACTGGTATCAATGCTCACTGCAGATACGGCCAGACATGCAATAGTAGTTATGGCTTTATTCCGCTTTTGTGTCGATACTTTTTAAATGTGTTAAATTGTAGTGTTCACGCGATCTGTCGAAGGTCGGAGTGGATATCTGCAGTGGGTAACCTTCAGGTTTTATTTGGATAAAGTGGATATTGTTGGTTTTACACGCCAATATCCTGATTGAACAGGGATTCTTATTGTTTTAACTTATTGTGTTGCTAACTTCAAAAAAAACTTATAAAAATACACACAAACGCACACGAACTCATATTTTCATTCCTTTTGTTTTTTGCATTCTATTTTAATTTATATATACAATGTGAATTTTTGAGACGGGACAGTAAGGGTAGGTACCTTAACCGTTATAGTTACAGGAAAACGCTTTTAGGAGACTATCCTTAATTTTTAAGATATTCTGAACTGCATTTACAGATTTTGGAAAAAATGTTCAGTCAGCAAGAAAATTGTCATTTTAAACAAACACTTTTTTTGATGCCAATCGATCCTGTTTCTTATAAGGATCAAAAGTCTCTACTGGACCGACCGAGGTTTGAGTCCTAGAAATGTCAGAAATCGCAAAAAACTTTTATACGTTTGTACGGAAATAAATCATTTTAACATGTATTTTAGACACAGACAAACATAACTTACATTTAGATGATCTACGAAATAAATTGCTCAAAACCACAGCTGTTTCCACGAATACATAAGTTAGTTAGTAGCAGCCGATAATTTTCTTGGAAAGATATCATTTAAAATCTTTGTTAATGCATCTTTCAGCTCCTGAATACTGTTGTATTTTTTTTTGTAGACTTCGTTTTTAGAAAAATTCACCCTGTAGACTAGCTGATGCCCGCGCCTCCGCTCGCATCCTAGGGGTATGAAAAATAGATAGTAGCCGATTCTAAGACTTGCTGAATATGCATAAATTTTTTTATAAGAATCGGTCATGCCGTTTCGGAGGAGTATGGAAACGAACATTGTGACACGAGAATTTTATATATTAGATAATAATTGTGTTTTCATTATTATTATTTTGCTTCATTTTGCATTCTAAGTTATTATTGTCACACATCATCAAACTGTTCTTATAAGATTCAACATTTTGAGTGGGGGATGGCGTCGGTTTCTGTCACACAGTATTTATTAGCTCAGACACCGTCGTTTTTCACTCTATTATGTGAAATTTCAAATTATGTTTACCGAATAATTAGACTAATATAGATAAGCTGTACCTCCTTTTTGAGCAAATAAACATTATTATTATTATTATTATTGGGGCTCTGATTTTTTCACTACTTCAGTGGACCTGTATACTCAGACCGAGTATACGGTTTAAGTTTCAACTTGATACCTTCACGCGTTCCCGATATAAAGGTTCTTGACTGACAGACAGAACCTGGACGTCAAGGCGCATTTCACTAGGCCGCAATAGTTTGGGTATTGTCTGCAATGACAGTGAGAACAGTGACCACCCCTCCTGGATTCTGTTCATGCATTCCATCGGGCAGCTAAATTATAATTCGGGTTCCGTTTTTCCTTTTGAGGTATGGAACCTTAAGTCAATAACAATAGTATTGACGGTAATGCGTCACAACCCACTATCTAGGTTATTTTATCACAAATCAATAATAATATTCATTCCCGTGGTAATATAATCGATCTAACGTAACCGTCGATACCGCACATGTTGTGTAAGCGTCGTGGGCAACACATGTGACGTCATAGCACGCCCTCTCGATTCTAAAGGACGATGCATCGATTAAACTGTTTTGTATTCATCGGCCTTTAGTATTCCACTGCTGGACATAGATATATTTTTATTTGAAGTGATAGCTTCTTATGTGAGGGTTGACCGCTTCGTTACGTAACGCGTTACGGCGCCAGTCTGTCTGGCTTCTCTTTCTCTCACGCATACGGCAGCGGTAGGCATTCTCCTCTCTCACTCTAACCAACAGTGCTAGCCGTATTTTGGTTAGACGCTATACATAAAATTTAAGTAATAGCCTAAATTTTTTTCTATCACTCATATCTCCTTAGACAGAAGGTTTAAGCCTGAAGTTGCAGAAACAGCCATTAGGTACGTTATTTTGCCACCTAAGTGGTCTAAAAATATACTGCAATATGTACATGGAAGACCTCGTTTTGCCCCCGTCCTTGGCATAGACATTTTCCGCAACTTTTCATCGATACAATACAAGAATACATCTTTGTATTTCGATGAGAGCCTATTATGCTAATTCGAACAATATTGAGGGTAGGCACGAACAAGGGAGGATATGAAAGGGTTTAGAGGACAAATAATGTATCGTGAGCCCTCAATATGTCGGAGGGAAACCGATGTATTGTTGAATATAATTATTTGGATATCAAGATTTATAGAGTTTACTAGTCGTTAGTCTAGTGGTTAGCGTATGCGACTGCTAATCAAGAGGTCTCGGGTTCAAATCCCGGGTCAGGCCAAAAAGTGTTTTTAGGTTTTTCTTAGGAAATTCCTAATAGCAGCCCGGAGATTGGAAGTTTGGCTTTGATTCACGCCCGTGCCACGGAGAGCACGTAAAGCCGTCGGTCCCGGTTGACATGAACATTTAAGGCAATCGTTATTGGGAAGTCAGTGCCCTCAAATAGACTGACAACTAGTTCAACCTTCGAATTTCAGTTCTCCCTTAGGGTTGCGGAGATCCGATGCCAGTCGCTCCGTGGAAAAACTGAAATTCAGGTAAAATCGGTTGAACTAGTAGCCGACCCCAAATAAACTTGGGAATAAGGCTAGGAAGATGACTAGATAAGTCCTGCGGTGTTTCCCGCGATTATTGCGAATAAGGCCGCGGAGCGAAGTTGGTCTATTAAAAGCCATAATTACTTCTTACGGCCTGGCCACGAGTTTTGGTCTTAGCGAAAAGCGGAGCGGCGTCGGTGAGCGGTGCGTTTTGCACGCCACGAACCCTAGTAGCGGTTAGTTGCAGCGGCGACGGTGGACGTATTTAGGTAGTCGAAACGTGTTAAAAATCATGGCGTTATAAAAATTATCCCCTGTCTGTTTAGAAACAACAATTTTTTATTTAAATATGAGAGAATGAGTGCACGAACTAAATAAAGATCGGTATTTAGATGGTGGATTTAGTGTCCTATTCGAAGGTCCTACCTATAAGAAGTAACTGATGTTTCCAAGCGTTTTGCTAAGTAGGTACTTACAGAGAGAAAAAACTTTAAAAACTTGTCAACTACTTACATTGCGTATAAGACAAACTAGTAGTTTCGTGTGTAGTTATATCTACAGACAAAACTACTGATATGGTTACTGTTTTGCTAATTAGGTACCTACTGACAGAGAAAAAAATTAACTTTTAAAACTTGTCAAATATCCACCTACATTACGTAAACATACCAGTAGTTTTGTCAACATATCAGTAGCTTCGTTTGGTAGGTACCTAGGTTCTATGTTTTTGTGTTATCAATTTAAATTAAACGTAAGTACCATTATATTCCAGAAAACATTGTTTAGTTTCTTCCCACAACCTTTTTATATTTATGTTGGGGATATTTTGACATCCATATAGGCGGTCTATTTAAAATTACTGTTATAAAAGCCTCGGTATCCATTACCGCCATAAAATCGTCTAAAAATTTTTGTTTTTATTAACGCCGCTGAGTCCGTCACTCCTGCACCACTGTCCACGCCGCTCTGTTTCGTGGCGTCGCACATACGAACTTGTGCCTTTGTTCCTGCCGCTCTCCATACCGCTCGCCGCTGTAGCAATTCGCTCGGCAAAAACCGCTAGCTTTTACGCTATGAGCGGCGACTCGTGGCGTGCCTCGTACATTTTTATACTTTTGATATTACCGCTCGGCGTTTCGCTCTTAGCTGCCGCTCACAGCGGAAAGGTCGTGAATGGGCCGTTATGTTGTCAGCTGTCTGCCAATGTAAGTCCCGTCAAAATCAGACTAGCCGATCCAGGGATGACGATTGCATTTTTTTTAATAATTTTTGTATTTATGTAAATAGCGTACCTGTATACAGTCATACCTCGACTGACGCTACCCGTTTTACGTGAATTCGGAGATACGCGGTTTTTCATTTGCCCACTTCGCTTTCGTTACTCTAATTAATTTCGATCCACGGGTGGAAGTTGTATTTTTGCCACCAAACACTACCAGCTTGCTTTATTCAACCAATGGACCAGGGAGTCATTAAAACATTAGAATATATGAAGCCTTTGACATATAAATAAATTCAGTTTATGTTTGTTTATAGTAATATATATTGTTTTTTTTATCTAACATTTTATTAAAAACATAATTCTTCTAAATTATTGTTTTCTTCAGACTTTGGTCCCGATTTCACAAACTTTCTCTATACGTATTAATATGCAAAATTGAACCCCGACTTACGCGAATTCGACTTACACCGTACACGGCTATCGCTTGGTCCCACCCGTCCCACCTATGATTATTTTCATATATTATTTATATTTATATATTATTATTTTTTGTATCTATGGTGGTGTTTATAAAAAGATCGTAGTGTAAGAAGTTTTAAACTAAATAAAAAAAACATATGGTCTTATTTCTGGTGAAAAAAACCGGAGTGCATAAAGAATAGTACTTACCTCACTGCCATCGTGCTGAGCATTACATTTACTGATGTTGAGGGTTCCTGAGATGAAGTCGTTCTGCACATCCACTACCAGGAACGCGCTTATCGGCCGCACGATCTAGGCAGTACAAGAGATTAATACATAAATAAATATTTCGGACATCTTACACACAACGACATCTAGTCCCAAACTAAGCAAAGCTTGTATTATGGGTACTAAACAACTGATATAAATACATAACATATTTTTTTTTGTAAATACATACATATTATGCACAGAAAACACCCAAACTGTGAAACAAAAAATTGCGGATTACACAAAATTTGGTCCGACCCGGGATTCGAACCCGAGACCTCCAGCACAACAGTTGCCTACTCTACCACTGCGCCACCGTGGTAGTTATTATCAATATACCTAAGTGATCATCATCATTTTAATTGTACCAATAACTGTTTATCCGTCCCGTAATTGGAGATGCAACTAGCTACAGGGAAGTGAAATGGCCCAAAACTAGTAAAACTAATATTTTTTTCATATTTTTTTTTACTTTTTTCATATAGGATGCAACAGACGGGTTATTTTTGATTCTTCCTTTAATTCTCCTTCTTTATGAAAAACAACTCCAGACACTAAGAATATATCCCGTGTAGCGGTTAACTTTACAAACAAACATGAAGCAGACAAAGAACACCCAAACTCAGAACAACGATTTGTGAACATCACAAAAGGTTGTCCCGTGTGTTGATGACCTGTCATGAACATTTGACTTACAGGTGTCCATGTATTCTCTCACCATCCGGTTACTTATCAGCTTCTATGCCTTACCTTACGGTTACACCACAAAAGAATAACATAAACTCACCACTTTGATCCAATGGTTCCAGCAAAATGTAAACTCTTCTTTATCAATGAACCCATCACCGTTCTTGTCGAACACTTGGAACACGTGGCGCGCCTTCTCTTCAGGGAGGGGGTATATGTGGCCTTTGTCGTTGCGGAACAGCGCCTTGCAGATCAGACGGAACTCGTCGAGGTTTAGTTTCCCATCCCTGGAAAGGAAGCTGATCTCAGCTATGGTTGGAGACGTGAGAATCTTCAAAACCTCATCACCATATATAGTACCAATATAGTACTACCTTCACACAGAAGACCAGTCATATTTCGTTGGTGAGTGAAAGACCGGAGGCCCAATCATTCTGCATCATTCTCCCAGCCTCCGAAGTCCGGGAGAATGATGCAAAATTATCTGACCAGGCCGCCATGGTATGGGTCACCATGCTACATTGCCTACACTCACAATGAGCATATTGACCCCTACTCCTAGATTCTACTCATGCTTACCATCAGGCAGAGTAGAATAACTTTGGTAGACTTCAATATTAAAAAAACAAAGTATTTTTTTTAACATAAGATGTGTTTTATATGATAGTTAAGTGCCGCGGAATTACACGCGTTTTTCTTTGAAAAGCACGACTAACGCTGCGGAGCAGAGCCTAAATTAGATTTTGAAAGGGTGTCATCAACAGCCTTCAACAGTCCATTGCTGGACATAGGCCTCTCCTTAGAAAGGAGGTTTTGGCCTACTATACCACGCTGGCCAAAAGTTGGTAAAGATTTTTGTTTCAAGTTTTCCTTCTCTTGGCAGTGATGTTAGCTGCTTATTTTGTTCCTTTAGTCGCCTACGACACCCATGGAATGAATAGGGGTGGTGACACTTTGTATTCTTTATCCGTCACCACACGGACAGCGTGTGGAGGGACATTTGAAAGGGTGTGGAGGACAAATAATCTATCATGAGTATTTCAATATGTCGGAGGGAAACCGATGTATTGTAGAATACTTTTATAGTTATTTGGACATCAATCTATAAACAGTTTAGAAGCTGTCACCGGTGTTACTAGCGGTTATTGTTGTTAATCGCGAAGGGAAACTTGTCTAAAGTATTTTAATTAACCGGAATAATCAGACAGACAAACAAAAAAGAACAATAATATACACTTATTGAAAAGAAAAAAAAAAGGAAAACAGGCACTTTAATTTATTTATTTACTAGCTGATGCCGGCGGTTCCGCTCGAGTCCTACGGCTATGAAAAATTGATTTTGGCCGATTCTTAGACCTACCCGATATGCTCACAAAATTTTATATTAATCGGTCACTGCGTTTCGGAGGAGTATGGGAACGAACATTGTGACACGAGAATTTTATATATAAGACTAGCTGATGCCCGCGGCTCCGCTCGCGTCCTAGGGGTATGAAAAATAGATGTAGGCCGATTCTCAGACCTACTGAATATGCATATAAAGTTTCATAAAGATCGGTCAAGCCGTTTCGGAGGAGTATGGCAATGAAAACGTGACACGAGAATTTTATATATAAGATATAGATAAATGAATCATCAGAAAATCTACTCAATTATAGGTGAAGATTTGAAAAAAAATCATAATCAGTGCTATCAGCATTATAAGCCTAAATTCAATTTTTTTTATCAGCCGACTAATTTTACGAGTATCTGACAGATTAAAAAGAATCTTTGAATTCGATTTCGATTCGAGCCCATTTTTTTTTTATAAACTACATATGCACTAAATTTGTACATCGGCGAACTTAATGCCTAAGGCATTCTCTTCCAGTCAACCTGCGGGTGGTGCAGAAATCTTATGAGGTAGGTGCACAGAGGTTACATATGATGTGTTCAATAATAATTCTCACAGTTCACAACATATCTATACAAAACATACATATATACATACATACACATAGGTACACACATCCCTATTTAATATTATAAATGCGAAAGTAACTCTGTCTGTCTGTCTGTTACGCTTTCACGCCTAAACCACTGAACCGATTTTGATGAAATTTGGTATGAAGATAGAACTGAACTTGGGAAAGGACATAGGCTACTTTTTACTGCAATAATCGAGATACAAAGGCCAAAGCTGGGTGATTATAAAAATACATAAATCGTAGATGTCAAAATGTATCACTGTTTATCTTCTGTCAAAACTTCACAGGTTGCTAGGCATAACACACTTGCATGGCAACAATAATGATAGTTTGTAAATGACATATAGACCTGTAGACCAGGGACAAATAAAATTATAGTAGGATGAAACCTATTGGAAAATGAGGAGAATTTGCAGCAAGTGTGGTAGCCCCGACTCTTGGATTCTGCTCATGCTTTTCATCAGGCAGCTCACTTTGAGATGTCTAAATATATAAAACAAAGGGTAAAAAACGGTTTATCTCGATTTCCGGCAAAACTACAAGTCCGGCAAAACTACAAGGAAAAAAGTTAAATGGCAAAGTTGTAGGTAATTAAAAGATCTACAACTTTTTAGGGTTCCGAAGTTTATGACTTCGAACCCTTATAGGTTCGTCATGTCCGTCTGTCTATCCGTCTGTCCGTCCGTCCTCGACTTACCGTCCAAACAGTAAGTGTTAGAAAGATGAAACTTTGCATGAATATGTATTGTAATTACATAGACAAAGTGCTACAATAAAATTATGAAAAATATTTTTATTTAGGGCACCTCCCCTACACGTAAAGTGGGGATGTTTTTTTTTTCTCGGGGCTACCCTTTCATGTGGGGTATCATTATATGGGTATTTTAAACACAAGGGTTGTTAAGACGATTTTTTGATTTAGGTATCCGTTTGCTAGAAATTCCACTTTAAAGGCCACTTTTTTCTAAAAAAAGGAGTTATAGAGGCTTAACTTCTACAATGTGCTATCTTGGAAAACGTCATACAAAATTAACGCATTATTACGTAAACATAACAATTATCCACTGGATACAATCTCTAATCCACGTACCATTATGGGTGACTGAGGAACCCTTTCCTGTGCGTGGCCTGACACACACTTGGCTGATTTTTTATTCACACTTTTTCACATAACCTCAAATAATATGTGAAAAATTCAAAAAACCAAGTTTTTGGTTTTTTATTTTTATCTTTTACAAATAAAATTATTTTTAAACGAAGTTTAGTGAAAACTTACCTTTTTATGTCCCGAATACACTGTAATTTATTTGATTTGAAATATTTATTTTGAATGTTTTGACTTAGGTAATATCCAAAATTCACCCGTCAAAATATCTACGTTTTTCAAAAAATTGGGGTGTTTTCTGTTTGATAAAATCTCTATTTTCCGATGGTGTAATCCCTACTAATATTATAAATGCAAATCTAACTCTGTCTGTCTGTCTGTTACGCTTTCACGCATAAAGCACTGAACCGATTTTGATGAATTTTGGTATGAAGATAGAACTGAACTTGGGAAAGGACATAGGATACATTTTATCGCAAAAAAAGGTAGAAGGGTTTGAAAAAGGTGACAAAAGTTTGTGTCGAAGTTCCTTATTATCAAACATAAAATCATGTAAGATTGTTTAATCTACCCTTACCGTGTCGCGCGATATAAACGAATTCTACGCGGGCGAAGCCGCGGGCGGAAAGCTAGTATAATATATACATACATAGTAATACAAACATATATAAATTTTACAGATAGACATACATATATGTATCATATTTATAGATGCTGTAGTAATATAAATTTACTATGGGTTATATAGTTCTGCCAGTTCATTGAGAAAGAGATCGTGTACCTACTTTCCTTTTAAACATAAATCTCTTGGTGGACATCCTGACTTCGAGCGGGAGCTTCGAGAACAGTAGTTCCTATTCTCTGACCGGACAATTATAGGCAACTTAAAAACACTCCAGGATCTTAAGATCAAAAAAGTACCTAATCACTAACGGATAATTCTGTATGGTGTGTAAAATATAAGTTGAGCTATCAAATCATTCATGTACACTTATGAACGTCACCGTTAAATAACGTTAAAAATAACGGTTAATTCGTATGTGCAAAATGAGTGTGTGGGTTGCAGTTAACACACACAACGACAAAGTCAATGGCCATAGAAGGCCACTCAAGATGTAAGATCGGAGAATTTAAAACTAAAAATGCCAGCACATTCCACTCAGTTTGCAGACAAATCTTTATGTGTGCAAGCAGTGAGGCTGTGGAACCACCTGCCTGAAACTATCCGACAAGCAAAAACTTTGAAACTTTGATTCTGTTCGAAAAGCTTTTTTTTATGTTTTATAATGTAAATATGTTGTATATATGTATGTGTGTGTATATGGGTATATGTATGTAAGTACACGAGTGATTCGAATGAATTCTTAAATACTGATACTCATTTAAATTATAATAAATATTATGATGTGTTACTTGTGTATTAACTACTATAACTTTTATATAATATTTTAATATGGTTGTCTGGAAGAGATCGCCATGAGCGATAAGACCGCCTATTGTTGTACATAGAATGTAACACAATTGTTTCCTTTACTTTCTTGTTTATTTTTGTATATACTTATAGACATTAAATAAAAAAAGTCACGCATGAACGGACAAGCTCAACCGGGGCGGTACTACTCTCCGAAGAAAACCAATCTAATATAACAGCATTGTGTTGTCGTATTTCGTTGGTGAATACGATACAGAAACATCTGAATAAACTGATAAACTAAACTAGATAGACTAAATGAGAATGACTACACGATTGGCCTAGTGGTTTAAGCGGTCGACACGCCGCTTTCTACTTTGCCAAGCGTCGCGGGACAACGCTTTGTGTGATTCACAAATTGTTGTTCTGAGTCTGGGTGTTCTTTGTGTCCGTGACACGGGATTGAGTTGTCTTTTTTAAGAAGAAATAACAAAACCGTCATAGTGTGGGTCACCATCACCATGCCGTTTGCATTTACAAAGAGTATGACCGCTTCTTGAAGTCTACTCATGCTTTCCATCAGCCAGAGTAAAGTCACTTTAGCAGGCTCGAAAATATAAATATATGCCAACGGTTGGGCTGGGCTCAGGCCTTCTCTGGGAGGAGTCCAGAAGGATAACCCCCGAGGGGGTGACGGTCCGTGGGGATTTCCACACGTTAAAAAAAAAAGGACACGGGTCTTCTCTTAGGAGAGGGTTAAGGCCCAACTCAATGGTTAAACACAATTTTAATAAGTAAGTAAGTAAGTAAAGACTTTTTTACAGTTTCGACATATCTCTGTATAAAATTTGATACCTCATTGGTGTACAATAAACTTGTAAATAAAATAAATATATAAAAATATAGTTATATCAATGATCTAAGTCCGTGTGGTGACGGATTAAGAATACAAGTGTCACCACCCCTATTCATTCCGTGGGTGTCGTAAGAGGCGACTAAAGGAACATAATAAGCGGCTAACATCTCTGCCAAGAGAAGGAAAACTTGAAACAAACCCTTTACCAACCCCTCTGGCCAGCATGGTATAGTAGGCCAAAACCTCCTTTCAAAGGAGAGGCCTTTTAAAAGCTGTTGATGATGAATGATCTAACGGAGGTAATCGTTACTAATATTATTAATGCGAAAAAAGTTTGTCTGTCTGTCTGTCACGCTTTCACGTTACAATAACTAAACCGATTCAAATGAACTTCGATACACAGATAGTCTAGAGCTTGAGGAAGGACATGGGCTACTTTTTACCGCGATAATCGACTTACATGCGGGTGGAGTCGCGAGCGAAAACTAGTACTCCATAGAAATAAAACAAAACGGTAGCTTTAAATGGGTGCTTTTTAGGGTTCCGAAGTTCATGACTCGAAACCTGACTGACTCAAAAAAACAGAAAAAAATCATGATAGTAGCCCATATATTGAACTTTTAAAGAAAACTATAGCGGTTTTGATAACTTTTTTTTTAAGAGTTATTATAAAATAAATATTTCGGACATGTGACACACAACGTCATCTAGTCCCAAATTAAGCAGAGCTTAAGGGTACTAAACAACTGATATAAATACATAAGTAAATATAGTTTTTTTATAGGGGCATAACTTGTAAAATGTACCTACTCACTTGAACAACTTCGTACGTACAAAAAGAAAGAAAAAATAAGTTAACATAACAATTATCTATTGGATACGATTTTAAATCCACGTACGTATATACATGACTGAGGAACCCTTTCCTGTGCGTCGCCTGACACGCACTTGGCCGATTTTTAATGTAAAGTATAACTATTTAGGTACCTATTGATTTTTAACGGCAATTCACAACGAAAATTTGAAACAAAAGTAACTTAGTTTATCAGTGTTTCACATTGAGGAAAACTATCCAGGACAATATATACAAATATTATAAATATAAAGCTGAAAAGTTTGTTTGAATTTTGGTAAAGGTTCGAGCACATTATGTCGGGCCGCAGCGGAGCGGAGCGGGCCGCAGGCCGCAGCGCAGCGCAAAATGCTTACCTAGCACATAGTATTGACGGATTTTGAGTACAGTGTACTGCATGCGCAATGCCATCATCTTTGTCCCGATCTTTTAGCAGACAAAGACAAGTTTTGGGGATATTTTCGTATGACTCCTGATCGATATTTTCATTTACTCGAAATAGTAAAGAGGATCAAATCCGCTATAGCACACTGTTGACGGAGCGCAGCGGGGCGGGGCGGGCCGCATCGCACGGACGCAAATCCGCGTCGCAATAATGCGAGCCGCTGCGGCCCGACACAGTGTGCGATACTTCTTACAATTTATATTAAAGTGATTTGAGCGGATTTTTGCGCTCCGCCTCGACACGCTGCGGCCCGACATAATGTGCTCGAACCTTTAGAGTACAGTGTGCTGCATGCGCAACTGCTGTGTATTTAGTACAACTGTACACAAAAAAAAGTAAAAAAACGAAAGAACTTGTGGCCAAGGTGACTCAATTTTTTTTCTTGTATGCTTAGATCTGTCAAAGTAGGTACTTAAAGGATTTTAATGCGGTTTTCACCAATAGAAAGAGTAATTCAAGAGGAAGATAGAAGATAATAATAGAGACAAATCGAGGATTACAAAGATCTCTAAACGATAGAAGGGTCTCTAGTCCACACTAATATTATATCGCAAGTAACGCTGTCTGTGTGGCTTTCACGTCTAAACTATGGAACCAATTTAAATAAATTTCAGAACAGAGATTGAACCATAGAGAACATAAGCTACTTTTTACGATTACGATAACCGAGTACCAACAAATACGCGGTAGGGCCATAGACAAAAGCTAGTAGAAAACTATAATTAATCACTTTTTAAAAAAACGGTTTAAGACAAACCTACTCTAATATCATTACATATTATAAAATAAAGTCCTCCGCCGCGTTTTTCTATATGTCTGTTTGAGATAAACTCAAAAACCACTGCACCATATGAATGAAATTTTGTACCCAGTTAATCTAAAGTCTGAGAAAGGACATAGGCTACTTTTTACCGCGATAACCGACATAGCAGCGGGCGGAGTCGCGGGCGAAAGCTAGTAAATAGTTATAGTTAGTGTTGTTCTCATGAAGAACAATTTAGTTTTAGTTACTAAGAATTTTAGTGAGTAAACTAAAAATGTTTATGTACCAGTGATCTCACACATATTAGTATTTAATTTATGATTCACTTTAAGTATGAGTATTCCATGACCACTACTGTTAGTAGCCATTAAATTTGACTCAGGGACCAATATAGATCATATCCACAAAAAAAAAAGTGTTTTGAATAGTTTTAAATTACCATTTTTCACTTATTGCGAATGAAAGTATATACAGTAGTTTAAATCAAAAAAGCAATTTTAAAAATTTTTGTCTGTTGTCTGTTTGTTTCGACTAATAACTGTAACAGCTGGATTGATTTTCACTGGCAGGAAATAACTTAGGCTTCTATTATTTTCTAACTTTGCCCTGTGCCATTACCGCGGGTTTTATACATTATTTTATAATAAAACACAAACATAGGCAGGCTATGAGATACGGCAATCCCCTGCTGTGTTCTTTTTGATTCTATGTTCTTAAATCTTGGCAAATAGAATAACAAACAAACTATCAATACCTATCACTGGTAAGATTATGTAAATAACCAAAATATTTATTAAGCACTTGAGCATGTAACATAATTATGTACATGTAAATACATTGCATATTGGTGGAGTCTTAACAACATCCAGTTTATAATTAATACAATTGAAAACAATGACTAGAATTATTGTAATTAAACTATATGACCAAAAACAATATTTGAAACTTTAAGCATGTGTAAACTTTTTTAATTAATTTCACTATTTTTCTTTTTAAATACTGGCCTTAACACTAAAGGTTTCCTATTCTTTAAGCAAAAGAATAATCATTCATAGATTTATAGAATAGTGATACTGTTAAAAAATATTAAAAAGTTAAAAAAACACAGAAGGACAGTTTTAAGCTATTCAAACTAGTTTAGTTTGTTTTTCTACAAATTTTACGACACTATTAAGTGATCAACTTTATTTATAATTAAATTTTACTTAAAGTAAAGAGAAAACTGCACTTCAAAAGTTTGAAAACTAAAAGTCAACTTATATTCAGATAAAATGTCCTGGGAAGCCAGTTTAAAATAAACTAAATAAATAAATCAGTAAGTTTCTGAAAGTTTCAGACTATATTTTCACTGAAAATGAATGTTTATGCACTGAAACATGGTATATGCACGTACCCATCCTTATCGAATGTTTCATAGCAAGCATCCATGTCGCTACAATCGATCTCGTCAACTGGAGTACCGTTGCTAACGTCCGACATTGGTGGTTGGATCGAAATGAGCGGCAAGCCATCGTGACGTCCGCTTTTAAGCACCTCCAACATACTACCAGAGTATACGTAACCCTATTGACCTACATTAAAAACACCGTTTTCAACCTCAAAACTGACATAATGAATGAACTTTAGTCATTCAAAAAAATTGAAAATAACATTTTGTTACCTCTAAAGTTATTGTAGAATTATAATAAGTTGAGATTTCACGTAAAAATATTGTGAAATATCTCGCAACTTATGAAGAAGTATGGTAGGTAACTGTCGGCAATGTTTTGAGTACTGCTGTCAAAAGTAAAACGTTTCATTTTCTGCAATACATATTACTCCTGTTATTTTTTGAACAGCCACAAATAAAATAGATAGAATGATCTTCGCACTGTTGATATTATTTTAATATTCAATCATGATCAAGACCTTTTTAATTTGTTACAAAGAAATATATGACAGAACTCTTTCTGTCTTTATCTCTATAAAGACTCAATTTTTGAGCTAATTCACAAAACTACAAACTACTACATCTACAATATTATTGACTTTATTGCATATTTTATAATGTCCTGATAAAGATCTCTTGATTTTTTATCTGTAAGCCATTTTATATTTTTGATTACCTTCGTTCATGTCATCCCAGGACGGGTTCCCAACTTAGAGCTTTTAGCCTTAAATTGAGGACATTAAATATGACGATTAGATTTAGGTAGAGATATATTGTATTTTGTAAGATTTTTAAGCTTTACATTATATCTTGATCTTTTATTACTTAATACTGTTTTCTGATAAACAAATAAAGATATACAATAAAACACACAGAGTCCCGAAATCTAGTCAAATACACATATACAAAAAGGTGCTGTAGCAAGCCGTGCCGAGTGTGGCTAAAGCTGGAAACACAATATCGGATGCGGCTGATAGCCGTGATTTAGAATATGAATTTACACTGAACTGTGCAAACTACCGGTCGTAAGTCGTGGACGTGACCTTTGACTGACCTTGAGCGTTTGGAAGTTGGAAGTCCGACAGAATTCTGGCACAAGTCTGACTGACGAGATTGTGCTGCACACTTATCAGTCGCGGCTGTCAGCCGCGTCCGATAATGTGTTTCCAGCTTTACTGTTGTGACACTGAGAGTATATACACTAACGTCGTTAAAATCTTAAATGCTATTTCTGAGTAATCGTTATTGACTTTTAAATGGACTTAATATTTTCTGCGAGTTCAGATTCAGAGAGTAATTTTTAACAATACTTTTTAATTAATCGACTGTGCAGTTGATCCAGTGGTTTTAGAGGTCACCTTGCCGCTTCTTATTGCACTGAGTGTTATAGATTTCATCCCCATATAGAACAACACTTTGTGATAAACAAATTATTCTTCCAAACGCAATAATTACCCAGAGGTAATTACTGCGTTTCTAAACACCAACTGTATGCGTGTCATATCACGATGTAATCAATAGTGGTCTTAGCCATTATGACATAGTAAGTTCCAGTTCCATGCTCTGCGACACAACACACCCTACAAATACATATTTAACCTAACTAAATCTTAGTATAATGTAATGTTTAAAACGTTTTAATATTGATAATCTTTTATTTCGATACTAGTTTTGCCAATGTCAGCTATTGCGATAAAAGGTGGTCTATGTCCTCCCTCAAGAACCAAAGTGTTTTCTTGTCAAATTTCATTCTAAGTTGTAACGGGTGTAGTAGTTTAGCCGTGAAAGCATAGCAGACAAGCAGAGTTAGCTTCGGTTTTTAATTACAAGGGCTGTTGACTTCAGCTGCAGGGAAAAATATTTACGAGAGTTGGCAAGACTGTCTGTAATTCATCTTCATTCATTCATTTTTTTTCATTCATTGATAACGTTCATCCCGCGCGAGCGTCATTAAATATTTTCGCATGGCATATTTTTAAATATTAGTGTCAAATTACGCTGTCTTTGTATTTATTGATGTGATGGCAAGTGTAAAACTCTAAAAAAATAGTTCTTTATAGATTTTACGTGATAGTAGTTAATTTTACAAATACCGTCACTTTGAAGAAATGGTTATAGAAAGAGTACACGGTCTTCAGGCTACGGCTCTGAGTTTAAACGATCGGTTTACACTCTTGACGGAAGCTGCCCCTGACCGTGTCATGCGGCAGCAGCAGCAGCGCAGACACAACCCCCTGGGCCCTTCGTTAGCACAGCAATTAAACTTGCAAAATCGTCTATTGGTTGAACAAGTTGCCCGGCAGTTAGAAATGCAGGCTAAGCGGGTAGGTAACGTGTTTTTTAACTCCGCATGAGAAAACCATTCAAAATGCCACTTAGAATAACGATTAAAGTTAAATTATTTCATAATTAAGATGCGTAACATTTTATAGTTCGTAATTTTTTATTATTTTCATATCAGGCCTAAGAAACAGCTATATTACATTAATGTTTACATATAAAATGTCTTAACTACTAGAAGTGGCCATTAAGAAGGTGTTATTATAGATTGCAATGCTTTATAACCCCTATAATATTGATTTAAATCATTAATCAATTATTTACTTCAGTCCAAATATTACACATTGAATGGATATTGAAATAGTAGTCTAAAGTGCTTAGTACAGTAATAGTTTTACGCAGCATTCTGATGACTACAGTAAAAATATCATTAATGCCTTTCAACAACAATATCAATAGGCCTTATTAACAGTTTACTGCTGGTCATATGAGTAGGCCTCTCCTTAGCCAGGAGGTTTTGGTCTAGTATACCGTGTGGGCTCAATGTGCGGTTTGTCTGGTTCAGACACACTACCCCGCCACTGGTTACGGCCCGTGGGATTTCCGCATGTAAAAAAAAGGGTTTATTTCGAGTATTCGAGTATTCTTTTCAGTGATGCATAGCTTGTGTTATCTTAGTTGTCTCTTATACCTTTATCTTTTGCTGTAAACAACATTAAAATTGTTGAGTAGTTTTAAAGATATTGGCTAGAAGACACCTGAAGCGGCTCTATTTTATACTATGTAAAGATGTCTATGTAATTGTCTATCTTTTATACTTTAACAGCATATGTCAGTTCTTTTTTTGGACCCCATAAGATGTCAGTGTATGTGTGGAATTTTGAGGCAGCTAGTATAGTTCAATAGTAGCTTAAACTAGGAGGTATAAGGGGCGGCCTTAAACTTGAAGGTCAATCAAGTATGGAAAGTATAGGTTAACTCCTGGTGTATTGAGAAATGGGAGGGAAAAGAAATTAAGACTGTATGTACATTTATATGAGGTACTAGTAACATATAGTGAGTGGGATTAAATAAGTATATAGAAACAATCAACAACCCCTGATCCACTGCTGGGTAGGGATGTATGGCCCTAACCCTCTTCTGAGAGGAGTCTCAGAAGAGGGTTAGGGCCAAATGTCCACATACTCGCCAAGCATGGATTGAGGACTGGCAAGAAACATTGTGATTACATAATCTTGTCATTGAAATTTTTTAAACCACTCAAAGGCCTCCAACTAAGCTTCACTACTGTTAACTTAAGATGACAATTGGGACCGACTGCTTAATGTGGCCTCCGAATCACATGGTTACTCATCTAGGTACTGACTGCGGTGTCGTGATTTGTTTTCAATCACCTAAAGCCACTAAACTATGAGCGCTTAAGAATAGAATAGAAATAGGAATATAATTACAGCTATTTTCCATTCCACAGGCTCTGCAACAACGCCTGGGTATGCCACAAACGGGACTACGTCGTTTTGGCAGTGAAAGTAACCTACCAAGACTGAGAAGATCAAACAGTTACGGCAACCTTAGCCAACAGAGTGTTAAAAATAGAGTTTCCTGGAGAAGCAATGGAAATCTAAGGTTAGTTACTCCTCGAAAGCCTCGAAGTTTTGCCCCAACAATCGATCCTGTGCTGCCTGCATCTAATAGTTTTACCAGTTCATTTACCCTGCCTGGCTATGCACTAACATATTTGAAAATTTGATGGCCTCTTATAATATGCATGTAACACACTTATAAACCTTCTTGAATCACTCTTATCTATTACTGAAAACTTCATTAAAACCTGCCGAGTAGTTTAAAAGATCTTAGGGATTAGACGTCATGATCAATGGCAGTGCAGGATAATGTTTCCTATAAAGTTTTAAATACCTAATCTAGTCACTCGTTTAAATATAGCTTTTTTATCATAGAACGTAATTTAAAATCTATTGAAGTACAAGAATTTTTTTGTAATTTAATTCTTAACTTATATTATAACAAAGTAAAGTTTGTGAGGTAGTAAGTTAGTGATAGTCTACCAAGGGGACTCTACTCTTGCCTCTTGGAAAGCTCAGTAGAATCCAAGAGTGGGGGCAACCACACTCACTGTGAATGCAGACTGTATGGCGACCCAGGCTATAATTGAGGGGTATAGATTCATAACCGCTTCTATCCACTTTTTATTTTTTTCCAGAATAATACTAAAACCATTTATTGTACTACTACTTGTTATTAAAAACATGTTTGAATAGAATAAAGTGGTGATAGAGGCAATTTTGCACGTATTTTATTCAGTGAAACCAAAGAGAAGTAGAATATCATTGCCATCAGTTTAAAAAACAATAAAAGCTTGAAATGGGATAGAGGCGCTTTTGAATCTATAGCCCTCAATTGATGATCTATTGAACATAGTTTAACAATTCTTTTACTAATAGAATGCCACACTATTATTTTGTGATTTGGAAAAGCTAATCTTTGCTAATATCATAAATGTCGGGTGTTCATGCCAAAAATAGGTACTGAGCAGATTTAAATCAAATTTGATGACACACGTAATCTAGAACCTGAGTAAAGACATAGGCTACTTTCTACCACGATAACTGACATACGAGCGAGCGGAGCCGCTTGCGAAGCTAGTGTGTTATATTTACATATTATTAATTTTACATGTTATTAAAGTATTTTGGGTGGGTATCCTTGAAATTGAAAAAAAAAACTTTAATATGCAAAAAACTAATTGCCAATGAGTCTTAAAAAATTACCAAGGTTCCTAAGAAGGAAACATTGAATTATCTTTACAAATAATTGAATTGAAATTATATTAATAAGCTGAAGCAATTCATCCATCTCGAGTTAGGAATTTTTAATTGTTTTTGTGCTGTGTAGTAGTGCCCTACGAGTAACCTTCTTCCTAGCCTTATTCCCAAGTTTATTTGGGGTCGGCTACTAGTTCAACCGGTTATACCTGAATATCAGTTTTTCCACGGAGCGGCTGCCATCAGACCTCCGCAACCCTAAGGGAGAACTGAAATTCGAAGGTTGGCAGTAAATTTGAGGGCATTAACTTCCTAATAACGATTGCCATAGATGTTCATGACAACCTCGACTTACGTTTTTACGTGCTCTGCGAGGCACGGCCGTGAATCACCCGCCAAACTTCCGAACTCCGGGCTACTATTAGGAATTTCCTAAGCAATACCCAAAAAGACCTACCCTTTTTGGCTCGACCCAGGATTTGCACCCAGACCTCTTGATTAGCAGTCGCATACGGTATCCACTAAACCCGTTGGTTTATTTAAACAAATATATAACAGTATTTTTTTTCTTTACACAGTAGGTCAGCTTCGTTTAGCAACTTGACGAGCGCAAACTGGCGAGGATTCCGTCGACGCGCGGGCGGTCAGCGTCAGCTCAGAGGACGGTTCAGGTAAGAGATTAAACATTCACCTTACATACCATCGTTTTTTTAATAAATATAGCTGAGTCCCGCAGTTGATATTAATCTCGAGTAACGCCGCAAAACGAAGCTAGTCTAAAAAAAAATGCCTATGTTGCTCCTTATGTCATGTCAGCACCTTCAGCACCAGTCTTGGTCACTGACAAGTAAAATTTAATATACCCTCGACCGATTGAACCGTCCATCAAACATAGCTAAGAACACTCCCGACTAATTCATTGTTCAAACAAAAAAAAAAGGCAAAATCTTTATTTTTTATTTTTCGGACATCTAACATACAACATCATCTAGTCCCAAACTAAACAGGGCTTGTATTATGGGTACTAAACAACCGATATAAATACATAACATACTTTTTTAATATAATGTATATAATGAAATGCCACATGCAAATGTATGAAGGTAATGTTAATAAATTAAAAATAAAATATTATACATAGAAAACAACCAGACTTTGAAACTAATTAGGTATTTATTTTATTTACACAAGTATTTACAAAAAAAGTATGTTTATGTATTTATATCGGTTGTTTAGTAGACAAGTAGGTAGTGTGGACTAGATGATGTTGTGTGTAAGATGTCCGAAATATTTATTTATTATATATATTATTATTTATAAATATTTGTGAATCACACAAAGATTTGGTCCGACCCGGGTATCAAAACCGAGACCTCTTGATCAGCAGCCGCATACGCTAACCACTAGAGCAACGAGGCAGTCAGTTCCTTAAACGAGCCTGCCGCCTATATGATGTGATGCACTGGTTGAAGTTGTCATTTTTTGTTTGTCTCTTGAATCCTTTAAAAAGGAGGGTCTTCGCTAACTCACAAATTGAAAAAGTGTTTGAATGGTTTTGGTTATATTAGATAATTCAATTTACTTTGATCTGACATTAACTTAGGCAACTATTAGGTCTATAAGTACATAAAATTATGTATAGTCTTAAGATGTGTATGACTGTTTGTTCCTTAATAAAAAATAAATAAATATTACAGAGGTCGAGGTACCCGCGGCAGGACAGGACGAGGTGGGATCCCTCGTGCTCAGTACCGCGCAGCTCAGAAGACACAGGTCAACTCCACACCGACCGCGCGACGGGGAAGAGGGGCGGCGAGGGGAAGGGGTAACTACTGTTTTCTAACTACCCACATTTATTTAGGGTCAATGATTAAATTCAGAACCTCTTATTGCGAGAATAGTGAATTCGGGTCGTTCACACTAGTCCTATTGAGTTGTCCCACGATGGGACAAGTGAGAATGACGCCAGTGTTTTTTTATTTTTTTATATATTTAGCCATCCAAAGTGACTACCTTGCCTGATGGAAAGCATGAGCAGAATCCAGCATGGTGACCCATACCATGGTGGCCTAATCACTTGTTGTTGATTGGGCCTCCGGTCTCACACTCACCAATGAAACATCTGCAAGAATGCTGTCATTATTAGGATGGTCTTCTGTGTGAGGGTAGTACTGGCCCATTCGAGCTGAAATCAGCATGGCAATTCTTCTACTACTCCAGAATAATAGGCAGAATAGAGTCACTTTTTAGCTTAAATGTATAAAAAAAACTTGAAGCTAATCAACTACCGACTCTTCCACAGGTGGTGTCAACCGTCCCCAGCCGAAACCAATCACCAAAGAAGAGTTAGACCGCCAATTAGATCAGTACATGGCCAGTTCCAAGGCAGTTCTAGATTTAGAAATTGAAAACTACATGAAGAATGCAATGGAAATAGAGCTAATATAAATTTGACACTGCTTAGATGATTAACGTGTGTATTCATTTATATATATATATATGTAGATTATATTTTGTCCGTCTATTACCATGTTTAGGCTAAAACCTCTTTAAAAAGGTCCATGTTGAGTGCAGTGCACTTTAAAAAGCAGTTGATTTGTTGATTGATATTTTGTTCCTGTGAATGTGATAATTATTAAGAAAATTGTAACAGTATGATTTAGAATGATCTATGGTTTCTTACAATACTTTATGTATCCGAATCTGTCGAGGTGTTTAGAAGTTATGTTGAAATAAAGATACATACTACATCACTTTTTGTGGGTAGTTGCATAAAAGTTATATTTTAATACTAGGTGATGCCCGCGACTCCGCTCGCGTCCTAGGGGCATTAAAAATAGATGTTGGCCTATTCTCAGGCCTACCAGATATACACAAAATTTCATATGTATGTGTGCTCGTCAGCTGGTTGTCTAGCCTGCCATATCATTATGTTTTAAGAAATTCTCAGCAAATGTTGGTAGTTTTCTTTGGATAATCTCGGGAAAGAATAAACTAATTTTATTGTGTTAGATTTAAGTATGATAACAGTTTACTAATAAAATAATACTTTATTCAGGCAAGTTATTTGTTTGGCTACTAAATTATTACTGGTGTGTCATTTTGGATCCATTTTGATTATGATTACAAAAAATAAATTTGTTCAAAAACATCAACATTTTTTTTTTAAATTTCTTCTTTGCCTCCAAAATGACGGCCATGTAAGTCTAGCGATTTGCGACTGCCAATCAAGAGGTGTCGAGGTTCTATTCTCAGATCGGACACGGACCAGAAAAATTATCATAATTAAACGGATTTAATTGGTAGCCGATACTGAATAATCATAAGAATATTAAAAAAAAGCTAGGAAGATGATTCTTATGTATCTCTTCTTCTTCTTCCTAGCCTTTATTCCCAAGTTTATTTGGGGTCAGCTACTAGGTCAACTGGTTATACCTTAATATCAGTTTTTACACGGAGCGACTGGCATTGGACCTCCGCAACCCTAAGGGAGAACTGAAATTCGAGGGTTGAACTAGTTGTCAGTATATTTGAGGGCACTGACTTCTCAATAATGATTGCCATAGATGTTCATGACAACCGGGACCGACGGCTTAACGTGCTATGATTCTTTTGTAACTCAAACATAATACAAGCTCTGCTTAGTTTGGGACTAGATGGCGTTGTGTGTTCACTGTCTACATTATTATTTTATAGGTAGCCACTTCCTAAAAAAATCCCTTTTGCTGGTTTTCCTCTTATAAAATAAAAAATACGTTAAGTACATATTCAAATGTAAGGGGAGGGCAGGTGCCCTTTATGGGTCAGATGGGGGTAAAGTGATCCGCAAATATTTGTTTCGGAGTTTGGGTGTTTTCTATGTATAATATGTGTGTATTTACAAAAAAAGTGTATGTTTATGTATTTATATCAGTTGTCTTACCCATAATACAAGCTCTGCTTAGTTTGGGACTAGATGACGTTGTGTGTAAGAAGTCCGAAAAATATAATTTTGAAATTTGGGTCTCGAAGAATGAGTATTTTCCCAAAGCAGTTGACGTTAGTATACAAACATCAAATACTTATTTAATTGATTAAATAAAACTCAGTTTTACGTATAAAATGAAAACACACGTTTTGTAAAACTTAAGTTAGGGGCAGTCCATTAATCACTTTATGTTTTTTAAGCCTTTTTGTAACTTCTCCCTCTTACCTGGTGATGCGTGTTGAGGTTTCCAAACCAAAATTATATACATTTTAGTACCTTCACATTAAATGCTTATTTAATTAATGTACAGAGATGAGAATTAGGTGTGTGAAAATACCTAAAGTTTGCAGCGGGACATAATATGGAGCTGTTACAACCACTTAAGTTAAACCGGGTTTGAATTTTACCGGTTTAGTTTTGTTTTTTTTTACATGTTCCTTACCTTTGAAACACCGAACTATAAACATTTACAAACTTCTAATACAGTTCTAAATAATTTTTTGTTTTGTACTTTTCCGGTTAAAATTCGGTCTTTTAGTCCCAATTGTTCTTTGTCGGTCAAACACAGAATTTTATATATCTGCAAAATGCTAATGCGGTTTTAATTTCTTTTTTTGATCTGTATCTTATGTTAAAAAGTTTTGCTACAGGTTGATGCAAGGAAAACGAACATTTTCGCGTCTTTACATAGTTTTGAAGTCACCTTTTTTTTAAATTATTAAACCTGCACTGCATAAAAAAATAAATTAAAAACATTCATTTATTTCAATTGCAAGAACAGTGGTTGTAACAGCTCCATATTATTATTGCAAACTTACTTCAAACTTTAGGTAGTTTCACACACCCAATTCCGATCTCTGTTAATGTAGGACTAACCCTCAACCCAAAGTCACATGTATTTTTTAGTACCTACAAATAATCTTAAAAGTGAGCCTGGAAACACAGTGTAGGCACATTAAATGCTTATTATATTAATTAAATAAAACACAGTTTGTGGTATAAAATGAATACACACGTTATGTAACACTTATGATAGGGGCCGTCCATTAATAACGCGATGTTTTTTTTAAGCATTTTTTAACCTAACCCTTGCACCTGGTGATGCGTGGTGAGGTTTAGGGCTACCCCTCCCTTTTTTTTTTTTTTTTTTTTTTTACGTGTGGAAATCCCCGCGGACCGTCACCCCGTCGGGGGTTACGGCGGGGTGCTGTGTCGGACTCGAACCGACTAAAACCACACGGTGTGACCCTCTCTGCGCCTTTGTATTGGAAGGAGTCCAGGGAGGGGATTTCCTTCTGGACTGGGCTACCCCTCCCTTCTCCAACCCACAATCACATTTGTTTTAAGTACCTACAAAAAATCTTAAAATTTGACCTGGAAATGACGAGTCAAGGTCACACTATACGCTGTTTTTGGTTTATTTTACAAATCGTCTCATTTTCGTTCGTGATTTTTGACAAACCCCACCCCCATCCCCTTTCAAGCCTCACGTCATTAATTAACGGCCTCATATGTTATTGACTGTAAAATATAAATTAAATAAACAAACATTTTTTGTAAATTGTAATTGGTTTTATTTTAAGTGGCCATCATCACATATAGACACTTACCCAGCTAGCCAAGTTGACATTCTACCAACGTTAACGATAATAGAAAACTAACAAATGTATGGGAATGAAGTCTCAATGCTAGGTCGAAACAAATTATGTGAATATGGCTAGGAAGCGATTGTAAAAAGGGATTCACCTCGGCTTAAAGAACTGGTGTATAAAAAACCCCAGCATCGGTTTTCCATAGAAGACACGCGAATTGAGCACGGTTGCGCCGACTCGATCGGGCGGTAATACCCTTAAATAGAAGACCAACCTAAAATTACAGCATTGGTGCTGATGCATTTCGATGGAGAACCGAAGGTCTAATGATGCAGAATCATCTCAATAGGCCGCCATAGCGTGGGTCACATTGCATTGTCTGCATTCACGAGTATGGTGACCACTAGTCTAGAAAGCTTTGAGTCACTTTGGTTTCCTTTTTTGTTGAATCTTAGTAAGTAGATGTAATCTGTGAACCGCATTAAGATTTTTACATAAAAATAGAAAAAAAACAACACATTTTAGGGGTCCACAACACTTGGAACTAAAACTCAAAAAAATATTTTTCATGAAACCCATACGTGTGTGTGTATCTATGGATAGGTCTTCAAAAATGATATTGAGCTTTCTAATAACATTTTTTTCTAAACTGAATAGTTTGCGCGAGAGACACTTCCAAAGTGGTAAAATGTGTCCCCCCCCCCCTTGTAACTTCTAAACTAAGAGAATGATAAAACTAAAAAACATATATGATGTACATTACCATGCAAACTTCCAACGAAAATTGGTTTGAACGAGATCTAGTAAAACATCGATGAAAGTTACAACGAACTACAAAAAGTTTTATATGATGTTACTTGCTGCTACGGAACCCTTCATGGTCGAGTCCGACTCGCACTTGGCCGCTTTTTTTTTTCAAGGGGGGGTTGGGAGGGAGACTACGATACTTCTTACGTAAGATCACAAAAATCCATAAATTAAAGTATGGCGATTATATCCAAATGATTCATCATCATCATCAACAGCCCATCGCAGTCCACTTCTGGACATAGGACTCTCCCATTGCACACCACTTTGATAGATTTTGGCCTTCACCATTCAACATGATTGTAACTTTTAAAAATAAAAATCATAACTATCGAAAAGTAATTATTTTTTTCCGTTAGATTTTTATTCTTACGTAATAATCTAATAATATTCCTAATGCGGTAGTCTTTTAAAAATGCTTAAGTACAAATTCCAAAGTAACTGTCTGTCTGTTTGTTACCCTTTGTTTTACTTTTACATTTGAATAAGTTGTACAATGGAGATCCTTTGAATCTTGAGGAAGGATATAGGTTGCCATTTACCGCGATAACCGACATAACCACGGTCGAAACCGCGAGGAAAAGGTAGTATATATCAGTCAGACTAAGAACGAAAGATTACGAATTAAGAACCCGAGGCACGGGCGTGAAATTCCACACTACTATCAAACTCCGTTCTGTTAATTAGAAATTCTTGTAAGGGTTTTCCTTTTGACCCGAACTTCCCAGTTCGGGTCAAAAGGAAAACCCTTGTATCCGAGACCTCTTCATCAAGAGTCAGACAGAGCAACACGCTAGGGAGTACACACATGCAGGCATTTCCCTCTGTACAAGCATGAGCCCAAATGGGCATTTGAATTACACTGTAACACAGAACAGAATATGTTAATGTGTGTGAATTGTTTTTTTGTTGTAATTATAGCACGAATGGTTCAGTACTACCCTCACACAGAAGAACAACCTGAAAATGACAGCATTTATGCTGTCGTATTTCATTAGTGTGGGACCGGAGGTTCGGTGATGCATTGGCGTCACTTGCATCTCACTAGACCACCATAGTGAGGGTCACTATGCTGCATTCTGTGTATTAAAAAAAAGCTACTAACTAGATCTCGTTCAAACTAATTTTCGCTGGAAGTTTGCATGGTTATCATATATATTTTTTGGTTTTATCACTCTCTTATTTTAGAAGTTACAGGAGGACACACATATTTTACCAATTTGGAAGTGTCTCCTGCGCAAACTATTCAGTTTAGAAAAAAATGATATTAGAAACCTCAATATCATTTCTGAAGACCTATCCATAGGTATGCCACACGAATGGGTTTGATGAAAAAACATATTTTGAGTTTCAGTTCCAAGTATGGGGAACCCCCAAAAAATGTTAGGTTTTTTTCTATTTTTGTGTGAAAATCTTAATGCGGTTCACAGAAAACATCTACTTACCAAGTTTCAACAGTACAGTTCATATAGTTTCGGAAAAAAGTGACTGTGTAATACGGACGGACAGACAGACATGACAAATCTATAAGGGTTCCGTTTTTTTGCCATTTGGCTACGGAACCCTAAAAATATATGTGTGAGTTCATAGTGACGGGTTTTGTTTATGAGTCTAAAATGCGTTGTGAATATTTTTCCCCATAAAAACTGTCAGACTGTTTTGTATCGAAAAAAACGCTCGCCTCTGGTCTGCGGGCCTGCCCCTCTAGCCAAGTTGCAAACGTTTGATTCTTGTTTGATTTGCTAAAATATTATTTTGATCACGTGACTGAGTGACATTAGCCAATGAAAAAAAGGAATAGAGAAACAGAATGGAATATAGAACAGAAAACAATAAACATAGTATAGCAACACTGATTTCAGCACAAATGGGCCGGCTACCTCACACAGAAGACCATCCTAATATGACGAAAACCGCTTTACTGGACGGTTAATATTCTACACTTTAAGGGAGGTACACATTCACAGTCAATATTGATAACACAACTGAGCTTCTCGACTGGCAAGCAGCGAATGCATTCATCTAACTAATATAACTCGTGCGAGCTAAGATGGCACCTGGCTTAAAATGAAACCTGACACCGTTCCCCCGCGTAACGCCCCTCTGTCGTCATGAGAGTAGCGTTAGCATCACTACTACCGTCGCACGAATTTTTGAATAAAATATTAATTAACGAATATTAATTAATATTTTATTAGATTCGCCGGGGTAGCCCAATTGTTTTAAAAAAGGTGACTCGATGAAAAAATCCATCATGACGACTGTGAGACGCAATAGTTTCAAATAAAAATAAATACATATGATATTGTGAGACTACAATTAAAAGGTTTATCATAACGATTTAAAACGGTATTTTATAACCATATATCATATAAAATGATATTAGATATTACCTAATATCATTGAAATCACAGCACGCGGAATGCATTCGGGTAAATAATTAATGGAGGCTGCATTCTATTGATATGCATGTGTTCTTAACTCAGGTAGTAAAGTAACACTTAAGATAAAGTAGTATGAAAGAAAAATTATCGCAAAATAAATGTTCTAATTTAAAAAAGCTAATATACTTTATTTATTTTTTATTTTTTTATGCACTTCGTACTTTAAACAACTGTCATTTGAGTCAGGTGCCATCTTAGCTCGCACGAGTTATAACTGTTATTTATAACATTTAGCTCTCCACCCACAGAAATGACAATATTACGTCACGTCCGACATTTCAGTATTGCTGAAAACGAGAATACAATTATCTCATAAATAAATAGATATTATTCTTATATCTATTAATTATACTGCAATGTTTTACTATTAATTAAATATTTTTATAACAAACCCAACTGATCACAACATTAATAATGACAGCATTCTTGCTGTTTTTGTTTTAAAATGGTTCATCAGTTTAGATATAAGAGTTTAAACAAAGTAAAATTTACATTTAATACATTAGTTCAGTTATGAGGAAATTACATGTGAGTTAGCAAAAGTCGCATTGAGCTCCATTGTACTCGGGAACTAGCTCAAGAATGTTATAAACCTAGTTACATTAATTCTACGTCTGTTTCATGCATTACAACTTAACTGTGGTTGTTATGATACAAATAAACCAACGGTGTAATGGCTGAAAATTAGTTAAAATTGGCTATTAAAACTATAAAAAAAATAGTTTTAAAAAACTCAACAAACACGCTTTTAAACTGAAAGTAGAAAATAATTTTATTTAAAGCGTGGGGCGACGTTATTGAAATATTTCAGAAAGCTCCCCACGCTTTAAAAGCGAGTTTGTTTAGATTTTTAAAACTATTTTTTAGAAAAAATACTAATTTTTTAAACTTTTTTTTATCGACAAAGTTTGAACGAAATCTGGCCGTTTAAAGTGGGTCAAGATCGCATCCAAAGGAGTCGATTACAAACATACAGGTGAAGCTAATAAAAAGCGTGTAAAAAATTGTTGCCTGGTCTCAATTGGTGGGTTGTTTCGACCGAGTGATATCGAGGCCCCATATTTTTTTTTAAACACTTTTTTTCGTTGGTTTTCATTAAATGGGAGGGACCCCCGGTACCTGATTCTTTTGAGACCTCATGATGGATTTTTATCAATACGTCCGTGTGGTGACGGATTAAGAATATAAAGTGTCACTACCCCTATTTATTCCATGGGTGTCGTAAGAGGCGACTAAAGGAACAAAATAAGCAGCTAACATAGTGATGGTTTGTTTTAAGTTTTCCTTCTCTTGGCAGTGGAAAACTTGAAACAAACCCTTTACCAACCCGTCTGGCCAGCGTGGGATAGTAGCCAAAATCTCCTTTCTGAGGAGAGGCCTATGTCCAGCAGTGGACTGTTAAAGGTTTTTGATGATGATTGATGTTACAGTCACTGATGGAATCGGGTCTTCTCTCAAGAGAGGGTTAAAGCCATACGTCCCCACACTGGCCAAGTGCATAGTCCTACCGTTGGATGCTTTTAAGCCGCCCGAATGCCTCCAACTGGCTGATGTTGAGCAGTTGTGTTTATGATAATCGGCGCGAGAATGTCCATATCGCGATACAGGATTATTTACTCAGTGGTTCAGTGTTGCTTCGGTAGATGGCGCTGTTGTATGTTTTCCCTTGCCCGATATGTGGTAGTCGCTACAATTTTTACTCTGCCGTCATAATTATTTCTTCACGAACTTCCCAAGAATATTGAACTTTTTTTCTACATAACGGTTGCTCTTGACATGAACTCCAAACAACTTCGTCATTAATAAGGTTGTATATTTAAGGCCTCTTATCCACTAGATCGTCAACAACTCAATTTATCCAATGCTGGACATACCTAGACTTCTCTTTTATTTACAATTTGTCTATTTTCGGACTGAAATTAATTTAGTTAAAAAATGAAAAATATTATGTGTGTATTTACATTTATATTAAGAACCTAGAACCAATCAAATTATAAATTTTTAAAACTTATGTCTGTCTGTCTGTTTGATCCGGATAATCTATGTAACGGCTACACAGATTCTGACGGAACTTTTACTAGCACATAGCTGATCACATAAGGAGTAACTAAGGTTAATTTGTAACTCAGCTAGTAGTAGAATAAAATCTTAACTTGTGGGTTAGCATTATAGTAAAAAATAAATAAATAAAATAATAATATGTCCAATGTACAATATAACGGAAAAAGCGTGGGAGTGCTTGATTTAACTAAAATTCAAATACCTATGTCTTGGAATTTTAGTTAAAACATTTTAGGTCATTCATCTCTTACATTCGATGTTTTCAGGGTTCCGTACCCAAAGGATAAAACGAGAGTTAAAGGTACCTACCAAAAAGTAAGACTCCGCTGTCCGTCCGTCTGTCACCAGAATGTATCTCATGAACCGTGATAGTTAGAGATTTAAAATTCTCATTTATGGCGCTGTCCATTAATCACGTGAGGCTCGAAGAGGGGGGGGGGGATCACAAAAAATCACGAAATATCACAAGAGGGGGGGGGGGGGGGGGTGTACATGCACATGTATTAACATTTGGTCCGATACGCTACCGAGGCAATACCAATAATTCTGCATCATTCAACCGGCCTTAGGAGAGTGATGCAGAATTTTCTGACCAGGCCGCCATGGCATAGGCCACCATACTGCATTGCCTACATTCATAATGAGGATGGTGTCCCCTACTCCTGGATTCTACTCATGCTTTCCATCAGGCAGTGTAGAGTTACTTTGGTAGGCTTACATATAAAAAAAAAGTCAAATAGTCAGTCAGTAGTCAGTCGTGAAGCTAAATCGTCTGTTCCAATTCGTAGATCCTATGGAGAAGAACAGACAAGAAACTCCATGGACACTCTTTTCCAACACAGTTTTTTAAATTTTATGGTTACATTGTTTTAGGCATTCTTTTTAGAACAGTTAAATGTGAGGACAATGTAACGATGCTGATATAACAATAAAAAAATACACAGAATTAATAGATTTTCACTAAATGCATATGAGAGTTTAATACATACGAAATTAACAGCAAAAAGGCATTAATTTTCTTATTCTGTCCCGTTTGTGAGTGATCTAGTGTGTTCAGACCTTATAGTAGTTTGTTGAGCGTGCAGCTAAGTATTGAAATGATATCAATGCGAGTGAGCACGAGATCTCCGAATGTAACGCACGCCGCAATCCTCATCCTTTTGATATGTATAATGTATTGATTATTATACAAACGGGACACTTCTTTGTATAAAATAACTGTAGGATTCTTTTTATCACAATCATCAGCTTATTACAGACCACTTCTGATCATAGGCGTTTTATAGCATACCACTTTGGTGGATTTAAACTTACTCAATTTTTTTGTTAAATCACATCACGTGGTAAAGTTTGGTGTTGTATTTTTACAACAATTGCTGGTAAGTCTGGCAAAGCTAGTAAATAAAAACCTACTTTACATGTAGGGGAGGTACCCCATATAAAAATATTTTTCATATTTTTATTGTAGCACTTTGTCCACGTAATTACAACATATATGCACGGACGGACGGACAGAATTATATGGCGAATCTATAAGGGTTCCGAGTCATGAACTATAGAACCCTAAAAAGGAGCCTAGGTTACTCTTTATCTGCCAGAGGAAGTGCTGTCAAAAGTGGTCCAGCTGTTTCGGAGATAAGCTGGAACAAGACATATTATTTTAATAGTAGTATTTTAGTAGTTAGTACATACATGAATTAATTGAACTGAATTGGGGGCCACCACACTCACTGCTAATGCAGACAGTATGACGACCCACACTATGGCGGCCTGGTGAGTTGCTTTTTCACGCCCCTCTTAAACGACACGGGATCATAGTGAAAAGGAAACCCGTGAGCTGTTAGTTAGTTCTAGTTTTTAACTGCTTGGCATGGGAAGAAGAGCCGAACCATTTAGTACTAGTACGAATTTCTACCACTCTAAAGCGATGACTTTCAAGGCCAGCACGTCTTGTCATGTATAGAAAGGGAGAAGGAGGGACAAGTTGGAAGAGCTCGTCAAGGAGACTTAAAATACGGCAATGCACATAAGACTGTGTGTGAAATAATTATATTTCAATCACCATTTTCCTCCTTGCCTTCTAGAGTTCGTCGACCTCAAATTAAATTGGAAGTACATACCTAATAATATTACCATCTTAAATAAACAAAAAATATAAGTTTGTGTATGGAGTGGCTTGATTCTCTTGTGGTTAGTGACACGAGTGTTATGGTGGAGGTCGTGAACCCAGGACCAGTAATTCTATGCAAATTCGATAGGTTCAGGAATACAGGAGGAGATTGGGCGAGGCATATTGCTAGCAGAAATGATGGCCGATTTAGGTAGTAGAGCTACGCTGATTACAGCGCGAATGGGATCCGACCGGGACAGTTCTACCCTCCAACAAAAGACCATCCTAAATAAGGATAGTATTCTTGCTGTCGTATTTCGTTGGTGAGTATGAGACCGGAGGCACAATAATTTTGCATCATTCTCCTGGCCTTATAAAGAACCATCTGACTATCACAAAGAGAGGATACTCCGTTCAGGCTAGGTGATCGTGTCTGGCAGGCCACAGCCCAACAGTTGACGTTGGAATGTTGTATATATGCTAATCGGCCCGAGAATTTCTCAATCGCAATTCAGGATTTGTAGTTACTCGGTGTAGTTCGTGTTTCCTTGTGGTGAAGTGTTCCTTCGGTAGATGGCGCTGTTATCGCCACATCTATAATATCTATGTAACTTTACAATATAATAAAATTGAAGTGTCCGTTAGTTAGTTTCAACTTGCTAATTTATCATTGAATGCATTTGAAAGTACGAGTATATATTATGTATACGGTACTTAAATCAAAACAGCATATTTTTAAAATTCCTCTATCTGTCTGTCTGTTTGTTTCGGCTAATCTCTGGAATAGCTGGACTGTTTTTGACGGGACTGGCATATACCCAGCTGATGACATAAGGAGTAACTTAGGCATTTTTAGGGTTCCGTAGCCAAATGGCAAAAAACGGAACCCTTATAGATTCGTCATGTCTGCCTGACATATTTTCACAGAAAAATAGAAAAAAACTAAGTTTTGGGGGTTCCCTATACTTGGAACTGTAACTCAATTTTTTTTTATTTTTAATCTATGGATAGATCTTCAATAATGATATGGAGGTTTCTAATATATTTCTTTTCTAAACTGAATAGTTTGCACGAGACATTTCCAAAGTGGTAAAATTTGTGCCCCACCCCCTGTACTTCTAAAATAAGAGAGTGATAAAACTAAAACAAATATAAAAGATGTACATTACCATGCAAACTTCCCCCGAATATCGTTTGAATGAGAGTAATAAGTAGTTCTTTTTAAACGTCATAAATTGTAAACCACAATTTACCTTTCATATAATCAATACACTATTAATAAAACATCGATCAAATTTACATCGAACTACAAGAACTTTTATATGATGTTACTTGCTTCTACGGAACCCTTCATGGGCGAGTCCGACTCGCACTTGGCCGCTTTTTTTTTTAAACTAGCTTCTAGCTGCGTGTTCCACCGCGGAATCAGCTAGTCTTAAAATAAACTCGAATCAACCGACTCCTCTGTTCTCATAGTCTATGCGGTACATCGCATGTCAGGTACCGTTACCCCAGTGGGTGGTGGCAAGGACGTACAATTAACGACCTCCCTGTGTGACCACTCCGTGTGTTTTGTAAGATATGCGCCTGCGCACTCCGATATGACTTACGGCGCTTTTGTTTATTTTTAAATAAAAATTCTTGATCTGGGATCAGAACTTTAAAAGATGGGTATCAATTTGTAATGAGTTTTAGGTAGAAAAAGAGTAGTGGGTTGTTTGTCAATGAATACATGTGATACAATAGATTTTTATATGAAATAGCGTCGTCTGTTTGATATAGGACAATCCATTACATACATATAAGGCAATATTATTACATATACAAATTTTCTGCGAAGAATATATTTTAGACTTTTGTAAAAAATCGGTTAAGTGCGTTTCAGGTTACGCACAGAAAAGGGTTCCTCAGTCACCCATAATGGTACGTGGATTTAAAATCGTTTCCAATATATAATTGTTATGTTTACGTATTAATGCGTTAATTTAGTACGACGTTTTCCATGTTAGCACATTTTACAAGTTAAGTAAGTAAAGTTAATAACTCCTGAACCAACAAAGTCATCTAATTCGTTATAGTTTTCCTTAAAATTTATTATAAGGTATCACCATCACGAATTTTTCCAGATTTTTTGAGCCAGCCGTTTAGCTTTTAGAAGGGGTGGGACGCCCTGTTTTTACAAAAAAAAAGTGCCCTTTAAACTGAAATTTCTCGGATACCTAAATCAAAAAATCGTCTTAAAAACCCTGTATTGTTTTTAAAAGGCCTATCTAATGATACCCCACACGATGGGCTGGCCG
The DNA here is from genome assembly GCA_932526445.1 of Phragmatobia fuliginosa. Lineage (NCBI taxonomy): Eukaryota > Metazoa > Arthropoda > Insecta > Lepidoptera > Erebidae > Phragmatobia > Phragmatobia fuliginosa. The sequence goes on along the minus strand of OW052078.1, from coordinate 1,365,479 downwards.
CGAGAAAAAATTATCATCCCCACTTTACGTGCAGGGGAGGTTCCCCAAATAAAAATATTTTTCATAATTTTATTGTATCACTTTGTCGACGTAATTACAACACATATTCATGCAAAATTTCATCTTTCTAGCACTTACCGTTTGGACGGTAAGTCGAGGACGGACGGACGGACAGACGGACATGACGAATGTATAAGGGTTCCGAGTCATAAACTTCGGAACACTGAAAAACTATCAACATATTTTTTATTAAAGTCTTTAATATTTATATATTAATACTAGCTGACCCCTCGAACTTCGTAACGCCTAACAGTCGATTCAACATCACTCAATTGTTTTGTATTATCGGAACTCCTCCAATAAAACTTATGAGATATTTTTTTTTCTAAGAACTATCCTCATACTTCAAGGAATATTATAAAAAAGAATTAGCGAAATCGCTCCAGTCGTTCACGTGTGATGGCGTGACCAAGAGAAATAGGGATTCATTTTTATATATATAGATTATTATTATTTAGTAAAGTTATTAGGAATACAAAATTTTCAAACATAGAAACGAAAAATGCTAAAGATTTTGACAGAACATGCTTTAATGTCAAAACTTATATAAAAGGGGCTACATATAAGTTAGGAATAAACCCCTGCACCGATTTCAATAAAACTTTGGCATGAGACAGTTTAATTTCTGGGGTAGGACATAGGTTCTTTACATACACATAGACGGAGCCACAGACAAATGCTATTCTTTTATAATTATAGTTCACGTTAAACTAGTTATTGAAAAGAAACCTTTAAAAACGTTCATAATTCAACCGCCAACCGATCTCTAGTACCTATTAAAACATATTAAAGAAACTGCATACGTAATACAAATTAACATTTTCTTATATTAGAAATTCAAAAGCAAAAAGATTGTTTAAAAGAAACGTTCATCTGTTATCATGTAAAATAGTTGTGAAGTAATCAAAAAAGTCAGCTGTGAGACAGACGCAGCAGTGAATGGTATGGCCCAGACTTTCTCTTATTCTAATATGTCGGCTGCCGGCACGCCCGACACCCAACGTATACAACTGTACAGAAATGAAACAGGTTCAATGTGGTTAGAACCTATACTCGGGTACCGTAATATCAACAAAATTATGCCTATTACACTAATCATAATGGACAAAAACTACATTCGACAGTAGGAGGCGAAATATTTATAATTTATTTTATGATCAACAGGGAGATCAATGGTTATAACAAGTATCTGTGCTGTATTTATAAAGTTCAAAAGGTTTTTTTCGTACATATTACACACAACGTCATTTAGTGCCAAACTAAGCAGAGCTTGTATTATGGTTACTAAACAACTGATATAAATACATAAACATACTTTTTTTTGTAAATACACACATATTATACATAGAAAACACCTAAACTCCGAAACAAATATTTGCAGATCACACAAACATTTGGTCCGACCCGGGAATCGAACCCGAGAACTCAAGCACAATAGTCGCATACGATGCCGCCGAAGAAGTACCACTGAATCTCAGGAACTACTACTTCAAATTGAAAAGCTGTCTTAGTGTTAAATAGATCCTTTTTCGATAAAGGCTATATTGGTTACCAGCTACTAGGTGGTTTTACTTCTTAATCGAAAGTCCTATTATGTCAGTGGACATAAATAAGGTGTTTTTAATATTCAGCATCTTCAACAAATAAGTACACCATAGATAGAGTGATTGATGATGACTGGATTAAGAATACGGAGTGACTCCCCCAATATTCATACCGTGGGTTTCGTAAGAGGCGATTAAAAGAGCAAACTAGATCAACATCACTTCAAAGAGAAGGAAAACTGGTAACAAACCCTATACCCACCGGAATCCCGTCTGGCCAGCGTGGTTTAGTAGGACTTTTCTTTTTTAATGAGAGGCCTATGTCCAGCAGTGAACTGTTAAGGCTGTTGTTGTGATGTGTTGCCTATACTTGATAAAATTATTATGTTAAATAAAATACGCGCTTAGTATACTGACGCCAATTTCAAATGATTACATACTACATGTTACGCTCATATTTTATTCGTATAATAGTAATTATTATCATGTGAAGAGGTGTTAGATACGAAAATTGCGAATACGTTTTAACTTATTTTATAAGGGAACTAAGAAGGGAAGGCAATGTTATTAAGACATTAATATTTGACCACAGTAATTATGAACAATTAGCGAGTTGATTCAGAATACTCTTTGATAATAAGCTCCCTTACTTTCACTTTAAATGATTCACGATGTCAAGAGGAAGCGAATTCCATAGACGAATACTCGGAATAAAGAGAGGATAGCCAACAAACCCAGAAGTGTAGAGACAATAAAGAGTTACATGTCCGGCTCGAAAGACCATAACGCTGTTTAAAATTGAAACAAAGTGAAATGTTGTGAGAAAACACTATATTTTCTTGATAAAATACAAATTTTAAAAAGCACATATAGTATGTGATCCAATAAAAAGGCACGAAAGGAGTAGAAACAGAAATGTTGAAACTTCAATTAATTTAGTGATGTTTCTATAAATGAACAAAAAAGCGGCCAAGTGTGAGTCGGACTCGCCCATGAAGGGTAGCAGCAAGTAACATCATTTGAAAGTTCTTGTACTTCGTTGTAACTTTGATCGATTAATCAATATACATGTATTGATTGAATGTAAGGTAAATTGCGGTTTAAAAAAACCTACTTACTAGATCTCGTTCAAACCAATTTTCGGCGGAAGTTTGCATGGTAATACACATCATATATTTATTTTAGTTTTATCATTCTCTTACACACACATATTTTACCACTTTAGAAGTGTCTCTCGCGCAAACTATTCAGTTTAGAAAAAAATGATATTAGAAACCTTAATTTCATTTTTGAAGACTTTAAAAGTAATGTGGAATTCGCATCAAAAATTATCGTCGATTAAAACTTATGTATCAACTTAGTCTAGGAACAAAGATATTTTGATGAATATTTTCCTTAGTTAGTTCTATTCTGGGTTGTCGAGTTATTGATTTGGGCTTTCTTTAGGTCGTTGTTGATAACGTACATTTGAGGGGTGGGAGTTACCGTGCCTCTTTGGGCCAGAGTTCATAGCCAGAACCCGTCAAGCCATGTGCTCCTCAGGTCTTCTCATGACAGAACTGTTAACACCAGTTTTTTAGGGTTTTATCCTTTTGATGGGGACTTCTAGGACTTAAATACTGGTGTAACTTGTCCCATGAGACTACTGAGACGATAAAGTATCATTTGTCCCATTATGGGACAACTCAATGGGACTAGTGGGTTAGACCCGTTTTCTGTTTCCAGGAGAAGGATTGCCTTTGTTCGCCCTGTTTCTGGGAGATAAATTGCCGAACAAGAATTTTTTGAATGAGGTTTTAAACCTTCAACCAATCATTTAAAATTCAGACTTAGTGTACTATGTTACCAACGTCTTTATTGAACAAATGGTCGTGCATTATAACTTTTACTTTCAAGTGTTGGAGAGTGATTCGGTCAATATTTGCCCGCGGTCATTGCGTGGACTCAGGGGACGGTATCATTTGCACCTATTATTATTATTATATATTACTAAATAAAGTGCTTTGGTCACGATTCAGACCATCGTGACCATAATCATATATCTTATTAATAAGGATATTAAAGGAACAAAATAAGCAGCTAACATCACTGCCAAGAGAAGGAAAACTTAAACAAACCCTTTACCAACCCGTCTGGCCAGCGTGGTATAGTAGGCCAAAACCTCCTTTCAAAGAAGAGGCCTATGTCCAGCAGTGGACTGTTAAAGGCTGTTGATGATGATGATGATGAAATGAAGGTACTATACGTTAAGTACAATTTTTTTTTAAATTTTTATATGTCCGTCTGCTTCTGTTCTTCTGCTTGTTCCGGCAAATTTTTGAAACGGCTGTACCGATTCTAAAGGGTCTTCCACTGGCAGATAGTACAGTTTCGTTACACTGCGGTACTCGCGGGGCTCAACTAATGTCAAATGAGTCTACAATCCTGAGAGAACCAATCCTCAGTACTCGAGGTATCCCATTCATGGAATATCACGCAGCTTCTTCGTTGGTTACTACTGCAATAACACTGATCCTACATTTGCCGTTAAATTATGGTAATTTGGGCAAAGAGTAAAAGGTTGTAGATGAGTGTTTGGGATTTTGTTAACAAAATAACAATTTAAAAGGTTTATGTATGTCCTGACTGACAAATCTCTACGGATTATCCGCATTAATTTTGATTGCTGATAATAAAAGACACAATTGACATAATTTTTTTATTAGAAAATATGTTTCTTCTAAAAATATTTCTTTTTTTTTAATATTAATGATTGCAAAGCTTTTAACGTTTAATTAGTTCACTTTGTTTACGACTAGATGGCAATGCTAAGTTCATTTTTCTAACCGTATTAATAAGAACTTACGTGGCCAGCGCAGCGTTCAAAGTTTTTACACTTTTTATGCAGTATACAATCGCTTTTTACATTACCTTTATCAATTTTTGCGTTAGTTCTTAATAACGCAAGCACAACAAGAAATGAAGCTTCATAAAACAATTTCTTAAAATATTATACGGTTCTCGTACGATATTAGTACAATATAGTTAGTTAGATAACGTACTGGATATTAAGCAACGAAGTAACAAGTGACGAAGTTGTACAGAGAACTTTCCCATCTACGCGTTCATCATTGGCGTGCGGCCCACGCATCCAACACCTTTCTTCTTGAGCTGTGTTCAGCAGTGTTTCCGCGCCCGAGTTGGCAAGCGGTCGTCGCGCCATGCGACAATACGGACCCACGCAGTGACAGTTACTAGTGACACCATGATAGTGGCAAGACTCAGTGTGGCCTGTGGCCTGTTATTGGCCCTCATTCCTCATGGACTCACCCAGGACATGTCGTTCGCCAGTTCCCTCCTCTCCGGTGAGATTAAAATATAGCACAGCATTTAGGATCTTCGTTTTTAAGTCGGTTAAATATGTTTTTAGTTCGTTTCTAGAAACGTTTTCGCATTTGTACTGTTTTCTGTGATATATGAGGAAATTTTACTGTTCGTGTGAATAGAAGTATTTAGGTGTCGGCTTGATAACGGTATGCGGACGTATACCGACTTTCCAAAACATATATATCGGTCGCTTGTTAATGAAAATAACTACATCAACAGGTTTTCTTTTAGACTGTCAATTATCTAAACGGGTGTGATTTTTAGCCGACTTCAAAAAAGATGTTCACTATTCAGTTGTTTGTTAGAATGACCGATATGAAAAATTATTTTATTATTTGAATGGATATATGTAGTTCCTGATTGCTCTTATTCGATTTAAAGGTAAAGTAGGACCTTTTGAAGTGAAAAACTAAGGAAAAAAAAGAACTATTGGTTTAAATAAATCACATTCGTTCGTGTTTTTGAAGTTACAGTTGTTGTTGATTGTTGTAGAAGACAGAAATTAAATAGACAAAGTTCAACTTTTTTTATTAATCCCAGTTGTAAGAAATTACGGAAATTCAGCTTTCCGTCAGTTTGTTTATGTATCTGTATTTATATAAACTTTAGAGGTAGTAAATTACCGTTGAAACATGTAATATCATGTGCACGTCTCGTGAAAGTGGAAAAAAATACCTGTTATACGCTTGAATTGTTAATTTCTATAATTCTCGAGCGCGCCTGAGATGCGAATCTGCTCTAAACTATCTATGAATTCTATGAATTAATATTACTGTTGTTATCTCTCCAACTCTATACATATTTATATTCTAGATAGTATAATATTGTATGTTTAAGATACAGTTAGTGACTTGAAGCATTTAACTTTTCTTTTTTCAAAACTATTTCGCCTTTTTATATTGCAACTGCAACTTATTTATTTTGCTTTAAACTATTTTTATTTTTCTCAATTAATAAATATGAATTTTTAATGTAACAAAGTTGGCGCACTTGTGAGGAGGAAGTAATCTCTAGATCTACTGAACCGATTTTGAAAATTCTTTCTACCAATAGAAATCCACATTATTTTGAGCGTAGACTAATTTAAAGATTTTTTACACGGTAGTCGCATTTACCACCCTACCACCATACCAGGTAGTAGAGCCACGCTGATTTCAGCACGAATGGGCCGGCTCGACCCGGCCAGTACTACCCTCACACAGAAGACCATCCTAATAATGACAGCATTCTTGCTGTCGTGTTTCGTTGGTGAGTGTGAGACCGGAGGCCCAATCATTCTGCATCATTCTCCCGCCCTTCGAAGGCCGGGAGAGTGATGCAGAATAATCTAACCAGGCTGCCATGGTAGGGGACACCATGCTACATTGCCTACCCTCACAATAAGCATGGTGACTCCTACTCCTGGATTCTACTCATGCTTTCCATCAGGCTGAGTAGAGTCACTTTGGCAGGCTTAAATATATATATAAAAAAAAAAAAAAAAAAAAAAAAAAAAAAAAAAAAAAAAAAAAAAAAAACTTAAAAGGTTTAAAGCCAATGGTACCGGTCAGCTTAATTTTCCTCCTTCAAATACCAGTTTTTCCACAAATTTAAAGTTGACCAAACCGGAGATGTACCTACTCTCCTAAATGAAAAAAGGATTTCCAAAAAAGGTTCATCAAATAACGGAGTTCAGGGTAATAAACATAAGAAAATAATCGAACATCTGTTACAATATTTTTTTAAATTCGCTGAGGTATAACAAAGAGATGTCCTATAAAAGTTATTTTATTATAAACCAAAAACTTTTATATCTTTTCTGTCATTCGATATTCAAATGACATTCATTCGATATTGAAGAGGTTTATGACAATGGAACGAGGAAAAAAACTCAAAATGTCAATTTTGGCAATATTGTTTATGCCTAAAAGAAAAAAGATCGAATTACACCTTTTATGACAATTTTAAAGAATTGTTTATGGCTTAACCCTTTATGAAAATGAATGTAATTTGACGATTAAAATGATACTTATATTTTGTATACTTACTTGGAGACTAATCCTGTATTCTACTGAGTTGCTAGAATCACTTCTATAGGTAGGTCACAAGATCTCTTAAATAGATAAAGGTTTATTTAAAAAAAAGTAATAACTAAAACCCATCTACGACAAAAAAGTCACTGAAAAAGTATCAAACAAGATTTTCAGGACACTGATTCATACAAACATACATCATCAACATCATCATCAACAGCCTTTAACAGTCCACTGCTGGACATAGGCCTCTCCTTAGAAAGGAGGTTTTGGCCTACTATACCACGCTGGCCAGACGGGTTGGTAAAGGGTTTGTTTCAAGTTTTCCTTCTCTTGGCAGTGATGTTAGCTGCTTATTTTGTTTTTGTTCCTTTAGTCGCCACTTACGACACCCATGGAATGAATAGGGGTGGTGACACTTTGTATTCTTAATCCGTCATCACACGGACAATACAAACATACATAGCCTGTCAAAATTATAACCCTCCTTTGGCTTTGCCGTTGTCGGGTAAAATTGTCGTGATGTGCGAGACCGAAGTCTTCATGATGAAGAAGCATTTTACTAAGCCGTCATTGCATGAGTCACCTGGCAGCAGTGTGTTAAGGTTCGAGCACATTATGCCGGGCCGCAGCGTGTCGGGGCGGGCCGCAGCGCAGCGCAAAATGCTAACTTAGCACATTGTGACGGGCCGGGTCGCAGCGCATTGACGGATTTTGAGTAGAGTGTACCGCATGCGCAACTGTTGTGTATTTAGTGCAACTGTACCTTATGGATAGCTCTGACGAAGAACTTTCTTTTTTTTGCCTGCTGTTAGAAGAAGAAGAAGAAGTTAGAAGAAAAAGTATCAAAAAACGCAAATTTCGTAAAATAAACACGTACGCGCATGCACACCAATCCGCTTGCTATAGCACACTGTGACGGGGCGCAGCGGGGCGGGGCGGGTCGCATCGCACGGACGCAAATCCGCGTCGCAATAATGCGAGCCGCTGCGGCCCGACACAGTGTGCGATACTTCATACAATTTGTATTGAAGCGATTTGAGCGGATTTTTGCGCTCCGCCCCGGCACGCTGCGGCCCGGCATAATGTGCTCGAACCTTAAAGTCGCAGTGAGTATGTTGGCAACTACTCTTGGATTATGTTCATGCTTTCCATCAGGCAGAATAGAGTCACTTTGGAAATAAATAAATATTTCGGACATCTGACACAAAATATCATCTAGTCCCAAGTTATGCAGAACTTATATTATGGATAATAGACAACTGATATAAAATAAAATAAAAAAGCTCATAATATTTAAAATTATCTAAATATTACTTATGGGTAGTATTAAATAAAAAAGAAATATAAAAAGCTACTGATTATTATTGACATGGTCTTTATACGCTTCGAAAACTGAAAAAAAATGCACCGACTTCAAATTTTGGTACGGTTTACGCACGTAACGCATTTTAATTATGGTTTTACCATTGAAATTTATTATTAGATCCTTTTCCTCGATCGATTAGATATTCGAGGATTTGATTTGGTCCCAGGGGTTTCAAACGTTGTAGAATTTATGACACACATAGACATACATATGGAGGTATACCTATATCCGTTAAAGTTTATAAAGTCGGTTTGTTTAGTTTTTCAAATATTATATTTAGACTGAAAAAATGGGGGTTCGTTCTTTCGAACTTTTGTTCTTTTGAATTGGATTTATCGAGTATTGGCTAAAAGCACATATGAGCAACTAAATTGTCTAATGAATGGTGAAAAAGTAGATGGGTGCTGAAAATTGTCAAATTTCAAAAAACTTGAATACTAGAAATGGGCGTGATATAAGTAAATAAATATTTTGGACATCTTACACACTACGCCATTTAGTCCCAAACTAAGCAGAGCTTGTATTATGGGTACTAGACAACTGATATAAATACATAAACGTATTTTAATTAATACATGCATATTATACATAGAAAAAACCCAGATTCCGAAACAAATATTTACCAATCACACAAATATTTAGTCCCACCCGGAAATTGAACGCAAGACCTCAAGCACAACACTCGCATACGCTACCACTGATCCACCGAGGCAGCCAAGTATATGTGTGATGATGGGAACTGCAAAATATCTACTTCTTGCAACCATATTGTGCCACAGTATGGTCTGGTACAGCTAGTTCTTTAAAACGTTCTAATGGGGATACAGCGTATCTCGTTCAAACAAGTGTGAACTAAACATGTTTAGCGGTAAACTGCAACTTGTCCGAACTAGTCCGACTTGTCAACATCGTGCTGTCACACCGGTGTGTTACTATTTTCATCTAGGCAGTAGGCACACCGCTGAGTAACCATAGGAAGTGGCGAACGTAATATATGTAGACATTTAATATATTTTCCTGATCGGAACAGTATTCAATATTCCCTGAAAATGAAAAGAGAAAGTTAGACTTTTCCTTGACCTAAATAAGCGGGAGGAAAAAATGTATGAAAATCCATTTCTAACGTGTTTTAGCGGGAGAGAAAGTTGTATGAATTTTCATTTGTCATGTGTTATCTTATCTATGGCGCGCGCCTACCCAAAGAGTTTTCATATAATTTAAATATGGAATCTCCGTGCCACTGACATCCTTTTGTGAAGAATAAAAAAAAACAAAAGAAGCGCGAAATATTTATAAATATTATGTAAAATTCTAAGCTAAATTGTGTCTTACATGGTGTCTTACGTTTTGATTTTATTTTATAAATACTTTAAATGTTCCTCACAGGTGTAGTATAAAGCACTGTGTAGCACTCGGGTGAAAGTCCCATTCCCACCTCGGGAGTATTGTGGCCCTAGGCTGCGCCTTCGGGCCACAAACTGCTCCCTCGCTAGTAATCGGTTCCTTTCCTCCCTCGGTGAACAATGTACTAATATATCTGACACCAAACTCTTGTGAGTGTGTTGTAGGGCCTATGTAGCTTCTAACTAATGACGAATTGGTAAAGGGTTTGTTTCAAGTTTTTTTTTAATAGAGATACGCTGCATCAGCACGGCCGTGTCGACCGGGGCAGTACTACATTCACATAGAAGACCATTCTTATAATGACAGTATTCTTGCAGTCGTATTTTGTTGCCGAGGGTGAGACCGGAGGCCCAATCATTCTGCATCATTCTCCTAGCCTTTCGGAAGCCGAATTATGCAGAATTATCTGACCAGGCTGCCATGGCATGGGTCACCATGCTGCATTGCCTACCCACACAATGTGGATGGTGACCCCTACTCCCGGATTTTACTCATGCTTTTCATCAGGCAGAGTAGAGTCACTTTGACAGGCTTAAACATTTAAAAAAATCTCTTATTCACTAATCATCATCAACAGCCTTTAACAGTCCACTGCTTCACATAGGCCTCTCCGTGAAAAGGAGGTTTTGGCCTACTATACCACGCTGGCCACACGGGTTGGTATAGGGTTGGTTTTAAGTTTTCCTTCTCTTTGTATTGATGTTGTCTTGCGTAGTTTTTCCCTTAGTCGCCTTTTACGACAACCGCGGGATGAAAAGGGGTGGTGACACTGTATTCTTAATCCGTCACCACACGGACTTTTACTAATAGCCAAGAGTAATAAACATTTCTTTCTTTCAAGTACTTTTCTCAAGACACCGTTGTTTTTTCTCATAGAGGTAATATAACCTCAAAATGGAGGTCTCAAAGCATTCAAAATATCCAACAATGAACCTTAAAAAAGTCTCGCCAGCCGTGGAAACGGTGTCGCTTGTCTCTGACTGTGCAGTTTTGATACAAGACTTTAGTTAGATTATAATCAAAGGGGTCAAAATACCTACCTATGGTAAACTACAAGTTGACTGGACCATTCTATCATTTAATTTTATAAGGTTGTATTTATTGCCTCTGTGACGCAGAGGTAGACAATGCAGTATGAATATATACAATGCAGAAGCGCTAATAACCGAGAGATCTTAATTCTTAGGTGATTGAAAACAAACTGCCTTGTTGGTCTAATGGTTAGCGTATGCCGCCGCTGATCATGAGGTCTTGGATTCGATTCCCGGGTCGGACCAAATGTTTGTATGATCTGCAAGTTGGGGTGTTTACAAAAAAAAGTATGTTTTTGTATTTATATCAGTTGTCTAGTACCCATAGCACAAGCTCTGCTTAGTTTGGGACCAGATGATGTTGTGTGTTTACATGTCCAAAAAAAAAAATTAATGACAATGGGTTAGCAATGATGATGCGGTCAGATCTAGATGGGTGACCATTTTTGGCATGAAATGTTATGAGCGTTTCCGTGATTCGCAGGTCTCGTTAAACTGTCGGTCCCAGTTTTTATGATAAGATAGCAGTCGTGAAGCTTAGTTGGATACCTTCGGGCGGTTATAAAACATAAAACGGCAAGATTACGTAGCCACAACGTTTCTTGATAGGTTCCCAACCTGCACTCGGTCAGCGTGGGGACGTGTGGCCTTAACCCTCTACTGAGACGAGTCCCGAGCTCAGCAGTGGGACCACAGGTTACGGCTGTGGACCAGCTATG